>CM031234.1:733834876-736234876 GCA_018340775.1 Taxus wallichiana var. yunnanensis | reverse complement strand
TATAGTCGGGGTTTTGGCATTGTTTGCTATCACAGTGACCGGCGGTGGTCCCTGTAGGCCGACGTCGGTCATGTAGAAGTGGGATCGGTCAAGACACAGGTGACCGATAGTGGTTAAAGGCCACTTGGTGATGGTTATGGGTAACCAGAGTTGGTGTGAAAATAAGGAAATGGGGCCAGAAATAGGCAAAAATGGGTTAGGTAGTGGAAACGGATGATCAATGGGTAGGGTAAGAGATGGAAAGGTGTGGTTTAAGAGAGAGAGGATGGGTTGTGGTTGGTTTGGTTAAGGATTAGGGTAGAGGGGGTCGGGAAGAATAGGTGGTTGGGGGTGAACACAAGGTAATGGAACAAGCATACTAATATATAGTGTTGGTTGGATGCAGGCCCAGGATGAGCTGCGGATGAGGGATCGGAGCCACTTATATTGCTAGAGCTGCATGGACAGGTGACTTTTGAGGAGTGGAGCCACATTGATGATGTCGGCCTGATTGGGATCCACCATTATGGGGGGTTGTGAGAGAGAAGAGTCGATGGTCGCACTCATCGAGAGATGGGATTTGGTGACTAACACCTTCCACTTGCCGACAGGGGAGATGACCATCACCCTGGAGGATATATATAGGATATTGAGACTACCATTACTTGGAGACCAGGTGTACTCAGTGACATCCGAGGTCATGGTGGGGTGTATAGATGAGGTATTTGGAGAGAGAGCAGGTGAGTTGTGTTACCACAGTGCCAGACTTGAGTTACAGAGAGGTATATGCTACCCATCCTGAGGAGATGCGGTTGATAGTGTTGATGATGGAGGTGATCGGATGCTACGCATTTCCAGATTCAGAGGGTGGGAGATTCCCATGGTCATTGATGGGTGTCCTTCGGGACATGATGATTGAGCATACCGTTTTTCTTGGGCACCGGCTTTGTTGGTGCAGTTATATAGAGAGTTGTGGGCCTACGGGTAAATTGCGGAGATATAGTCTATGTTGCACTTTCCTTCTGCACTGTTGGGCTTATGAGCACATTACGTGTGTGTGACCAAGGCCTACCCGGGTAGATGCATTTGAGTCGAGTCATCCAAGTTGGTTGTAGGTGATGGGCACTGGAGGGTAGTGTACAGAGAGCCCAGGCTACATACGACATAGCATATTATAGACAGAGACTGGAGAGCCTGTCCAGTGTGGATATAGTCTGGAGACCCTATGTGACCTATCCCTCTTACAAAGGGATGTATATAGAGCTGGAGGGACTACAACTATAGAGGTGGATAGAGGGATGCCGTGAGGGGAGCACGAGATGATACCTGTCGACCGAGTGAGGTGATAGTTTGGTTTAGTGCAGGATGTGCCCCCGCCCTTCCCACGGTATAGGAGAGATGAGGTGGAGAGACCCTTGTCTCCACCCCATCCAGTAGAGTCGACAGGGGAGGAGGAGGAGCCCATGGACCATAGCATAGATGATGATGCGGGGTGATGATAGCATACAACCAGTGGTGGTGGATACGAGAGGTAGGGTCGAGGTCGAGGGATAGGCTGGGGGGGGGGCCATAGGTATAGGCCGAAAGGCCGAGCCACGAGATATAGGTGGAGAGGTGAGAGCCTCGGTATAGTATAGGGAGGAGGAGCCCAGCTGCAGATACTAGTAGATGGTGTGATGAGACCACTACAGATAGTCTCCAGTGAGTGACACACATTGCACATGTATAGTGTAGTGTAGGTGGCAGCAGCCCAAAGGAGAGAGAGTAGAGGACATCGAGCAGTGCATGGGGGTCAGCATCAGATGTCGGTTTGTCTAGTGGTAGATGAGGGACAATATGTCACCTATTTTTGTATTTTTGGATTTTGGATGTATACCGGCCCTGGCGAAGAGAGATATTGTATGTATATTTTGTTCATGATACTAGCCTACGAGCCGAAGACATTTTTGTATTGATTATAGTGTTGTACATGATACCAGCCTATGAGCCGATGATGATTATTTATAGCATATCGGCCTGTGTGTGACATTTTTGAGATGATAGCCATGATGAGATAGGCATGTTTATTGAGATACACATTTATGTGATATGGTGTACATTGTATGGAGACACACATGTATATATGAGGAGATAGATGATATTCAAGTGATGTTGTTGTGATGTGTATGAGTTTTACTTTACTTATGATATGGATGGAAAATAGATGAGCTAGGCATGTAGAGTCGATATAGGCATGGATGGTCGAGTCAGTCGATTTAGGCATGGATCGAGTCGGTCGGTTTAGGCATGGATCGAGTCGGTCATCGGTTTAGGCATGGATCGAGTCGGTGTTTAGGCATGGATCGAGTCGGGTCGGTGTTAGGCATGGATCGAGTCGGTCGGTTAGGCATGGATTGAGTCGGGTTTAGGCATGGATTAGGTCGAGTAGGCATGGATCGAGTCAGTCGGTTTTTAGGCATGGATTGAGTCGGTCGGTTTAGGCATGGATCGAGTCGAGTCGGTTTAGGCATGGATCGGTCGAGTCGGTTTAGGCATGGATAGAGTCATGGCATGGATGTTTATTTCAGTATTTTGATAACAAAGGGCAATGTAAATGTATGAGATGGTGTAAAATGTGGAAAATGTTAGTTATGTTATGAAAATGTGAAATAATATAAGTGGTAAAGGTATGTGGTATATGGTTTAGATGTTGAGGTGTTTGATATGAACAGGAAATCAGGTAAAGGTGGGGAAAATGGTTAGGGTAAAGAGTGGTCGAGCTAACCTTCCAGGGCCCCATGCCCTAAAAGTGCTACCTACATAGTCCCGGTGAAAAGGGACCTCAGACCAATGTAGTTCTCCCATAAGCTAGGGAAGAAAGATGAAAATGAGTTAGTAGGTTTTTAGGCATGTAGTGGGTTTTAGGTTTAATGGGTGTGGGTAGATTATAGGTAAAATGATGCAGGTGAAGGTGATTATGGTGAAAGGGGAGTGCTACCCCCAAAGGTAAGTGATGAGGACCAAGTCTATATAAGGTAATCAAAACGTAAACAAAGACAATTTAAAAGATAAGAGGGGGCCATAGAGCCACTTGATTGGGTAGGAACCTACCGAGTAGATCATACCTTGGAGGAGGTGATAAACACAAGACCCAAAAGACACCACATGATTAATGGTTCTATGATGAAGGTAGTCACAGGATCACCAAATGTCTAAATTCCAAGATGTCCCTTGAGGCAACTGAGGAAATGAGGGTAGAAATGGTAAGTGGGAAAAGGTAGTTAATTTGATATGTTTGAGTGATAGGGCTTTTGGGCAAGAGGTCCTAGGGCACAATGGGCAAGTCCATGACTAAAAATTTATGTTTCTTGTGATAGACTGATCGATGTGGGAAGTCTATATGGGATAAATAATATGGTACTCCTTGAGGTCTTCGTGAAGCTGATCGATGCGGGAAGCTTCATTTTCTCTCGTTCTCTCTTTTTTTTTTTTAAAGCTTCACATAGCTGTCCTTTGAGGGAGCAGTCTATTTATAGTAGCAATTTGGTCGAGAGGAAGATGTCCTTTTGAGGGAGTCATCTTTTATTAGAAGTTTGACTCAAGGAGTTTGGTCCCATTGGAGGTCTTTGAAATCATGGACAAGACCAAGGTGAAGGATAGGACTCTTGTTCAAAAGGCAAGGTGGAATGACCATGGGATCTCATCTAAAGATAGATGAAAAGTATCCATGAGAATCATGTATGTGTAGTGCCATGGTGCACGTATTCAAGAGTAGATAACAAGTGACGGTACTCACATGATTCTTGTTTAATCATTAGGGAGGTGTATGAAGTGGATAGCGCTCAAGGGGCGAGCCTGTAAAGAGACAAAGGGTGAGGTAGGACAATGAGTCAACAATAGAATGGTTGAAGATGTAATGCGTTAAGGGCTCAGGTTCAGGTTTACCCTCAAGTGAGGACAAATGATAGGCACCTGATCCATAGGTATGAGTTACGATGTAGGGTCCAAGCCAATTAGGAGAAAATTTTCCCCGTTTTCTTTTCTCTGCTTTGGTTACGTGTTGATTTTCTTTCAAAACAAGGTCACCCACTTGAAAGGTTCATTCATGAACACATTTTTCATAGGCACACTTGATGCATTTTTGATAGACTTGGAGGTGATCTAGAGCATTAAGACGATGTTCATCTAATAACTCTAGTTGTGCCAAGCGGTCCTGACAAAATCATCATCAGTAAGCATGTCATGGAGAGAAATGTGGAGTGAGGGGATCTAGACTTTGAGAGGCAAAACAACCTCTGTACCATAGTAGACCAGTGAAAAGGGTGTAGCCATAGTGGCAGTGTGAATACTAGTATGGTATGCCCATAGAGCAAAAGGAATGTGCGTATGCCAATCCTTCCCAGTATCGTCAACCACTTTCATGAGAATTTTATTGAGGGTTTTGTTAGTGGATTTGGCTTGGCCATTGGTTTGTGGGTAATAAGGTGAGGAGAAACTAAGCTGAATGCGAAGGCATCACAAAGTTTTTTGCAATGTTTTGTTTTTGAATTGTTTTCCATTGTCAGTGATGAGGTGATGAGGGACACCAAGTGACAAATGATGTGATGGTTAATAAACTCACATATTTTCTTAGCTTTCATGGAGATAAGTGGTATGGCTTCTACCCATTTGGTGTAATATTTGGTAGCAGTTATAATCCATTGATGGCATTGGGAAGAATGAGGATTGATTTCTCTGACAAGATCCAAACCCCATTGAGAGAAGGGCCAAAGGTCACGAGTGACCTGTAAGGCATGACTGGGTGTATGATGAAGGTTGGAATGTTGTTGACATTTCACACAGCATTTGACATAGTCACAACAATCATGGTTAAGGGTCGGCCAATAATAGCCAAGGTGAAGAATATGCTTAGCAATAGCAAGACCACTAAAGTGGCCTCCACATATGCCATCATGAACTTCTTTAATGGTGTAGGGATTTCAGAGCTGGTGAGGCATCGTAAGAGAATACCATCAAAGCCACATTTATAGAGAAGGCCACCCATGATGACATAATGAGAGGCCTGTTTGAGAAAGGTGTGTTGTCCATTACGTGTGAGATCAGGAGGCAAAATAGAAAGGGAAAGGTAGTCTGTAAGCTGCTTATACCAAAGATCGGTGTGTTCAGTGAGGTAGTGTGGATGAGGTTAATACAACAAGATTTATAAGAAGGTCTCGGTATGTGTTTTATGGTAACAAAGATGTCTAAAATCATCGGTGAAGTGGGTATTTGAGAAGCGAGGCAGGCCATGGTATCCACGAATTTATTGGTGGATCGTGGAATGCAGTTTGAATTTTATAGCGGTCAAAGGTAGTCAACATGATGCCGACGTAACACTTGTATTCTTGAAGTATTTCATTATGACACTGATAAACACCATTGACTTGGTTTACTACCAGTTGAGAATCACCAAAGATATTAATGGACTTAACGTCTAAGGCATAGGCAGTCATGAGACCCAATACGAGCGCTTTGTATTCGGTGACATTGTTGGTGCATTCGAAGTCAAGTTTAAATGATAAGGGCATGGGTTCACCATCAAGAGGAATGAGGATAATGCCTACACCACCCCCATGCTGACATTTGGAACCATCGAAGAATAAGGTCATTTGGTAAGGGTTGTCATCCAAAGAGAGGTTAGCAATGGATTCGTCGGGAAGTCAAAATTAGAGGGTTGGTCCCGGACAATAGGTGCGTCAGCCAGTTGGTCAGTGATATCCTTTGGCCTTTAATGGACTTTTGGTGGATGAATTCAAGGTCAAGATCAGCTAAAAGCATAAGCCATCACATGCGGTACGCTGATTTTGATAAGGTTTAGCATACATGATGTGTAAAGGGTCGGTGTTGGTCATGACATAGGTTTTGTGGTTGAGTAGGTAATGGCGGAGTTTGGTGGCAATGAAAACTAAGGCTAAGAAAAGTTTTTCAGGGTGAGTGTATCGGGTTTCATAGTCCAGAAGGGTATGGCTTATATAATAAACCACCTGCTCCCTATGTTGTTCATCACGATGAGCAAGCATGGCTCCCAGGGAATGATCGGTAGCTGATATGTATAGGTAAAAAGGTTGGTCATCTTTAGGTGGGATAAGGATGGGTGGTTGGAGAAGGTATTGTTTTAAGGCCTCAAAAGCTTTGTGATAGTCATCATCCCATTTAAAGGAGACATCCTTCCTAAGCAGATGATGAAATGGTTGACACCGATCCGATAATTGTGAAATAAATCGGTGAATGGATTGTAATTTACCTTGCAGGCTACGAGTTGTTTAAGGTTAGTGGGTGGAGGCATTTCCAGAATGGCCTTGACTTTAGCTGGGTCAACTTCTATACCACGTAAGGAAATGATAAATCCCAAGAGCTTTCCTGAGAGAACCACGAAGACACACTTTTTAGGCTGCAGGCAGACGCAATATTTAATAAGGTGATCAAAGATGGTTTTGAGGACAGTGAGGTGCTCGGGTGCGACATTTAGATTTAGCCAAGAGATCATCCACGTAATCTTCCAATATGTGATGCATGATATCATGGAAGATGTAAGTCATAGCATGCGTTGATATGTAGCACCAAGCATTTTTAAGGCCAAAAGGCATGACTCTATAGCAGAAGGTCCCCCAAGGGGTAATGAATGCGGTCTTGTGCTGATCTTCAGGGCAAGAAAAATTTGGTTATAACCCGAAAAACCATCCATGAGTGAGAGCATTTCATGACCCATGGTAAGGTCTACCAGTTGATCAATACCGGGCAAGGGAAAGTCATCTTTCGGGTAGGTGAGGTTGAGGTCACGGAAGTCCATGCAAATACGAAGTCCCCCTATCACCTTAGTGATAGGGATGATGTTAGAAATCCATTGGGGATAATCAATGGGTAAGATGAAAGAAACGGAAAGAAGATGCTTGAAGTTCTTCTTTGACGAGAAGGGAAATGTGAGGGTGCATCTTCCTTAGCTTTTGTTTGATAGGTTTGGCATCGGGAATGGTTATGATATTGTGGACCACTATGGTGGGGTCAATACTGGGCATGTCTACGTAAGACCAAGTGAAAGCGTGTTTATGCTCTCGAGAAAAAGAAGTGATGGCTTCTTATTCAGTAGCATCTAAAGATTGTCTGATCTTTAGGATGTGCGGGTCATCCTGAGTATGAATGTTGATTTCAATAGTCGATTCATTCAACATGGTTTTCATCTCAGATGGTAACGACCGATGAATATATGAGTCTTCTACACCAAGGTAGGTGAGTATGGATTCATCATCCTGACATTGAACAACGTTAATGGTTGGTGTGTCATCATCGATCATCTCAGGATACAGGAATGGGAGAGTGGAAGGGGCCTCACCTTCGCGTTGATAAGTTAGAGGCCCCAAGGAAATGGTGTTTATGAAAAAAAAAAAAAAATTAGGAGGGATAGATTCAGGATCTATCGACTCCGTTGGTGAGAGTGGTGATGAAGGTGGAGAAGGGCTAGGGTCTGCAATGAGTTCGATGTGGGCTTGTTTGGTAGGAGGTTCGAGGAAGCCGATACCACTACGGTCATTGTGTTTGTGGGTGGTACATGGAATAATGGTATGGCGGCCTTGCTCATAGAAGCCAAAACCAAAACCCTTCCACACACATGGTGTAGGAAGGTGTGGGTGAAATGGCGATTGGTAAGTGATTGGAAGTCAGCGGAAAATGGGTGGGGTTGTGATGGTGGTTCAGGTGTGTAGGTAGTAGTATCAAGTCCCCCATAGGTGAGACTAGTATGAAGATGAGGAGGACCATAAAGGAGGCTTTCTCTGATATGGTGATCATAACGAGGGTGTTGGTGAAGGCTTCCATACTCATGCGGAGTAAGGAATGTGTTGACACTATATAGGCGGTACTCCCCCAGAGTGAGGCATTGAAAAACACCTTCCAAGGGATCAGTGGTTGGTATGTGGGTAGCTGGTATGGATGATGTGTCGGAGGTCGATGCGGAGGTGGTGTTAATGGATTGGGGAGCTAATGGGGCTGTAGGAATAGAGGAGGTATGTGTGGTTGAGGTAGCGACTATGTACTGGTAGGTGGAGGTGTAGGTGAAGTGGTAGTAGGTGTAGAGGTAGATGGCGTGACAGGTATGAGTACATCATTGGGTCGGTAAAGCATGTTGCATGTTTTAAAAGGTGATGGGTCAGCTAGAATGGTATAAGTGTGTCCTTCGTGTTCAAACTTTACACAACGATGCAAAGTGGAAGGAACGCAACCCATGACATGGATCCAGGGTCTACCGAGCAACAAGTTATATTGGAATTCCCCCTCCAAAACATAAAACAATTCTGGAATAGTGCGAGGCCCACACAAACGTGAAGGATGACAGTGCCTAGTGTGGAGGTGATAGCATCATTGAATGAACACAACATGACCGGATGTTTGTGCATGTAATTTTCAGGTATGCACATTTGAGAAAATGCATGGGATGAAATGATGTTAATGCTAGCGCCACCATCAATCATCACATGGCGTACCCATATGTCATCAATGTGAACAGAGATGAAGAGGGCTGGGTCTGGGTCCTCATTTTGGTATGGCACAATCTCCTCCTCTGAGAAGCTAAGGGAGGCCACTTGGTTAACAAGGTGAGGTGAAGATGAAGGTGGTAATTTGGTGAGGGATGCTACATGATGGGGTGTGATAATGGAGGCTACGGGTGTAGGGTCATTGGGTAAAACCTCGATAGATTGAAGAATCTCCATGAGGGCTTGCCGATGGGATTCCGAGGTTTGGATGAGGTCATATAGGGACATTTTGAGTGGAGATTGGTGTAATTGTTTGAGCATGGTGTGATGTGTGACACCATTAGAAATGGGGTATGTGGGGCCACGAGATAGTTATCTTAGGTATGGGTGCAGATGGTATGTTGGGTATAGGATTGGATGGTGGGTCAACTACTTTTTCTTTACCCTTCTGCGCATGTGTAGTGACATGTACCATGTTGATTTGAGGAATTTTCAAATGGAGAGGGTGTAGGGTAAGTGGTATAATGACATGAAGGGAAAAAACCTACGGGAGGAGAAAAGCCTTGTGAGGTCAGTTGGGCACAACGACATTTGGGTGGTGGTGTGGCAAGCTCTCTGATGTGAACCATGTTAATTTCAAATTTTGTGTGTGGTTCTGGGAGCTGTGAGGGTGGAGGTTGTGGTTGTTGAGTGGGTAATGTGAGAGGGGGTGTAGGTGGAGCAGGGTCCTCATCAAGAAGGTCATCATCATCAAAGTTGGTTTCAGGTGGACACAATTGGATAAGGATAGTTTTCAAGGCCTTACAGTTCTCCACATCATGTCCTAGGGACACACGATGGTATGCACAAAATTTTGGTATCATCAAACCCTTTTGGCTTGGGTTTGAGGGGGTCATAAGGTCGGAGTGGCGGTAATGTGATAACAGAAGTCTCGAGGAGGTTGTTTAAAATTTTGGCATAGGACCCTACTAGTGGATCACAATGGGAAGTGAACATGGGTTTGGGTGTAGGTGTGGTTGGTTGTTGGGAATTGTTTGTGGATTTGTAGGAAGGGGTCGAGCTATGGATTTAGGTGCGGTGTGGTTTGAGGTATCTGTCGGGTTCATTTGGGTAGGGGTATAGTAGATGGATGGGTAGGAGGGTGTGGTTTTGTTTTGATTACCTTGTTGTGTGGTAATGGGGTTTTGTTTTTGGGGTGCACCTTCTTGGGTAAAGGTGATGTGGGCATACGAGGTCTATGAGGGAAAGTAGATGGAGGAAGAGGGTGAGTTACCCATGGGGATAATGGGGGTGCTATGAAGGTAGATGATGCGGGTCGTGCTTGGGGTGTGAGGGACAATGACTGAAGTGTAGTAGGTAGTGAAGCAATGGTTGAAGGTATCGGAGGTATTGGTGGTAAAGAGACTACAGTGTGGGTATGAGTCATGTTGTGTGCCTGGGTAGGTTAGAAATTTGTGAGGCGGAATGGGTGGTTGGGTTATTGGGTTATGACTGGGTGAGGGGTGCTTAACCCTATGTTGGGTGAGGTCGAGGTCGAAGGTAGATGGGACATGTGTGGGTGTGATTGATGTGGTAGGGGTATGAGGTTGATGAGTTTGTTTCTTTAGTTTGGGTGTCGAGTAGGTGTGGTTTTAACATTGGAGGATGTAGCTAAATCTAGTTTAATAGGTGGATGGGTAAGGCTGGTGGTTGGGGTGACCCCTAAAGTGGTAATAGGTTTAGTGGAGGTAAATGTTGTAGGTATGGGTTTAGGTTTAGGCATAGGTTGGGTTATGGGTAAGGATGTGGTGTGAGTGCTAATGGTATCATGGAAGGGGTTGCAAGTGGTGGTTGTATGTGGTTTGATGGGTGGAAGTGTGCTTGGGTAGATGGTGGAGGTGTCATCGAGGGATTTCTACATTTGTGTTGAGACAGGGAGTAAGAGGTGCCCCCATAACAAGGCTCTATCCACATACTCTAAGTGATCAGCCAAACATGAGAATGGCACATTTGTGGGTGGAGTTGGTGAGGACCTCATGGGAATTCCCATAAAATGAATCTTGGAGATGGGGAATCAGCCAACTTCAGCTTCCGTGGGTAAGAGAGCTGAAAGTAGGTCTGTTGGATGTCGGGTAGCGTGGATGGAGAATGTTCACCATGAGGTAAAGGTATCTCTATTGGGTCTATGATGGGTGGAGGAGATGATGGGAGCTCCTCTGTGGGTGGAGGAACTGATAGGTGCTCCTCTATGTGGGTGGAGGAGGTAATGGGTGCTCCTCTATGGGTGGAGGAATTATGGTAGGTAAAGGTTCACTGAGTGGAGAAGCTAGGGGAGAGATGGTCTCAATGTTAAGTAAGACTCCTCTATAGGAGATGAAGGGTGTTCCTCTATTGGTGAAGGAATAGTGATGGTTAGGTCAGACGTGGAAGGAGGGTTTCGGGCTAGGATTTCCTCTATGGAAGGGATGTGAGGTAATTGAGATGCGACAGGTACCTCGTTAAAGATCGCATGAACCTCACGAGTATGGGTATCATGAGTGGATGTCTCACCTATTTGATTGGATGAAGGGGCATGATTGGGAAATGGTTTTTTAAATATTTGTAGATTTTGATTAGGGGTGGCATTGGGATTATCCATAGTCAACTCACCTTTCTCGAGCATTTCTTGGACAATATTCTTAAAAGTGATGTAGTTTCCATCACTATGACCCTTTACATGGTGATAGTTACAGAAATCTTGTTCCTTATACCACGTGGGCATGGGGTGAGCAGGGTCAAAACCAGTGTGTGGTTTTATGGGTGGAAGGGTGATGGTGCCAGCTTTGATCAACTTTTCTAAAACAGAAGAGTAAGGTTCCCCAATTGGGGTATATTTTCATTGCTCTTGTCTTGAATCAAAAATCCTATACATGTGATAGATTAGATGAGGGTGTGGCTTGATTGGATGGATGAGCTAGGCCGGCCTTGAGTACCACTGCGTTAGTGGTACCTTTAGCCTTTGAATAATTGGTTGGTGGTTTAGAAGAAGAAGAGGTTTTGGTCAACTTGAATGTCGAATTCTTATTTCGTAATTGGATTTTCTTCTCTTCAATAGCCCAATTTCTAACTTTCGTGCCATAGTAAATGCCTCATCGAATGTTATGAAAGTTTGGACCTACAAGGTCGGGAGATATGTCAGCACAAGCTCGAGTGAAGAGCTCGATGAGTTCAGTTTGTGGTAGTTGAAAGGTAAGTTGATTGATCAGGTTATCACGAGTGAAAAAAATCTATGTGATAGATTCATCCTCGTATTGACGTGTGGAATATAGATCGGTCATGGTAACTTTCTTGGCGATGTTGATAGAAAAATGATCCAAAAAGCTTGGGCTACCTGATTGAATGAAAATATGGAGTGTTTGGGTAACCCACTATACCAATCTAATGCTTGGTCTAGTGAGGGACATGGGAAAAGTTCTCAAAAGTAAGGCATCATCATGAGCAATCAAATAACATCCATGTTTAAACGAGCGCAAATGTTGTTGTGGGTCTTCCTTACTATTGAAGTGGTTGAATTTAGGCATTTCCCAATGCACAGGGTATGAATGGATGGGAATGGATGGGTGAATAGGCTCATTGCAAATCTCATCATAAGTGAGAGTGCGGGAGCCAGAAACCGATGCCTCCAGTGTTTGCATCTTATCCATCATCAATCTAATTAAGTCATTGGTGGGTTGTGATGATTGGATGCCTCCTATAGCGTGAGGAGGTTGATTTTGGGTGTATAATGGGTGTGACATTCTAGTGTGGGGCTGCCATGTAAGGTGGTGAAGAAGAAGGCAATGAAATAGGGGTACATACCCAATGAACAATAGATGAAATAGGCGGTTGTTGGTAGTATGTATATGGGGGAGGAAGGGTTGTGGTAACCCTAGTGGCAATAGGGGCTAGTGATTGTGGAATGGAAAGAACTACGTTCTGAAATGGGGTAGGGGTCACCGACACTGGAGGTGGGAACGTAGCTACGGGTATGTATGAGACATGAGGGGCAGATGAAGTTGTATTTGGGGTAGTCATCGAGGGTATGGTAGATGTAATGGATGCTTCTACGGGGTAATAGATGCATGGATCATAGTGGGTATAGGACCTAACTACTGAAACAACTGGGGTAAAGTGGAAGTGCAGGCAGCACGGAGCCAGATGGGGCTGAGGTAGAAGTGGGTGTGAGTGTTGGGGGATAGATACGGGCATGCCATATATCAACTGACCCTTGAGGAATCTCGAGTGGATGAATGGGAGAGGTAAAACTACAAGGCAACAGGGTTTTGGTCAAGGAGTCGTGTGAACTCCTCATCTCCGGTAGTGATATTGGTAGGCTGGATGGGATCCATGGCTGGTGATAGAATAGAGGGTGGTGAAGGACTAGGTGGGAGTGGCTGACTGGCGTGGAACACGAGGGCATTCACTTGTCTTTGGGTCAGTACCATGTGAACCGAGACTTGATCAATCAGTGTGGGGTGCTTCTCTGTAAATAATACTGAAAAAGCAGAGAATAGTAAAATCTAGTGATAAAAAAATGGATGAAGTAACAAATGGTGAGTGGAATGTGAAATAGGGTAACCGATGCTGGTTAGGGAAAACCGACGTCGGTCAGGGGTAACCACTTTTCGATTATTGTGGGAAATAGGCAGTGAGTAATCAGTGAGGCAGAAGGCAAAATCGACAAGTATGTCAAATCTGGGGATGTGTAAAATGTCAATGGAAAAAGTGATAGTAATAGAGACTATGGGAAATGGAGAAAAGTGAAGTGAGAACTGTCCTTTTGAATAGGTTAGCAAAAGGACCTGGAACCGACGTCGGTTGAGCAGTAACCGATGGCGGTCGAGGTAACCGATGATGGTCACTGTGAAATTGAAATAGTGATAAGAAAAAGTGGTTGTGAATTAGAATTTGAAGTGGAATCAGACCTAGAATTCTAGGAATGATGGTGATATGGCCTAGGCACACTCAGGTGGAGCTGGAATACACCAGCTATGATGGGGAGTGTGCAAGGAAATACAAAAATAATGATCGAAATCTCTCACCTCAAAACGTAAATCAAACAAAACACTAAGAAAGAATGTTCCTAGAGTGCCTATTCTATTACGTTTGTTCATCTTATGCTATTTAGGGACTGACACATGAATTGTGAAGTAGATTTTTGGTGAGGATGGCTTCCTACAAAGAAGGAGATCTAAAGGGTGAGGTTTCAGGTTTGTTATGGTGGGGGCGGGCTACGCTCTGAAGTATGACTCGACAGAGCAGTGAGTTGGGTGCCCACTATGTCATGATCATGTGATCACCTACAACTTCTTCCAGGTAAGATGTTGTTTAAGAATGTATGTATTTGAATTTTTGTGTGGTTTGGTAAGACTCGAGAGAAAGAGAAAAAGATAGAAGTGCTTTTCTACGATTCATTTGTCAACCATCAGTGGTAATGACATCCAGCGTATAGGTTTCCCTCAATTAATGTGAGCTAATGCAGAAAATCAGAATGAAATGCACTTATTTTAAACCCAAATCAAAAGTATGATATTCGATGACAAAAAATAGATGAATAGGAAGAGGGATGCTCTTTCACTAAAATGCAGAAAACATGAAGAGATGATTCTTTTAAATACACCAAAAGAAAAGTTTCCTTTAGAGAAAATAAAAAGGAGTGGATTACTAGGGAAGAAAATTAGTGTGTATGCTTTTAGAAGGGAAACAAACACACAATTTTTTCCTAGGAATGAATGAAATGCAAGGAACCCGGATGGGTCCCACCAGGGCATGCCAAAATGTTTCACCTTTTTCTTAGATTGTTCCTTTGAATGGTTGACGAAATAGATAGGGTAACGGGCGTAGGAGGAATACCTGTTCAAATGTCGGTTGATGGGTTGTTGCATGCATATGACTTCTGAATCCACAAGCTGACCATGAGAGCTTCCTTTTGGCTAGGAGGAACTACCTATAATGAAAACAAGACCACCGAAAGCATTAAACAATATGGGCAGTGAACTGCCTAGCATGAGCTAGATCCGGGAAGTATGGCACTTCCTAGATGGTTGTCAGTCCACTGTTTTAAACAAATTAATGCTGAAAACAAAGTAAATCCTATTGTTATTTTAAAATGATTTAGGTATCTCACTTAAAACACAATAAGAAACAGATCTAATCTAACAGGCTAGGCTAGAATAGAATCCACAGGTCAAAGGGTTGGTTATGAGTTCTGCAGGTCTGATGAAGGTGTTGGTAGGTCACAGTGAGTGAGGGTGAGGTAAAATGGGGTGGATAGGTCTCTTCTTAAGGCTATGTGGGAAAACACAGAGAGACGGCATCTCGTCGGGGGGTGACCAGACCACGGTTAGGTACAACCGGCGCGATTCTTGTGAGATCAGGAATGTCACGAATGGGGTTTTGGTCCCCTTTGTGATTGCACAAAGGATTTAGTTGGTTGGGAGGAGGTATTAGGTGACAAGGGTAGGTTTTTATGAGGTTTTGATGGGTTTATGAAGGTACAAAATTTTGGAGATGGTCAATAAGGAGCAAGATGGACAATAGGTGGTAAAACAATGATGAAATGAATTAACCAGGGAAGTATGATATTATACTTACTTGGATGTCATTTTGAAAGTCTAGTGTGTGAAGGATGGAGGTGTTGATGATGAGTTTTGGAGGCTGCAAGTGATCACCAACTAGAGAAAATCTTTTGCATGGGCTGCATGCACACTCCTCTTTTTGCTTGGGTAGATCCGAATGTGGCTGGGATGGTTGTGCAGGAGAAGATGTTCAATCTCCTTCTTTGGATGTGAGTTCTTGTTGGAATTGGCTCTCTGAAGATGTGCTATCTTTTTGAGATCTCACTCTTTCTCATCAACTTTCTTGCTCCCAATGTTTTCCAACCTTGAGAATAAGGTAGTTTAGGAGTTAAAAGGGGAACCGATGGTGGCCGCTTAACCGGTGGCGGTTAGGGGTAACCGACGTCGGTCAAGGTGGGATTTTCTAGGTTTTCCAAACTTAGGGGAGATCCTCCTGATTTCCTTGGATCTCATGTGTCATTATCCCATGGATTAGACTGGGAGCTTTTGTGAGCATGTGGGAATGTGGTTAGAGGGAGTGTAGGCATTGATTTTTAGGGTTTGGGTAAGTCTTAGTTAGTTATGGTAACTTGCTAAGAATAGGTCTTAAGGTGAGTTAGCTTGATGAGGTGTCTAAGTGAACTATATGTGTAGATATTATTTAAATAAGATATTTAAATAATAAATATAGTGAGGGTAAAGCATTAATTTAATTAATTAATACTAAATTAATACTAGGCTAGTAAAGGGGGGTACATGGCTAGGTACGAAAGTGATGAAGGGTACTTACCACGATGCGTGAGAACACATCAAGCACATTCTTTAATCTAAAAGGCATGACCACATAGGAAAAGCTTCCCCACTCAGTGGAAAAATTTGTCTTTCTCTGGTCTTCCTTTGCAATCCTAACTTGGTGATACCCTGAGAACCCATCCGTGAAAGAGTAGACCTCGTGCCTAACTATTCCCTCTAGAATTTCTTTAGTAAAGGGGGATAGGAAAGGATCGATGACACAGAGCGCATTCAAGTCCCTGTGAGACACGGATCATTATTCTTCCATCCTTCTTGATATTGATGACCATTGGGCTTATCCATTTTGATTCCTCCACAACCTCAATGATACCAGATGATATCATATTTTCTATTTCCTCCTTAACCCATACGTGTAAATTCAAATTCATCCGATAAGGCCTCTTCCAAATTGGGTGCACACCTTCCTTCAACTTGATCCTCATCTCCCCCAAGGAATGGTGGATGCCTTTGAGTTCATGGTACCCACGAGGGGACAAATACTAGAACTTGCGAAATAAATCAATGACCTTTGAAACTTATTTTTCCAAACAATAGTCCCCAATGATAGCTTCTTTAGGTTTTGTCTCTATCCCAATGTTAACCTTCTTTGTTTGCAAGGGCTCATGGTAGGTGCATGATCTCTTATCAGCGTTATCTATGACCTTGCGCGCACCTTCGAATGGTTAACATACAAACTTTCCATCTCTTCAAGATCTATTACATAGACCATTTTTCCTTTTCAATACACACATTCTCAAGCTATATTTCTTGATTCTTGTTCATTGAGATTCCTCTCCAAACAAGGCTCACCCAAAAAATCCAGTAGCCTTTCTTCTGTCATAACACTATCTCTCATTATAAGGCATTTGAAAACTTACAAAAACTTATCCATTGATGGCTTGGTACTCCGATACTCAAAAGATTGAATGAGATCAGCCGTTGACTCCTACCAATTCCTGTCTGACAAAGATGTCTTTGAGTGGATATACCATGCATACGCATAACCCTGTAAGGTGGAATATAACTTATGCACCCACAATGAAGGTGATAAAGCTTTTGTGTCCTCCATCTAGGCCTTCTCACAAGCTTGGATATAGGATGAGGCAGGTTCTTTTCCATAGTAGTCTCGGATAATAGTGGGCGTGTTACTTCCCGAGAGCCTTATAAAAATGTGACTCTTAGCTCATGCCATTCTAGGAAACTCTTGCAATGTGTTTCCCACCTACGTGTTGTAGTCCCGAGAAAGTTATAATCGAGCATACTACTCCTTTCATCCTCATTTTTCCACCGAGCCTCCATTTATCATAGAAATCATCAAGGCTTCCTCCTCTGGAGTAACTTGACATTTTCTTTCTTCACGAGCACTTGAGTGAGCATGGATTCATCACCCTTGTTATATATCCTCTCAATTATCACCCAATCAACTTGTTGGTTTCTTAAACGTGCACCCGCATCTTGGATCTTGGAAGGGCTAAGGTGTTTGAGACCACAATCGAACCGAAACCAGGTTGTGGGACCTTGTGTGCTTGGGACGGATCTCCGGAGAAGGCTGGTTCCTCTATCTATTTCTACTACTACTGCTACTCCTAGTGTTGGAAGGGAAAACTAAGCTAATAATGCCAAGGGACCAGGGATAGAAGGATAACATGAAAGGAAACCTACACTAAAAGGTGATAGCACCGAAAAGAGGGATGAACACTATCTATTTTGAGTGGGAATGAAAGGAAATACGTGAAAGGAGGCTAGACACGAGTAGCAAAGTCAAACACGTATTCACCAGATCATTCTCATGGAACACAACTAAATAAGGAACTATAAGGGACCTAAAATGGCACAACCAACACACAACACAAAAGAAAAGGCAAGAAGAAGGAATGCAAACATGTTAGGATAGAGAATAGTCACAAAATGACATTTCTATTACTTCCAAAATGCACGAAATGCTATTATAATGATGAAGGAGGCCAATATCCAAATGTGAGAGCTAGGTCTGCAACTCAAAATAAAGAAAATATGAAGTAAGGATCCAGTGTCCCCTTTAACAAATGAGCCCAACTCTTACATTTATAGATGAATCCATGGAAGAATAAGGGAAGGAGGGGAAACCTAAATTTGAAATACAACCACGAACAGAAGCATTCAATTCTTGAAAATATTCCCGGAGATCTATGAAATATGCTTCCTCAAGCCAAATTGGCATGTTGAAGAAGGAAGGAGGGAGGATCATATCAAATCAGGTAATTAGAGTAATCAGATCTACTCATCAATGCTCAAAGAGAGGTTTTCCCATTTCTCACCTACCATATCTACCAAGAATTTGAATTTTAATGTCTAGCACTATAGATGATATCAATAGTTATATGACAAGTCTAGGAGTGTGCCGATATGAGATCTAGAAAAAGATATGGGCATCGAGGATGTCGAGTCATCGAGCATGTGAAACATGTGGTGTGTGCAGATTGGCTGAAATGTGATGGTCAACTTAGCAAATATTTGTCATTTTTTCCATGTGTCAGTCATTGATTTTTGTAAGGATTTGGTTCCCAATTGGTGTGCTTTGACCGGATACGCATGGAAAACTTAAGCATGTCATAATATGACCTAGCACAGAAGGGTTCAAAGGAGGGCACGTAGGGATGCGTGTGGAAGAGTGAGGCATAGGAAGAAGACAGAGAAAGGCATGCAAGGGTGCACACAGGAGAATGAGGGAAAATGGTGAGAAAAGAATGTATGGTCAAGGCATAACCATTATAAATTGATGGTAGCAACATGCGAGAGGGACAAGGAATTAGCTGATTGAAGCAAGTGTGAGATGCGTGTAGGGTGAAGAATCCTCTTGGAAGAAGAAGAAAAGCACAAAATATGTGCACAAGGGAGGAGTGGAAAAAAGAGGAAAAGGAAAATGGAAGGAGAGAACATAAAGCACGGAAGGGCACTCGAAGAAAAGAAGAGGTGACAAGGGGGAAACTATAACTAAGAAGTGTGTCATTTGAGCTTGAGTGTGCATGACCTTTAATGAGGAAGTGAGCAAGAATGTGTATACAAGTTACCCAAATAACTAGGAGAGTTATTTGGATAAAGTTTTGGCAACTTTCAAGGCCATCTTCCTACTAGATGAATAAGATCAATAGTCTGGAGCATCCATTTGGCATGGAGTCTGCTCTGTAGTGAGGAAACCACCCCTGTAGTCATTTTGAAAGATCATTTCTTGACCCTATTCTGAATCTTGCAATTGCTGAAAGAAGCTCGCATTCTAAAAGAAATAGAAGAGCATGTGTAGGGAGCATGCGAGAAGAAAAACTATGTACAAACAAACAATGTGTGTGCAACACACTTTTGAAGAGTGAAACTACTCTAATATATACATAGTGATGCAAAAAACTTAATGTAAGGGTTTGAGATAGATCCCATTTATTGGGATTTGCAGTGCGCCTCCATCAAGATGAGTCAACTCGAAAGAGTTAGCCTCCTTGCAGGAACTGATGATGTATGGGCCACTCCAAAGTACATCAAACTTTAAATGGCACCCTGGTTTAGCTTTGTCAACATCCCATTTTAAAACCAAGTCCCCAACTTTTAAAGCTTGAGGCTTAGCCTTTCTGTCAAACCATTTATTTGTTGCTTGTTGATGTTATTCTAGCTTGATCATGGCAGAGTTCCTTAGTTCTTCAAGATCAACTAGCTCTGTCATTCTAATTTCTCTTTGGTATGTGCCTTCAAATTCCAATTGTTGGGTAAGCGCTAATGAATTCAACTCTAGTGTCAAAGGAAGGGTAGCCTCCTTACCATAGACAAGCTTGTAAGGTGAAGTTCCTATTTCCTTTTTTACTATGATTCTATCTACCCAAAGTGTGCGTGAGACCTTTGTATGCCATTGTCTTTGGTTGATGTTCATTGTGCACTTCATAATTCTGATCAGGTTCTTGTTTATTGACTCTGCCAAACTGTTTCCTTGAGGGTAATAGTTGGAAGAAGTATTCACATATATGTTCAGATTTAGTGCCCAATTAGTGATTTTAGTTCCAAGGAAGGATTTCACATTATCAGAGATAATGGTTTGAGGGACGCCAAACCTTGTAACTATACCTTCGAGAAAGTTAAGGATGACTGAATCAGTTGATTCCTTGAGCCTGACAAATTCTATCCATCTTTTCAAGTAATTTGTAGTCACAACACTCATTTATGTCTAGCTAGCTCTTGAAAGCGGATTGATCATGCCTATGAAGTAAAGACCCCATTGTACAAAAAGGCTAATCTGTGTGGATTGGTAGAAGGGGAGAGTTGTCAATATTTTCCTACCTACAAATAAAGCGCATTCCTTACATTTTGTGACCCACATGTGTGCATCTACAAAGAGGGTAGGCCAAAAGATACCTACCATTATGATTTTCATTGTTATGGTTTTGGCGAAAAGTGTCTACCGAGAATCCATCGTGAAATTTTGCTAAAACATTTTTAGTCTACGCGCCGTTGATACATCTTAACAACATGCCATCATAATTTTTCTTGAAGAGAAGCCCATAAATTAACACATAAGGAATAGATTGTAACCTCGAATGTCTTCTCTTTGCTTTGTTTAAATCGGGAGGGTATACGCCTTTGGAAAGGAATGTGATCATGTCCTTCATCCAGTCACACATGCTAGGGTCTTTGTTCTATTCAATTTCTGCATGTAGGACATCCTCATCTAGAAATAATGAAGCCTCGGGTTCATTCTGCACATCCTCAACAATCTTCCTATAGAGCACGCTACCTCTTACCATTTATTTGGTTTTGATAGTAACATCATACTCCATTATTTTGGTTACCCATTGTGCTCTTTTTTCACTAATTTCTACTCCCATGATGAAGTCTCTAATATAAGAGTGGGAGACTAACACCTTGATATGATTGGTGGCGAGCATACTTTTGAATTTCTTAAACACACACATGATGGTGAATAATTGCTTCTTCGTGTGACTATACTTTAGTTCATAATCCTTCAGTGTAGGATGAAGAAAGCCACTGGTTATTCCATCCCTTATTCATTTTCTTGTGTTAGGACAACAACAACACTTACATCAGCACCATAAGCATAAAGGATGAAATCATTTGAATAATCTGGATTGATGAGTGTTGGCGCGCAAGCAATTTCTTGCTTGATTTTGTTAAAGCTTTCCTTTCCTTCTGCTATCCATTTGAAGGCTATGTCCTTCTTGAGCATCAAGGTGATGGGCTGAACTAGTCCTGCAAAGTTAGGGATAAAACACCTAACAAAATTGATCTTGCCAAGGAAGGATTGTAGGGCCTTTTTGTGCTTTGGAAGGAAAAGAGCTAGGATGGATGAGACGCACTCAAGATCAATTGCGATGTCATCCTTTGAAACCACATGGCCCAAAATATTTCCCTGTGCCACTACAAAATTTCATTTCTTAGGGTTAAAAGACACCCCAATTTTTTTCATCTCTCAAATACTTTCTCTAGATGCGCCATATGATCCACTCTCTGCGCTTTGAGAAGACTTTTATGTCATCAAGGTAAACCAGGATGAACTCATTGATGTAACCTTTGAAGGTAATATCCATGGTGTGCTAAAATTTTGTGCTCACTTTTAACAAACCAAGGGGCATTTTATGATATGCATATGTTCCCCACTTGGTTGTAAACACTATTTTGAATTGATCCTCTTCCTTGACCAGGATCTGATTGAAACCCAAATACCCATCTAACATTGATAATCTTTACACGCTAGCCACAGTTTGTAGAATCTACTCCATTGAAGGAAAAGGATAATAATCCTTCAAAGATGCCTTATTCAAATCTCTCGAAATCAACATAGAGTTTGATTTCACCATTATTTTTGTGCACTAGAACTAAATTTGTGACCCAGGTAGAGTATTTAATAGGAAAAATATTTTTTCCTAAATGAGTTTTGATAACTCCTTTCTCGTGAGGAGCTCTATTTTTGAATTGACTGGTTGTTACTTCTATCTCGATGAGATTGATACTAGGATCCAAGTCAATGGATTGTTGAGCAACACTTGGATCAAAACCTTTGAGGTATTCATACTCCCATGAGAAGATATCAGTGAATTTTTGTGAGAGAGAAATGAAGGCATGTTTCTCTTCATGCGCGCAATATTTATAGAAACAACAACTCTTTCCCACACACAATAGTGATAGGAAACAATATTCTTATGCGGCATGCATATAATTTTATTCACCATTGAACTCATCATTAGGGTTAAACATTTTCTCTAAGGTGGCTAGCCCTTTAGGAAACTTGTTTGTCTTGATTTATCACTTGGTTACCATAGTTTTCATGCAAGTCAACTTGCATTCTTGATGAGAACTCAAAATCATTCCGGATAAACTGGATGATCTACGTGTCACTTTCAAACACATGTCAGCTGGTATTGTTGTCTGAAATGGATGGTCTGATCACCATCTTGATGTCTTGAGTGTTTCCTTTGAAAAATTCCTCAGTAGGAGAGAACTGTGAACCAAGTGCGGCCATCTGGTCGCTTCCTTGTTCATCTTGCATGGCACCATCTGAAAATTTAGAGCATAAAATATCTCAAGGAGGTCCCAAACTCTATGTTTATAATATTTTAGAAGCTTATTCTTTTCTGGAATTTGTTGGTAACACAGGTGGATAACTAGTTTTGTGTCCCCAAAGATCTACTGACATCTTAATTTTTTTCTTCTCAAACCAATCGCAATCCATGCACCGCGCTTCATACTCTTCCACATTGTTGGAGCATGTGAACTAAAACATGTGCATGAATAATAATTTCTCATCCTTAGGGGAAATGAGAACCACTCCTGCTCCCATGCCATTTTTGCTTCTGGATCCATCAAATTACAACTTCCACAGACCCAACTCAACTTTGTCTTTCTTGAGCGCGTGTGGCGCGTAGCTTCTCCTTTAAGAATGCGGTAAGTGCCAAGACCAGTTTCATAAGCTTCCAGATCTTTGGCATATGTATCAAATTTATGGTGTCTCTCTACCCATTCATCAAGTACTAGGTTAGGAACAAAGGGTGGAAGAGATGCTCTCTCGAACTAAAGCTTGTTCTTCTTGGATTAAATAGGCGGCTTGGAGAGGGGATGGGACATATGACTCTACATGATAAGAAAAAATAGGCTCAGCTTGTATGGTAAACTGGGTACCATACCTTATCTTGAGTAACATATGAGACCAATCGAAGACAAGTAACCACCCACTTTAGCGGTAAAGTATCTTGATAAACATAGGGAAAAAAAAAAAAAAAAGGAGGTAGGTCAATGATTTACACATCTTGAGTAATGGTTAGGCTTGGACATGCATGGAGGGTTAAATCAAGATCCTTGATGTCTCCTAAGGTTTTGACAGTTGAGCCATCAAGTTATAGGAATCCTTTAGAATAGGGGCTATATTTCGGACCTACGACATTAGCAATTTTCTTAGGCGTGACAGAAGTACTAGCGCCTGAGTCAATCATGAAATTATGAACTCGGTGTTTTCCTATGATCAAGGACATGTAAAAGGGTGGGGTCTAAAAAACTATACTTGTTTCTACTCTTCTTGTTGGTAGATGTTGATAGAAGTGTGTGGCTTCGCACAACCGGATCGGCATGCGGGAGTTGTGCCAGGGCTTCATGCAACATATCCCACTGAGATGGAATAGTTAGGGTATCCCACATTATGAAATTTATGTTTGTCTTCTTCATCTAGTTCACAATGCTAAATGGAAGGTCCCCTGTCTTGTGCATTTGGAAAAAAATCCCTTCTTGACGGTCGTGTGCGAAACCCTAGACTTTATCTAGAGCAAAGGCTTGACCTACCAAAGGAGGGGCACGTACTACTTCAAAAGAAGCTTTTCACAGGATCTCTTGGGTAGGGACTTGAGTGCTTTTGCTACTGGATGCCTTAGCTACATATTTTTACTTATGAGGATCTATTTGTGTTCTTTTGGGAGTGGGACTGCATGCTTAAATCTAACATTCTCTTCTTATATCTTGTGTTGTCTACAACTTGGGTGTGCGGTCTGTTTGTATCATCTACATCTTGGTTGATTGAACATAAGTCCTCTGCACCAAATAACATCAAATTTTTCTCTGGAGGATATCCTGGTCTCTCTTGGTTATCTTCTTTAGGGGAACTTGTTGAAGGCTTGAAAATTGAAGCATTCTGGGATCATGAATGCATGGGCGCACGCAAAATTGCCATAATGATATTCAATATGAGGCATGTTGCAAGGGAAGCACCACTCGACTCTTGCACCAAATTTTTATGAACAATAACAAGTGCTTGACTTGCATTGGGTCTTTGGAAGAGAAGGAAAGAGAGGAAACACTTGCAAGGGCATATGTGCATTGTGATGTCATCTATCATTCTCTTTGGTTAGGCATGTATCTTTAATTTCCATACCGATTGTTTTAGCCATACACACGATTATAATTTCCTCTATAGGCTTGTGTTTGTTGCTTTTCTAATCGGGATTTCAACTCTTTATCTTCCTTTTGCTACTTTGGAGAGTAGGATGTTGAGGCAAATAGTTGCGTGCTTTTCTTAGGAACATGAATAGGGGCCATAGAAGGCTAGGGTGCTTGTGAAATTTCTGGGAATAAGGGTATAGGTGGTCTGGGAGCTATCTTTCCTATATAAATAAGACTATTTTCTACCCTTACTACAATACTATAAGCAGCTAGTAAAGTCCTACCTCCCATAGATTGGATCATAACTGAAATATCGTTGTTGAGTGCCTTTAGATAATACAAGAAGAATGCTAGGATGTAGGTCTTACCACAAGAGTGATTATGTCCCAAGTATTATGAAATCTGATGTTGAAATTAGTCATCTACTCATTGGGTTCCCTCCTTGTTGTTTTCAGTTGCTCCACCAAAGATAGGTGATCTGACTTATCTTCAAATTATTTGTAAAGAATCGTTCTAGCTCATCCCATGTGGTGATAGATCCAATTCTCTGGCCTCAGTACCATTGAAGTAATTTACCTTTGAAAGAGGTTGCAAGTATCCTGACTACTACATCATCATGTGTGATCAAATAGAGTGAACACATGTTTTCTATATCCTAGATATGCTCTTGAGGGTGACTTGATTCTCACTAGTAAAGTATGGAATACTCTTGAGCACGCCATTTGGCATATCATGTTGCAAAACCAACATCAAGGGACTTCCTCCCATGAAGTTTGCAAATTTTCTCAGTGGAGGAGGTTGTTGATGCACCATTGCGGGGTGTGCAAGTTATCTCGCTTTAAGGGGAGTTGAACGCGGAATGGTGTGTTGGAGATGGAGATGTATGTGTGGATTTCTGAAATGAACTCTCCTAAGAGATAACTGGAGGTACTCAAAATAATCTTTAGCTGATGTACTTTTTCTTGTGTGTACTCTTCTCATGAAAGGAACTTAGGAATGCTAAAACAAAGATATTAAATGTTTGGAGTTCTAGATGTTTTGAAATGAGCCTCCAAAGGCTGAAATACTAAGTCCACACACCAGAACTTAGGGATATGAAATTTGATATTTCAATACTAGCCCCACCGAGCATTCTAGAAACGGTTAGTTTCTCAAATGTGCACCCGTGTCTTAGATCTTGGAAGGGATGAGGTGTTTGAGACCAAAATAGAACTGTCCCCAAGTTGTGGGACCTTACGCGCTTGGGACGGATATTCGAAGAAGGTCGGTTCCTCTGTCTATTTCTACTACTACTACTACTCCCGGTGCTAAGGGAAAACTAAGCTAATAATTCAAAGGGACCAAGGATAGAAGGATAACATGAAAGGAAACCTACGCTAGAAGGCAATAGCACCGAGAAAAAAGGGATGATTACTATTTTTATGAGCGGAAAGAAAGGAAATGCGTGAAAAGAGATAGGCACGAATAAGCATAGTCAAACACATATTCACCAGATCATTCTCATGGAACACAACTAAATAAGGAACTACGGGGACCTGAAATGGCACAACTAGCACACAACGTAAAAGAAAAGGCAAGAAGAAGGAATGCAAACATGTTAGGATAGAGAATAGTCACAAAACAACATTTCTATTACTTCTAGAAATGCACAGTATTGTTACAATGATGAAGGAGGTCGATATCCACATGTGAGAGCTAGATCTAGAGGTCTACAACTCAAAATACAAAAAATATGAAGTCCTTAGTAGAATGCATAAGGATCCAGAGTCCCCCTAACAAATGAGCCCAACTCTTACATTTATAGATGAATCCATGGAAGAAGAAGGGAAGAAGGAGGGAAAATATGAATTTTAAACACAACCACCAACAATAAGCATTCAATGCCTGAATATCCACATAGAGATATTTGAAATACGCTTCCCAAACCTATTTTGTATGTTGAAGAAGGAAGGAGGTTGGATCATATCAAATGGGGTGGTTAGAGAAATAATATCTACTCATCAATGCTAAGAGAGATGTTTTCCCATTTCTCACCTACCAGATCTACCAAGAATTTGAATTTGAATGTCTAGCACTATAGATTGTGTCAAGAACTATCTAACAAGTCAAAATGCATGCTGATCTAAGATATGTAGCAAAAGATTTGGTTGTCGAGAGGATGTCGAGTCATCGATGCATGTGAAACATGTGGCATGCACGGATTGGCTGAAATAATGGCCAACTATATAAATATTTTTCATTTTTTCCATGTATCAGTCATTGATTTTTTGTAAGGATTCAACACCATTTTGACGCACTTTGACTGGTTGCGTATGGAACACTTAAGCATGTCAAAAGATGACATAGCACAAAAGGGCACAAAGAAGGGCACGCAAGAGATGCGCGCGGAAGAAGACAAAAGGAAGATGTGTAAGGGTGTGTGTGGAGAGAATGAGGGAAACTGGTGAGTAGAGAATGCATGGTCAAGGTGTAACTATTACAAAGTGATGGGCATGGTGCATGAGAGGGATATGGACTTAGGCTGATTAAATCAAGTGTGAGATGCATGTAAGGTGAAGAAACCTCCTAGGAAGAAGGCAAAAGTGTGGAAGATGGGCATGGGGGAGGAGTGAAACAAAGAGGAAAAATAAAATGAAAGGAGAGAACAAAAATCACGTAAGAGCGCTCGAAGAAAAGAAGAGGTTCCAAGGGGGAAACTGCAACCAAGAAGTGTACCATTTGAGCTTGAGCGTGTGTGACCTTCAATGAGGAACCGAGCTAGGCGTGTATATAAGTTACGCAAATAACTAGGAGAGTTATTTGGATAGCACAACTCATAAGTACCATGTGCCCAATTGTCACATGTTATGCTAGTTGTATCACTCATTGATTGAGCCTCTTCAAATTAGATGATTCCTTTTGTCGGATGAATTACCTCAAGATCTCTGATGGAGAACGCATAGATTCTATTGAGGACTTCCTCTCCTAAGGGCTCAGTATAGGGCATTGATTTTCCATCTGTCAAGGGGATGATGACTTGTTCCTCCTTGTTCTCAAAACTTATATACCCCTTATTAAACCGCAAGTCAGCATTATTCTTGTAACACCAAGGGCACCCAAGTAATGTTGGGAAATTATCCACCTTGGCGAGTGCCAAGACTTCAAATTCCCCAGTGAACTTGGCCCCTTGAATAGTGATAACCGTATCTTTCAAGACTCTAATGGACATTACCTTTATCTTGTTCACCATATACAACACATTCAAAGATGGCTGTAATGTGGGCCTTCCCATTTGATGCCATGCATCCAAGGTGAGAACATTGACCTCCACTCCCGTGTCGATGAGGATATTGCTCAAAATCCACCCATCAATAATTGTATTTAATGTAATCTCTTTATCATAGTCAAGGCTGTAAGGATGAAGGTTTACATGACAAACCTGCCTTTCACGCTCTTCTTTAGTGCATGGTAACTTCTCCCATAGCCATTCTCCTAGCAAGGGAATAATATTCTCCTACCTTAACATTTTACACACTTCCTTGACCTCATCCAGATCCTTCTACGGAGCCTTGGCATTCTTCCTTTGCTCTAACTACCTTGACTTCTCCTTTAGACATTGGATTTCCCCTTGCAAACTCTGAATCACATCCATAGTCTCTTGATACACTTCCTTCTAATGAGTAGGGTCTGGATACTTCCCATGCACCACTTATTCCCTAACAACCAATTTTTGTCTTAGCATATCCCTTGTGTGTGTAGCCTCTGCTCACGTTGTCACTAGTACAAGTTATAATCTTAACTCATGCACCACTCTTGGCATCCACTGAGGGTCGGCCTTCTTTATACTCACCATCCTAGTGCCTTTTTCTTTCCAGTGTTGTTGGCTCATGTGCTCAAACAAATTAGGGCACTCCTCATACTTATGTTTTTTTCTACACCATGAGCATTACAATAGGTCAGGACACTCATGCTTATAATATAATGTAGACCCACAATTATATCAGGGTTCCTCGCGGTAACTCACCTCTTCCTCCGTTATGTTACTACAACCATAAAATCCTCCATGAAAACCTCTTCCACGTGCTCCTCCATTTGTACACCCTTCATAATGACAATCATCATCCTTGGAACTACTTGCAAGACTAGTCTGGTACACACCAAGATCAATAGCATCATGAATCTGGTCAATCAGTCTGCAATCCTTGGTATCATGGGTCATAGAGGTACAAATATTACAATAACAAGAAACATTCTTGTGAATTGCGTGTTGTAGTAGAGGACACCTATTTACATCATAATCCCCATGGAAAATATCACAGTCTACCACCATGGCACGTACCATATTCCTAGGAAACTATCCTTTACATGCCCTTCCACTTCATAGTCTATACACCAAAGACCACTACGAACCTTATGCGCTGAAATTATAGACAACTTCTCTTATAGCTTGGCCATTACAATAATTTGAGCCTCTAGGAAAGGGCTAACACAAGTATCAATGCTCGCAATGCCTCGGCATGCGGGTAGCTTCTAAGGCCTTGCAGTGTCCAGTGAAACTCTTATGTGACAGCCCTTATAAATGGTGTTATCAATCCTCCAACAAACCATTGAGCATGTTGAGAAGGGTGAATTTCATATGATAGTTTTGAGAAGAGAGTCTTGAACTATGTGTCATACTCCCACACACTCTTTTCCATTCCTTGTTGGATCTCCTTCAAAGTGTTGATGATCTTATTCTCAAATTCAAGGATATGGAACTCTACTAGGAAGGCATTCTTCAATGCGGTGTAGTCTACCACCATTTGATGGTGATCATACTTATGATACCAACTATGTGTGCACCCTTACAACGTTGTTGCAAAATAACTTTCTTTCCTATTTGGGGTAGTGATCCCTTTCACGTGCTATAGTAATTCACACTTGTGGACATGTTCTACAACATCCTTAATACCCACGTAGTCCGATAAGTGTAAAGACATATCAATAAATACTTGTGGAGGAGATGTGACCCTTGTCCTCCCGATCTAGAGCCTTGGTTCCCTCCGGTGTTTCCTCCTCCACTAGATCCACCGGATCCACTGGTCCTATGCCTCTTGTCCCACTAGATCCTCTCTAGATCTGCTAGGTCCAATAGGTCTCCCACTCCTATACCATCATATCCACCTCTTGTAGCCGTAAAATGGCCTAACGTTGTCACACCTAGTGTTCCTAACATCCCACCTTGAATTGTGTGTTGATGTTTTGAGCTATTTTCCTTATTCCAGATTGTGTATCCCTCTCCACTTCAAGACATAATACCCAAACCTTGTGTATTTTCACCTTGTCCAAAAATTCATCCAAATACAGAATGGTTTGCGCAGCCATGGATGTCCCAAACAAGAAATTATATCTCCTAGGCATATATTGGTTACTTCCACTAATACCAAATAGATTAACAATACCTCTTTCTTGACCTGAAAAACCAAACACCAAGGGTAGGTCACTAGGTGGGTTCAGATGTGTGCCAATGACTCTCTTTTCTCCATGCGACGAACTCTCATCAAAAGATGAAGGGGCTTCTCTCCCATACTTTCCAAGATGGGGTAACACAAACTACTCAAGTTCCACATCCTTTGCATGAACCTCAAATCCTTCCCCGCAACATGTGCCTCCATATATCCATCACA
Organism: Taxus wallichiana var. yunnanensis; assembly: GCA_018340775.1. Lineage (NCBI taxonomy): Eukaryota > Viridiplantae > Streptophyta > Pinopsida > Cupressales > Taxaceae > Taxus > Taxus wallichiana. The sequence continues at coordinate 736,205,020 of CM031234.1, read as the reverse complement.
CCTATAACCTTGCATTTTCTAGTCATCTCCCTTTCATGAGCTTCACTATATTTGATTCATCTATCTTCTCTTTATTTTTCATCTGCAATTTCCACCATCTTCCACAACCCTAGCTTCATTTCCTAGCACTCAAAGAAGCTTATCCATCCATAGGGAATGCCTCTAAACTTAGGGTAGTGATCAAGATCTTCATAGCCAAATCCATAGCATGTAAAAATGATCCTCTCCCTCATAAACTCTAACTCAGCAATCTCTCGGGCAAGAATACGTAGAAATGGCATATTCCAAAGTATAACTAGTTAAGACTCCTTTCCACTAGTGATCAACAACACATGTCCAAGTCATATCTACATCTTACAACCTCTAGTAATCACCTTGGGTCCATACGTGTGATCTATAGTACCAGCTTGATCTAGATGCATATGCTGAAATCCATTCATATAGTTCTACTGGAAGATAGCAGAAGAATGTCTCATACAACTCATGGTACAAGTTCTCTTCTACCCATCTACATGCATTGAACTCAGGTCCAGTGTTGAATCTTTGATCAAAATCATCATTTGTGCTATTGAACCATGCTTCAAAACTTTCTACGGTCATACGTTCGGTCATCACGCATCACAGGGACCAAGATGTATGCCATTTCTCACAACAACTTCAAAAAGAGGTCCCGAAAATGGAACCAAGTTGTATTCATTTTATAACCTTAGAACAATAGTCCAATCCCATGTGAGCCATCCTATCACCCAAAGGGCGTTGGGCACTCACCCGAGACACAAGTGGGTTCTCGAGACCCTCCTTTATGTGAGCTATGTGAGAATAGATCATTTACGACATATTTAGATGCATGAAAGAGAAGAACCATGCATTCATTCTGAGAACTTAGGATGAGTTATTATACCAATACATCCATTCAGATAATAAAAGAGAAGTATCAAATAGAATATAGAACTAATTCATAACACAAAGGAAATGCACTAGGGTTTATACTCATGAACAACATATATTCTTTAGAACAAAACCTTATATTCATGTTAACCAGTTCAATAACCACATTACATTCATTAAGGCCATAACAGACCAATATAACAATACAAATCAGAGTCATGCATCTAGAACCTAAGCTATGATTTCCACATTACAAAAACCCATTACAGACCCATCCCCCTAAATATTCCATTTCACCTATAGTCCTCCTAACGAGGACCTTAACCCATAGAACCCACTATTATCTCTACAGAGCTTCACCTATCCAAACGCTATATGATACACCTCTCATCCTTTTTCTTCTACCCGAGAATCCTTATACATAGCTTTAGCCTCCACCGCCATGCCTTTTTAAGGTAACAAATTGATTGCTAAGTGTCCAAGTGGTCCTCCAATGGAGCATGCTCCCTTTGATCCGAACTCTCCATTATTTGCAATGATGTGTTTCTTGATCCCTCCATTATATGCATGGAATATTCCTTTCTTGACCATATAGCTTCCAGGATGACACCTTATCCACTCCACATGCTAGACTACTCACACTTTTCTTATGTGCTTCCTAGAATGCTGAATATGGCTAAGTCCCAAAACCCTATCATGCGTGCTTTCACCATGCGTTCCCTTCTTCAAATAGGTTTCATGCACCCACGCACTTTCTTGTACTTAGTAAATATTATGGGGCCCAACAAAAGGATTGGTTCATCTGCATCACACTATATAGGAGGGAATTTTATTCTATTCCATCCACCATTTTATTACATTTCTACATCTATTTATTTCTCACTACTTTCACAATGTGCGACTAGCACAAGAGCACTGGGTACAATATTTACACAAACCTAGAAATATATTGGGTCTAAGATGTAGTGTAGTGTTTATTTAGTAAGTCTACCATTGTTGCCACTAAGGATAGTCTGACCCCTTCATATGAATCTTTCTTTTTTAGGGGTTTTATGTCTAGTTTGGGGTTTTGTAGGTATTTCCTTCATTTCTAATATACAACGACATCTAGTGTAGTCCAACGACATACATGTGATAGGATGTGAATGCGAGAAAGTAATTTAAAGAACACCTCAAAGGGGTTTCTAGATCATTTTCACATACCTAGGTGCCCAAATCGAGACCGAGCACCTAGGCACCCCAGATCCTTCCTAGGTGCTCAAGTCCAACCTATTGTTCTAGATCTATTCCTTCTAGAGATTATGTGTGATCGTTCTTTCATTCTGTTTATTTGTTCTTAGGGTTTGACATAAATGTACACATATCTATGAATACATTAAGCTCTTTCTAACCCTCTTAGTTCATTAGGGTTTGACATTTCTATTTGCTTAGTGGATCGGGTTACTTTCTTTATTTACTTAGATTTTATTTATGGTTGTACATAATAATAGATTAACTTATAACCTCCACATTTTAGTTAATCATTTTTTTAACCCGATCTCCATATTCAGCCTAGGATCCTCATTTTCCCTCTATCATTGATCCTAAAGTCACTCAAGTTTCTTTTTCTGATTTACTTAAGATGCATCCTAATTTCCAAGTTGTTCTTCAAAAATCTGTAGACACCATATATCGGACTAAAGATATGACACCACACAAAATAAGTCCTATATTCGATTTTTTATATGACGACCCTAGTCCTAGTGATCCTTCATCTACTCAACCCCTGTTGGAGTCAATTCAAGATTTAAATTATTTATTTCAAGAAAAATTTATGGCTATGGAATCCACAATCACATCTCTAAAATCTGAAATTCAACATCTTAAGGAATATTCTCAGACACATGTTTGTTATCCTTCTACATCTCATTCTATGTCTATTATATGTGCTCATATCGGTGACCCTAAAGTCATACCATTACTAGAACCTCTCATCTTTTACCGTACTACTAAACAACATGACCTTATTATTGATCTCCTTAGTCGTTAATTGATCACTTTAGTGTCTACTCATTACTATCCTCCTTATCGACTATCAAAATATCAAGGGTGTCTATGTTGTAATTATCATCAAATCAATGAACATAATGATAATGATTACTACACTTTATAACAAAGAATAAAACATATTTAGCGTAAGGGATTTATCTCATTCATTGTACAACATTCTATTACATCCCCATCAATAAATGCTACATCTCAATGGGCTCCTAGATCTTCCTCTTCTACATCTAATGAGCATTATGCTATCAATTTTGAGGTACATTCTTTGGTTAGTCATGTTTTCCTATTCAATCCACTCAACCTTTTCTTAAGGAAGGACCCTCTTCTCTTTCACTTAAGCTATCTGCAACATTACCAAGTCCAACTATGCAATTACCTCTCAATATTCGTTCTCCATTAACTTCTCCTACTAAATCATCTACAGTGTTACCAAGCCTATCTAAGCAACCTCATCTAAAGCTCAGTTCTGTCTATCCTCCACTTAAGTATTCCACAATGTCACTAAATAATCCACCATTGTGCAAGGTCTCTACCAAATCACCACTTCAGTAGCCAATCATTTTTGTCAAATCAACTACTCCTCCTACTAATGGTCAAGACAAATCTCAAATTACACTACCATTGCATGGTCTTGTCTGTTACTTTTTCCTTCTACAACTTCATGCAAACTTGGTCTTTGGTAGGTGACTCTTTTCACCTCATTTACCGATGACACTCTCTTGTGCTTCGGTTCACACTTGAATGTTTAGGACTACATAATACATATGAACCCTAGACACTACACACTCATACTACACATTGTGTCTCTTCACACATATTACATTAGATATCTTACATCTTACATTCTATATTCTACATTTAGTCTCGCATCATTTCAACATTTGCACATCTACACATCATTCATATTCTACATACCATAATAGTATTTATCACATATGTGTCACACTCCTATTGTCTACGAGTATAGAATCATATACTACTCATCCTACACAGTCTCACATTATTATTCTATCTACACATCTTGCATTACCCACTATACATTGCATTTTACACATCTCGCACATCATATGGTCATCTCTTATCATCATACATAATACATGTTATTCTACACATTGCACTCACTACCCTATGAAACACTCTAGCTTCTTGGTCCATACTCAACTTTCGAGGGCTTACCAATCAAATGGAACTTATCATACACACATGTTCATCACTCGGCCTTTTATCATGCAACATTACTAGGTCAGTGACATACGCTATAGGAAAAATGGTCACCTATTCCTTCATCTTATAGGGGTACATGCTTTATCCTACATCACCACTCCCTCTATTCATCTCATCATGATATACTCTTTAGGATGCATCATCACATGTTCATCTCTAGGTCACATATCATCAACACACATACACACTCATCACAACATGCTATACACCACACACTATTTGACCATTTCCTGATGACGCACTCTCATTTTTGGTTCATTCTTGACTACTGAGGGGGCATACTAAATGAACCTCACTACATAAACTTTCATTCAATTGAGGGACACATGGCTAATATCATCCATATTGCATACCATTCCATCCATCCATAACATGTTGAATATCTTGGTTGCTTTTACTCTTTATTACATTTTCTCATATACATTCACTTTATTACACATGCTAGCTAGATCTCTTATATGTCCTTATATTTACCATACACACATGCACATTCACTTAATTTTCTAGTTGCAATCACAGATATAGGTCTCCTACATGCAACATGGATGCTCACCTCATACCACTCCTACAATGGTCATTGGGGGCATCCACATTTGTCTATTGCAAGTGTTATTATCTCATGTTGTTTCATAACACACTAATTTCTTGGTTATACATGCTTTTTACATACTAGTTATCTTACTAACATGCTAATGGGTGCTTCGTGTGCAACATTTGTTTGCAGGATTACTTGGTACCATGGCTATTTGTTTGATTGTACTTTTTTGTCTCTTGTTTGTTATTTTATATGGGACTTTCATTTTGTTTTGTGTGCACACTTATTTGTTATATGTAGCCATTGCGGCCTTAAGGGTCTTGCGGAATTGTGAGTGATGTCCCATGTTTGCAACCCACTTTGGCGGTCTATAATTTTATTCTTGCATGTTTACTTGATTTCTAGATTCTACATTATTTGTGTAGTGTAAACTTGTCATTTACATATATGCTTGTTCGTAATAACACTTGTTTCTAGCCACTTGTTTTTGTGCCTTGGTTTCTACCAAGCATATTCCATTCCCCCTAAAGGGCATAGTTTATGCATTCAGGTCTTCATTTAGGGCTGCATCCTCATATTCGCAACGTTGCATGCACCCCCAAAGAGGGGGCCATGATTTGGGGTTTTACACATTACATAGTGCTCTCTACCAGTATAGTTCAGTTTAATTTTCCATCATTGACATTGTGGGTTATAGTGTTAAAACCAGGTCTACGGACCTCATACATGGTGGATTTTACATGACAAGTTATCCTTAGTATTATGGGGAGAAGTTACAAGTTAGAGGATATAATGGATTTCCTCTCTACACTACTTCAGCCACGGCATCGGATCACCCAAAAATCCAGGTAGTATAGATATCTCTTCACACTATTCTCGGGAAGCGATTATAGGTGGAGAATAATTCAGCTTCCTCCCTACACTTCTTCGGCCACAGTGGAGTGAGATTGCCAAAAAAAATCATGGTTTCAAGATATCATTTTATATAACCTTTATCTAATCATAGATCATATGCACATGTTCCTTTTAATTTTTCATTCTTTCATTTACAGTCTTTTTATTATATACATGCATTTTTTACATATATACGTGTATTTGACTACTTGATCATCTTCTCCTTTGCAGGTCTATCCGTATGAGATGCAAGCAGTCAATAAAAACAAGAAACTATAATAAAGGCATCAAAAACAACAACACCATCATTCGGTAGTTTGTACCTCATACCAACATGCGGTATCTCACATACATCATCATCTACACATGTGCTCTCACCTAGGTTTACTCTCACCTCTTTTTACTCTTTTTCATATTTATCCTCCAAGCTCCACTATTTTTCTCATTCCACGCTTTTTCTATTCTATCGCACGATTTCAACATCACTCTATATGGAAATCAAGTACATATCTCTATCTACTTTCTATTACCAAGTGTTCCACTCACCAAGATAAAATAAGGGGTAAATTTAGACACAAAATCACGCATATTGGGTATTATTTAGTCCCGATCTCGTACTACTTTTCATATGGTTTTTAGTTAAGAAATTACTAAATAGCCCATGTCTTTTGGCCATTTTAATTTACTTGTTGTCACTATCAACCTCCCGCATATACTCGTCTAATCAGTTTTCCATTTGGAATTGTTTTATCTCTAACTATGGTGCCCAGTCTCGTACTGGGATATCCCAGGTGCCCTGGTCTCATTTGGGTTGCCCTGGTCCTTTTTACACTTTCCCCTCAATTTTTGGGCACTTTCTATCCATTTTTGTTTTCCATATTTTTTAGTGGTCAACCTTTTTGGGGTTAAATACAAATTTAGAACAAGATAACCATATAAAAATAAATTTATTATACCATAATGAGGTACCAAGCATTAAGCGATACTATCATCCACCTAAGGTTGCATCCATTAAAGTCTCCATTTACATCCATCTAGCTCCATCACAAGGGATAAGGATAGTTCATCTACATCACACTGTATAGGAGGGAAGTTTATTCTATTCCATCCACCATTTTATTAAATTTGTACATCTAGTTATTGCTTGCTACTTTCAAAAAGTGTGACTAACATAAGATCACCTAGGGAATGATATTTACACACACACCAATAACTACATTGGTCTGATATGTAGTGCAAAATTCAGTTAGTAAAGCCACCATTGTGTTACGAGAATAATCTCAACCCTTCATATGAATCTTTGTTTCTAGAGGTTTGATGCTTGGTTTGGGGTTTTACAGGTCTTTCCTTCATTTTTGATTTCCCTGTGACATCTAGTGCGGTCCCAATAACATACATACGACAAGAAGTGAAGGCGGTAGTCATTCAACAATAACTTGGAGGGATTTGCAAAGATTTTTCATAGAATAGGGTGCCTAGATCTCGACTAGAGTTCCCTAGGCACTCCAATCCTTCCCTAGGCACCCCAGGATCAACCTATTGTTCCAAATATGTGCTTTTTGGAGATTTTGTGTGATCATTCCTACATTTTTTAATTTGTTCTTATCTGCGACATAGTCCCGACATATCTAAAAATCAACTAAGCTCTTCCTAACCCTCTTTGTTCATTAGGGTTTTACATTTCTATTTGCTTAGTGGCTTGGGTTACTTTCTTTATTTACTTATCTTTTATTTACTGTTGTGCATAATATTAGATTAACTTAGAACCTCCACATTTTATTTAGTCATTGGTAGGTTCATAACATTACTTATTGACTTTTCTTTTTTACTCATCCTTGGTATGGAATTTTTCATTTTATCCATTTTATCATGCAAAATGCTCAAGAATCCATGAGGCTATTCTTCTTTGTAATATGTGGGAATAGTAATTTACACGAAAACTTTGAATATATTCATTGTGCCATGTTTATTCCTCCTCAATATTTGTGAGTGCTTTTGGGCATGTGGTGGATCTACATTTGTTGTAAAAATATGTACACTCATCACACTTGGAAAAGAAATTATTTTTGTAATGGAAACATATTGAAATATTTTGTTCATTATGTTGTTAAATCTTGATTGTGACACATGAGGAAGTTTCAAGAATTCAAGATCCTCATTGCACTTTATTTGCAGTATATTTTAGGTATAGAATGAAGGAATAAACCTTTGGGGAACTTTTACTCCATCTTGTCCTATAGACTAAGTCAGATGCGAAGAGATATCTGAATTTATTTCAACAATTCTTGATATGCAGAAATTGTTGTGGCAATGTTTGACCTTTGTTTCTCTTTTCCAGTGTTACCATTCACTACAAGCCTATTTCCATTTATCCATTCATATTTATGTTTATAGAAGGAACTCCTTGGGTACCCATAAACTTTGTGCCATGCATTCTAACAAACATCCATCCCATCAAATTTCATTTTATGTACCTCCATAGATTTCTTACCAACATTGAAGATGACATTTGTTGTTAATGCATCAAACACAAAATTCTTTCTGTCAATTTCATTCAAGGATTTAGTTGTGCGCAATAGATTTTGAACTCTAATGGAAGGAAGAGGTAATTTTTGGAGACAATTAGATTTACAACAACTAAACTCTACATTTTCCACTTCTTCTAAAAATATTGACCATTTTCTATCCTCATCATAATTTTTATTTGATGGATTGGATTGAGGGGTATCCACTTCTAACATTTTGTAGCATTATAAGATATTTTTATCACTCTACTAGATTAATTGTGATTAGTGGCATAATATGAAATTGGATAAAAAAACTGAGGTTTTCTCTCTTCTAATGCATCCCACATGATGACCTCAACCTATTTTGGGACTTCTTTAAATCTAATATCCATCTAAGAACCATTTATGTCATCCAATTGCTCAATAGGACATTATATGAGAGATCCTTCAGATAAGGAGCATCATTTTCAAGGAGGGTTAAATACTCTATCAATATGCACACCGAAGCTATTGGCATCCAATATATTAAAATGTACCATGTCTCCTTCAACTATGTTGGTAATTGTTCCCTCTACAACAAATTTGCACTCAATCGAGCAGTAATGGATTAATTTTGTAACAACTCCCTTGAAATTCAAATTGTGTTGATCATTGTGTACAAGGTGTAGACCATCCAATTGAGCACTCCCTTACTTAAGAATAATTTAACTTCTTATTTCACTAAAAATCAAATGTTTTATTGGATAAACTATTGATTTATTAGGTTGTAGCAAGTCTAAGCAATTAGAACACATGTTTACCACATTTTCTATCCATACACCAAAATTCCAAGGACTTGTCATCACCAATCCGGCACTATGATAATTCTTCACCGGGAACTCCTCATGCTATGATTATTTACTAATGCACAGCCTTTAGTTTGGTGGATGTAATTTGGAAACAAAACAACAACATAACACAAGAATACCATCGACTATGATAAGACGGAATGATGACAAATCTGAAATATCAAAGTAAATTATAATATTAACATGAAATTGTTACAATCTCACCCATGAGGTACTTCAAGTGTTATTGACTTCACTTTCATTTCACCAAGACTATGGGAGAAACTTTACAATTACACCTCTTAATGGCTTCTTCAACACACCTTTAAACTAATGGCTTCCTTTGCACACTTCCTACAATATTTCTCACTACTTCCTTCTATGCTAAATGAGGGGGGTGGCCTCTCTATTATAGAAATTTCAAGCTTATCCATCTTATCTCTAAGATAGGATAAGAAATCCACTCGACAAATCATATTCCATACCTTAACTCCTATATGTACATGTAAGCTTATCTTCTAAGATAAGATAAACCTTATCATTTTACATGGGTTCCACATTTTTAGACTTTTTACAAATAAAATACACAAAATATTTATGACCTCACTCCTTGTCCTTATTACCAATATAATATTTCTAATTCCTAATCATGTAGACCCTACTTCTCTAATTACCCAAACTTTGACATTTTAACATTACTGGACCACTTACGACAAATATTTACTTTTTACAACATTCCTATTGTACTTTGATCTGTTACCGTACTCCACATTATTGGCAGCACCGTACTAATGGCACCATTATCTTCTATCGACGCTACTACTAATTATACTTAACAACATCCTATTCCTAATACATACATTAATGAAATAGAAATTACGGAGGAAAATTTTAGTGTCGATGCACTCAACCTCTCTCCATTAATTTTATGATCTTCTAACACATGATTTATATAACCCATGGCTATTTCATCATCTTTGCTACAACATTTTTGTTTGAGAATGACATTTTCTATGAAAAAATCTCTTCTATCTTTAGGACTTTTATTGATGGTGCTTTCAGTTTCATCATTACAATCTCCATCATTATCTCGCATTGTAATTCTCTAAACCACTAAAAATGTTTTCTCTACCCAAATTGGGGGGAATGGATGAATCTTCATGCTTTGACGCTTCACTCTCTTCCCAAGAAATGTAGTATCCTTTATTTATGACATCTTCCATGGTTTCAAACTCATCAACTAAGAAATGCAATTTTACTCTTCTATCCAATATTATGTTAACACCGACAACAATAAGCCTCTTCCCACATATTTGCAATGTAGTGTCTTCCTACTTAGATATACTCTTCCTCTGTAACTTCAGCTCCTTTTGAAAACAATTCCACATAATCATCCTCTACAAATGCAAAAGAATCTGATGATGTAACAACATAAAATACAAACTTAGTGAGATAATAGAAAATATCTTAAACCAAAATTATCATGTATGTACAACCATAAGTGTATTGAATACACATATCACATGAGCTGCGAATTTATATAATTCAGTAAGGTTTGGAAATACTTCAAAATTATGCATATAATTAAAATTGACATGAATATATTTATAACATGATTTCCAAACTATGATTGAACTTGACCCAATTGAATTTAAATGATGAGAAATAAATAGAGGTTACATTTCCATTTGCTAACCGCTTCATCCAAATAGAGGTTAAATAGATGAGGTTGAATTTAAATTGACATGAGAAATAAATAAATAGAGGTTAAATAGAAGTTAATTAGAAACTTGATTGCTAACCGCTTCATCCAAATATCTTCATCATAGTAACATAGCATATATTAATTTTACAATAATTCCTCATACTTCCCATATTCCCTGACTATGAGAAAGGGCACCTTTCCATTATAAACATTCACATAAAAAGATCTAATTGTCATTCATTATTTATGTTTCACGTAGGAGAATTTTTCTTTTTTTCTATATTGAGTTTATTAGAATGGGTATATGCCCATTCTCATCACAATGATAAAAATATTTATTTGTATGAAAATGGGCATATGCCCATTCTCATCATAATAATAATACTCTTTGTTTGTATGACAATGTGCATATGCCTATTCTAACCATTCTAACTCATTGAAGAAATATTGAACTTAATCATTTTAATATCTCTTTAAAGGATGTGAGAATGGGCAACATCCATTCTAAAACAAATTAAATATTATCTATATTTTTCTTCTATGATTCTTATATGAGAATGGGCATATACCCATTCAATACAAGATAAAAATGTTTGTTTGTATGATAATGGACATATGTCCATTATACCTATGTGTATTGCCTCATTTTCATTATTCTTGTTACTCACTTTTTCAGCCATTAATAATTTATTTTTTCAAAAAGATAAAAACTAATTACTCTAAATGTTCTTCTAAGATATTATCTCATTATTTAGAACATCTAATATTAACCTTTTATGTGAGTACTATAAGTTATATAATTTTTATCATTTTCACAACCATATTATAGTATCGGTGGTAGATGTAATTATTTTTTATGTACATTCAAGATATTTATAAGGATCACTTGATGGTCGTAGGGATAGACGTCCCATCCTATACCGAGTATAGAGCATAAGCGGGCTTGAGTGAGAGGACTAGGTCTCGTACTCACAATGTGGAGAGTACCCAGGGCCAGCGAGCCTAGAGATAGGAGAAAGGAAAGACCACTAGTGTGCAGATGTTAGCTCCAGTGAGGGGCCATCGGAGGTTATCTTGAGGCCCATGGTGGGTGGGGAGATGCTAGTGGGACGTTGCACATGAGCAAAGTGGAGGAGGAGGAGACCATTAAGATAGGCATGGAGGATATCTCGACAGGAGATTCCTAATAGTTGTGTGTACCTCCATATTTTTGTGTATTTTGAGATATACCGTCCTGCGTTCCGAAGAGAGCAAGGATGTACATAATAGTTTTTGATATTTTTATCATATACCAGCCTACGTGCCGAAGATGGTGAGGATGTATTTGAGTGATTTGAGATTTTTTTATTTGTATCTATGTACATATGTATGTATAAATAGACTTTCTGGTTTATAGATGATGGTATTTATAGTATGGATGGTGTACTTGTTTTTAATTTCCATTATTATGTGTGTACATGATGGAAACTAGGTGAATTTGTAACACCCTCGATAACTCGATATATTCCTCTTTGTATTCAAGTGTTGACATGTGATTTTTGGATAAAGATGTGTTCTTTTTGACTCGTTTAAGATCATGCTTGATTGGGATAAACATTTTTATTCTTAAAAATAATTAGACGACATTATATGGTTGTCAAGAATCCATTTTCACTTCGCAAAGATGAGTTGTAACTGGTATTAAGAGTTATAGACTTATTTCTTCTTCTAACTCATCCTTGGATCAATTTCAGTGATCCAAGGAATGTTTCAAGTCTTCTTCATAGACTGAATGGTAAAATTGACATTCAGTAGCTTAAGGAACATAGAAGACTGAATTTTGCATGATACTAATTCTTGGTCTTGTTGCAACATGCTTTTGTTCAGTTGTATGTTTGTGCCGGGTCTTTGGTGATTGATCTTGGTGGGACATTAAGGACTTGAGAAAATTTAATTCTCTATGGAGAAGTTCAAAGTCCTAAAAATATAAGGACTATCCTAATGGTAACCTAAGCTAGGTGAGAACAACTAAGTTCTAGCTATGTTTACTTATGTGTATATTGTTCTAACCTAAGTCTCTTATTCTATTATGGGGTTGGCATCCTAACCTAAGTGTTATGCTAAGAGAGTAAGGGAAGAGTTAGTAAGGGGGATACTAAGCTATTTTAGCTACTACCTATTAATAAAGGGTTATGATTTGAACCTAACCTAAGGTGGGAATTCTAATGACTAATGTTCTAAGACCTATGTTGGTAATTTTTAAATTAACCTAAGTTCTATTTGAATCTAACCTAAACTAAAGGGAACCTAAAGGGGTCGCATGACATAAGGGTGATGGTTCCAATGGCTTTTAAATGATTTGAAAGGGGTTTAAATGATAAGGTACTGCCAGATTTGGCAGAGGGCCAGTGGACTTGGTGGAGGCCTACGTGGAAACTCCACTAATGGATGGAATTGTGTTTTTGTGTTGAAATGGAATTCACTAAATTTAAGTGGCGGTGGAAAGGAAAAGTAAGTAGGAATTTTGGATTAACTAGCATTTATGAAATTTATGAGCCTCGGTCTTTGCGTGCAAACCATCTTGGAAACATAGGAGGCGGGTTTGTAGGAGGTCATTTGGTTTTTCTTGCATGGCATATTTTTCTCTACATGGAGCTAACTGGTTCTTCGAACCAGCAGTTTGACCTTCAGTTCAAAGCTATTTTTGGTTTTTACGATCTATTTTTGATCAAAGGAAAGTATATGAAGCTTGGAAGGAAAATATGTTTCATTGTTGATCTGTCTTGGAGGAGAAAAAGGGTTGGAATCTCGGTTGGAAGTCTCCTTCGAGTTGGTGGAAGCGCTATTAGGCATGATAGGATCTAACTATTAAAATTCTTTGCGTTCTTCTAAATGATTTGTTAAAATGACTCTGCTCTCATGAGATTATTGTATTTTTGGTCTGTCTAGTTATTTTTGCTTGTTGGGTTTTATAGATCCTTGTGTATTTGATTTGAATCCATGACAAAATAGTATTGTTTGGAAACTGTCTCTCTATGCGAGTTTTATGACAACATGCAAGTAAAAATGGTATTGAACTTGTTTTGTATCTCTGCTTTGCAATCTTGATCTTGTATTCGAGGTTATGGAGCTTGATTTGATTGTCATGAAAATATATGGATTGGAATTTAAGGAAAACTTTAGTTCTATTTTATATTGCTTTTGGGTTGTGATATTTTGATGTAGACTTGAGTTGAAACTTTGTGTTTGTTTAAGATTGTGTTGGAGCTTCATTTGAATGGAACCACTATTTTGGAAACTTTGTATTACTGAACTATTTCATGGAGTTCGTATTTATCATTGTATTCACATTAATTTATTTGTGAAGTTCTAAATGCTTGTGTGTGAAGCTTGGGTTTTGAATCTGTACTTCTAGTTAACACTTTAGTGTTAAGAGCTTGCATTCGGGTTGATTCATTTGAATCTATCTTGGTATTTCATATTGGGTTATTCTTTTTGAAATGATTAAGTTATAGCTCATTACTTGATTGAATACTCGATAGGTAACTATGTGGTAACTTTTTAAGGTCTTTTAAAAACCTCTTGGGATTTGGAACTTTAAGCGTCGGCTTAGAAACGTAGAACTTCAGTTCTATGATTGAGACAACTCCTTGAGATGATACTTGTGTCGAGAATAGAGCGGGATTTCCTTTTATACTGATTGGAAGAAACCCGTGTTCGTTGATCAGTATATTTGGTACGAAATCACCATTGTCTCTATTTGTGGTTGTGAAGTTTGTTTTTCTTTTACTCCATTCCTATTGTTTTAGAACTATGACTGAAACATCTTCTATATCTCGGCACTTGGGGTTCTTGCCTCCCTCTTGGTTGTCTCTTTTAATTAAATCTGGGTCTTTTTGAAAGATTGTGATATTACCTTGGACACTAAAATAATAGGAAGGATTCCTTCTCTGTTCAGTTGTATTAAGTTGATTCTTTGAATCACGAACTATTTACTTTTTTTTGGTATTAATTAGTCAATTCCTTGTGAGTCTTCAATTTTGGGTTCATTGGTAATTCTGAAACTTATCATTTATTATTTGGAATGTCACTCTCGACTGACTCAATGATTGAGTCTTGGGCTTCTTTCGAGAATGAAATTTTATATTCTTATTCTTTTGAGATCTATTTATATATCATTTAGGGTCTGTAGTATGTTGTCATTCGAATCGGACTAAAATTGGAATTTCTTGTTCAGTTGAACAAAATGATCTATCATTGGTTCTTTCCTTATTATGTTACTTCTTTTTCTACCCTTGGATAGGCTCAATGTTCAAACTTTTCTTTACTCAAATCCATTTCGAGATAGTGATTCTCTTGACCTGTTGGTCTACCTTGGTCGGATCATTGATTGAAGTAATGTTGGGAGCTAGTAGCCAGGAAGGTTCTGATTGTTAAGTAAACTTATACTTATGGGTTTGACTATTGTTGACTAGTCTTGCCTAGTTTTTATGGAAAAGAGTAGGTTTGTCTCTTGTACTCTTTATCTTTTGTGAAGAACATGAGTAGAGAATAACTCCTCTTTGGGGCTGCTTTGTTTGTGAACATTGTTGTTTGTTATTTGATTGATAACTTCTAACATGAAGAGTTGGAATTGGAGTTATAGTTGGACTGTTTTGATTTTCCTTACCTTCTGTTTGGTTATGGAGTTCTGTTTGATGTATATTCTAATGATTGAATGTGTAATTTTGCTATCACGGAAAGGAACAGTAACTCTTGTTATTATCTGGTCTATTTTTTTGATGTTATAAGTTCGGGCATGGTATTTAATGGATCTTGCTTAGGATATAGAGGGATCATCCTTAAAGGAACCATACTGTTTACATTTATTTTGTCTCTTAGAAAATATAAATATGGTATTCTATTAGGATAGAATTAAGAAATAATGGGATGGCAAGATTAATGTTGTTTACAAGCCATTGATAGAATTAATAGAACTTAAGATCTTAGCGATATTGTTTATTATATTCGATCTTCTTTTAAAGTTGATCTAAGTTTATTAATGTACTTCCTTTCTTTTATCATATATGCTGATTTTATGATGACTTAGTTATCTCATTAAAGCAATGTTGCTTTAATGAAACACTTAGTGGAATGCACTTCATTTTAATGATTAGTGCTTATCATGTTCGATTCATTGAACCCCACCCACGCTATCTATTTTTTTAGATGGATGACTTAAGTGGTAAAAGAAGGAAAAAACTTATATGATGCATTGGCTGATATATGTCTAATTCTTAGTAAAGAATTCTGATTCATTCTTTTGTTGAATTATAAAAGAAAGTTGTATACTTTATAGAATGAAGGTTGTTGTTTTGCAGTATGCCTAAAGAGCATAGCCTTGTAAATTTTATAAGATGTTATGATGAATTGTGAGTTGTGATCTATTTGCATTGGTTGTGTAAATTATCTCGTACTTTTATAAAGAAGATGAAAGTTCCATCATGTTGATATTCTTTATAATATGTTATGCTTATCTTTGATAAAATGGATAATGGGAATTAGTTCAATTTCCCTATAATGAAGCAACTTGTTGAGCTGCATAATATGATGTTTTTATCTAAAAATATTTACCATAATAAGGTGATGTGTAATGAACATGCATTAAGAAATATGGACATTGGGAATGATATATCCTAACACTTAAACATGTAGAGAAATATTATTTCTCTCTCTCAATTGAATATAAACCTAAAAGGTTTTGAGATATGATTACAATTTATTAGACTTCATTTAGTATGAAGTATACTTTAATTAGTTATATTCGGATGTTAAACCTTTCTAAAAGTTAAGGTACATTTTAAATAAAACTTATGATAACATTGTCCTGATTTGGTTAATTACCGGTTTAACTAAGAAACCAAACATTAAAAGCAACCATAAGTTTAATGAAGTTCTTCATGGACTAAATGAAAAAAATTTAGGAAAGAACTTATTGAGTGTTGGATTAGGGTTTAACAGGGTTGTTGTAATCAAGAAATAATCCAAACTAACAACATATTAACAATCTCCTTGGGGTATGTACATCTCGATGAGGTAGTTTCTGTAGGATGTTGGCACACACCAACTACAGGGTTGTACTTTTGAGAATACTTGGGTCTTCTCAAGAATACAATGTTGTAGTTGACATGTGGCATCACCCTTCCGCATTGATCATCTAGATCTACACACAATAAGAACTTGGACTTGAACTTAGTTTCTCTCTAGGTCAGGATAGGAATTAGCTTCCAATGGCTCAAGGTATGTTGGCACATCCAGGTTGACTTAGGTCAACCGAGTATGCCCATTTACCCTAAGCCATTGTGAGTGTCTTCCTATAATAAGTTATATTTCTATCTAGGGCTAGGGTTAAACTTGGGACAAGTGGACTGATGGTAGTCAGTAAAGACCAATCATGATAATAGAGGAGTGAGGTGAAGGATGTATTCCAATATGATGAGTATGTCATCTAGGAATAGTGATATACATAGTATGTTGTAAATCTTTGGCCAAAGTATCACAAGCTGCTGGTTGACTTTGTCTATGTCACCAAGTTTAAAACAACATGATATTAGATGAATATTGGTAATAGATATTTAGATATGTTCTTTAAACAGATCACTCAGTACCGGTGTAGGGTAGGAAGACCAAGTATATGAAGTATATGATATGTATTCAATACATAAGATAACATAAATAGATCAAGAGCTAGCTTACCGAGTTAGGGAATGATTAGATCGGTGGACCACCGAGTCATTACAGTTGCATATGGTTATCTATTTGAATTCGATTGGCATGGAATGTTTGTTCTAAATAATGCTTTATTTAGAATAGTGAACATTATATATATAAAAAAATTCCCTTGTTTCTAAAGTCTTAAAATGGGAATGTTACATCTTGGTATCGGAGCTGAAGGTTACACTCTTAGACCTATTGTGTCCATAATCTGATGAAACTTAAATTTTCTTGTAATAGAAAATGGTGAGAACAAGAGGAAATGTTGCAAATAACCCTCCGCTTGAGGAAGGAGCAGCAACTGCCTAGAAACTTGATGAGATCCTTACTTCCCTATTGGACACAAGAGATCGTTTAGTTGTGCTTGAACAACAAGTAATGGGTAATGAGGAGGAAGAAGAAGCTGATCATAATAATCAGCCACCTCTAAGGGACAACACCAATGTGGGTGTTCATAATAACAATGTTAACTTACCTATTCAAATTTGAGAACAAAAGGCTAGGCTAGCAGCATAACTCATTAATGACATAAAAAGGATAAGTCCACCCAATTTTTATGGCACCACATTAGGAGATGGGGCTGAGAATTTTCTCAGTGAAATGGAGAAATACTTTGCAATAATAAATTTCTCGGAGAAAAAAAAAAGGCGATATGGGGAGCATATCATATTTCTCACGAAGTATCTTCATGGTGGGACAGCCCTTGAATGGAGTTGAACATTGATGAATCTAATATCACATGGGACCAATTTAAAGGTTGCTTTAGGAAACAATGGCTACTACAACTCTACTATGATCAGAAAATGACTAAATTCTATAACTTAGCTCAAGGAAAGCTAACTGTAACCAACTATTGGGAGCGATTTACAAAAATCCTTAAGTATGTGCCTCGATCTACCATGCGATGAAAAGTTCGAGGATACGGAAATTCATCATGGGATTGAATCCTATTATAGGGGGAGAGGTGTATGTTCACATCCCAACCATGATGGAAGGGGTTCTTGAAAAATCCATAAGGCAAGAATAGAAATTAAAGGCAATTTATGCTCATAAAGAGGAAGTAAGGAAGAAAAATCCTAACTCCTCTTCATCATCTCCTGCACCCAAGAAAGGACCATGGAATAAATTTGGAATGAAAAGTAAGTTTTCATCTGATACAAACAAGAAAGCAGCATCAAACAAGTTTGTTGGTAATGCACGAAACAACTTTTCCAAGAACAATAATAATAGACAGAAGCCCTATAGGGATCAGAACGATAACTCCAAGGTTGGAAATAAACCCAAGCCTAGGAAGGGACCTATAGAAGGTTGTTATAACTGTGGTAAAGATCATTACATGAATCAATGTCCTTTGAAGAAGGATGATTGTAATTAGCAGCATAAGATACATGTTGTAATAGCTAACAAGCAAGCTAAGAAACAAGCCACACCCATAGAAGTTCTGGGTAAGTTATTTGGCTTACCTGTAACTATTATTTTTGATACCAGAGCTATTGAATGTTTTATTTATAGTAAATTAGAATCAAAATTAAAAATAAAAGCTGAAACATGGATAAAACATGGATTGTATAGTATGGGAATAATGATGTTCATATGGTTAGTATGTGTCTTTTTGGAGCAGTCCTTGACTTACCTAACTTTTCCACTGAGGTTGATATTTATGTTGCACCTTTGGGGTCTTATGATGTAATCATAGGTGTTAATTGGTTAGCAAAACATAAGGCTAAAGTGGACTATTTTGAAAAACACATTAGTTGTTTAGACGACTTGTAGAAAACAATAGAGATTCAGGGTGTGAAACGTGAGATTTTTGTTAGAAAACTGTCAGCTATGTAACTTAAAAAGGCCAAAAATAAAGGATGTACCTTATATGCAGTAAAAATTACTAAATCAACTAAAGAGAGCAGCAATATTATGGAACGATATCCGTTGTTACGAGACTTCAGTGACGTATTTCTGGAAGAATTTCAAGGTCTTCCACCCAAAAGTGATTAGGGGATCATTTCTGAAAGTTCCCTAAACATCTCTAAATGGTGTCAGTGTAGAAGATCATCTCGAGATCTTTCCAACAACTGTGAGAATGCGACAAACGGACATCGGGAGCTCTAGATATGTTCGGTCCAAGTTCGGTCAACGGGAAAGTCAACTCTGGTCAACTGGTCAATATTGGACCGAATCGCACTGTGACACGTGGCTTTCCAACACTCGTCGAATTCACTCGATTTTCCTATTAGGAAGCAACAAGTGGACTACAGGATTATTTCTATTCCACATTGTATGGGTCGAAATAATATTATTTTGGTAAGGCCACTTTTCAAACACCACATGTATATATTAATGTGTATACATTAGTATTAAACTCCACTAAACCGCCAAATGTCCACGTGGAGGAGGGATAAAGCGGTGGTGTGGGGGCAAAGGCCCATGCGTGGACTGTTCCACGTGGAAGAAGGAGGATGAAGTGGTTGTTGGGGATGGTTTATCCTAACATGGTCTTTTGACCACTATACGCGTGGAAAAGGCTTTAAAGCCTTATACATTATTCTCCACCGCCAATAATGTGGGAGCCTATACAAATGCGGATCCGCCACCATGGGATTCTTATCCCTCATTAAACATGCAATCCATTTTATATGGGATTTTATCCCATTAAATATCCAAATGCGGCTAAAGTGGGAATTAATCCCATATTATATGCAAACCGCCCAAGTGGGAAATATTTTATCCCATTTTTCATGTACGGGTGAAGGCTAATATTAGCCTAAGGATTATATGGAGTGCATTATTTTTGGGCCCTAATTTTGTATAAATAGGGAACCCATTCTATTGTAAACAGACACAACACGAGCTTATTATTTGTTAAGCTTGTTGTGGACACACTGGTGACATTACACATTTACACACCGGTGCAACGGAGACACCGATCCCGAGCTTATTATTTGTTAAGCTTATTTGCGGGATGTGTCGACAAGTATTGTCTATTGGCCTATTATTTTAGGCAATATTAGATGAAATATTTGTGATTGGGAGTGAAATGTAAACTACCCAATAGGCCAATAGCGCCACACCAAGTACTATCAAATCCTGGATTGTCGACCGGAGTGCTAGCTTCACATTGTTTGCGTCGGGAAGGCCGATCACAGCCGAAGGAGATTGTACGCTAGGAAGGTGGAAGTCGGGTGCTATTTTTCACCCTTGTCATCCGAAGAACTGGTGTACTGGTAGGCAAGTAAAATTCCATTAGGTTTTCTTGTGAAAGTACTATTGTAACTTACAAGTTTTGACTAGTGGAACGGTTCGATCACGAACCCGGAGACGTAGGTAATTGCCAAACTCCATAATCAATCTGTGTGCAATTGTCATTATTGTCTTGCATTATTTTAAATTGATTACTTAAAAGGAGTAAATTATCGGCAAATAATTAAAGCCTATAAGGGTCCGAGATCAGGTCGTAATAATCTGATTATTTTTGGATCAAGTTTGGTATCAGAGCTGGTAATCGACACCTGCAAACTTACTAATCTTTGAAGCAAGTTGGTATGGAGCAGGTTAATCAGTACAGGTTGCTTTGACAGGGATGGCATTGGCTTGTACTTCTGGATTTCCAGATTGGTGGGATAGACTGAGAGACAGGTTTACCATACTCAGTAATTTTCTCGCATTTCTATTTGGATGATTCCATTGTATCTCATATGCAGATAAAACTAAAAACTATTGTGTAGGGTAGAATGTATTGGTAAGACCCCTTTGAGGGCAACATTTGTATACATCTAACCAGACATGGCACATTAGTTAAAGACCCAATTTTGGGCAATGTTTGTACTCTGTTATACTTGCATTAGTAAGACCCCCAGAGGGCAATTATTTTGGTGATTTTGCTAACACCATAAAATGCAGTATATTTTCCTTGTTTAGTCATTGTTCTGGCAGGGAGGAGACAAATGAAGTCAATCCACATTGCAATGCAGTGGAGAAAGACCAATCTCGTCATGCAGAGTCGAGAAATGGCAAAAAGAGTTCCTCATCCCAGAAGAAGGAGATTAAGAGGAATTTTTGTGCTCATTGCCAGAGGAATGGGCATCGGGTGGAAAATTGCTGGAAACTGCATCCATCTCGCCATCAGAGTAATGGCAAGCCAAAGATGGAATGGAGGCCTATTGCAAAGGCAGAGGAAGTTTCTACTCCACCACTAGTTGACAAGTCAACCCAGGACTAGGTAATACCTGAAAGTGAAAGTCCTTTAAAATGGGTAAGTAAACAATTTTTCAATTATATATTACATAATTCAGATTGAGGAATCGTATACATGATTAAGTTTGGAGATCAAATTTTGTGAGAAAATGCTTGAGAGAAAGGTTTTCAATACTCAGTGGATTTTCTTACTTAGAAAATTTGATTAATGCTCCAAACATATCTCCTAATCAGCGTGTGAGTACCTGTTACAGCTTGGATACAGGATTTGACTCATATAAAGCTTGGAGATTGATCTGCCATTTGTGCAGATAATAGAGTTCACAGAGATCAGCTCGGAACTTCATTCTGTGTAGAGGCATTGTGACCATGCAGCAGAATGGTAGCTGAATCACCATTGGCATTGACGTTAGGTCGGAACTTCATTCTGTGTAGAGGCATTGCGGCCATGGTAGTATGGCATAATGGTACACGATATTAGTATGTCAACAAGAGGAGCTCAAAAGGATCAGCTCAGAATGTCATTCGGTGTCAAGGCATTACGACCACACATACGAATGGTAGCTGATCAACAGACTTAGCATCATGCATTGGAGGCTCGAAGTCTTGAAAGAGGCTTAGCATCATGCATCGGAGGCGTTGAGGTCTACACGAGACTTAGCATCGTACATCGGAGGCTCGAGGTCTTGAAAAAGGCTTAGCATCATGTATCGGAGGCGTTGAGGTCTACAGAGACTTAGCATCATGCATCGGAGGCTCGAGGTCTTGAAATAGGCTTAGCATCATGCATCAGAGGCGTTGAGGTCTGTAAAGGGACAAGGCATTGTCCATCACCGACATCGGATCAATCAAAGCTCTACATAACATGGAGTTCCTTCAAATCAGTTTGGATTCTACGGAATCAACTCGAGTTAGGAGCTATGTTATAGAGTAAAAGAAGATCCTTGTTGTCAGATATCAAGAAGCTTAGCACCACACAGAAGGAGCGTTGAGGTTTCATTCAAAAACTTAGCACCAAAAAGCGGAGGCGTGGAGGTCTTCTTCGGATATCAAAGTGGCGCAATGAAGCATCGTGGACCCATAACCCACAAGTCCCAGGATCGGAGCAGAGTTGTCAAAGTGAGAAGGTTGGAGGAGAAGACCCAAGGGTCTACTACAACAGCACTTCCGAGGAGGCAGCAGAGTTTTTCAGATTCAGGACAGTATGGAAGCTTTTTGGGACAAAAAGCTTTTCTCAGTGGGGAGGTGTGATCAGGGGATCATTTCTGAAAGTTCCCTAAACATATCTAAATGGTGTCAGTGTAGAAGATCATCTCGAGAGCTTTCCAACGACTGTGAGAACGCGACAAACGGACATCGGGAGCTCTAGATATGTTTGGTCAAAGTTCGGTCAACAAGAAAGTCAACTCTGGTCAACTGGTCAATATTGGACCGAATCGCACTGTGACACGTGGCTTGCCAACACTCGTCGAATTCACTCAATTTTCCTATCGGGAAGTGACAAGTGGACTACAGGATTATTTCTATTCCACATTGTATGGGTCGAAATAATATTATTTTGGTAAGGCCACTTTTCAAACGCCACATGTATATATTAATGTGTATACATTAGTATTAAACTCCACTAAACCGCCAAATGTCCACGTGGAGGAGGGATGAAGCGGTGGTGTGGAGGCAAAGGCCCATGCATGGAATGTTCCACGTGGAAGAAGGAGGATGAAGCGGTTGTTGGGGGCGGTTTATCCTAACATGGTCTTTTGACCACTATGCGCGTGGAAAAGGCTTTAAAGCCTTATACATTATTCTCCACCGCCAATAATGTGGGAGCCTATACAAATGTGGATCTGCCACCATGGGATTCTTATCCCTCATTAAACATGCAATCTGTTTTATATGGGATTTTATCCCATTAAATATCCAAATGCGGCTAAAGTGGGAATTAATCCCATATTATATGCAAACCGCCCAAGTGGGAAATATTTTATCCCAATTTATATGTACGGGCTAGGCTAATATTAGCCTAAGGATTATATGGAGTGCATTATTTTTGGGCCCTAATTTTGTATAAATAGGGAACCCATTCTATTGTAAACAAACAACACGAGCTTATTATTTGTTAAGCTTGTTGTGGACACACTTAGTGACATTACGCATTTACACACCGAAGTGCAATGGAGACACCGATCCCGAGCTTATTATTTGTTAAGATTATTTGTGGGATGTGTCGATAAGTATTGTCTATTGGCCTATTATTTTAGGTAATATTAGATGAAATATTTGTGATTGGGAGTGAAATGTAAACTACCCAATAGGCCAATAGCGCCACACCAAGTACTATCAAATCCTGGATTGTTGACCGGAGTGCTAGCTTCGCATTGTTTGCGTCGGGAAGGCCGATCACAGCCGAAGGATATTGTGATGCAGGAAGGTGGAAGTCGGGTGCTATTTTTCACCCTTGTCATCCGAAGAACTGGTGTACTGGTAGGCAAGTAAAATTCCATTAGGTTTTCTTGTGAAAGTACTATTGTAACTTACAAGTTTTGACTAGTGGAACGGTTCGATCACGAACCCGAAGACGTAGGCAATTGCCGAACTCCGTAATCAATCTGTGTGCAATTTTCATTTTTGTCTTGCATTATTTTAAATTGATTACTTAAAAGGAGTAAATTATCGGCAAATAATTAAAGCCTATAAGGGTCCGAGATCAGGTCGTAATAATCTGATTATTTTCGGATCAAAAAGGAATTTGATTTCACGATTGAGATCAAGCACAAACTAAACCTATTTCTAAAGCACCATATCGAATGACTACTATAGAATTATTAGATCTTAAGGATCAATTGCATGAACTTTTGTCTCAAGGTTTGATTAGACCAAGTGTTTCACCTTGGGGAGCACCCGTAATTTTTGTGAAAAAGAAAGATGGAACACTTAGATTGTGCATTGATTACAAAATGTTAAACAAGGCAACAATCAAGAATAGATACCCACTCCCTAGGATTGATGATTTATTTGATCGATGCATGGAGCATCGGTATATTCCAAGATAGATCTTTGATCTGGATATCATCAATTACTGAATTAAGGATGAGGATATTCATAAAACAACTTTTAGAACAAGGTATGGACATTATGAGTTTACGGTTTTACCTTTTGGATTAACTAATGCACCTGCAACATTTATGAATTTAATGAATAATATATTTCAAGAATACTTGGACAAATTTGTGCTCGTATTCTTGGATGACATTCTCATATATTCAAAAGTATTGAGGAACACCATGAGCATTTGAAGATAGTTTTGGGAATATTAAGAAAGAGACGGTTATTTGGTAAGTTGTCTAAATGTTCTTTCTATGACACGAATTAGGGTAAGTGCAGCAAGTTGGGGGACAATCAAGTGGACATCAAATCGAATTTTATAAAAAAATAGCAAAACATCAAATTTAGTCTTCCGTGGACTTGAACCATGCCGAAAAGTCAAAAATATGTCATAAAAATGGTACCATCGCGTAGGGGAGACTGTTAGCTTTGTAGAAATATTGATTTTAAAGTGAATAAAATAGGATAAATATCATTTTATAATTTTTACTAATAGTAGGTCTTTAAGACACTTTTTCCCGTGAATGTTTATGTCTACGTTTAAGACTAGCAAATTTTGTTTCACTTGTCAGAATGTGATAAAACTTATACCATCCCAACTGTGGTGAAATTATATACATGTTCAAAAAAAAAATTTATTTCAATATTTTTTGATGAATTTATGGCGGGCAAACAGAAAGTGCTCTATTTTCTTTATGTTTTCAGACCACTTTCACGGAAAAAATCATAAAAAATAAAATATTGCTAAAAAAATACAAAATAAAATCTATCCCAAGATAGATAGTGACATCTAACTTCTCACCAAAGGAAAAAAATTATATATCAATTTTTGGTCATCCAAATCATGGGAAAATGGACTATAATCTTATAGGCATTTTAAAAAATACCAAGTCATTGAATTTTGAGTGTTTAATATAGCTAAACTTGTCCATTTTTAAAAACATTAGTAGTTTAGAAACTAGATTCTGGATGCTACGATTCATATTGATATAAGTTTTTCTAATTTTGAGTGTATGCATTGCTAATAATCCCTACAAGTTGATATTATGTTTTTATTTGCAATATGACGTCCACTTATGATCCCTTTTTTGTCCCCCAACTTGCTGCACTTACCCAGTACACTACTTGGGACATGTAATAAGTAAAGATGGAATTGTTGTAGATCCTTCAAAAATTGTAGCTATAACAGAGTGGCTTGCACCTAAGAATGTACATGAAGTTAGAAGCTTCATGGGACTTGCTGGCTACTATAGGAAATTTGTAAAATATTTTTCTAAGATAGCTACACCAATAACTTCCTTACAGAAGAAAGATAAAAAGTTTGTTTAGAGTGAGAAATGTGAAATTGCATTTAAAACCTTGAAGGAACAGTTAACTTCAACACCTATTCTTGTAGTACCAGATCCTAATGGAGATTTTATGGGGTAACTAATGTGTTAGGTGAAGTTCTAGTAGGTATTTTGTTACAAAATGGTCATGTCATAGCTTATGAAAGTAGAAAACTAAAGTTACATGAGTTGAATTATGCTCCACATGATTTAGAGCTTGCTTCCATTGTTCATGCACTACAAGTTTGGAGACATTACCTACTTGGTAAGCCTTTTGAATTGAAAAATGATCACCTTGGACTGAAGTATATCTTCACTTAGCCAAATCTTAATGTAAGACAATGAAGGTGGTTAGAGTTTTTGTCTCAATATGATTTTGACATCAATTATATAAAGGGTAAAGAAAATAGAGTGGTTGATGCTCTAAGTCATAGGAAGCACATTTTTGCTCTTATAACGTTAAGAACTCAGTTTAAGGATGAAGTAAAAAGTGTTATGGAATTTGACTCTTACTTTTAGCAAGTAAAAGCAACACTTACTGCAGATTTGAATGATTTGAGGTATAAAGGTTTTGCTTTGATAAAGAAGGAATCTTACGATTTGAAAATAGAGTCTATGTACCTTTGCTAAATGATTTGAGAAAGAAATTGTTAGCAGAATTTCATAATTCACCTTTTTCTGGACACCCTGGTATTACAAAAATGCTTGTTGATATAAAATAGCAATATTTCTGGAAAGGAATGAAAAAGGATGTTCTAGACTTTGTGACACATTGCCTTGAATGTCAATGTGTTAAGGCGAACATATGCACCCAGCCGGTTTGTTGTATCCTCATAGCATACCGCAGTACAAATGGAAAGTAATAAGCATGGATTTTGTACAAGGGTTACCTATGTCGAGAAATAAACATGATGTTATTTTAGTAGTTGTGGATAAACTAACAAAGGTAGCACATTTTATTGCTGGGAATCTGAAGGATGATTCTCCTATTTTGGCAAGAAGATTTGTACATGAAATTTTCAGATTACATGGAGTACCTGAGTTAATCATTTCGAGATAGAGATCCTAGAATGACGTCAAGATTTTGGCAAACGCTTAATGTAGCTCTAGGAACTAAGCTGAATTTCAGTTCTGCGTATCATCCAAAAATAGATGGGCAGACTGAAAGAGTAAATCAAGTTTTGGAAGATATGTTATGGATGTATTGCATGGATCAACAATATAAGTGGGAAGAGTACCTTTAGTTGAATTCGCATACAATAATACATATCATGTTTATCTTAAGATGGCACCTTTTCGAGGAATTATACGGAAGAAAATGCGAGAACCCCATTAGTTGGGATAACATAGAGGATAGAGAGGTAATTAGACCTAAAAATTTTACTTTGAAATGGAACAAAAAGTTAAATTTATTCATGAATTCTCGAAAGAAGCGGCTAATAGGCAAAAGAGTTATGTTGAATTAAAGAGGGTTGATAGGAAATTTGAACTTGGTGAGAAATTCTTTCTTTGGGTTAAACCGAAAAAGAGTTCTATAAATTTTGGCAAGGCTGCCAAGTTATCACCTCGTTATGTGGGACCTTTTGAGATAGTTGAAGTAATCAACCCTTTGTAGCTTATCGTTTAGCATTACCTCCTGCTTTGTCACAAATGCATGATGTTTTCCATATTTATTTGCTTAAGAAATACGTTTTAGATTTATCACACGTGTTAAATTGGAATTCCTTGCAGGTCCAAGACCCAGGAATAATCATGGTTAAACCCATATGAGTGCTTGAAACTCACTAGTTGCATTTGATAAATCATGAGATAAGTCAATGCAAGGTCTAATGGGACTAGTTTAATGAAGAAAGTGTAACTTGGGAAAACCTTGAGGATATGAAAACTGCATTTCCATATCTATTTGAACAGATTGATTTTGTTGATTGATAAAAATGTATGATTTTATCTTTGTAACACAATAAGTATGCCAGTTTTGGGCAAGTATTTATTACTTTGAATAAACAGCTATTTAATGCTGATATATTTTTTTAATAAGATGATTTTTCCTTTATGCAATCTGTTAAAAATGAGATAATCATTGGGACGATGATTCTTTTTAGGAGGGAAGCATGTAACACCCTTGACAACTGATATATTCCTCTTTGCATTCAAGTGTTGACATGTGATTTTATAGATAAAGATGTGTTCTTTTGACTATTGAAGATCATGCTTGATTGGGATAAATCTTTTCTATTCTTAAAAATCATTAGACTGAAATTATATGGTTGTCAAGAATCCATTTTCACTTCGGAAAGATGAGCTGCAATCTGGTATTAAGAGTTGCAGACTTATTTCTTCTTCTGACTCATCCTTGGATCAATTTCAGTGATCCAAGGAATGTTTCAAGTCTTCTTCATAGACTGAATGGTAAAACTAGCATTTAGTAAAATTGGCATTCAGTAGCTTAAGGAACATAGAATACTGAATTTTGCATGATACTAATTCTTGGTCTTATTGCAACGTGCTTTTGTTCAGTTTTATGATTGTGCCCAGGTCTTTGGTGATTGATCTTCTTGGGACATTAAGGAATTGAGAAAAATTCAATTCTCTATGGAAAAGTTCAGATTCCTAAAAATCTAAGGACTATCCTAATGGTAACCTAAGCTAGGTGAGAACAACTAATTTCTAGCTACGTTTACTTATGTGTATATTGTTCTAACCTAAGTCTCTTATTCTATTATGGGGTTGGTATCCTAACCTAAGTGTTATGCTAAGAGAGTAAGGGAAGAGTTACTAAGGGGGATACTAAGCTATTTTAGCTACTACCTATTACTAAAGGGTTGTGATTTGAACCTAACCTAAGGTGGGAATTCTAATGACTAATGTTCTAAGACCTATGTTGGTAATTTTTAAATTAACCTAAGTACTATTTGAATCTAACCTAAACTAAAGGGAACCTAAAGGGGTTGCATGACATAAGGGTGACGATTCCAATGGCTTTTTAATTATTTGAAAGGGGTTTAAATGATAAGGTACTGCCAGATTTGGCAGAGGGCCAGTGGACTTGGTAGAGGCCTACGTGGAAACTCCACTAACGGATGGAATTGTGTTTTTGTGTTGAAATGGCATTCACCAAATTTAAGTGGCAGTGGCAAGGAAAAGTAAGCGGGAATTTTAGATTAACTGGCATTTATGACATTTATGAGCCTCGGTCTTCGCATGTAAACCGTCTTGGAAACATAGGAGGTGGGTTTGTAGGAGGTCATTTGGTTTTTCTTGCATGGCAGATTTTTCTCTGTATGGAGCTAACTAGTTCTTCGAACCAGCAATTCGACCTTCAGTTCAAAGCTATTTTTGGTTTTTACGATATATTTTTATCGAAGGAAAGTAGATGAAGCTTGCGAGGAAAAGATGTTTCATTGTTGATCTATCTTGGAGGAGAAAAAGGATTGGAAGCTCGGCTGGAATTCTCCTTCAAGTTGGTGGAAGCGCTATCAGGCATGATAGGCTCTAACTATTAAAATTCTTTGTGTTCTTCTAAATGATTTGTTAAAACGAATCTACTTTGATGAGATTATTGGATTTTGTTTTTCTGTCTGGTTATTTTTGCTTACTGGGTTTTATAGATCCTTGTCTATTTGATTTAAATCCATGGAAAAATATTATTGTTTGGAAATTGTCTCTCTCGTGCAAGTTTTATGAAAACATGCAAGTAAAAATGGTATTGATCTTGTTTTGTATCTCTACTTTGCAATCTTGATCTTGTATTTGAGGTTATGGAGCTTGATCTGATTGTCATGAAAATATATGGATTGGAATTTAAGGAAAACTTTAGTTCTATTTTATATTGCTTCTGGGTTGCGTTCTTTGGATGCAGACTCGGGTTGGAACTTAGTGTTTTGTTTAAGCTTGTGTTGGACCTTGGTTTGAACAAAACCATTGTTTTGTAAACTTTGCATTCTTGAAGCTGTTTCATGGAGTTCATATTTATCATTGTATTCACATTAATTTATTTGTGAAGTCTTGAACACTTGTGTGTGAAGCTCGGGTTTCGACTCTGTACTTCTATTTAACACTTTAGTGTTAAGATCTTGCATTCGGGTCAATTCATTTGAATCTATCCTGGTATTTTGTATTGGGTTATTCTTTTTGAAATGATTAAGTTATAGCTCATTCTTGAGTGAATACTCACTAGGTAACTATGTGGGAACTTGTTTGGGTCGTTTAAAAACCTCTTGGGATTTGGAACTTTAAATGTCGGCTTAGAAACGTAGAACTTCAGTTCTATGATTGAGATGACTCCCTTGAGATGGTACTAGTGTGAGAATAGAATGAGATTTTCTTTTCCCATGGATTGGAAGAAACCCACATTCTGGTTGACTATATATTTGGTACTAAGTCACCACTTGTCTCTATTCGTGGTTGTGAAGTTTGTTTTTCTTTTACTCTGTTCCTATTGTTTTGGAACTATGACTGAAACATCTTCTGTATCTGGCATTTGGGGTTCTTTCCTCCCTCTCAGTTGTCTCTTTTAATTAAATCTAGGTCTTTTTGAAAGATTGTGATACTACCTTGGACATTGAAATAATAGGAAGGATTCCTTCTCTATTCAATTGTATTAAGTTCATTATTTGAATCACGAATCTGTTTACTTTTTTTGGTATTAATTAGTGAAGTCTTTGTGAGTCTTTAGTTTTGGGTTCATGGGTAATTCTGAAACTTATCATTTATTATTTGGAATGTCACTCTTGACTGACTCAGTGATTGAGTCTTGGGCTTCTTTCGAGAATGAAATTTTATATTCTTATTCTTTTGAGATCTTTATATATCGTTCAGGGTCTGCAGTATGTTGTCATCCTAAATCAGTTTGAAATTGGAACTTCTTATTCAGTTGAACAAAATGATCTATCATTGGTTCTTTCCTTATTATGTTACTTCTTTTTCTGCCATTGGATAGGCTCAATGTTCGAACTTTTCATTATTCAAATCCATTTCAAGATAGTGATTATCTTGACTGTTGGCCTACCTTGGTGAGATCATTGATTGAAGTAATGTTGGGAGCTAGTAGCCAAGAAGGTTCTGTTGTTAAGTAAACTTATACTTAAGGGTTTGACTATTATTGACTAGTCTTGCCTAGTTTTTATGAGAAAGAGTAGGCTTGTCTCTTGTACTCCTTATCTTTTGTGAAGATCATGAGTAGATAATAACTCCTCTAAATAGGGATGCTTTGTTTGTGAACATTGTTGTTTGTTATTTGATTGAAACTTCTAACATGAAGATTTGGAATTGGAGTTATAGTTGGACTGTTTTGATTTTCCTTACCTTCTGTTTGGTTATGGAGTTCTATTTGATGTATATTCTAATGATTGAATGTGCAATATTATTATCACGGAAAGGAACAGGTAACTCTTGTTATTATCTAGTCTGTTTTTCTAATGTTATAAGTTTGGGCATGGTATTTAATGGATCTTTCTTAGGATATAGAGGGATCATCCTTGAAAGAACCATACTTTTTACATTTATTTTGTCTCTTAGAAATGATAAATGTGGTATTCTATTATGATAGAATTAATAAATAATGGGATGGCGTATATAATGTTGTTTACAAGACATTGATAGAATTAATAGAACTTAAGATCTTAGGCGAGATATTATTTATTATATTATACTCTTCTTTTAAAGTTGATCTAAGTTTATTAGTGTAGTTCATTTCTTTTATCATATATGCTGATTTTATGATGACTTAATTATCTCATTAAAGCAATGTTGCTTTAATGAAACAATTAGTGGAATGCACTTCATTTTAATGATCAGTGCTTATCATGTTCAGTTCATTGAACTGACCCATGCTATCTATTTTTCTAGATGGATGACTTAAGTGGTAAAAGAAGGAAAAAACTTATATGATGTATTGACTAATATATGTCTAATTCTTAGTAAAGAATTCTGATTCATTCTTTTGTTGAATTATAAAAGAAAGTTGTATACTTTATAGAATGAAGGTTGTTGTTTTGCAGTATGCCTAAAGAGCATAGCCTTGTAAATTTTATAAGATGTTATGATGAATTGTGAGTTGTGATCTATTTGCATTGGTTGTGTAAATTATTTCATACTTTTATAAAGAAGATTAAAGTTCCATCATGTTGATATTCTTTATAATATGTTATGCTTAATCTTGTTATCTTTGATAAAATAGATAATGGGAATTAGTTCAATTTCTCCTATAATGAAGCAACTTGTTGAGTTGCATAGTATGATGTGTTTATCTAAACAATTTAACATAATAAGGTGATGCATAATGAACATGCATTAAGAAATATGGACATTGGGAATGATATATCCTAACACTTAAACATGTAGAGAAAGATTCTTTCTATCTCTCAATTGAATATAAACCTAAAAGGTTTTGAGATATGATTACAATTTATTAGACTTCATTTTGTATGAAGTATACTTTAATTGGATATATTCGGATGTTAAAGCTTTCTAAAAGTTAGGGTACATTTTAAATAAAACTTATGAAAACACTTGTCTGATTTGGTTAATTGCCGGTTTAACTGAGAATCTAAACATTAAAAGAAACCATAAGTTTAACGAAGTTCTTCATGGACTAAATGAAAAAAATTTAGGAAAGAACTTATTGAGTGTTGGATTAGGGTTTAGCAGGTTTTTGTAATCAAGAAATAATCCAAACTAACAATGTATTAACAATCTCCTTGGGGTATGTACATCTCGATGAGGAAGTTTATGTAGGATGTTGGAACACACCAACAATAGGGTTGTACTTTTGAGAAGACTTGGGTCTTCTTGAGAATACAACGTTGTAGTTGACATGTGGCATCACCCTTCCGCATTGATCATCCAGAGATACACACATTAAGAACTCAAACTTGAACTTAATTTCTCTCTAGGTCAGGATAGGAGCATATTTAGGATAGGAATTATCTTCCAATCGCTCAGGGTATGTTGGCACATCTGATTGACTTAGGTCAACTGATTATTCCCATTTACCCTAATCCATTGTGAGTGTCTTCCTATAATGAGTTATGTATCTATCTAGCGATAGAGTTAAACCTGGGACAAGTGGACTGACGGTAGTCAGTAAAGACCAATCATGATAATAGAGGAGTGAGGTGAAGGATGTATTCCAATATGATGAGTATGTCATCTAGGAATAGTGACATACACAATATGTTGTAAATATTTGGCCAAAGTATCGCAAGCTGCTGGTTGCATTGTCCTATGTCACCAAGTTTAAAACCGATGATATCAGATGAATATTGGTAATAGATATTCATATATGTTCTTTAAATAGATCACTCAGTACCGGTGTAGGGTAGGAAGACCAAGTATATGAAGTATACGATATGTATTCAATACATAAGATAACATAAATAGATCGGTAGCTTACCGAGTTATGGAATGAATAGATCAATGGACCACCAAGTCATTATAACTGCATATGGTTATCTATTTGAATTTGATTGACATGTAACGTTTGTTCTAAATAATGCTTTATTTAGAATAGTGAACATTATATAACAAATAAAATTCCCTTGTTTTTAAAGTCTTAAAATGGGAATGTTACGAGAATTAGGCATGATTGAGTCAAGGTCATGTAGACATGGAAGATTGAGGTCAATAGGAATGATCAAGTCGGGTTGGTTTAGGCATGATTGAGTCGGGTTGATTTAGGCATGAATAAGTTAGGTTGATTTAGGTGCGGTGGAGTCGGTTTGATTTAGGCATGGTGGAGTTCGGTGGGTTAGGCATGATTGACTCATGTTGATTTAGGCATAGTGGAGATAAATAATGATGTACATGCATATTATGGTTTAAATTTCCAAATATGTGCTATAGTGAAATTGTGAAAATGATAAATGAATGATTTGATGATGTGGTAAAAATGTGTAGTAATTTATGCTTGTTAGGTTTAATTTCCGAGTTATTGATATAAAATGGAAACTAAATAAGGTAGAATGTAAATAGGAAAGTGAAAGGGGAATTGGTTAGGGTAAAGAGTAGTCAAGCTAACCTCCAAGGGCCCCATGCCCTCGAAGTTCTACCTACATAGCCCTGGAAAAAAGGGGCCTCAGGCCTATGTAGTTCTCCCATAAGCTAGGGAAGAATATGATGAAGTAGAGGAATGGGTTGGTAGGTGTTAGGTATGGTTGAATGTTTTTCATAGGCATGATTAGGTGCGGTCATAGGCTTGGTTGAGTTTTTTTAAATATAGGTTTTGATGATCTAGTCCGTGCAAGATAATCAATAAGTAATGCGAAAAGGCGAATGGTAAGAAGTGGAAAAAGAGCTAC
Organism: Taxus wallichiana var. yunnanensis; assembly: GCA_018340775.1. Classification (NCBI taxonomy): domain Eukaryota; kingdom Viridiplantae; phylum Streptophyta; class Pinopsida; order Cupressales; family Taxaceae; genus Taxus; species Taxus wallichiana. The sequence goes on along the minus strand of CM031234.1, from coordinate 736,170,747 downwards.
TTAATTGATAAGAACCCTAATGAGTCTACCATACCCAAGATGGGATTATGAACGTAAGACCCTAAAGGCATTACATAGTGGACCATTCTAAGAGTGAAGAAATTCACATTATCACGAAGTGTCGTGGTTGCAGCAAGTCCCTTGAGTAAAGAGGAAATTAGGATGAAAAGGTAATGAGGTGAGAGTGGGTGGTTTAGCGTAACTTAGTGTACAACAACATATTTTTCTTAGAAAGAAACCCAAGATCAAAAATAGGCAAGTCCATGATGAAAATTTCATCATTTTCTTCATCTTTTCAGTTTTTGTTTTTAATAGACATATCAATGCGGGAAGTCTATATGGGATGAGTATATTATATCCTTGAGGTATTCACAAAGCTAATCGATGTGAGAAGCTTGTGGGTATTTTTATTGTATTTTGCGGTGACTTAGTATAGTTTTCCTTCAAGGGAACAATCTATTTATAGTGGTGAAAATAGAGTGAAGAGATGTCCCTTTGTGAGGGAGACATCTTTTGATGGAAGTTTGACTCAAGGAGTTGGATCCCTTTTTTTTTTACATTTAAGTCATGGAAAAGACTATAGAGGAAGACTAGGCTCTTTTTGGAAGACAAAACCATAGTACACGGGGTTAACTATAAAAGGGGTGGTTTTGAGTGATGAACCACCATGGGATTCCATCTTGAAGAAGACGAAAAGTATCCATGAGCATCCCGTTATAAGTAGAGTCGTGGTACTCATATTGAAGATAAGGTTGAAAGGGGATGGGTAATCACATGATTCTTGTTTATTCGTGGATCTACAAAATTGGTTAATATGGAAGGTGAACAACACTCAAGGGATGAGTGATAAACTGGAGGAAGTGATATAGGACTTGATGTCAACAATTAAATGGCTGAAGATGTAAAGCATTGAGAGGCTTAGGTTTTGGTTTACCTTCGAGTGAAGACAAATTATAAGTACCTGATCCATAGGCATAGGTAATGATATAGGGTCCAAGCCAATTAGGAGCAAATTTTCCTCACTTAAATTTCTCTTCTTTGGTTACATGTTGATTTTCTTGCAGGAAGAGCGTCGCCATCCCGAAAGGTTCATTCGTGAATGTGTTTTTCGTAGGCACATTTGATACGTTTTTAGTATATTTGGAGATGGTCAAGAGCATTGAGATCACGTTCATCTAGTAACTCAAGTTGTGTCGACTAATCTTGGTGAAATTCATTGTCGTTGAGCATGTCTTGTAGTGAGATGTGGAGAGATGGAATCTGGAATTCAAGAGGTAAGAAAACCTTTCTACCGTAGACTAGTGAAAAAGGTGTGGCAGTAGTCGAAGTGTGAATACTAGTGCGATAAGCCCATAAGGTGAAAGAAATGTGTGAATGCCAATCCTTGTCAGTATCATCAACTACTTTCATAAGAATTTTGTTCAAGGTTTTATTGGTTGATTTTGCTTGGCCATTGGTTTGTGGGTAATAAGGTGATGAGAAATTGAGTTGGATTCCAAAAGCATCGCATAGCTTACATAGGGTTTTGTTTTTGAATTGCTTTCCATTATTAGTGATGAGGCGGTGAGGAACACCAAAGTGACAAATGATGTGATGGTTGATGAATTCACATATTTTCTCAACTTTTGTAGAAATGAGGGAATGGCCTCTACCCATTTAGTGTAATATTCATAGGAGTTATGATCCATTGGTAGAGTTTTCCAAAATGGGGATTGATCTCATCAACAAGATCCAAGCCCCATTGAGAGAAAGGCCAAAGATCTCATGCGACCTATAAGGCATGACTAGGTGTGTGATGGAGATTAACATGTTGCTGGAATTTCACACAACGTTTGACATAGTCACAACAATCATGGTTTAGGGTTGGCCAATAATAGCCAAGGTGGAGAATGTGTTTTGCTACAACCAAACCAATAAAGTGACCTCCACAAATTCCATCATGGACTACCTTAATGGTGTAGGGAATTTCATAACTTTTAAGGCATCGTAAGAGAATACCATCGAAGCTGTGATTATAAAGGAGACCACCAATGATGACATAATGAGAGACACTTTTAAGAAATCTCGTTGTCCATTATGAGTGAGATCAGTGGGAAGAATGGAAATGGAAATATAGTTTGCAAATTACTTATACCAAAGGTCACGTGGGTCGTGCAATGGTTCTCAAAAAAGTAGACCTCAAGAGGTAAATAAGAGGGTGATTTTAGTCTTTGTATTATGTCAAAGATTTTAGAGTCGATGGGTGAAGCGGTATTTGAGAAGCCAAGCGGGACATTATATTTGCAAACTTATTGGTAGAATGTGGAGTGGTTTGAAATTCATAACGGTCAAAGGTGGTCAAATTATATCTATGTGATGTTTATACTTTTGAAGTATCTCATTACGACACTAGCATATACCATTGACTTGGTTTACGACCAGCTAGGAATCTCCAAAGATATTGGTGGATTTAACATCTAAGGCATAAGCATCCTAGAGGCCAAATACAACTGCTTCATATTTAGAAATATTGTTTGTAAAATCAAAATCAATTTTTAAAGACAAAGGCATAGGTTCACCATCAAGAGGAATGAGGATGACACCAGCCCCACATCCATTTTGACACTTGGAGCCATCGAATAAAAGTTTCATTTGGTAAGTGGTTTAGTCTAAGGAGAGGGTAACTATGGATTCATCTGGAAAATTGAAGTTAGAGAGTTGGTCCCAGGAAAGAGGTGCATCGGCTAGTTGGTCAGCGATATCTTGGCCCTTGATGGAATTTTGATGGAAAAATTTGAGGTCAAGGTTGGCAAGAAGCATAATCCAACATGCGACACATTGATGTTGATAGGGTTTGGCATACATGTAGTGTAAGGGGTCAGTATTAGTAATAACAAAGGTTTTGTGGTTGATTAGGTAATGGTGGAGTTTGGTGGTGATAAAAAACTAAGTCTAAGCATATTTTTCGGCATGGGTATATCTAGTTTCGTATTCCAGAAGGGTACAAATTATGTAATTAACCGCTTTCTCTCGATGTTTCTCATCGCGATGAGTGAGCATGGCACCTAAATAATGGTCAGTGGTGGAAATATATAGGTAAAAGGGTTGGTCATCTTTAGGAGGAATGAGCACTAGTGCTTGAAGAAGGTACTATTTTAAGGCTTCAAAGGCTTTATGGCATTCATCATCTCATTTGAATGAAACGTCCTTCTTGAGAAGAAGATGAAATGGTTGACAAGAATTGGAAATCTGCTAGATAAAACAACAAATGGATTAACTTACCTTGTAGGCTTTGAATTTGTGGATATTAGTAGGCGGAGGCTTTTCTAGAATAGCCTTTACTTTAGCAGAGGATTGACTTTTTGCCATGTAATGAAACAATGAAACCAAAAAGTTTTCTGAAAGTACCATAAAGATGCACTTCTTTGGTTGAAGATGAAAACAATACTTGATGAGGCAATCAAAGATGACCTTAAGGATGGTCAGGTGTTTAGTTCAATCTTAGGATTTGGCATGAAGATCATCTACGTAATCTTCTAATATGTGATGCATGATGTCATGGAAGATGTAATTCATGGCTCATTGGTATGTAGTGCCGACGTTTTTAAGGCCAAAAGGCATGACTCGATAGTAGAAAGTCCCCTAAGGGGTAATGAAGGTAGTCTTGTGTTGATCTTCTGGAGCTAGTAATATTTGATTGTAACCCAAGAAACTATCCATGAGTGATAGCATTTCATGGCCGGCAATGAGATCAACTAGTTGGTCAATGCCTGGTAGGGTAAAATCATCTTTGGGATAAGCTAGGTTGAGGTCACGGAAGTATGTGTAAATAATGAGTCCCCATGTCACCTTTGTGACGAAATGATGTTAGAAATCCATTGGGGATAGTCAATGGGTAGGATAAAGGAAACTAAGGTAATGCATTGAATCTCTTCTTTGACTAGAAGGAAAATTGAGGATGCATTTTTGCATCTTTTGTTTGTTGGGTTTGGCATCGAATGGTTATGATATTGTGGATCACAATTTTTGGGTCAATGTCGGGCATATCGAGAATAGGACCGAGGTAAAAGTGTTTCTATGGTCCCGATGGAAAGAGGTAAAATCTTCCTGCTCAGTAGCATCTAAAGATTGGCCTATCTTTAGAATGTGCGGGTCGTCTGAGTGTTAATGTTGATTTCAATGGTCGATTCGTTCAACATGGTTTGCATCTCAGAAGGTAACGACCGATGAATATAAGAATCTTTCGCACCTAAGTAGGTGAGGATGGAATCATCATCCTGACATTGAATGACATTAATATAAGGTGTATCATCATCGATCATGTCAGGATATAGAAATGGGAGAGAAGAGGGAGCCTCTCCATCACATTGATAGGTCAAAGGTCCTAGAGAAAAAAATTTTATGAAAAAAAAAGTTAGGAGGAATAGATTCGGGATCTATGGACTCCATGGGGAAGATGGTTACGTGGGTGAATGAGGTGCGAAGGTTTGTCTTCCTTAGTGAGGTTGGCGTGAGCCTTCTTGGGAAGTGGTGTGTCGGAGCCAATACCACTACAATCATTGTTTTTACGAGTGGTAAAGAGATGACAGGTGTGGGCGGCCTGTATGTAAAAATCTGAATCCAAAGTCTTTCCATGCGTAGCAGTTAAGGAAAGTGAGAGTGAAGTGGCATTTAGTAAGGGAGTGTAAGTCAGATGAAAATGATCATGTTTGGGATGGAGGTTCGGGTGAATAAGTGGTGATATCAAGTCCCCCATATGTTAGATAAGTGCGAAGGTGGGGAGCACCATAAGAAAAAACCTCGCCTACACGGTAGTCATAACTAGGGTACTAATGTAGGTTTTCATACTCTTGCGGAGTGAGGAATGTGTCGATATTGTATAGGTAGTACTCCCCGAGAATGAGGCATTGAAAGACACCCTTTAAGCGATCGTTAGTCGATATGTGGGTAGCGGGGATAGATAACTTGATAGATGATTAGGAGACGGATCAGATCGGTATAGAGGTTTGTGATGGTAGTAGGAACAACATGGTTAGATGTAGGAGAGTTGGTGGCAATCTTGATGAATGGGCTTGTAAGTGAATATGAAGTGGGGATAGTAGTAGATTCCTTGACTGGTACAAGCACATCATTAGGCCAGTATATCATGTTATAGGTCTTGAAAGGTGATGGGTTGGCATGGGATGGTGTAGTTATGTCCATCATGTTCAAATTTCAGGCATTGGTGTAAATTCAAAGGGACACAACCCATGGCATGGATCTATGGTCAGCCAAGCAACATATTATACTAGAACTCTCCTTCTAGGACATAGAATAGTTTTGGGATAGTGTGGGGACCTATGCGGACATGGAGAATGACGGTACCTAGGGTAGAGTTCATGGCATCATTGAAGGAGTACAACATAATTGGGTTACCATACATGTAATTGGTAGGTATAAATATTTGGTTGTATGAATGGGAGGAGATGATGTTAATACTAGCACCACCATCAATCATAACATGTCATATGTGTATATTTTGATATGAACGGAGATGAAAAGAGTCGGATCGGGGTCATCAGAATGGAAGGAGCGATCTCTTCATCCGAAAAGCTAAGGGCGGCTACTTGGTGAGTAGGTGGAGGTGTAGAGGAAGGTGACAACTTAGTGAGAGAAGCTACGTGATGAGGGGTAATGATGGAGGCTACGGGTGTGGGGTCATTTGGTAAAACCTCAATAGATTAAAGGACCTCCATGAGGGCTTGACAATGTGACTCAGAGGTTTGGATGAGGTCATATAAAGACATTTTGAGGGAGGATTGGTGCAATTGTTTTAGCATTGTGTGATGTGTGACCCCATTGGAAATAGGATACGCGGGACCTCGAATGGTGACTTTGGGTGTGGGTGTAGATGGTATGTTGGGTACAGGGTTGGTTGATGGGCTAGCTTCCTTTTCTTTTCCTTTGTCCTTCTAAGCGTGGGTGGCAATGTGGATCATGTTGATTTCAAATTTTGGGGGTGGATAAAGGGCTATGGGGTGGAGATACTGGTCGTGGAGTAGGTAATGGAATAAGATTTGGGGAGATTGGTGAAGGCGGAATGGGGTCCTCATCAAGAAGATCATCATCATCAAAATTATGCTCGGGAGGAAATTTTTGATAAGAACAGTCTTGAGGCCTTATAATTTTCAACATCATGTCTTAGCACACGATGATAGACACAAATATTGGTCTCATCAAACCTTTTATTTTGGTTTTGAGAGGATCATAAGGTCGAAGCGGTGGTAATGTGATGATGGAAGTCTCTAAGATATTGGTTAAAATATTAGCATAGGACCCCGCTTAACGGATCGCAATGGGAGGTGAGTGTGGGTTTGGAGTGCAGTACAAAGCAGTGCTTGTGGAGGAAGATGCTTTACGAAGGGAGAATGGGTTGGTCCACTAGTTTTGTATCTCGAGTGGTCTTAGGTCCTCCGGACATTTTTTTGGGTAAAGGTGGGGTAGTAGAGCTGGTGATGGAAGGTTTGGTTGGTTTGAATACCTTATTAGAGGGTAGTGGATTCTTAGCTTTGAGTTACAACTCCTTGGGTAAAGGAGACACAAGAGTACGAGATGTAGAAGGAAAAGTAGATGGTTGAAGAGGACGGGTTACCCACGGGGGCAACTACAATGCGGTGGAGGTAGTTGGTAGAGGTTGGGTACAAGGTCTGATTAGGAGAGAGGAGAGTGTCATGGGTAGTGAAGAAGTTATGAAAGGTAGTGGTGGTATGGGTGGTAAGAAGGTCACAAGTGATGTTGGGGTTGTGTGGATTGATTGGGTATATTAGAGGGCCGTGATGAGGAGGTGAGTTGTTGTGTTCTTGGTTTACTAGTGGAAGAAGGTTACTTGGCCAAGGCTGAGGGATGAGTTCCTCGGATGGATGGAAAGGGTGAAGTTTACAATGATGTGGTAGGAAAGGTTGGTGTATGAGGCCTAAAAGGTTGGGTCTTTCTTTTAGGGGAAGGAATAAGTTTAGTGTTGGTATGGGAAAATGTAGCTAAATCTAATTTGATGGGTGGGTGAGTAAGGTTTGATGTCGGCATGACCCCAAAGTAGTGATGGGTTTAGGTAAGGGAGATGATATATGTGTGGGAAGGTGTTTGGGTATAGGTGTGTGTTGGGTTGTGGGCAAAGGTGTGTGCTGGGTTGTGGGCGATGACATGGAAGGTGTTCCAATAGTCATGGTTGTGTTTGGTTTGGTCACTTGAAACACTTTTGGATAGATTGTGGAGGTGTCGGTGAGTGACAATTGCATTTGGGTTGAAGAAGGAAGTAAAAGATGTCCCCAAAGTAAGGCTCTATCAACATAGTCCAGGTGATTGGCCAAGCATGAAAATGGTACTACTGTAAGTGGGGCTGATGTAGATCAAGTAGAAATCCCCATAAAATGTGTTTTAGAAACAAGGAAATGGTAAGCTTCAAACTCTGTGGGTAAGAGGGATGAAAGAAAATCAGTAGCATCTTGGAAGTTTGATGGAGAATGTTCACCTAAAGGAAATGGTGTTTCTACAGGATCCTCTATGGGTAGAGGAGATGATGGGCCAGATGAGGTGGAATCTCCTTTTGATGGTGTAGGGAGTGGACATGTTTCCCCTATGAGTAGGAGAGGTGCTACTGACAACTGCTCGGTAATTTGAGGGGCCAGAGGTAGAGTGATAATTATGGGCTCTTTCATGGGTGAAGGAAAAAATGAAGGGGGTTCCTCTATGGGTGGAGGAGTAGATGAAATAGGTTCCTGTAGGTAGGGGAGCTCGGGCTAGGATTTTGTCTATGGACAAAATAGGGGAAATTAGGAATCAACTAGAATTTCCTCGAAAATAGTGTGGACCTCACGAACATTGCTATCATTGGTTGAAGTGTCACCAGTTTGGTTGGAAGATGGGGCATGATTAGGGAATGGTTTTTTTGAAGATATGTAGGTTTTTCTTAGTAGGTGCATTTGGGTTATCCAAGACTAGATATCCGTTGTCTAACATTTCTTGGATGATATTCTTGAAGGTGATGTAGTTACCATCACTATGACCTTTTACATGATGATAGTTAAAAAAGTCATGTTCTTTATACCACGCAGGCATGGGGTGATCAGGGTCAAAACTAGTGTGTGGTTTTATAGGTGGAAGGGTAATGGCACCAACCTTAATAAGTTTTTCCAAAACAGAAGAATATAGTTCCCCTATTGGGGTGTACTTTTGTTGTTCTCCTCTGAACTGGAAAGTTTGGATGGGCAAAGAGATTAGCAGAAGGTTTGGCTTGGTTTGATGGGTGAGAGGGTCTAGCCTTGAGAACCACAACATTGGAAAATCCTTTGGGTTTCAAATAGTTTTTCTGGGGTTTCAAAGATGAATAAGCATCATTCAATTTGAATGCGGTGTTCTTGTTATGTAGCTGGATTTTCTTCTCTTTGATAACATGAATCTCCATTTTTTTACCATGGTGAATGCCTCGTCAAAGGTGTGGAAGGTCTACACCAGCAGGTTTGGTGAAATGTTTCTAGCATAGGCATGAGTAAAAAAATCTATGAGCTCAGTTTGAGGTAATTAAAATGTGAGCTGGTTAATTAGGTTGCACCAATGAGCGACAAATTCATTGATAGAATCGTTGTCATACTATTGTGTGGAGTAAAGATCAGCCATGGTGACTTTCTTAACAATGTTGATTGAGAAGTGGTATAAGAAGGCTTGGTCTACTTGATTAAATGAGTAGATGGAATGTCTAGGTAGCCCATTGTACTAGTCTAATGCAGGTCTAGTGAGGGACATCGGGAAGGTCTGTAGGAGTAAAGTGTCATCATGGGCGATCAGGTAACACCCATATTTGAAAGACCAAAAATGTTGTTACGGGTCTTCCTTACTATTGAAGCGGTTGAATTTTGGCATTTCCCAATGTACAAGATATGGGCGAATAGGAATGGATGGGTGAATGGGCTAGTTAAAAATATCATCGTAGGTGAGAGAATTGTGTGAGCTAGAAATCGATGCTTCTAGTGTCTGCATCCTTTCCATCATTAATTTGATGAGTTCATTGGTAGGTTATGATAGAAGGGTGCCTCTACGGCGTAAAAGGGTTGGTGCTTAACATGTGATGTGGGTGGAATTCAAGTGTATGGTGATTCCGAATAGGAAGGTTGAGAATAGGGAGACATAGAGGCCATATATCCATAATGAACGCAGATTTGACGAGATAGGGGTTGTTAATAATATGTATATGTAGGTGGGGAGTCGTAGTGAATCTAGTAGCGATTAGGAAAAGAGACTGTGGGATGGAGAGGAAAAGATTCTAAAATGGAGTAGGTGTCATTGACACCATGGGTGGTTGTGTTGTAAATGGTATATGTGAGATAATGGGAGTGGATGGGGTTATGCTCTGGGTGGTCAATGAAGGAACAACAAATACTATGGGTGTGACCGATGTTGTAGACACATCGGTCATAGCAGGTGTGGGGCCTAGCTGCAAAACCATTGGGGGTAAAGCAGGTGAAGGTAACACCAAACTAGTAGGGGCTGATGTAGAAGTGGGGATAAGGGCATGAGAGATGGATACAAGCATTCCATATATCAACTGACTTGAGGAATCTTGAGTGGAAGAGTGGGAAAGGTAGAATTGTAAGGCTGCGGGATTTTGATCGAGGATTCATGTGAACTCCTTGTCACTTGTAGCAATGGTGGTAGGTGGGGTTGAATCCATGGGTGACAAGATAGAAGGTGGTGAAGGACTAGGTGGGAGTGGTTGATGGCTGACATGGAATATAAGAGTGTTAGTTTGGTTGTGATTCAACACCATGTGAATAAGTATTGACCTGGAAAGACTGTATTTTGTAAATGACATAGAAAATAGCAGGAACAAAGAAAACAAATGAGGTGGGGTGAATTCGGTCAATGGTTGGATTTTGAGTACCAAAAAGACACTAACGATGATCAGGCCGACTAGTGACAGATTAGTGGGGAACCGATGTTGGTTGTAAACCGATGTCGATTCTTTATGGAAAAACACCGATTTGAAGTGAAACAGGACTAATGAATATGCAATGGGAAGCTGTGTATGTAAAGGGGGTAGGATGGTGCCATGAGGGCCAAAAATATAACAAAAGGAGTGATGAAGGCTATTCTAGGAAAAATAACTAGAAATCTAGAAGTCGACACCGATTAGGTTTAACCGACGACAGTCAGATGTGAACCGATGACGGTCACTGGACCGACACCGATTACTGTGAAATGAGAGAGAAATGAAGAAATTGGGATTTGTGAATTAAATTTGGTGAAGAATCAAACTCAAAAATATGAGAATGAGAAGATGGGGCCTTGGCACACTCAGAAAAATTCAGAATACTCCAACTACGATGGTGGAGTGTGCAAGGAAGAAGAATAATGTAGATTCGTAGTCTCACACCTCAAAACACAAGTCAAGAGGAATGCTAAGAAAAACATGATCCTAAAAGTGATTTTCTTATGTTTTTTTAGCTTATGCTATTTAGAACTGACCATGTGAATTCAGAATAGAATTTTTGGTTGGGAAGGCATCCTACGAAGAAGGATATCTAAAAGGTGAGGTTTCATGTTATGTTATGGTGGGGGGTACTCTCTGATAGGTGACTAGAAAGAGATAAGCAAGATCGGGAGTACCTGCCAATCCTTTGATCATGTGATCATTGTGAGCATTCCCACATAAGATGTCATTTAAGAAAGTTGTGTATATTCATATTTGTGCGATTTGGTATGTTAGCACCCAAATTTGTTCTCCTTTTTAGTCTGAGCAGCATCAAAGATATGGCATGAAGCTTGAATTCAGATAGATCATGATGTGTGTCATTTTATATCCAGGAGGTTATCTAACTAGAGAGACCGATAGCACTTTGAAAGGATTTGATCTAACCCTCACTGTTTTAGGTTGTGCCTTTTCAACCAAGGTAAGAGAACCTATATTGTAACCCCCAAATGGTGAAGGAGATGAATATATCCCTCAATTTATGCAAATAGTATGAAAAGGCCTTGGGAAAATATGATCAACACTCCAAATTTTACTTTCACAAGTTATCACTCCCATATCATGGAGATATTTTCAATGCAAGGCAAGGGTTCTCAAGACATTGTATAATCCTGATTTTCTTTATTCATTTTTGTAAATGGATTATATTCTTTTGTTGACACACAATGCGAGATGCGGGGCCGTATGGTTAGGATGGGTTGTTTAGAATGATTTTTGGTGGGGTGTTGAAAATAAAAACTAGGATATATCAGATCTTTGACAACCTCTACAATACTTGAACAACTATCAAATAAAATGCTTCAAATAATCAGGATATTCTTTCAACCAAAAGAGGCATAAATGGAAGCCCAAGTTGCACTCTTCACATAATCTTTGAGAATTCACCACAAAATCTTGAAGTAAAGAACTCAATTAAACACAAAAATCCATGATCAAACCATGCCTAAGGTACCCCCAAAGGCTTACAAGCAATCTCTGCAATCAAGGAAGGTAAAGTGATTTTAAATTTGTTTATCTCTTTATCAGATGAAGGCTCTTCTGAACATGAGATTGCAAATTCCACTAAACTATCAACAAGAAATGGAGATTCTGTGTGATTTCTAAAGACTTTCAATGCAAGATTGCAACAAGAACAATGAAAACTATTTGCAGGCATTTAAAAATGATAATAGACATCATATTGCCCAGAAAAACATAGATTAACTCAAAAACTTGTTAGATTAATCAACACATGAGAGTTTCATGAATAATCTTAGAGCTATGTGATGGATATACACTTGTAGCTAACTCACATACAAGAATATCCAACACAAAAGACATCATTCTAGTTCTTTGGTGGGATTTTCAGAAAAATGAGCTTTTCTTAGAATTTGCTCGTGATTTTTCAAATTTTCCAGACCCTTTACAATTTCTCCAAAATGCATTATATACTTTATGCCACATTGGAGCCTTCTTTCCCAAGAAAATAATATGCCATTGGATCAAGTTTGTTACAAAAACCTTGTGATTTGATGAAAATGACATCAAACAAGAAAAAAATTGTAGGTTGTCAGGTGTGCCCAAAAACATTAAATCATTACAAATATCTAGATCATTATCCATCCTGGAGGCATGTTTTTCATCATTGAGGCATGCAAACACCTTGTACTCATCATTTTCACCTTTTTACCTTTTCAAATTACCTCTGCAACTTTTGATTTTGTCATTTCACGTTTTTAGATGGATTAGGGAAAATTTATTTCAAACCCACCTCAGATCAAAGAATTAAGCCATGAAAGTGATGTCAATGATCCTGGAAGGACAAGACGACACAAAATCACTATAAATTTGATGAATTTTGATTCAAAAATCATGATTCCAAGCATCCTGGAGCTTCCATGGTGGTCAAAACAAATGGATGCCGCAAGTCGATCTTATCCATCTTTTAATCTTGGCCCTCCATGTGGAAGATGCAAACTTAGAAATAAGCTTGAGTTACCTTTTTAATTTTTGGATAAGGCTGGACACATGGCAAAAAAATGATTGGAAATCAATTCGGGCTTACTTTTTGTCTTTTTGACATTTTTGAAAAAATGGAAAATTTTGACTTTTTCCTCGTGGGCCCGCACCTCCAATTTCTCCCTCTCCACTTGTCTCCTTGTGATTCGTTGCAGGCCGAGCTCCAAATTATGATTTTAAGCCTTATTTGAAAATGGGAAAAATTTATCTCCTGCCTCTGCCTTCCACCGACCCGCTCTACCCGACTTTGACCCTTAAAATGTGACACGTGTCTCACTTGGATTAGAGCGAAGCCATTTTTCATTTCTCACCTTTTAGAAAACAAAGGAAAAAAGTCATAAAATGTTCCTTCAAACCCTTCTTTTGCCTTTTGCCTTTTTGGACATGTGTCCTTTCCTTATTTCTTACAGAGATTTGGCCTAAAATTTCATTTTAACTCCCATTTTTGCTAATGGAAAATTTTCAATTTTCCTTCCACTGTAGCTTGACCCGCACTACCTTCACCACATGTCATCCTTTGATTCACCGTAAATGGGGCATCGACACTAAAATTTTCCTCCGTAATTTCTATTTCATTAATGTATGTATTAGGAATAGGATGTTGTTAAATATAATTAGTAGTAGCGTCGATAGAAGATAACGGCGCCACAAAGTACTTTGAGCCAAAAGGATGAAAATGGGAATGAACATCCAATTTACTTTGGGAGCAAACAAATGAGTAGTGCTGAGGTAAATTATCTTCAGAATCGAAAAGAGACTCGCTATCATGTTTTTGTAAAGAAGTTTAGAAATTACTTGCTAGGGCAAAAATTTCTAGTTGTAGAATGAATCATCGAGGCTCTAAAATATATTGTAAATAAGCCTAACCCATCAGGGAGGATAGCAAGATGGATAATTTTGCTATAAGAATTTGAATTTGATATTATAGATAGGCCAGGAAAGAAGCATGTCAATGCAGATGCACTCTCTCGAGCCTATGATGGTTTAGGATCATCTTGTGATGATGATGATTTCCCGATGCAAAGATTGTTATCCCTTGACACAATCCCTAGTGAATACATAGATATTTGGAATTATCTGAATGAATTCAAGTTTCCTGATGGTGCCAATGCAAAGACTAAGAGAAAGATTACTCAAGTCAGTCGTCCATATTCTATTCTGCATGGAGTATTATTTCGAATAGGACCTGATGGAGAAGTCTGAGGGCATTGGACGTGATCAAGGAAGGAACTACTAGAAGAATTCCACAATGGTACATGTGGAGGGCACTTCTCCTGGACAACTTACAACAAGAATGATCTTGGATGCGAGTTATCACCGCCCACTCTTTTTAAATATTGTTATAATTATTGTAAGACATGTGATATTTGTCAAACACATGGTAACCATAAGACTTCATCAGCTCCATTATGCCCTATTCTTCCACTTGGTCCCTTTGAAAAGTGGGGAATAGACATTGTAGGTCCACTTCCAACTACCTCATGCCAAAATAAGTATATTGTAGTTGCCACAGATTATTTAACCAAGTGGGTTGAAGCTAGGCCATTGAAAACAACTTCCATGGATGAGGTGGCAAGGTTCATATATGAACGCATTGTCACCAGATTTGATTGTCCATTAGAAATTGTAGCAGATCAAGGAAGCCACTTCATTAATGAGGTAGTAGAAGCCTAGTCAATAAATTTTCTATTAAGCATAGAAAGACAACAACATACAAGCCAAGTACAAATGGACAGTGGAACGAACCAATTTTGTGTTGTGTCAATTCTAGCAAAAGATGCGACCTTGCAGTACATAAGTGGGATAAAAGGATTCATGCAAAGCATTGTGGGCATATAGGGCAACATCAAAGTTAGCAACATGATACTCCCCATTTCGGTTGGCCTATGGCATTGATCCAGCTTCTTCCTATTGAGTTTGATATTCCCACTTGTGAGAGTTATGAAAAATGAAAGGATGGATGAAAGTGATTCAAAAAAAAAGATTGGTACATCTTCATTTGCTAGAGGAAATGAGGGAAATAGCAAAGGATACAAGTAATAAGAAGAAAATGAAGCGAGAAGGAATACTTTGATCAAAAGATCCGGTGGTCTCCATTTCATGTGAATGACTTGGTTCTAGTATATGATTCCAGATACAAAAAAAGAAGACAGAGAAAATTTCTTCCAAAATGGATGGGGCCCTACAAAATAGCAACTGTGCATGAAAATGGTACGTACTGACTAGAGGAATTGGATGGCACTCCCATTACGAAATGGGTCAACCACGATAAGTTGAAGATTTTCCAAGCACCAGAATAGTCTACTCCGAGGATGGAGTAGAAGCTAGGAAGGGGGAAGATGTCAACACTAAAATTTTCCTCCGTAATTTCTATTTCATTAATGTATGTATTAGGAATAGGATGTTGTTAAGTATAATTAGTAGTAGTGTCTGATAGAAGATAACGGCGCCGTCAGTACGGTGCCGCCAATAATGTGGAGTACGGTAGCAGTCAAAAGTACAATAGGAATGTTGTAAAAAGTAAATATTTGTCGGAAGTGGTCCAAGAATGTTAAAATGTCAAAGTTTGGGTAATTAGAGAAGTAGGGTCTACATGATTAGGAATTAGAAATATTATATTGGTAATAAGGACAAGGAGTGAGATCATAAATATTTTGTGTATTTTATTTGTAAAAAGTCTAAAAATGTGGAACCCATGTAAAATGATAAGGTTTATCTTATCTTAAACGATAAGCTTACATGTACGGATAGGAGTTAAGGTATGGAATATGATTCGTCAGAATGGATTTCTTATCCTATCTTAGAGATAAGATGGATAAGCTTGAAATTTCTATAAATAGAGAGGCCACCCCCTCATTTAGCATAAAAGGAAGTAGTGAGAAATATTGTAGGAAGTGTGCAAAGGAAGCCATCAGTTTAAAGGTGTGTTGAAGAAGCCTTTAAGAGGTGTAATTGTAAAGTTTCTCCCATAGTCTTGGTGAAAGGCAAGTGAAGTCAATAACACTTGAAGTACCTCATGGGTGAGATTGTAACAATTTCATGTTAATATTATAATTTATTTTGATATTTCAGATTTGTCATCATTCCGTCTTATCATAGTCGATGGTATTCTTGTGTTATGTTGTTGTTTTGTTTCCAGATTACATCCACCAAACTAAAGGCTATGCATTAGTAAATAATCATAGCACGAGGAGTTCCCGGTGAAGAATTATCATAGTGCCGGATTGGTGATGACATTTTGGTTCCGTTGCTGGGACCATTCCTCGTTGGTGGATTTTCTGGAGAGATATTCCCACTTAGTCAAAAATCAATTGGAGGGTAACCTTATTTTTACTGTGCATAGTAGTTACCATGGTAAAGTCATTTTTACCGTGAATAGTAGTTACCATGATAAAGTCATTTTTGCTGTGAATAGTATTTATCACAGTAAAGTCACTTTTTACCGTGAATAGTATTTACCACAGTAACTTCACTTTTTACTGTGAATAGTGTTTACCACAGTAACTTCACTTTTACACGCATAGAAGTCAAGTTTTACCATAGTTTACCGTGGTCATTTCTATTTTCTTCGTAGAAAGGTGTAAAGTCACTTTCTAGTATAGTGATTCCAATTATTTGTGCACATAAGTCTTGTTGATTGTACTTGTGGGTTGTTATTTCACGGTGGTTACTTTTGAAAATGGAAAGATACCTGTTTTTTTCAGCTCAATCTAATAAAGATGATTCTTCTTTCATTCAAGAGTTTAAATGATCTTGTATTTGTAATGGCCTTATAAGAAGGGAATAATGGACTGAATTTTTTCCTACCTTTTTGGATGGTTCAGCACTTAGGTGGTTTGAAACACTAGGCGATAATGTGAAAAATTCATGGGATTTATTAACTGAAAGTTTTCTTGAAGAATTTGGTGAACAACAGAAATATGCAGATCTCATGATCGATATCACAAAGCTATCCCAAGGAGAGAAGGAGAAGATAAGGGATTATCATGCTCGTGTTCTAGAGCTAAGGAGGAAGCTCGATGCCCAGATCCGAAAAGAAGGATTAGCGGATGGGTTGATGAATGCTGTGGATAATCTCCTATGTAAGCACTTCATTCTTGGGATGAAGCCAGAGATCATACAACGAGTGAAGTATGACCACCCAACTACCATTGAACAAGCAAAGGAGATTGCAAGAAGGTAAGAAGAAAGCATGGAAGAGGAGCCCAAAGAAATTGTTGCTAAAGTAGAGCCTACACCAGCACCTTTGGTCCAGAATCCACAACCACTCCCGGTGAGCACAAATATTTCTCCTAGTACATCTACTGAGTATGAAGATCTGCTCAAAAATATGGGTCAGTTAACTATTAATCTTCTTCAAGGAAAAGAATTTAGTTCTCAGGGAGGAGATAGAGGTCCAAAAAGAAATATTTCTGAAGTTATATGTTATGGTTGTTATAAAAAGGGTCATTATAAGTATAATTGTTCGAGATAGAGCTTCTACATCTGTAAAGGAGATAATGATAAACGAAAAGCACCATGTGAAATTCTTTTGATGCGTAGCTAAGAGCGAAATAATGAAGTAGATGTGTTTGTAACAAAAAGAAAGAAAGAAAAAGATAATCAAGATGGAAATGATCCTAAGAAGATGAAACGAGAAACTAATAAGAAACATAGGAGAAGAAAGTCGGGTGTGCAGGATTTTCTAATTTCGCAAGGGCGAGGACCATACTCCATCCCGGAAGATCTATCCAAAAGGCCTACAAATATTACATATGGTCAACTCTTGGCTATGTCTTCGAGAAGAGGCGGGAGCTGCGAAGTGGACTCAATGCTCGGCGAAGGAAGGATGTTGAGGTCCTGTTTTGGAGGCGAGGCGGATCCGTATGCTCCACAAGTTGAGGTATTATGTAATGGTATTTCAATTCATGATGTCTTAGTTGATGGAGGTGTTATAGTTAATGTAATGACCGAATCTATAATGAATATGTTGGGTTTGAAAATTGATCACCCTTCAACACTTATGTTAAGGTCATTAAATAAAGGAAAAACTAAACCGTAAGGGTGTAGTTTCAAATGTGGCAATATCTCATTTATGGGTGTTGTATGTGTGGTAGACTTTCGTGTGATGAAAAATGATACTTTTATTGCGTACCCAATGCTTTGCTAGTTAGACCATGGCTAAGGAGAGTTCATGAAAGAAACTACCGGAATGAAGGTTTCATGACACTTGGATGTGTGGTAGAGAGAGGGTGAAGATAAACGTGATCCCTTGACATCATAAGCCGTAACCAGGATTCAAGTGATGAAACTGATGATTGGACATCCTCTCGATTACTCTAGTACCAAGTGAAGTGGACACCGAAGATGAAGAAAGTGAGGTTGATGTTTCATCATGGATATCCTTCCCGATCACAAAGAACTCATGACCCCATAAAATTATTTGAAGAAGAAGTTGATGATCGTCTCCAACAAATAAAGATTGGTGATGTTGTGATGGAGAGTGAGAAGGAATCCTACCTCCAGCTCTTTCAAAGGTACATACACATATTCACTTTTGATTACAAGGAACTTTGTCAAGTAAGTTGGGTAGAACATTCTATTGAGTTGGTAGATGGTGCTAAGCCCATAAAGCAAATGCCATATAGAATGAATCCTAATTTTTCCAAGACTGTAAAAGAAGAAATAGATAAGTTGCTTGATGCAGGATTCATATTTGCTGTGGAGAATTCAGAATGGGTTTCTCCCATTGTGATCTCAATAAAAAGAATGGGAAGCTATGCATTTGTGTTGATTACAGGAAGCTCAATAAGGCAACAAAGAAGGATCATTACCCTCTTCCATTTTCAGATTAGATCTTAGACGAAGTAGCTGGTCAGGAGTGCTATAGTTTTGTTGATGGATATAGCGGCTACAACCAAGTTCGTATAGCAGAGAAAGATCAGCTGAAGACCACGTTCACCACTCCTTGGGGAACGTTTGCTTATAGAGTTATGCCTTTTGGGTTGTGTAATGCTCCAGCAACATTCCAACGTTTGATGAATAGGGTGTTCGAACCCTACATTGGGACCTTCATCAGAGTATTTCTAGATGATTTTTGCATCTATGGGAGCAAGTTGGACCACCTGCACTAGATGGAGACATCATTTCAAAGGTTAGATGAAGCACAAACCTCACTAAACCCTACAAAGTGTGTCTTTGGATGTTCTAAAGGTGTTTTGTTAGGGCATGTTGTATCCAAAGATGGTATTGGTACTGATCCTGATAAAGTTTCAAAAATCAAAGATTTACCATTTCCTATGAATAGAAGTAAGTTGAGATCATTTTTAGGCCATGTGGGTTACTACAGAAGGTTCATCAAGAATTTCTCAAAGATTACACAACCACTAACCCAGTTCTTAAAGAAGGATGTTACTTATGAACCAGAAATAAGGCGCATGAAGCTTTTAGACAATCAAGGAAGCCCCGGTGTCTTCACTGTTTTAAAGAATCCAGATTGAGCAAGCCATTCATTGTGTACACTGATTCCTCGGATACAAACACTAGGAAGTACTTTGAGCCAAAAGGATGAAAATGGGAATGAACATCCAATTTACTTTGGGAGCAGCATAAAATGAGCAAGTCTTGAGGTAAATTATACCAGTAATCAAAAAGAGGCTCTGGCTATCATTTTTCTTTGTAAAGAAGTTTAGAAATTACTTGCTTTAGGGAAAATATTTCTAGTTGTATGCAGATCATCGTGCTCTAAAATATATTGTAAATAAGCCTAACCCATCGGGAGGATAGCAAGATGGATAATTTTGCTATAAGAATTTGAATTTGATATTATAGATAGGCCAGAAAGAAGCATGTCAATGCGGATGCACTCTCTCGAGCCTATGATGGTTTAGGATCATCTTGTGATGATGATGATTTCCCGACATACAAAGCCTTGTTATCCTCGACACAATCTCTAGTGAATACATAGATATTTGGAATTATCTGAATGAATTCAAGTTTCCTGATGGTGCCAATGCAAAGACTAAGAGAAAGATTACTCAAGCCAGTCGTCCATATTCTATTCTGCATGGAGTATTATTTCGAATAGGACCTGATGGACAGTACAAGAGGGCAGTTGGACGTGATCAAGGGAAGGAACTGCTAGAAGAATTCCACAATGGTACATGTGGAGGGCACTTCTCTGGACAACTTACAGCAAGAAGGATCTTGGATGCAGGTTATCACTGGCCCACTCTTTTTAAAGATTGTTATAATTATTGTAAGACATGTGATATTTGTCAAACACATGGTAACCATAAGACTTCATCAGCTCCATTATGCCCTATTCTTCCACTTGGTCCCTTTGAAAAGTGGGGAATAGACATTGTAGGTCCACTTCCAACTACCTCACGCCAAAATAAGTATATTGTAGTTGCCACAGATTATTTAACCAAGTGGGTTGAAGCTAGGCCATTAAAAACAACTTCCATGGATGAGGTGGCAAGGTTCATATATGAACGCATTGTCACCAGATTTGGTTGTCCATTAGAAATTGTAACAGATCAAGGAAGCCACTTCATTAATGAGGTAGTAGAAGCCCTAGTTAATAAATTTTCTATTAAGCACAAGAAGGCAACAACATATAAGCCAAGTACAAATGGACAGTGGAATGAACCAATTTTGTGTTGTGTCAAATTCTAGCAAAAGATGCAGCCTTGCAGTACATAAGTGGGATAAAAGGATTCATGCAAAGATTGTAAGCATATAGGGCAACATCAAAGTCAGCAACAGGATACTCCCCATTTCAAATTGGCCTATGGCATTGATCCGCTTCTTCCTATTGAGTTTGATATTCCCACCGTGAGAGTTATGAAAAATGAAAAGATGGATGAAAGTGATTCAAAAAGAAATGTTGGTACATCTTCATTTTCTAGAGGAAATGAGGGAAATAGCAAAGGATACAAGCAATAAGAAGAAAATGAAGCGAAAGGAATACTTTGATCAAAAGATCCGGTGGTATCCATTTCATGTGAATGACTTGGTTCTAGTATATGATTCCGTATACAAAAAAAGAAGACAGAGAAAATTTCTTCCAAAATGGATGGGGCCCTACAAAATAGTAGTCATGTGCATAAAAATGGTACGTGCACTGCGACTAGAGGAATCGGATGGCACTCCCATTACGAAATGGGTCAACCACGACAAGTTGAAGATTTTCCAAGCACTGAGAATAGTCTACTCAGGACGAGTAGAAGCTAGGAAGGGGAAGATGTCGACACTAAAATTTTCCTCTGTAATTTCTATTTCTTAATATATGTATTAGGAATAGGATGTTGTTAAGTATAATTAGTAGTAGCGTCGATAGAAGATAACGACGTTGTCAAGATGCAGTGCCACTAATAATGTGGAGTACGGTAATAGTCAAAGTACAATAGGAATGTTGTAAAAAGTAAATATTTGTCGGAAGTGGTCCAGTAATGTTAAAATGTCAAATTTTGGGTAATTAAAGAAGTAGGGTCTACATGATTAGGAATTAGAAATATTAAATTTGTAATAAGGACAAGGAGTGAGGTCATAAATATTTTGTGTATTTTATTTGTAAAAAGTCTAAAAATGTGGAACCCATGTAAAATGATAAGGTTTATCTTATCTTAAAAGATAAGCTTACATGTACGAGATAGGAGTTAAGGTATGGAATATGATTTGTCGAGTGGATTTCTTATCCTATCTTAGAGATAAGATGGAAAAGCTCTCGAAAGTTCTATAAATAGAGAGGCCACCCCCTCATTTAGCATAGAAGGAAGTAGTAAGAAATATTGTAGGAAGTGTGTAAAGGAAGCCATCATTTTAAAGGTGTGTTGAAGAAGCCATTAAGAGGTGTAATTGTAAAGTTTCTCCCATAGTCTTGGTGAAAGGCAAGTGAAGTCAATAACACTTGAAGTACCTCATGGGTGAGATTGTAACAATTTCATGTTAATATTATAATTTACTTTGATATTTTAGATTTGTCATCATTCCGTCTTATCATAGTCGATGGTATTCTTTTGTTATGTTGTTGTTTTGTTTCCAGATTACATCCACCAAACTAAAGGTTGTGCATTAGTAAATAATCATAGCACGAGGAGTTCCCGGTGAAGAATTATCATAGTGTCGGATTGGTGATGACAGGCCATGTTTCAAAATTTTACCCTAGGTCTTTTTGACCAAAAGGGAAAATTTTCCCTTTTCTTTCGCGGCCCGCACTTCCCTTTGACTCTGTTGGACACATGTCCACCTGTGATTGGCCACAGGGCCGTGCTCCAAAATTTTACTTTAATATTTTTTTCTTCCAAAGGGAAAAAAACCTCAAAACCTCCTCCATCCGCGTGTCTTCTAACCTTGATTTCTACCATGTGTCCTCTTCTAATTGGAGTAGGGTGAAAATAGATTTTGAAACTTTAGAAAAATAGAGCTAAAAAACTCTAAGTCCCCCATCGGCCCACTCCTCCCCCTTTGGTCTTTAGGACACGTGTTCACTCCAGATTGGATGTGAGGCTTTGGACCATTTTTTTATCTTAAATTTTTTGCAAAATAAAGTCTAAAAATTCCAATGGAATCTAACCACCTGCCATCCCCCTGCCAACCAGAACATACCACGTAGGAAAACTTGGAAAAAATAGGTCCGTGGGCCCGAAAATGACCCATTGCTTGAAAAGGTGAAAAATGAGAAGTTAAAACACTTCCCCACTTTTCCTCAGTAATTAGAAGCCACCACGTTGCCAATACCTTCGAGGATGAATTTGACAGAAAATGACATCTCTGTCTCGACCGTCAAAACATAAAAAATTCCAGGGATGCCCTATAATTCAATTTTTTCACCAAGGATGGCAATTTTTTTATTCTAAATCAACTGAAGCATGATTTCTAAACATTTTTAACCTTGGGATAGGATTTTCAAATACAAACAAGTATGATTTGATCAATTTCAATTTTTCCATGATCTGGCAAAGGGAGAAACGACATAGCCCACAAAATTAGAAAAACTAGGGCACAAAAAGGGCAAACTTGGATTATTCTTTCAAATTAGGGAAAAACAACAAGTTTGTGAGCATTTTTAAAACATTTCAACTAGAGGGGAAGAATTACAGATCATCAAATCAAAGGATAAAACATTTTTGAGCAAATACAAATTTGAAAATTTAGGGCAACATGGTGCAAGCTCAAAAATGGCACCAACATCGGCTCTTTCTTGGGGATGGGCACTCCCAATGAGTGTCACAAGGACAAAATGTAGACCAAGTGCAAAAATATCTATTGGTCAAAGGAGTCAATATGCAAGGAAGTCAAAAGAATCGAGAACCTTCCTTAAAAAAATGACCTAAGAAACCAACCAGAATGGCTGTCAAGAACAAGGGCAAACCACACACCAAAAAAATGACAAAAACAAAGCAAAAATAAAGACTATACAACTGTACAATTGGTGCATACCTCAAATTTTGGGATTAATCCAAGAATTGCTTCAAATGTCCACAACATTAATGGCATCTCCAACAATTCCCCATCTAAGTCCTTGAGAAAGAAGGTATGTTCACCAATTCTGATATCAATGGCATAAGGGCCCATCCATAATGCATCAAATTTTCCATGCTTGCCCTTGTCTTCATGCCTACTATCCCACAAAAAAACCAGATCTCCAACATTGAAGGCTCTAGGAGTGACCTTCTTATCAAACAATCTCTTCAATTTTTCCCTAAATCTAACATGCCTTTGATGGGATGCTCTTCTCTCCTCATCAAGCTCAATAATTTGATTGATCCTTGATTCATATGGGCTAAGCTCTTGATCTTCCAACTGTTGGGAAAACTAAAATGAAGATAATTGTAGGTGCAAGGGTAGAAAATCCTGAGTTCCATACACCAATTCAAATGGGCTTTTACTAGTAGCTCTTTTAGGAGTTATCCTATCAGCCCAAACTACAAATTTCAATTGTTCACCCCATTTCTTCTTGTTTTGCTCCAAGGTTCTTCTAATGATCTTTAACAAATTATTATTGTTGGACTCAGCTTGTCCATTCCCTTGGGGGTTATAGTTTGAAGAATAAGTCAGATTGATTCCATATTCATTGCACATTACTATTAAAGGTTTGGCTCTAAAGAACATGGCATTATCAGCTACAATCTTTACTGGGACTCCAAATCTGCATATGATTTGATTCAACAAGAAGTCCATAACTATTTGGTGTGTTGCTTTCTTGGTGGGGATTGCCTCTACCCACTTTGTAAAATAATCAGTGGCTACAAGGATCCACTTATGGTCAGCACTAGAAGGATCTGAAATCTCACCAATGAAGTCCATCCCCCATTGTTTGAAAGGAGCTTCAATTGATATAGGCTACAAAGGAAGGGAGCCTAAAGCTTTCAGTCTTCCAGAGAAATGTTGGCAACTATCACATTTTCTAACCAGCTGGATTGCATCTTTGAAGAGAGTAAGCCACTAATAACCAGATCTCAAAATGTTATGTGTTGTTACTCTTCCCAAAGAAAGTGTCCTCCACAAACTCCCCATGGAAATCAGCAACTATCCTAGGAACTTCATCTTCAGCTTATGTATTTCAAGAGGACACCTTTAGGGTTCTTCCAAGTCATCCCAAGTGTCTGTGATGATATAATTTTTTAGAAGCCAACTTGAGGGCTCTTTTATAATTATTATTTAAGTGACTAGGGCAGCAAAGGTGTCTGAGGTAAAATATTATATCCTTGTACCACTCGAACTTACCAATTTCCCAAGAACATCTACCCTTTCTTCTTCTACTTCATTTACTTCTACATCTGCAGTTGCTCTCACCATGAGCTTAGCAAGACCCAAACCTCTTACTATCTTTTTGGTTTGGATGTCCATATCATAATCCCGTATTTTGTTCACCCAACCACATATTTTACTTGAGATCTTCATCTCGATAATATGTCTTTTACCATGGTGTGGGGAACATAAGCAACAACTTTTGAACTTAAAATATAAGGCCCGAAAACCTTTGTTGCTTTCACCAAGGCAAATGCTTGTTTTTCCATGATTGTATACTTTAACTCAAATACTTGTAAAGCCTTACTAAAGAAGGCAATAGGCCTCTCAGCCCCATTCTCATCCTTTTGTAGAAAAACAGAAGCAATGGTATACTCGGAGGAAAGTGAAAAGATTTGAAACGACGTCTTATAGTTTGGGGCTGCTAAAATAGGTGCATGTTTAATTACATCCTTAATTCCTTAAAAATATTGAATGGCAACCTCCTCACATTTGATAACTTGGTCCTTCTTAGCATGCATATAATTGGAAGAGTCAACTCAGCAAAGTTGGAAACAAACCTTCTAATAAAATTAATTTGACAAAAGAAAGTTGGGATAGGTATTTTTCTGATTGCTTCCACTCTCTCAGTGGTCTATCATAACACCATCTTTAGACACAATATGTCCCAACAGATTGGCCTTTTGTACTCCAAAATGAAACTTCTTTGGATTAAGAGAAATTCCATACTCCCTACATCTAATCAACATCTTCTCCAAGTGATGCAAATGATCATCTCTCTGCCTTGAAAACATAGTCACATCATCTTGGTAAACTGCAATAAAGTCATTGATGTAACCAACAAAAGCAACATCCATTGCTCTTTGAAAATTGGCACCAACATTCATCAAACCAAAGGGCATCCTAACAAAAACATATGTTCCCCAAGGATTAGTGGATGTTGTCTTAAGTCTTTCTGATTCTTTGACTACCACTTGATTGTATCCAGAGAAACCATCCAATGTAGAAAGCAACTCAAACCCTGTCACAAGCTACAACATATTTTCCATATTTGGCAAGGGATAGTTGTCCTTCATGGATGATTTGTTTAGATTTCTAAAATCCACACAAATTCTGATGTCTCTGTTCTTCTTTCTGACTGGCACAAGGTTTGCAACCCAAGATGAATATCTAGTGGGCTGAATAATACCTCCATCTCTCAACTTATTTAACTCCTCTTGCATTTTCATGGAGAGAAGTGGATTAATTGGCCTTTGCCTCTTTCTAAATGGCTTAGTCTTGGTCTCAAGATGGATCTCATGTTGAAACAAGTCTTCTCTATATGCTTTTAGCTCGGAATAGAACCAAGCAAGGCAATCTTGATATTATTTCAAGAGTTGGGCATAGGACTGCTTTTTCCTCTTTACTTAAATTGCTGCCCAACCAAATCTTCCTTAGTTTACCATTAGTTCCCAAGTTATTCTCTTCCACATCCCTTGAGGTAGACATGTTTCTATTTATGATGCAATCAAAATTGTTAAAATTTGACTCAAGTGCACCAAGACCTCTAGGAATGGTGTTTGTTTTCAATTGGATGATGTCTTTCTCAAACAAAGTTTATTTTCCTTCAGTCATGCATACCATTGGCTCCCCAATAAATATTCTGATTTACAAACTCACCTTGGTTTTGCAAGAACCTTAGCACATGAGCATCATCATTAAAAACTTGCCAATGTTTCACATTATCAGAACAATCGGCCTAGTTAGCACTTTAATGTTGTATTCACAATAAGGTGAAATGGTAAAATTTCCAAATCTAGAACCCAACACTGCAACTTGTCGCAGCAGCATTGAGACCTCTATCATGATATACAATGTTAAAGAAATTAAACATTTCAATTATATCCCAAACCGTATGCTTGTACTTTGTTTCATACGCTGATTTTTTTGGCAGCATATAATTTTCTTATTTGTTTGACAACTAGCTCTGAGTCTCCTTTTGCAACAATATCTTTCACTCCATAATTCCATGAAATTCTTAACCCTAACAACAATGCCTCATACTCAGCAATGTTGTTAGTGCATTCAAAATTAATTTTTAAGGAAAAAAACAAAATCTTCCAAACTAGGAGAAAGCATAACTATACCAACACCATTTCCAAATTTGGAGCAAGCTCCATCAAATAGCAAGGTCCAAGGAGAACCTACCACCTCAAGGAACTTTGATTTGTCCATCTTGTTTTCTTTTCCATCAGCAAAACCAATGAAATTCTCAGCATCTACATCAGCAAACAACACTTCATAGGAAGCATTGTTTGGGTCCTCAATTAGATGCAACATTTTCTTTTCTCCATAGAGCTTGACTAGGCTACCCTCAATGGGAATGGTGGCAAAAGACATATCCATTTGGACACTCCCTCCAACACTTATAGCCCACTTTCTTGACAAAAGCATACCCCATTTGGCAGGGCAATCAACAATCACAACATCTAATTTTAAATTCCTCCCTGGATAAGATGCAAGCTGCACTACCAAACCTTTCACACAACCAACAACCGGCACTTCTCTTGAGTCCATGGTAGTACACTTTCCATAGGCTGTTGTCACTTTGATTTCCAACTCATTCATGACTTCTAGAGGCATGACATTACATGATGCACCGGAATCAAACATATAATTGTGAAGTAGTTTATCCTTTATGATCAAAGTTGTGAAAAATGGATTAATATTCAATTGGGAATCAACCAAATATGTCCCAAAATATACCTCGGTGTCTCTCCAAAATCTTCTACTTATGGTGGTGTTTCAAGTTCAATAATGATTTGAGGTGGAGTTTCAACAACATTTACATTTATGTTTGGGGTATTCTTTTCTTCCTTCAATCCCAAGTATTCAAATGCTCTCTTCTTGTGCCTGGTATTCTAAGTAACTCAATGATTGGAACACTCACTTTTATTTCGATAAATACTCCAGCTATGTCATAGGGAACACTCTTTGGTAGGATAGAATTAGAAGGGAGAGAAGCAGATTCACTAGATGGCATGGGACTCTTGGTAGCTTGGACATGAGGAGGACTATAATTTTTGTTTGGGACAACAGAACTTCTGACAGGTGCTTCTCTCCTAAGAGCTTCTTTTGGAATGCTTGTGAGCAAGGGTGTTTTAGGTTTGGCTTGAGGCCCAAATCCCTTAACAACTTTTCTTCTAGTGTTATAGTATTTCTCTTGAGCTACAACAACATTCATCAACAATTGTCTATCTTCCTCCGAAGGAATACCACCATCATACTTCTTAATCATCAAATCTCTTAAGTATTCAAAGTCATTGTTAGGAATTTCAAAAGCTTGCACTACATCAACTTCAAGAGCATGAGGGGGAGAAATACTTGTACCCATTTGATGCAATCCCAAAAGGTAGCAGTAGTCCTAGCACTTATTACTTCAGTAGATGTTTCTCCTCCTTGTGGGCTTGAAGAACAGCCCACCATGCAAATATCATCATCAGTACCATCATCATTATTAGCTTCACCTTCTTGTTGGTCTGCTTCACATGGAGGATGGGGTAGAAGACACTTATCACACCAATCAATATTAGCAACCTCTTCAACAACAACAACCCTAGTATTTAAGGGATCGAGCAACACTCTTCCTTCACATGCTTGAGGATATCTATTTGTAGATCCAACAGGACCTTTACCTTTTCATCAAACCTCTGCTCATTCCTATGGTGATTGCCAAATCTATCTTGTGCTTACTACCTAGGCTGACCTTCTGAAGTCTACCCAATTCCCTTCTCATCTCTTGCCAACTTGTATGAGATTTCTTTGACAGCCCTTGCCAAATTTTTCACAACCTCTTCTAAATCAGCACCTTTACTAGCTTGAGGTTTTTCAGGGTTTATCAATTTTACACCATCTCTCTTGAGAGGTTTCCCAATTTCTTTGATATTGTTCTAAATTTGAAGTGCCATGGTGAAAGCTTGTCTTAGATTGGTTGGGTTCTTGTCTCTTAGGTAATAGGCTACCTTCTTATCAAATGCATCTGCATATTTGATTAGACAAGATTCATCACAAGGCCTCAAATTAATAGGCAACCTTCTCAAAGTTTTGTTAAACCTTGTGTTGAATTCATGGACTGATTCATTAGGGTTCTTCTTGATATTCTCAAACTCAGATAAAAGAAATCTAGGATCAGTCTTGTCACCATATTGCAACCTAAATACATTTTTCATTTCAGTCCATGAATCAATAGAATTATCAGGTAGAGCCTTGTACCAATCCCTAGCATCTTCTTCTAGTGTATGAATAAACAATTTGACATACACATCCTCAAAATCTTCCATCATATTATCAAAAAGTTTGAGATGTTGATCACCAGTAATAGCATTGTTACCCTGGAATTTTGGCAACCTATTTCTGACATCTTGTGGGACAGCATTTGGGTAACCATCCATTCCTCTAAAATTTATAGGACCAAAGGTGTTAACAAAAATGGAGGTCTAGGCTAAGCCATATTGTTTGGTGGAGGTGATCTTGGAGGTGAAACAAGCGATGAGGAGTGGAAGACCTTTGGGGCTTAAGAATGTGATTCAAAAGACCGGTATTCTCTAAGTGATGATTTTCTTAGAAAGTTTTATTTGGATTAAAACACAGAGGTACAAATTGGAGAAGGAACTTACCAGGTATAGTAGAAGGACCTTCATTAGCTGAGGCAAACAAGTTTATGAGAGGATTACTTGAATCAGAATCACTTGAAGAAGAATGATAATCTTCTACCAAAGGATGATCTCTCTCACCAATGGATATATCTTTTCCTGATGTCTGACCTTTAACAACTTTCCAAACTCTTCTCCCTTCCAACTCTGAGTTCCTTGAATCTGAAAACAATTTCTTAGCAGAGTCTTTAAGGAAGAGAGATCTTCTTCCTTCCAGTTTTGCAGAGAATAGTAGAACAAAAATAAATGACAGAAAGGAAAGATACTGGTATTTATTAATATCAAATCAGCATGGAGTCGCCACTAAGGACTTTCACCCTAGTTGTGCAAATGCACTAAAATAATTCTATCAAATATTTACCAGCATTGAAAATATTGCCAAACTTTACAAATCAGACCTTCTTTCTTCTTGAAATTAATCAATCACAATGCACCCAAAGTGTATGAACTGCTAGGAAATGGAAAAAGGGTAGACAAAACTTAAAACCCTTGTTTAAAACTTGCAGATTTGAACCATGGAATGAAATTTTAACAATGTAGCAGCTCAAATACTTGAATACACAAATTCTCAAACTCTTCAAACACTCCACAAACACCAAGAAATTTCAAGAATACCCCAGTGAAAGAATCTTCAGAAAGTGTAGGTACAAAAATTTGTTCTCCTTTTTAGTCTAAGCAGCAATAGAGATATGGCATGAAGCTTGAAGTTAGATAGATCATGATGTGTGTTGTTTTGTAGCTAGGGAGGTGATCTAACTGGCACTCATATTTGTGGAGAGATGGATAACACTTTGAAAGGATTTGATCTGACCCTCACTATATTAGGTTGTGCCTTTTCAACCAAGGTAAGAGAACCTATATTGAACCCCAAATGGTGAAGGAGATGAAGATATCCCTCAATTTATGCAAATAGTATGAAAAGGCCTTGGGAAAATATGATCAACACTCCAAATCTAACTTTCACAAGTTGTCACTCCCAGATCATGGAGATATTTTCAATGCAAGGCAAGGGTTACTGAAGACATTATATAATCCTGATTTGCTTTGTGCATTTTTGTAAATGGATTGTATTCTTTTGTTGACACACAATGCATATGCAAGGGTAGTATGGGTAGGATGGGTTGTTTAGAATGATTTTTGGTGGGGTGTTGACAAGACAAACTAGGATATATCAGATCTTTGACAACCTCTACAATACTTGAACAACTATCAGATAAAATGCTTCAAATAATCAGGATATTCTTTCAACTAGAAGAGGCATAAATGGAAGCCCAAGTTGCACTCTTCACACAATATTTGAGAATTCACCACAAAATCTTAAAGTAAAGAACTCAATTAAACACAAAAATCCATGATCAAACCATGCCTAAGGTACCCCCAAATGCTTACAAGCAATCTTTGCAGTCAAGGAAGGTAAAGTGATTTTAAATTTTTTTATCTCTTTATCAAATGAAGGCTCTTCTGAACATGAGATTGCAAATGCCACTAAACTATCAACAAGAAATGGAGATTTTGTGTGATTTCTAAAGAATTTCAATGCAAGATTGCAACAAGAACAATGAAAACTATTTGCAGGCATTTAAAAATGATAATAGACATCATATTGCCCAAAAAAACACAGATTAACTCAAAAGCTTGTTAGATTCATTAGCAGGGGAGAGTTTCATGAACAATCTCATAGCTGTGTGATGGCTATACACTTGTAACCAACTCACATACATGAATATCCAACACAGAATACATTATTCGGTTCTTTGGTGGGTTTTTCAAAAAATGAGCTTTCTCTTAGAATTTTCTCGTGATTTTTCAACTTTTCCCGACCCTTTACAATTTCTCCAAAATGCATTATATACCTTATGCCACATTGGATCCTTCTTTCCCAAGAAAAGAATATGCCATGGGATCAAGTTTGTTATAAAAACTTCATGATTCGATGAAAATGACATCAAACAAAAAAACATTTGTAGGTTGTTAGGTGTGCCCAAAAAGATTAAATCATTACAAATATCTAGATCATTATCCATCCTAGAGGCATGTTTTTCATCATTGAGGCATGAAAACACCTTTTACTCATCATTTTCACCTTTTTACCTTTTCAAATTACCTCTGTAACTTTTGATTTTGTCATTTCATGTTTTTGGAGGGATTAGGGAAAATTTTATTTCAAAACCACCTTAGATCAAAGAATTAAGCCATGAAAGTGATGCCAACAATCCGGAAGGCCAAGACAACACAAAATCACTATAAATTTGATGAATTTTGATGCAAAAATCATGATTCCAAGCTTCTTGGAGCTCCCATGGTAGTCAAAACAAATGGATGCACAACAACCGTCGATCTTATCCATCTTTTAATCCTAGCCCTCCACATGGAAGATGCGGACTTAGAAATAAGCTTGAGTTACCTTTTTAATTTTTGGATAAGGCCGGACACGTGGCAAAAAATGATTGGAAATCAATTCGGGCTTACTTTTTGTCTTTTTGACATTTTTTGAAAAAATGGAAAAATTTGAATTTTTTCCCCGTGGGCCCGCACCTCCCATTTCTCCCTTGCCACGTGTCTCCTTGTGATTCATTGTGGGCCAGTGCTCCAAATTTTGATTTTAAGCCTTCTTTGAAAATTGGAAAAAATTCTCTCCTACCTCCGCCATCCTGCTGACCCGCTCTACCTAGCTTTGACCCCTAAAATGTGACACGTGTCTCACCTGGATTGGAGTGGAGCCATTTTTCATTATTCAACTTTTAGACAACAAAGGCAAAAATTCATAAAATTTTCCTTCGGCCCCTTCTTCCGCCTTTTGCCTTTTTGGACATGTGTCCTTTCCTGATTTGTTGTGGAGATTTGGCCCAAAATTTCATTTTAACTCCCTTTTTTGCTAAGGGAAAATTTTCAATTTTCCTTCCGCCGGGCCACCGACCTGCTCTTCCTTCGCCACGTGTCTATCATTGATTCGCCACGGGGCCACACTCCAAAATTTTACCCTAGGTCTTTTTGACCAAAAGGGAAAAATTTCCCTTTTCCTTCCACAGCCCGCACTTCCCTTTGACTCTATTGGACACGTGTCCAAATTGTGATTGGCCATGGGGCCGCGCACCAAAATTTTATCAGTAATATTTTTTTGCTTCCAAAGGCAAAAAAACCTCAAAAACCTCTACCATTCGTGTCTCCTCTTACCTTGATTTCTACCATGTTTCCTCCTCTGATTGGAGCGGGGTAAAACTCGTTTTGAAACTTTAGAAAAATAAAGCTAAAAAACTCTAAGTCCCCCATCAGCTCGCTCCTCCCCCTTTGCTCTTTAGGACATGTGTCCACTTCGGATTGGCTGCAAGGCTTCGGACCATTTTTTATTTTAAAATTTTTGCAAAATAAAGTCTAAAAATTCCAAGGGAATCTGACCATCCACCATCCCCCTGCCAATTAGAACATGCCACGTAGGCAAACTTGGAAAAAATGGGTCCCTAGGCCCGAAAATGCCTCATTGCTTAAAAAGGTGAAAAATGAGAAGTTACTGAACACTTCCCGCTTTTCCTCAACCAATTAAAAGCTGCCACATCACCAATACCTTCTCGAGGATGAATTTGACGGCAAATGATGCTCGTCATTTGTTAAAATGTAAAAATTCCAGGATGCCCTAGAATTCAATTTTTCACCAAGGATGGCGATTTTTCGATTCTAAATCAATCTGAAGCATGATTTCTAAAAAATTTTAACCTTGGGATAGGATTTACAAATAAAAACAAGTATGATTTGATCAATTTCAATTTTTCCACGATCTGCAAAGGGAGAAATGACATAGCCCACAAAATTGGAAAAAATAGGGCACAAAAAAGGGAAAACTTGTATTATTCTTTCAAATTAGGGAAAACCAACAAGTTTGTGAGCATTTTCAAAACATTTCAAATAGAGGGGAAGAATTACAAATCATCAAATCAAAGGATAAAACATTTTTGAGCATGTATAGATTTGAAAATTTAGGACAACATGGTGCAAGCTCAAAAATGGCACCAACATGGTAGAAGAAGAAAGAGAGTGTTTTCTATGGTTTAATTGTGTCAACCATTAGCTAGGCATGAATTCTAGCATATAGGTTTCCCTCATTTTAATGTGAACTAAAAATGCAGCAAATCAAAATGCAATGCAAGTGTTTTAGAACCCAAATCAAAATATTATTTTCGCTATATCAATTGATGAATAGGAAGAGGAATTGTCTTTCACTAATGTAATGCAAAAAGAAAGAGGAATGTGCCCTTTTTAAATCACCAAAAACATGATTGTTTTTAGACAATAAAGAGAGAAAGAATGATTCTAGAGAAGAAAAATTAATGTGTAAGCTTTTGAAGGGAAACAAACACATAACTTTCACCTAGAAATGAATAAATGCAATAGACTCCACGATGGGTCCCATCAGGGCGTGCCAAAATGTTTCACCATTTTCTTTATGTTTAAATGTGATGAAACATATAATGTTATGGGTTAAGGAGGAATACATGTTGTGTTGGTCGGTTGGAGGTTGATGCACACGTTCGACTTCTTGATCTGATATTGATCGGGAACTACCCAAATAGAAAACAAGACCACCAAAGAAGAGTTAAATAATATATGACAAAGGACATCCTAGCATATACTAGATCAGGGAAGTGTGAGACTCCTAGAAGGATTTCAACCCACTTTTTAAATAAACAAATATGAAATAACTAAAATATGTACATAAACAAATCTAGTGCTAGTATTCGATTTGGGAACTGTCATCACCAATCCTAAGACTATGATAATTCTTCACCGAGAACTCCTCGTGCTATGATTATTTACTAATGCATAGCCTTTAGTTTGGTGGATGTAATCTGGAAACAAAACAACAACATAACACAAGAATACCATCGACTATGATAAGACAGAATGATGACAAATCTGAAATATCAAAGTAAATGATAATATTAACATGAAATTGTTACAATCTCACCCATGAGGTACTTCAAGTGTTATTGACTTCACTTTCCTTTCACCAAGACTATGGGAGAAACTTTACAATTACACCTCTTAATGGCTTCTTCAACACACCTTTAAACTGATGGCTTCCTTTGCACACTTCCTACAATATTTCTCACTACTTCCTTCTATGCTAAATGAGGGGGTGGCCTCTCTATTTATAGAACTTCTAGGCTTATCCATCTTATCTCTAAGATAGGATAAGAAATCCACTCTGAAGAATCATATTCCATACCTTAACTCTTATCTCATGTACATGTAAGCTTATCTTCTAAGATAAGATAAACCGTATCATTTTACATGGGTTCCACATTTTTAGACTTTTTACAAATAAAATACACAAAATATTTATGACCTCACTCCTTGTCCTTATTACCAATATAATATTTCTAATTCCTAATCACGTAGACCCTACTTCTCTAATTACCCAAACTTTGACATTTTAACATTACCGGACCACTTACGATAAATATTTACTTTTACAACATTCCTATTGTACTTTGACTATTACCGTACTCCACATTATTAGCGGCACCGTACTGATGGCGCCGTTATCTTCTATTAGACGCTACTACTAATTATACTTAACAACATCCTATTCCTAATACATACATTAATGAAATAGAAATTACGGAGGAAAATTTTAGTGTCGACATCTTCCCCCTTCCTAGCTTCTACTCATCCTCGGAGTAGACTATTCTGGTACTTGGAAAATCTTCAACTTGTCGTGGTTGACCCATTTCGTAATGGGAGTGCCATCCAATTCCTCCAGTCGGTACGTACCATTTTCATGCACAACTGCTATTTTGTAGGGCCCCATCCATTTTGGAAGAAATTTTCTCTGTCTTCTTTTTTTGTATCTGGAATCATATACTAGAACCAAGTCATTCACATGAAATGGAGACCACCGGATCTTTTGATCAAAGTATTCCTTCTGCTTCATTTTCTTCTTATGGCTTGTATCCTTTGCTATTTCTCTCATTTCCTCCAGAAATGAAGATGTACCAACCTTTATTTTACTGAATCACTTTCGTCCATCCTTTCATTTTTCATAAATCTCACGGTGGGAATATCAAACTCAATAGGAAGAAGCTGGATCAATGCCATAGATAACTGAAATGGGGAGTATCTTGTTGCTGACTTTGATGTTGTTCTATATGCCCACAACACTACATGAATCCTTTTATCCCATTTATGTACCTGCAAGGCTGCATCTTTTGCTAGAATTTGACACAACACAAAATTTGTTCGTTCCACCTGTCTATTTGTGCTTGGCTTGTATGTTGTTGCCTTCTTGTGCTTAATAGAAAACTTATTGACTAGGGCTTCTACCACCTCATTAATGAAGTGGCTTCCTTGATCTGTTACAATTTCTAATGGGCAACCAAATCTGGTGACAATGCGTTCATACATGAACCTTGCCACTTCATCTATGGAAGTTGTTTTCAATGGCCTAGCTTCAACCCACTTGGTTAAATAATGCATGTGCAACTACAATATACTTTTTTGGCGTGATGTAGTTGGAAGTAGACCTCTGACAATGTCTATTCCCCACTTTTCAAAGGGACCAAGGGGAAGAATAGGACATAATGGAGCTAATGAAGTCTTACGGTTACCATGTGTTTGACAAATATCACATGTCTTACAATAATTATAACAATCTTTAAAAAGAGTGGGCCAGTGATAACCTACATCCAAGATCCTTCTTGTTGTAAGTTGTCCAGAGAAGTGCCCTCCACATGTACCATTGTAGAATTCTTCTAGCAGTTCCTTCCCTTGATCACATCCAACTACCCTCTTGTACTGTCCATCAGGTCCTATTCGAAATAATACTCCATGTAGAATAGAATATGGATGACTGGCTTGAGTAATCTTTCTCTTAGTCTTTGCATTGGCACCATCAGGAAACTTGAATTCATTCAGATAATTCCAAATATCTATGTATTCACTAGAGATTGTGTCAAGGATAACAAGGTCAGTATCGGGAAATCATCATCATCACAAGATGATCCTAAACCATCATAGGCTCGAGAGAGTGCATCTGCATTGACATGCTTCTTTCCTGGCCTATCTATAATATCAAATTCAAATTCTTGTAGCAAAATTATCCATCTTGCTATCCTCCCTGATGGGTTAGGCCTATTTGCAATATATTTTAGAGCACGATGATCTGCTACAACTAGAAATGTTTTCCCTAGCAAGTAATTTCTAAACTTCTTTACAAAGAAAAATGATAGCCAGAGCCTCTTTTTGATTCTGATATAATTTACCTCAAAGATTGCTCATTTGTTCACTCCCAAAGTAAATTGGATGTTCATTCCCATTTTCATCCTTTTGGCTCAAAGTACTTCCTAGTGTTGTATCGAGGAATCGGTGTACACAATGAATGGCTTGCTCCAATCTGGATTCTTTAAAAGGTGAAGACACCAACGCTTCCTTCATTGTCTAAAAGCTTCATGCGCCTTATTTCCTGGTTCATAAGTAACATCCTTCTTCAAGAACTGGGTTAGTGGCTATGTAATCTTTGAGAAATTCTTGATGAACCTTCTATAGTAACCCACATGGCCTAAAAATGATCTCAACTTACTTCTATTCATAGGAAATGGTAAATCTTTGATTTTTGAAACTTTATCAGGATCAGTACCAATACCATCTTTGGATACAACATGCCCTAACAAAACACCTTTAGAACATCCAAAGACACACTTTGTAGGGTTTAGTGAGGCTTGTGCTTCATCTAACCTTTGAAATGATGTCTCCATCTGGTGCAGGTGGTCCAACTTGCTCCCATAGATGCAAAAATCATCTAGAAATACTTTGATGAAGGTCCCAATGTAGGGTTCAAACACCCTATTCATCAAACGCTGGAATGTTGTTGGAGCATTACACAACCCAAAAGGCATAACTCTATAAGCAAACGTTCCCCAAGGAGTGGTGAACGTGGTCTTCAACTGATCTTTCTCTGCTATACGAACTTGGTTCTAGCCGCTTATATCCATCAAAGAAAACTATAGCACTCTGCCAACCTACTTCGTCCAAGATCTAATCTGAAAATGGAAGAGGGTAATGATCCTTCTTTGTTGCCTTATTGAGCTTCCTATAATCAACACAAATGCGTAGCTTCCCATTCTTTTTTATTGAGATCACAATGGGAGAAACCCATTCTCGAATTCTCCACAAAGCAAATAGGAATCCCGCATCAAGCAACTTATCTATTTCTTCTTTTACAGGTCTTGGAAAAATTAGGATTCATTCTATATGGCATTTACTTTATGGGCTTAGCACCATCTACCACTCAATACAATGTTCTACCCAACTTACTTGACGGAGTTCCTTGTAATCAAAAGTGAATAGCTATATGTACCTTTGAAAGAGCTGGAGGTAGGATTCCTTCTCACTCTCCATCACAAAGATTACCAATATTTATTTGTTGGAGACGATCATCAACTTCTTCTTCGATAATTTTATAGGGTCATGAGTTGGTGTGACTAGAAGGATATCCATGACTGAAACATCCACCTCGCTTTCTTCATCTTCGATGTCCACTTCACTTTGGTACTAGAGTAATCGAGAGGATGTCCAATCATCAATTTCATCACTTGAATCCATAGGTTCGCTTTATGATGTCGAGGATCACGTTTATCTTCACCCTCTCTCTACTGCACACGTCCAAGTGTCATGAAACCTTCATTCCAAAGTAGTTTCTTACATGAACTCTCCTTAGCCATGGTCTTCCCAACAAAGATTGGGTACGCAACATTACCATTTTCATGACCGAAAATTCTACCACACATACAACACCCATAACGAGATATTGCCACATTTGAAACTACACCTTCGGTTTAGTTTTCCTTTATTTAATGACCTTAACATAAGTGTTGAAGGGCGATCAATTTTAAACCCAACATATTCATTACTGAGACTTCGGTCATTACATTAATCGCAGCACCTCCATCAACTAAGACATCATGAATTGAAATACCATTACATAATACCTCAGCTTGTGAAGCATAGGGATCCGCCTCTGCCTCCAAAACAAAGACCTCAACCTCCTTTCTTCGTCGAGCATTGAGTCCACTTCACAACTCCCGCCTCTTCTCGAAGACATAGCCAAGAGTTGACCATATGTAATATTTGCAGGCCTTTTGGACAGATCTTCCAAGATGAAGTATGGTCCTTGCCTGTGAAATCGTAAAATCCTACACACACCAACTTTCTTCTCCTATGTTTCTTACTAGTCTCTTCTTTCATCTTCTTAGGATCATTTCCATCTTGATTATCTTTTCTTTCTTTCTTTTTGTTACAAACACATCTACTTCATTATTTCTACTCTTATCTACTACATCAAAAGAATTCACAGTACTTTTCCTTTATCATTATCTCCTTTACCGGATGTAGAGCTCTATCTGGACAATTATACTTATAATGACCCTTTTATAACAACCATAACATACAACTTCAGAAATATTTCTTTTTTGACTTCTATCTCCTCCCTAAGAACTAAATTCCTTTCCTTGAAGAAGATTAATAGTTAATCGACCCATCTTTTCTAGCAGATCTTCATACTCGGTAGATGTACTAGGAGAAATATTTGTGCTCACCGGGAGTGGTGTGGATTCTGACCAAAGGTGCTTTGGTGTAGGCTCTACTTTAGCAACAATTTCTTTGGGCTCCTCTTCCATGCTTTCTCCTTGCCTTCTTGCAATCTCCTTTGCTTGTTCAATGGTAGGTTTGGGGCGGTCATACTTCACTCGTTGTCGATCTCGGCTTCATCCCAAGAATGAAGTGCTTAAAGAGGAGATTATCCACGCCATTCATCAACCCATCTCGCTAGTCCTTCATTCCGGATCTGGCATCGAAGCTTCCTCCTTAGCTCTAGAACACGAGCATGATAATCCCTTATCTTCTCCTTCTCTCCTTGGGATAGCTTTGTGATCTCGATCATGAGATCTGCATATTTACATTGTTCACAAAATTCTTCAAGAAAACTTTCGAGTTAATAAATCCCATGAATTTTTCACATTATCACCTAGTGTTTTCAAACCACCTAAGTGTTGAACCATCCAAAAAGGTAGGAAAAAATTCAGTCCATTGTTCCCTTCTTATAAGGCCATTACAAATACAAGATCGCTTAAACTCTTGAATGAAAGAAGAAGCATCTTCATTAGATTGAGCTGAAAAAATAGGAATCTTTCCCATTTTCAAAAGTAACCACCGTGAAATACCAACCCACAAGTATAATCAACAAGAATTATGTGCACAAATAATTGGAATCACTATACTAGAAAGTGACTTTACACCTTTCTACAGTAAAATAGAAATGACCACGGTAAACTATGGTAAAACTTGACTTACTGTACGGTAAAAACTGACTTTACTGATGGTAAACACTATTCACGGTAAAAAGTGAAGTTACTGCGGTAAATACTATTCACGGTAAAAAGTGACTTTACTACGGTAAATACTATTCCAACAAAAATGACTTTACCATGGTAACTACTATGCACAGTAAAAACAAGGTTACCCTCTAATTGATTTTTGACTAAGTGGGAATATCTCTCCAGAAAATCCACCAACGAGGAATGGTCCAAGCAACGGAACCAAAATGTCATCACCAATCCGCACTATGATAATTCTTCACCAGGAACTCCTCGTGCTATGATTATTTACTAATGCATAGCCTTTATTTTGGTGGATGTAATCTGGAAACAAAACAACAACATAACACAAGAATACCATCGACTATGATAAGATGGAATGATGACAAATCTGAAATATCAAAGTAAATGATAATATTAACATGAAATTGTTACAATCTCACCCATGAGGTACTTCAAGTGTTATTGACTTCACTTTCCTTTCACCAAGACTATGGGAGAAACTTTACATTACACCTCTTAATGGCTTCTTCAACACACCTTTAAACTGATGGCTTCCTTTGCACACTTCCTACAATATTTCTCACTACTTCCTTCTATGCTAAATGAGGGGGGTAGCCTCTCTATTTATAGAACTTCCAGGCTTATCCATCTTATCTCTAAGATAGGATAAGAAATCCCTCTGACGAATCATATTCCATACCTTAACTCTTTTACGTACATGTAAGCTTATCTTAAGATAAGATAAACCTTATCATTTACATGGGTTCCACATTTTTAAACTTTTTACAAATAAAATACACAAAATATTTATGACCTCACTCCTTGTCCTTATTCCCAATATAATATTTCTAATTCCTAATCACGTAGACCCTACTTCTCTAATTACCCAAACTTTGACATTTTAACATTAGGACCACTTACAACAAATATTTACTTTTTACAACATTCCTATTGTACTTTGACGTTATTACGCATACTCCACATTATTGGCGGCACCGCATCTTGATGGAGCCATTATCTTATCGACGTTACTACTAATTATACTTAACAACATCCTATTCCTAATACATACATTAATGAAATAGAAATTACGGAGGAAAATTTTAGTGTCGACATTACCTCAAACCACTATCAAAGATCGATCCAATTAAATACTAAAAACTATGTGGGTCAAGGTCTTTGGGTTAGGTTATAGGTTTTTCGGTGATCTGCAGATCACAAACAGGGTCTTAGAAAGGTTGGGTAAGGTGTTTAGGTTATTTTGGTAGGTAGGTGGTTGCTGGTTTACATAGTGTTGGTAGCACCTTCATCGATACTAAAATTTTCCTATGTAATTTCTATTTCATTAATGTATGTATTAGGAATATGATGTTGTTAAGTATAATTAGTAGTAGCGTTTGATAGAAGATAACAAAGACCGTCAATGACGTTGCCGCCAATAATCTGGAGTACGGTAATGTTAAAGTACAATAGGAATGTTGTAAAAAGTAAATATTTGTTATAAGTGGTCCTGGTAATGTTAAAATGTCAAAGTTTGGGTAATTAGAGAAGTAGGGTCTACATGAGTAGGAATTAGAAATATTATATTGGTAATAAGGACAAGGAGTGAGGTCATAAATATTTTGTATATTTTATTTGTAAAAATTCTAAAAATGTGGAACCCATGTAAAATGATAAGGTTTATCTTATCTTAAAAGATAAGCTTACATGTACAGATAAGAGTTAAGGTATGGAATATAATTCGTCAGTGGATTTCTTATCCTATCTTAGAGATAAGATGGATAAGCTCTGGAAGTTCTATAAATAGAGAGGCCACCCCCCTCATTTAGCATAGAAGGAAGTAGTGAGAAATATTGTAGGAAGTGTGCGAAGGAAGCCATCAGCTTAAAGGTGTGTTGAAGAAGCCATTAAGAGGTGTAATTGTAAAGTTTCTCCCATAGTCTTGGTGTAAGGAAAGTGAAGTCAATAACACTTTAAGTACCTCATGGGTGAGATTGTAACAATTTCATGTTAATATTATCATTTACTTTGATATTTCAGATTTGTCATCATTCGTCTTATCATAGTCGATGGTATTCTTGTGTTATGTTGTTGTTTTGTTTCCGTTTACATCCACTAAACTAAAGGCCGTGCATTAGTAAATAATCATAAGACGAGGAGTTCCCGTGAAGAATTATCATAGTGCGATTGGTGATGACATTTTGGTTCCGTTGTCGACCATTCCTCGTTGGTGGATTTTCTAGAGAGATATTCCCACTTAGTCAAAAATATATTGAGGGTAACCTTGTTTTTACTACCGCGTATAGTAGTTACCATGGTAAAGTCATTTTTACCGTGAATATTAGTTACCATGATAAATTCATTTTTGCTGTGAATAGTATTTATCGCAAAAAGTAACTTTTTACCGTGAATAGTAATTACCGTAGTAACTTCACTTTTACCGTGAATAGTGTTTACCACAAGAAAGTCGGTTTTACCATGAGTAAGTCAAGTTTTACCATAGTTTACCGTAGTCATTTCTATTTTACTTTGTAGACAGTGTAAATTCACTTTCTAGTATAGTGATTCTAATTATTTGTGCGCATAAGTCTTGTTGATTGTACTTGTGGGTTGGTATTTCATGGTGGTTACTTTTTAAAATGGGAAAGATTCCTGCTTTTTCAGCTCAATCTAATGAATATGCTTCTTCTTTCATTCAAGAGTTTAAACGATCTTGTATTTGTAATGGCCTTATAAGAAGGGGAACAATGGACTGAATTTTTCCTACCTTTTTGGATGGTTCAACACTTAGGTGGTTTGAAACACTAGGTGATAATGTGAAAAATTCATGGGATTTATTAACCGAAAGTTTTCTTGAAGAATTTGGTGAACAACAGAAATATGCAGATCTCATGATCGAGATCACAAAGCTATCCCAAGGAGAGAATGAGAAGATAAGGGATTATCATGCTCGTGTTCTAGAGCTAAGGAGGAAGCTCGATGCCCAGATCCGGAAGGAAAGATTAGCGGATGGGTTGATGAATGGCGTAGATAATCTCCTCTGTAAGCACTTCATTCTTGGGATGAAGCCGGAGATCAGACAACGAGTGAAGTATGACCACCTAGCTACCATTGAACAAGCAAAGGAGATTGCAAGAAGGCAAGAAGAAAGCATGGAAGAGGAGCCCAAAGAAATTGTTGCTAAAGTAGAGCCTACACCAGCACCTTTGGTCCATAATCCACAACCACTCCCGGTGAGCACAAATATTTCTCCTAGTACATCTACTGAGTATGAAGATCTGCTCAAGAATATGGGTCAGTTAACTATTAATCTTCTTCAAGGAAAGGAATTTAGTTCTCAGGGAGGAGATAGAGGTCCAAAAGAAATATTTCTGAAGTTATATGTTATGGTTGTTATAAAAGGGTCATTATAAGTATAATTGTCGAGATAGAGCTTCTACATCTCAGAAGGAGATAATGATAAAGGAAAAGCACCTGTGAATTCTTTTGATGTAGTAGATAAGAGCAGAAATAATGAAGTAGATGTGTTTGTAACAAAAAGAAAGAAAGAAAAAGATAATCAAGATGGAAATGATCCTAAGAAGATGAAAGAAGAAACTAGTAAGAAACATAGGAGAAGAAAGTTGGGTGTGCAGGATTTTCTGATTTCACAGGGGCAAGGACCATACTCCATCTTGGAAGATCTGTCCAAAAGGCCTGCAAATATTACATATGGTCAACTCTTGGCTATGTCTTCTGAGAAGAGGCGGGAGTTGCGAGGTGGACTCAATGCTCGAAGAAGGAAGGAGGTTGAGGTCCCTGTTTTGGAGACAGAGGTAGATCCCTATGCTCCACAAGATGAGGTATTATGTAATGGTATTTCAATTCATGATGTCTTAGTTGATGGAGGTGCTGCAGTTAATGTAATGACCGAGTCTGTAATGAATATGTTGGGTTTAAAATTGATCACACTTCAACACTTATGTTAAGGTCATTAAATAAAGGAAAAACTAAACCGTAAGGTGTAGTTTCAAATGTGGCAATATCTCATATGGGTGTTGTATGTGTGGTAGAATTTCGGTAATGAAAAACGGTACTCGCTAAGTGCACTCCAATGCTGCTAGGAAGACCATGGCTAAGGAGAGTTCATGCAAGAAACTACCGGAATGAAGGTTTCATGACACTTGGACATGGTAGAGAGAGGGTGAAGATAAATGTGATCCCTCGACATCATAAGGTAGAACCCGTGGGATTCAAGTGATGAAACCGATGATTGGACATCCTCTCGATTACTCTAGTACCAAGTGAAGTGGACACTGAAGATGAAGAAAGTGAGGTTGATGTTTCAATCATGGATATCCTTCCACTCACACCAACTCATGACCCCATAAAATTATCTGAAGAAGAAGTTGATGATCGTCTCCAACAAATAAAGATTGGTGATGTTGTGATGGAGAGTGAGAAGGA
The DNA here is from genome assembly GCA_018340775.1 of Taxus wallichiana var. yunnanensis. Taxonomy (NCBI): domain Eukaryota; kingdom Viridiplantae; phylum Streptophyta; class Pinopsida; order Cupressales; family Taxaceae; genus Taxus; species Taxus wallichiana. The sequence continues at coordinate 736,127,029 of CM031234.1, read as the reverse complement.
ATCCTACCTCCACTATTTTGAAGGTACATACACCTATTCACTTTTGATTACAAGGAACTCCGTCAAGTAAGTTGGGTAGAATAGTCTATTGAGCTGGTAGATGGTGCTAAGCCCATAAAGCAAATGCCATATAGAATGAATCCTAATTTTTCGAAGACCGTAAAAGAAGAAATAGATAAGTTGCATGATGCAGATTCATATTTGCTTTGTGGAGAATTCGAATGGGTTTCTCCCATTGTGATCTCAATAAAAGAATGGGAAGCTACGCATTTGTGTTAATTATAGGAAGCTCAATAAGGCAACAAAGAAGGATCATTACCCTCTTCCATTTTTAGATCAGATTTTAGACAAAGTAGGCGGCAGGATTGTTATAGTTTCTTGATGGATATAGTGGCTACAACCAAGTTCATATAGCAGAAAAGATCAGCTAAGAACACGTTTACCACTCCTTGGGGAACATTTTCTTATAGAGTTATGCCTTTTAGGTTGTGTAATGCTCCAAAACATTCCAAATATTTGATGAATAGGGTGTTCGCACCCTACATTGGGACCTTCATCGAGTATTTCGGATGATTTTGCATCTATGGGAGCAAGTTGGACCACCCGCACTGAGATGGAGACGACATTTCAAAGGTTAGATGAAGCACAAACCTCACTAAACCCTACAAAGTGTGTATTTGCATGTTCTAAAGGCGTTTTGTTAGGGCATGTTGTATCCAGAGATGGTATTGGTAATTGCGATCCTTATAAAGTTTCAAAATCAAAGATTTACCATTTCCTATGAATAGAAGTAAGTTGAGATCATTTTTAGGCCATGTGGGTTACTATAGAAGGTTCATCAAGAATTTCTCAAAGATTGCACAGCCACTAACCCAGTTCTTGAAGAAGGATGTTACTTATGAACCAGGAAATAAGGCGCATGAAGCTTTTGGACAACTGAAGGAAGCCCTGGTGTCTTCACCTGTTTTGAAGAATCCAGATTGGAGCAAGCCATTCATTGTGTACACTGATGCCTCAGATGCAGCACTAGGAAGTACTTTGAGCCAAAAGGATGAAAATGGGAATGAACATCCAATTTACTTTGGGAGCAGACAAATGAGCAGTGCTGAGGTAAATTATACTGTAACTGAAAAAGAGGCTCTGGCTATCATTTTTGCTGTAAAGAAGTTTAGAAATTACTTGCTAGGGCAAAAATTTCTAGTTGTAACAGATCATCAGGCTCTAAAATATATTGTAAATAAGCCTAACCCATCAGGGAGGATAGCAAGATGGATAATTTTGCTACAAGAATTTGAATTTGATATTATAGATAGGCTAGGAAAGAAGCATGTCAATGCAGATGCACTCTCTCAAGCCTATGATGGTTTAGGATCATCTTGTGATGATGATGATTTCCCGATGCAAAGATTCTTATCCTTGACACAATCCCTAGTGAATACATAGGTATTTGAAATTATCTGAATGAATTTAAGTTTCCTTATGGTGCCAATGCAAAGACTAAGAGAAATATTACTCAATTCAGTCATCCATATTCTATTCTGCATGGAGTATTATTTCGAATAGGACCTGATGGATAGTACAAGAGGGCAGTTGGATGTGATCAAGGGAAGGAACTGCTAGAAGAATTCCACAATGGTACATGTGGAGGGAACTTCTCTGGACAACTTACAGTAAGAAGGATCTTGGATGCAGGTTATCACTGGCCCACTCTTTTTAAAGATTGTTATAATTATTGTAAGACATGTGATATTTGTCAAACACATGGTAACCGTAAGACTTCATCAGCTCCATTATGTCCTATTCTTCCCCTTGGTCCCTTTGAAAAGTGGGGAATAGACATTGTAGGTCCACTTCCAACTACATCACGCCAAAATAAGTATATTGTAGTTGCCACAGATTATTTAACCAAGTGGGTTGAAGCTAGGCCATTGAAAACAGCTTCCATGGATGAAGTGGCAAGGTTCATGTATGAACGCATTGTCACCAGATTTGGTTGCCCATTAGAAATTGTAACAGATCAAGGAAGCCACTTCATTAATGAGGTGGTAGAAGCCCTAGTCAATAAGTTTTCTATTAAGCACAGGAAGGCAACAACATACAAGCCAAGCACAAATGGACAGGTGGAACGAACAAATTTTGTGTTGTGTCAGATTATAGCAAAAGATGCAAATTTGCAGTACATAAGTGGGATAAAAGAATTCATGCAACATTGTGGACATATAGGGTAACATCAAAGTTAGCAACAGGATACTCCCCATTTCAGTTGGCCTATGGCATTGATCCAATTCTTCCTATTGAGTTTGATATTCCCACTATGAGAGTTATGAAAAATGAAAGGATGGATGAAAGTGATTCAGTAAAAGAAAGGTTGGTACATCTTCATTTGCTGGAGGAAATGAGAGAAATAGCAAAGGATACAAGCCATAAGAAGAAAATGAAGCAGAAGGAATACTTTGATCAAAAGATCCGGTGGTCTCCATTTCATGTGAATGACTTGGTTATAGTATATGATTCCAGATACAAAAAAAGAAGACAGAGAAAATTTCTTCCAAAATGGATAGGGCCCTACAAAATAGCATCGTCATGCATGAAAATGGTACGTCTCGACTAGAGGAATTGGATGGCACTCCCATTACGAAATGGGTCAACCATGACAAGTTGAATATTTTCCAAGCACTGTTGTAACAGTCTACTCCGGGACGAAGTAGAAGCTAGGAAGGGGGAAGATGTCGATAATAAAATTTTCCTCCGTAATTTCTATTTCATTAATGTATGTATTAGGAATATGATGTTGTTAAGTATAATTAGTAGTAGCGTCTGATAGAAGATAACGGTGCACAAGACGATGCAGTGCCACCAATAATGTGGAGTACAAGAATCAAAGTACAATAGGAATGTTGTAAAAAGTAAATATTTGTCGTAAGTGGTCCGGTAATGTTAAAATGTCAAAGTTTGGGTAATTAGAGAAGTAGGGTCTACGTGATTAGGAATTAGAAATATTATATTGGTAATAAGGACAAGGAGTGAGGTCATAAATATTTTGTGTATTTTATTTGTAAAAAGTCTAAAAATGTGGAACCCATGTAAAATGATAAGGTTTATCTTATCTTAAAAGATAAGCTTACATGTACAGATAAGAGTTAAGGTATGGAATATGATTCGTCAGAGTGGATTTCTTATCCTATCTTAGAGATAAGATGGATAAGCCTGGAAGTTCTATAAATAGAGAGGCCACCCCCCTCATTTAGCATAGAAGGAAGTAGTGAGAAATATTGTAGGAAGTGTGCGAAGGAAGCCATCAGTTTAAAGGTGTGTTAAAGAAGCCATTAAGAGGTGTAATTGTAAAGTTTCTCGCATAGTCTTGGTGTAAGGCAAGTGAAGTCAATAACACTTGAAGTACCTCATGGGTGAGATTGTAACAATTTCATGTTAATATTATCATTTACTTTGATATTTCAGATTTTTCATCATTCCGTTTTATCATAGTTGATGGTATTCTTGTGTTATGTTGTTGTTTTGTTTCCAGATTACATCCACCAAACTAAAGGGTGTGCATTAGTAAATAATCATAGCACGAGGAGTTCCCGGTGAAGAATTATCATAGTGCCGGATTGGTGATGACAAAGACAGAGACTAGTGTCGGTTGGGTATGACCGATAATGGTTAGACAAAACCAATGACGGTCATGGGTAACCGGACGTCGATAGAGGAGAGCTAATAAAACTAAAAATATTTGGTCAGTAGAGGTTGATCGAGGTTAAACAGACAAAAGGGGGTGGAGAGGTTCAGTGAATCTTAGTTATACTCAAAGATGTGTAATCGGATATAAGTGATTTAATGGTGTGGGTGGAGGAATGGTTCACTTTACGGTAGGTAAATGGTAGGGGAATTAGGGTGCAAGTAGAAACCGATAACAACAATAGAAGAACTCAATAGACTGAAGTAGAAATAGATGATGCTGAGTTAAAAGTATACTTACTATGATGTAGGTTCAAATGGCTGGATGGTGATGACGGTTGATCAGAGGAATGATGTTTGGTACCACGAAGTGCTTCCCGGAATGTTACCATGAGTGTAATACCTCTGGATTTGTCCTGGTGCTGGCTATGGATGTCTGTAGGTACGAAAAGGCTTTGGTTCTACTTGCATGTAGCTCTCTTCTCTTCTCCTTGATTCCAGAATGTTCCAACCTTCCAAACAAGGTTACCAAAGTGAATAAATGGTAACCGACGATGGTTCCTAGTTGACCGGCGTTGGTTTAGGGATGATCGGCATTGGTTAAGGCAAGATTCCCTAGGTTTACTAAAAATGGCAGATCTCCCATCATTGAGGTCAGGTATGTTTCTTTATTCATGGATCAGAATGGACATTATATTTTTATAAGCGGGAAGGTGGTTAGAGGAATAATAGGCATTGATTTTTAGGGTTGAACTAAGTCTTATTCATTTATGGAAACATGCCATGAATAGGTCTATGGTGAGGTGTCTAGGTGAGGTGTCTAGGTGAGGTGTGCATCCATTTAATTAAATTAACTAAATTAAATTAATAAATGGGGTGAGGATGGGTATTAATTTAATTATAAATAATTAAATTAATATTAATGTGGGGTATAAGAGTCATGGTTAGGTGAATGTGTTTAAGTTGGTTACTTGAAAGGGGACCAAGGGGAGTGTGACCCAATTTTGGTGTCTACACCTTGCTATAGTAGTTGTAGTGCAATCCTTCGTAGGTTATACTTCCATCCACCGTGTAAGGTAGTTTGTGTTAGTAATGATGTAGTGTGACCCTGTCCTACACGTTGGGGAATAGCGCCCACAAAGTCAATTTCCCATTTTTCAAAAGGTTCCGCACTTGTTATAGGCCTTAATGGAATTTCATCTCTATGCCCAAGTTTCCCAAGACGCTGGCGGTGATCCTAGCCTATGGCATATTCTTGGAAATCCTTATACAATGTCTCCCACCACAAACCAACCATCAAAATCTTACGCACGTTGGCTCTCCCTGCATAGTGTCCACCAAAAATCCCTCTATGAGCTTCCTCCATAATACCCACATGCTCATGCTCTAGTACACACCGGTGTAAAATCTCATCTTGACCAAGTTTGTATAGATCTCCACCAATCAACATATAAGGCACAACATGAATGGCAAGTTGTTTCCTTTCTATACTCTTCAGTCTGTTAAGCGCCACACCTATTCGTAAAAATATAGCAATATCCTCCAAATCAGTGGGCACACATTGTAATCTAAATAGTTGTGTATCCGGCATGGCATCTTTAATGCTTTGAGCGTCCTCACCTAAATTAATTCTAGAAATATGGTCAGGTCCTAAATTTCACTTTCCTGGTTTGACTACCACCAAAAAGTTGAATTCCAAAATAACAAGATCCACCGGCATATGTGCCCTTGCAAAACAGGCTTGTTTACTAAATACTTAAGTGTCATGTGATCTGTGTAAAAGATAAATGGAGTAGCCAACAAGTATTTCCTAAACTTATGCAGTGCATAAATCATAGACAATGTTTCGCACTCCGTTGTTGTGTAATTCTCTCAGCTAGAGTTAACTTTCTACTTGCAAAACATAAAGGGTGATCAACAATTCCTTCTCTAGGGTTGTGTTAACACTAGCTCTAATTACCATACCTAATACATCCACATGCACATGAAAGGACTTTTCCCAAGAGGGAAAGCATAAAATGGGTGCAGTAGTAAGATTCTCCTTCAATGTATCAAAAGCCACTTGTTGTGCCTCATCCCAATGAAATATTCCTTTATGCCTCAATAATTCTTCCAAGGGTGTGGCAATCCTAGCATAAACTTTGATGAATTTTCTATAGTAACCCGTATGCCCCAGAAATCTTGCACTACACTTTGATTAGCAGGCTCCTCCAAACCCAAAATAATAGCAACTTTGGCAGGATCCACCAATAAGCCCTCCTTGTAAATAATTTGACCTAGCAATGTGCCAAAAGGAGTGGCAAAGACACATTTCTTAATGTTTAGAGAGATACTTAACTGTCTGAATCTTTTAAACATCATTCTCAAATTTTCACAATGATCTTTTACTAATCCATACAATGTCCAATCATTCATGTAGAGTGGTAGAAACTTATGAATAAAGTCTTGGAATGTTTGTGCCACAATGCGTGAAAATACAACAGTGCATTCTTAAGCCTGAATTACATAACCGTATATGAAAAAATTCCCCATTCAGTGGTGAAAGTAGTCTTCTCCTAGTCTTCTTTTACAATCCTTACACAGTGATACCACGAGAATCCATATCTAAAAGAGTACATTTCACACCCAACTAAACCCTCCAAGATTTCCTCAGTAAAAGGCATTAGAAAATGATCTATAACACATGCAGTATTCAAGTCTTTGTAGTCTACACAAATTTGTATCCTTCCATATTTCTTGATACTAATCACCATTGGGCTAACCCATTCAAATTCTTCAATGGCTTTAATGATCCCAGATTCCAACATTTTGTCAATCTCTTCTTTCACCTTTACGTGCATATTAGGATTCATCCTATAAGGCCTCTTCCTAATCAGGCGTGCACCTTCCTTTAACTTAATCTACATCTCTCCCAATGAGTGATGAACTCCTTTCAATTCATGGTATCTACGTGGGAACAAATCCTAGAAGTCACGCAGCAGCTCAATTATCTTTGAGACCTCTGTTCTATCCAATAATCACCAATGATTGCTTCTTTCGGTTATGCTTCTGTGCCAATGTTGACCTTCTTTATCTTCAACGGCTCATGGTAGGTGCATGCCTTCTCATCCGCATTATCCATATACGCATGTACCCTCTGTATGATCAACATTGGATTATTTATTTCTTCATCTTCTATTAGGTACACCATTTTTCCTTTCTCTTTTTCTAGGTAGGTGCACTCAAACTTGTACTTCATCCATTTCTTCTCCTTCCTCGAACTGCGCCTCCAAATCAAGATCCCATAGAAATTCTAGGATGAGGTCCTCAGCTTTGGCACTATCTCCCAGAGTAAGGTGCTTGACTACCTACAAATCCTCATTCACTGATGGTTTAGAAGATAGATACTCAAAATTTTGAATAATACCTATTGTCAACTCTTGCCAATTTCCCTCGTCCCGACGACGTAACTCGAATGTACATACCGAGCATGTGCATAGCCCTAGAAAGTGGAATAGAAGTTATGCACCCAGGTTGAAGGGGATAAATATTCTATGCCTTACGTCCATGCTTTATCACATTCCTAAATGTGGTATAAGAATGATTCCCTCCCATGATAGTTGTATATCCTTCAAGGTGCATTGGTCTGTAGAAATCTAATAGAGAATGTGATTCTTACCTCACGCCACTCTATAAGATTATCTCAATGATTCATCCACCAATGGGTGATTGTCCCACATAAAGGTATAAACAAGCATATTCCTCTATTTTACTTCACAAGTCCACTGGACTTCCATAGCACGTAAGAAGACATCAGGGTTACCTTCTCCCGTGTAACCTACTAACTGTCTTCCTCTCAAACTCCTAACCAAATGTGCCTTGAAAATGTGAGTCACAGTTCCCTTTAATTCTCTTCCAACTAACTCATAAGTCCCATACACCCAATTATCACATGTAATTCTAGTCGTATCACTCAAAGACTAAGCATCATTGCACTGAATAACTCCTCTTGATAGCTCAATAATCTCTAGGTCCCTAATGGTGCGCACATAAATTATATTGATATCTTCTTCCCCTAAAGGCTTGACATATGGCACATACCTTCCATCTGTTAGTGGAATAATTACATGCTCCTTCTTATTATCAAATTTTATGTATCCCTTGTTGAAGTGAAAATCAACATTATTCGTATAACACCAAGGGCATCCGAGTAAGGCTGGAAAAATATCTACCTCAGCAAGTGCTAAGAATTCAAAGTCTCCAGTGAACTTGGCCCCACAAATGGTTATGGAAGAATCCTTCAAGAATTCAATGGGCGTAGATTTATTTATATTTGCCATGAACAACACATTTGAAGATGGTTGCAATGGTGGTCTCCTCATCCGATTAGTATGTTTCTCAAAAGACATCCATCAACTACCACATTCAACGTGATTTCCTTTTCATAATCAAGACTATGAGGGGGAAAATTATCATGCAAGTTTTTCCTATCGCGCTCATATCCAACACGTGATACCTTTCCTCTAAACCATTCTCCTAACATGGGAATGATATTTTCCTAGCGTAGCATCTTACATACCTCTTTGATATCATCAACATAATTTTGAGGGATCTCAAAGCATTCTTTGAATGTCCCAACTTCCATGATTTCTCTTTCAAGCACTATATCTCCCTTGCAAACTCCTAATCACCTTCATAGTCTCCTAGTAAACCTCTTTCTGATAAGTTAAATCAAGGTACTTCCCATGTAATACCTCTTCTCTTGTAATGAGAGGCCTTTGCTTTGGTACTTCGTTGGTGCATATAGCTTGGTATGTGTAGAGACTAATACAGGCTCCAACTCTAGATTAGACGTCATTGTAGGCATGAACAGGGGTTTAACGCGCTTCACACTAACCATTCCCACACCCTTTTCCTTCTTTTGATTTCTAGCTCATGTTATCATACAAGTCAGGTCACTCCTCATACTCATGCTTCTTTCCACACCATGAGCATTGTAGAAAATCTAGACATTCACTCTTGTAGTGATCCGTAGATCCACAATTGAAACAAGTTCCACGGGGAATTCACTCCTTCCTCCATCATAACCACCACGACCTTTGAATCCTCCACGAAATCTTCTTCCCCTTCCTCCACCATCTCTATGCCCTTCATGCTCACGCCCTTTGTTTTTAGAACTATTTGCAATGTTGGCCTAGCGCACACCAGTATAAATTGCATCATGAATCTGATCTTTCAACCGACAAGATACTTCATGTCATGAGTAGTAGATCTACAAATATTCTAATAACAAGAGACATTATTATGAAGCGTGAATTGTAACAAAGGGCATCTACTTGGATCATGATCCCCGTGACAGATTTCATAGTCTACTGACATGGCACACACCAAATTTTGAGGGAAACTATCCTTGGTGTGTCCTTCTATTTCACAATTTGTACACCAATTCCCATTGCGAGTCTCATGTGTTGAATTTGCAGACAATTTCTCAAGTTTCTTTACCATGGAAGCAATTTGTGCCTCCAAAAGGGAATTACCCCTAGATCAATAGTCCTAACACCTCGGATGTAAATCATCCTCCAAGGCCTCGTGTGGATCCATGAAAGTCTTATGTGAAATCTCTCATCTAAAAGGTGTTATCAAACCTCCAACGAACCACTAAGCATGCTGAGAAGGATGGATATCATAAGAAAACTTTGACAAGAGAGTATTAAAATGCACATCATACTCCCACACACTCTTTTCCATACCCTGTTGAATCTCCTTGAGTGCACTAATGCTCTTTTTATCAAACTCAAGACTATGAAATTTTGTAAAGAAGGCATCACGCAAGACCGTATAACCCATCTCCATCGATGTGGGTCATACTTTTAGTACCAGCTATGCACATGCCCCTACAACATACTTTCAAACTAGCTTGCCTTTTGTTAGGTTGTGGAGCCTGTTTTCATGTGTGAAAGTGTTGAATACCGTACACTAAGATATGTACACTTTTTTTAGGCGTAAATTTTTTTGGCCTCGAAAAATACACCTGATATATTGGGAAACATGCTCTTCTCATATGGGTGAGTTTTTTGACCCATAGGTTTATGGGACGGGTATTGCCCATGGTTTGATACCCATGGTTTTGTAAAACTACTTAAGCAGTTGTCTATTTATATGGTCTTATGCATATGATAGATGTACAAGCAAATGTATTGCAGATGTGTTTTGAATTCGGGTGTGAATTCTGTAGAGTTTGTTGAGCATAGCTCCAAACGGATCTGGGTATTGTATTGAGAGAGTGGTGGCTTGTAATAAAATCTGAGCAAGTGATTCTTGGTGGACGTAGCCCAAATTGGGTGAACCACGTTAAATATTGTCTCCTTGTGTTGTGTTATTTTATTCTACAATTTTATTTGAGATCTGTAATAATTTTTGCATATTAGTTTCTACTGTTGTGATTCTGTGAGGGATTATTCCACTTATTTTATCCCTTATTTCCTAACACCTTCCACTCCAGGGTAGTGATCCCCTTAACGCACCATAGTAATTCACACTTGTGTACATGCTCAACATCATCCTCAAAACCTTTATATTTAGGAAAATGAAGAGATATCTCATAAAATACTTGTTGATGGGGTTGTGGTCCTTTTCCACCAAATCTAGAACCTTGATTTCCTCTTGTGTTTCCTCCACCACTAGATCCACTTGTTCTACTAACTCCTAACCCTCCGTGATCCTTTGGATCCTCCTCCCGTAGGAGGTACAAGGCCCTAAGGTAGTGCTACTCGAGTTCCCACTGTTGTACTAAACTGAGCTCCAACAGTCTATGAATTTGAACTACTTCTAGACATGATACCCACATTCTGTGAGCCCACACCTTTTCCAAATGACTTGCATGATGAGATAGATCCAAACACAAGAATTTTTTTGCGTCTATAAATGAATTCAATGAGAAATGATATCTACCTAACATTGTTTTCTTACCAATACTAACACCAATCGGACTAGCAATACTTGTCTCAAAAATTGGAAAACTAAGTGCAAGGGCTTGGTCATCATGTGGGTTCAAATGTGCACCTACGGTCCATCTCCTTTCTCCATCTAATGAGATCTCATCAAAATCTGAGGGGGTTATCCTTCCACATTTTCCAAGATGGGGTAGCATAGAATTGCTCAAGTTCCATGTCCTCCACATGAACCTCAAATCCTTCCCACAACATCTGCCTCCAAACATCCATCGTTCCTACAATCTCACATTGTCTCACCAATTCCCTCTCCCGAGATTCATTATACTTGAGCTACCTCTCTTCTCTCTCCACTTCTTCCATAGGATCCACCATTTCTCGCCACACCTACTTTCGTGCCCCACGCCTAATGGGAGTTTTTCTATCCATAGTAAATGCTTCTAAAATTAGAGTGATGATCATGATATTTATGGATAACATTATAGCACGCAAGAAATATCATCTCAATTCTCAAAATAACTCAAACTTAGCAACCTCTAGGAAATAATACATAGAAACCACGTACTCCAACATGTAGCTAGTCAACACACCACTCCACCAATGATCAACAACATGAGTCCAGTTAGATCGGCATCATGAAGCCGTTGATAATATTCTTGGGTCCACACATGAGGTCAATAGTACCAACTCCTCCTCGATGCATACGCCGACAACCATTCATACAGTTCTATTAGAAAACAACAAAAGAAATTTTCATAGATCTCATGATACAGATGTTCCTCTACCCATGTACACGCATCAAACTCAAGTCTAGTGTTGAATATCTCGTGAAAACTCATCCTCTTGTGTTTTAAAGACAACTTTCCACACTGGCCAAAGTCAAGCACTCTACCATCACACACCATTCTTACAAAAATTCAAAATAGGTCCCAAAAATGGAACCAAAATGTAGTCACTTTTACCTACTCCCTTTAAACCCCAGGTGCATTGGCATATCACCCATCCTAAACTGGGTGCTCACCCGAGGTGCATGGAGGAAACGAGCCCATATTTTATGTTAGCCTTATAAGAATGTTCCTCATTAATGGAGGAATATTATAGAAACAAAAATGCATACATTCATTCCAACATAGAGATAGAGAAATTAAATCCAAGCACAGATGCACCATAGTATGAGTGTAATCATTATAACAACACAAAGGAATCAGATCTAAACCATGAGCAATATGAAGAACACAAGACACAAAGGTTTGGACCATAAACATAGATATTCATAATAATCCACCATATATTTTGATTTACAATTGTTTATAGTATCCATATTACATCAAAAAGGGTCATAACAGATCAATACATCAAGAAATAGCATCCTAACCCTATAAAATGAATCTACTCAAAGAGTTCTAGACATGCTCTCTCTTGTGCATCTAAAGTCTCTCTTACATCTCTTGCCTCACATAACACATCTTTTTGCCTCTCTCCTTTAGATCAAAAATGCATGCCTAAATAGAGTGGAAGCTCTCATTTACTAACTCAACATCACTCAAGATCAAATTGCATGCCAAATGTCATCATACCCGGCCATACTTAAGTACCTTAAACATGAAAGTTCTAGCTAAGTCATAACTAACTCTACTTTACATATCTTAAACACAATGATTATATCCTGGAATATTCTTTCCTTGGGCTGTAAGTAAACATGTTATAACCTTATCCATTATCATTCCTATCTATATCCTCGTGTGTTTTTCCATGCAACACCATAACCCAAAATGCGGCTACGTCTCAAACCTCGTGTGTAAACCCATTTTTACTTCGTGCATAAACCTCGTTATCCCCGCATGCTCTTCCTCATGTTCCTTCTTTCGACACTTGTCTTCCGCATGCACCGATCCTCTGCTTTTGGACTTAGTCATTTTTTTGGGCTCAACAGAAGTCTTTTTCCTTGGTGCTAAAAAAATCCCTGTCCGGATTGTTTCTAGATTGGTTTCTTTCAAGAGTTCTAGCATATTGTGGGATTTGATGTATGGGCTGTGATGGATAAGTGCGAAGAAAGAGAGTGATCTTGGAAGAATGGAACTCAATTTTTATGGCCCCGATTCCAAATAAAGAAGATGCTAAGTATTTCAATGATTTTCATACAATAGCCTTGTGTAATGGGGTCTACAAGATTGTGTCCAAGGTGATGACTCTTAGGATGAAATCCTTTTTATGCTCGGTCATCTCGGATAGTAAGAATGGTTTCATGGAAGGTGTGTACAATTATTTCATCAATTTAGCTAAATTTAAAGCGAGAAACTACCACCTAGAAATAGCTTCCTAACCTAGCTAGAAATGAGAAATGTGCACCATCATGATGAAGAAATAAGCAAGTCCTACCCACAACACTATAACTTTGAAATGGATCAAAACATAATATAAATTAATGAAATCTATTCTCCTTAATTTCCTAATTTAACATTAAAATGAACCTAAGTAGTTCAATGGAAAAATCAAATTATATTTTCTTACTTTGACCCTTCAATGGATGCTTGGGTGTGAGGCTTAGCTCTTCAAGAATAGAGGATGGAGGTCTCAAGAATGACAAAAGGCTATTAGTATAAAACTATGTGCTTACTTTTGTCTCTTGAGAGATTTAGGTGTAGGTGTAGAAGTAGATGGAGGTTTGTTTATATAGCCCAAAGGATGAAGGATTCAACACATCCTCATGAATGTGGGACTAATGGAGATGTAGAGTTAGTTATGGATAAGGGGGTTTAGTTTGTCCTCAAGTGGCTCATGTGGATAAAGGGGGTGTATTAATTAATCAAGATGTTTAATTAATACATGTGCAAGCTTTTATAAGCTTTTAGATGGATTTTAGTGTGATTTGGACCATTAGGAGGGAATTAAACCAATTAAATAGTGATTTATTGATTTAATGAGAAGGGAGGCTAATTAATTAATAATAATTAATTAGACTAGATAGAAGGTGTTGATTAACGAAGGGTTGTTAATTAGGGTATGTGTTAGATAGGCGACTTAATTAATTAGTGTAATGTAATCAATTAACGACAATGGAAGAGAAGATGAGCGCTATTGACAATATGTTGTCAATTTGCGGGAAAGGAGATAATTAGCACAATTTAAGTATTTAAATTACTCGGTGTAATTATAGGTGTCTACATTTTCCCCTCTTTGGGGTGGCGTAAGTGATGCCACTTCAAAGATAGTAGATGGAAGAAAATTTTGAAGGGATAGAAGAAAAATTAGTAGGAGGGAGAGATGCCCCTCGAGTGTCGATGGGGTGATGAAAGAAGTCGATCGATGATCGAAAAAGGTGAGAGATAGGTAGAAGAATGGGGAAGAGGCAGGATGCCCCAAAGGTGAGAGAGAAAAAATAGGGGGAAAGGGAAGTGATGTAGAAGAAATATGGAGGAGGGGAGAGAAGAGCTTAGCCTCTAACCTGCTATTGATTCAAACAATTTTGATGTCATCATATTGCCATAGGAACTACATCATCGGTCCTTATGAAAAATATAAGCATATGACAAAGGTAGAATGACATGAAAAGCCATACTACAAACAATTGTCCATTACTAAAAATACCAACTCCACGTAACATACAATAATGTAATATAATATGAGAATGAAACCAGCTCATTTAACAGGAAAACAAGTACAAACACACATATCCAAATTTCAACAACGGTCAAGACAAAGTTGTATAAATGTATTGTTATCGGTCTTTGAAGAGATCCAAAAGTTTGTGATTGATGACAAGGGTTAAAAATTATGCCCCTAGCAAGGATACATGCAAAGGGGAAATGAAAGTGGAAATGGGGTCCATGAAAAGCATTTGTGTGCAACGAAACAAAGACTCAAGCAACAAAAGTGCCCTGAGTACGCAGACAAAGCAAGAAACTAGTCAGTGTGAATGGTTATGAATCCGATGATCCGTGAGTCATTTTAATCGGGAAAATGTGAGACAAACCAACATGCTATGGATAAAATGCCTGTAGTACGCATAAAGCAAGAAACTAGCCGTGTGAATGGTTATGAATCCGATGATCCGTGAGTCATTTTAATCGGGAAAATGTGAGACAAACCAACATGCTATGGATAATATACCATGTGCAAGACACAAGTTTCAGCTGTAATAAGAAAGTTACCATTTTTGTAGGTTTTTTAATTTTTAGGATTATTTGAAAAAATTTGCCCTATTTTTGGATTTTTGATATATATTGTTTTTATTGTTTTTGCTTTCCAAATTGTGGTGAACAATAGAATAAAGTAGAAGAAGAAAGAAAAGGGCCTAGGGGCAACAGAAAGTGCCCTAGGTGGAAGAAAGGAGAAACAAACGACAAATAATGTCCTTGTTTAGTGGAAAAATTAAGAAAAATAATTATTTGAAAAATAATTATTTACGAGAGTGTGGAGAAGAATAAAAATTACCAAGGAGCAATAAAATTGTCCGAGGGAGAAGAAAGGGGTATTGACAGCAAAAAATGCCCCAATACGGTGAAAAATAAGAAAAATAATTATTTAATAAAAATAATTATTCCACAGTGAACAGAGGAGAAAATGGTGATCGAAACGGGCCTCTCGGCCCTCCTGATGGTGAAAAATGGGTTAATATACCCCACCGGGGGTAAAAACATCACGACCAATTCATTTTAACTAAGCAGTTTAGAAAATTTACTATGAGGCTCTGACACTGAGGAGAACCATGGTGATCGCACGAGACCGATTGAGGTGTGCAAATGCACTGGGGTACCAAATGGCATGTGTAGGCGGCCCCTTTGTGAGTATCGAAACCTTGCTTGTTAATTTTTGTCATTAATGCCCTAAATTAGGCCTTTAGTCATAGGAAAACGTGTTTGGCGCACTTGTGCATAGGCACATGCCTCGAGATGGGGCGCAGACGTCTTTTGGGGGCACATGTGCCACAACACATATGCGTACACCCGTAGGAAAAACAACACATGCACACACACGCGCACACACAATCATATGTGTGCGTAAGCACACACATGGGAAATGGGGCGCACACGTGAAAAGTGTGGTGTAGGCATGAATGGGGAGGCGCACAACATAAGAGTGCATGCGCACAAGCACAAGCACCAAATTGTGTGGCACACATGCCAAAAATGGCGTGTAAGAGCTCGAAAGAGGGCGCAAATGCTAGAAGACACATGCGTGCAAACACAAGCACTGAAAATGTGGCGCACGCACCTAAAAAGGTGTGCAGAGGCACCTAGACAAATGGATAAATGATAGGAAAGTGTCAAAAACATAAAACTTAGAATAATTTTTAGGATTTTTAGGTTAACCCTAATAGAGGAGATAGATTTTTAGAAGAAATACTAGGAACTGACTAGCGGTGTGTTATTTTGTAGAGACAATTACCAGTTTTGCAGATGCGGGAGCGACATACCCAGATTGCAGAGCTAGAGGGTAGTATGTGCCGCAGCGTGACCTAAAGACATGGTGATACCTCTCTCTAGGTGGTGGGGCTAGGCCTTGTGTCTCGGATGCCATCTATCATATTAGATCACGGCCTATTGATTGCGCTAGCTAAGCGATGGCATAACGAGAGTTAGTGTTTCAGATTGCCAATAGGAGAGATGACTGTCACTATTGAGGACGTATGGTAGATTCTTCGTGTGTTGATGATGGGCACCTTGATTGAGTACAACTCTGATGCAGGGCTGATTAGAGTAGCTTGCAGTGCCCTGTTTGGTGTTGACGATATCCCACACGACGGATGACTATAGCATTGCATGAGTGCATCTCCGACCCCACATTGCATCAGGGGCCTCTCTACATCATGGCTCTTATCAGTGGGTTCCTACTCACTGATAAGATAGGGACCTCGTTCCCGAGAGGATTACTACCTTTGGTTCATGGCATCTATAGTGGTGAGAGATATTGCTAGGGCGGTGTATATTGGCCCACTTATACTGGGATTTGCACTTGATCACATACCACGGTCAGAAGACCATGGGTCCAACCTCCCTATTATAGATATGGTCATGGGATCATATTGTGATCGGATGCCCTATGGGCCCTTTCCGTGTTTGAGATCCTGAGGAGCCATCATACATGGCCTGGGTAGTAGCTGGTGGAGATGTACGTGGCCATCTTGGTAGCCTATTCAGATATAGGTGGGATTTTGACGAGTTGGTAGAGATAGACATCATCCTGCAGCCATACAGGGTATTTCCAGTGGCCAAAGGATGCCACAAAGCTTAGCGTGTGCCTAGTAGAGAACTTTATCATTGGCAGCCGCAGCTACATCATGGAGTTATATCGAGTAGATAGGTGCCAGCAGCAGCTTGGCATGGTACAGGGGGTCCCCACCGGATATCCGCATGCACACAAGGATTCATGAGGCGCACCATGGGCCTCATATACTGGTGGCTTGAGCTAGGGTGAGTTTCACATAGGTGGTCCCATAGGTATGGGACCTAGTTCGACAGGTGAGAGATCTCGGGACCACAACTGACCATGTAGCTTGGTACGCTACAATGTTACCCTAACGTCTCACCATTACAGAGGAGGCCTGGGTCGTAGGCATTCGCCCACCTGTAGAGATATGACATGGTGTAGAGCACAGGGTGAGGGTAGTGGCACAGGGGCTAGACCCAGAGGATCCCTTTGATGGTATCCCACATGATGGGCAGGGTGCCTCACAGGCACATGGACTGAGGCCATAGGGCCTAATACATGCAAAGCAGTTGTAGCCACCTGAGGCGTGGTCTTTGCGGGGACAAATCATCCAGAGCACCTCAAGGACCAGTCCCTGAGGCACACACAGCCTCCCGGCCAGTCAAGGCACAGACAACCACAAAGATCACAGCTGCGGTTACATTAGGTTATAGCCGAGAGAGACGTGACCAGAGTGGAGAGAGATGAGGCTCGAGGCTAGTGTGTTACTACCACAAAGAAAGAGAGATGATGCCCGAGCCCACATTATTACTTTATTATCGAGCGGATCAATCTCGGGCCAAAGCTAGCCCAGAGATGATAGAGTGGCATGGCAGAGCCATATTTGGGAGACAACGGCATAGGGGGCTTAGATATTGAGCCTTCTTCATTAGTCCCACCACAAAAAGTGCGATGGTTGTTACACAGAGAGACCATGTATACGCACGATCACAGGCACTACTAGCACAGAGGGACCAAGCCCGCACCGAGCTAAAAACTATGACTACAGAGAGATCGAGAGGTTACTACCTCTAGATAGGTCGAGGTAGACCTGGGCCGAGTGATAGGTGAGCGTGATATTGCCCTTATGACAATGCTCAACTCTGGAGATGCCGACCTGATACACGATGCCACTAGGCTTGGTGGTGAGGCCTTATTTTATAAGACTACTTATTATAGAGTGGTTCCTCCAAAGCAGTGAGTAGCATTGCCACAGTTGTTAGGGTCGAGTGCATTAGGCTCTTGATCACAGAGATCAGGCCATTCTACTAGATTAGTGAGAAAACCCCTACCAGAGAAGGCGGTCGGGACCAGTGCCATCCCAGCTTCCAGTGTTCTATCGACCAGATGAAAGATCTGGGAGCCCAGCGAGGGCGAGAGTTATGGTTGAGATCCACATTTTTGTTGTATAGATTCTTTATATGTATGCCTCTTATGAAGGCCGATTTTGATGTATAGTCTTTTTATACATGTATTTTGATGATGCCTCATGATGAAGGCTTGATTCTTTTTGATACATGCCCTTTTTGATGGCATTGTGTATCGATGATGTATTATATTGAGTACCGATCTGGACATTGTATGTATGTGTACAAACATTTTTGATGTAGCATCTTTGTACGCCTCAGCTGAAGGCATTGTTGATATAGAGCACTGATTTGTATCCATTTTTGATATAGATGTATATTGACACACATGTATATATATGAGGATTACTTTCTTGGGCCTCAGATACACATGTTTATGAGATGATGTACTTTATTGTTTTTGTGTCTTGATGCATGTGATACAAGTGGGATAATTCTATGATGTGAAATATCCTTTTTAGAATTACTCGATGTTGATTCTCATTGCATGCTTTGCATTTTTGATTCAGCACTTATGGATGCATTGTGACACGAGTGGGCATATTTTATGATGTAAAATACCCTTTTCAAAAATTAATCTATGTTGATTCTCATTGTGTGCTGTGTTTTTAATTCAACACTTATGGATGCATTATCTGATTTTGTACTTTGTATGTATCTGATTTCGATGTTTGATGTATACATGTGTTGTGGATCTTAGATGATATCAAATGCATTGCTCATGTGTTATTGTAGATGTATATGGACGAGATGATATGATGATATTGGTGCGGGTGGGGATAGATTTTTGATCATGCACAACCCCTCTTGCCCCCATTGATGATACGATATGTAATGATTAGCTTAGCATACATGCATGATGTAAAACTTAGCATTTTTTTATATATGATGTATAGATGATGTTAGATGTGATGATAATGATGGTAATGTGATGTGAATGATAACAAAACAAATCACAGCAATAAACACAACAAAATGCTAACAAAGAACACCAGAAATAATACAATACACCACGATTCACCATGCTTTATTAACTTGTAATAAACATAATCAAATGCTTAAGAAAGAACATAATGAATTAACACATTACATCATGTTCTCCTAAGATTTTATAGCATGCAAAAACATACTGCAAGATGCACAAGCAAGAATAAATCTAATCTAAGCAAGAAAAGATGAATCCTAACAAAGTATGCCCAAGCAACAAACAACCCAAAAAATAGAAACACAAAATAACTATACAAGCAACAAGCAAAGCAAGGAACAAGACAATGCAAGTAAATTTTTTTGTAAGATATGTTTTCATGCACCCATTTTCTATTGTTTTTATGTTGTGTGAAAAAAATTCTATTGTTTTTGTGTTTTGTGAAAAAAATTCTATTGTTTTTGGGTTTTGTGAAACAATTTTCTATTGTTTTTGTGTTTTTCTAACAGCTTTCCGTGAGCTATGTGCAGGTAACCAAGAAAGCGTGGATGCCCCCAATGTTAGATGGGGAATATACAAGGGTAGAAGCCACATGCTTATGAACAAGAAGGTGAAGTCATTGAATTTCCCCTAGCGTAAGATGGGAAATAGCGAAAGACCATACCCCTCACAGATGAATAAAAGAAGGCAAAGCCGGATCAAAGCTTAACGGATCTCCAGGCGTACAAGGAATCTCGAAGGCAGAACCAAGTCTAGGCCAAAGAAAACTACCCTCCTGATGTAGGATGCTTGTGAACAATGAATCCTCCTGAGGTGACAAACCGATTTTCACCCAAGGACTTGTCCAAAGTGCCACAATTGCGTGGTTTCCACTAGTGGATGACATGTTTTCC
The DNA here is from genome assembly GCA_018340775.1 of Taxus wallichiana var. yunnanensis. Lineage (NCBI taxonomy): Eukaryota > Viridiplantae > Streptophyta > Pinopsida > Cupressales > Taxaceae > Taxus > Taxus wallichiana. Next base: position 736,107,048 of record CM031234.1, on the reverse strand, counting down.
TTTTTCTCTTTCTCGATTTTTTTTTTTTTAAAAAAAAAAAATTAACTTCTTTGCACCATGTTTAAGCATAGAACCACTTAAGATGCATGGTTTTCATGGGCTCCCGAGCTCATCACCATTGGGGTGAGCCGGTTTGTACACCCTTTGTTCCGTACTTGGAAACTTTAACATAGGGTCCCGATCAATGTGGTTCAAACTTCCCTTTCTTTTCTCACTCTGCTCTGGTGTTGAACGGTTCTCCTTCATGACTAAATCACTAACCTCAAACGGCGAGGATTATTCTCTTGTTGTAGTTTCGGAGACTCTGTGTTGATACACTTTCAGGTGATTAAGAGTGTGAATGCGCCTCTCATCCAGTAGCTCTAAATCAGCCGATTTTACCACTCGATAATCTTCATCTTTATCCAGATAATCCCGAAGAGAAATTCTTAGGGATGGAAGTTCAATCTCTAAAGGGATGATAGATTCTATCTTGAACACTAGGGAATATGGTGTCACACCCGTAGGAGTGCAAATGGATGTTCGGTAAGCCCAAAGGGCTGGATGGATTTGTAGGTGCCAGTTTCAACCTGTTTTGTTGACCATCTTCTCCATTATCCTTACCAAAGTCTTGTTTGTTGCCTCAACTTGTCCATTACCCTGAGGGTAATATGGCATGGACCATTTTAACTGATTTGGAACCATTGGCAAAGACCTTTCACAATTTTTTTCTTAAATGAATTTCCATTATCTGTAACGATGGTTGTAGGAATACCATATCAGCAAATGATGTGATTCATGATAAATTTAGAAATCTGGCTCCGGTGACATAGGTTAAAGGGACAGCCTCCACCCATTTTGTAAAATATTTTGTAGTTGTGATGATATGTGTATGACCATCAGATGAGGTAGGAGTAATTTTTCCTATTAAGTCAAGTCCCCACTTGGAGAATGGCCATGGGGTAGTGATAGGTTGCAATGGTTGCGACAGATCATGAATGAAATTTCCATACTTTCTGCAAAGTACACACTTTCCGAGGTAATTGCAATAATCGGTCTCCATGGTAGGCCAGTAGGAACCTACTCTCAACAATTTCTTAGCCAAGACCATTTCGTTTGTATGTGCTCCGCATACCCCTTCATGCACTTCTTTGATTGCTTGGATTGACTCCATCACATCCAAACAATGTAATAGATTCCCATCATAGCCATGATGATAAATTGTACCTCCTAAAAGGGTGTAACGGGCTATCTGGAAAATCAGGATTTGCTTTTCAGAATGGGAGATATCGGGGGAATGTGTTATCCTTAAGATAGGTGAATATGGGTTCGTACCACGAGGAATTGGGACCAACAACCTCATAAGCCAGGCAAGATTCTGGCATGTCATATGTGGGTTGGCGTAGATTTTCTATGAAGAATGGCATGTCATTATTCCTTGGTGGAATACAAAGCATAGAACCCATTGTTGCCATGGCATCTGCTGATTTGTTCTGCGCTCTTGGGATTTGTTCAAAGGTAATGCGCACAAAGTACTCCTTTAGATTTTCCACTAACTTTTTGTAAGGTATGAGCTTTTCATCCTTAACTTTATATTCATCATTAACATGTTTGATGATTAACTGTGAATCACCTACAACCTTGACATGATGAACATTCCACTTGATGGCTAGCTTCATTCCTGCAATAAGCGTCTCATATTCTGTAATTTTGTTTGTGTAAGGGAAGCCTAAGTGAAAATCCTGTGATATAGGATCACTAGAAGGAGTAATAAGGACCACTCCTACACCTAAACCATGAAACTTAAAGGATCCATCAAAATATATCTTCCATATGACAGATTCTTCAATGTAGAGCAAAGAGGCATCTGGCAGATCTAGATTCAAAGGTTCTGTGCTTTGTAAAGGTGCTTCCGCTAGCTGGTCTGCAAGTACTTTTCCTTTAACCAATTTTTGATGGACACATTCTATGTCAAACTCACTAGGTAGAATGATCCAATTATCCATTCTACCTATGAGGGCGGGTTTAGACAATAAATACTTGAGTGGGTCCACCTTGGATATTAGCTTGGTCTTAGTGTTCAATAATGATGAAGTTTTTGGAAAGTAAAAACAACGGCCAAGCAAGCCTTTTCAATTTGAGGATAATTAAGCTCATAGGTGATGAGGGTGCGACTCAGATAGTACACTACTTTCTCCTTATGGCCAAGGTCATATTGGGCGAGCAACACACCAATAGCAAATTGTGTAGAGGAAATATTGAGTAAGAGTGGTTCCCAAGACTGGGAGGCATGAGGACAGGTGGATTAGCCAAGTATTGTTTAAGCAAAGAAAAGGCTTGCTATTACTCAGGTCCCCAAATGAAAGCAACATCCTTTTTAAGCAAATGGGTGAATGAGTGACATTTATCTGCAAGCTAGGAGATGAAGCGGCGAATGGCTTGAATTTTCCCCATGGTAAGTTGTGCAATGCTTGATATTCTCAAGCGGAGGCATTTCATAATATAAGAAACACTTTAGAAGGGTCTACCTCAATACCTCGTCTTGACATAATGAAGCCCAATAGTTTCCCTGATAGTACACCAAAGACACACTTCTTTGGATTCATCCTGACTTTGTACTCATGCAGGTATTCAAAGATACGCTGTAAAATGACAAGATGATCCTCTCTTGTTTTAGACTTTCCCAGGATGTCATCCACATAGTCTTCCATGATATCATGAATCATATCATGAAAAATCACTGTCATTACCCACTGATAGGTAGCTCCTACATTTTTAAGGCCAAATGGCATCACCTGATAGTAGAAGGTGCCCCAAGGAGTCGTAAAAGTTGTTTTGTGTTGGTCTTCTTCAGCGATCTTGATTTGATTATATCCCAAAAATCCATCCATGAGTGATAGAATTTCGTACCCTGCTGTTGAGTCAACAATCATGTCAATGTTGGGTAGTGGAAAATCATCTTTAGGGAAAGCTTTATTGATGTCCCTAAAATCTATGTAGATTCGGATACCGATAGGTTTTTTCTGGACAGGAACAATGTTCGATATCCATTCAAAATAATCAATTGGCCTGATGAATCCTGTTGCAAGAAATCTTTCCAACTCTTCTTTAACCAACAGGGCCACTCTTGGGTGCATCTTTCAGAGCTTCTGTTTGATAGGCTTAGCGTCTGTGTGCATGACTAGGTTGTGCACAACCAAATTTGGATCTAAGCCGGGCATGTCTTTGTAAGACCATGCAAACACATCAATAAACTCTCGCAGCAGCATAGTGAATGTATTTTGTTCTCTAGCCGAGAGTGATGCTCCCAATTTTACTATCTTGGGATCCTCTTGTACCAATATTGACATCAATGGTTTCTTCGACTAGCAATTTTGATAAGTCCTCCATACGCGTAGGATCAGGAGGTAGGTTGAGATCTTCATCCAAGGATGTCTCCACAATATTTTCATCCTTGGCGTGGTCACTTTGTTTGTCCTTTGATTTTCTTATTTGTTTGTCAGCTAGTGCCTCAAAGAGGTTTTCACTGTGTGACTTGGACTTCGATTTTTTCGAGGCTTTTCTTTAGAACTTTTTCCCTCACTTTTCTTTAAGTTTTTCTGACCATGAAGTTTATCCTCCTCGCCGAAGTAGGCGTAGGTATCTAAGTCAATAAAGAAACCTTTCTTGTGATATCCAATGGGAATTGTATCCCTTATGCCCATGAACTCTGCAATAGCCTTGTCATTCTCAAATAAATCTAGTGGCATGTGACATTGTTGGTCCCATTCAACAAGGAAAGGGTATACAAGGTCAAGGGTTGGTTCTGTGGGGGTTATGGTTAGGACAGTGTTGTTCATGAAAAGGTTCGTGGAGTCCAGATCCTCATATTGGATACAATGGGAATCTGTATCGCTATCTAGATAGTCGAGCTATCCTCGCACTTAGAACAAGTAGCATCTTGATCGTTAGGGTGTGCTCCATAAGGGCGAATCCTAATGCCGTATCTTTCTATTTTGAAATGCGGAAGAGGGACCGGGTTCTCTTTGTCCTTGTTTGTTCCTCCCACATCCTATGCCTTTGTATCGCATGGAGTACATCATGTTACTAGATTTTTCATATTTCGGGGTTCGATAGTAGGATGGCTAAGTATCCTCAAAGACCCAAGTTGTACGTGGATCAAGATTTTTTTCCTCGCCAACAAGGCTCCGGTAGAAATGACCCAATAGTGCGTTCCTCTCTAGGTCTTCTGAAGCGGTAGTTGGGTCAACCTCTAGTCTTGGGTGACAATGAGAGGTCTGAAACCAAGAGCGCTTGTTGTACATTATACTCCCCGCAGCCATATTCAAGGATTTTCATCTCCCATGAATCAAATGGATATGTTGAAGTAGACGCCCCATGAGCGCAAGAACTAAGAGAATCTAAATCCACCCGGGATTTCATGGCCTCAGACTGGAGAGGGACAACTATATCTGCGGAGGGACATGCATATGTACCCTTTCGTGCAAAGCTATTGAGAGCTCTACAATGAGAAAAGGGCTTTGAATCTCCTTGTATTGTAACTATATGTCCCTCATGCTTCAACTTAATGCATTGATGAAATGTTGATGGTACGACCTGCATGGCATGAATCCATGGTCAACCTAGAAGCATGTTATATAGAATTTCCAAGTCTAGGACATGAAACTTTTTCTGATGGCAAGTGGGGCCCACCTCCATGGGTAGCATGATGGTGCCTACTGATTCCCTTTCCATGTTGTTGTATGCGGTGATAGTGATAATATGGTACTCAAGATCTTCCTTTGTATGTCCCAACTATTTGACCAGACTTAACTGTAAATGTTCAACCCAGGATCCGCTATCCACAAGCACCGTTTGATTTTCCCGTGGGTGACAAATACCTATATGTATAAGGGAAGATTATGTGTTGGATTCTCAGTAGGGATCTCCCTATGGTTGAAATCAAGATGTTCTCTTGGTGTGATGTTTGCCACCATGGCTTGAAGACGTGCGGGATCAACTTCTAAAGGCACTCCCGACCCCTAAAGAGTTTGGTACAAAATTTATTTAAGCACATTGGATATCTTGAGAAGATCTAAGATTGAAATCTTAGCAGACATCTTTTCAAGTTGTTCTAAAAGGTTATATTTACCGGTTTTGGGGTCGACGGAGAAGGTTCCGAAATCACGAGGCGGGCACGCCTTATCTTATGCAATCTGATCCTTTCCCTTGATCTGGATGGTATTGACACGATTAGCGGGGAGAGAAAATACATCCAATAAGTGAATCATAATTATTATTGTCTCTTTTGGTGTACAAGTAATTCGTAGATTTTAAGTTTGGGATGACTCTCCCTGATCCGGCTTTGACTTTTCTGACTTATCATGCTTGGGGAATGGTTCTTTATATATCCCCATTTTCTCGTTAGGTGTTTGTGTTTTGCCTAGGTTATCCACCTCTATCTCCCCGTTGTCAATGAGGTCCTGAATATAATGACAAATCCGCAGACATTTTTCTGTCTTATGTCCTTTGACGCAATGCATTTCACAATATTCATGCTCCTTATACCATGAAGGTTTTGGAGTGTTGTCATCAAATGGTTGCATTGTAGGATATGTCATTAGGTGGGCCGCATCCAATTGTTTTATTATGACTCACAAAGGTTCATTGAGAGATGTGAACATTCTTTGCTTTGGTGGTGGTTGAATTGGGCCCTTGGTCAGTTTAAAAGGTTGACCAGTTTGGACCGTTTGAACACGTTTGGAATCAGTGATTCCGTCTCCCACCACATTTTTGTTTTTATTAAAGATCTTTGGCTTTTCTATGGGTTTGACATTTTGGTTGTCTCTAGATTGGGTTTTGAGGGTGCCTTTGGCAATGAGATATTTTTCTATCTGAATCCCTTTCTTGATAACCTCCTCAAAATTATGAACACAATGCATTTGGAGGTGGAAAGCTATATCCGGGTTGAGATTGGGAACGAAAATACTAACCAATTGTTTTTTCAGGGAAAGCATAAGGGATATGACTAGCTATCCCTCTCCGCCATTGGAGGAATCTAGCGAAAGTCTCATTTGGGCATTGCTTGGTGCCACATAATTTTATCATGGTGACATCACTCTTTATGTTATACGAGAAGTGACGCATGAATCTTTCTGCCAATTCTAGCTAGGTGAAAATTGATCCTCGTGGTAAGCATGTAAACCACTCCAAGGCTTGACCTCCGAGACTCTTGGGAAAAATTATGATGAGGTAATTGTCACTATAAGACACCTCTTGACATGCCATGTAGAAATATTTAACATGATCCCATGGATCTCCTTTCCCTTTATATTTGTCGAACTTTGGCATATCAAATTTCTTTGGAAAGGGTTGAAGGGTCATTGTCTTGTCAAAAGGATAGGGGCATAATTCTTCATATTGATATTTCCTAATGCTCCCTATATTGCTCTCTTGTAAGCTTGCGAGCATCACTTTCATAGACTGCACTTCTTGTGCAAGCAATTTTTCTCTAGTGGGAGAAGCGGGATGTATACACGATGATACCCTGTGTCTTCTTCTCCTTGGTTTTCTCGATGGATTTCATTGATCTTAACCTTAGGCCTCAACTTTTGAACATTCTTGTTTGTGTCTTTCTATACATGGGAAGTAAGAAAAGCTAGTTTTCGGCTTAGGTTACTGATTTGTTGTTGGATTGTGGCTTGGTTTGTGGCTTCTTCTTCTAAAGGTTCCTCCTCCTCATATTGTGGAGGTTCTTCACCCGTCTCATGTTCTATCTTGTTTCTTCATGGCACTTTGATAAAGGGTATTCTATGCCCTACCACTTTATCATTCCCTACGTAAGAAGTGGAAGCATGTTTGTGTGTTAAAATATCTTCCATATTGATAAGGGGACATTCTTCCTCAGTAGCGTCATTTGCAGGTAGTATTGTTTCATTCTCGGTGGGCAATTTGGCCCCTAATTCTATGACCCATGCCAACACTCTATCTTTGTTTCTAAGAATAAATTCATCTAGTAGAGTGGGGTCAAAATCAAATTCTGTGTGTGGTGATTCTAATTCATTTCCACTATGATCGACCATCTCTTCTATTTCTTTTTCTACAAAAACAAAGTGGTCCTAGGTCATGTCCAATGAAGGGGTTTGACCCTTATCTGTTAGAGGTTTCCCAAGCTTGCGCTTGTTGTTCCTCGTATGTCTGTTTCTTTAATCCTAGACATGTTTTAGGAGCCATGTTTTCGTGATAGTTTCACTAGGGTAAGTTGTAAATGTGTTCAAAGCTTAGTGACCACCCCTAAGTGAAATGCAAGATGTATTTGTTAAGAGTATGCATAAGTCAAAATGTAAGAATACCAATGTGATAGAGTGATAAATCACTAGTGACATAAATGTTTGGTATCGAGACCTGTTCAAATGAAGTACCTCCTAGACTACGTTTCAAAAATTAGTTTCACATCGCAAGATGATTAACAAGATGTTTTCACTTATGCCAAGTTCAAGGAAATGAACAAAATGTAAGTAAATACAAGAAGTCAATGCAACCTCCTAATCAAGATATACGATGAGCGAGCTCAAACTTGATTAAGACCTATATCTCAAAAAGTGCCAATTACAATTTACGAATGACACAACAATATCACCAAGATATGTTAACCCACTTTAAGAGAAAGTAAGGTATTGATATCAAGGTGCTATTGATATAACACGCACAAATGGTAACACCTAGCACTCTTCAAAATTGAGGTAATAATAGAATCAAACTAAAAATCTCAAAGTATAGCTAGGAATAGTTAAAAATGTGTGCAGCGTAACCTTACAATATAGATATTTATGTCGAGTTTACAAGAAACAAGACGTAAATATTGAAATTGTAGTGATACGATACAAACAAGCTAACTCTTCTAAGGAAGTCTGCGGTGATGAACCATGCCTAACTACAATGACGATCTTGACATGGGTATCAAGATCACAATGGCTACCAATGATGTGAATATGCCTCCGCACACTTTAGATATTTAACTTACCTAGCCGTAAACATGGATGGGCGTAAACAGACATAAAAGTGACAGAAATAGTTGATTGGTAACACAAAGGTAGTCACCCTTCTTCTGATCAACAAAGTGTCAAAAGAATGTGAAGGAAGCAAATCAAAAAGGATGAAAAATGCTGGCTTCACTTCAGCAGAGTTTCACCTCGCCCTAAGGCAAGTAAAAACTAGGTGAAAGTAACGCGTCACACGTTTTGCAATACAAAAGATAGTTCACAACTCAACACTTTGTTTTAGAATGGTCAAAGTGGGCTCCTAGCCAAAGTATATCTTCCTAGGTGGTTCTCTTTTCCTAGGTGCTACAAAGATTATCCACGAGCGAGACGATTTACCCAAAAAGTCGTAATGACTAATTTGGGAGTATCTCGACTTTTCCCCCTTCAAGCACAATGGGCAATAAATGCATCCAAATGTGTACTTAAAAGGGTCGCATAGGGACAACTTGTAACTCTATCTCACAAAGGATTTACTAGTCAGATAGGTAGTGCAAAGCACTTCCCATTTCGTCCACAAGGTTCCCTCTTGTGTGGACTACTTTGGGGTTCCTGGAGCCACCCCCATTGTTGTAGCTTAAGGCGTTATGCCAAAGGGGTTATGTTCCAGTTAAGCAGAGAGGGACGTACCCTTTTCCAAAACCTGCAATAAAGTGTTTTGAATATGTTGTTCATTTTATCTTTTTTAATTAGGTGTGGTTTGCTCGAACACTATTTAGCAACCTGTATAACAACTGTATTAGTAGTTTTCTGACTTTTGTTTCGATTCCTTCATTCTTTGACAAGTGATGGCATTTTGGTCCTGTATGATGATTTTTAGTAGTTTTCCATCAAAAGAGAAGGTATCATTTCTGATTCTCTAGATCGTCCAAGGACGCACGAGAAGAGCATACGTGATTGTCTCCAAAAATCAAAAAGATATCAAATGGAAAAACACTTTAATTCAACTATGCCAAATTAACCAATTTCAACTCAAATACTCTTAACAACCCGAAAGCATCAAAAGGACTTAAGAATCATTTCGATTCCCAAGATCACCCCAAGGGACATGAGGGAAGAGCATATGCGATCTTAATCCTATAAGTAAACAATTCCAACTATCATCTAATCAAATACAAACATGTAAAAACAGCTGCGAAAGACAAATATATGATTAGATATACCTGCAAGAATGTTAGCACATCAACACTTTAATTTTTAAAATGCAAAAGGGATGCATGTGCCCCTTTTTAACACTGTGCAAAGGTTAGGGCGTGTGCACCACTTAAGGTTGTGTTCAACTCACAATGCACCTACACCACCCAAGAGATGTGTGCGCCACGAAAACGATGATATGCGCCACAAAAATAATTCCTGCGCCACTCTACGGATTTTTTTGATTTATCAAGTTCCTGTGCCACCAAAGAGACGTGTGCACCAAAAAAATAGTGTGCACGTCACCCAAAGAAAAATAGACAGAACAACCTCGTTACCAAAAAAATGTATACTGCACCACTAAAAACAAAGCATGTGCGCCCCATTTAGGGCGTGTGCACCGATCCGACAGGGTTTAGAATGCGGTGAAGGTACAAGATGCGAAATGACATTTCTGCTCGGGTTATCACACCTGCATGCTGGTTAGGGTATGTGCACCAGGGTTAGTGTGCATGCGCCGAGGTCGAAAAGCGAGTAACGAGGTTTTACTAGTGCGCTGCGCCAAACCTCGCTACCAAAATACGGCAACAAACTCAAGAAAACTCACAATAACTCAAATTTTGACAAGTTAGTTTAAGAATGGAAATAACCCATTAAAATTATGACTAAGAACATGAGGTTACACATATCAAATGAGCAAAATTTCCAAGAAAATGGACATTAATTACTACATGTGTATATCAAAAGTTAGCCAAAACAATGAAACTTAAACTAAAATGCCATGGGACTAAGGGTCCCACCGGCGTGCCAAATGTGTACAAGTATTTCATCAATTTAGCTAAATTTAAAGCAAGAAACTACCACCTAGAAATAGCTTCCTAACCTAGCTAGAAATGAGAAATGTGCACCATCATGATGAAGAAATAAGCAAGTCCTACCCTCAACATTATAACTTTGAAATGATCAAAACATAATGTAAATTAATGAACTCTATTCTCCTTAATTGCCTAATTTAACATTAAAATGAACCTAAGTAGTTCAATGGCAATCAAATTATATTTGCTTGCTTTGATCCTTCAATGGATGCTTGGGTGTGAGGCTTAGCTCTTCAAGAATGGAGGATGGAGGTCTCAAGAATGACAAAAGGCTATTAGTATGAAACTATGTGCTTACTTTTGTCTCTTGAGAGATTTAGGTGTAGGTGTAGAAGTAGAGGGAGGGTTGTTTATATAGCCCAAAGGATAAAGGATTCAACACATCCTCATGAATGTGGGACTAATGGAGATGTAGAGTTAGTTATGGATAAGGGGGGTTTAGATGGGGTTGAGTTAACTTTAGGAGGGTTTAGTTTGTCCTCAAGTGGCTCATGTGGATAATGGGGGTGTATTAATTAATCAAGATGTTTAATTAATACATGTGCAAATCTTTTATAAGCTTTTAGATGGATTTTAGTGTGATTTGGACCATTAGGAGGAATTAAACCAATTAAATAGTGATTTATTGATTTAATGAGAAGGGAGGCTAATTAATTAATAATTAATTAGACTAGATAGAAGGTGTTGATTAACGAATAGTCGTTTATTAGGGTATGTGTTGGATAGGCAACTTAATTAATTAGCGTAATATAATCAATTAGAAGATGAGTGCTATTGACAATATGTCATCAATTTGTGGGAAAGGAGATAATTAGCACAATTTAAGTATTTAAATTGCTCAGGCGTAATTATAGGTGTCTACTGAGAAGATAAGAAGATTCTTGATGGTATTGTGGTCGCTCATGAATCCATTCATTCCCTTTCCCATAAGAAGAAACCAAAGATGATGATAAAGTTGGACATGATGAAGGCTTAAGACAGGGGTAAATTGGAGGTTTTGAAAGTTTTTCTTTCAAAGTTTGGCTTCCAACTTGATTGGATTCAATTCATCAGTAATGGATTTTCATGTTCTAAATTTTTGGTGTTGATCAATAGTGTTCGACTTGCACTTTTCGCATCTAAAGGTCTCGAGGCAAGAGAACCCAATCCCTCCCTTCCTTTTTTATTATAATGGCAAAAATCCTTTCCAAAGCCATTCACAATAATATCGAAAAGAACGAGTTAAAAGGTTTGAAGATCTCATCAACATTGGACCCGATCTCTAATTCTTAATTTTTGGATGGTCTGCGCTTTTTGGTGAGCCATCATGGTGAGGCAAAGAAATTTTAGGATATTCTTGTTCACTATGAGAAGGATGCAAGATAGAAGGTGAACACTTCAAAATCTGTAATCTTTTTTTTATCAATGTGGATCCTAAGTTGCAAAGGAGGATTGCTAGTATTTTTGGTTTCTCTATAGGCTCGCTACCTAGTTCATATCACGGGTATGCACTTAATTGGTGGAGCAGCAAGGAAATATTTTGGAAACTGTGGTGGATAAGATTCAGTTGAAACTAGCCTCATGGAAAGGCAAATGGTTATCTCTTGTTGGTAGGGTAGAGTTAATAATATCGTCTCTCCAAGATATACCCTCTTATTTTATGCCACTTTTTAAAATGCACGAAAAGGTGGCGAAGTATATAGTTCGCTTGCAAATAAATTTTTGTGGAGTGACTCTGAAGACAAAAAAATGTTTAGTCTAGTAGCATGGGATGATGTCGCCATCCCAAGAAGGATGGGGCATGGGATTTATAAATTGCATGGTGATGAATAAATCTTTGGAGGAAAGCTTCTCGGAGAGTGTATGAAGATCGTGAGTGCATTTGGAGTAGAATCATAGTTCAAAATATCCGGAGGCTCAAGATCTGGTAGGAATTTTTTTTCAATTGGAGCTTCCTTCTTGTTCGGGCATCTGGAAATTTATTTTAAAAATTCGATCTTTTGTGATCCCGAATCTGAAACGCGACAACTTCATAATGGTAGAAGGGTAAATATGTGGGATGAAAATTGGCATTCTTTGGGCCCCTAAGCAAGGGTTGATTCAATAAATATTTTTAAAGAAGAATTTATTGGTTCTTGGGGTCAAAGTGGCGAGCTATTCGAGACGTATTTAATGGTCTCAAAGTTGGGTTTCCCCCAATTTTGATAGATTTGAAAATAGGGAAGTCACACTTTATTTCTTTAGGATTTTAAGCTCCACTCCTTGTCCTAATGAAGTATCTCGAGGATTTCTTGATTTGGTCTAGTTATATCTTTGAGTCTGTGATTAAAAACCTTTATGGTGAGATTTATGCAAGTATGAGGATCAGGGAGGTCTCGAAGCATTTCTGGACTTTGTTGTTTGGATCAAAGAAGGCTCGCCAAAATCTAATTACTTTCTTTGGCTTGTTACGTTGGGAAAATTCTTGACTTATGATAATTTGATGAAAAGGTGATTTCATGGTCAAGCTTTTTGCTTTCTATGTGAAGAAGGGGAGGAGTCCGGGAGTCATCTCTTCATTCATTCCTCCTTTTCTTGCCAAATATGGTCCTTCATGTGGTGTTAGTGGAATATTGCTTGGGTTCTTCCTCTCTCAGTGTTAGATCTCATGTCTCAAAGGCAGAGGAAAGTAGAGCACAAGGGTTTGAATCTCCTTTGGAATCTAACTCCTATGACAATCATTTGAAGTTTGTGGTTGGAAAGGAACATGAGGATTTTTCAAGGTATTTAGATTTCTATGTGTCAAGTCGGAATAGGATAGAGGGCCTTCTTTCTAAATCAGTAGGTTCCTACTACAAGGATTTAGAATGCAAGAATAGTGAAGATAGACTCCTTTGTGGAAAATGTCCTTCCATCCCTTGGAAATTTGCAGCAACGTGGAAAAGAATTTGGCTAAGTGGAGCCCCCACATGCGGAGTGGATTAAGTTAAATTTTGATGGTGCTTCCAAAGGCAACCCAGGCCTTGAGGGTTATGGTTGCATTTTTAGGGACTCCCGCATCAACCAATTTTGGCTATGGTTGTCGATTGCATTCTTTCTACTAATAATTTTTTTGAAGGGATGGCCCTTCTCTTTGGCTTGTTGGAAGCTAAGAAGTGAAATTGGAGACGCATTTGGGTTGAGGGTGTTTGAAAATTATTGTCGGTTTGGCAAAGGGAATTCTCGTAAGGCATGGTCTTTGATTCTAGTTTGGAGGAAAATCAAAGCAATTGTTACTTGCTTTACTGAGATCTAATTCTCTCACATAAAAAGGGAAGGAAATCAGGTGGCAGATAGACTAGCCAATCAAGGTTCTGAATTATGGGGCAATCATCATACAACGTCCCAAATGTAGGAGACGTTATTTCTTGATGATATTTTTTCACTTGTGGCTAGGGACGCATGGATTGTGTGGGAAGGAGGGGGGAATTGATTGAGATGGCTGCTGACTATTTCTTTCCTTTCATGTAGTATGATGTCAATTAAAGCAATGGGTTTGGATGAATATTTCAGGTACTGGAGCGTGTAATTTTTTCAAGAATTGGGTGAAAGCGTGTATATTTATGTAAGGTGGGGTTGGTTTCTTTTATCTCTTCAAGCTTTCCATCCTCTCTCTCTTCTCTGGTGGTTTTGGTGCTTTGTTGGTTCATCCCCGGTTTCTTTCCTAGTTAGCATGGGAATGCAAAAGATTTAAATGTTGGTCCTATCCATAAGAGACGCGAGCACGGGCGGGGAGGCCTTGGGAGAATCCATTTTGGATTGGATGGAGGGGAAGATAAAGAATGCCTCAATGAGGAGTTGGCTGGCACGAGTCTAGTTGATGGCAGAGAACATCAAGGAGATGGAGGATACTGATATCTCTGAAAAAATGTGAAATCTCATGTTGGATCCCAATCAGTTTGTTGGTCGTCAGAATGTCTTTGAGGTTGCTCAGGGTTTGAGCACAGCTAATATTCTCTCAAATTCCTTGGGCCAGTTGGTCCTCCACAAAGAACATGAGGGCTTGGAAGATCGGTTGGTGAGCATGCAGTACCACATTCATGTATTGGCTTGAGGAGTTCGGACCATTTCCGGGGTTTAGAAACTATAGCAAGAAAATTAGGTTGTGCGGCTCCCAGATTATGCCAAGGCAAAGATGTCGAAATGTTGTGTGGACAGTTCTCCTTCTTCCTTGTCATGCGAAGTGACTCCGACATGGAAATTTTAGCCGAGATTCCCTCCGGTGAGAAGATGGAGTAGGTGGTTTAGACTCCTCGTGCTTGGGTCGCTCTTTTCATGGGGTTATGGTTGGATATGGTTCTATGGTTGGGCCTATGTGCCTAGTTTTTTTATAACTATATAGTTTCAGGGGTTTTGTATGGCCCTTGTAGTAGATAATGTATCTTTTGTATTCGGGTTATGTATGATGCACGATAAGGTGCAAAAAATTATTCTGGGAGTCCTCATGGACTAGTACGGAAATGTATTTTTTTTGTAGGTTAAGGCCTTCTCCCTAGGAATCAATAACCAAAAAAAAATTATACCTATAAATAATTTTTATATATAAATTTATAATAATAAGACAAGAAGACCCACTTTAACAAGTTTTCTAAAACATTTAGCATTTTTAATCATGTGATTTTCTATTATTAATTAAATGACCTCTATGAATTTATTTGTTTAAAAAAAGGATGATTTTAGTTTTGAATATTTCTTTTTAAGTTTATACAAATTTGTTTGCTCTATACACGAGTGCCATGAAATACATGAGTGATTTAACCTTCTTTTATGAATGGAAAAATGTATTATTTTCTCATATTTAATTTTTCATTTTTCTTGAGGTTTTGTTTTTCATAAAAAACAGATTTAAGTTTGATCACTCAAACCTACTTGTGCCACGTCATGAAATGATAAAAAAATCGTTGCTTTATAATTTTGATCTTAATAGTTAGTTTGTTGCATTAATCATGATCTTTTTTTGTTGTATTAATCATGATCATTTTTTCCCTAATGATTTGTTTAAATATATTTTTACGAGCAATTGGAATTCATTTGTTCATGATTGTATATTCGATGTGGTTTTCCTTTCATTATAAATTATGTGAATTTATTTACCATATCTATAATTTAATGACAAAAAATTGAAGGAGGAAATTTGAATGTGTTTTCTCATCGAGTGAATAATGTTTTTATTATTAATCATTGAATTGAGATTGTTTAATATTTGCATGACAACTATTTTGATTGTTTATAAACTAGCAATCACATGTGTATAATGCAATGTGAATGTCGAATGGTATATATTATTTGATTTAAAGGGATAGTTATTACTTTTGTAGTTGATGTTGATAAGGGGTGTGATTGATTTTGTAAGTGTAGGAATATAGATGAAGCATTACATTTATTTAGGGTCTCTGGTTTTTTCCCTGAACTGACTTTTAGGGCCTAATTTGTAGACCCTTCTTCAAGGTAAATTAAAAAAAAGGTTTTCTGATTATAAAACCAGCTACTACTATTATTGTAAAGTGTGAAATTTAATATTGATACCTTCTTTAAAATAAGATTTTTAATATCACTGTCCTTTTCTTGTAACGTGATCATTTTTGGTGGAAACAACTTTCAATTTCTATGTGAGAGAGAGATAATGCATATGGCCATTTACCAAAAAAATCAAGGACTGATACAATGAACATGCCTCATAGATATTGGTAGCAGCTAGCTATATCGTTCTATCAAAAAACATAAATGTCCTTGAGCATTTTAATAAAAGTTCGAGCCTAACAACACGGATATCGTCGTCGTCTAATACTAATACAACAGATACGCCGTCTAAGCCCAATACATCTACAGATACACCGTCTAAGACTTATAAATATAAGCCTTATTATCGGCCATCTAAGCCTAATACTACAGATATGCCATCTTCTCGGAATACATCTAAATATAAGCCATCTTCTCGGAATACATCTAAATATAAACCATCTTCTAGGAATACATCTAAATATAAATATAAACCATCTTCTAGGAATAAGCGATCTTTTAGGAAACGTTTATCACCAATTGGGCCTGGAGAACAAATTGATTATAAGAATATTAGCCTAATTAGTCGATTTATTAGCGAACAAGGAAAAATTTTATCTCGCCGAGTAAATCGATTAATGTTGAAACAACAACGCCTAATAACTAGGGCTATTAAACAAGCTCGTATTCTATCTTTGATACCTTTTCTCTCTAATGAAAAGTAATTGGTGCCTAAGAAATGAACTTACTCATACTCCTGAATAGAATTGAAGCTGGGATATCTGTCAATAGATAGAGCAGATTTTAATTCTTTAAAAAGGATTAAAAAAAGGAATAATGGATCGAATATGAATTAAATTTAATTGTCTCTAATTAAATTTCCCGGAGGAAATTCTCCGGGAGATTCTATTTCACGATACGATAATTTTATCCAAGATTGTATAGAAGCAATTACTATCTAATACAGCTAATTGTGATAGTGTTTTACGATTTGTAAGCAACTGCCTTTTATATAAATATTGTATAAATCTGTTATAGGAGACTCCATTAGCACGGGATGCTGCATTTATCCGAGTAATCCACAAACGGCGAAAATCTCTCTTTCGTTTAATTCTATCTCGGTGAGCGAAAACTAAGGCTCTCATAGTATAGGTAAACTTCCTCGATTTCTAGGAGACATTTTGCATATAGTTATTGTGTTATGTAATTTTCTTTGAAAATATCAATGTTATAGAAATGAAAGAAATAAACAACTGACATAAAACATCAATGCTCTATAGTATTTGACACATACATTTTGATCCAATAAAATTTTGGATTTATGCAGAAATAAACAATTGACATAGAACATCAAACTCTATATTGTTTGACATATTCATTATGATCAGTCAAACATTTCAACTTTAAGCATTATTTTTAGTGTACAAAGACAAAACTTCAGAATGGCCTGGAAAGAAGTTCCAAGGCATTTTGAAAACAAAATTTTAAATGAATGGCCTGGAAATTAGAACTGAGAATAAGCTCCTATCCAATTTGGGGCCAAAAATGTGTTCCCAATGTGAGGGATCAAGGTTGGTGCTTCAATAATGTAGAAAGTTCAAAGAATTGAATGATCATTATATATTGTTTACAATGTTTTTCACAGAAGAATAAGTTCCCACAATAGTTGTTGTGATGCCTACAACTAAGATTATTTGAATAAGTATCATCTCAGACCTAGAAACCCTTCCCCAAAAAATTTCAAGTAGCATATGCATGGAAGAATAAAAGAAACTAAACAACTCAATGAAGATCCAATCAATGCCATTAAGTAACCAAAAAATGGTACTGTGAGTGCTATAACAACTATATTGAGAAGCAATAAGGTTCGGATGCATGTGCTCCATAATAGAAGTGTTGTTTTTGATGAAGCATTTGATGGAGGCATGAACTCTTCCAAGGCTGTAGATAATGGAGTAAGTGTCAATGCATATTTTGTAAATGGATTGATCAATGTTGTACAAATTGCTACTTTTGAGGCCACTTTTCCTCTTGGGAGGTTCAATGTTACTTGTGATAACAATTCAATTTCAAACATCAGGTATTCCATCACTACAATGCTTGCATATATTATTGTGTAGCAATCTATAAAGCATAAAAACACAATAAAAAGCCAACAAAAGTCTATCCAACAATGCAAATAGGAACCGATCCTACTGAGTATGAAGTAATAATTGTACTTCCTCCAGCAATATCTCATATGCAAAACCCATGTAAATATAATGTTAGACTTACATCAACTGGAGTCATTAGCAATTCAAGCAGTGATATAGCAGCATCCACTTTTTCATAAGTTTCGGCTGAAATATGCACATGCAAGTCTTCAATCATCCTCCCAACTTCTTTTCCATCCAAATAAGTGCTTTCTATCTGTCATAACAAAATAAAGACTCCTCTGATACTTCTCATTTTAAATAGCTTCACCAAGGCTATATTATAAAGATAAATTGATCTTTGTATTCATCTACCAATTACAAGCTCAATATTCTTTTCATATGCTTTGTTTAATGAAATATTATCAATATAATACAAAGTCGTGTGTTAGGAAATAAAAAAATGAAATTATTTACAATCAATTGACAATATCAAAACATGATTATAGATCTTAGAGAGACTCCAAGGTGTGTCCCATTTTGTTTACAAAAAGAATAAGGAGGTAAAGGGATAGAAACAAAGGAATGTCAACCGTGACATTTAGATGGCGTGAAGGTACAAAATTAGTTAACAAAAATAACTTAAGAGATTTTTTCAAGGTAGTAATGAAAATAGCAGCGTGTAGATACCTTCATTCCTTCCTTAACATCCCTTGCTCCACCCTTGAGGTTCCTATTCCTAATAATCAACATGGGTTATTTAATAAATAATATGAGTGTGTAGTTGAATAGAAATAAATGCATTGCACTAAAATCGATCTATTTATTTTACAATAAAGAGTGAAGACACTATGCCTCTGCCTAAAAATAAAATATGAAACTAAAATTGTTTCTTGAATCAAAGCCAATACAAAATACACGAGAATAATAAGTTTCAAAGACTACGTAATTTCCAACATCGTTCCTCTTGGTATTGTGTGCTCCTAGCTATCAATTTATACCACTATTTTAAACCCAAAACATGTAACTATCTGAAATATGTAATCGTAGATCAAAACTATCATTTAGACTTGGTATTGTGTGCTCCTACCTATCAATTTATACCACTATTATAAACCCAAAACATGCAACTATCTGAAATATGCAACTATAGATAAAAACTATCATTTAGACCGTCAAATTTGACATAGTCCCGTGAATGTCACACAAAACCCTTTCCCATGAGGAGGCCTTCGACATTATTATTTAAGCCCATTTTTATAAAAAATATTTATAATATATTATTGTTGAATTTATTTAGTGTGTTAGATGCTTTTGTTTATTGTGTTAGCCCTTTCCTATAAAGGGGACACCTGGCGATATTATTTAAGCCTTTTTTTATAAAAATATTTATACTATGTTATTGTTGAATTTATTTAGTGTGTTAGTTGCTTTTGTTTATTGTGTTAGAGATTCTTTTGCTTTTGGAGTTAATTGAGTTTGTTATGTGATTACTGTGTTTATTTATGAGTGAATTGAAAGGGATTGATTTGAAGATGAGTTTTTGTTTTTGGACTTTGACACTTTTCTTAAATAGTGAGTTTTTTTAAAACCTTTTTGTTTTTTTAATTGATTTGAAGATGAGTTTTTGTTTTTGGACTTTGACACTTTTCTTAAATAGTGAGTTTTTTTAAAACTTTTTGTTTTTTAATTGATTTGAAGATGAGTTTTTGTTTTTGGACTTTGACACTTTTCTTAAATAGTGAGTTTTTTTAAAACCTTTTTGTTTTTTTAATTGATTTGAAGATGAGTTTTTGTTTGTTTACATTATTTTGAAAGTAGTGAGTTTTGAAACCTTTTTGTTTTTTTAATTGATTTGAAGATGAGTTTTTGTTTGTTTACGTTATTTTGAACTTTGACACTCTTCTTTAAGTAGTGAGTTTTCCTGAGTTATTTTGTACTTTGACACTCCACTCTTCTTTAGTGAGTTTTTCCTGAGTTTTTTCTTATGTATGAGGGATTTGAAATATTGTTTGTAGATTGAGCTTGCTTAGAAATTTCTTTACTCTTTTATGTATTTCATTAGAAGAATATGAAATTTCTTTACTCTTTATGATTATTTCATTAGAAGAATATGAAATTTCTTTACTCTTTTATGATTATTTCATTAGAAGAATATGAAATTTCTTTTCTTTAGATGATAAAACAAATTCCATGTGCTATTGTTGTGCCATTATTACTTTATTAAATAAACAAAACCAAAAGGACAGATTCCGTTTTTATTTCTTACCAATGAAAATATCTTTATTTCTCTTTTTTCATATGTAAAAGCTTTGAGAATCACTGCATAAATATATTTCGCACAACATCAAGCATACAAGACAGGTGAATATTTTGTTTTTAAAAGGAAAAGGCCTTCTCATAATTCATTATGTATTGCAAACAGTAAAATTTCATTGATGTAAATATCATCTAACAAATAACTCAATTTAATATTAAATGATCAACAATGTAAACTTATTATGGAGTTTTGATGATTCACATAAACATGGTATTCAGTTTAGACAAAGAAATATTAAATCAATAGGTAAGACTCCTTAAGAACTCAGCGGCAGTTGCAATGGCTCCGCCTGTGATAGCTGCTTGCACAACTCGATCATGCCTTGGATTTGGCTCTGTTAAAGACAACGCAGCACCTGCTACAGCACCTCCCACCATTGCATTCTTCTGCAATTTGAAAATTCAGAATGATTAAAACATATCTAAATGTGAAGCCTGTTATCCAAATCTGTTCATGGTATAAATTCAGAATAATTTACAAGAATTTCTCACCCAGTCACGAACACCCCTTGCTTCTTGCATGCTGTATTTCATTCCTGAATACACTCCAGCAACCATCCCTTCAATGTAACAAACACATTCATGTCAAACCAGGGAAATATGTTATGTTTTTTCTTGGTTGACCCAGATCAAATTTTACCTTTAATCTAATGCCCAAAAACTGAAATTATGCAAATGTCAAATCCTCTATCCAAAAAATGTTCAACAATGATATGGTTAGACCAAAAAAAGGATACCATCCCTGCAACTCTATTTCTGAAACTGTAATCATGATACCAAGACCCAAAAAAAATGTGTTATACAATGCCACTCACCCCATTGCACAGCTTGTTTTCCCATGTTTTGAACCTGAGAACACCCAAAAACCAAAACCCAAAGATAACATTAGTTCGTGCTGACAACAGTGTGCCACAAACTGATCAAAATGGAGAACCGAAGCTGAAATTTCATACCATGTTCTCAAGAGAGGATCTGTTGGCTTCTTCTGCAAAATCCAACACCAATCAATCAAGTTGGGCATTGAAGATAACAACCTATTGAAAAAATAAATAAAAAATAAAACTAGGTCAATCGTGATCTATTTCGTGGGTCTCACCTTGTAAAACCAACTTGTAGGCATCTTGAGAAGCAGCATTCAGAGCACCAACCTGCAAGTAAATTAGACTGCTCAGAATCTCACAAAATTTAAAGCATTCAGTGCAAGAGAATCAATAAAATATATGCAATCTTGGTTATAAGATAAACCCACCAAGGAAAACCATTGTTGTGATACAAGGAATAGTAAAACTCAGTTAAAAGTTGTAGAAATATATGCAGAGAATTAATGCAACTTATAACTTACCCTCCCACTTTGATAAAGCCATCAACAACACGGTTGACAAGAGGATGACCCAAATCCACCAACACATCCACATTGGGGCTCTTATAATCATCAACGGTGGCAAAAATTTATCCTTTGTGTCATACATTTTATCCTTTGTGTCATACATTTTGTCCTTTGTGTTATGAATTGCTTCCTTTGCCATTGTTAGTAGCTCAAACAGTAATCACCTGCAAACCACAGACCTAAAGTCTTTTCATGAATAAAAACTAACCCTGTATATACCAAAAACTATGACAAATCTCCCCAATTAAGAAAGAAAAAGAGAGAAACACCATGGCAAATCTTACCAGTTATGAGAAAAACTATGATAAATCTTTCACCAATAAAACCCAATATGACAAACCTTACCTGATAATTTGATAGCTTCGGATTTTGAATGGAATTTACAGAGGAGGAAGATGGATTATATTTGTGAAAAACAAACACTCGTAGTAAAGAGAGGGGAAGGTAAGTGGGAGATGTGTTGGGGGTGGCGCATGCAAGAAATAACACGTAGTTGTAGACGTGGCATAGACTGTCACATCATGGACATGCAATGACCGCCATTAACATGTGACTAATTGTTTGTTCACCGTCCATTTTAATGCGTAATTTTTGCAATCTTATGGAACAAGACGCGGTTATGAATACCGTTTACACCTTTACCTGCACATTTCTGAGATCCTTGTTTTCGTTTCTATATAGATTTATATACAAATTAAATTATATTTTATGTAGATTAGGGTAACAATGGTCACAAGATTGAAGAACATATTATATGAGTTTAGGGGTGAAATGCATCTTTAAAAGACATAAAATCAATGAAAAATAATGATTCTATTATTTAAAGGCCATAAACCTTGAAATCAATGAATTGTATATTGTTGTAGAGATCTAGATCATGTCGTTTGGGTATATCATTTCTTGAGGTTCATGAAATCTGTTTTTGGAACTAAGGACTGATATTCTTGGAATTATCTATATGTGAAGATTACAATGTTCTTTATCCAAGTTCAAGCATCTTGTGAATAAACAAGCCCAAACATCTTCAGTCATTATACCAAGTAAAGCTCCTCAAAGATCCATCAGAATCTCTAAAAAGAAAAATATATCTTTAACTAATTTTGTAGTAGATAGGGCATTTAAATAGAGAATGCTCTTCACGTTTAAGTTCTAGAAAACACAATTGACATAAACACTCATCCTATGGGAAGTTATGATCACATTCCATTCCGAGTTGATGAAAGCAAACAGGAAATTGAGCTAAAGGGATCCTTAAGCATGATGGTAACACCTTCTTCATGTGCTCGTGAATTTGATTTTGATCCTCACGAAAGTAGGGAAAAAGTGCAAATAATAAATAAGTTTTTATTTTAAAGGCTATTTTAGATTAGACCATGTAACTTTCAAATGAGATTTATTAATCTCTTCATGAATATCCTTGTTGGCATCATGTTTAGTGAGTTGAGGGGCATTAATAGAAAATCCAAGAGGAGTGAGTCTTTCTATTACGATATCCAACTTCTAGAGGAGAGCCATAACTCTCATATACCATCAAGATTTGCTCCTTGTTTGGTAAGTTTCATAAAAGATTGAAGTAATAGATATAGATACTTATTCTAAATACATAAAGAATATGTCATGCATCAAATTTTATGTGATGTGGGAGCATCCAAGTTCACGAGAAATCATGTGTCACCCAAAATAATTTACTATTAGTGAATAAATACTTGCACAATACCATGTCACTCCTAAGCATGACATGGAGAAAGCTAATGCCTTAATAATTTCTTGCATAAGTCACGGCCAAGTCTATCTCACCTCTGTTTTGTCTCACCTACAAAATCCATGAAAGCTACACAACATATATTTTTTTGTGAGGAATTTGTCTTCTTCATTTGAAAACATCTCCTATAAAAACCTAGGTGATTTTGAGTTGTGGGATGTGCTCAGTAATATTTAGTGGTGAATATTCTTACCAAATTAAATACTTTTATTTTAGAAAATTTGAAAACATACTCTTAAGCACCGAGATTGTTTGCCTTATACTATATATTAGGGTTAGTTCATTTGAAAACATCTCCTATAAAAATATAGGTGATTCGCGTAATATACCACAAGTAGTTATTACCAATACCATGACACTCACATACTCTTAAGCACCGCACGAGAAGATTGTTGTTGAGATATTGCAGGGTTAGTTGTTGAGCTGCGCAGGGATATAGTTGATGAACGTAAAGAGGTGTGCAGACGCGCGACAAAGATATTGTTGAGATGCGCGACAAGGGGAAAGTAATGATTGGCATGAAAAAGGGATATTGTAGACACGTGACGAGAGAGAGTTGACATGCGTGAGACATTTGACGCCCTATTGACGTGCGGCATTGTTTGATTGATGCGCATGAGGGATTATTGATGCGACGCACTTTTTGACGCGCATGACAAAGGGTTAGTTTTGGCATGTAACAGGAGTCACTACTTGGTTCTTTTGCTGATGCAGGACTCTGTTCAGAATAATGGAAGGTGCTAGTCCTAAGAATGCGAAGACCCTAAAAGTAACTAAGAAATCTCAAAATCATTGTTCAAGTATTTTGGAAACTCTGTGGATACAAATATTGAAAATACCAACAACCATAAAGATGCCACCAAAAAGAATCGAATAATTGATTGTGTGGAAGGTATTATTGAGGTGGACATGCATTCTACACAGTATCAAACAAATGACACCTACGATAATATGCCAGATCTTGAAGATATTCTTCCTATTGGGGTGCAACTAGAAGTGCATCAAGATATCACACATACAAATACTCAAAAAAATGGAACACATAAATCAAATTCAAATTCCGGTTCATGAAAGAGGAAACTAGGTGATTGTGATATTGCTCAAAATTCTACTCAAAAAAGTAAAACATTGAAAACGAACAAGAATATGTGGACCATTGGTAGGTCATACAAGTTTGATTGGGCAACTAAATTTTCGTTTATCAAACCTGTACAATCATCTAATTCTAAAGAGATCCCATCTAAATGTACATGTACAATATGTATGTGGAAATTAGGAAAGCAAAAAAAAATGCAAATGAAGCTGGACACTATAGAAAAACATTGTGGAAAATAATATTTGACTATAACGGGGCGGATGGCCAGAAAATCAAAACACATATGTGGAAAATTGAAAAAGAATGCATGTATGTTAGATACGCAGCGAAATATGAGGCAGAGCAGAAAAAACATAGACATCTCTTGGAAAAGGGAGGAACGATCACATCGCATATTGGTAAGATGAATCAAACAAATCTACATGCAAAACTCATACAATTCTCTACTCTATTTCACATACTAAAAAAGGAAGACCAATTTCGGATTTCCTCGATTTCAAAGTTTTGTATCAATATAATGGAATGTTGAATGTACCTCAGTCTCATTGGTCTAAAAGTAGTGGATGGGAAATGGAAAAATGCCTTTCGATGATAGAGAAGGAAGATTTGAAAGAGAATGTAAAAAAATCAAATTTATCTCTCTTTCAATTGATGAAGTGACAACAGTCGACAACACTGCATGGGTATGTATCCACGTCTATACTTTAGAAAATCATATAAGGACACCTCATCTATTGGGTGTTATGAAAATGGTTGAAAACTGTAATGCCAAAAACCTACATAAAATAATTGTTTCTCATTTGAAAGATATTGCTTGGAATGACTGATTATGAAATTGCTACAAAGTTGGTATGCGTTGGAGCAAATGGTGCATCTGTCATTAGGGTCACCAAACAGGGCTATGTGTTAGATTACAAACAACAGTGGCCCCATATATGCTACCAATTCATTGTATGGCTCACAGAATGAATTTAGCGTATAAAATGGTAAGCAACCACGAAAATGTTGCTAAATTAGAAGACCTTATAAGAGAAATTCATGCCTATATGGCAAGCAAGCCCAAAGCAATTTCTTGAGTTCCAGAAATTTGCAATTGGAATTACATATGGCAAAAAACTTCTGAAAGATGTTGAGACTAGATGGATCTCTTTGTATGAACCTGCATGCAGAGTTTGTGAGGAGTATCCTTTGTTGGTTGGTTTCATGCACAAATACCATCATGAAGTTGATAGGAAAGGGACTTGTTGTTTCGTTTAACTGATTTGGAGACATTGCTTACATTGGTTGGTATTCTTCCAATGTTGTAGGAGATCAATACACTGATGAAGCATGCATAGGGAAGATTAATCTATATTGTGGATTTTATATGGATGAGAAAAATGGTATGTCAAAGTCTTGATATCTTGTATTGTTCCCAAGATAGTTTTGATACACCTATTTTTGAGAATTGGAAAGCTTTATTAGATCTTAAAAATCCCAGTAACTATTTGAGATTTAATATCCATGATCACCTCTGCATCACTGTTAATGGGAGGGACATACCACTACACATTTTGTAAAAACATCAAGATATTACAAGATCGGAACGAGAAGATGTTCCCATGACATGTAATCTCTTTGAGTCTGTTATAGTTGAAACAAGAATAAAGCTTAAAAAAATTTAGAATCCTTATCATCAGAAATTAGAGAACGTTTCTCCAAAGATAAAATTCTTGAAGCCATGGGTGTGATGAATCCTAATTTTTGGAATACTGAAGGTGGTCGTGCTGACTTTGTAAGAAAGCATTTCCATAAATCCATGGGTACAATAATGGAACATTTCACAAAGACTTCAGAGTTCAAGGGTATGGAAATCAAAGGTATATTGAATGCTGATTTATTAAAATTTCAATCAACAAATTTTGCAACAACAATGAGGAACCAATATAAAAATTTAGATGAACCTTCTGAAAGTGGTGCTATTACAAGGTTGTGGTGAGGAATCTATCAAAGTTATATCTTACAAGAAGATATCAGTGAATATTTTAGATTATATGAGTTATGCCAAACAATGATTTTGGGGTCTGTGGAGGACGAAAGGGTTTTCAATGCACTATCATTTATAAAATCAAAACTGAGAAACAAGTTGGATAAAAATATGGAAAGTTACATGAGGTGTTATGTTTCTCGGTACTCCATGGAAACCTTTCCTTTCGATAGAGCAATTGCACATTAGAATTCCCTTTGCGAAAGAAGAGGTGTGAATAATACAGCTACAAGTACAATTGTTCCCAACGTTGAGAGTGGAATTGGTGCATCGTCACACTCTACAGAAGAGAACATCGAGTTTGAAGAAGCTATTGATAATGGATTGTTTCAACTTTAAATAGGTATCTTCTTCACCTTAATCTTATTGTTTTCACTTTAAAAATTTTCAACTCTTGTTATCATTAAAGATGTTACAGGTCTATATATTTACATTTATTTAAATACAATCTTTTTCTTTTTTTTGAAAATGTGGGTTAACATCCATTCGAGGAAGCTGGTACTTCTCGGGACTAACAATTTCAGGCAACTCACCCATCTATCTACTAATCCATTTCTCATGTTGAGTTTTCTTAAAACAAAGATCTAGCACATTACCAGTGATGATTTCACAACAATCTAAAACACTAGAGGTAAGTCAAACCCTATCATATCATCTTTCTTGATTTCTTACAATTATGTTTAATTTATTTTTTATATTTGTAAAATGCTTTAATATATTTTTAAACTTTGTGGGATAAAATGACACAATTGAATTTTACATAGAGGAAGATCTTTCCATACTATACAATTCATAATCCACGATCCATTATACAATTTGTCATCCACGATCGTGCTAGAAGCTAAATCTATGTCCACATAAAATTCATCATCATCCATATATATCATATCATTATCATAATCTTGACACTACAATTATTATTAAAACAATTATTTATCTATTTTAAATTTAAAGAAATGTCTCTGTCCTAACACATTCCATTTTAAAAACAATTATCCATTATCATCATTCATCATCATCTATATCCATTCTAATGTTATCATGATCATATCATTACAAGTATAGAGAAGAAGAATTATCTTAAAACAAGTTTAAATGTCTAGAGAAGAAGAATTATCGTGCTTGAAGCTAAATCTATGTCCACATACAATTCATGATAATCCAAGTAAACAAGAAACATACGTCATCATGATTCATCCCTATCTAATGCAATCACCATTAAGAGTAAACCAAAAAGCATAAACTCCATATACAATCTAAAAATTCTATACATAATATATAGGAAGTTAAAAAATTAAAGATTATATAGTATTTCAAATTTTAAAAGGCTATCAAATCCAGATAATAAAATTCAAATACCATGACCACAACATTCAATGTTTCAAATTTTCAAATATAGACTCAATATTTCAAGTTTCCACACTCAATAATAAAAATTTTCAACCCTCTTTTTTTGTATCCAATTCAATTCATGTGCTCCTTTCCCCAATGGTTTCTTCGCCTATGGCTTTACTCCTTTCCCCAATGGCAGAAATAACCCCAAAACTTATGAGATCATCCGTAACACTGTCCAGATTTTTTAAAATTCTTTCTTCTTGCTTTGTCGCATCTCCATGGGACAACAAATTTGGATCAGTTGTTGCCTTAGCTTTGAATAATATTTCAGGGTCGAATCCATGCTCTTTAATTATCCACTTCAGTGTATTGTTTTGTTTGTTAACCAAAACAATATTTTCCTTTAAATTCTTCATTGCGGATAAACTGTTCTTCGTTGTTTCCAAGTGAAATTGGAAAACCTTTGATTGACTCTTCAAATTTTCATATTTCAACTGCACAAAAAAAAGGAATGTCAATTCAACATATTACTTAAATAAGAAAATTTCAAATTAACAAAAAATATTGTTTGAAAGTGATAATACTTACGACCGCTCTATCTCTCTCGGCATTTGCAACTGCTACTAGATCCTTGTCCTTAGACCATTTGTTAAAATATGCCTGGGCCTCAACACTAATATTTTCCAATTTGTTTAATGTCTTATCCAAAATTTCATCTTTATAGTTGTTGTTATACGTGACAATCCCACTTCTTACTTGGGTAAGTAAGGAATCCATCTTTGCATGTTGATTCTGGACTGCGGTGTATAAACTATCCCTTTGCCAATAATTTTCAAAATGACTAATAATCTCATTGATAAGTACTTTAGCCCTTCTCTCCCATTCTATGAGCTAATTGATATGACGGTAGAATAAACTCACTGACATGGGATTGACAATCATAACCAATTAAGTTCTCTAAAGGAAAAGGTAGCAATTGTTCACCATCAGTATCTGATGAAGATGATCTTGCTGGAGAGGTATGGGGGCTTTTGGGCTGATCAACTACTACTTGTTTCTACCTTTGGGTGGCCTGATCTTGTTTGTGATAAAATTAATCAAGATTCAGACAAATAAATTTAAATCGAAATGTAATTCAATATGGTAAAGTATGTTGAAATTGAAGTATACCTATTGGCCTTGAATCATCTCACGGTATTGAAAAAACCAGTTGGGTCATTGCTATCAATGCCCAAATAATCTTCATCTAAATTTATATTATTCAAAACCGATATGCCCATTGCACTGGGCAAGCCACCAAGTGAGAGGGTTGGAATTTGAAAGGAGGAGGTAATGTTTAGTGTCCCGTTAGGGGCGGATAATTGGCATGCGTTTACCAATGTTCTTTTTCTTGTTCCTCTGGTTGGAATTTTAAATATTATTGGTTGAGGGGGGGTCGGTGCCGTTGTTTGAACGAAGGACTGCAATGTGCTGAAAATTTCAAGAAAAAACATGAAAAACTAGAAAACAATCCAAAAACTATGAAATTAAACAAAGTAGTATTCAAAAGTTGTACCTTGTTGTCGAGGGGTAGTTTGTCGTGGTGCTAAGGGTGGCCATGTAGGAGTAGTAATTGGTGGTTGTTGAGAAGATACGAATGCATGTGACTGTACTGAGTGAGTTGGGGAAGATGGTTGAGTTTCCGAAACACGCGTATGGTCCAAAGTCCCTGTAATGTCATCAACATTGAATTGTATGTCAATTCAATTGGTTAAAATTTAAATTGGAAAATAAAAATAAAAATTTGGAATTTGTAAATAATATATGAGAAGGTATTACTTCTCTGGCATTTAACGAGTTCAAACTGTTGAGGGTTCGGAGAGGAGTGAGCTTCCATTTTAGATTGGGAATCTCCCGAAGCCTCAGCGTGTTGTTGGCCTCTTCCTCTTGATAACGCCTTTTTTTGGGGAAGGGCTTCAATAAATATTCTCTGCAAACCGTAAATTGTTAATAATTGTGCAATGTAATGTCGAAATACAAACTTAATAGTTTATACATGTTTTTATTCAAATGGAATTGACAACTTCATCAACTCCTCGTCAGTGCAAGTAGGAATTGGTTTGTCTTTTAAATTTAAAAGAGCCTCGTAATAAAGGCCAAGGAGATAGTTTATGGAATAAATGACAGGTTTTTCTGAAAGCTTTGCATTTTTTATGTCAGTTCTTATTTTTTTATAGATAGGTGCACCAATCAAATTTTTGTTTTGAGATAGTGGAAACTATGTATGCAATGGCCCAGTTTGGTATATCTATTTGCCAACCTGCAAAAACTATTCTAGATTGAAAAAAGGAAATCATTGTAGCAAGAAAGTGGTGTGTAATTGCTTGTATCCACACCATGCCTGGATTTATTGACATGAGCTGCAAATGCCAAAAAATAGTGGGAATTAATATAACATTAAATTGTATCACAATCAAAAAACAGAATAAAAAATGATGAATGAAAATGAATTATACTTACAATCAACATGGAAACCAAACGTTGATTCGAGATATTTCTTGTCGTCTTCCATGAGTGTTGCCTTCGTTGTAACAAAGGGTAAATTTCTGAATGGAAGGCCCGTAAACTGATGGATGTCAGTTGTGTCGATACCGAATTGAAAAATCGGCCGTCATTCAGAGTAACATAAAAAAGGTCGTCCTCTGTATTGTAGGACGAGAGAAGGTAGTTCAAAATATCTGGGTCTGTTTCGAAATGGGGCATCTCAATGAGCCCACTAAACTCACACACATCGATCAAATCTTTATATTTGGAAGACATCTTTAAAACAATATGGATGTGGGGGCACAAAGGATTCCTGTAGATGATCTTTCCCATGGATAGGACTAGATTTTCTTCTTGATTTTTGTCTTGAGCTTGCAGTTGGGAAGCACTTGAAGTCACCATTGTAGTTGTGCTTGCGTCTTTGACAATGATGGATTCTATATACAAAAAAATCGAGAGCCGGAAAGTGTAAATGAGAAAATGACCGACGGGAGGGTATTTATAGGCCAAATCAAGTGGAAAAAAGACCCATTGATGCGCGTCAATGCCCCTTGTTGACAAGCATCAATGACCCTTGTTGACGCGCATCAATGGCCCCTGTTGACGCGCATCAATGGTTCTTGTTAATGCGCGTCAATAAGGGTTAATGGTGCACATCAACAAGGGGCATTGATGTGTGTCAACAGGGGTCATTTATGTGCATCAACAAGGGTTATTGACACACGTCAATAGGGGACATTGACGCGTGTCAACAAGGGTCATTGACACGCGTTAATAGGGGTCATTGACGTGCGTCAATGGTACTTGTTGACACGTGTCAATGACCCCTATTGATGTGCATCAATGAACCTTGTTGATGCGTGTCAATGAGGGCCATTGACTTCATGTTGATGCGTGTCAATGGTTCTTGTTGACGCGCGTCAATGGTGCATCAGTACCTGAAACTCTGTAGTTTCTCTAGCTCGAAAAACATGGCAAAATTCGGTTCTGGAATACTGTCAAATTCACCTTTTGCTGAAACTAGTTCTAGGGATATTCACCAAGTATTTTCCACCTACAATTTTCTAGAGGTGTCTTAAAATGAACCTGGGCGTGCTAGAGTTGTGCAAAAATTGTGCACGTCTTATGATGCAAAGATCATAACTTGTGGAGACCATAACTTTTGATCCGACCGTTGGACCATCTTGAAATTTTACACGATGGTAGATATACATTGTACTATGTTGGGGTCAAATTTTTCGCAAGTTATTGGCCCTTTTGGCACATTTTTGGGCCCAAATTCCTCCATTTAGTGGCCTAAAATTGGCTCCGAATGTTTTTTTCACTTTTGACTAGGTTTTAGAAGTTTAATAACTTTTATTGTGATTGTTAGAATAAGTCAAAATTTTGTGTGAGCCTTAATTTATGAAGGTATATTTGGCACACAAATTTTGGGGTCCATCCGAGTTGTTTTTCTAGTAGGTAATTTTTGGCATTTTAGGGTTTTTAGAGTAGATGTGAAATAAAAGGAGGATTGTAATGATGTAAAAGTTTAGTGTGGATTCTAGAATGATAAGAAATATATTTTGAAACTTTTTTTTTATTTTCAAAGTTATTTATGTGGTTTTGGAGGATTATTTATTAATTACCTTATAATTAATAAACCCACATATCCCCTGCCACCTCAAAACCAACCTAATCAACCTGACTTGACCAAGCCCATGACTAATTAATCCCTCGGGAGAAAAGGAGGAAAGTTGGCTATTTTACTAAAAATAGCCCACTTTGACTTAACCGACATCGGTTCTACTCGACCACTGCCGTCGGTTACGTAACCGCCATCGGTTCCTGTAAATGACCTCCCCCACCAAAAACAAAGGATCGGAATTCATTTGAAAAATCTCAGAATTCACTTGGTAGAGCAGAGACAAGTGAAGAAAAGAGAAGAGTTTGCAGAGAAGGACATCGAGCCCAAGACTGCAAGCGAGTAACTAGAGCACGGTGACACTCATCTAAGCATTGGGAGAGAAGATGGCTCACTTTTGATTGTCAGATCATCCCACATGAGCCACCTTCGTCATCACAATCCTTGGACCTGTATCTTCATCAGGAACTAGTAAGTAGTGTCTTATACATTTTTAAATAACATTTCTTGAACTTTTGATTCATAGTAATTATAGGTTCACTCCTAGATCTACTACCGGTAGCACCCTACATCTCACTGTCATTCCTCTACCCTTACATTTCCCCAAGAACAGCCCCCACACTCTCTGAGTCTTCTCCATCACCCTATTGCCTACCCCTAATCATTTGCCAATCTTATAAACACCATAGCCGCCTCACAGCCAACCTTCATTGAAAGCCCCTAAATCACCACCCCTACCGATATCGGTTATCAGCAACCGGTACCGGTGTATAACCGCAGTCGGTTATACAGTGACCGACATCGGTCACTGTGACTCAAACCAAAACCAGCCTTTCTTCTATTGCTTTTTAACAAGGTAATTAAAGTGTAATTTTGCAATAGCCTCTTTGCTATCATTTGTGTTAATTCGTATTAAAAGGGGAGCTGACCACCTTCGAAAGGAAGTCTAATATTTCCTGGGCCCAAGGCAGTTCCCTCATTTATTGTCTAACTAAAATCTGGTGGTCTTGTATTCTTACTTGCAGGTAGTCCTTCCTAGACAAAAAGGAGTTCTTCATGATCGATCTGATCTCTCTCTATGGTACGTGCGCACCCTCCCAACACTCAACAGGTATTCCTCCTAGCCCTAACCCTCATCTGTTTCTCAAGAGAATGAAAGGATAGAAGCACCTCTATTTTAAGAATGGAAACATTCTGTGTGAAACATTTTGGCACGCCCGGTGGGACCCTTCTTGGGTTTCTTTCTTTCTTGCTTGCTTTCATATAGGGAGCACACTTGCTATTTTCTTCTTCTAAATATTCACAAGATATTTTTGTCATTTTGGTAAAAGAATTTGTCTTTCTTCCTCATCGTTGCATTAGTGAAAGTCATCTTCTTTGCTTCATCGAATATCATTTTCGATTTGGGTTTAAAACACGTGCATCACATTCTTGCTTGTTGTTTTCAATTCTAGTGAACATAGATTAAGTAACAGGTCGTACACGTGGGGGTGATATCCACGGTATTGACAAGAAATTAATCTTACTTTCACTACACAACACATACCAAATCACATCATAATCAACACAACAGCTCAAACATTCCCCCCCTTTTCCATGGTATTCCTCCGCCTGATTGAGGTAACCTTATAAGCCAAAACAAACTTGACATTTCCCTTAGGTCTTTTGTTTAGGATTGACATCATCTTGCGTCTAAGGCATAAGCCCACAATAATTAAAACTAATCCTAGGGTTAGTCTCTTGATTTGCTTGTGCATCTTGCTTGTTTTTAGTTCTGTTTCTCTGTCATACACTATTTTTGTGATCACTTCAGAACAGTTTGGTAGGTATACTAAGCCTTGTTAACCCCAAATAAGCAGCTTCTTACAGCTTCTTACACCGGTTCTATTCTACCGACATCGGTTAAGCGGCCGATGCGGCTAAAAAGTCGATGGCCGACCTCGGTTATTAGACCGATATTGGTTACTGTCTTTCACAGTTCCCGAAAAACCAACAACCTACCAATTCCAACATTTTGTTGCTTGCTTATATTCTGATAGATTGCATCCCTCTTGTACTCTTGTCCATGGTTGTTATCACTCGGAAACAAGCTGCAGCCATGGTTTCACATGCCTGCTCCATGCCTTTTCCTGAATCACCCCTTCACATCCTATGGGGAATCCTACGGACACCAGTGAGGTTCCCAAAATCCCTGTAGGAGATAAGGAATTTGTGAAATTTTTGGATGCTAATCCTAGCGTTGTACAGTACTATTTGTCTCATACCCCTGACCGTACACCCGACGGTCAACTCCTTGTTGGTATGCCTATTAGTATAGCTGCTCACTTAGCTCCTTCCCCACTGATAACTCCACCTTGCCTTCTTCATCCTTAGCCCCGTCTCCCAACTCAGTGGCTTCGGGGTTCATACGACACAGATTGGCTTTCCTTTGGTTAACTCTAGGGCCCCACATATCATTACCGTTGACTCCTCCTACCTCATCTCTCTCATGAACTGCTCCTTTCATAACTTGCTCTCTGCCACCTATCCACACAAGCTTTCCTTCTCAAGCTCCACCCACCTTTTCATTTCCACACACTTATCCGGTGGCTTCAACATCTTATATAGGACATCCCTATTCGGTCACCTCAACATATTCATCCTCAATACCTTATCAACATTTAACCCCACCATTGTCTAGTGGTGGCTCTTGGCCCATCCTCCTCCGTTTACAACAACACACCATCATCTCACCCAACCACTTTGATTTAATCAAACAAATGATGGACAAGATGCAAAATCTGGAGGCTTACATTTGAAGCATAGCACCACTGACATACGAGCAAGTTTGTCGGAGCCTATTCATCCTTCTGTCCCCCTTCATTCATATCCTCCTCAATGGGAATTACCAAAATTTACTCGTTTTAATAGTAAGGAGGATCCTCAACAACACTTGCGATCATTTAGACATGCCTGCTATCTGATTGCTCATGACGATGCCTTACTACTCCACACCTTTCCCATGTCCTTATCAGGACCCACCTTGGAATGGTACAGTGCTTTAACCCAGCACTCAATTTTCTCTTTTAACCAATTAGCCCAATCTTTCTTGGATCATTTCTCCATTAATATCGCCAAGAAAGTATCCATCACCGACCTCTATGCCATCCGAAAATTTGAAGATGAATCTATCGCAGATTTCGTTGGATGATGGCGGGGCCTTATCAACCAACTTACTTATGCCTTGCCTCAGGCCGAACTTATCGAACTCTTTACGTGGGCCTGTGCTAAGCACATTTCTCCTACCCTCCAAATTCAAACTTTCCACACCTTTGATGAGGCCTTTACTATGGCTCGGAAACTAGAGATTCGAGCCTTAGAGGATGAGAAATTGTGGTTGCACAACAAAAAAACCTAATTTCAGACCCAAGACTCCACCAACAAACCCAACACCACCAATTCTCACGCATCGACTGCTTCGAAATCAAAAGGAGTTGTACACGCGGTGATGGTCAAATCCCAAGCACCATCTAATACCCACCAAAACCACCTATAAGTATAAAGCCGAGCCCATCAATTACACTCCTTGGGAGAAACTTATGGTGTGATATTGGAAAAAAATTGCTCAAAGCGGGAGCTATCACCTTACCTCTGTTAAACCTCACTCCGGGTTTGATTCCACCCATGCTTATACCTTCTTGGTACAAAAAAATGACTTACGTAACTTCCACCGTGAAGGGACACGATCACAGCTGTAAGATGTTGAAAAACATAGTGCAGGAAATGGTTGATGCAGGGGATATAACCCTCGATAATCCTAATGCCCCTGCTAACCAAAATTTGAAAATCTTCAACAAACCATTCCCAAACCACTCTTCTAACAGTAACATAAACCAAGATATCTTAGCCGAGGAGAGTGTTCATGAAATTCCATGCAGTTTTGACTCCCAACCAAAAGCTTCTATCGAGGAAATTCTGAATCAAGCCTCTTTACTAACATAGGGATCCGAACCCTCTTCACCCCCATCAAGACAAAATGATAATCTTGCCATTCCTTTACCCATAAAGGAATTAACCACCCAAGTTCTCTTCTCACGAATGAGTCTTCTTACACCACATCCCTGCAAGATTGTGAGCGGATGTTATCTAACTTATCTATTTCCCAAACATCTCCTTCTGTCACTCTTGCTATAAAAGAAGAAGGCTCGCCACTGTTTCTGTCATCCTTAGACGAGAAACCCCTCGAACCAACATCACCAAATTCTTTAATCATGACGGATCCTCTCAAACATGCCCTCCTACCTATTAGTTCTTCATCGCCTAAATCTTTTCAGTGACCGGTTGACCTCTTAACGCCCATTGATACAGTGCCTCATTTACCCCTGTATCACACCCACAGTGGACCGGAATCACAACCCACCTCTCTTCCATACAAAAGTTCCTATTCACACGTGAAGATTGTCACCCCTCAGAAGATAGACGAGTCCTATGGGAGCGTTTGAGTACACCATGCTCTACTCAAATGCAGATGACCGATCCAGACATCTCTACCATATACCCGAGGTGTTTACAAAAGCTCAAAATGCCTATGTCCTCATCTTCACCCCCCTCATCTCTACCAAATACCTCATCCACCTCTATTAACCTAACCAAACCTTCCCCTACGCTTGGGACGTCACCAATACCCAGCCTGACACACCCACCTAAATGGTTAGATTTATCCAAAAATAAAGCCGTCAATCCACCTAGGAGACAGACCCAATCTCCTCAACTCCAATCTATGCCTCTGTCACAACTAAAACCATCACCATCACACCTACCTTCTATATTGGGACCTCATCCCTCCACCTTGCCTCAATACATCATACCTCCTGCGTTTTCTTTAAAATGACCTACACCTTCTACACCCATACAGAGATCCATGGGTGTATCAACACCATCACCCCAAATATCCGTCCACCTACCAACCCTAAACAAACTCCATCATCAAAGGATTTGTTTCTTTGTCACTCCTCTTTCTCGTGGTTGTTTCCTGCCACCACGTCATCTGTGGCCTCATCATCTAACCAACTAAACATAACTTCTGCCGAAAAGCCAAGTTTAGTTAAATCCAATTATAAAAACCCCTTGTCTAAACCACCACCCATACGAATCAACCATACCCAATCATTACCAAAACCCACCCAGTCAATAGCCTCATCTTCCTCTGACTTTGACCCACTCAAAGGATCTTACGCCAAAATCCTTGATATGTTGGTGGAGAATGCGACCATTTCCCTACCCCCACTTAGACCCTATGATCCATCTAAGCCTCGACCTATAGGTTATGATGAGTCTAAAATCTGCGCTTACCACCACACACCAGGACATGATGTAGAGGGATGTAAAACTTTGAAAGCCATCCTTCGTCAGTCACCTCTCTCGGATAGAAAGGTTAAGAAAGACAACTTACGAAGGGAGAAACCTTTAGCTTGATCCCTCTCTCTATACCACTGTCCCCACCTCACCAAAATATCATTATTGCACCCCACCTCTCGAAGACAATGACTTATCCCTACCATCTTCCTCCTCTCATGTTCACGAGATCAACATGATTAGTATTGCTACTCGAGGGCAGAAAAACAATGGGAAAGCTAAAGAAAGCACACCTGCGACCTCTCTTCCTCCGTCCGCCATCCCGATCACACCACCACCTAAAGTGGTTATTCGTGGACCTGCCTACCCCGTCTCTGATGGAGTTGCCCACCGTACCATGATCAAACAGCTTCACCAATCACCTGTAAAAATGACATTGTATGATCTCATTCAAACCTCTGAATCTCATCGACAAGCTCTCGTTGAGATCCTTCAAGGTATAGAGGTCTTACCTAATGAAACCTTTCCCGTTGCCTCCATCTTAACACCCAACCACGTTGCTTCTCTCACCAAACAAACTACCACTTCCATCCACTCCTGTCTGACAAGCCATTTTCATCGGTTCTCCGAAGATGAAATTGTCGACTTTGGTGCGAAAGATCTGACCCGCTCTTTTCATCTCGGCTTACGTCACGTCGGGACATCCGAGTACGTCGTGTTATGATCGATGGGGGTGCTAGCTTAAACATCATCTCTTCCAAATCCTTCCAACAAATGAATATCCCTTCCAGCTGCATGTGTGCCAACCCCACCATGTTGCGTTCATTCAATGATGCTATTACTTCTACCTTAGGCACCGTGATCCTTAACATTCGTGTAGGGCCACGTACTTTACCTGAACTCTTCTATGTCCTTGAGGAGAATTCGATACAACATGTTGTTAGGCCACCCTTGGATCCGGGCTATGGGATGCGTTCCCTCCACCTTACATAGATGCATAAAATTTGAGTATGAGGGGAAGTCCTACACCATAAAAGCTGACCCTCCCCCCTTCAAAACCTGCAATATGTTATATCGCCCTAATGATGTGCTTGTACCAGTCAAGACACCCATTCATCCAACCCAACCATCTATTTCGACCACACCTCAACCATCCACCTCAACCGCACCTACACCTTGACCAATGAAACCGCCGCCATGCAAATACCACTTCCTTCCCCGGACAACATCCCGACCTCGGATCCCTTAGTAGATGTTTTCAAATGCCTTACCTTTTGGGGAGTATCGCCTATATAATGTTAGCACTTTCCATACCCCACGAGTAGTACGACGTTACATGCATCCTACCCTACGACCGTCGTGTGGGGGAAGTAATCTCCTACGGACCACCTAATTGCCGCACCAACCTAACGTATGGGGGTGTCGATACATCCTCTGTCACCCCTGAACCTCCCCTTGGTGTGGTTCCCTTCCAATCTGATTTTCAATATCTAACTAATCGTCATTTTCGCCCTCACCTTCTGACCTTTGTCTTGGAAGGGCTTGGTTCGGTCTTTATGAACAAGGCCGACATACGATCATTCCTGTAACTACACACAAACACAAAGATCATCGTGGTCTTGGATTCTCTAACCCACCTACACCAAAACACCGCATATCCATTGTATCCGGAAGGCAGACGAGTCACCCCTTCGAACCATCATCACCCATTTTGCCATCGTCACCCACAGAGTCGATAGACCCTGAATCTATCCCTCCTACCTTTTTTTTTCATAAACGCTATCTTCCTGGGTCCTCTCACTTATCAACGTGATAATGAAGACCCATCTTCTCTTCCCCTTCTGTATCCAGACATGATCGAAGAGGACTCACCTTTAATTAATGTTGTTGAGTGCCAGGATGACGAATCCATCCTCACTTACCTTGGTGCGGATGACTCTTATATTCAATGCGCCTTACCATCTGACACTCAAACCATGTTGAATGAGTCGACTATAGAAATCAACATCCACACAGAGGATGATCCTCACATTGTGAAGATCGGACAATCTCTTAACGCATCAGAACAAACTGCCTTCACTACCTTCCTCCGTTCCCATGACCAAGCTTTTTCTTGGTCTACTGGTTGACATGCGAGAATTGATCCACGACATTGCTTGTCCATAACATTACCACGAAACCGATTCCAAACCAGTTAAATAGAAAAGCTAAGAAAAATGCATCCACGCATTGCCCTCTTGGTCAAAGAAGAGCTTGACGACTCCTTTTTCTGTTTCCTTCATCTTACCTATTGATTATCCTCAATGGATTTCTAACATCGTACCTGTTACTAAAGCAACGGGGGGACTTCGGATATGTATGGATTTCCGGGACCTTAACCTCGCTTGCCCAAAGGATGACTTCCCCCTCCCAAGTATTGATCAACTTGTTGATCTCACTTTGCGAGCCATGAGATGCTTTCCCTCATGGATGGCTTCTCGGGATCTGATCAAATTTTGGTAGCCCAGGCCGATCAACATAAAACCACCTTCATAACTCCTTGGGAACCTTATTGCTTCGTGTCATGCCGTTTGGCCTTAAGAATGCTTTGGTGCGACCTATCGGTGGGCTATGACTTACATTTTCATGACATTATGCACACTATCCTTGAGGATTATGTCGATGATCTTCTTGGAAAATCTAAACATCGCGGTGAACATCTCGATGTTTTAACCATTATTTTCGATCACTGTTTACAATCTGTGTTCATCTTCACCAAAGAAATGTGTCTTTGGTGTCCTTTCGGGAAAACTCCTTGGTTTTATTGTCTCTTTGCGTGGCATCGAGGTCGATCCAGCTAAAGTCAAAGCTATCCTAGAAATGCCCCCACCCACTAACCTCAAACAATTGCGTAGTTTGCAGGGAAAACTCCAATCTATCCGGCGTTTCATCTCACAACTCTCGGATCGATGTCAACCTTTCCATCATCTCCTTAAAAAGGACATTGTCTTTCAATGGAGCGAAGAGTGCCACCAAGCCTTTGAGGCTCTTAAAGCCTATCTCTTGCAGCCACCCGTGCTTATCCCACCTCAGGACGATCGCCCTTTCTACCTTTACCTTTCCACCACCGACCATGTTGTAGGAGCCATGCTCACACATCGTGACTCCGAGCATCGAGAACAAGCCATTTATTACATAAGTCGTACTCTGGTGGATTACGAGACTAGGTATACACATGTAGAAAAGTTGTGCCTAGCCCTATCATTCGTGGCCACCAAACTCCGACACTACCTCCTGAATCACAAAACTTTTGTCATCACCAACACGGACCCCATCCATTATATGTACGCCAAACCTCATCTAAACCAACGCATCGCCCGATGGCTTATGCTCCTCGCTGACCTCGACCTTGAGTTTGTACACCAGAAATCAATCAAAGGACAAACTATCGCAGACCAACTCATGGAAGCCCCTTTACCTGGGGAACAATTTACCAATTTTACTTTCCCTGACGAACTCATTGCCACTCTTTCACTCAGTGATGAGTCGTATCCAATGACCCTCTTCTTCGATGGATCCAAATGCCAGCGTGGCGGAGGGGCCGGCATTGTTCTCATTCCTCTGGATGCTTGAACCTATGCCTCTTTCATTCCGGCTCGATTTCCCCTGCACTAATAATACAGACGGAATACGAGGCCCTTGTTTTGGGTCTCCAGGTTGCGTTACACTTAGGTGTAAAATCTATTAACATTTTTGGTGACTCTCAACTGGTCGTCAATCAAGTTACGGGCATCTACCAATGTAAAAATGAGGAACTTCAAAAGTACAAACATTACGTGGATTCACTTTTGACCTTATTTACTCATTATTCTATCCAAACCATTCCCCGCTCAACTAATAAATTTGCGGATACTATGGCTTGCTTAGCCTCACAAATTCTGCCTCTCACCAACTGACTCTGACATATTTGTCTTGGTCCAACAACTCTTTGCCCCATCTTACTCAGCCCCGGATGTTGGTATGATAAATAATGTCTCCGCTGATTCGCAGGATACTTGGTATCACCAATTTCACAATTACCTTACAACCTCTGTTCTCCCATCTGACCTTACGAGTAATGAAAACGTGCTTTTCTTAAAAGTGTTTCTCGTTACGTCGTCATGGGGGGACTCCTCTATAAACGTGGCTTTGATGGCATCCTCCTTCGATGTCTAACCGGCGCGGAGGTCACCTATATCATCCAACAAGTCCATGACGGCATTTGTGGTGGACATTTTAGTGGCCTTGCCGTGGCCAAACGGATCCTTCACCTAGGCTATTATTGGCCTACTCTTAATAACTGACTACTATGAATATGTTAAGCGTTGTATTATGTGTCAACAACATGCCAACCTTCAACATACTCCTAGCCATCCACTACAGGTCGCACGAGATCTTTGGCCTTTCTCCCAATGGGGTTTAGACCTTATTGGTGAGATTCACCCGCCCTCTTTCACAACGTCACCATTGGATAATCACAGCAACCGAATATTACACTAAATGGGTGGAGGCCATTCCACTCATTTCAACCAAAAAAGAAAAAATCGTAGAATTCATTAACCATCACATTATCTGTCGTTTTGGTGTTCCTCATCGCCTGATAACAGATAATGGAAAATCTTTCAAAAACAAGTTATTACAAGACCTTTGTGACAACTTTGGTATCAAACTTAGCTTCTCATCACCTTACTATCCACAAGAAAATGGTCAAGCCGAATCTTCTAACAAAACCCTAACCAAAATTCTCATGAAAGTCGTTAACGATTCTAGAAAAAATTGGCCTGATCACATCCCCTTTGCCCTTTGGGCTTATCGGACTAGCATTCGTACCTCCACTAATGCCACCCCATTTTCTTTGGTATATGGTACCGAGGTTGTCTTGCCTCTCGAAATACAAATACCCTCCTAAGAATATCTCTTCAGATATTCTCACCAATGATGATTTCCGCCAAGAGCGGTTAGCCCAATTGGAGCTTCTTGACGAGCGTCGTCTTATAGCTCTTGACCACCTTCAAATCTATCAAAAGCGCATCAAGCGTGCTTATGATAAGTGACTTCATGAGCATACCTTTAAGGTTGGTGATCTTGTCCTCAAAGAGAATCAACATGTAACCAAACTAGAAAAGAGCAAACGTGGAAAATTTGCTCCTAATTGGATTGGGCCTTACATTATCACTCACACTTACGGATCAGGCACTTACCATTTAGCTTCGCTTAATGGTAAACCTGAGCCTGAACCCCTTAATGCCTTGCATCTTGGCCATTCTATTGTTGAATTTAGTGTTATATCACTTCTTATCTACCTTGCGCTCGTCCCTTGAGCTCATTTACCACCTCATACACTTTGTTTCATGCATCTCAAAATAGAATCAAGCTCACGTGGTTTGGTCATCACCTCCTCTTAAAGATGCCTTCCCCTTTTTAGTCTGGTCCATGACTTAAAAGTATCAAAATAACATGTTCTCAATTATACACTTATGGGATATTCTTGAGTCAAACTTCCTACAAAACTAGATGCTTCATGCCAAACGGACATCTAGACCTCTAAGTTATACATAGAATTGCTCCCTCGAAGGACAGCTATGTGTAAAGCCACATCTGCTATTATAAATAGACTGCTCCCCGAAGGACAGCTATACACAAAAGCCATATCTGCTACTATAAAATAGACTGCTCCCTTGAAGGACAGCTATACAAAGTCAGCCTTTATCAGAAGCTTCTCGCATTGCTCAGCTTCGTGAAGAGCTCAAGAACAACAAAATACATATCCCATGTAGACTTCCCGCATCGATCAGTCTATATCCAGAAAAATAAAAGTAGTATTCAAAAGCACTTTTGAGTCATGGACTTGTCTATTTAGGTTTGGTTTTCTTTTGTCAGCATAATCACCTTATAACAAATTCTCTGCGCCCCAGCTCTACCAGCCACCTCACCTCACCATTCGTCAAAGCAACAAAACTCAAGGGACGTGACGTATATCCGATATATTGTGATTATACAACTCTTTTCACCTATCGACTTCTCGCATATGCAAGGTACCTAGGGATTCAAGCTCATCCTACGTTAATATGTGGTTTGTTTAGCTCTTTTCAACTACGGGACACTTTTGCCTCTTTTACTCGAATCTAGGATTATGTGTTGACCTTAATCAGGACACGGTTCCCTACTACTTGGGTAAGCTAACTTTCGCTTCACCTATACCTACACCAACATCGCCAATACCTTACCAACACCAACAACATTACCCTACCAATATCAATATTTTTACCAACCAACAAATTGCCTAACCACAACCAAATTGCCTGAATTCACCTCTCCCTGGTCCTAAGGGAGAACTACATCGGTCTGAGGCCCCTCCTTGCTTTGTGCAATGGGCTATGTAGGCAGCACTTAGGAGACATGGGGTCTCCCAAGGTTAGCTCGACCATCCCCTACCATAACCTATCATGTGTTGTAAATATAAATATTTTTGTGTATTTCTATTTGATAACATTCATCTTTATCCTTTTTTTTCAAAACAAACATTCAAAACACAACCATTCTTATTATTATCATAACTCAAATCAACATACATATTCAGTTTTATTTAGATGTTAAACAAATACATCTTCTCTATCATCGACGCGCAGGTCGGCATCCTTATTTATTCTTATACCTCTATGAAATTCACTTAGACCCTTGCGCCTCATCCCGAACCAGGTGATGATCGTGATCGTCGACGTCGCTCACCTGGCCTCTCCATCCTCAAAGGTGCTACTTTGCTATTGGTTCCTCCCACTGATCTGCCAATCTCTCCTGTAACATATGAATACGCCCTCTCACGTGGAGGAGTCTCGCCTCTAGTCTCTCCACTCGTGACTCCACAACCGCTACCAATCCCGTTGTCTCATTCACCCACGTTTGAAGCTGGTGCACTAAACCTGTGGGTGATCTCTCTCATTGTAATCACAGCTATGTTAGGGATGATCGGCCCTCTCATGAACCTCGCAGCTCTGCTACCCACCATAATCTATAAGCCTCTGTTCTCTCCTGCATCCATTACCTGCGATCGGCTGCTTTCTCTTGGCCCTTACGGAGGTGTCGGTAGGGGAGGTGAGAATGATGCCTCGGCGTCGATCCTCATGTATGGTCTATAAGCCATGGGTATATCCTAAACAAATCCAAATTGTCGCCACACGTGATCTAGAGGAATCCTCTCGTACTCACCTGGCATGTGCCCCGCGATCCACCTCAATCACTCTACACCCAAAATCCTCGGCTATGTT
Organism: Taxus wallichiana var. yunnanensis; assembly: GCA_018340775.1. Lineage (NCBI taxonomy): Eukaryota > Viridiplantae > Streptophyta > Pinopsida > Cupressales > Taxaceae > Taxus > Taxus wallichiana. The sequence goes on along the minus strand of CM031234.1, from coordinate 736,062,725 downwards.
CTCTGTCACCATATAGTTCCGTAAGGCCTCCAATGGATATCTGCAATCGTCACCATCTCCCACACCTACCTATAATACTCGATGTCATCTGTCACGGCCTGGGATCTCGCCTCTTGTTCTATTTGGACCCATCGTCTGAATCCCAACCTCTGCACTCCTGTCTCTCTTTCCTGGATTGGTCGGCCTATTGGTCACACACACACAATGTGCTCATAGGCCCAACAATGTAATAAGTATGCACAATCCAGTGTCGTCCTGTGATTTCACCTGCAGGCCCATAAACCCCTGTATAGCTCCACCAGATATGCGGGTGCCCATGCGAAAGTCACGCTCCTTTCTATCATTTCCCAAATAATACACATCAATGCTTTTGGAAATCTTCCCCCATCCACCCTCGGTAATGCATAATACCCCACCGCTATCATTAATACCACTTTGCCCGACCTTGTTGCCTCGGGGTGTCTTGCATACATTATACCATAAGTGAATGTCAAACCTCAACATTGTGTCAAATCTCGTGCGGCTGAACCAAATCTTTGTTGTTATCGCTCCCATGCCACTTAGGCCCCTTTGATACACTGCTTGTCTTCCTGTAATTGGGAGCCTCAAAATTCTAAACACATCTTCCAATGTCACTTTGTCATCTCCCTGTTGGCGGATAGAAGGTATTCTTTTACGGATTCCATCTCTCAATCAACACTTTGAACATAGCATGATTGCGTGTGATTCGTGAATAATAGCGGATTCCACTTAACCCCACACGGTTTATCAATGCCCATTCAGCTGATGTTACATCCGCTCGGACTCGTGACAACAAAGGCTTTGGCACACTATCATTCATCCTCAACCTACCTCCTCTGCTGCATACATACATCAAATCAACAAACAACCATTGATAAATCAAATCCCCAGTGTTTTTCTCACATTACGGAATTTCATACGATGTAACCATATCGGTTATAGATAACCGATACCGGTTACCTAACGACACGGTTATCTCTAAATGATATCGGTCCTTTGTCGATCTATACTGACTGCTTACAAACACCACCTTATGATAATTATTTGCTCATTTACCCCTCTCTGTACCTACAAACATACCCAAAACCCCTACTTACCTACCCCATAACACTCACCCCATCCCAAACCCTTGCCTATCACCTTTTCTTTTCATCTCTACCCACTTACCTTCTCTCATCCTATCCATAAAACATGCGAGAATTGAATTCTGACCAAAAATTTTACCTCTTGGGAGCGGCGACTTGAGGTGGAACCTGTCTTCCCTCTCGTCTCTGCCTGCTGGATGCTTCTCCTTGTTCAGCCATGTTCACCACCCTCTTCAATATAACTTGCCTTTCTGCCTTCTTAATCTCAGCCCACAATCACTTTACCTGTCTCTTTCCTCCTTATCACTCAATTCTCCCATGCAATTACCTGTATCAGTCGTCAAACAACGTCGCATTCTCGTATTTAACTTGTTGCATGACTCTAAAAATAAGAACTTAAGTTGCCTCCCAAGCTTTTCTATTTTTAGAAAAGCTCGTTTTAGCATAACCGATATCGGTTACCTAACCGGTATCGGTCATATGTCTACCGACATCGGTTAGCTAACCGATATCGGTCACATGTCTCCTTTTGCTTAAACCTAGGCCTTTTCTCTAGTTTTTACAAATTTTTGGTGGCGCCCACCTCTTTTCCCTACATAACGACATCGTTATCAATATTTGTCATCAGAATCCCATCAACGCATATACATATCATCAAAATTTCAACAACATCATCTATATACATTAAATTCCAAAAACCATGAGACATTTGACTATATACATCAAACCAATCATTATACACACCATGTGGATCAAACTCATCATCTATATACATTAAATTTCAAAAACCATTGACAAAACACATGAGACATTTTCATATATACATCAACCCAATCATTATACACACCATGTGGATCAAAATCATCATCTATATATATCAATGTCAAATATACAACTTGCCCTGCATGGGGCCTCTGTGATCTAAAAAATACAAAGCTGGCACGCAGGCCATTGTTGTCTCTGTCAAAATCTCGACTCGGCTCGCAGGCCGGTCTCTCATGTCAAAAATATACTTGGCTCGCAGGCCGGTATCAACTATACAAAATGTACTCGGCTCGCAGGCCGGTATATACAACAAAAATGAATAAATAAATCATATGTGGGCACGCAGGCCTCTATATACATACTCGGTTTGTAGACCGGTGTCTATATCCAATATCAAAAACCCATCTCCGCTCCCAGGATGTCTCAGCTCTCTCCACCACCCTCGGCCCCTCCCCCTGCTGGTCTCTGTGCTGGCTCTCGCCTCCTCCCTGTAACCGACCCACCGGCTGTGGCTGCGGCCCCCTGGGATCTCTGGCTCTGGGACGTCTCGGCTCTGTGCGCTGCATATGGCTGATAGTCAGCCCCGGTACCATCGAGCACATCCTGATAATACTGGGCCTCCGCTCTCGCCTCCATATAGCGGGCCCGTGCCACCATGGCTGGTGGGGCTGGTCCCCCGACTCCTAATAATAGTGGCCCCTACCTGTAGGTACACCTTGTGCATGTGCACTGTGGTGCACATGCACTGTGCTGCGCTTACTGCGGTGGTGCACTGTGCTTGTGGCGGTGCATGTGGGTATCTGTGGTGGTGCACTGAGTGTGCTGAGCACATGCTGGGCTAACTACCCTGTAGCACCCCAATCTATGCTGTGCGGCGCGAAAGCTGCCCTGTAATAATAGCTGCACACTAGCCTAGAGGCGGTCCCTCTCCGTTATCACGGCCCAAAAATCTGGGTGTGGGCGGTGCTCTCTCATAGCTGCTCTCTCGACTACCCCACCACACCAAAATGCCCTGTCACTCGGCATCATCCATTTGTCATCATCATCCGGTCTCTCTGCTACCCAGTCTGGGTCAGGCTGGGCTGCAGTGCGAGCGGGTGGTGCCTCTACATCATCCCTCTGGTACTGCGGGAAGGGAGGTGGCTCATCCTGTCGTAAGCCTAACTGCCGTCGTACCCTCTCTAGGGGTATCCGCTCATACTCCCCGGGCCTCCGTCCAGCTATCCAGAAACTATACTGGATCCAGCGCAGCTGTGCTCGGGCTCCTCCTCGGGGCTGATGGCCTCTGTAGGGCCTCCATATAATATCGAGCGCGGTCAAGCCCTCTAACATGTGACGATAGTAGGCCACATCTCGTCCTGCGAGCACCGCTCGTGGCTGGCCCACGACCCCCAACCACCTCAGAAACCCATATCTGTATACTATCTGTGGCCCTGGCTGCTGGGGCAACCCTACTAGTCATATACAGATGATATGCTCGTAAGCCCAGTAGTGTAACAAAAATGTCGAGCATATACCAAATCACCTCATACGGCGATAACCCCACAGCTCTCTGTATAGCTGCACCAGATACACTGGTGCCCAGGCATAACATGTATGCTCCTCTACCATCTCATGCAAAACTCCCATCAAAGCCCATGGGAAGTGGCCTCCCTCTGAGTCAGGGAGGGCGAAGCAGGTGATACCAATCATCATCAACACGGCAAGCCGTGTCTCCTGTCGGTGTGCGCGATACATATCGCCATAGGCAATACTCGTGCTGTGATAAGTAATCAATGGGGCTGCATCCCCGAATACATGCAGGATGTTATCCATCATTGTCTCTGCATCCACCTGGAACACTGCCTCACCTACGATCGGCAGTCTCAGGATGTGATACACATCCTCTAATGTAATCGTCATCTCTCCAGTAGGGAGATGGAAGACATTGGTTGCGGATCCCATCTCTCGATGAGGGCAACCATCAGGTTGTGGTCCCTATCCACAGCCCTATACCACTGGACTCCACTGAGTCCAACCTCTCGCATGATGGCCCATTTGCTGCTTGCTGGTCACATGTGGCCGCATCCCCTCGATAGAGGGGCATCGATCCGCATCGTGAGCTGTTGGCGTGCCTGTAAAAACAACCCACTTCATCAGGCCTACCCTTTACAAAAACAACTACCTTAACCCTCTATACCCACTTACCCACCCACCACACCACAACCTCTATCACACACATCTACACCCACCTATCTTACCTATACATCTATGATTTCCCTTTACTTATCTCACACCCTACCTCCCCCCGATCTACTCTAGCCATCTAACTCTACCCCCACGATTTAACACCTCCTACTTCATACACACACACATAATCTATCCTACCCAGAACCAGCCCCCAACAACCCCATTCCCCCCCCCCCGAATCACCTTTCCTATCAACCCTACCTCCTCCCCCTTTACCCCCAACCAAACAAAAAAAAAAAAACAAAACTCTAACAACAAACAACCACCACAAAGTTCACAAAACCTAACTCCTACCCCCATCTTTGGCCAGTGCTGGTCACCCTCGGCCGCCGCCATCGGTCCCCAAGCACATTTATGTGCCGATGCGGTCGACATATGACCGACGCCGGTCTATCCAACCAAACATTTTTACAAACATTTTCGGTGACCGATGCTTGGTCGCTAGTGACCGACATCGGTCAGCTTTGTCCCATTCGAGGCCGAACCCAAAATGGCCCACAAAACCAATTTTTTCCAAAAACTACCCATTTACCCACCCAAAAGACCTAAAAACTTACCCACCCTGCCGTTTTGGCCTAACTAACCTACCTACCCACTCCATTTTACAAATTACTTCCATTATTCATTATTTTATTAAATTTGGGATTCCTACCCAAAACCCACATCTAAGTTAAAATCATTAAATTCACATAAGTAGGGGTTCAGAGCCTACCGGTACGACTACACGTCATCGTGGTGGGATAGGTGGCGGTGGTCCAGCTCCTCCAGCACCTCCTGCTCCTCTGGCTGTGCCATGGCTCCAAATCTCCTCAGCTGGGTCCTCAACCAATCAACCTCTGCCTCCTGATCACTGGGGTCTACCACTCACTCACTCCTCCACTCAAATAATGCCAACTCAGCCCACAAAATCAACAAAATCACTTCACACCTCAGACAAGACAAAATTAGGCGCTCAAATTGACAATGTGAAAATGACATGCCGTATTTTTCTTTTTATAGGTTTTGACCTATAACCGATATCGGTTATAGCGTGCCCTAAAACACCGATATCGGTCATTTAACCGATACCGGTCATACCTAACCGATATCGGTTACAGGCCTACTTTACCAAAATTTCTGCCCTTATCCACCAAACTTCCTGTCTCACCACGTCACCTCCCCCGGCTTTGCTAAATAGCATTATTTTGACTTCATTGGCCCCTGAATCACGGCGACAACAAACCACCATTGGCCAATCAGGCCACCCAACCAATCGGGCCCGACCCAGGCCACACCCAACCAATCAGGCCAGGCCAGGCCGACCAGAATCGGCCCGACCCCAGGCATGACCAACCATTTGGCCGACCCAGGCCGCCCGACCAACCAATCCGGCCCGACCCAGGCCCACACCCAAATCGGCCCGACCCGAGGCGCGACCAACCAATCGGCCCGACCCAAGGCCAACCAACCAATCGGGCCCGACCCAGGGCCACCACAGGCCCGAGGCCACCCAATCAATCCCCGACCCAAGGCCGACAATCCAATCCACAATTAGCCCCAACCAATCGGCCGACCCAAGGCGCGACCAATCAATCGGCCCGACCCAGGCTGACCCGATGCGCCACCAATCGAGGCCCGACCAAGGCGCGACCAACCAATCCGGCCCGACCCACGGCCACACCTAATCCATCGGCCTGACCCAAGGCCACCAATTACGTACCTCACCCAAGACCCGCAAATTATGATTTTATCCACCCATCATGTAGCTTTTTGTTCAATCGAGCTCACCTGTTCGTGTTCTAGCATGATTAGGATACTTGAATTGATCAGCCGACCAACTTTGCCTAGACCGAGACCGTGTGACGTTTATCTCAACCAAACCAACCATTTGGTACTATCTAGGACATGCCTAAACATTCATGTACCTTACCCATTATATCCCTGGAGCTACTTCCTATGCCTTGGATACCGAGGATTATATCACCCTTGTTGTTTGGATAAACTATCGACCTTTGCCTATGAATTGCTTGTTTGCTCTTGAATCATGTACCACAGGTCGCACTTTTGCATTTGACGTGCGTCTGCTTCCTTGAACTTACCCCACCATCTTACCATCATCCAACACCATTTATCCTTTATCAACCCTATCCCCGATTTCACGTCACCTCAATCGTGATAGATTTGAGGGGGATTACCTATACCCTTAACCGGGGCAATCACTTCTTATTAATTGTCAGTGCAGCTTTACAAGACAAGCTACATGACAACAAGGGGCTAATGTAGACACCAAATTTGTGTCTTACGACACCCTGTGCCCCGCATCTCATTTCATAACCTAACCTCACCACTTAAAACCTTACACAATTATTTATTAATTACCTTATAATTAATAAATCCACATATCCAAACCTGCCACCTCATTTCACCACCTCATCATGACCTAGCCCTAACCCTAAACTAACCTAATTAAGACCTATAACTTGGTCTACATCCACACCCATGACTAATTACTTCTCACCCGACACCAAAACCAACCTAATCATGACTTGACCAAGCCCACAACTAATCCCTCGGGAGAAAAGGAGGGAAAGTTGGCTATTTTACTAAAAATAGCCCACTTTGACTTAACCAACATCGGTTCCTACTCGACCGCCATCGGTTACGTAACCACCATCGGTTCCCTGTAAATGACCTCCCCCAACCAAAAACAAAGGATCGAATTCATTTGAAAAATCTGGAATTCACTTGGTAGAGCAGAGACAAGTGAAGAAAAGAGAAGAGTTTACAGAGAAGGACATCGAGCCCAAGACTGCAACTGAGTAACTAGAGCACAGTGACACTCATCTAAGCATTGGGAGAGAAGATGGCTCACTTTTGATTGTCAGATCATCCCACCTGAGCCCTGCCTTCATCATCACAATCCTTGGACCTGTATCTTCATCAGGAACTAGTAAGTAGTGTCTTATACATTTTTAAATAACATTTCTTGAACTTCTGATTCATAGTAATTATAGGTTCACTCCTAGATCTACTATTCCTCTGCCCTTACATTTCCCCAAGAATAGCCCCACCCTACATCTCACTTTGTCCATCCTCTACCCTTACATTGCCCCAAGAATAGCTCTTACACTCTCACGAGTCTTCTCCATCACCCTATTGCCTACCCCTAATCATTTGCCCGATCTTATAAACACCATAGCCGCCTCACAATCGAGCCAACCTTCATTAAATCCCTAAATCACCTCACCCAGACCCAAATTACAATTTTATCTACCCATCATGTAGCTTTTTGTTCGAATTGAGCTCACTGTTCGTGTTAACCGCATGATTAGGATATTGAAGTGATTAGGCGACCAACTTTGCCTAGGCCAGAGACCGTGACTTTATCTCAAAAACCACCATTTCTTCTATTGGAAACATGCCTAAACGTTCCTGTACCTTACCCGTTATATCCCCTGGAGCTACTTCCTATGCCTTGGATACCAGGATTATATCACCCTTGTTTGGATAAACTATCGACCTTTGCCTATGAATTGCTTGTTTGCTCTTCAAATCATGTACCCTAGTCGCACTACTGCATTTCAACATGCGTCTGCTTCCTTGAACTTACCCCACCATCTTACCATCATCCCAACACCATTTATCCTTTATCAACCCTATCCCTGATTTCACGTCACCTCAATCTGTGATAGATTTGAGGGGGATTACCTATACCCTTAACTGGGGCAATCACTTCTTATTAATTGTCAGTGCAGCTTTACAAGACAAGCTACATGACAACAAGGGGCTAATGTAGACACCAAATTTGTGTCTTACGACACCCTGTGCCCCGCATCTCATTTCACAACCTAACCTCACCACTTAAAACCTTACACAATTATTTATTAATTACCTTATAATTAATAAATCCACATATCCAAACCTACCACCTCATTTTGCCACCTCATCATGACCTAGCCCTAACCCTAAACTAACCTAATTAAGACCTATAACTTGGTCTACATCCACACCCATGACTAATTACTTCTCACCCGCACCAAAACCAACCTAATCATGACTTGACCAAGCCCACAACTAATCCCTCGGGAGAAAAGGAGGGAAAGTTGGCTATTTTACTAAAAATAGCCCACTTTGACTTAACCGACATCGGTTCCTACTCAACCGCCGTCGGTTACGTAACCACCATCGGTTCCCTGTAAATGACCTCCCCCAACCAAAAACAAAGGATCGGAATTCATTTGAAAAATCTAGAATTCACTTGGTAGAGCAGAGACAAGTGAAGAAAAGAGAAGAGTTTGCAGAGAAGGACATCGAGCCCAAGACTGCAACTGAGTAACTAGAGCACAGTGACACTCATCTAAGCATTGGGAGAGAAGATGGCTCACTTTTGATTGTCAGATCATCCCACCTGAGCCCTGCCTTCGTCATCACAATCCTTGGACCTGTATCTTCATCAGGAACTAGTAAGTAGTGTCTTATACATTTTTAAATAACATTTCTTGAACTTCTGATTCATATTAATTATAGGTTCACTCCTAGATCTACTACCCGGCAGCACCCTACATCTCACTGTCATTCCTCTACCCTTACATTGCCCCAAGAACAGCTCCTACACTCTCTGAGTCTTCTCCATCACCCTATTGCCTACCCCTAATCATTTGCCAACCTTATAAACACCATAGCCGCCTCACAGCCAACCTTCATTGAAAGCCCCTAAATCACCACCCCTACCGATATCGGTTATCAGCAACCGGTACCCGAGTGTATAATCAGCGATCGGTTATACAGGTGACCAGACATCGATCACTTGTATGACTCAAACCAAAACCAGCCTTTCTTCTATTGCTTTTTAACAAGGTAATTAAAGTGTAATTTTGTAATAGCCTCTTTGCTATCATTTGTGTTAATTCGTATTAAAAGGGGAACTGACCACCTTCGAAAGGAAGTCTAATATTTCCTGGGCCCAAGGCAGTTCCCTCATTTATTGTCTAACTAAAATCTGGTGGTCTTGTATTCTTACTTGCAGGTAGTCCTTCCTAGACAAAAAGGAGTTCTTCGCAATCAATCTGATCTCTCTCTATGGTACGCACACACCCTCCCAACACTCAATAGGTATTCCTCCTAGCCCTAACCCTCATCTGTTTCTCAAGAGAATGAAAGGATAGAAGCACCTCTATTTTAAGAACGGAAACATTCTCAGTGTGAAATAGTTACATTATTAGAAATTGGTTATAAAGTTCCCCAATGATGATTCATATCCTTTCGAAGATGTTCGAGTGCCAAAACCCATTTGCAGATATATATTTCTAGCCTAGACATCCCTACTTAGCCCTCGCTTGCTTTTTCCTAGCTTCCCATTAGATTTCAAAGTAGTTTTGACCATTAGTGTCAAAACCGCCGCCTACATAGGGTGGTGGTCCTGCTTAATTTTCTATAGAGTTCACTCATGTTTTGATGTGGAATTCTCTCACTTAACTTCCATGTTTAGACATGTTGCTTATGTGTTTCGATGATTCCAAGGCCCAACTACCTTGTGGTAATCTATTCTTGCACTTCTATTTATGATTGATGATACTTAATAGTTTGAACTCCCTCTTCCCTTTTTTTATGTCCTCCTTTGGCTGCCAAATGGCTTCAACCATTACCCAGCTAAATTCCTATAAATACCATGCTTATGTGCAAGCAAAACCTGGAGAAAATTTGTATTCTTTCTATTGCAAAGTTGTTTCCTTCCTTGTTGGAAATTGCCAAAGCCAATCTCAGTTCAATTGTGCTTGCACTCTTCCACTTGCATTGCTTCCCAGTCTGCCAATTCAATTTGTTGTTTCGCCGCATCCTTCTTCTATTTTTTCCACATTCCCATCCGTTGGACACAAATATTGAAAGAATAAACTAAGGGCCAAGATACTCTTACAACTAGATTTGTTAAAGTTCTTGCAATATCCAAGTTGGAGGTGTTGTTTGATTCATTCATGCAATTATCAATTCTAAATTTATCATTTCAAATTTCATATCAAATGCGGTAGATAAATATTTTCATCGTTTCAATTATCAAGTCATTAGTAGATCGGATAAAATTATAAAGTTTGTTCTTCAACATTGCCTAGGAAGTTGCAGGGGAATAATAGTTTCTCTAAGGCTATGATTTATTCTTTATTTCGAGGTAAGAGTGCAATATTTCCTTTGTTAGATTAATTGTTCATTTGCTTTGTTCATTTATATTCTAGAAAACACAAAACCATAGTTTATATTTGATTTTCTTTATTAGCTTTTTTTAGTTAATTAGATGTAATCACACTTCATATGACAATTATGGGCCCTAAAGAACCCATAGATTCTAGCTTCAAACTGGTAATAGCACAACCAAACATAGTCATTCCACTTGGAGACATAGATCAAGGCCTTAAGTACAATGTTTTCAAGACAACTAGAGACATAAAAAGAATCAACCTATAACTAGACACATTAATCATTAAAGATGATAAAGTGTTGGAGTATTTTGAATCAACCAAATTACATATTACCTTGAGCATCCGTAGTATGACCATCAAAGGTCTCGTAACAAGAGAAAAAAATAGTTTTGAACCACTTTGTCCTGCAACCAAATGGACTTTAACTACTCATGGACATTGATATGAGACTTCGCGTCTTTTTTTCCTTAAAATCCCAACCCGATACGCCAAGAGGATAGAACATCTCAACGTGTTAAAAACTGCAGCCGATCATGCTTGTGATTATTGGACCACCCCTGAGCATAGATTACCTAACCGCCCTTGGGCTTCAGCTCTTGATCATTCTTATAACCATAGAGAAACCATGGCCAAAAATAATTTACATTTGTGATCCTACGGTTCCCCAACCGAATAGAACTAAGAACCAATTAGACGTAGACACTAGATTGAGAGCGTTAATCTTTCAAACCTCTCTATTGCCATCGGATATCATTAGACAATTGAACATTCTAAACGAAGAATCTCATCGAGCCCTCTCATTTTGGACCAAACCTGCCAACCATCCATAGAGCTGAACAGAATCATGCCCTCTCACTTTTAATTATTCCATGACCTTGTTTGGAAAAATTTATGAGGCCCTATTTAGTTTTTCACAAGTTCCACAAACAACAAAAAAGATATCTCCGGATCTTGATATTGATTGGAGTCTCGTATTACAATTTCCTTCTGATTTCTCCATTCGAGCCACCTAGGTTAGAAAGTCTTGCATCATGCTTGAGAAAATCCCACCATTGTAAGTTAGAGGTGTTGTATTTCCTTGACCACCTATCCACACACTATCGTCCATTACCATAGTCACTACCACTAGCCATTCACATTTTCTACACCGATCGCCTCGGCATGATCTCGGGAGCCGAGTGCGGTTGAAGGTCACATATTGATTTTCTTCTCTCGTATAAATTGGTGAATACGACATGGAGAGCTATTCTCCGATCATTTCCACGTTCTTCATCCATCTTCCTCTCTCCCATTATTCTGCGGGTATTTATATACCCCCCGAATATGTCGGGATACGACCGACCCATTTTGGGTCTTGAAGCGTATAACTATCAGGTGGGTAGACAACAACAGTCACCCTCACTTTCTACATGGCCAGATAACTATTCAACCACCCATCTTCAAACTCCTCCTCCTCAAGGTACCAATGTGTGTTCCTCAGTAAGGATCAAGGAAATTGATCAAATTACACAAACCCAATAGCCTAAACTCTTAAGCTCTCACAACATGATTTTTACCGAGAAACATGATTATCTCCTCGGGTCTTATTCGACAACCCATTAGCATGAAGTATGATCAACTCCCACATTTAGACGAGGAGTATTTAGCGATTACACAAGAAGAAAACAACATTTCGAAACATGAGTCAACCTTTTGATAGGCCACAGGACACATTGATGTCTTGCTTCAAAATAATAATACTACCCCTCCTACAGTGGTACATGTTGCCAATGAGGGGTGGATAAACAATGAGCAATTTATAGTGAGATATCATATCCTCAACAACTCCGTAAAAGTTCAACAACAGATGACAAAACAAAACACCACTCCATCGATGGGTGAATTCATCTCGACATTGGTGGAAAAGGTCAAGGAGTTGGAAATTGCCCAAAATACTCAGACTTCATATGTTGGGTAAGGGAAGATTCCTTTCTACCCACATGACTATGGTCAAGTACCTATTGCACCAGGCCTTCTAGTTTACACGGGTGTTCCTAGCCCCGGAGAGCTTTTAACTAGGTTGGCCACCTTGGGTATGCCCCTTCATGCTACATATTGATACCCCGCATATGTACCAATAAAAAGTGCATTCTCAAATGCCATGCCATCTAGAAATGCAACATTCCATGTCTATGTGTCTCAACATCCATATCAAAATAATCCTCCCCCTTACATGCACATGTATTCTAAGTCACCACAGGGGGACATGTATTCTTATCCAGGCCCATATGGTCAACCATAGGGATGCCTTATTCCCGACGAATGTATATGCTGCACCATTCCAACAACCAATTATGCCTACACTTCCCCAAAAAATGCCATCAATGGTTGAGTCTTACGCAGTAGGCACCTATTTAGAATATCTAAAAGAGCCTCTTGACTTCTCTATATGGAATGTCATGCTCTCAAGACCTCTGCTAGACCTTCCAAAATTTAAAGGGGAAGGAGATCCTAATGTGCACATCAAGGTGTATGCAATTGTCATTTGAGAGCTGCTCCCATGGGATGCGGTCATTGCAAAAATATTCCCTATGATGTTAAAAATTATTTCTCTCGACTATTATTACAGAAAACCAGAGGCTTCGATAGACTCTTTCAAGAAACTTGTGTCAGAGTTTATTAAATATTTTGACACAAAAATCTTTTGAGAATAGGAATCGAGAGAATTCCTCTATATCAAAAAAAAGCACAATGAGTCTACTTGCCCATTTCATCCAAAGATGGCGGCGGTTATTTATTTTTGGCAATCGCTTCTAACATGGACTAAATGGAGATTTGTGATCTATTTGTTCACTCCCTTAACAGGGAAACAAAGGAAGAAGTCCGAAGTTTCCATTAAGGAGATACGAAGAAGTATTTGAGGGTACTCTCTAAATTGATCAAGCAGTTATAAATAGTGGTCATAAGACCTATGGAATAAACGAGAGACTGATCACTCCTAACCAAGGTAACTCTAGTTACCTTAACAACTTGAACAACAATCAAGGACCAAAGGTCCTCAACAAGAATCGTGGGGTTACAACTGACGGTGTTACCGATCATGTGAAGAAACCAAACATTGTTAGCACCCCCAATGCAAACACTACTAACAACAACAACATAAATGGAAATAAACAAAATAAATAACAATTTTGTGCCTACGGTCAATGATGTGGACGTCAACCATCCTCAATAGAAACAATAACAAAAACAAGTTCAATAAGTGTAGGCCCAAGGCCCTAGTCAATACCAAGCGAGTACCCAAACTAGGTTCAAAATTAGGGGCAATGGGCTCCAAACTTCAATTATAACAATCAGCAGTTGAATAAAAATTGAAACTTTAGACCACAAAAGAATACAAACTAGAGACCTCGGGATTATGACCCTGACTTATATTGTGGTTTTTATAGAGTATGAGGTCACAATGACAAAAATTTCTAAGATTTTAAAAGTTTTTACAACGTCTACCCGAAGACCAAAGACAACTTTTTCGTTGACATGTTTTTGGCGAATCCCACGCTCCTTATCAAAACGCTAGCATTGGACCAGTGTCCCCTCAAAATATTCCACTTAGGATCCTCAACGATCCTCTCCCAAATTGACTCAATAATGGTAAGCTATACCCCAATGGATCAAACAAGGCTACCATGTGGGAACCAATGATTAGGAAGCTTTAACTTCATCAAATCCATCAGTTGTACCCCTATTGGGTGTGTGTCAGTAGACTAAGATAGTGGGTCTTGTAGAGCTGGATACTAAGCCTCAAACAAATTCAGCCACTAGAACCAAAGACTATTCTTCACATCATATCCGAATCTACCTGACTATATCAGATGACATTCGTGAAACACTGGGAAATCTAGTAGGAGCTTATGACTTGATCAATGACCTACCCAAGACATTCTCTCACATTTCCTTATGGATCTATTATAGAATTCCCCTTCTCACAAAGCCTCTTTACTAAAAGCACTAGGTATTGGGCATTTGATTAATGTCACCACTCCTCTAGAAGTGCAAATAAACTATATAGGATTTTATGTTTATCCTCTTGGGAATCCTAAACGAGATGTTTGATTCATATTCAACATCAGTAAGATGCCCACAGATTAACGAAATAGCTCATAGAGGTGATTTGACCTTGTTTTTACAAGTTTGGATCTACAATAACTATGTCAAGCATGTGATGATTGATGATGGTGCAACGGTCAACATATTCCCCTTATCTTTCCTTTAGAAATTAGGTTATGAATAAACCAATTGCTCCTCAACATGAAACACATTGAGAGGCTATGACAGCCTCAAAGTGACATTAATTGGAACTATAGTGTTGTTAGTCACCCTTGGACCTAAGACGGTTCTAACCAAATTTTATATTATATATCGGAAACCAACTATAATATGATCCTCGGCCATCCATAGATTCATCGCATGAAGGTGATTCCCTCCAAATTTTTTTAGGAAGTAAGATTCCTACATTTAGGGAAGGTCTTTGTGGCACAAGGTGACCCAAAACCCTTCAACATACATCTAGCTAATCTAAATAAGAGGCCATGGGTTCATTATGAGTTTGAGCTTCCTACAAACTAGTTAAACAAACCTACAAGCTCAACACTAAAATAAAATTTGGTTCCTACAATGGAACTAGAAACTATGGGTTTGATTAAAGGAGTTCCTGTTGTAAAGGATGAAATTGTAATTGTTGAGACAGTGTCAACAAGAATGACAACAAATATAGTCGAGTTGTTGGAGAATGACCTACCCCTTCTCCTTCTGTTTGATTCCATGGGTATAGGACATTCCCTAGGACTTGGTTCTCTCCTTGTTGATGAAGTATGCATGGTAGAGGTCTTAGAAGCAAAGGAGGATGATGCCATCATTTCAAATTTCATATCAAATATAGTAGATAAATCCTTTCATCATTTCAATTATCAATTCATCAATAGATCAGATCAAATTAGAAAGTTTGTTCTTCAACATTGCCAAGGAAGTTGCAGGGAATAATAGCTTCTTTGAAGTTGATTTATTCTTTGTTTCTGAGGTAAGATTGAAGGATTTATTTGAAATATTTCAATTATTAATTTTTAGGATTTATTAACACCATTTACAAAGCATTATACTACACTTGTTAATTTTTTTATTAGGTTCATTTATTAGATTAGAAAAATATCAAAAAATAAAAATATTTCCTTTAGATTAATTATTTTTTGCTTTATTCATTTATTTGTACAAAAATAGTTTAGTTTGATTTGATTAGCAATTAGATCAATCACATTTCATATGAAAATTATGGGCCCCAAAGAACCCAAGATTTTAGCTTTGAACCGGTAATACCACAACCAAACCTAGTCGGTTCCACTTGCAGACATAGATCAAGGCCTTAGGTACAACATTTTCAAGACAACTAGAGACATACAAAGAATCAACCAACAACTAGATGCATTAAACATTGAAGATGATAAAGCATTTGAGTATTGGTCAAATCAACCAAATTACATATTACCTTGAGCATCTATATGACCATCAAAGGTCCACAACAAGAGAAAAAATTTGGTTGTGATCCACTGTCCCACAACCAAATGACCTAAACTACTCATGAACATTGATACAGACTCATCTTCTTTTCCTCAAAAACCCACCCTAATACGCAAGAGGATAGAATAACTCAACATGTTAAACATTTACATTTGATCAAGCTTACGATTACTAGACTACCCCTGAGCGTAGATTTCCTAACCACCCTTGGGCTTAGGCTCTTGATCATTCTTATGACCATAGAGGGACCACAACCAAAAATAATTTATGGTTGTGATCCTATGGTTCCCCAACCGAATGGAACCAAGAACCAATTAGACGTAGACACCAGATTGAGAGTGTTAGTCTTTCAAACCTCTCCATTACCACTCGATATCATTAGACAATTGAACATTCTAAATGAAGAAGCTCATCGAGCCCTCTCATTTTGGACCAAACCCACCAACCATCCATAGAGCTGAATGGAATCACACCTCACTTTTTGATTGTTCCATGACCTTGTTCTGGAGACATATTTACGAGGCCCCATTCATTTTCCCATGAGTTCCACAACCAATAGACATGATATCTCTAGAGCTTGATATTGACTGGAGTCTCTCATGTGCCATCCTTTCCGATTTCTCCATTCGAGCCACCCAAGTTAGAGAGGCTTTCATCACGCTTGATGAGAAGATCCCACCATTGCAAGTTAGAGGCATTGCATTTCCTTGACAACCTATCCACACACTATCATCCATTACCATATTCATTACCACCTATCCATTCACATTTTCTACACTCGACTTCCTCGGCATGACCTCGGAGTCGAGTGCGGTTGAAGGTCATGTTGATTTTCTTCCATAAAATTGGTGAACCCGAACATGAAGAGCTAGTCTCTAATCATTTCCACTTTCTTCATCCATCTTCCTCTCTCCCATTATTCTATGGGTATTTATATACCCCCCGAATATGTCGGATATATGATGGATACGACCACCCATTTTGGGTCTTGAAGCATATAACTATCATATGGGTAGACAACAACAATCACCCTCACTTTCTACATGGGAAGATAACTATTCAACCACCCATCTTCAAACTCCTCCTTAGGGGACCAATGTTGGTTCCTCAGTAAGGATCGAGGAAATTGATCAAATTACACAAACCCAATAACCTAAACTCTCAAGCTCTAACAACATGAATTTTACTAGAGAGACATGCTCATCTCCTCGGTCTTGTTTCGAATAACCCATTAGTATGCAAGTCTGATCAACTCCCACATTTAGATGAGGAGTATTTAGCATGTTACACAAGAAGTGAAAATGCTCCAAAACATGAGTCAACCTTTTGATAGGCCACAAGGACACGTTGATGTCTTGCTTCAAAACAATAATACTACCCCTCCTACAATGGAAAATGTTGCCAATGAGGGGTGGATAAACAATGAGCAATTTATAGCAGGGATATCATATCCCTCAGTAGCCTACAAAGGTTCAACAACATACGCCAAAACAAAACACCACTCCATCGATGGGTGAAGTCATCTCGGCATTGGTGGACAAGGTCAAGGAGTTGGAAATTTCCCAAAATACTCAAGACTTCATATATTGGGCAAGGGAAGATTCCTTTCTACCCACAGAACTATGGCCAAGTGCCTACTACACTAGGTCCTCTAGTTTACATGGGCATTCCTAGCCCCAGAGACCTTCTAACTGGGTCGGCACCTTGGGTATGCCCCCCATGCTACATATGGATACCCCCATAGGCACCAACCAAGTGCATTCTCAAATGCCATGCCATCTAAATGCAACGTTCCTGGCTATATGTGCCTCAACATCCATATCAAAATAATCCTCCCCTTACATGCACATGTATTCTAAGTCACCACAGGGGACATGTATTCTTATCTAGGCCCATATGGTCAACCACAGGGGATGCCTTATGCCCCAATGAATGTATATGTTGCACCATTCCAACAACCAATTCCACCTACACTTCCCCAACAAATGCCATCAATGGTTGAGTCTTACACAGTAGGAACCTATTCAAAATATCTAAAAGAGCCTCTTGACTTCTCTATATGGAATTTCATGCTCCCAAGACCTCTTCTAGACCTTCCAAAATTTAAAGGGGAAGGATATCCTAATGCACATCAAGGCATACACAACTATCTCCATTCAAGAGAGCTTCTCCCATGGGATGTGGTCATTTGCAAAAATATTCCCTAAGACATTAGAAGGTATTTCTCTCGACTGGTATTATAGAATACCAGAGGCTTTGATACATTCTTTCAAGAAACTTGTGTCATAGAGTTTATTAAATATTTTGACATGAACAAGCTTTTGAGAACATGAATCAAAGAATTCCTCCATATCAAACAAGAGCACAATGAGTCTACTTCCCATTTCATCCAAAGATGGTGGCAGGTCCTTTATTCTTTAAAAACACTCCTAACATGGACCAAATGAGCTTTTGATCTATTCCTTCACTCCCTTAATAGGGAAACAAAGGAAGAAGTCCAAAAGTTTCCATTGAGGAGCTATGAAGAAGTATTGGAGGGTGCTCTCTGAATTGATCAAGAATATATAGAGTGGTCACAAGACCTATGGAATGAATGGGAGACTGATCACTCCCAACCAAGGTAACTCTAGTTACCCTAACAACATGAACAAAAATCAAGGACCAAAGGTCCTCAACAAGAATCATGGGGTTACAACTGATGGTGTTACCGATCAGGTGAAGAAACCAAACATGTTGTTAGCACCCCCAATGCAAACACTACTAACAACAACAACATAAACGAAAATAACCAAAGAAATAACAATTTTGCCTACGGTCAATGTTGTGGATGTCAACCATCCTCAACAACAAAACAAAAAAAAAAAAAGTTCAACAAGTGTAGGCCCAAGGCCCTAGTCAATACCTAGGGGGTACCCAAACCAGTTCAAAATCAGGGGGCAATGGGCTCCAAACTTCAATTATAACAATCAATAATTGAATAACAATCAAAACTTTGACCACAATAAAATACAAACTAGAGACCTCAGGATTATGACCCCGACTTATATTGTGGTTTTCATAGAGTTCGAGGGCATGATGCCAGAACTTTCTTGAGATTGTAATAAGTTTTTACAACGTCTACCCAAGACCAAAGACAACTTTTCATTGACATGTTTTTGGAAAATCCCATTGTGCCTAATCAAAATGCTAGCATGGGACCAATGTCCCCTCAAAATATTCCACTTAGGATCTTCAATGATCCTCTCCCAAATCAACCCAATAATGGTAAGATAGACCCCAATGGATCAAACAAGGGTATTATGGTGGGAACCAATGATCAAGAAGCTTCAACTTCATCAAACCCATCAGTTGCACCCCCATTGGATGGGCATCAACAAACTAAGATAGTGGGTCTTGTAGAGATGGATATTGAGCCTCAAATAAACATGGCCACTAGAACCAAAGACTATTCTTTGTAGCCTATCCCAATCTACCCGACTATATCAGATGACATTCATGAAACACTTGGGAAAACTAGTAGGAGCTTATGACTTGATCAATGACCTAACCAAGACCTTCTCTCACATTTCCTTCTTGATCTATTAAAGAATTCCCCTACTCATAGAGCCACTTTATTAGAAGCACTAGGTCTTGGGCATTTGATTAATGTCACCCCTCCTCCAAAGCACAAGATAAACCATATAGACTTTGATGTTTATCCTCCAGGAAGCCTTGAAAGAGATGTTGGATTCATATTCGACATCAATAAGATGCCCACAGTTGAAAATAGCTCGTAGAGGTGATCCGGCCTTGTTTTTACAAGTTTGGATCTACAAATAACTATGTAAAGCATGTGATGATTGATTGATGATGGGGAAGTGGTCAACATAGTCCCCTTCTCTTTCCTTCAAAATTAGGTTATGGAGAAACCAATTTCTCCTCAACATGAAACACACTTGAGAGGCTATGATAACCTCAAAGTGACATCAATTGAACTATAGTGTTTCAGTCACCCTTGGACCTAAGATGGTTCTAACCAAATTTTATATTATAGATCGGGAAACCAACTATAATATGATCCTCGTCATCCTTGGATTCATCGCATGAAGGTGATTCCCTCCACTTTGTTTTAGGAAGTAAGATTCCTACATTTAGGGAAGGTCTTCATGGCATAGGGTGACCCAAAACCCTTCGACATACATCTAGCTAATCTAAAGAAGAGGCCAGGGGTTCATTCTGAGTTTGAGCTTCCTAAAAACTAGTTAAACAAACCTACAAGCTCAACACTAGAAAAAAAATTTGGTTCCTACAATGGAACTAGAAACTATGGGTTTGATTGAAGGAGTTCCTATGTAAAGGATGAAACTATAATTGTTGAGACAATGTCAACAAGAATGACAAAAAAGATAGTCAGTTGTTGGAGAATGACCTACCCCTTCTCCTTCCATTTGATTCCATGGGTATAGGACATGCCCTAGGACTCGAATCTCTCCTTGCTGATGAAGTATGCATGGTAGAGGTCTCGTAAAGTGAAGGAGGATGATGCCAGATGATCCAATGTTAGTCTTCCCAAGTAATTGTTGGACTTTAAATTACGATGGAGAAAAGTGTCCACTTTGGCATTGGGGCAGGTGATTCTTACCTCTCCTCAGGGGAAGGTCATGCCTTTCACCTTTAAGTTGAACTTTGAATGTATGAATAATGGTGTAAAAATACGAGGCTCTCCTTCTTGGTCTCATTATAGCCAAAAGGATGGGTGCTCATAACATTAGGGTGTTAGGGGATTCACAACTCAAAATCAAGTATCTGAAGTATATCAGACTAGGGTTGAACACCTACAACTCTATAAGACCATTGTCTTGGAATTAAGTAAGGATTTTGATTTCATTTCAATTGAAGCTATACCTTGAAAAAAATCTTTAGCTGATTCCATTACAACCTCTATCTTCTCACTTCACTCCAAGAAAAGAGTTAGAAGACACAAGCTTTACGGTTTTGATTCATGTCGAGCCTTTGGTTTGCAAGATGCCAACAACTTCAATTCTAGCACACATAGAAGCTGAGAATGAGCCCATCACCCTAGACTATGCTAAAATGATGAAGCAATCCTAGGGTATCTAAATGCCTACATGGATTTACATCCCGCTCACCATAAGATTGGATTTTCTCTCATTCCTCACTCTTCCTCCTACTTTGGAGATCCCACAATGGAACCTTCCTCCATGGAGGGTCTTGAGGTCTATGAGGTAGAAGAAGAGGGGAACTTAGAGCTACCTCTAGCCCCACCTAAATTTGAAGAGGGTAACACCTCTTTAATTAAAGGAATGATTGATATAAACATCGGGACGAGGAGGAACCAAAAAATTTTGAAGTTAGGATCTTCTCTAACTCCAGAGGAAATAGAGATACACACACAAATTCTCAAGGAACATTCAAAATATTTTGTGTTTAGCTACAAGGAAATGATGAAGGAATTTCTCCTCATGTTGCAGTTCATAATCTCATCACTAAACCAGATGCTAAGCCTATTAAGCAGAAGTCAAGGCCCATGAAGCCCAAAGTGGCTCTCATGGTAAAAGAAGAAGTGATGAAACTCCTACAGGTGGGGTTCATCAAACCAGTTGACTACTCATGGTGGGTATCCAACATCATCCCCATTCTCAAGAAGAATGGAAAGATCTATATTTGCATTGAATTTTGGGATATTAACAAAGCATGTGTCCCAAGGATGATTTCCCACTGCCATCCATCGATGTTATTATCAATGACAACAATGGCTATGAGTTTTTGTCCCTTATGGATGGGTTTTCTGGATACAACCAAATCAAAATCTCTAAGGAAGATCATACCAAAACCACATTTATCACTCCTTGGGAACCTATTACATGTAGTCATGTCATTTAGACTTAAAAATGTAGGAGAAACTTACCAACGGGCCATGACTTACATATTCCATGATCTTATTCATAAGATTGTGGAATCCTACATTGATGATCTCTCTAAGCTAAGGCCAAAAAAGTGCTCCAATCACCCTAAAGTGCTTCATGTCATCCTCTCCCATCTAATCAAATATGATGTCACTCTAAATCTAGAAAAATGTGTGTTTGTGTGATGAGAGGAAAATTACTTGGGGTACATTATCTCCTCATGAGGGATTGATGTAGATCCAGCCAAAATCTGAGCAGTATTGGAAATGATCCCACCATCGATGAGTCTGGCATTAGGTCTTTTCTCAGAAATCTCGTGCAATCCAAGGTTCATCCCTGATTTGACCTTTTTATTCATCCAATAAACAATTTTTTGAAGAAGGATTGTTGCAGTGATTGATGGAAGAGTGCAATGAGGCATTTGAGTCGGTCAAATGATTCTTACTATCCCCTCCCACACTCATGCCTCCTAAGTCAGATCACCCCTTAATCTTATATTCATGGGCTATGGATGTCTCATTGGCTTGCATGCTAGCTCAAGAGGATGATGATAAATGAGAGCATGTGGTCTACTTTATCATCAAACACTGCTTCTTGACTATGAGACATGATATACTCAGGAAGAGAAAGAGTGCCTTGCCATAGTTTTTGCAACAAAGTGGTTAAGACACTACATGCTTAATCAAGAAATGAGAGTCATTGTCAAGATAGATCATTTGTGGACATTTCTCACACAAGGGTCCTTATCTAAGAAAGTTGGACATTTTATAACTCTAATGGGTGAGTTTGAGCTAACATTTGTTAATCAAAGTTTTCAAAGGAAAATCATTATAGATAATTTTATTGGCTGACAACCCATTAGATGGAGGTGATCTAGTTAATTTGGACTTCCCTATGAATGTGTATATTATGTCAAAATCAAACCCCCTATTTCCATGTGCCCATGGTACACTAACATTATTAATTTCATAGTGGATCATGCATACCCTAAAGGGGAAACATCACAATAGAGAAGATACACTATGCGTCATAGCATAGCCACTAAGTATGTGATCTTGGAGCAAGTGCTCTATCATAAAGCCTTTGATGGAATGTTGCTAAGATGTGTTGATGAAGAAGAATCTGAGAAGATTCTTTATGAATCTCATAGTGGAGTATGTGGAGGTCACTTTGGAGGCCACACCACTTCTCGAAGATACATCGATGGGCTACTTTTGCCCACATTAGAACATGACATGGTAGAGTTTTGTGTGCAAATGCATAAATGTCAAGAGTTCTCCCATGAGATCCACATACCGACACAGGCTCTACAACCAATTGCAACACCATGGCCCTTTTCCACATGGGGCCTAGATTTGATAGGGAAGTTTCTCTCCCTCATCAATAAATGGCCATAACTTCATAATCAGGCCACAAAATACTTTACTAAGTGGGTAGAGGCCATGCCTCTTACCACCATACCTAGATGTGTAATCGCTAAGTTCATTCTAAACCAAATCATTTATAGGTACATGGGTCCCACAAGTCATTATCTCTGATAATGGCACATCTTTCAAAAATGAGGAAGTGCATGAACTATGTGAAAAGTTCAAAATAAATCATCATATGACTTCTCTCTATTATCCTCAAGCCAATGGATAGGATTTGAGGCTACAAACAAGATGTTAAAAGTCCATTCTCCTTAAGATTGTCAAGGAGAATAAATGAGATTGGCATTTAAATCTCTTTTCCCTTGTGGGCCTATCAAACATCGGTAAGAATGCCAATGGGGAAACCCCTTTTCTTTGGTATTTGGTGCAGAAGTGGTTTTACCACTTGAAGTCAAATACCTAGTCTTTGTATCTCACTACAAGGAATTCTGGAGAAGAAGGCTATCGAGAGGTGTGACTCTCTCAATTAGAAATCCTTGATGAAGCTAGGCTCAATGTTGAACAATGACATAGCATTTACGCTTGACCGAAATGGCTCAAAATACAATAAGAAAGTCTATGAGCATGAGATATGTGAGGGAGATCTAGTATTAAGACTCAATAAACCAAAGATAAAAAGACCGACCGTGAGGAAGGAAATTCAGGCCCAAGTGGTTGGGTCCATATCGAGTAATAGAAGACTACAAGAATGGGGCATATCACCTGTGTACACTAGAGGGTGAGGAATTTGGTGAATCCATCAACTCTCTTCACCTAAAGAGATACTACGCATGATCTATCAACATTTCCATATGTATATTACTACATCCACATTGCATTTTCATTTTCTAGCCCATTTTGTAAATTTTGTAATCAAGGGACTTATTCTTACAAAAATTCCTAAAAACTTCTAAAAATATTGGCAAAACATTCAAATCATATCTCCTCAAATTTTCATAATATCATCAATTGTTTCTGAATCATTTCATCAATTCAAAAAAGATAAGACAAAGCTTTGATAATAACCATACCAAGGCCTGCATACTTGGTTCTACTCATAGTTTCTTCTAGATTAGGTGTCTTTTCCTATAGTTTTTTAGAAGCTTCATGGTGTCACATCTATCCCATATACACCTCTTTGGAAATAAGAACATTCTAAACATTTTACCTAGATATATGTGTCAAATGCAAATCAATAGAAAAAAATTTATTTACACACTTCTTTTCCCCACCAACCTTCGGTGTTGAGCCCACATCTCTTACTAGTGGTGAGGTTGGGAAAGGAGAGAAGTTCCCTTACTCACCTATGCCTTGTCCTTGGTGATGAGCCCATGCTTCCTACCGGTAGCATGGGGCAAGGTGTAGGGGGTATTTACAAAAAAATTAGAAAGTTAAAAGCAATTCATTCAATAAAGGAAGTTGTAAAATCATAAAACCAAAGCAAAGTGAGTTAGATGTTCAAATTCCAAGAGATTTTAAAACCTTAAACCATATTTTTCAACCAAGTTTCCATCTATGGATCTAAGTCTAGATAAACTAGAAAGCAATTCACATTTTAAACTATGTAGCAAACTTGAGTAGAATGAGGTCGTAGGTTCTCAATTTGGTTTTTCCAAATCCTTGTCTTTCTCTCACCATTACCATTCAACAAATTTGTATAACTTGTGTCCCTTCTAGCTCTCGGTGTTGAGCCCTCACATCTTACTTGGTTGTGTGGGGTTAGGAGTGGGGAAGTTTGTTCTATTATCATATCACATTTTCATCATGTTTTTCCAAAACAATAAGAAGTATCAAAAATTTCTTAAAGAAACTAAAGTTCAACATTACATTGTACTTGCATCATCATATATTATCATTGCAAAAAAAAAAAAAAAAAAATCATTCTATTAGCATTCATCATCCATTGCATACATTCTGAAAAGTGTCAAAACCAAAATTCTAAACATCTAGAGTACACATGTGAATCAAACCATAAATGGAAGTCAACTCTATG
This sequence comes from Taxus wallichiana var. yunnanensis, assembly GCA_018340775.1. Lineage (NCBI taxonomy): Eukaryota > Viridiplantae > Streptophyta > Pinopsida > Cupressales > Taxaceae > Taxus > Taxus wallichiana. Next base: position 736,037,597 of record CM031234.1, on the reverse strand, counting down.
AGATGAATAACCAACCAAAAAGATAAAATATATATATATATATATATATATATATATATATATAATAATAATAAGTTTGAGTACAATGCCATCACACACTAGGCATGGTCAAAATGCTCATGAGAGCCCAAAAATACAAAAAAAAAAAAATCATATAAGTGCCTCACAAAATGGAAAAAAGTAATAATGGCTCAATAGCCTATCAGTCTCTGTGGGACCCCTGAGAAGGTGCACACCTAACTCTGGGGCTCTAGCTATGGCTCTATGGCTGGATGACATGAGTGCACTGAGTGGTGTGAGTGCCCATGAGAATGACCACTAGTATGGTCTCACTACAGCTCCTCCTCATCATCTCTCTCCCTCTCAACCACCTCGTAGCCTGCAACTCTAGTCTTCAAGTCCATAACCATCTCCACTACCTTCCAGAGAGGCGAAAAAACATCAGTGTGGTGGCCATCCTATAAAGGTTTCCCCACATCCTCCAAATGAAATTGTGCTCTCATCTTCCCCATGGGAGTAGAAAAGTGTCCACATAGACCCATGAATAAGGTCTCACCACTCCTCGACTCCTCGTTTTCTGTGAAGAAGAAAGAAATAATGGCGAGTTAGAAAATCAAAAAAAAAAAAAAAAAAAAAAAAATAGGATTAACATTTCTATCTAAAAAATTCAAGGAAAGAATGTCCACATACTCGGATCCCCATGCATCCATGTGGGTCAAATGGTACTACTACTACTTACATGGGCACTTGGGTGTGCCTCCTCTCTCTCTCTCTAAGGCAAGCTGTGTGATGACCCATGATGGATCCCTCATCCCCTCCCTCATCTCAGAGGAAGTGGGTCCTCTAGACTAAGGTCTCCATCTCCGCATCCACCTCCTCCCACTCTACCATGAGAGATCATCATGGTGTCATGCCACTCAGGGTCACTCTCCTCCTCCTCCTCCTCCATGTGAGTTGTCCCACCAGCCTCACCACCTAACTCCTCATCATCCGAGTCACCACCAATCTCCTCCTCTCCAGTCTCCTCATCACCCAAATCCTCTCCAGTCTCATCTCCTGTCTCCTCCTCAAATCGAGTCTATGTCTATCGGTGCCTCCTCCCCACTATGAGCAGGTGCGGCCTCGATCTAGAGTAAAGGTGCATGAATGGCACCAGCTTCCCATCATGGCATGAACAACTCACCTAACTACAATGGGCACTCTTGAGTCACCACTATCCAACCCGGATCTCCACCAGGGCCCTTTCGGGCCTCCTTGACACTCCTGTACATGGGTGCCATGGGGGAAGCATATCAATGTAAGGAAGACCAAACTACTAAGGAACTCAGTCAAATGGGTGAATCTCAACCTTCCCCATCCTGTCAACTAACTGACTAGTAGTGGCACAAGCTACCACTTATAGTCCCATCCTATCCCCAAACTCCTGCCATGTCATGGTAGGGAGTGGAAACTAAGTCATCATAGTTAATGAAGCCACTAGCTGATGTGGCCCTCTGAGCACTAACATCCTGACCATCTAGTGGCCCTGACGCCCCTAGATCCTATACTAGAACTCCCCTCTAGTAGGGGGTAATGCGCTCATACACCCAACTCATCACGAGTGTGGGATGGCTGAGAGATTGACCCTATAAATGAACCACTCGGTATAAGTCATGGTAGGTGGTCCCAAGGATCTCGGGTCCCCAAGCATAAATGTGGCCATGTGCCTCTATCTATGTGTGATGATAGGAGCCCAACAGTATAACAATGTATCACCCCCTTGTCCCCTATCAACCATGAAAGCCAAAATACCCATGATGGCCTTGCAGATAGTGGGGATAGGAGTAGTGGAAATAGATCAGACCTTCATACCCTTCTTTGAACCAACTGACACCACACATCACCCATATAATTAGCCCACAAGGTCCTCATGGCTCTAGATCCTAGTTGTCTCAAGATTCACCTCCTCCCAAGTATCGAAACTCCAAGTATCTCGATACACATCCTCTAATGTAATCATCCACTCACCCCAACCTGACAACTAAAAGGTATTCCATTCAACATCCCAATATGAAAAATAAGTCACAAATAATATGACTAGGAGTAACATGGGGCACCCGAGAAATCCTCCATATGCCTACTCTCTGCAGTCTATCGATCTCATCCTGAGTCAAGTTGATCAAGGATCTCAGGAGCCAGTCACACTCCCACTCATGACTCCATCGGATGTACTCCTCTTTCTTTTGCATCCACCAAAACAAAAAAAGAAAATTCAATGACATTTTCAATAGGCAAGCTCATCAAAAACATCATAAAACATTAAAAATCCAAAAAAAATTATTTAAAAAAAGTTTTGCATTCTGTTCAAACTACCCTGTGCAAGTGACATATTTTGACCACCGCCTTAAGGGGTGGTTTTACCCCACCTTACAGGGGTGGTGGTGGTCCTATAACCACCAACCACCACCTGCTCAGGTGGAAGTCCTAAACCGATTCATCGTATGGCTACGTGGCCCTAAAAAAGCTCCTAAAAATGCTAAAATTGACCATTTTTCATGAAATAAATGACTACCCTATAGGCCCCCCTCTAGAGACTAGTTTTAAACAAGAAATTTCAAAAATAACCCCTCCTAGGAAAATATTTTGACATTTTTATATTTTAGGTTTCAAAATAAACAAATGAGAAAAACCTACCTTAGACCACATGCAGCTCGATCTCTCACTTGTGGAGGCATGATCATGGTCTCGCAATGATCATTTTGGTTGTACTCTCATCAAAAAATGGTCACCGTAGGTCCAGAGCTCAAAAATCACTAATCAAATATGCATGCAAATGAATTGAAAAATGAACTTTTATATATATGTATATATATATGTATATGTGTGTTTTTGATATATTTTGTGTGTATGTGTTTGACCTTGTTTTGGTGTATGTGTTCATAGGGAGTTTGGTGCAGTGTATATATACTATATATCCCACACAAATGGTAAGTCCTCTTGTCATTTTAATTTAGTGTTTATTTTTTGATAATTTTCTATCTGCACTTGAGTCTTCTTTTCATTTTACAGGTAGGGAGCTTGGATGGATGACATTTCGGCACACGGACATGTCAGGTATAGCTTCTAACTCCCCATTCTGGGAACACCATACTCGGACTCTACATTTTACACCTCTTCATGGCTAAGATGCTTCTCCAAGGGGGAAATATGTACGCACCCAAAATTACATGTGCTACATTGTCAAAAAATGGTTATAAAGGTCCCCAATGATGATTCATATCCTTTCGAAGATGTTCGAGCTCCAAAACCCATTCATAGTATATATTTGTAGCCTAGACATCCCTACTTAGCCCTCATGATTTTTCCTAGCTTCCCACTACATTTTAGAGTAGTTTTGACCTTTAGTGTCAAAACCACCACCCTTTGCCTAGTGGTGGTTGACCACCACCCAGAAAAGGTGGTGGTTTCCAACCACCACCTTGGCAAGGGGGGCGGTCCTATAACTTACCCCTACATAGGGTGGTGGTCCTCATGTCCAATTTTCCAGAGTTCACTCACATTTTGACATGGAATTCTCTCACTTAACTTCCATTTTTAGATGCATTTTTTCCATTTTAGATGATTCCAAGGCCCAACTACCTTGTGGCAATCTATTCTTGCACTTCTATTTGTGATTGATGGTTGTTAATAGTTTGAACTCCCTCTTCACTTTTTTATGTCCTCCTTTGGCTGTCCAAATGGCTTCAACCATTTCCCAACTAAATTCCTATAAATACCATGCTTGTGTGCAAGAAAAACCTAGAGAAAAATTTGTATTCTTGCTATTGCAAAGTTGTTTTGCCTTTCTTGCTGGAAATTTCCAAAGCCAATCTCAGTTCAATTGTGCTTACACTCTTCCACTTGCATTTCTTCCTAGTCTACCAATTCAAGTTTTGTTCTCCCACATCCTTCTTCTTCTATTGTTTTGCTGCATTCCCATCCATTGACTCACGTGGACACAAATATTGAAAGGATAAACTAAGGGGACAATACTCTTACAACCAGATTTTCCATTGCTTCTTGCAATATCCAGGTTGGAGGTGTTGTTTGATTCATTCATGCAATTATCAATTCTAAATTTATCATTTCAAAGTTCATATCAAATACAATAGATAAATCCTTTCATCATTTCAATTATCAAGTCATCAATAGATCATATCAAATTAGAAAGTTTGTTCTTCAACATTGTCAGGGAAGTTGCAGGGAATAATAACTTCTTTAAGGTTGATTTATTCTCTATTTTTGAGGTAAGATTGAAGATTTTATTTGAAAGATTTCAATTAGTTAATTGTTTAGGATTTAGATTAACACCATTTGCACAAGTAGTTAGCTACACCTAGTTAATTGTTTGTATTAGGTTCATTTATTAGATTAGAAGTTTTGTTCTTAAAATATAAAAAAGTCCAAAAATATTTCCTTTGTTAGATTAATTGTTCATTTGCTTTGTTCATTTATATTCTGGAAAATACAAAAACATAGTTTAGATTTGATTTTCTTTATTAGTTTTTTTTAGTTAATTAGATGCAATCACATTTCATATGACAATTACAGGCCCAAAGAACCTAGAGATTTTAGCTTCAAACCGTAATACCACAACCAAACCTAGCGGTTCCACTTGCAGACATAGATCAAGGCCTTAGGTACAATGTTTTCAAGACAACTAGAGACATACAAAGAATCAACCAACAACTAGACACATTAAACATTGAAGATGATAAAGCATTTGAGTATTGGTCAAATCAACCAAATTACATATTACCTTGAGCATCTATATGACCATCAAAGGTCCACAACAAAGAGAAAAAAATTTTTGTTGTGATCCATTGGTCCCACAACCAAATGGACCTGAACTACTCATGGACATTGATACGGACTCCATCTTCTTGTCCTCAAAACCCCAACCCGATATGCCAAGAGGATAGAACAACTCAACATGCTAAACATTGCAGCCGATAAGGCTTACGATTACTAGACCACCCCTAGCATAGATTTCCTAACCACCTTGGGCTTAGGCTCTTGATCATTCTTATGACCATAGAGGGACCATGACAATAATTTATGGTTGTGATCCTATGGTTCCCCAACCAAATGGAACCAAGAACCAATTGGATGTAGACACCGGATTGAGAGCATTAGTCTTTCAAACCTCTCCATTACACTAGGATATCATTAGACAATTGAATGTTCTAAATGAAGAATCTCATCGAGCCCTCTCATTTTGGACCAAACCCACCAACCATCCATAGAGCTGAATGGAATCACGCCTCTCACTTTTAATTGTTCCATGACCTTGTTTGGATAGATTTATGAGGCCCCATTCAGTTTCCCATGAGTTCCACAACCAATAGACAAGATATCTCTAGAGCTTGATATTGACTGGAGTCTCTGTGTTTCCATCCTTTCTTATTTCTCCATTTGAGCTACATCGGCTTCCTCAATGGACTAGTTGAGTGCGGTTGAAGGTCATGTGTTGATTTTCTTCTCAGTACCTTTACCACCCTCGGTTGAAGGTATCTTAGTCTCCCACGAGAATATTATAAGGTCATGTGTTGAGAATTCATTAGGAAATATGACTATGAATACACCAATTTTCTAGTATCGGAGAAATAATTTCAAATTCTTGTTGAAGAGATTGGTATAGATATCAATATAGATTTTTTTAGTGATGTTAAGATTTTTACTTTCCATAATATGGATATGGGAAGAAAGTAGTTTTAGACAACTTCCAGCATTTTAGATTATTGGGTAGAATGTGTTGGTTGCAAAATAATTTTTGATAGATTGTGAGGAAAGTAGAATGGTACAAAGAGTAGAGTTTACCACTAGGTAAAATAAAGGGCAAGACTAGAAACTTGGCTAATGTGATTAGAGGAATGCAATCCCATTTGGAGGCTATGGAGACATTGTAATGTAGATTTTTTTCTATTTATGAAGATGCAAGTGATGATAAAAAAGAAGCAATAACACCTACAAATCAAGAGGTTGAAGTAGAGTATATAGATGAGAAAGAGGACCAATTTTATGCACGATCACGAGGATTGGAAGAAAGCCATAATATAAGTTTCATGGTATTCTAGGAATTTAGATCCATAATATTATGAATTAGATCACTAAAATGAAGGAATACTTCAAGTATGAGTGTGTAAAAGATAAAAACAAAGTGAAATTTTTGAGTACCAAGTTGAAGTGACATACATCCTTGTGGTCGGAACATGTGCATACTTGAATTATTTCAAAGAGCCAAATATATGATCAAGAAGAGTTATCCAATGGTAAAAATTTGAAGGCTAAGTTCATGCATGTGCATTACTAGTCCCATTTGTTCAAGTAGTTGTAGAACTTGTGTTAGAAGGAATTGAGTGTGAAAGAGTAAACAAAAGAGTTATATTTTCTCAACATCTAAGTTGGTGATTCAAAATATTTTACACACTTCAATTGTTCCCAAAATATCCCTAACCTATTGCTTACAAAATAGCTCGATTCATCTTTCCAAAGACATTGTGAGCGGTCAAAATGGACACCGTATGTGTAAGATATCATCCACATGAGAAAAAATTTCAAAGGGAAAAATAAGGGCACATGTGACGTAATGACAGGGCATGTGAAAAAATAGCAAGTGGATAAATGTGAAGCTGACAAGTTGTGTTTAATGGAGAAAAAAAGAGGAGTTCTTTGCCTGTGGTATTTTTCGATCAAAAAAAGGAGGTTTCAACTATGGGTCTCACTTTTTTTTTGGGGGGGAGATGGCTGTTGTATTGATCAACTTTCACATTTGCAAGTAGCTCATCGAGCTAGCAAGAAATCTAGAAACTAAGGAAGCTGGGAAACAGGGTGAGATGGTTGGAGAAAAAGTGAGTTGGGGTCGAGTTGAGGACCGAGCTCCATGTTCGGAACTGGATTACATGGCCGCCTCACTAAGCCAATGCCAATCGAGTCACCAAGCCAAACATTCCACTCAAAACCCGATGGGATATATTATCGGGGAAAAAAATGGAGCAGAGCGTAGCCAAAGCCACGAGGACCATGGAGGTCATGGGATAACATAAGCCCTTTTGAAAATTTTCTTTACCTAATGTGGGACTAATCCCAGCGACCCACAAAAGAAAAGGAGAACTCGGTGGCGAGTCATAATGGTGATATCTCGGCATGGATTAGGGAGTTAGTAGTCAATTCAATTATATAGTGACCAATCCCTCATTGGTGAAAATCTCGTCATGGAATGGTGATTGCTCGGCAAGCTCAAGGCAACAAAGATGGAGTGCACGAGTAAAAGGAGGCAGGGATTTCGAACCCTACACCTATCGCGACCCATTTTGGGTCTTAACCAACTCACCCACCGAGTTGGCTATGATTTAAGCTAAGTGGATATGGATTATATGCATCGTTTTCAGACCCCCAATAAATTATAAAAGTGCATCAAGGATTTATTCAAAGGCATCTAATTTTATTCAAAGCTGGAATTTCTTAACAATCCTTAAGTAAAATTTTGTAAAGGCATTTTTAGAGTTATTTTAACTCTCCCCTACTATTATTATCACTTTGTAAAGGCTTAATAAGCCTAATTCTAGTGTTTATTAACCATCTAAGCTCAGGTTTGGAGCATAGTGGTTTTTTTAGCACATAGGAGGAGGTACGTATAGACAACTAGAGTTATGATTATTTTTATTCACGGGGCTTTGTAAAGTCAAGTGTTGTAACAATAGCGCTATCGGATGGAGTTAGCACTACTTGGTGGCCACAAAGGAGGATCATTTTACGTAGCCAACAAATGACACAAAATTATAACTTAGTTCTATGTAGAGGCTATTAGAGGTCGTGTAATAGAGGAGAAGTCAACAAGAAGGTGTGATCGGGAGGTCATACCAAAACATTTTGCAAGCCTTTGAAGATGAGTCTGGTATCTACAGGACCAATTGGAACTTGAGTTTGGGATGGATTCATTATAGTGTTGTAAGTGTTAAACTTTTTACTCAAAAATGGATTTTTATAATGAATCAATTTGTCATTTAATGAACCTAAATACGTAGGAATCTACCAAACTTTGTTATCAACATTTTTAGTATTCATTTATTATTTGCATTGCATTTATGCCCAATTGATTATATTTCAAATTTAAAAATTTGGCATAAAAATTAAAATTCCTATAAGGATCCATTGAGTTAAAATTTCAGAGTAGGAAAAATACTTTTACGATCAAGTGTTGTAATAATAGCTCTATTATATGGAGTTAGCACTACTTGGAGGCCGCATGGAGGATCATTTCTGACGAACCAACGACCCGACACCGAATTCTGACTTAGTTCTATATAAAGGCTATTGAAGTTCATGTAGTAGAGGAGAATTCAACATAAAGGTGTGATTGGGAGGTCATTCCATAACATTTTGCAAGCCTTCAAAGATGATTTTGGGTCTCTGTAGGACCAATTGGCACTTGAGTTCGTGATGGATTCAATATAGTGTTATAAGTGTTAAACTTTCTACTTGTAAATGGATTTTTATAATGAATTGGTTCATCATTTTAAAAACTTGGAGATGTAGGCATCTACCAAACTTTGTTATCAACTTATGTGCAATGTTCATTTATTATTTGTATTTTGTTTCTACCTAGTTGATTATATTTCCAGAGTTAAAAATTTGACATTAAAATTAAACTGCCTATAAGGACACATTGAGTTAAAATTTCAGAGTAGGAAAACTACTAAATTACAGATCAAGTGTTGTAATAATAGCTCTATCAGATGGAGTTGTCACTACTTGGAGGCCATGAAGGAAGATTGTTTTACTGAGCCAATGATTGACACCAAATTACATCTTAGCTCTGTGTATAGTTTATTAGAGTTCGTGTTGTAGAGGAGAAGTCAACAAAAAGGTGTGATTGGGGAGGCCATATCGAAACATTTTACAAGCCTTCAAAGACAATTATGGGTCTCTGTATGACCAATTGGAACATGAGTTCATGATGGATTCATTATAGTGTTGTAAGTGTTAAACTTTGTACTTGTAAATAATTTTTATAATGAATGAGTTCATCATTTAACGAACTTGGAGACGTAGACATTTACTGAAATCCATTATCAACTTGTGTGCAGTGTTCATTTATTATTTGCATTACATTTCTGCCTAGTTGATTATATTTTGAGTTAAAAATTTGGCATTAAAATTAAACTGCCTATAAGGATCCATTGAGTTAAAATTTCATAGTAGAAAAACTACCTATTTACTGAGATCAAGTTTGGTATCAAAGTAGGTTTTCCCACCTATAAAATTGCTATCTATGAAGCAAGTTTGGTTTCAAATCTCATTGATGGACAGTTTATTGCTCCAAATTTTATAGTTGGTTTAAACTTCAGTTGTGATTAGATAGGTGCAGGTGCACTATGGGAAATTTTTCAAAATAGGAGAAGCTCAATGATATCAAGGCATACAACCAACAAATCTAGGATGAGAACACTTTCCTAAGATCCAAGTTTCACTCCTTAAAAAGGAGGTCAAACGCTTGAAAGATGATTTTTAGACTAAGGATGAGCTCTTGGCATAGTTACAAAGTAGTGAACAAAAGGAGTTACCTTCCAAAATGTTGAGATCATGACCGATAATTACACTATAGCTTCACCACATAGTACTTCCTCTCAATTATTTTTAGATGTAGTTTTTCGTGATTTTGAGAAACATGCAAGAGGTATTGACTTGAAACCTGTTGTTTAAAATTTTTTTGGATGGAAGAAGTCTTGGAAATAATATCCAAGGTATTGCTAACCCAATACAGTCGAGGATAATCCTCATTTTGTAGTTTTGTGTTACACTAGTGAGTGAATGGAAATTGTAGAGAGTTCCAAATCCGCTAAAGGAAGATAAGCTTCTAACAACAAAGTGATTATGCCACCATCACCGTATAATACCTCCACACAATGGAAAAGCTCATCATATCCAAATCACAAAAATATGTACACAAACAAACATAAGAGGTAATTAAATTCCATCTCCTTGTTCTTACAATCAGTAGAGCACTAGAAAGAAATGTGTAAATTCTGAAACTTCTAATCCTCTCTTTCAATATGAAAAATATGGATATGATATATATAGAATGTGGCATGCTTTTCCTTGCACTTTTTATGGGTTAAGTAACCATTATGTTTCCAATTGTTGGAAGAGAAGGTCATTGCTGAAGAATTTGATGCCTTTCATCAGAAACAAGGTAGGTGTTAAAGACCAATCTCGTCATTCGAGTGAGAAATGGAAAATGTGATTCCTCATCCAAGGAGGACAAGAGGAACTTTTGTTCTCATTGTCATGTGAATGGGCATCAGGTTGAGAAGTGTTGGAGACTTCATCCATCTCAAAATAGTAAGATGAAGATGGAATACAAGAATGTTGTAAAGGAAAATGAATTTCTTAATCCACCACCAGTTGATGATTCAACCTAGGTATCTACTGAGGAATAAAAACCACCTAAACAGGGTAATCCATTGAAATGGGTTAGTAAGCAGTTCCTTAGTTTTATGTTTTCATATTTGATGATTTTTATGGCTTGCAAAAAAATCAAAGCATATGTTTGTGGGATTCTGTTGAATGATGGAATATAATTTAACCCATGTTTTAGCTTTGAATATTTTTGAGATACCATATGAGGAGAGTCCCGTAACAAGTTTATCATGCTTGGTTTTCTCACATTTTAAGTAACTCCATTGTGAAGTGACAACAGTATACGTAGGTTGTTGAGGCATGTTTAGTTCCTAAGCTGAAACTTGTTGTTAAAGTAGTTGTTATGAAAATTACATCTGATGATAGAATGTGTAGGATGCAATTTAAGACCCATACATGGGAAACATTTTTTCGGCAATACATGAAGTTCATCATTTGGGAATGAAACATAGATGAAGATAAAAAAATTCATACATAGCTTATTTATTGGCGAGATCATTGAATTATTCAAACACTTGTCTCTTTGGAAATAAGATGCCTTTTTCAAATTGATCGTTTTATGTGATGTTGTGTGTTGTCAATTTTCCATAGGAAGGGAATAACACAACTTTCCCATTTCAGAGTAGAACTTCATAGGTCATAGATTCTAATATAGATATCTCCATGAGGTAATGTAAGGTAATAGTTCTAGTATTAGGAAAATCTAAGTTTCAAATTTTGGTGGAACAAAATCCTCCTTATTCGGGAAGTGTGATCTGGAGGATTTTACACACTTTGAAAGATCCCAAAATATTTATAAACCTAATGCTTACAAAATATCTCGATGTCATATTTCCAACACATTTTGAATGGATCAAAATAGACATCGTATGTGTAAGATAACATCCACATGAGAACAAGATTTAATGGATGAAATAAGGGCACAATTGACTTAGCACCAACACACATGACAAAATAGCAAGTGGATCGATGTAAAGTCAACTAGTGCCATTCAGCAGAGAAAAAAAGAGGTGTTCTTCACCTCTGGTCTTCATCGGTTGAAAAATTGGGGTTCTCAACTATGGGCCCACTTTTGTTTCAGATGGGGACCCACCCACCATATTGATCAACTCACGATTTTGTAAGTAGCTCATTAAGCTATTAAGCGAGCAAGAAACCTAGCAAGTTGGGAAACTAAGTGAGTGGCTGGTGAACAAGTGATTTAGGGTCTATTTGAGGACCAAGCTCCATGTTGAGACCTAGTTACATGGCCACCTCACCAATCCAATGCCAAATGAGTCAGCGATCTAAACGCGTTCCCCTGCAACTCAATGGAATATATTACTAGGGAAATAAACATAGTAGACATGGTCGAAGCCATAATGACCATGGAGGTCATGGGATAATTTAAGCCCTTTCTAAAACCATCTCCCACCCAATATGGGACTAATCCCACCGACCCATGTAAAAATGAGAACTAGACCAACGAGTCAAAATGGTGACATCTTGGCATGGAGCAGGGGAGTTAGCAGCCGCCAGTCGGATGCAAAACATCCAAGATGGCATAACAAGATAGCTTGACATGGAATGGAGAAATCTCGGCAAGCTTGTGGCGACAACGGAGTGGATGAGTAAAAGGTAGTGGGGGTTTCAAACCACGCACCTATCACAACCCATTTTGGGTCTTAACCAACTTGCCCGCTGATTTGGTTGTGTTTTAATTCAAGTGGATATGGATTATATCCATTATTTGTGGACCCCAAGAAAGCATAAAGGGGGTTGATGGGTTATTTAAAGGCATCTAATCTTATTCAAATTTGGAATTGTTTAGTAATCCTTAAGAAAAAAATTGTAAAGGCATTTTTGGATTTATTTAACTTGCCACTACTATTATTATCACTTTGTAAAGGCTTAATAAGCCTAATTCTCGTGTTTATTACCCAGAGCTAGGGTTTGGAGCAGAGGGGGTTTTTAGTGCCTTTGGAGGAGTATTGTACAGGAAAATTTGAGCTATGATTATTTTTTATTCATAGGAATTTGTAAATCAGTGTTGATGTAATAGCTCTATCATAAAGAGTTAAGACTACTTAGAGGCCACAAAGGAGGATCTTTTTACCGATCCAACGAATGACGCTAAATTTTAATTAGTTATGTGTAGAGGCTATTATTAGAGGTTGTGTAATAAAGGAGAATTCAACATGAAGGTTTGATCGAGAGAGGTCATGCTTTGGAACATTTTACAAGACTTCTAAGACCATTCCGGGTCTCTGTAAGACCCGATTGACACTTGAGTTTGTGACATATTTTTGTCATGAAAATGTGCAACATAAAAATTTCCAATTTTCAAGCATGACAACAGACCACAATGTCAAAAAAATCAAATTCATACCTCCCTAAGACACCACCAGTTATTTTATCCCAATCACCAGTCCTATCATGTCATCCTAATGATCTCTATATGAATTTCAAGTGTCCCCCTAGGTGATTTAGGAAAGTAAAATCAATCCCCCTAGGTGATTTAGGAACTTTTGGAGCATTCAAGCATTTGAGCAATTTTGGGAAGGGATATCATTAGCCTTCCTAAGACTAGTGCACCACCCCGAAGTGGATCAGAGGAGTAAGACTCATTATGGAGGAGTATTCAAGTGCTAGGAACATCAAGGAGATGATTTTGAAATATTCAAGGAAGATTCGAGAGGTGTTGGAAACAATTCAACAAAAGCGAGTTTTCGAGCTTGAACGAGTATGCATCGTGAACGAGGACTTGAGCTTCAAAGAAATATTTTGGGATCCCTATGATGATTTGAAAGCCCAACAAGTTTCCAATGGGAACAATTTTTAATGTCCTAAATGGTGGAAAAAATGAGACATCATGTACTTTTATAGGCAATCTATTCTACTAGTAAAAATGGGCGGTCCCAAGAAAAAATGGGCCATTTGAGAGAGTTTCAGTAAAATTTATCTTGGGACCATCACCATTGGATTCATTTAGGTGTTTTCAGGTGTAATCATATAAAATTTCACCCCGAAATTCATCCGGGAGCCTCGAGATATCACCTCCATAAGTCAGTCCCAAGGTAAGAGTTTTCATACTTAACCATTTTTTTAGAAGAACGTGTGTGCTAGCACCAAGATCTTGACGGGATCTCATGTCCCTTTAAAAATGGAAATAAGGTACATGAAAATTCTCCCATCTCTTTTATCCCCGGATCACCAACGTGACCCTCCGCATTGCCAGTTCAGCCCCTAGAGCTAGTTGGAGCCTTTCCTCTCACTGCACGGATGATCGCCAAGTGTCGCAACCTGGCACAAAGTGGAAATTGATGTCCCTTTCATCCATTTAGCTAGAGGAACATCAAGGGAACAAAAATTTTCCCAGCCGTAGTTATTCCTTTTAGTTCTCCATACACTCAAACTCGGCACCCGTGTGCTTCCCTCAAGCTCTCTCACTCAAATGCTCAATCAATCAACTCCCTGCCAAGTGTCGTGATGAGGCGCAATGGGGAATTTCACACACCTTTCATCCCTTTAGCCAAAGGGACATCAAGGACAAAAAAAATCAACCAACCACTATGCTTTCTACTTTGGATGAATATATACCAGGGAATTAGTCATTTTTTCATGTCTAATATATCCCCCCACATCTCCATACCCTAACGTAACTCTAGTAAATTTTTCCCAACATCCCAACCTCCATTCCTACACTCAACCAGCTCCTCAATGGCTGCCTCACACTAAAAATACAGGGATATTTGAATATAAATGGATCAAAATGACGAAGAACGAAGAGAAAATGAAAATTTTTTGCTAGATAACTATGAAGTCTCCCAATAGATAAATATTCATATCTTGTAAAATACAAGTCGACTTGAGATAAAAAAATTTGCAGACCTCCTCATTTTCAAAGGACATCATAATATAACAAATGAGAGATCAAATGATGCCCTAAATGAGTTGTTTCATAAAAACCCCATTTCATGCCCTAGCTCACATTCATCGTATTTCCCACCAATCCAGCAATAGAATTTAGCTAAAAACTTGCACACAAAATCTGAATGAAAAACCTATCATGATGGAGTTATTTTCATCACAATCAAAGGTAAAACCTATACCTACAAATTTTGAAGCTCCATTCATGGCTACTTATGGCAGCTTTGTGCCCAAAGTCACTACTAAGTGAAAATTTCATTTTTTTATTTTCAAGCATTCAGTCGGCAAAATCACGTGAAATTTGGAGGATGAGATTGCGATAATGACTCAGTATGATAAAATGTGTTTCATTTCAAACCGAGCATCATAAATCCACTTTCCAAAAATAGTAAGCTTTCATGTACATGCTTTTTATATGTGGAAATTCATCATCAAAGTGTTTATGGGAAAGGCGGTGTGTCTTTGAAGATCACTAGGAAGATAGAATGATTGTCCGTGAGCGAGAAAACAACAAAAATGAACACTTACTAAAAATAGTAAGCCCTCTATATGAGTGCTTAATAAAAATAGTAAGTCACCCCAATAAGTGGCTGAGGCAAAGGCAAAGTGTGCACAATAGTGAATGAAGAAGTTCATCACATCGAGATGCTCAAGAAAAGTAAAAATAACTTCTTATTGAAAATAGTAAGTTTCCCATCCTGGAACTTGCTATTAATGGTAATTCACACTCAAAGGGTAGTTTTGGCACAACGATACATAGGGGTATGATCATTCGAGTCAACATCATAATTCGGGATAATCATAAGCATTTCTCACACGGAATTTGAGATCTATCTCAAGGAATTTGACAATGTCTATTGACACTCACTTCATGGTTTGGGCTTCAGCTATATCACATATAAGGTGGAAGTTGTGGTCATTAGCGAAACTATTCATTCAACTTGCGGGATTGGTTCGAGCTCTTATCTCTTAGGAAATTATCTTTGTGAGTTGTGTTTTTGGTCATCAAAGAATGTCATTCAACATTGTTCTTAAAAACTTAACCCAAGGTGTCCTTGAACCATCTAAATGAGCTTATAAGGGTGCAAAGGATTCAAATATTTAGAGTTTCATCATCTCGATTATTCCAATGATTAGAATCGGCATACTTTTTTGTGGAGTATTACAATTCAAGAAGAGTGCAACCAAAGGAAAAGAATGGGAATTTCTCCTTCCAATAATCAAGAATATAAGAGATGGATGAAGAAGGTTCAAAAGAGATATGAAAGGTTTTATGAAGAACAAGATGGTGCAAAATCCACCTGTTGGGTTTAAAAATGGTACTTTAATAAAACCATAGTGGGGATAGTAAGTCCCTCCTCTTTATGGGAGAGGTTCCCTTATTGAAAGAAAGTAGAAAAGCTTATATACAAATGTACAAATGTCATCTTAGGGCTGGACTTCTGACATCTTGAAATGCTTTTTTACCAAAATAGCTTATCAATACAAATGAGTGGAAGAAATCAAGAAAGGAAAGAGCGAGAATATAACAAAGATTTTCAGGGAAATATAGATAGAGAGTATAACCTTATATGTACTGAGAAAGGTGATACAAAATAGAATAATTCACATTCATAGCATAATATATCATTCCATAGACACAAATTTCTAGAAATCATATCAATAAGAACACAAAGTTTCTTAATACATAAGATAAATGATCCATAGATTTCAGGTAAGCAAGAAGAGACTATAGATGAAGATAGAGAGAAAGGGGAAATTCTTATGTATTGATTGCTTTCGATTCTATTTACACTTCAAAAGTATCAGAGTCCAACGTTTTGCAATGAGCCAAGATCTTACATTTATAAATGAAGAAAAGAAAGGAGAATAAGAGAAGGAAAGAAATATGATTTGGAAGCTCAACCACCAACCATCAATGCCCTTGCAAAACACTTACAATCATCAAATTTGATTCTTAGAATTTGAGGATTCTAATAAATACGGATTTAATCAACTTACATATTACATAATGTTACGATAAATATTTAAATAAAGATTACATCATAACATAAATAAATAAAGAAATACTTACAGGAAATAAATAACACATGTGACACAATATTTATAGTGGAAAATCCCAATAGGGTAAAAACCACTTTGAAAATAACCTTTTACTTTAGAGAACTTATTTTACATCCAGTAAGATCACCTCCTCCTTTGAAACCCTATTTACCAAGGGTAAAACCAAATCACTTGATTTGCACACCTTTGATATATTTCCCGAATATATCAAATGAGGACCTAAAGTCCTTTTTATATAAGGTGATCGGGTATGTCTCTCGACCCACCTTTTCAACCTAAAATGGTTGACACATACACCTAGGTTTATAATATTTAATATTAGAAATATAATTATTTCATGATATTAAATATTTAACCTAAAGTATATACCTAGGTTAGCATATTTAATAATAGAAACATAAATATTTATATTATTAAATATTAACCTATAGATTAGTGATGGACCCATATACATTAAAGGTTGGCGGACCACTTAATCATTACGTTCCAACAGTTACTGCATGTCTTTGGGGTGTTGAAGAAGGAAGGATGGAAGATCAGATCAAATCTGATCTAGAATCACATATTAATGGCGTGAAAGATGTTTTCCAAATTTTCACCTGAATCAAGACATCCATTCGGTTCTCCGTATCGTTTGGCATGTAGCAGATGTCGAGATTTTTCTAAAAATTCATCCCTTGCCCAAATCTGAGCTTCCAGTTGAAAGATATGGCCATTTGAAATTCTACACTAAATCCGTACAAAAATGGTGAAAATGCAGTCTTTGCAAAACAGATCCCCAGTCCTAAAATTCACTTTTGTACCTTTTGTGAAAACACAAAATTATAAAAGCCTCCCACAACCCCGCAAGCCCGTAACTTCACTTTTGATATAGGTCTGACACGTGGCTTTACCTGAGTGGCAACGGAGTCACGACTCACTTTATAATTTTACTTCTTTTGGAAACAAAGCCAAGATTCCCAAAAAGCTCCGATGACCCACCTTCCCACTTTGACTTTTGATACAGGCTCAACATTTGAATTTTTCTGGTGCACCGATGGGGTCGCGCTTTACTTTTACACTTTATTCCTTTTATGAAATAAAGCCAAAAAATCCAAAGTGCTCCAGTGATCCACCTCCCCACTTTGACTTTTCAACATATATTCATTACCTAGCTTCAGTGGGGTTGTGGCTCATTTTGTAACTTTACTCCTTTTGGCAATAAAGCCAAAATTCCCAAAAGGCTCGACGACCCACCTTCCCACTTCAAACTTAAAAATGGCCACGTGTCCCTTTGCGGGCATGTTCTATATTTTTGTGTTTTGACTAAGTCCCTCTATTTGGTGAAGGCTTTATGTCTGACCTAGGACACGTGGAGGCTTCCCACTCATTTGGAGACTCTGTTTGGAACTAAACTTCAGAGGTGCACCGATTGGACATGTGGAGAGATGGCACACGTTTGGGACCTAATTTTGGATTCATCCCCTGAAAGAGTGCCGAAGGGACACGTGGGGCTTTCACTGGTTCTCCTTTCCTTAGTCGATTCAATGGTTGGTTCTACCCCTTTTGACTTCATTGGACCCTAGACATGTGGAGAGATGGCACTTGTTTGGGGAAATGCCTTTGGCTTCGACCCTTGAAGGTGCGCCGATGAGACATGTGGTGCCATCTGCTAGCCTTAGACTTTTCAATGGCCGATTTAACTTTTTGAGGCTCTGACCATGTGGAGGGCTAGCACTCATTTGGGGTCTGTCCCTTGGGTCTCACTTCTAAATTTGCAGCTGATGAGGCATGTGGCACTTTCCACAGTGTCTATTGCTTTACCCCCGAGTCAACTCGCATGTGAAGTCTAAAAACTTTGATCCCTTTCTTCAATCTTCTCCTACGCGCTCTGATCTCCTTTGACATTGTTGGCCTCCTTTGCCGACCCTACCCCTTCATTGTTGGATTTGGAATGTGGGCTCACATGACTGAACCACCCCTTTTGATTTTCTTCTGTGTGGGGTCATGTTTGATCAATTTTTCAGGGGAAAAATTGGGATAACAGGCACCAACTCAAAATTTTCAAAACTTGACTTGAAAAATGAGGGGAATTTTGAGGGTGACAACACCACCGAAGGTAACATTTTCAAATTCACGCAACAAACCTAGAAATTCATGACATTTTTTTCATCTCCCTTCCTTTGGATGACTTCTTTGTATATGGTGATGAAAAAATGGAAATTCTGAGAAGAGAATATGTGCGGAAACTTTTGGATGTATCGAAGGAAATCCTGTCCTGAAGCCTACCATGAAGTTTGGAGATATGCTTTAGCTTTGCAAAGGAGATATGAACATCTTGAAGCACTCCATCAAGAGGAGGAAGAAGAAGATATTTTTCCTATGGAGGAATACCCCAAGGATCATTCATACCACAGGGTGTTCATCCTCAAAATATTTTGAATTATTCCGAAGAAGATCTTATCTTAGAGCCTTCTGATGAGAATAAAACCAGTCTTATAGAATATTGTGAAAGATAAGGTGGTGCAGAATCCACTAAAGAATAATTTTGCAACCTCACGTAGCTCATTACAAAATTGAGAGCATTATCTTTTTTCTGCCACTCTATAGATGAATTCCTTGCATATGGCAATGAAGAAATGAACATCTTGAAAAGATAATATGTGGAAAGGCTTCAGATCATAATAGAAGGAAATTTTGATCATGAAGCCTATCAAGAGATTTGGAGGTACGCTCTAGATTTACAAAGAAGGTATGAATACCTTGAATCACTTCATGTTGTCCATAATGAAGAAGCTCAAGAGGATCTTGATGATTTTCCATGCTACAAGGTGTTCGTCCCTAGGAGATTCTTGGATGCTCCTAAAGAAGATCTTATCCTTGAACCTTCTAACGAGTACCAAAGCAACATCATGGAAGATGATGATGAAAGAGATATGGAGGTGGAACCACCATTCATCAATTATTTTTTGCTCGAGGCACAACCCATCGGAGGAGAAATGGATTCAAAGGGAGACTCTTGTTGCATGATGGATAATTCAAGTGCTTTCCAAAGACTCCATCAATAATGAGGAAATACAAGATGACCAGTTCAAAGTAAGTATGAATAATCTCCTTTCAAATTTTGATCTTCCAATTAATAATGGAATGGAGATATGTGAAGAAGTACAAGAAATCCACCCGACATCATGGACCAAAAATGATGAATTCAATATGGTCATGGATGATTTTCCCTCCTATTTTGATTCTTCAAGTGATGTAGAAATGTTGCATGAAGAAATGGAGATAGTCAAAGAATCAAATTCCCTTCTGATTCGATCATGGATGACCAAATGAGAGAGGCCAATCTCATTTTTGAAGCCGAGGAGAACAAACAACTTGAACATAACCTCCTCAAGGAATCAACTCCATTATTCTCACCCGAGGAGTGTTATGTTGATCATCATGGTAAATATGAAATATTTCATTTTCCATATGAGCATGAGGATTCAATAATGGATGATCAGGATAATGTTGAAATTCTTCCCACGTTGCTTCAACATGGTCCCATCAAGAAGATGATATGGATTTTGAGCTTGAAGGAGTGTCATTCCCAAAATCATGGACCTCTTCTCCTCGTCGAAGGTGTCGTGAATTAAGTGTGCCCATGCTTGTAAGGAAGTTAATCTTGGGAAACATAGAGTGTAGAGACCTAAAATCCACTAACGCAATTCTAATACTAAAATTGCACTAATTATCCTCTTTCTCTTCATTTCAGTAATAATTAGCACTTTTGTGCTAATTAGCTAACATTCCTCTTTATATTCATTAATTAATGACCTTTCGTTAATTAATATCCGCTTCTACTTGGTTAATTAATTATTATTAATTCATTACACTCACAAATCTAAATCAATAAATCACCATTTATTGGATTAAATTCATTTTATATCTCTCAAATCATGTTAATCTTCCTCTAATCAGCTTCTATAAGACTTCTTCCTATTAATTAATCATCTTGGATTAATTATAAACATCCCCTAATTCCCATGGTTGCTAAATGACAAATTAAACTTAACTAAAGAAACATTATCCATTCTTAACTCACATGTTAACTCACCTAGCTTTGGTCAACTAAACTAAAGTTACTTTTCCCCTTATCCCACATGCACCAAGTTGCACATCTCTCTCCAACATTCAGGTTATATAAAGGACCAAGCTCCTTCATCTGAAATAGACCAATCCCTTGCTTATAACATAAATTATAGGCATTTGGATTTTGTGCATTTTCCATTGCTTTGGGTTAAGCTCTTCATCTTGCATCCATACACTCAAAATTGAGTAATATGGGAAGATCCAAAATGGCCTTGAAGCCATGTCTTGGTGAGATCCCATTCTCAATTCTTGAGATCTGTACCATTCCTTTTTGATTGCTTGTGTTCTTCATATGTGCATAGTTTATATTTTAGCAATCATATAGAATAGAGATTTAGCTTGTTAGCATGTTAGTTTAGTTTTATTTAAGTTTAAATGCATGTTAATAATGTTTAGCCTCTTTGAGTTCTTATCATGATGGTTCATGGTTAGTTAATTTTCTTTGGAACTAATGTAGATTGTTTTAGTTTCATTTCTCTAGCTTAGTTAACTAATCCATGTACACACAAAAGATGGAAGAGGTGAATGAGAATATTTCAAATGAATCATGGACACATATGGATCATATTTTCAACCATCTCTTAGAAGAAAAATGTAGAAACTCTCTCAATAAAAATGAAGATGAGCCTATGGTGAACTTGGAAGAGTCATCTGTGTAAGACATCTTGAAGGTTGTAGAAGAAACTGAAGACCCTCAACTCAGTCTTGAACTCTTGACTGGGCTATGGAGATGCAAGACAGGTATGAATCAATTTGTTCTTCTCATTTTGATTCACCAATGTTTGATGTCGAGACAGAACAAATGGACAAGTTTGATGACCTCCCAGATGCCTTGGTTGATGAGAGGGAATGTGAAGATATGTCTTTTTCTTCCACATCATGTGAAGAGGTTCATGAGTGCAAAAGAAGGAAGGTTCTTGAATCTCCTTTGGAATTCCTCAATCTTGAGGACAACACCTCCATTGTGAAGGACAAAAATGAGGAAAATGCTGACCTGATTTACATTGAAGAGAATTGTTTTAAAAAAGTAAAAAAATTTAAGACTCTTGGGAGTATGTTCAAGGTCAACTTGTTTCCACTACTTCAGAATGCTCTGCCAGTACAAAACAAGATCTCATATGGAAAAATGCACTCGAAGGTAAAAAATGCCTCCATGAAGAAGTTGAGGGTTGCAATTTGGAAAATGATACCAAGATGAACTTCGAGACAGATGGATGATGATGAAAATTTCTCCAAACAACAAGGTGAAGGTGCGTGGGACTCTTGTCAACAAATTCAAAATCAAAATATGCTCACCATTATTCAAGATCCAATATGCCTTGAACATGTTCCCATGTTGTAAAATTTCACAAAGATTGATGGGGGCCTCTATCTCAATGATACAACCTCTATTTTAGGAAGTAATCACTTTGGGAAGCAAAGCGAGATGTCAAGAGAAGTTCTTGAATGGGAAGGAAATAATTTTTTCCTCACTCCTTTTGAGTACCTTAATAATATAGGATATGATTTCAAGCTACAATCAAGGATGAAGAGTGTCTCCATGATGAGGTCAATATTTCTAAATTTGAAAGTATGAAGGAATGGTGTATCATGCTCACAGGATATCAAGAGGAAGCCTCAAAGGGAAAGAGTTTCAAGAGGGTGACCAAATTTTCAATGGATGCAAGAACATTCTTGATGCGATGTGAGTACGAAGATGGATTCATGATCAGTATTCTTCTTCTCAAGCCATGAAAAGCCATCACAAGAGCATGGTTTGATCAGATTATAGTTTTTGTGTTTCAAAGATCACACTTCAGTCCACTATTTCATGATGGCATGTACTTTTATCAACCCATTTCTGGGTATGTGTATATTATTTTCTTGCCTTTGTAAATACCCCTCCCCTTGTATATAATTTCCCTTTCCTTTTGTGTGTGTTTTCCCTTTTCGTGTGTTGTGTGTGTGTGTGTGTGTGTTCTTCCTTTTTGGCCATCTCTTGCAAGTTGTATGTGACTCTATAAAGCCCAATGGATAAGGTACTAGTCAAATTGAGATTACTGGGAGCTCTTATGCCATGCCTTCATTGTGCTCGGTCGATAGCATGTCCCCAATCTAGAGCCATTTGTTGTCATGAAAATGTGCAACATGAAAATTTCTGATTTTTGACCATGACAACGAGACCACAGTGTCAAAAATTTCAAAGTCATACCTCCCTAAGACACCCCCAGGTCAATCTATCCCAATCACCAATCCTATCCTATCATCCTAATGATATCTATATGAATGTCAAGTGTCCCCTAGGTGATTTAGGAAATTAAAATCAATCCCCTTAGGTGATTTAGGAACTTCAAGCATTCAAGAATTCGAGAAATTTTGGGAAGGGTTATCATTAGCCTTCCTAATACTAGAGCACCACCCCAGAGTGGATAATTCAATGAAAGTGTGTTTTTGGGCCTAAACAAGCACAAACCATGAACAAGGACCTAAGATTCAAAGAAATATTCTAGGAGACCTATGATGGTTTGAAAGCCCAACAAGGAGTCAATGGAAATAATTTCCAATTCCCTAAATGGTGGAAAAAATGAGACATCACACACTTCCCTAGGTAACCCATTCTTCTAGCACACAATGGGCGGTCCCAAAAATAATGGAAAATTTGAGAAAGTTTCAGTAAAATTTGGATCTTGAGACAATCACCATTAGATTCATTTGGATGTTTTCAGGTGTAATCATATAAAAATTTACCCTGAAATTCATCCAGAGCCCGAGATATCACCTCTGCAAGTCGGTCCCAAGGTAAGAGTTTTCATACTTAGCCATTTTTTTGAAGGACACATGTCACCACCAGGATCCTGGTGGGATTTCATGTCCCTTTCTTCCCTTTTAGAAAAGGGGCATAAGAGACATGAAAATTTTCCTAGCCCTTTTTATCCCTCGAGATCACAACCGTGACCCTCTACATTGCCAGATCCAACCCCGGAGCTAATTAGAGCCTTTCCTCTTACTTCGGGATGATTGCCAAGTGTCACAACCTAGTGCGAAGTGGAAATTGATGTCCCTTTATTCCCTTTAGCTAGAGGTACATCAGGGACACAAAATTTCACCCATACCTAGCTATTCCTTTTGGTTCTCCATATGCTCAAAACTAAACCCCCAAGTGCTTCCCTCAAGCTCTCACTCAAGTGCTCATCCATTAAATCCCACCAAGTTTCACAATGAGGTGCGATGGGAATTTTGTATCCCTTTCATCCCTTTATCTAAAGGGACATCAGGGACACAAAAATTCACCCAACCCCTATGCTTATTGCTTTGGATGAATATATACCAGGACTTTGTCATTTTTCATGCCCGATTCATCCCTCCACATCTCCATACAATGTCGGAACTCTAGTAAATTTTTCCCATACATCCCAACCTCCATTTATGCACTCAACCATATCCTCAATGGATTCCTCACATTAAAAATACATGGATATCATAATATAAATGGATTAAAATGACGAAGAATGAAGAGAAAATGAATATTTTTCACAAGATAACTACGAAGTCTCTCTGTAGACACCCTAATTTCACATCTATCCCAAATCAATTAATTTCCCTTCCTCATTTCCCACAAAAATACACTTCAAATTAATCAAATATAATTTGATTAATTATCCATTTCAAAACCCAAAAATAACCCAATCCTCACCACATGTCATTATTCTCCATGTTTTTCTACAATTGAATTAAAAATTCAAATTCAAATCTTCACCCACTCTTCATGGTCCCCGCTCACCTAATATCCTCCACTAATGAATTAAAAATCTAAAATCAAATCCTCACCCATTCTTTGTGGTCCTCACTCGCCTAATCTTGCCCACATTTTCAAACTATGATTACTTAAATTACTTTAATTTAATCACTCCCCTCGGGCTATAAATACAACCTTACCCCTCCCTCTAAGGACACGAGAGAATAATCTTGAATTCCCTATCTAAGTTCTTGTATCCTTTGAGCAAAGAACATCATTCCGCCTCATCCTAATGCCCAAATAGCCTCATAATCTTTTTTTCCATCTGGTGCAAAGTAAGAGGATCATTTTTGCAGGAAGGTCTTGCTCCGTCTTGAAGAAAAGCACCTACATATCACATAATCAAGGCTTAATCTAAGTTTCCTAGCCCATTCCAAGGTTTGATACGGAACGCGAAGGAGGTATGATTATTGGTATTTTACTTCCTTGTTAGTAGTGCATTTTTCCTAGCTTACATTCTGGCACGCTCGGTTACTTTTGATCTGTTACCATTAATTTCCCATTTAGTGGTTTTTATTGTTCTTTGTTTATTATTTCCTTTTTTGTTCCTTATGGCCTTCTTTGGTTAACCTTCATGCTTTAGGTAGTGTTTTTTTGTGCGGTGTCTTGTGGTGCATCTACAGGTTATAACAACAATGAAACTATGATGCTCGTCCTGTCTTTGATCTCCTCGACGCTTGGTGTTTAGCAGATGGACATCTATCACCTGATCTGGATACTTGTGGATCACGATGAAATATTCACTCCTACGGTCGTCACAGAGGTTACATTTCAAATAGTTCCCAATTTTGATTTTGCTATTCACTCGTAATCTCAGAAACAAATGAACTAGTCATTAGCTTATCATCTTACTATCATGGGACAACCAATCCGGAAAATGTATTTATTTATTTACTTTTGCTAAAATAACTGCTTTGTAGGAAGTTAATCATTTTTCTTTCTTTCATTTTAGTTAATCATTTTGTGATCTAACTCTTTATTTTTGTTTATTATTCTTTTTAAACCTTGTTGTCAAAATTTTAGCTTCTCAGGTAAAGTATAGAAGTCAGAAAATAAATAAAAACTAGCTCCCGGGGCATTTTTCTCACATTCAAAATTTTCATTCAGAGTGCTATTGTAGCCCATCTTCCGGAAGCCATAACTTTTGCTCCCGAACTTAGAATGAATTCGTTTTATTTTTAACGGAAAGGTATTGAAAAGATCTATGCAATGGAAAAATAATTTTTTGATTTAGACTTACATAATTTTTTTGGTTTCATTTCTTTTAACACTTTTTTAATTTTAATTTTAATTTTTTAACATAACAACCTCACGCGTATGCTCTTTCCTCGCACTTTAAAATTGATCTTGGAAATCATAAATGTGAGGCCACCCGATCTCCGCAAAATAATTTTATTTTATTTTTTTGCCTTACATTTCAATTTTCCACGACAACACTTCTAGGTAACATTTTCACACTCTTCTTTCGTAGTTGATTGCAAAATTATTAACATTTAAAAGAAAAAAATTAAAAAAACAAAATCTATTCTAATTTTATCCGCGTATGCTCTTTTCTTGCGCCTTCGAGTGATCTGGAAAATCAGAAACGGTCACTTTTTTAGTTTCTTGTTATAACATTCCAAGATCCTCTAGCTTTGTTTTCTAACTGCCATTTCAATCATTATTTTCCTTCGTCATATTATTAATATTTGTTTGGTCGTTGGTTGTGTATGCTCTTTTCTTGCGCCTTCGAGCGATCCATAAAATCAAAAATAGCCATGGTCACTTTTCTAACATTTCGTTTGCAAGATAACTACTAATTTATTTTCTGTAGGACCGCATCACTGGAATATTGTCAAAAAAACACACAAAAACAAAAAAATCCCACAAAAAGTACCACCATTCAAAGAAAATTGCTAAAACTAAAAAAAAATTAGCATGCCCAGTGCACTTATTTTTTTCTAGTGATTTATTTCAAGTTGGAAAGAACCTTGCGTTTAATCACTTTATCATTTTGTTTTTGCACGTAGACAAGGTGGATTTCATCACCACCAAAGCTACACCGGTGACATGGACTTGACTACCACGCACTAATAGTATTTGCATCTGCATTGCACTTTGAGACCTAGTCTCATCACAGTGTTTGGTATTTACCTCACGCCTTGCTCTTCACTTACAAGTAAAGTTGTCATGCGGCGCATGCAAGTCATGCCTAAATAGTTATAACAACAAATCCTGGGCATCATCCCTGTAAATCTTCAAGGAGTTATAAGGACACCATACACATTCATCCCTCCATCACCTTCCACCTTTTCACAAAACTTGTTTTGGACGTGGTGATTCACTCCAAAATAGGTAAGTAAGAATTGGTGAGTCTCCTCTAGTGCTCTAAGGGTTCCCCGTACCAATTCTATCCCCATACAGAATTAGGTATATCAGGACTAGGGTATATCAAAGGACACATCTTTTTGGAGTAATAAGAGCCTGCATCCATCAGTCCACATCATACTTGTATGATTGCATGAAACAATGATCATTCCTGAAGAATTTACCTACTAAGCCAAAACAATTAGATCCACATGATTGCTTGATGTGTGAAAAGAAAATAGTTTAACCATGTTTTATCATAAAACTTGGTTGATATCAATGTGTTTCTTGTAAAATTTCAAACCCTAGTTGTGTTCCGAGAAAAAAAATCAGTTCTCGACCAATTCAATACCAAGCTCAAACATCCAAACAATCCAACAACATAGACCAAAACATCACACCAATTTCATTAGCTCGTTTGAACTAATAACACATCATGTCATTGCTTGTCTTCGGCTATATCTAAGCGATATTGAGTAACTAGCATTCACTTCCCATATCGTCAATTGTCAAAACATCCTTAATAGCTTGTTTCCAACTATTTCAAACTAATATTGGGTGAATTTTTTTAGTTCACTCATTATTTTGTCTACCATCGCATTTATCCAAATCACACCAACACAAATCCTTTCATAACTCATTTTGAGTTATATCACAACCATATCACGATTAACTTATTGAGGTTACTATCCTTGTCAATAGTCTAGAGCCTTTTTAAGCCAAATCTACACAACGTGCAACAAATTCTCTAATAACTCATCTTAAGTTACATCATCATCATATTGAGATACCTTGTTTGAGTTACTCTCCTTATCAGTCATCACAAGCTTATTTGAGCTAAATCTAAAGTAATCAAGTTCTCATTTCATCACACCTATTCAAAATTCCTACCCACTTTTCAGCTTAATCAGACACATTTCATCATGGTATTCACTCGTAGTCACAATCATGAAAATGATGATGAAGAAGTCACACAACCAAAAATCACCAATGAAGAACAAGAACAAGTCAATAGGGTGATAGAACAAAACAAAAATGAATATTTGTTACGCATCCTAGCCATGGGGAAAAACTACCCCTTGACTTCGGGACGGAAAATTTAAACAAACTTATCGACAATAGTGAATCAAGTTATCACAATGAAATACCAAACAATCCAAATGGTTCTTTAGCCGACAAGTTATTCACTAAAATCTGAGACTTAACAAAGAAACTTGAGGAAGCAACAACTAGAGCTGAAAGATTAAAAGACCCCAATCTAGATTCCAATAGTCGCGACATTTTTAATAAACCGTCCCCCACTTCTCCATTCACACAAGAATGGAAACTTATGAAAGACATCATTCATGGACTACAAAAATAATCAAAACAATTCAACTTTAAAGAATTGTGTCTTTATCCATTTGATACAGAGATATCACACTTACAATTTCTGTCATCCTTCAAAATCCTAAAGTTTGATAAATATAAAAGCAAATGCGACCCCGTGAACATGTCAAGGAATTTTACATGTAATGTCAGGAAGTTACCTATCAAGACACGTACCTTTTATGATTATTCCCCCAAAGTTTAGGAGGATAGGCTTTAGATTGGTTTTTCCATCTTCCCAAAGGGTCGGTCATGACATTTGTAGACTTATCGGAGAAATTTGTCAAACATTTTTCCTATAACTTAGACTCAGAAATAACCATGCTTGATCTCTGCAACACTAGGAAAAGGCAAAAAGAAAACTTTGCCTCCTTTTTACAATGATTACAAGGAATTACAAGTTGATTTCCCTACTCAGTACCTAAGAGGTAACTAGTTAGCATTTTTGTTCCTAATCTCAATGCTGAATTATCATTCCACATGTAAATGCATTATCTGAATAGTTTCAAAGAAGTCATCGAAAAGGGCACATAAATAAAAAAATCCCTCATTTCTAAGGGCTTACTTAAAGCACCCTTTAGGGACCAACCTTATCGAGACACTCCTCAGAACTAGGACAAATCTAAATTCTTTAACCGGAATCGAAATATCATCAACGATGGTGTTACTGATTCCCACCATGTCCAAAACGTTCAAAACCATCCTATCAATACATTAAAATCCCAACAACCAGTCATCATCCCTAGAAAGGAAGTTCCTTCTCGGGACCAATGAAGACAGTTTACTCCTCTCGAAGAAAGTCTATCTAGTGTCTTTCATCATTTGGCAAATGCCAATATGATTACATATCCCATCGTCAAACCCTTCGAAGAAGAACAGCCCAAACCAAATTGGTATAAGGACAATGAATATTGTGACTACCATCGCATAAAAGGGCACTCCACGCAGATCAATGCATGCGACTTTGCCATTACGTTCAAGACTGATTGAACATGGAGACATCGAAGTTGAAAATACTTGAGCACAAAAACACCTAATAACAAACTTCACATGTTCAAAAATCCCTTCCATAACCATGATAACAATTCAAAAGATAAGGGTCAATCATCAAGCAATGTCAAGTATGACTCAGTCATCTCGACCATAGATTATGACCAAGACTTAGTGGCAACTATAAAGATCAAAAGCCGATCATGCGATCACCACTAGACGAGAAAAAAATATGGGTCCCTACAAAGAAAAAAATATGCCACTTCATCCCCAACATCACCTCCTAATCCACCATCTAATTTTTCCACCAATTCCTCTCCATAACCTACACCATCATTCAATATTTTCAAACAATTAGAAAAAACTACAAGACAAATTTTCATCATGGAACTACTTAATTATTCTCCCTTTTCTACAACACATCCTTATGCAAACATTGAATAACACTCATGACCACGAGGATATCAATTCACAACAATTCTAGGATTTAATCACATATCTTACAATCCCCAATCCTATTTTGTCTTTTGGTCCCGCTGACCTTCTTAATCCCAACATCGCTAATAATCATTCTTTATACGTTGAGGGTTATATAACTCATCATAAGATCAAGCGCATCTTAATTAACAATGGATCCACATTGAATATTTGTTCCATGAAACTTTTACGTTATCTAGGTTACACTAAAAATGATTTACAAAACAATATCATAACCATTCATGGGTATGATAATAGTGAAAGAAATTCTGAAGGCACAATCACGTTGCTTCTCCAAGTTAGACCCATCACCATAGAAACTGTCTATCATGTGGTAGATGTAGAAGTTGCATATAACATTCTCATCGGCCGACCATGGATTCATGCCATGAAATCCGTCCCATCAACATTCCACCAATGTATTAAGTTTCCTCATTTAGACAAGGAATTTACATTATGTGTGGATCCCCAATCTTTTGAGTATTGTAGATTCCTCGAAGGAAAGTATCGACATGATCACTATTGTCCATCAACAGATAAATATGCCCCACCTCACATAATCCCTAATGAAACATGCATTGATTTTGATACACTCCTTAAAAATGATCTCGAAACCCTCATCTCTAAACCAAAACACATTTTCCAATCCATTATCTTCCACTAGTCAACTATCTTCCACCAGTCCTCCTCCTACCAATCAATCATCTTCTTCCACTAATCAAGATTCTTCTTCCAAAGATATGATTATTCTTCCACCACACCATCTTCTTCCTCACCTAGCCAACCTTCTTCATCTAACCACACCTCTTCTATTAAGATACCTCCTCCTATGAATAACCAACCTTCATCCTTCAATCCACCCCCTTCTTCTTATAACTCATTCTCTTCATCTTTTAAAACTATCAAACCGACTTCCCGCCCACATGAAGTACCTATTGGTCCCCCATCCTAGACATTTAAAATCATTGACATAGGATGCGGTGAATATCAATTTCAAAAAATGGCAGACTTCTTTTATATCAAAAAATCCCCACATAGCTACGACAAACCTAACACTCCACATCTGAGAATTCATCCCACTTACCAAATGGGATAGTCAGTTTGGAAAAAATTTGGTTATCTTGACAACGAGCATATTCCAAGTTCTTTAGGATCTTGGTTATATAATGACGAATTTTCTCCATGTTATGAGTCCCCTCAATTTACCAAAGCTCACCAAATAATGAAAAACATGCAATAGAATGGTAAAGGACTTAGTATAAATGAACAAGGTCATTTAGACCCGATAAATTACACGCAACATCACAAGTAAATATGGTCTAGGTTTTAAGGTGTTTGATATTGCTGCCATAATAATTTCAAGTGACAATGACAACACCAATTCGATAATGACATCAGGTCTATCGTAGTCTTTTTGAGGACCTCGTTGAAACACATCTTTACTTTGAACATTTATCTATTAATGTCATCAATTTTGAGCCTACACATCCAACTCTCATAGACCATGGCCAACCACATCATGTAGCCATGGACATGTTCCAAAATGATGAAGCCATCGAAGAATTCCTTAGAACTCACGACCAAATCCCTACTTTTGACCATAGAAAAGGATTTGAAATCAATCTAAATGAATTGGCCTATTTTGGTGAAGAGATAAAATATTCAGATCCTTCACCCTCAAAAAATTTGGATTAGAAGCGCAAATAGAGGATTTCCCATAGTCAAAATCTCACCGCCACCCTATCCAACAAACATGTCAATAAAAAATCCCAACATTACACACCAAAATCTTGTACCAACTCACCTAAAACACCCGACATCGATGACCTACATCAACCATTAGCATCGTTCTTGAAAAGGATACATCTAAAATGCTTGTAGAAGAAACAAAAGACATAAACATTGGCACCACCGAACAACCAAAAATTTTACAACTTGGCATTAGTCTATCTAACCAAGAATGCATGGAATTCACAACACTCCTTATTGAATTCCAAGATATATTTGCATGGACATATAAGGACATGCTAGGCTGGACCCATCTCTTGTAGTACACCATCTTGTGGTACATCTGGATGCAAAACCTGTAAAGCAAAAACTACGCAAAATGCATCCCCAAGTTGCATTGCTTGTCAAAGCTGAACTCGAGAAACTCTTGGAAGATGACTTTATCAAACCTATTGATTATTTGGCATGGATATCTAACATAGTTCCCGTCACCAAGAAAAATCCCGGCATCAGAATATGCATAGACTTTTGATACATCAACAAGGCTTGTCCCAAAGATGAATTTCCCTTCCCAAATATAGACATGATTTTTGATTCTACGGCAAGCCATGAAATGATCTCCTTAATGGATGGATTATCTGGTTACAATCAAATACATATTGCTGAAGGGGATCAACATAAAATGGAATTTACTACACCATGGGCACCTTCTCGTTATAATTTCATGCCTTTCAGGTTTGAAAAATGTTGGTGCCACCTATCAACGAGTAATGATTGTCATCTTCCATGACATATTACATGATATCATGGAAGATTATTTTGATGATATATTAGTAAAATCCAAAATACAAATAGGGCATCCCGAGTGTGTTGAGACACATTTTTGATAGATTACACGAGTATAAGGTTCATCTTAACCCAAAGAAATGTGTGTTCAGAGTAACCTCTGGAAAATTAGTAGGGTTTATTATCTCATGAAGAGG
The DNA here is from genome assembly GCA_018340775.1 of Taxus wallichiana var. yunnanensis. Lineage (NCBI taxonomy): Eukaryota > Viridiplantae > Streptophyta > Pinopsida > Cupressales > Taxaceae > Taxus > Taxus wallichiana. The sequence goes on along the minus strand of CM031234.1, from coordinate 736,005,404 downwards.
TATAGAAGTGGATCCTACCAAAGTCAAAGCCATTATGGAAATGCCTCCTCCTCAAAACATAAAACAATTATGCAATCTTCATGGAAAAATACAATCTATTCGATGTTTCATATCACAGTTGGTGATAAGTGCCATCACTTCAACCAATTACTCAAGAAAGATGCACAATTTCAATGGAACCACGATTGCCAAGACTCTTTTGCTAAGTTAAAATAATACCTCTCTAGTCCACCTATTCTTATGTCACCAGTTGTCGATAAACCCATGTTGCTTTATACATCTGCCACTGAACATGCCATAGGAGCTCTACTAGCACAACATAATGATCAAGTAAAAGAACAAGCTATATATTACCTTAGTCGAACACTTATTAAGCACAAATTATGTTATTCCCAAATCAAAAAAGTATGCTTAGCAGTCACCTTTGCATTCCATAAGTTACGTCATTACTTGCTCAATCACACAACTAAGTTGATTGCCAAAATTGATCCTCTCAAGTATTTGTTGTCCAGACCCATTCTCATGGGAAGAATGTCTAGTTGGGTCATATTACTTAGTGAATTCGATGTTGAATTTGTTCCGCAAAAAGTAATTAAAGGACAAGCCCTTGCAGACCAGAACTTGCCATGCACCCCTTCGCACAAAACTACTTGATTCTCTTTTCTGATGAAGATATTTTACACATAGACATCGTGCACTTGGACTCTATTTTTAATGGATATTGTAATCTTCGTGGCTCAAGGGATGGTATTTTTCTTATCACACCCGGTGAACATGTTATCCCCAAATCATTTCACTTAGCATTCCCATGTACCAACAATATCACAAAATATGAAGCTCTCATCGTAGGATTAAACTGGCTATATCTTGGAATATTACGAGAATTATTTGTATTTGGTGATTCTTTACTTATCATTAAGCAAGTTACTAATGAATACCAGTCAAGGATAAACTTATCCCATATAAATGTATGGTTGATAGTCTTTGAAGATATTTTCAATTAATTAGCTTTGAACAAATCCCTAGAATTAGTAATAAATGCATCGCACAACGCTATGGCAACCATCATATCCTATTAGAAATCGCATCTATTCAACCACATGTACATTTTCTCATCAAAAATCTCTTAATGTCTGCCTATGATCTTCCTAAAAACACTATGGTATGTGAGATTATCGTCTGAATAACCCTTGGTACCATGATCTTTATACCTTCATTCGTGATAAAACATTTCCTGCTGACATGAAACCAATGCATAAACGTGCTTTAGCACAACGAGCTTCACATTACACCATTTAAGCAAAAATTCTTTATAAATGATGATATGATGGCACCCTTCTCCGATGTCTTAATCAGGAAAAAGCCTCAAGTGTCTTACCAGAGTCCATTCGGTATCTTTGGAGCACACACGAATGGTATTGCCTTAGGTAAGAAAATCATGCGAGTTAGATATTATTGGCCCACCATGGAAAGTGATGCATGTCATTTTGTTAAACATTTTCAAGCATGTCAAAAGCATGGAAATATTATCCACACACCTTCCTAGGCATTATAATCGATAACCACACCATGGCCTTCTCCCAATGGGGACTTGACCTCATTGGTAATATCAGACCAACATTGTCTGATGGACATAATTTCATCATTACCACTACTGATTAATTCACTAAATGGGTGGAAGCTATGCATCTCACTTATGTTACCGGTATCCAAATATCGAAATTCATTTTCAATAATCTCATCTGTCGATTTGGTATTCCATCCGCTCTTGTCACGAGATAATGTCAAATCGATTAAAAACCGGATGTAAAAGACCTAGCCAAATGTTTTCATCAAACTTAAATGGTCCACTCCATACTACCCTCAGGGTAACAGTCAAGCGGAAGCAACCAATAAGACCTTAAAATCTATCATGGAAAATATTGTCAATACCCATGGACGTAATTGGCATACTCAAATTTACCCCGCTCTTTGGGCTTACCGTACATCTTACCGCACGCCTACCGAGCCACCCCATTTTCCCTTGTTTATGGTTGTGAAGCCATTTTACCTATTGAGATAGAAATCCCATCCTTGAGAATCTCCCTTAAAGATGTAATTAATGAGGATGAATACCGATAATCACGGCTTCAAGAGCTTGAGCTTCTCGATGAAAAATGACTTAATGCTCTCAATCATCTTCAAGTCTATCAAAACTAACTGCAACATAGTTATCATAAAAAGGTAAGACCTAGAGAATTCAAAATTGGTGACCTCGTTTTAAAAGAAAATCAAAAGAATACCACTAAAGAACAAGAAAAACAAGGAAAATTTGAGCCTAATTGGTTAGGACCCTATGTAATTACAGCTAAATTTGGCTCTAGAGCCTATAAATTGGCCACTAAAGATGGTCAAGATCTTGATGAACCAATGAATGTAGTTCATTTAAAGAAATTTTATCCTTGAGATGTTCACTATTCCAAGAAACAACGTGTACATTGTTCCTTCTGTCTTTCTTATCTCTGAATAATTTAAATTTATTCATTTCCATTGGCAGATATTTTCTTTATCAAAGTCACATCTTCATATTTATCATCATGAGACAGTGTTAATATAGATCCTATTAAGTTTGTGAGTATCATACTTCTTATAATATCTCCCATTTTTAGTCACTTTCACCTATGGTCATACCTAGAAGCTTATTGATGGTAATATATTCCCTTCAAATACATTCTCTCTTTCATAACAAAGCTCTAAACTTCTTTACCTAGTTTGTTTGGTCGTCCATCTCAGTCTTCGGTGTTGAACCCTCGCGTCCTACTAGTCATGTGGGGCTGAGATTGGGGGCAGACATTCCTTCCTAAATACAAAGCACTATTGTAAAATCCATCAATTCAATAACTTATGAATAATTCATCATCACATCTTTCATCCTTCATAGTCTTTTTGTGTTGAGCCCACACTTCTTCTTGGTAGTGTGAGGCGAGAATGGAGGAAGGTGCCCTTACTCGTCTACATATTGTCTTCGGTGATAAACCTTTACAAGTGGCATGGGGCAAAGCGTAGAGGTCATTCTCATAAAAGCATAAAAATATTGCAAAATATTTAAAAATAAAAAACAAAAACAAACAAAAGACAAAAGGGAATTCTCTCACCTATATTTTACCTTTGGTGATGAACCCTTGTTTCTCACTAGTAGCATGGGGCAAGGCATAGGGATTCATTTCAAAAATACAAAATCTTACAAAGGTGCTTTAAATTATAGAATCTTTAAAGAAGTATTTTAGATTCCTAAGTGAAGAGAGAACTATCCCTTCACCTCATATCTTACCAATCAGTAGGCCACATAACTGTCTAAGCCTAACACATGTCTCATAAAGTGAAATCCATTTATGAAACTGGTTCAAGATTTATGCGAGAATGGAGTCACAATTTCCCAAAGGGATTGTTGTTAGCATTTGTTTCTATATTCATTATCTACCTCCTACGTCCTTCTTGATTCTCGAGTCATGAGCTCACACATCTTACTAGTTATATGGAGTCAAGAATAGAGCTGAACTTCTTTTCATCATATCATCACCACCGTATCCTTCCAATGGAAAGAGAATTTGTGTTATTCCAAGCATAAGTTACCACACGGAACATGGTAGATACGGATAATATCTTGGTTTATCACCTCTCAAAAATAAGTCTACACTCTGGTCCATAAATTGCCAATCACAGTGTAAAAATCCACAAACAGTGTGAAAATTGTCAAAAATCCAAAAATAGTGTAAAAATCCAAAAATCCGAACACATTTGCAAATCATTAAAAATATAAAAAATAAAATAAAAAATAAAAAATTAGAAACGATTATCAAAAATCCAAAAAACATTAGAATATATATATATATATATATATATATATATATTATAAACAAAAACAAAAATGTTGTAAAATCACAAAAACTCTAAAAATACCAACACAATTCAACCTTTGAACTATTATCCCCAACGGATGATCCAATCACTTTATGACTACCGAATTCAAAACACTTCTCCTCGCATGAATCCTCGCTTGGGCAAATCCAGTTCTCATTGTTTCCTTATTTGAGGACAATGACCCAATACTTTACTATGTCCTCATACCCCTACTTGGGGGCACATCCGATCAATCCTCATTGTGGAACACATTAGGGACATGTTTATTGGTTCTTGTGTTGCATTATTAGTTATAAATTATTAATTTCTTTCTTGTATCTTGATATATTACAAGGGCAATCTTGATTTTATGTATCCTGGTGTTCTCTCTAATATTCTTATGTTATCTAATTGCATGTCATACTAGGGCATCATACTTTCTTGATGGCCTTTGTCTATGCTCTCTTCCATTTGCATATCATATTGGGGCATCAAACCTTTTTGATGGCCCTTGTCTATGCTATCATGCATATTACAGTCTAGTCATCCTGATCTTTTATATCATGATGCCTCTGTTATATGCTATATTAAAATTAATATTCTTTTCATCACATGAGTGTCTTCTTGCATGATCAACATCTTACTTTGCACCCCATCCATTCACCCATACTAATACATTCCCCAGTTTGGGAATCCTACTTGATCACCATTACAGTTTGCAAATCCTACTTGAAGATCTTTCTCAAGTAGCATTCACTATCCAACAACTCCTCCTCCCCCACCATGATCACCATATATTTGATCCATTCATCCTCGCTCCTCATTTTTAATCCTCCACCAATTATCCCCATATTACCCTTCTCACCATTCCTATCCCCTCTCACCCATTTGTATTCTTTCCTTTCACTCTTCTGCTTCCCGCTTGACAATATTACTTAATAACCCCTTCTATATGGGATCCTCGGTGGAGGTTTACCCTCTCCCTAAGATCTTCCCATTGTAGAAGCTTCTTCACCACCTCCCCTCTCATCAAACAACACTCACCACCACACACATCTTTCATTCCACCTCTTCTACTTCTCATTCTTACATCATTACTCTCTGCCACGCGAGCATCCCAATTAAGGATTCCCCTCACACTCTCTGCCCTTCACTACATATTTACCTTCATCCATTCATGTTACACTCCTTTGTTTCCTTTCTTTCTTTTTATCACCTCATCTCGTATCCTATTCCACTCGTGCATACCTCACTCACTCTTTTCTCATCCTTCCCAAATCCATCTTATGCTTGGTCATCCTACTTACACGCTCTAATAGAATGGAAAATTCACTTGTGGATCCCCTTCACCCATTTTTTCATACCTTATTCCCACCAACTCTATCTTCATCCTTCTTCTTCTTCAGCTTGGCGATCTTACTTAACCATTTCGGTCGCATGGCAATCTTACTTAAGACTTCCTCTTAAGATTGATATGCCCTACGACCTTCCCCCATCCCATCATATTTCCCCATAATATTTCTCCTACCTCTCATCACAATTATATTCTTCAACCTATCATTCCACCCCCGTCCCCAATATCATTTTGTCTTTCTCCTTGCATATCATCCTGTTGGTTAAGTGATCTTACGAAACCTCTCCATGTAACATGACCATCTTACTTAAGATATTCTCTTAAGCATGACATGTCATCTTACACTTTCCCATCACTCTATAATCTCACCATCCATATTTCCTCTTCATTCCCCATCATCACATATTTTTACAAACGCTATCACCCTCCTCTGCTTGGCAATCTTACTTAACCACTCACCCGGCATAGTGATCTCACTTAAGAGTCCATCTTAAGGATGATCTATCTCCTTGCCTTTCCCCATCACTACACATCATTCACCCTTCACTTTTTCTCGACATTCCCCATTATCACATCCTTTCACCTCCATTTCCATTCTCGCAAACACCACTTATCGCTTACCCACTTGTCATCTCTAGTTTTACTTTCTTGGCAATCTTACTTAACCACTTCCGTCACATGACAATCTTATGTCAGGGTCCTCCCTACGCTTAACTCATCATCGTGAACTTCTCCCCTGCCTCATTCTTCATTCACTTTGTTGATCACTTCTTCCACCTGGTCTCTCCTACTACCCACTTTTTCCTCCTACCATTATCCTTTCTCCACATATCCTCTTATAACATACGTCTAATCTCTTCCACATACAATCACGTTCTTTTCCCCATTTTCCCCTTCTTTATACATCATCCTTCATACCATTTCTTCCCATTCTTTTCATGTCTTGTTTCTTCATCCTCACCTCGCTCGTATTCATCACCTGCATCCTCTCCTCACTTTCACCTAGTCCCAACTCATCCCTCCCATTTTCTTTACTCTTTCCACTTCATCTTCTCAATCCCCCTCATTTCTACCCACACACGTGTTTGCCATTATTGTTAACATTCCTCTATCATTATTTCATCATCATCTTCTATTCCCACGCTAATAATTGTAAGTGGGATTTCCCTAAAAATCATCAATCCTCATTCCGCATGACCTCATTCACTCCCTTAGACCTTCTAGAGTTTCCCTTCATTCCTTCCCTCCTCTAAGCCCACCACTCATTATAAGGGGGCTTTCCCTAACGTCCCTTTGTTGGCGTTACCCTTTCCAATCCTCATTACCTTTCTCCTTTTCTTCATTTTTTCTCTCACCCTTCCCCACCACTCATTGTAAGGGGGCTTTCCCTAATGTCCCCTCATTGGTGTTGCCTCTTCTATCCCCCATTCTCTTTTCTCTCCTATTATTTTCCCTCAATCCCACCCTTTCTTGTCACTTCTTACCCATCTCTCCATCTTCCCTTCACCCTCTTCAATATCTTTATTGTCTTCATCATACATCCTTTGTCTATTTTCTCGTAGTCCTAATATCCTCATTTCATGCATCTCCACATCTTTTCCAATCGATGTCATTCCTCCCCTCTTTCTTCTCTTTACATTCCTTATATTGTTCCCTTTCCACTTATTATCCCCTTTCTATATTCCCTTCCTTCTACATCATTTTATTTGTTATCCTCTTCTCTCTCCCACCCCTCATCTTATTTCCCTTCCCATATATCATCTTCTTCCCCTTTTTCCATCACGTTTCCTCCTTACTTCCCCATCGATAACCTGGATCTTCAGCATTGTCCTATCTTTTTTATCATACCACCCTCCACATGCATCTCCATATGGTCTGCTCCATATTATTTGCCTTGGTCTTCCTCGCCATGACACGATTCCTTCAATCTTCTCCCTGTATTCACTCTATCTTCCTTTCCTCTCCCCTAATTTTCACGTTTCTTCTTACCACTTCTCCTTTTCTCTACCACCCCTATCTTTTTGTTCATTTTGTATCTGTTTCTCTTCTTTTCTCTACTCTTTTTCACACTTTCCTTGCCCCTCATAGTTTCTTTTTTTTCTCCGTTCTACTTCTTCTTTCGTCCTCTTTCCATTTTCATCCATTTCACCCCCTACTCCCACCTCATCTTCTCCTTCTTATTTATCCTTTCCCATTTCCTACTTTTCTCAACTCTATCATTTCTTTCACTTTCACGCATCCCTCTTTATTATCTTTGTTGCTTCCTTCATTTGGCACATCTCTCTATTTCATCCCTTCACCCTCTACTCTGTCATTTTCCTTTTCTCCTTGTTTTTCCTTCATCATTCCCTTCTTCTCCTATCATCCCTCTCTCTTATTTCTCCTTCTTTCATTCCTTTTTCCCCTCCCCTACCACCCTTACTCTTCTCATAATCCACCCCCAATCCTATCCATTCCCTTTTCTCTTTCCCACACACTTTCACACCTACCATTCAAGTCGATTGAATCATTTCTCCATTTACGTCGTGTGGTCATTCCAATATCTTCCACTCCATTATCATCCTCTTCTCCACATAATTCATTTCTCTTATTTTTGAGAGTTTTTTCATATATTCCATTCTCATCAGTCCTCTCAAGGGAATCACCACATCTATCCATAATCACATCTTCTCGTGACATTTTTGTCTTAGATGAAACTATGACATCCATCACTCACCACTTTCTATTCTCCCCAACAAAAATTCACTCTACCTTTTTCTTAAGAAAAGTATATTAAATTTTCCCCCATCCCATCTACCTTCTTTGAAAGGACACTACTTTCATAGCACCCTTCCAAAGAGGGGAAAATGTAGACACCCTAATTTCACATCTATCCTAAATCAATTAATTCCCCTTCCTCATTTTCCACAAAATACACTTCAAATTAATCAAATATAATTTGATTAATTATCCATTTCAAAACCCAAAAAATAACTCAATCCTCACCACATTTCATTATTCTCCATGTTTTTCTACTATTGAATTAAAAATTCAAATTCAAATCCTCACCCACTCTTCGTGGTCCCCACTCACCTAAAATCCTCCACTTATGAATTAAAAATTCAAAATCAAATCCTCACCCATTCTTCGTGGTCCCCACTCACCTAATCTTGCCCACATTTTCAAACCATGATTACTTAAATTACTCTAAGTTAATCACTCCCCCAGACTATAAATACAACCTTACCCCTCCCCTCTAAGGACACGGAGCATAATCTTGAATGCCTTATCTAATTTCTTGCATCTTTTGAGAAAAGAACATCCTTCTACCTCGTCCTAATGTCTGAATAGCCTCATAATCCTTTTTTCCATCTGGTGCAAAGTAAGAGGATCATTGTTGCAGGAAGGTCTTGCTCCGTCTTGAAGAAAAACACCTACATATCACATAATCAGGGCTCAATCTAAGTTTCCTATCCCATTCCGAGGTTTTCTACGGAACGCGGAGGAGGAGGTATGATTATTGGTATTTTACTTCCATGTTAGTAGTGCATTTTTCTAGCTTACACTCCCAATCAAAAATCTTCATATCTTGCAAAATAAAATTCATATTGAGATGGAATGTTTTGTAGACCTCCTCATTTTTGAATTCCATCACAATGAAAAAAATGGGAGATTGAATGATGCCCTAAATTATTTTTTTCATTAAAAACCCCATTTCATGCCCTAGCTCACATTCGTCAAATTTCCCACCAATCCGGAAATGGAATCAAGCTAAAAATTACACACGGAATAAAAATTAAAAAACCTATCATGATGGAGTTATTTTCATCACAATTAGAGGTAAAAACTAGACCTACAAATTTTAAAGATCCATTAATGGCTGCCATGGCAGATTCGTGTGCCAAGTCACTACCAAGTGAAATTTTCATTTTTTTTATTTTCAAGCATTACGGTTGGAAAAATCAAATGAAATTCGAAGGATGAGATCACGAAAATGAGCGAATTCTGAAAAAAAATGTGTTTCGTTACAAACCGAGCATTGAAACCCAATTTCCAAAAATAGTAAGCTTTCATGTACATGCTTATTATGTGTGGAAATTCATCATCAAAAGTGTCATGGAAAAGGCGGTGTGCACTGAGAAGATCACCAGGTAGACATAATGATTTTACGGAGTAAAAATCAATGAAAACAAAAACTTACTAAAAATATTAAACCCCTATATTATTGCTTACTAAAAATAGTAATTCACCCCAATAAGTGGTCGAGGCGAAGGTAGTGTGCACAGGAGTGAATGAAGAAGTTCATCACATCAAGATGGTCAAGAAGATTAAAAATCACCTCTTACCAAAAATAGTAAGTCTCCCATCTGGGCACTTACTATTAATGGTAAGTCACACTCAAAGGGTAGTTTTGGCACAATGAGACATAGGGGATGATCATTTAGGTCAACATCATCATTCGGGATCATCATAAGCATTTCTCACAGGGAATTTGAGATCTATCTCAAGGAACTCGACAATTTCTATTGACACTCACTTCATGGTTCGAGCCTCAAGTATATCATGTGCAGTGGAAGTTGAGGTCATTGGTGAAACAATTCATTCAAATCAGCAAGATCGGTTCCGAGCTCTTATCTCTTCATAAGGGATCTTCGTGAGTTTTGTTTTTGGTCATCAACAAATTCATTCAACAATTTTCTTAAACACTTAACCCAATGTGTCTTTGAACCATCCAAAGGAGTTTCTCAAGGTGCAAATGATTCAAAGATTTAGAGTTTCATTGTCTTAGAGTATTCCAATGATCAAAATCGTAGAATTTTTCGGAGCAACATCTTCTCTTCTTCTCTCTCTTCTCTTCCTCCCCCCCTAACTTTCTCTCTCTTCAAATTTTCTAATTCTTCATTGGGGTTTGTAATTTTTAATATGCCTTTAAGTTATTCAAAAAGTGACTTTAGAAATATGATGTAAAATTAAGTCACCTTGTTTTTATAAAAGGGACTTAATATTTGATAAGGAATGCGAATAGTCTAAAGTCAAAAATAAGGTATATGAAGTGTCACTGGAAAATGAAGAGTTGCCTCTCTTCTATAAATTGTAATGAGCCCTCATTTGGGCTTCTTCTTAGCTAGTTGTCAACTTGTAATCTCATGAGAGAGTAATTCTTGTGAAGGAACAAAGAGATATCTGAAATTCTTCTATTTTCCCACTCTTGCATTCCTCTATTCTTGCTATGTACAATTTCTGCTCAAGCATCAATACAAGAAGGATTTTATAGCCTTTTTTAATTGAGGGATTTATTGATTCTTTGTGCTCATAAGTCCTAATTGGTCTTATTTCCATTTGCAGGGTTGTTTCTTCTTAAATTTAATGTGTGTTGGAAATTTCTGATTAATGGGTGTGGGACTCTAATTTTCTACCCATGGCATTAATCCCCTCCTTTCTTTTTCTCACTCCCTTCCCTTCTCTCACAAAGTAATCTCTAGCAAGAAATTTCTAGCTTTTCCGCAGGGTTAATGGAGTGCCCCTGTTGGATCCCCTGGTCAAAAGAACACCACAAAAATCACTTTTCACATGCATGTAAACTCGAAGTTGCAACATTTAGGTATAGGGACTTAGATTCCTAGAGTGTTGGCAAGAAACCCACAAATTTTTCCACCCAACAAATTTTTTTCGCTAACACATATTCATTAAAGTGTTGTAAGTGTTAAATTTTATACTTGCAAATGGATTTTTATAATGAATCAGTTCATCATTTAACGAACCTAGAGATGTAGGAGCCTTCTGAACTATGTTATCAACTTTTTTGTAGTGTTCATTTATTATTTGCATTGTATTTTTTCCTAGTTTATTATATTTCGAGTTAGAAATTAGGTATTAAAATTAAACTTCCTATAAGGATCTGTTGGGTTAAAATTTCAAAGTAGGAAAATGACCTGTTTATGAATCAATTGGACACATTTAGGATAATGCATAAAATATTTCAAAGTATGTTAATCAATTGTGTATTTCAATCAATATGATTAGAATGAGATTTGTGGAGGAAACCTATCAGTTTGCACTAAATTAGGAGGAGAAGTTGACCCAAAGTAAACAAATCAACCCTTGTGAAAAATGAAATTTGTCATATAAAGGAAACGTTTTACACAATAATGTACATAATCATGTGCATGAGGGAGAGACAAGAAGCTTGCATAAGTAGATTCACACACGAGAGGTGTAGTTAGATCTCTTTCTAGAGGAAGAGGATTTAGTGGAACCTATTTCCATTATGGAGAGATTAAACATCATGTATTTAATTTTCCACAAGCCTCAAAAATGATGGAAATATGAGGAACAATTTTATAAATCATGTTTCTCATCACACAACTGCAAAAATCTATGCATCGACTAGTAGCATAGAAGAACCAAAACATAGAGAATCTCTCATGATGAATAGGGTATGTTGAATCCCATGAAGGAAGAAATTATGCCCCCATAGAAAAGAATCTCTTCATAACCATTTATAAATTTAGAGGTAAGTGTTGTAAAGTCATAATTAATAGTAGTAGCACTAATAATATTATTTTTAAGCTGTGAGATGAATACAAAACTTAGTTTTAAGATAATTGTGTACTCAAACCCATATAAGGTATCATGGTTTTGAAGGTCCATCAACCTGTCTGTGAATGAGAAATGAAAAGTGTGTATCAACATTGGTAGATATGAATATGAATCCATGTGCGATATAATTTCATCGATGTATCCATGTTTTTTTCAAGAGACTATGGTAGTATAAAAGACAAAGAACTCATGATGGCCATGGAAATATCTACCCATTAGTGAAGGATGGATGGAATTGCACTTTCAATCCCGATAAGGAATCAAGTGTATATGTGGGAAGGGGTCTGTAGATATTTTTATTTTATGAAAGGATTTTAATGCGAGATAAAATCTACATAATCATGTGAATAAACACTAATTAAGAGGTTCACCAATCCAACTTCAACTAACTCTACATTTGGAGGATCAACAATAAGCCTAGAAGGCTAAAAACTACTATATTAGCTTTAATATTGTCTAAAACGAGACAATATCACCTTGATTGGTCTTATTAACATTCTACCCTGCTCATCATCTCATGACATTTCCCATTCACCCATCATTTTTTCAAAACTTCATTAAGGTTCCTTTAGCACTCACCTTGCCACTTCTTGCACAATTTCTTGCTTTATAGTTGTGTTGCTCAAAGATGTAATTTTTAGGTTCCTTTTTGCTATGATGCTTCTTATATCATATCCCTTACTCAAACACACCTCAAGTAATATTATAATTCCCTAAAATTAACTCAAACCCCAACATAAACTTCTATCTTTGTTTCCAAACTACCCCTTCTTCAATGTTCTTGAGAACATGTAGCCTATTACATTCACACAAGTAGAATTTCACGGACATCCAAGAACTCTTATAAACTTCATTTGTATTATTTCATCCCTCGTAAGTTTTCGACAAATTCTTGGGCCTCAAATCTTTCCACAACTTTTGATATCCCCCTTTTCACTTTTGCTCCTAAACCCTCAATTAGGTCTGCCTAAATACATTTTCATGTATATTTATTCTTGTAGATGACTTCAAGACCCAAACTATGGATTTTTGAGTACCCATTAAGGTTTTCTAGTTATTTGATAAGTTTCAAGACTCAACACATAAGATAAAATATAGTTCCTTCACAAATCACCCTTCATAACTAGGACTTCCCACACTGTGCATACAGTATTCTCAGGACTAGTGAGAAGATCATTTGATTCAACCAATGAAAGTTTCAAATTATTTTTTGAATATTTAAAGGACACCATTTTCAATATTTCTTACAAGTTTTGGATCAAACTCCTTGATCTAGTACTTCTAATTCCAAGCCCTAACACTAACTAGATCATGTGCAACATAGAGTAACCTGAGAAGCCAACTTTTGCAATAACTTGTTACATTCAGTGATTCAAGGCTCAAATTTTTGCATGGATACCTACCTCAAGGATACACATGAAATGATATTTCCAGTTGAGGCCAATGATTACATGAGCTCCTTCTTCTAAACGTTTGTCTACTTCCCTACCCGGGTGAGCACATAATTCACAGTTTTATCATAAGTATTTATATCTATCTATTGTAGCATACAATCTATGTTGGTCATTTCCTCATAAAACAATGGAATCCCACTAAATTTATTGTCCACCCTTCTCATTTCATACCATAGAAAAGAGAATAATATTATTCATACATGCAAGTGCAATCACAGACCTTTTTTCTTATTGAAGCTTTCTTAACATGGAACCACTAATAATGATGAAATCATCTCTAACTACCATAAAATTTCCACTTCATATCACTCTCCCATGTGAATAAACTCTCAAACATAAAAATTACACTTAACAAAGGTCGTGTACAGATCGATTATCGAGTCCATATTCATCAAGGTTCAATTGTGCATCAAAACAAAGCATGTTCCCATCAAATTACTTAACTTGTTTGTGGAATGGAAATAGAATCATTAAAATATTTACAACATTGGCTTATCACAATCTCACTATCCATACAAAGTTGCAAAACTCTAGAAAAAATACAAAACAGACACACAAACCAGAGGTGTATATACTTCTTAAATTGTAATATTCAAAACAAACCATTAGTTCCTCTTCATTCCCTTATCCTTATATTCCTCATCACGATGAATACTTGCAAAAATATCCAACACTCATCCTATCTTGAATTATTCATGAATGCAACCACTACAAGTAATGTAACTAACCTCTTACCTTGTGACTCTTTAACTTACATTCCCTCCTAGATGTGTAACTTCCCATTTTACATCATTCTAAGCATCTTAATGATGGACTCCACACACAAGACTCATTATTTACCTCAAATAGACACTTTCCAACCTAAATAAACACTTAGTAACCCCTAACACACCTAGAACACCCTTTTACAAGACATATTCTCATTACATACTTTTGAATTTTTCAAATAGCCCTTTTGGAGGGAAAACACAATTTGAATTCTCAAACTCTTAAACAATTCCTCTCATGACCTTTAACATGCCCTAATGTATTTGTTTTGAGCTCATATCCACAATTAGAATGAGAAAATTCCATATTGAAGATTCTTGGAAGATGCTCCTACATCAGATTTCTTGACTATTGTGAAAGGGAACAATAAATGTTTAGAATTCATTCCAAGGTGAAGTAGTGCAAACATAGGAGATCCCACAAAATTTGAAAGATATGTTATGTGGGTACATAAATATAATTTCAAATGATATTCCATAAGTTTTACCACCTACACATAGTAGCTTTATCATCATATGGACTTGATGTCGAGGATAGTTTACCAAACAAGGCCATATATAGGTTAACATGTGTGAAGAATGAGGAGATGAGAAAGAAATTAGAGGAGTTTCTTGACAAGGGGTTGATAAACTAATATTTGATCTCATTCATAGTAACCACAATATTGGCACCAAAAAAATAGGAGAGTGGAGAATGTGCGTGGATTTGAGAACCATCAATAACATTACCAAGTATAGATTTCCATTATTGTGTATGGATGATTAGATGGTCCATTTGAGTGGAGAAAAGTAATTCAAAAAATAATCTAAGTGAGTATCACTATATTAAATTAACGGAAAGAGATAATGTGAATACTAATTTCAAAATGTAGTATGGATTGTCTCAGTGGTTAGCCATGTCATTTGGGGAAACCGACACACCAAGTACATTCATGCGGTTAATGAATAAAGTTTAGAATCCTTTTCTAGGTAAGATTGGAATTTGTTATGTGGATGACATTCTAATTTTATCAAGATGAAATAAGAGCACTTGGTCTATTATAAGAAAGTGTTATATCATTTTTAAGAGGATAAACTACTAGTAAATCTTACAAAAATATAGTTATATGCATAAGAATTTAATAACCTTAGAATTTGTAATATCTCAATAAGGTTTAAAGATGGGTCCTTAAAATGTAATATCTATTATAGATTGGTCATACCCAATAATTTCATGGAGGCCTAAAGATTTCATTGATTACTAGCTTCTACAGAATTGTATTAGAGGATTCATTAGAAAAAATTACACTAATCATAGAGGTAATGTAGGAGACAAAAATATTTTTCGTGGACCACGGATGTAGAGTATACATTCCAAAAGTTGAAATATAAGGTCACAAAGGAGCTAGTGTTAACCTTTCCTGATTTTAATAAGATATTTTAGGTTGATTATGATTTTAGTGGAGTATCCATTGGAGCTATGATGATTTGGTGGGTAAAACTCATCTCGTATTTAAGTGAGAAGTTAAATTTTGTAGTACAAACATACTTAGTTTATGATCAAGTTTTTCATGCCATTGTGCAAGATCTAAAGAAGAGGAGGCATTATTTTATCCTAAGGTGTTCATGTTGTATAAAAACCACCAATAAAATTGATAGAAAGGGAATTTTAATCAAATATATATATGAAATGGATTGAATTCTTACAGAGTTACTCATATGTATTAAAGCATAGAAGTGGGAAATCAAACAGAGTTACATATACACTAAATAGGATATGTGTCTTATTGAGTTAGATGCAAGTAAGTGTAGTAGGGTTTGAAGAAAAAAAGGAGATTTATTCTCAAGACAAATATTTTTGGAAGCATGGAAGGCATACATAAATATTGAGCATCAACCACATGCCATGGTTAGAATATTTAATACATGAATAAATTTTTTAAGAGGCACATAGTTATGTGTACTATAAAGATCGATGAGATAAATTTTGATCCGGGAGAATCATTGTGGAGAAAGTTCGGACCACTTTGGGATAGATAATATTTTGGAATATTTGGGAAAGATATATTTTGGATATAAATTTTTAAAGATGTGTAAAGATGCAGATTATGTCTATTGGAAAAAGGAAAGAGTTATAATGAAGGATTATATAAAAACTACAATACCTATAAAATTGTGGGAACATCTCGAGTACAAAATTTGTTTTGGGGTTCCTAGAATGCGAAGAAGGGTCGTGATTATATATTTTATGGATGGATTCTCAAAAATGGATCATTTTATTACGTGTAAGAAGATAAATTATGTTACACATATTTTAAACTTATTTTTAAGGAAGTTATGAAACTGCATGGGTTGTTGTGTACCATTGTATCGATAAAGATGCCAAGTTGTAGACCACTTTTGGAAAATGTTATGGAAGAAACTAAAAATTATGTTGCAATTCAGTTCTATGAATGACTAAACAAATGTTATCAATAATATCCTTGGAAAAAATTTAAAATGTTTGGTAGGAGATAAGGAAGTTATGTGGGATTTGATTCTTGCACTGAGACAATTTAACATACAAAAAAATATTTCAATAGAATCGCTGATAAGTTTCCTTTCTAGATTTTGTATGGAATAAGTCAACGAATATTTGTGGAGTTGTGTGAGTTATCACAAGAAGAAGGGATAATTGAATAACATGGATACTTCATGTAGTACATGAAGGAGGTACACAAAGCAAGTGCACATATAATTGGAGTAGAGAAATATGTAGGTTAAAGAGTGAGAAAATTGAGTAGAAGACACTTGGAGTTTAAGTTTGGTGACTTATTTCTTTCACACCTACATAAAGATAATTTCATGTAAGTAATGTATGATAAAATCAATTAGAAGAAGATTGTACCATACAAATTCCCAAGGAAAATTATGGAGAACAAATATGAGTTGGACCTATCAAAAGGGATAGAATTCTCACCTATATTAAATATAACATATTAATAACCATATTTTGAGGGTAGAAAAGTGAAGAAGAGGCTCGTGCATAATTATATTAGAAAAAATAACTACTAGAGCATAGGAAAGTAGAAATCAAAATCATTCTAAATGACCGCAAAGTGAAGGTAATGACAGAAAGGAGAATAAATAATATTTGGTGAAATAGGCATGAAGAGGAGTTAAAGATATGTCTTAGCCTACTCAAGAATATATTTCCATAATTTTTCATTACAATATAGGCATTTAGAAACCCATTTGAGTAGGAGCTAAAATATCTTCTTACTCAAGTTTTTGATGGAGAAGAATTCAATATCACAAGAAATATTACATCACCCAAAAATATTTAGAGTTATTTAATAATGATTTGTGCAATACCATACCACTCATAAGCATATTATGCAAAAATTTAGTTCCTTAACCATTTCTTATGGAATCTATGGAATCATATCCTAGTTGTGTAATATTTTTCCATCCACGTAAGATTTATCTCACCCACACAAAATTCCAAATTCGCACAAATTTATGATGTTACACAAGCTTTCGTATGCGGCAAGACCTTTATCTCACTTTTACAAAAATACACTTGGCCATGCAATAACCCATTACATACATTATTTTCACATAACATTTGATCCACAAAGCACTATATTTGTGCATTGAATTCACACACATATTGTGTAATGAAATCACTAATGAATTACATAGAATAGACGTGTATTCCTTTCATAGACTATTTATGCTTAACCAAGGATAATAATGTTTTTCCATGCCTTGAGGTACTTCCTAAGATGATAGTCACTATAAAAGCCATGAAACCTTTATATTAATGTAAAATCACTCACATTTGTTTCAATGATGGGATATGTGATAAACAAGATGATTTCCTACCAACATAAATATAGTTAACATGGGGCACACATGGTTCTTGATCCAGCTATCTCATCCACGAACCAATAGAATTATTTGATTGGTTTTGATCTAATAGAGGATAAATTCCATAATAGGTCAATGACCATAGGAGGTGATCTAAGTAATACTATGAAAAGTACATTTACTTATTGAAGACATCTTATTGTCCCACTAGAATATTTTATGTATTCTATTTATAGCAGGAGGATATAAGCATAAAAATAGGAGTTGAATAGAGGAAGCGTTCATTTCCTTTAGTTTTATAAGGTGTATAGTGTGAGATTACAATTTTTATCCAAGTGTGGTTCTATAGAAGCTTCACAGATTTTACAAGCTTGGGATAGATCGTGGATTGGAATTCTTAGAATAGTTGTTTCCAAGAAAATAGGTATTACTAACCATAGTCATAATAGTGTAATTAGAGTGTTGTACCATTATGCATGAGACTATAATATCTCCTTGCATTCATAGAGGATATTTGTTGTTTTCTTGTTAATATTTATTCTCGATGCCTTGATTTGGTGAGATATAACTCGATATAGTTTACACTATGTAAGGAATCCCTTCATTGGGAATCCACGACCACAACTACACCACTATACAACATAGTGATAACATGGAAAATTAAATATATAAAGAGTAAACATATTCTAAGCTTTGAAAGAATAATTGCATGAAGAACCATTCTTTTGTCTCAAATGTTCTTTAATAACATAGAGATGAAAACTCTTTCCATACATTTGAAATCATTTTGTCTCAATTATGGGCCCTAAACTTAACATCCATAAAATAGTGTGTGAATAAATAATGTATGTAAATTTTAAACCTTTTCCCATATATCTATAAATTGGAACTAAAAAAAAAAATCTTTATAAGGATTTTTATGTTGTATATTCTTTGTTAAGTCTTGTTTATATCGTAAGTATAAGGCTAGAATGTGGTCTCACGTAAAATCACACCTAATAAATTGTAAGGGTAAACCACCTCAACTTATTTTTCTTTGTATGTCAAATTGGATGTAGATGTTACTTCCTTGGTTGCATTGAATGCCATATTTTTTGTCTGTGTAATATTTACTTCAATCCATTTTTATCACAAAAATTTCTCAATGTATCAATTTGAATTTGAAGACCTATAATTGAGTTTGAAAGTGAAATAATGTTATTTGAAAATAATAAACTAGAAGTGTAAATCCTAAATAGGATACATCCACTCATATCTCCAAAATTTGTGAAGATAAGATCCTCTAATTCATCAATATAGATCTTAAAAGTGTAGGTGAGAGTGAACAACCTTATTTCAGACCTATGGTACTATGGATGTTATATGTAGTGCCCATTTTAACATGAATATGCCCAAAAATTACCTCATATAAATTCATTTCCTTGGAAATTTCTCAACAAAAAGACCCAATTTTTATGCCTCGAATCAAAATATTCCTTTTTATTGTATCAAGTACCATACAAAATTCGATAACATAATAATACACCTTCTATTTGTTATCTTTTTCTTCCTTGATAATGGAAACAAGTATGAATATGTGATCACTTTATTGGTGATTCCTTTTAATCCCACCTGACCACTATAGATGACCTTCAAATCTAAAGTTACTTGAAGGTTATTGATGGTATTTTTAGGGTAATGTATCTTATAGGTATAGTATTTTATTGGAAATATTATTATACAAATTTTAAAGGATACACAAAATTTATATTCACTAAATCAAAATTGATAATGGTCATCAAAAATAAATTCTTATTGAAATGTAGTGATGGAATTTTTAGGATAATGTATCTTCATGGTATATGGGGTGATGTTGCTTCTTAGTTTAATATATATTTTTGAGATGAAAAATTCTTAATAATTTTTCACTATTCAAGTTTCCTAAGTGATCAATGGGTTGTAGTCCATTCAATACGAATGATGATTAATGTTTTTATCACACCATCTACCGGTACAAATCCCAGAGATATGAAAAGTATGAATTTGGGTTTGAGTCTCAATAAAATTTGAGTAAGGTATATCCCTCACAATTTGGCACTAAGAAGAAGAAGGTCAATTAAGGGGATAATTTAAAATGTATGAATTTTTTTCTAAAAATATATAGAACAATTGAAATGGTTGAAAAGGCATGTAGATATGGAGATAGTCCTTGGTAGCGAAATAGGAAAAATGACTAGAAAGATGAACCAATCCTAAAATAATTTTAACTAAAAGGCCAACTTGACCAGTTCTATATAAAGTAAAGAAATTTACAAATGCATTTTTGTGGTACCAAAATGTCTCTTGTGTCAAATTATGGAATTACATATGTGAATATGTTCAGTAAGTATTAATATTCAAAAAATCCACTTTCTTTTCTTGGTTTTTTTAATCCTTGGGATGGAACCATACTTACTCCAAATCCCAATCCAACCTCAACACTCTAAAAAATGGTACAAAATGGGGTTTGGATTGGGGGCTTGTCTCAATCAAATTCCCTTTAAGGGAAAAAACATTGAAATCAATACTTAATGTAAAATAGTAAGAAAACTAACTTATCTATAATTGTCCGAGCCCTTATTCTTTAATATAGATGTAACAAATAGTAAATGCTAAAATTCTCCCTAATTTCTTGAACTTGTAATATGAAATTCAATTTTATGTTCTTAAATCTTAATAACTATGCGTATACATAATTTATAACAATAATAAACTAATTCAAATTGTCCTAAATTGTTTATTGATATCATGCCATAAGATATGCCATACATTTATAAAATTAAAGTACAATTAAGGTTTTTAATGAAAACATATGTTATCGTGCTACCAAATTTAGGTGTGATAATGTGCTTAAAATTATTCCTAAGCTAGGTAGAGTATCACCAAGATGCTAGTAAAATATGAAAACTTGAAAGTGTGCACATGACAGTTCATCTATAGGATGAAAGGATTACGTTCGAACCTATTTGAGAGGATACAAATGTGTCCTCTAATTATTTGGGCTGAAATATAGCTCTATGTTATTATTTGCATGTGTCTTTGAAGATGGTTCTTATGTCTAGATCAATGGGATGAAAATGATGTGACCAAGTATTACTTCTCCTTATTTATTGACCTAAAAATGGGTTATCCACAATTTACATTGGATTGACCTCACCACACCCCTACCGATATTACACTAATTTCCAATAATCTAAAGAGTGATCAAGTCACACATAGGTATTCCAATCCTATGATGATATTGAGAGTAATAAATCATGTAGATGAGATGGATATGACAATGTATCCATTACACTTAGCATTAAAAACTTAGCTTAGTTTTAGTGCATGGATGTGTGATCTAGGGCATAAATATAGATGTATTCATAATTTTAGTAACATTTTTTCAGTTAGGATTTAAGGAAAAGGTATTTCAAACATTTTTTCAATGTATTTCTTAGAATTTTCCTTTGATATTAGAACCCTATATATGTGTAATAGTTTAGGATGGATATATTTATATAAGTAATAATTCAAATGTTTTCATACTCAACCGACCCAAAAGTAATACAGGTTAACTAGGCCTAATTTTACATTTCAAAATATAACCACTTCACATGTGGACAACTTCATCAGCGAAATTTTTCATTATCCCATGAACATATTTAAGATAAAGTTGGAATCAACTCTAAGACATGTAATGCACTAAAAGTATTTCACAAATTTAACACCAGACACCAACAAATATGGTTTTCATATCTATTTTTGTAATATAACAACAATTTAGTATCATCCTATAAAATTAACGCTAGGACACCACAAATTTTGGTGTTCATATCTATTTTTTTAATATACCACCAATTTGGTATCATCCTATACATTTAATACCTAGACACCAAAATGTTTTTATTCATATCTATTTCTTATGTAATATAACACCAACTTGGTATCATCTTATAATTTAACACTTGTATTATAGTGTTTATTTGTAAGATGATACAAAATTGGTGTTAGATTTTAAGGTCAAATTTTCTTATTATAATTTAACATCAAATTTGTAGTATCTTAGCATTAATAGCAGCTTTATAAGGTGATCATTATTATCATCCAAAGGTTTTTTTGAAATGCCAATAAATACATTTTGAATATGTTATTCCTCGGCTATTAAATGTGTTAAATTATTGTTGTGAATTAATTGAACTATTTTATTATTCAAATATATTTAATATATAGTTTACATATAAATTTGTATAAAAATAACGGTCATATTTTATATATAAAAGTTACATGTGATGATTATTTCAAATATTTGCAAGTATTCTATGACTAAAATCATAAAAAAATGTCTAAATGACCATCAAATTTAACCCATGAGTCAAGGACATATTATATATACTTAGATTGTAGAGTCGTTTGTAATGTTTTGTATAAGATATTAACAAACAAAAATTTGATGTTTTGTGTCTAACTTATTTTTTCCACACCTTTGTTTATAAGTGTTCCACACAAATTTTTGGATGCAAATAAAGTTATTAGTATTTTTTATGATTTTTAGATATATGGAAATAAAATAAAATGTAATAGTATGCACAAAAATTTAATTTTGAGGCATATCATGTACCCGACTAGGATTTGGAGGAAAGTAAAATTTGCGACCAAATATTGTTTTGGCATTTTAGAGGGAAGCCAAATTTTGGGCTTAATATTGTTTAGGAATTTTGGGGAGATTATTTTGGTATTAGAGGGAAACATTGCACATTAGAGGCATTTAGGGAAAAATAGTGAATGACATTTGATGCAGAGGATAAATTTGGGGGCATGATATTGTTTTGGCATCGAGAGGTAGTTTTTAGCATCGAAGGAAATATTACAGATTGAAGGCATTTAGGGAAAAAAATAAGGAATGAAATTTTTGCATGGGCTAGAACTATTTACATTACTCAAACTTTGTAAGGGAAAATTTGTTGAAAATAAATTCAACCAGTATGGAGGTTAGAAGGAGCATCATATTGAAAAACTTAGAGCCTTATGGATCAATAAAAACAGCTAAGGTATGTTTTTGTTTAATAGTATTGAACTATGTTTTCAAATTCTTCTCCTCCAAAGGTTCTATTTGTCTCCTCCTCGTAGTTATTTTTTCTCAGCTTTCTCACACACTTTCTCTATCATTTTAGAGGTTCTATGTGTTGTTATACACTTTCCATCCATAAACAATGATGGTAGGAGAAGTTCCAACTGATAAAAATGGGTAGAACTCATGTTTTTGAACAAGGGTGTTATATCAAGACCTTCTCTCTAGATGCCTTTGAGTGTTGAGTTGGGCCTAACCCCTTTCAAAATTTGAATTTATAACCTAGTTGGGATTCTCCTACTATGATTTCCTTCTTTTCAAGAGAAAGGGTAAACTTAAGGCCCTTACACAGGAGAAATTGCTTGTATCATTACCACTTCCCTTGGATATTAGTATTGATGAAGCCTCTAATAGGATATATTTGTAAATAACCAACCTTGACCTTGTGTATATTATCACTTGATGTCATGTCAATGTTTTATTTATAAATATTTGACAGTGGGAGGCATCACTTATCCTATATTTGATTTTAGTTTTTACACTTTCCTCTTTATTGAGGGAGTTACGTTCAACCAATGAATCATGAGTGTTATGTTGTGGAGCCTGTTTTCATGTGTGGAAGTGTTGAAGACTATACACTAAAATTATTGTACACTCTCCACAATTTTTATCCTCGAAAGATGTGCTTAATACCTTAAGGAACGTGCTCTTCTCATATGGATGGTATTTTGAACCATATGTTTATGGGGAAGTTTTGGCCCTTTGTTTTGATACTCATGATATTGTAAAAATTACTTAAGAAGTCTCCTTTTGATGTGTTTTTTTTTTATATGGTAGGTTAGACATATCATTGTAGATGTGTGTGAGTTCAAGTTTGAATTCAAGAGAGTTTGTTGAGCATAGCTCCAAAAAAATTGGGTATTGTATTGAGAGAAATAGGTGGCTTGTAATAATGTATGAGCAAGTGATTCTTGGTGGACATAGCCCAAGTTGGGTGAACCACATTAAATATTATCTTTGTGTTGTGTTCTTTTATTTTCTACACTTTTATTTTAGATCTGTGATATTATTATGCATATTATTTTCTACTATTGTGATTCTATGTGGGATTGTTCTACATATTTTATCCCTTATTTCCTAAAAATTAGTATCAGATCTTGGTTTAGTTTGTTGAAGTGTTAAATTGCAGGAAAGTTTTAGCTTGAGTGGGAGCTATGGAAGATGATGGAATATCAAAGGTTGATAAATTCAACGGGAATAATTTTAGTCTTTGGAAGATGCAGATGGAAGATTACCTTTATCAGAAGGATATTTATATTTTGTTGTTTGAGAAAGGGAACAAACCCTCAAGCATGATAGATGTGGAGTGATATTTTCTAGATAAGAAGACACTTGGAACAATTTGGCTATGTATTACATCTTTGTATTATTTAATGTTTCAAAAGAAAAGAATACAAAATAATGCTTGGATGCATTAGGAAGTTATATGAAAAACTCTATGCCTCCAACAAGATACTTTTAATGAAAAATGTGTTTAATATGAATATGTCTAACAATTGTTTAGTAGCAGATCATTTGAATGATTTTAATACGGTTGTGAATATGCTCGCTTCTTACAATAGAATTTAATGAATAAGTTATGGCTTTATTTAATTTTTTCTCCTTACTTGAGAGTTAGAATAGCACAGTGTGTGACAAGAAGAAACATGGTTCTAGCTAACTTAAAGTTAAAGTTTGAGGACATTGTAGGGGTGATTCTAGGCGAGGAAATGCAAAGAAAATCTCCAGGAATCTTCTACTTCAAGGAATTCTTTGAAAGTGGAAACTAGATGGAGACAAAAGAATAGAGGAAGTGGTGGAAAATCAAAAGATTGGGCAAGGTCAAAATCCAAAATCAGGATGGTATGTTAGCATTGTGGAAAGCCTGGGCATGCAAAGAAGGGTTGTTGGGATCTTTAGAGAAATAAGAAAAAACAGGAAGAAAACAAGGAGGTGAATGTGGCAATAGGTAATGTTTATTAGGATGTTTTGATTCTTTCTTTGCATAATATTGTTGAATCTTGGGTTTTAGATTCGGGGGCTTCTTTCCATGTTACTCCACATAGGCATTATTTTGTTGATTATGTTCAAGGGGATTTTGGGCATGTTTTTCTTGGTGATGATGAACCTTACAACATAGTATGAAAAGGTTATGTTCACGTTAATATGTAGAATGGGAATACATGGTTATTAAAGGATGTCAGACATGTTCCTAGATTAAGATGAAACTTGGTATTAACAGGGAAATTAGGAAATGATGGTTGTCTTGTGATATTTAGAGTGGACTCTTCAAAGGTTACCAAGGGTGCTCTTGTGGTGGCAAGAGGTAAGAAGGTTGGAAGCTTGTACTTAACCACTTTGGTAGTACTAATTTTTGTAATATTGTGGCTTGGATGCGAGATACAATATTGTGGCATTATAAGCTTGATCATATGAGCCATAAGGGTGTGCAGATCATAAAGAAGAATTTTCCTGGATATACAAAAACAAGTTTGGATTTCTGTAAGAACTATGTATATGGGAAACATAAGCGAGTAAATTTTCTCAAGGTTGGACCTACGAATTAAGAGAGTAAATTGAATCTAGTACATTCGATGTTTGGGGGCTAGCTTAGGTATCATCTCTTGGGGTTACAATTATTGTGTTACTTTTATTGATGATGCAATAAGGAAAGTTTGGTTATATTGTAGTAGAAATAAATCGGATGTATTTAACACTTTTTTTAAATGAAAAGCCTTGGTAGAGAATGAAATAGGTCTTAAGGTAGAATGCCTCAGGTTAGATAATGGAGGGGAGTATTACAGCAATGAGTTTCATCATTATTGTTCTAAGAATGTAATCCGTAGGAAAAATATGGTTCCAAGAACTCCGCAACAGAATGGGATGTCCAAAAGGATGAACAAGACAATAATGGAATGATCTAGGAGCATGAGGTTACATGTGGGACTACCTCTTTCTTTTTGGGAAAAACTAATGAGAACAACTGTGTACTTAATAAACAAAGGACCCTCAAGTGCCTTAGATGGAGGTATACCTGAGAAGGCTTGGTCTAGTAAGAATTTTGATTATTCTTTTCTTAGAGTCTTTGGATGTGAGGTTTTTTTCCATGTTAACAAGGATGATAAAACCAAGCTACAGGATAAATCGAAAAAATCACTTTCATTGGTTATGGTGGTGATGAATTTGGATATAAATGTTGGAGTATTAAAGATAATAAAATCATTCAATCTAGGAATGTGGTCTTTAATGATAAAGTTATGTATAAGAAATAGTTACAAGAAAATAGGGAGGGATCCAAGAAATAATATGCAATGGTAGAGGATATTCGGATGGGAAAGTGGAACATGAATCAGTTTAGGAACCTACTCAATAGAACCCTAAACTCCTATATTGAGGAGGTTTTATAGGGTAAGAAGATCACCTAAACATTTTTCTCCTTCTCTTTATTATTTATTACTCACTTGACAATGGAGAACTAGAGAGAATTTATGAATCAATGTAAGTAGATGCCGGGAAGAAGTGGGAGAAATCCATGAATGAGGAGCATCATTCTATCATGGAGAAAAAGGATTTAGATTTGGTGAAGATACTTGAAGAAAAAATAGCATTACAGAACAAGTGGGTGTACGAGTTAAAGAGGAAGGAGGAGGCAAGAAAATATACAAGGCTTAATTGGTGGTCAAGGGGTTTAAATATAAAAAAGGTATATATTTTGATGATATATTTTCTCCCGTAGTAAAAATGACTTCTATTAGAATTTTTCTTAGAATAGTGGTAGAAGAAGACTTGTACTCGGAGAAGCTAGATGTAAATACTACATTTATCCATGGTGATTTGGAGGATGATCTCAGATATGCAGCAGAGCCATGAGGGCTATGAGGTCAAAGGTAAAGAGGAGATGGTGTGCAAACCTGAAGAAGAGCTTGTATGGCTTGAAATAAGCTCCACATCAATGGTATAAGAAATTTGATAGCTTCATGATGGATCCATATAATTAAATTTGATAGAGCATGTATATAAGTAAATTTTAGAGGATGTAAGTTACATTATTTTGTACTTGTATGTGGATTACATGTTGGTTGTAGGTAAAAACATGCAGGAAATAAAATTACTCAAGAAGCAACTAAGTGACTCCTTTACTATGAAGGATTTGGGGGCAGCCAAAAAAATCCTTAGTATGAGGATATCTCGAGATAGGAAGTAACAGAAGATGAATTTATCTCAAGAAGATTACATTAAGAAGTTATTGGAGAGTTTTAATATACAAGATGTTAAACCGGTTGGGACTCCTTTGGCAGGACATTTCAATTTATCAAAGGAGTTATGTCCCAAGATAAAGTAGGAGAGAAACCAGATGTCCAAGGTACCTTACTCATCAGCGGTTGGAATTTTGATGTATGTCATGGTGTGAACTAGGCTTGATATTTCCCATGTAGTGGGAGAAGTGGGTAGATTTATGAGTGATGTAGGTAAAGATCATATGCATGTAGTAAACTAGATCCTTTGGTACTTGAGAGGGGCCATGGGGAAAGTTTTTGCTACAAGGATCACACACCACTTTTCATAGTTATGTAGATTCAGATATGGTTGGAGACTTAAACATCGGGAGGAACACGATTGGTTATATTTTCACTATAGGTGGGACAACAGTGAACTAGATTTCATGACTACATAATATTTTGGCTTTGTCAACCATGGAGGTTAAGTATGTTTTTTCCATAGAGGTAAGCAAAGAGATGATTTGGTTACAATAGTTTCTTGAGGAGTTGGGGCATAAGAAGGAGGAAGGGAAGTTCTATAGTGACATTTAGAGTGTTATACACCTAGCTAAGAACTTTTCTTTCCACTCTAGGATGAAGCATATATAATTAAGGTGCCATTTCATTAGGAAAACTTTGGAGGAAGAGAAATTAAAGCTAGAGAATATTCATACCAGTCAGAATCCTACACACATGATGACCAAGGTGGTCACAAGGGAGAAATTGAAGTTATGTTTAGCTTTGGTTGATCTTAAAGGACAATAGTGAAGGGTTGGGAAGCTTGCTCGGAGGAAAACTAGTTTTCAAGTGGGATATTTTTATATTGTGGAGCATGTTTTCATGTGTAGAAGTGTTGAATAATATACACTAAAAGTATTATACACTCTCCATAATTTTGTATCCTTGAAATACATGCCTAAACCTTGAGAAACATGCTCTTCTTATATGGGTGGTATTTTGACCCATAGATTTATGGGGTGGTTTTTCCCATCATTTTGATACCCAAGATATTGTAAAAATAGATTAAGTAGTTGCCTTTTTATGTGCTTTTTGTATATGGTAGGTTAGACATATCATTGTATATGTGTGTGAGTTCAAGTGTGAATTTAGGAGAGTTTTTTTAGCATAGCTCTAAATAAATTTGGGTATTGTATTGAGAGAAAGAGGTGGCTTGTAATAAAATATGAGCAAGTGATTCTTGGTGGATGTAGCCCAAATTTGGTGAACCATGTTAAATATTGTCTCTATGTTGTGTTCTTTTATTTTATGCACTTTTATTTTAGATCTGTGATATTATTCTGCATATTAGTTTCTATTATTGTGATTCTGTGTGGGATTGTTCCACATATTTTATCCCTTATTTCCTAACAATGAGTACTCTTTCTAGTATTGTAAGGTCTCCTAGATTAGATTTTAGATAAATAATTTAGAACATATGATATTGTTTCTTCTTAATGCACATCTTTACAATGGTTGGAAATTTTCTATGAAATTTTGATGCAACCCCACTAGGAGGTTAGGGGAAGTTTTTGACAAATTGAGGGTTCTTAGTGTTTAAAAATTCAAATTTAATCCTCATTCTCATGTCATTGACCTTGAAAATCATATCACTCCCCATTAATTTTTAGTGAGCATATATGCCTTCATCACCTTTTTTAAATAAGGAATTATAAACACACCTCATGAAAGGATTTTGGAGTTATCACCATTCTATAAAAGTAATACAATGCCACAAATCATGTAGGTTTATTTGATGTTAGCGTGTTATATGATCTTTCTAGGAGCCTTTTACAATACAAGGTATCTTCATTACAACACTTCTTTGGATTCTCTATAAACAAATTAATTCTTATAATAAATCACATAGGGTGATTTTTACAATAGAAGTATAGATAAGAAAGGTAAAATAAGGCTATTAGGAGGTGGTTTTTTCATGCACACTACCCTTTAATGGAAAATATGAAAGGCCTCGCATTATTATTAACTTGCTAAATTTTTCAATATATAGATGTTTTGTAATTAAATATTCGACTTGATCATCTCTTGTATAAAATTGAATATCATTTTCACCATTGAGAACATTTTTCCAGATAAAATGCATATGAATTTCTATATGATTTTTTTTTTTATCTTGAACTATATTTTTTTAAGGTCTGTAAAAATTTAGCTATCACAAATATGTCTTGTAATTTAATTGATTTGTATGGGGTTCTTCCAGAAATATTCTTATCCATATTGTTTCTTTCATGACTTCCATAGTATTTCTATACTTGACTTCTATAGATGACATGTAAACTATAGGTTTTTTTCCTACTCCAAGTGATACCACATGTACCAAACTTAAAAATATATCCGTAAGTAGATTTTCTATCTCGTATTATCACTAGCATGATCAAGCATCACAATATCCAAATAGCTTAGCATCATTTGTATAATAAAGACCATAATTGATTGTACCTTTGACATAATAATATTAATCTAAATTTACATAAAATCAACTTCAATGACGTGGAGGGTGAAAGATATTGAAAATTACATAATTCGGAAAAGGTGGAAAAAAATAATGGTATAGCCCATTGTTCAAGTAGGTAGGACTAAAGAATATTGGCGAAAGGGATTTCTCACACAATTCAATCAAGGGTAGGCTCAAGGCAAGGTGAATAATTTAGAAGCTGGTTCAAGAGATATTAAGAAATCATAGGTGATCTTTGAGAAAGAGTTAGAGGAAGAGATGGATGTTTTAAAGAATTAAGCCCTAATCACTAAATTTCGAGGAAGATGGCTCTTTTTAAGGCTATCAATCGGTGGTGTAGTCACCAATAGGGAAGAGGGATTGAGTAATATTTTTCCCAAGGTATTTTTCTCAATCCTATGTCCAAGTGAAGAATAGTTGAATGATACCTTGCAAAGAATGGAATGGTAATGGGAGAAGCGAGCATCTACCTTCAACCTTGGGTTCCCAATTTTGATACATGTTCACTTTATTGGGGATACTCGGTTTGGATTGGGATTTTTATTTGTCTTTAGAGTACCGAAATTTGAGATCATCTCTAAAAATTTTATTAATTTTGACAAAGTGTAAAGAATCGATCCTATATCCTTGGATGGAATAATGGGTTCTTTTTTCATGTTATGTATTTCATTAGGTCTTTCAAAATATATTTCTCATTATATCTTTGTAGACACCTAAAATTAGAATTGTTAATCCTGGTGTTCGCGTCCGCTAGCACCCCTTCATTATCACATCACTATCATATTATACATTAAATCCTTATCCTAAGTCTTATTTCTCCCCTGTTATATTTACTCCCCATAAATATCATTCTACAAATTGTAAAATCCTATTTTACCCCTTCTTAAACAACCCAAAACCACTTAGAAACCAAAATAAAATAAAACAAAACAAATCAGCTTCTTAACCATTTAACAACATCCCTAACCCGCATAACCTCTTTCCAACACATATCCTTTGTCAAAACAAACAAAACCCTCAATTTGGGAAGTGATTTCAACCTTTTTCCCACAAATCTCAAATCATCGGTGATTTTACCAATCTCTTTTATTCTCCCCGTCTCATGGTGACCCTATATAAATGAGTGTTAGGCCTTCATTCAAGGTTAGATTATGGTTATTTGGGAGATTCCTCCATTTCGATTTGTTAGTTGGATGTTCTTTAATGCCTTCACATTGTAATCTCATTGTATCATATCTTTTAATTATAAAACCATCTCAATAATTTAATTATCTCTTAGTCATCCCTTGAAGGTTACTCAAACATCCAAGCACCAACTCATTAATTTTATGTTATTTACAATCCCCTCTCTCGTAATATCATACTCTCACTTTATTCATCACCTGTTACAAGGTAAGTTCCTTTCCTTTAGTTTTACTATCCCATTTATTCATCATTTGCAAGTATCAATCAACTTTATCTCATAATTTAGTAACTTATACATTTCCACAACAACCACCGGTGATTCTTCTAATCACCAAGAATCAGCCCTAATTTCAGCAATCGTCCTTAATCGCCAAATGATCGACTTAATCACTAGTGATCCCCGTCTCATGCGATCATCTAACCCCTAACATTACTCTTCAAATATCTAGATCCCATTATTTATTGCCACTCTTCCCTTACAGGATGTCTTACTAATAATATCAAGCTCCTTTAAGCCATCTATAACACTCTATCAATTATCTAAATCAAATCTATCATCCATCTCACCTTTATGAGTACACAACTATCTACATCCTTGCTCCTTTGAGCTATTTTGTGATTCCTAGACTCCCTTTGGATCAAATATCACCATCGAACATCATATATCCATGGACCATGTTAGTCCCTTTTCCTTTGCATTGTTGGTTATATCGTATGTTTTATCATTTAATCTTATCATTATCATATTGATTTCTCGAATATGGATTGACATCTTTGTAAAGAAGTCCATTAAATTCGGGACCGGCCTTTTCCAAGCAATCTACCATATTTCTATGTAATCCTATCCTTTTCGAGTGTCTATACATTACAGGTGACATATCCTGTTAGAAGGACGCAGTGGTGCGATCACTTAGATCCTTTTATATCTAATCAACCATCATTATCAGCATCATTCATTACAGTGTATCGATAAACCCCACCATCTTCCGAGGTCGGTCTGTTTTTGTTATTTAATTTTATTAAGTTCAATTAGGAAATAAAAAACTCTCTGAATAATCTCCATCAAATCCCCCTCATGTGAATCGGTTCGAGGTTTGATTATGAGAAAAAAATATTCGAGATGTTTCGGTCAATTAGATAGGTCATTTTAAATGGTAGTTTCTCGATATAAAGTGTCCTTTGATGAAGATGGATTAGTGTAGTAAGAAGGCATTTGAGCCCTCTACAATAAACTCGAGGTAGAGAGTGATCCAATGAGGTCATAAAAGGTGGTAAAGAATTTTTTTGAATTTCTTTCTCTAATTAATGAAGGTATCATCTTGGGGAAAGTGAAATCCATAGATGAACTTCATGAATGGTTGTAGAAATGATATGAAGAATAAGGAGAATATGAAGAGGATACTTTCTCTCGAAAAATAGGTTGAAGAAGACTTGGAGGATGACCTATGTCTTTCATTAATTCCTATCATTCGGATTCTTCTCATAATGGAATGAAATATTCTAATTGTGGTTCTTCTAGAAAGAAGGGCCAAAAATCAAAATAGGAAGTGGCAATAAGCAAACAAAAAGTTATGAATTTTTCAAATCTGAATCGAGAGGGTGAAATTCCTTCCCAAAAGCCACGAAAATCCTTTCCTAAAATGTTAGGGGATTAAATTCCCTAGAAAATAGTGTTTGGTCAAGTGGTGTATTATTTATTTAGATGTAGGAGTGATTATTTCAACATACTAAGATGATGGAAAAGGCATTAATGAATTGTTGGTTTAAATTTTGGGTGGTTGGTCGGGTATATTCAATGATGCTTGAGGGGAAGCAGGAGGATTTGGTATTTTGTAGAAAGTTAATAAAATGCAAGTATATGTGATGAAATAAAAACCTAATTGGAAAATATGTCAAATAACTCCTTATCAAGAATATTTGACATATTTGACCTACTAACATCATGAGCAAGATAATTTTATGGCATGATCTTTCGTGAGGACTCTACAATGAGGAATGAGCGTGTTCCTGGGCCATCATAGGAACGTGAATAGGGTCAACGACAGAATTGCCGGGTCCGAAGGTCATTTATGGCCCAATATCATATCTATATAGGAAGACACCTATATATGGTCGATCTATCTATATCTATATTAGAAGTTATGATTAGCATTCATGCACTCGACCCCCTCTCTCCTCTATCTAGGGGGGGGGGCTTGAGGGGGCATATAAATACGGGAGGGGGATTCGAGAAGAATGGATAGTCTCTTGTATATCCCTATCTATATAATAGGAAGAATCAATTATTTATTTTGAGTGGGGTTTATAACGTTATCTTATCCAATAGGGAAAATTTGGGTGGTCTTGTGATAAATACCCTATCACAATTGGATTTTAATACTTTTTTTGCAAGTCAATTCTCTGGTTGATATTAAACCAAAATAGGGTTGGTTTACATGGTCAAATAGGAGGCTCAAGTTTAGAAATATTTCTAAAAGGTTAGACCAATTTTTGGCTAATACTATATGGATTCAAAGATATTTTCTTTTGGATAGATTAGTAATCCCTTGGTCAAGCTCTAATCACTATCCTATTTTTTTCTAATAATAAAGATGAGGCCCCATGAAAATATCTATTTAAATTTTAACTCTTGTGGCTTAGGGACCCCATTTACTAGAGTTATTTAAGGTGTGGTGGTCTCCTTTAATATCAAGGGTTCTAAAATGCATATTATTTTCCAAAAGCTAAAACTTCTAAAAGGTAAATTGTTATAGTGGAATACATTCCACTTAAAAATATTTTTCAATAAAATATTAGAGTAGAAAAATAGTTGCAGGATTTGAATGGGCAATTTATTTCTAGTGGCATGGGTCGACTAAATTTTCAAGGGAAAATTAATTACTTAAAGAACTATGGGATCTTTTGTTAAGAGAAGAAATATATTAGAAACAAAATTCAAGAGAAATTTGGCTTAAAAATTTGATTGGATACAAAATACTATCATGCCTCAGTCCAAGCAAGAATTTTTACTTTATTTGAAGTATTAAGGATAGTAATGGTGAGTTTCTAATGAAATGGGAAGACATAAATGAGAAGGTTGTTTGGTTTTTCTCAAACCTTATTGGGAGTGATATTCAATCCCCATTACAAACTCAAGAAGAATTTCTTAGGAATATCCCCTAGTTTTTGTAAGGCGTAACAATATATTAATGACTCCTTTTGCTTTGGTTGGAATTTAGAAAGTGATATTCTCTAAGGAAATTAATAAAGCTCCAGGATGAGATGGATTTCAAACATACTTATTTTATGAGTTCGAGTATATCCTAGGAAATATGTATGGGCAGTTGTTGAGGAATATCATAAATCTAAGAGGATTTTAGAGATTTTTTAATTGTTCTTTTTTAAGCCTTTTTCCAAAAAAAGGAAAGACCATAATCTTTTGATGATTTTTGCTGAGTATCCCTATGTAATAAAAATTATAAAATAATCTCCAAAGCTATTGTTTTGGCTTAAACCTATGTTGGATTCTTTGATCTCACAAGAATAGATTGGATTTTTGCTGGAAGATCTATTTCAAAACGATTCATTCTTACTTACTCACGAGCTAATGAATTATTTTTCTATAAATAAGGTTCCAGGTATGCTACTTAAGTTGGATACTAGAAAATCCTATGATAGACTAAATTGGAGGTTTCTTATGAATATTTTGTTGAAATTTGGATTTTCCCCATCCTTTTATGATTGGATTTTAAGCTATATATCTAGTCCATGTTATTCAATATTAGTTAAAGGTTCAATTGAAGGATTCTTTGAGAGTAATAGAGTAATTATAAAATGGGATCCCCTTTCTTATTTCCTCTTCATGTTAGTATTCTAGGCCTTAGGAAGATCAATTAAGACACCGGTTCGGGAGGGAGGTATTCAAGGACTTAGGTAGTGAAGGCCGAGATTCATTATCTCATAAACAAATCATGGATGATACTTTTCTGTTTGGATTTTCTTCTATTTATGAGGCTAAAGAGTTTAAAACTATTTTATATTCCTACTCAAGTTCAATTTAGGCAAAGGTTATTAGCAAACCAAAATCTATCATTTTCTCTTTAACACCTCTATAAAAATCTCTCGTGAGGATTCAAAATATTTACAGCTTTCAACTTGGGTAAGCTTCCCCATACTTATTTAGGAATACATCTCTTTATTAGAGCTGGTAGATCCACTATCTAGAACAATTTTTTGAAGGCATTTGAACATCACTTCAATCCTAGAAATGGAAATGGTTCTCTTTTGTAGGGTGGCTTCTTATCATAATAGTCCTTAATGTTCTTCCCATTAATATTCTCTAAGTTCTTAAAATTCCCAAACAATCTTAACAAAATTAATCAAAATAATGAGAAAAAATATATGGAAAGCGGTGGAGGAATCCCATAAGATCCCATTTGTTAAGTGGTAAATATTCATTTTGCCTAAAAATGTGGAGGGGTTGGGATTATCAATTTGGAAAATTAGAATATGGCCTTGGGATCCAAACTAGTTTGGTCTTTTCTCTCTAAGCCTAATATTTTATTGGTCAAAATTTTGGAAAAGAAATATTTAGGTTATCCCTTTCTTGTGGCTCTTCTCTCCATCAATCATCCACCTCAATATTCCCTATATAATGCATAATTAATTAGGATATTTTATCTTAACATTCCCCCCCTTAATTGTGCATTGTCTAAAGGGATGAGGAGAGGAACTCCCTGAACAACTCAAACTTGTCATGTGTAAGTGACTTTGTGAAGATATCTAATCATTGTTCAGCTATTGGATAAAATTGAAGCTTGGATGTTGTGCTTCAACACATGTTCACGTATGAAATGAACTTGTACCTCAATGTGCTTTGTTCTCTCATGAAAAACTAGATTGCGAACAAGTTTGAGAACACCTTCATTGTCAACATACATGGTGGTCGGTTTGTCCTGTGGTATTCCAAGTCCTTCTAGTATGTGACGTAGCCAAATCACTTCACAGATAGCTTCTCCTACAGAACGATACTCGACTTCTGTGGAAGAGAGAGAAACAAAGTTTTGTTTCTTGCTTCCCCATGATATTGGTCCAAATCCCATAAATAATACAAATCCAAAAGTGGATTTTCTATCATCAATGTTACCTACATGATCTGAATCCAAATATCCAGTCAAGAAGAATTTTTCATTCTTCTTATATTCTAGACCAAGATCCACTGATCCTTTAAAATATCTCAAAATGCACCTTACTTCTTTCTAATGACAAACTTTGGGTTCCGACATGAACTCGGATAGATAGCTCACTACAAAGGCGATATCCGGTCTAGTGTAGGTCGTAAATGAGACTCCTGATCACCTTCCGATAGAGAGTGGAACTTACCTCAAGAGATGGATCTAAACAAGATAATTGTAATTTGTTCTCCATATGTGTAGCAATTGGTGTGAAATCCATCATCCTAAACTTCACGAGCATAGTCTTGGTATATTTCATCTTAGAAACAAAAATGTGATTCTCTTTCTACCATACTTCTAATCCAAGACAGTAATGCATCAGCCCGAGATCATGTTGGGGTGTGGAGCCTATTTTTTGGTCTTCTTGAGTCAATGTTGAATTGTTGGAGCTCGAACGGTTAAGTTTGGAGACATCAAGAGCATTCTGCAGTCATTTTTTGTGACGTTGCTACGACGTTGCTATTAACATGCTTTGTTAACTGGTTGTCAACATCGGGACTAATTTTTCCAGCCATGGGAAGTTGAAAGATCATGACTTTCAATCTTCTAGGGTTGGCTTTATGGCTTCTTAGGAGGATTTTAATCCTATAAATAGAGGTGTTAGGGTATCTTAAAGATATCTTGAGTGTTCAAGAGGTCTTGAGTCTTAGAGATCAAGAGGTGATCAAGAGTGATCAAGGTTATGCAATTGGGTGTCAATTGTGGTTTAGATGTGGTTTAACATCTTTGGAATTCTTTTGTGAGTTCATAACTGAGAGAAGACTATGAGAGTTGTTTTACTCTTGTTGATAATAAAATCTAAGCAAGTTCTTGGTGGACGTAGCCCACATTGGGTGAACCACGTTAAATCTTGTCTTGTCTTCTTTTGTGCATTATTTATTTATGTTGTTTTATTTCTGCAAGTATAATTTTGCTATATAGTTTCCTATTGTTGTGGTTTGAGGAATTGTTTCCGCATATTTGTTCTCTAATTCCTAACAATTGGTATCAAAGCTTTGGTGGTTTTTTGCTAAAGTTGTAAATCACAAGGAAAGTTTAGCTTGAGTGGGAGCTATGGCAGATGAGGGCAGATCGAGGGTTGAGAAGTTCAATGGGCATAACTTTGGTTTGTGGAAGATGCAAATGGAGGATTACTTATATTAGAAGGACCTCCATGTTCCTTTGGCTGGAAAAGCAAAGAAACCTACAGCCATGTCGGATGAGGATTGGGAGTTCTTTGGATAGAAAGGCACTTGGGGCAATTCGTTTATGCCTTGCATCTTTGGTTTCTTTTAACATATCGCAGAGAAGACCACGAAAGGTCTCATGAGTGCATTGGGGAAGTTATATGAAAAACCCTTTGCCTCTAATAAAATATTTTTGATGAAAAAGTTATTTAATATGAAGATGTTTGAGAATGGTTCTGTTGTTGATCATTTGAATGAATTTAATACAGATTGTGAGTATGTTAAACTCAAGAAAAATTAACTTTGACGATGAGGTTAGGGATTTGTTGATTTTTGCTCCTTACCAGATAGTTAGGACAGCTTGGTTATGGTTGTAAGTAATTCAGTCTCTAATAACTCAAAGTTGAAGTTTGAGGATGTAATAGGTGTGATCCTAAGCAAGGAAATGCGAAGGAAGAGCATAGGAGATTCTTCTAATTCTAGAAATGCTTTGACAGTAGAGAGCAGAGGGAGACAAAAGAACAGAGGGAAAGGTAACCGTGGAAGTCAAATGATCATGGGAGGTCAAATTCCAAGAGAAATTTAGAATGTTGGCATTGTGGGAGGTTGGTCATGCTAAGAAAGATTGTTGGGCTCTTTGGGATAAGAAGAAAAAAAAGGAGGAAACTAAAGAGGTAAATTTGACAAAGAGTGATGTTTGTCAAGATGCCTTAACTCTTTCTTTAGATAATATTGTTGAATCTTGGGTGTTAGATTTAGGGGCTTCTTTCCATACCACCCCACATAGACATTACTTTACTGATTTTGTTCAAGGTGATTTTGGAAATGTATATCTTGGTGATGATGAATCATGCAACATAGTAGGGAAAGGTTGTGTTCGGGTGAAAATGAAAAATGGGAACACATGGCTACTTAAGGACATAAGGCATGTGCCTAAGTTGAGGTGGAATTTGATATCAGCGGGATAGCTAGGTAGTGATGGTTGTACGGTCGGTTATACAACAGATTCTTGGAAGGTTACCAAGGGAGCTCTTGTGGTTGTAAGAGGTAAGAATAATGGTACTTTGTATTTAACCAGTGGTGTTGATTATTGAAATTTAGCTGCTGCAGATGGAGATGCAAATTTGTGGCACAAGAGACTCGGTCATATGAGTCATAAGGGCATACAGATTATAAAGGACAAAGTTGCATTAAAGGAGTTAGATTTGGACTTTTGTGAGGACTGTGTTTATGGGAAATGCAGTGGGTGAGATTCCTCTAGGTTGGACCTACCAAGAAGGAGGGTAAGTTGGAGTTAGTACATACAGATGTATGGGGGCCAGCTAAGGTAAACTCTATTGGTGGTTCATGTTATTACGTCACTTTCATTGATGATGCAACTAGAAAAATTTGGGTATATTGTATTAGAAAGAAATCGATGTGTTTGAAACTTTAAAAAATGGAAATCCTTGGTTGAGAATGAAACTGTCTCAAGCTGAAATGTCTCAGGTCAGATAATGGAGGGGAATATTGCAGTAATGAATTTATTGATTACTGTTCGGTAAATGGGATCCGCAGGAAAAGAACGGTTCCAAATACTCCATAGGAAAATGGAGTGTCAGAGAGAATGAACGGGACAATCATGGAATGTGCTAGGTGCATGAGGTTACATGTGGGGCTTCCACTCATGTTTTGGGCATAAGTGGTAAGCACATTTGTTTATCCGATTAACGAGAGACCCTCTATGGCCTTGGATGGACGTATACCCTTAGCAAGCTTTGTCCGTAAGAAAATTGATTACTCATTTCTTAGAGTATTTGGATGTGAGGTATTTGTTCACATTGATAAAGATGATAGGACCAAGTTAGAGGCTAAGTCTGAGAAATGCACCTTTGTTGGATATGGTGAAGATGATTTTGGTTTCCGTGTTTGGATTCTTAAAGACAAGAAAATATTTCGGTCTAGAGATATTGTCTTTAATGAAAAATTCATGTATAAAGATCAGTTGCAAGAACAAAAAGAGGAATCAAAGAAAGAATACACAGTGTTAGAGGACATTACGGACAACAAGGTGTCCAAGGGGCCGGTTTAGGTACAACATGTTCCGACACAGCCAGTTCAGGTACCTACTCATCAGGAACCCCAAACTCCTGAGGTGAGAAGGTCTTCTAGGGTAAGAAGGGAACCTGAATGATTTACTCCATCTTTGAATTATTTATTGCTCACTAACAATGGAGAGCTAGAGTTCTTTGAGGAAGCAATGCAGGTGGATGCCA
Source organism: Taxus wallichiana var. yunnanensis (assembly GCA_018340775.1). NCBI lineage: Eukaryota > Viridiplantae > Streptophyta > Pinopsida > Cupressales > Taxaceae > Taxus > Taxus wallichiana. Next base: position 735,965,882 of record CM031234.1, on the reverse strand, counting down.
GGAAGAAGTGGGAGTAGGCCATGGATGAAGAGCATATATCTCTTATGGAAAACTAGACTTGGGATCTGGTGGAGCTACCCAAGGGCAAGAGAGCATTACAGAACAAGTGGGTGTATAGAATCAAAGAGGAATATGGAGGTAGGAAATGATACAAGGCCTAGTTGGTGGTCAAAGGATTTGCATAGAAGAAAGGTATAGACTTTGATGAAATTTTTTCTCTGGTTGTCAAAATGACTTCTATTATGAGTGTTCTTGGTTTAGTTGTAGCAGAAGACCTACACTTAGAATAGTTGGATGTGAAGACTACATTCCTTCATGGTGAGTTTGAGGAGGAATTGCACATGCATTAGCCACATGGTTATGAGGTCAAAGGGAAGGAGAGGTTAGTGTGCAAATTGAAGAGAGCTTGTATGGCTCAAAACAAGCTCCACTACAAAAGGGTATATGATGAGTTTGATAGTTTTATGTAAGAGCAAGGTTACTCCAGTGTCACTCAGACCATTACGTGTACATCAAGAAGTTTCTTGATGGTAGTTATATTATTTTGTGCTTATATGTAGATGATATGCGTGTTGCAGGGAAGAACATGCAGGAAATAAAGGTACTCAAGAATCAACTAGGTGACTCCTTTGCTATGAAGGATTTGAGGGCAGCAAACAAATCCTTGGTATGAGAATAACTCGGAACAGGAAGGAGAGGAAGCTGGTATTATCTCAAGAAGAGTACATAAAGAAGGTCTTGGAGAGGTTTATTATGTAGGATGTTAAACCAGTTGGTACTCCTTTGGCAGGTCACTTTAAATTATCAAAGGAGCAAAGTCCCAAAGACTGAGGAGGATAGAATCTATATGTCTAGGGTACCATACTCATTAGTAGTTGGTAGATTGATGTATTATATGGTATGCACTAGGCCTGACATTTTCCATGCAGTGGGAGTAATGAACAGGTTTATGAGTGATCCAGGTAGAGAGCACTAGCAGGCAATAAAGTGGATCCTTCAATATTTGAGAGGGACCATGGGAGAATCATTGTGTTTTGGTGGATCAGACATTACATTACGTGGATATGTAGATTCGTACATGGCAAGATATTTGGACAGCGGAGAAGCATGACAGGTTATGTATTTACGGTTGGTGATACAACAGTGAGTTGGATTTCACGGTTATAAAAGGTTGTGGCTTTATCAACCATAGAGGCTGAGTATGTTATTGCCACAGAGGCAAGCAAGGAGATGATCTGGTTACGTGAGTTATTTGATAAGTTGGGGCATAAGCGAGAAGTCGGGAGACTACATGTGATAGTCAGAGAACTATTCATTTGGCAAAGAACTCCGCTTTCCACTCTAGGACGAAGCACATTCAGCTAAGATATCATTTCATCATGACAGCTTTGGAAGAAGATAAGTTGAAGCTAGAAAAGATTTATAACATCGAGAATCTGAATATGATAACCAAGGTGGTCACAGGGAGAAGTTGAAGTTGTGTTCAACTTTGATTGGCCTTCATGGTTGATAATAAAGGGTTAATAAATTTTCTCAATGGAAACTTGATCTCCACGTGGGAGATTGTTGGGGTGTGGAGCCTATTTTTGGTCTTCTTGAATCAGTGTTGAAGTGTTGGAGCTCGAATGGTTAAGTTTGGAGACTTCAGGAGAATTCTCGCACTCATTTATTGTAACGTTGCTTGAAGTTGTTGTTAACATGCTATTAACTGGTTGTCAATGTTGGGACTATTTTTTCCAGCCGTGGGAAGTTGAAATATCATGACTTTCAATCTTCTAGGGTTGGCTCTATAGCTTCTTAGGAGGATTTTAATCCTATGAATATAAGTTTTAGGGTATCTTAAACATATCTTGAGTGTTCAAGAGGTCTTGAGTCTTAGAGATCAAGAGGTGATCAAGAGTGATCAAGGTTATGCAATTAGGTGTCAATTGTGGTTTAGATGTGGTTTAGCATCTTTGGAATTATTTTGTGAGTTCATAACTAAGATAAGATCATGAGAGTTGTTTTACTCTTGTTTATAATAAAATATAAGCAAGTTCTTGGTGGACATATCCCACATTGGGTGAACCACATTAAATCTTGTCTTGTCTTCTTTTGTGCATTATTTATTTATGTTGTTTTATTTCTGCAAGTATAATTCTTCTATATAGTTTCCTCTTGTTTGTGGTTTGAGGAATTGTTTCCGCATCATTGTTATCTAATTCCTAATAGATCAGTCATGTCGAATGATCGATTAAGATATTTCTTCGTTGCATCGATCATCCTCACTAAATTTCCAGTGATGACTAGATCGTCGACATAAACAACAACAATCACAATCTCCCCCTTGCTTTTTGAGGTAAAGATTGGGATCGTATGGATTTCTAAAAATCCATGTTGTACAAGATGCTCATCAATCTTGATGTACCATGCCCAGGGTGCTTGTTTGAGACCATACAAAGATTTCCTGATTCTGCACACCTTTGCTTCTTGACCAGGTACTACATATCCATCAAGTTGAGTCATGTAGACTTCTTCTTGTAAATCTCCATTTAGGAAGGCACTTTTTACATCCATTTGGTGGACTTTCCATCCAAACTATGCAGCTAGAGCAAAGATCATTCTAGATCATTTTGATCTTAGCTGTGGGAGAAAATGTCTCCTCATAGTCAATGCCTTATTTTTGTGCATACCCCTTTACTACAAGTCTTGCTTTATACTTGTCCACTGTCCCATCTGCTTTGTACTTTGTTTTAAATATCCATCTGCATCCAATGGGTTTCTTCCTAGTGGAAGATCGACAAGTTGTCAAGTGTTATTCTTCATCACTGATTGATATTCAGAATCCATGGCATCTTTCCAAGATTTTGACTGTAGGGCTTCCTTGGACTGTAGAGGGCTCATCTGATTCAATAACTCTACTCATCAAAGAAAAGTTAACTTCTTCTCTTGCTTTACTACGAGTCTGTGGTCCAGGGGTGGATGTATCGGTGGAGCATCCATTCTTGCATCTCGTAATGTACTTGTACACCATTTAGGCATATGTTGAACTGTTCCCGTGGATCGTGGTTCTATCTGATCAACTCCATCATCCCCATCATCACTTTCATCTTTTGAGGGAACATTAGCTTCAATTTTTACAAGTGAAAAATCTACATCTTGTGAGTCTAGAGGAGGATTCTTTTCTTCCTTCTTCTCGAAAAACTCAACATCTATGCTGGTGTATACTTTTCTGGTCTTAGAATCCATCAATCTATACCCAAGAGTATCTTCACTGTACCCAATGAAGATGATTTTATGTGACTTCATGTCCAATTTATTTTTGTTTTGTTTGGGTATGTGCATGCTTGCTTTGCACCTGAATACTCTGAGGTGTGCAATAGATGGTTTCCATTTTGACCATGCTTCTTGTGGTGTTATTCCATCAAGAGAAGTTGTGGGCACTCTGTTCAAAAAATACACATTGTTTTTGCTACTTCTACCCAAAATGTCTTTGCAAGTCCGGAATCATCAATCATGCATCGCACCATTTCCATGATAGTATGATTTCTTCCCTCAACAACACCATTTTTCTGCAGTGTGTGTGGAGGAGGCATCTTTCGACGAATCTCGTGAGTTTGTAGGTAGTCTCTGAACTCATCACTAGTGAATTCCCCCCCTCGATCTAAGTGGAGAGTTTTGATGTGACGACTAGTTTCTTTCTCAACTGCTACTTTGAACTTTTTGAAGGTTTCAAATGCTTCACTTTTCTTGTGAAGACAAAAAATCCACATTTTTCTCAAATAGTCGTCAACACAAAGCATGAAGTACTGGAACCCAGAATGACTTGGTTGTATCGGACCGCAAAGATCGGTATGAACTAGGTCAAGTTTACCATGAGCTCAAAATGTACTCCTCTAGAATGAAGCTCTGTGTTGTTTTCTGCTTACTAGGTAGTGAGGACACTTGTCTGTATCCTTCTGAAGAGATGGTAGCCCATGTACCATATTACACCGATGAAGTGTTTTGAGATATTTGAAACTTACATGACCAAATATCTGATGCCACAACTGTGCTAAGGTGGAGTTCTTAGCCACAAGTGCTTGATCATCTCTATGAACAAAATCAAGTTGGAACATGCATCTCACATTGGAGGCTTTTGTAATTATTTTTGAGCCTCTTGATTTGTCTCGAATAAAACACATTTTCTTGTCGGATTGACTATCAAAGTCAATTTTTAGGTTGTCATATAGGAGTTGACTAACTGAAAGAAAATTATTTGTCAACCCAGGGACATATAGGACATCTAATAGTCTACATTTGCATGAACCAAGGGGTAGAGAAATGTTCCCAATCCCCTTAATTGTATATGAGGAATCATCTCCCAACAAAACTTGATTTTTTGATGGTGTGTCCCTCATTGAAATAAACCAGTCTCTATGGCCAGTCATGTGTCAAGTGGCTCTCGAATCAACATACCAGACATCACTAGATGATGTGGATGGTTCACTTGATTGAGCAATGAACAAGTAGTCTTCATTGTTTGACTGTTCTTGTTGCTCAGCAATATTACCTTGTTGATGGGGTCTTCTTTTCCAGTTCCCCTTTTTCTTCCCTTGATTATAGTTAGAATGTCCCTTGTTAGATTTTTGTGGAGGTCCAGATTTGCTTGATGAACCTTTCTTATAGTATTATACCAACAATCTTTTAGGTCATGTCCTCTTTTGCAAATTGGACATTGCTTCTTTTGTTGTCTATCCCCTTGATACTGATTTTGATTTTTGGGTTTTTTTATAGGAATTAGGTTTTCCTTTACCTTTTCCTTTCCATTTTTGATGTGAAGATAGTGCCTACTCCTCTTCATCATCCTTATTGTGCATTGCTTCCTCTTGTTGCAGTAGGTTTACCGCTTTTCAAAACCAACTGTCATATCTGACATGTTTAGTGTTGTGACAAAAATGTGGTAAGAAGAGGGGAGTGCTCTCAGAACAATGGGAACGAGAGCATCATCTATGACCGGTTCTCCCAGGGCTAGAAGTGAAGCCCTCAATTCTGTAACTCTTCTTAAGAAAGCTTCAATTTTTTCATTTTGTTTGAACTTTAGTGTGTGTAATTGACTCTACAAATTCAGTATAACATTATTGTTTTTGGCCTCGTATACTGTTCTCAATTTATTCCATGCTTCTTTGGATTTTTTGGCATCTCGAATGTGGGGTTACACATCGTCGGACACTCTAAACAAGATGATGAGTTTGGCCTTCTAATCTACTTTATCAAACTACTGTTGTTGTGTTGTATCAGTAGTTGATCTAGTCAGAGTACCATTCACAGTAGGCTATATTTCTTCAAACTCAAGCTATGTCTTGATTTTTATCTTCCATGCAACATAGTTGTTTCCTCTGAGTAGTTGTGAATCCGGAAGAAAAAATTTGGGGCCATTGGTGCCCATTTTGCAAAAATCACTGACATGGTGTAGCTCTTATCACTCCAGGTATAAGGTCTCCCAATCTATATACCATCAGTCTGATATACCAAACCTTTCTATATATGCACCCTTCTGATATACCCGGTGGTACGTGGAAGAAGCTCGCCCTTTCTATATACCTAGCGGTACGTGAAAGAGGCGTTAATGTACGTGAAAGAATTCAATATGTGGTACCAAGATAGTATTAATGAGGTCTGTGTGATTATTAACACCATCTCAAAGAAATATCCTCATACGCATGCATAACTTTTCTATATACTTGGATAATTTCTTAGTCTAGATTTATGTCGTGCAATTGTTCACAGACGGATGGGATGGTTCATAGTGTGTGCACTGTGACCTTATTACTCCCCATCGATTTAAAGGGTTGATGCCCAGATGATTTTGTTGCAGCTATATTAGGCATTAAGTGCAGTAGTAGTTGTGACGGCTTTACCCGTAAGTGCTTCCCAAAGGCATTGTATATACTGAACATTGCGAATGAGATCTAGGATCTTGTGAGTGTTATCAGAACCAATTTTATACTTGTTTTATATTACAATTCTGCCAGTTTGAGCAGTTACAAAGTTTGCAATTGACTATGGCAACCTATAAATTAGTACAATATACTGAGGTATACAAATTACATTCAAAAATATGGAAAAATTGAATGGCAAGCAAAAAAAAATTACTTTGTGGGCCCTAGTGGCCTCTAGAGCCCAAAATGATGGAAACTATTAAAAATGCCCAAGATGAAATTTTGTGGTGGCCCTCCTTTGGAAAATGTTGTCTAGAATGAAAAAAAAAAAAAGCTAAATGGGGGAGATTACCTAAATTAGGGATTTCCCCGCTAAATTTAGTTAGTTATAACTAAATTTGAATTTTCTCACTAAAGTTAGCGGTTTTACCAAAATTTCGCCAAATTCAAAAAAGCAAGTTGGGGGTGGGATTTGAACCATGCACCTCCCACTTCTAAGGCTTTCTCTCTAACTACCTTGGCCGCTTGTGCACTTGTAATATGAAACGAAGCAAATTATATTTAATAAAGAGACAAAATGACTCACCTTTTAAAATGGTGACTTGGCAGAGGATAGGGCTCCACGTGGCTGTGACTTGAGGTCGATTTAGGGTTTTCCAAGCTTAGAAAATAGATCTTGAAATTTTCCTCTGTCACTTTATAACTTTTGCTATCTCCTTTTTTTTATTTATGTTTCTCACGGCCGTCGTATTATCTCCACATTTTTGTTTGATTGCAAGTCCACTCACCGATCTCCAACAAAGTATGCTCGGTCACTTCATTGATTGATGCCCTTGGTTTGTTTCTTTGTGTAGGTTTGAGGGATCCGTGGAAATTCACATGGCTTTGGCCACTTCCACATTCAACATATTTATTATTGCCTCTGCTTTTTTATTTACCTTCGCTATTATGTATTAGTTTTGTAGAGCAAAGGTGTGGAGCGATCCGTGGAGCAAGGTTGTGAAGAGGGTGGATTACTCTCGTGGCTCACCATAACCGTGCATATAGCTCATGGTTTGTGTTTTCGGGATTCTATTTTTCATCTTAGAGCTCGGTCTCCAACTTTTGTTGATTTGAAACAAAAAAAAGTCTAAATGCTTGGCTCGGCCACTTAAAATAGCTCGTTCAATGCCTGATCTAGGGGAGGAGCTCACAGTAAAATAGTAACCCAGTCCTCCAAATGCAGAGGTCTGCTAACAATAGCAGGGACTATATAGCTTCTCTAATATTAGAGACAAAACCCCTAATGGGGAGAAAAATAAATTAATTTTTATTTTATTTTCAATACCTGCAACAAGTTTTTCCTAGTCTTGGTGCACTAGTGCAAAAAAAATTGCCTTCCAAACACCTGGAAGGAACAGGAGGATGTGAGGAGGTAGGGATGGGGCTGGGAGGTTACAGGAGGCTACACAAGCTCTCTGATGCTGCAAACACTTCTCCAAAACTCCTCTATCTTAGTTTCTCTCTCTTTCCACTCCTCTACAGCTTCACAGTCCAGAATCTCACTCTGGTACCAAATATAAATTGAGAAACAAGGGCGGAAGCCTGATTAACTTTATTAATCTCAATCAACCAATTTACAATAGCATGACTGCAATACTTATAGGTATTGTACAGTCATGTGCAGACAAAAGAAAAGGTTGCATAGGTATAACCAGAATTACAACAGCTTCCATAAAACATCCGGGAAGCACACAAAAATACAACCAACAAATTATATTGTTAAAACAATATAACAACATCCGTGATGTTGGAAATAAAACAAATAATATGGTTAATAAAACCAAATAACAATATTATTTAATTAATGTTATTAATTAAATAATAAATTATATAATGCATAATTAATTAGGATATTTATCCCAACAATTATTTCTTTTCAATCTATCTTTGTTCGGTTAGTAACTTGGTTGATTGGGAGTGGTGAACGGAAAAATTTCAAGGATGATTCTTGCAATGGATTTCCATCTTTGGGAGAATCCCAAATTCTAGGAACTAAAAATAATTATTATCCCACTTTGGGAGAGAAATTCAAGGATTATGGGTCGAGGGTTCCTCCTAAACATCTCCAATAGTGACTTGAAAGGATTTGGGAACATTCCTATTCTAGAGGATACTAAGTCCCTCTTTAAATCTAAACTAAAAACAAGACAAATTTCCCTCTCTCCTCAATCGATGAAAATGTATGGACCAGTTTCAAAATCAGTAGTTATTCAAATTTCAGATTTTATAGGAAATTAGTAATCGAGGTTAGATATAAGGAGAAATAATGGAAAAATTGTTGGTCTAAAATTTACCCTCCTAAAGATGGTGTTTTCTCTTGGCTGATGTATAAAGGAATAATTTCACTCAAAAAATAAGGAAAACAATGGGTAAAGAAGGACCCAATAGGTGTGTGTTATGTTATGTAGAGGAAGAATATTTAGATTATTTATTATTTCATTGTCCCTTTACTAAGAAATGTTGGAACTAATTGTGCTCTAAGTTAAATATTTCCTAAGTTCAACTAGAAAATATCTCTTCGAGTTCTATTTCTTGGCAAAGGGTTGGGGCCAAAGAATCCCTTTCTTATATTTGGGGTTGTAGTCATTTTCTTCGATATGGCATTTATGGTGGGAGAGGAACAAAAAAATTAGGGAAGAATCTAGTTTTGTGAGAGTTGTAATGAATAGGTTAGAGGTGGCCATCTCATAAAATGTATCTATTCATTATAAAAGTGGAATCCAATTTTCTTCTAAGGATAGAGATTTTGAATAATTGGCCCAAGATTTAAATTCTTTCCTCAAGATCATGTGTATTATTGGGAACCACCTCAAGGTTAAGAATACAATCCACGGTTTGTGATCCATTGCTTCCAAGTTTTTGCAAGATAAATTTTTATGGTGCCTCTAAAGGGAATCTGGATAAATTAGGGGCAAGATGCTTAATTAGAAATGCTAAGGGTGATTTGATATTGGTTGGCTTCTTTATTTTATAAGAGGATTCATGTAATTTGGTAGAAATATAATCTTTAGAAAAGGTCTTAAAATGGAAATTGGTTTGAAAATTTTGAATTTAAAAATTGAAGGGGATTCTCATGTGATAATTAGTTCAGTAATTAAAAGAAAGGCCTCCTCTTGGAAAATCAATTTAATTTTGAGAAAGGTTCTTTTTGGCTTAGTAACTTTAATGATTGGTCTATCAATCATAACTTCAGAGAGAAAAAAATGTGCAGACTTATTAGCTAATAAATGGGTCGAGAACATCACGGTGGCCATCTATATCTCTAATATTAGGGAGTGTCTGGATCTTGAGGCATGTATTGTTGATGAGAGCTAATAACTCCATGTTTTTAAGATGGGTGGTTCATGTGGGAGTGTGGGAAAAGTCTTTATAGGTGTTTTCTCGATTCTCCATCTATCGTATGAAAAGTTTACATTGATTTTTACTTGATTCTTAATAATATGGATAATCTCATGTGTCAATTCCTATATTTTTCCATGAAATATCATGAAATCTCCTTCTATACATGCATTTCCAGGGAAGAGACTAAAATTGGTGTTTATAATCAACTCCTGCGGGCTTTGAAATTCATTAAAAGGATAATTGGGTAAGGATATATTAATCTAGTGGGTCACCCTTGCATTATCATGCGGAGGTATATGGTACATTTAAGGGTCATTTTTTATTATTTGCATGGACAAGGAAATGGCAATTGCAATGGCAATAAATTGGTGATATCAAAGCATAGAGTAGGTATGGAGGAGGTTGTTGATCCGAAATGATTATAGCCATGCCACTAATTTCGAAGAGAAGGTATTTCAAGTTGTCCAGTGAAAATAGCTATGTTTTCTGAATTGGAGAGTAGGTTTGAGAATTTTCTAGGTTTCGTAGAGACAAACTTCCAATTCTATAAGAAGGATTCAAGGGTTTTGTGCATTCCCTATTTGGATCTTGTTGTGCTCGAGATCCCCTTAAATGATTACCCTTTTGATAGGAGGAGCTTCATTTTTCATGAACGGCTTCATAAAATTGGCTCGTGGATTGTATCAAGGATTTCCCAAGCGAAGGAATAGAGAATTAGATCTCTTCATGGGATGAAGATATGGAGGAGGTCGAGGTGATTGTTGTTTCATCGGATCCTAAGGAGTAAAAAGGGAGGTGTCTATTAGTTCTTGGTTTTGTATTTTTCCTTAAGGTCTTTTTATTATTCTCTTAGTTCTTATGTTTCTAATGTTTAGGGATAAGTCCTATGTAGTGATTAATGCACATTTTGGATAGCTATGTAAAGCATAATCTTGGTATGTACAGGGAAACAGAACCTTCAACCCTAGTTTAACTATAAAAAAACTACCTTTGGCATACCGTAATTTTTTTTTCTAAACTCTAATAATCGCAATATGCACCTTGCATAAATCTTGAAGAAACACCTATAGCATATGAAATAACATGCTTAGTAAAAGTTACATAAATTAAAATTTCAAGTAGTTTCATGTTAAATGTAGGGTTCATTTTTCACATGTATGTTTTGTATCAAGTTTGATGCCAACCTCAATAGGTATAGAGACATTTTTATAGTAAATAATGTTGATATTGATGAGTAATTTATGGGAATATTTTTATTGAGATGTTATTATTGATTTTTGATCTTGAAATATAGTCATGCCAAGAAAGTGGTGACGTTAACCTATATTAGTCATCTCAAAGTATTTTTTTAACTTAGATTTATATTTATGAATAAATATGGACCGATTGTTTGTTATGAGAAAATAATCAATATAAATTACTATCATGATAATATTATTATGTTCTACTTTTACAAATATATCATTATCATAGAAATATCCAATGGGTATTGGTGTAATGGTTCTTGGGTATCCTAGTAATTGGGAGGTCCAAGGTTCAAATATCGTCTCCATGTTAAGGTGGTCTATTACCAAAGGTTTAAATACCCTAGCGATAGGGCACCATGATAATGTGGTTTAATCCATGGGCTAACCGAGAGCTTAAACTTCCATCCTTAGATGGTTCCACAGTTGGTGTGGGTTGGTGATGCCATAAAGGGCTAGGGCCCTCTCCTGATAACTTCAACAAAATAAAATATCATTATCGAGAGAAATAATTAGTAAATCGTAGAGTTTAAAAATAACTAGTTATCTTTGAATACTAAGCTCTATGAGCTTGTTTCATACCATAAAGGAAATTCTTGAGCCTACAAACATAATATTTCTTATTATGTTATTCAAAAAAATTAGGTTGAGTCATGTATATTTATTCTTTAATATCGCCATTTAGGAATGCATTATTAACATCTATTTTCTGAATTTCCCAACCTTATTAGGCTATAAGAGAAAATCACCCTTACGGTGCTCATTTTTACAATAGGAGCAAAGGTTTCTACATAATTAATCCCTAGTTTTTAGTAAAACCACAAAGAAAGCAATATTTCCAAGTTAAATTATATAATTATGTCCCACTCGGTGGCTAAAAATAATTTTCAAATTTGACTAGTAAATAAATCATAAAAAATACTATAAAGGTTTAAAATTTTCAAGTAAATTGTGGATTCCCTGCACCTTGGTATATTTAAGCTCTTAAAAATACATGTTTGGTCATTTTACATGTGTTTGGTCATTTTACATATGTTTTGTCAAGTTTTGGTTGTGGGAAATATTTTCTTTGAATGTACAAAAAGGGAAATAAAGTGGGACAAAGTTATACACTTTGACCCTTCCTAGAAATTTTAATTTCACCCATGGGATTGTATTTGATCTTATAAAGCCACCAGGATCCAACAACGTTTCTTTTTCTTAGAGGAAGGACAAGTTCCCATTTATGGTTTTTATTAGAACATCATATCCATATTTCATAGCACCCTCATTTTATCTCTCATCTTGATTGGATTCCTTAAAATATTGAGGTTCACTCTCATAAATATTCATTGAGTCATCGTAAGTATATTGGCTCCTATTCACATTGTTAAGGTTCACAAGTTTAGAATTTTGTCATAAATATTGAGCCCATTCGGGTATTTTAGATTGATCGAAAAAAATGATGTTTACCCCTTAAAATAATATCTAAAGTGTTTGTAGTCAAGGATCATCTTCATATAGGTCATTAGTTTCTTCATTAAGAGAAAATCGATAGGGTTTTATAGAAGGCTTAGAAGGCTCACATAATGGTTTTCCAAGAATTTGAACCTTTCTAGTCTCAATTATCTCTCTTTTAGATGGATCATAAACCCTTAATCCTTTAGTTTTTTTCCATAACATAAAAATATTCTGAAGTTTTTTTATATGTAATGATTGTAAATTAGATCTGAAATACCCTTTAAATGAAGCTAGTGATCATTCAATCTTTCCCAAAATAACCAGCTATTAAACTAGTATGCTTGTAAGTGAGATTTATGACAAAATATGCATTAAATAAAATGTAATAATGAATACAAAGCTTGTTGGTATTGATTTTAAATACCTAAAAATATAATTAGAGATAAACTCAACAAAAATCATATCCACTTGGAAAAACTTGGTCCACTATTACTTATTCAATTAATCAACAAACAAGGTTGATATAGCCATTCTGACTAAACTTGTCTATTTCTACATGACAAGTTAACCAATAATAATAACATATACCACTCATAAGTTAAATAAATTCAACTAAATATGACTAAAAATAGAATCAGTTTGACAAGTATCATCCACTAATGAGATATGGTCAACATTCAATAATCCACTATTTGTTTAAGTAACACATGCACAACCATCATGCACACTAGTCAAACTAGGTGCATCATGCTCTCATTAAATTATAAATTACCTAAAATAAGACTATATTTAGTCATCTATATGTATAAATGTTTCCCCACCTCTTGGAAATGAATGGATAATTATTTGAACTCAATTAAGTTCACATCCAATGAACTACACTTTAACTAACATTTCCGGTCTAAAAATAGAAGATGCCAAAAATAAAAAAATCATAAAACCAACTTAAATAAATATCTTAAAATTATAAACACAACTAAAACTAATTCTAATATTAATTAATTAGATTCTCATATTGGCATCATACTCAACATTCCCCATTTGATGCAAAGAGCATAAATTTCTATCATCTCCTTAAGTCTTCCATGAATTTGTTTGTTGACTAGATAAATTATTGCCTAAGTATCAAAGGCACGTGAAAATAGGGCACGCAGAAGGGGCGCATGGGTGTGAGTGGAAGTTCGGTGAAATAAAGGTGCACACGGTAAGAAAAATTTTGAGACTTAGCCATTTTGCATGTTACAGGCTAAAGATAGGATGGAGTGCTGAGCACGCATTGGATAAAGACATGAAGACTTCAAGAATACGCGAAGGCTATTTTGGGAATAAGAGGAAGATCAAGAGTCATGCAGAGTTTGAGCTAATAATAGGATTATATCGGAGTTAATTATGGATAATCTATTATTAGGAGAAGCTTGCATGCTTCTTTAGTTATCTTTGTAGCGACGCATGGCTATTTTGAGCATACAACCTATTTTGAGAGTGCATGGGTGGTGAAGGAAAGTCCCTTTCCCCTATATATGCATTGATTTGTGCAGATTAAAGATATTTTTTCTGAATCTATGTAATGATTTATGTTGCTGGTATGATTTTGTGTGCATGACTTTATGATGGAACTTATGATGTATTCAACTACTAGTTTGTCATGATTTAATACAATGGATCATTATGGATGGATATTGATTGTTGATGTCTCTAGTCATGGTACTTATATGGTGAATCTGGTCTTAATTATTATTTTAACCCTTATGTTTTCCTTATTGTGTGTGTTTCCAAATTGTGATCTGGTTATTATGATAAGATATATACTTTGATTATGGTTATTATGAACATGCATGCTAACACATTAGTAAGATAGTAACAAAGAGGGACTGTACCTTTACGCACTTTGGGTGAGCACTTAGATTTGTCTGAGTGATGTACTAGCGCATCTAGGGGTTGATTTGGAAAATAAGACTACATTTTGGTTCCATTTTCAGGACCTCTTTTAAATTGTTCACCACGATGGTGCATGATGATGGCGTATCGGTTGACTCTTGTGGCCATTGAAGATCGTGTGATTGTGAAAGGATCGGTTTACATGAAGATATGGTTTTGGACTTGATTTCAATGTGTGTGTGTGGGTTGAAGAACATATTTATCATGTCATTTATTAGGCGTTCTTTTGTTGCTTTCCTATAGATTTTTATGAGTGGTTGTCCATGTGTGCATCAAAGAAAATTTGGATTTATAGACTAAGGACTTGGATGCAAGAAGAGTATCGGGATTTGTATGATGCGAGATGAACCTTCAATGCATGTTGTAGATCATTGGTCGATCGGTTTTGTGCCCAGTTATACTTTAGAATACACTATTTCCATGTATTCTTGTCTGAACATTACGAGTTTTAATTTTTGCGCAAGCACAAAGGATCTTACATTCACATTATCCATTTTTCTATTAAGATCTTGATGGTGGTTTTGAGTTTAGATAACTTACATATGGCTATCTAAACATACCACCGTGCTCAAGGGTAAGATCGGGTGTGGTGAAAGATGGCGGACCTTGTGGAAGATGTGGATCCGGAGCATCACACCCCCCCCACTTAGGAAAGCACTATAGAGAATCCCCTCGGCTTATGATGAGAGTGTATCTAATGAGGAAATACTAAGGACAACGCGCACACATCTGATCCCACCTAGAGACCTAGCCCTTGTGCTTGGTGTTCAAGTTCCAGAAGTAACTATTGATAAATAGATGAGTGCAGGTAAGCTAGTGACTTCAAGTAGATATCATTTTCCTTTGAATACAGAAGTGTAAAAAAATTCATATATGGCGGTACAAATATCATCTTTGTTATTTATATGTCCTATTGGAGGAATGTTTTCTAGTGCGTCATCAAGACAGAGTGTGGGCACGCAAAATCTTGGGAACACATCTGAAAGTACTAAAACTTCATAAACTATGGGATTTCAGTTTAGTGCTAAGGTTGGGATGCAAGGAAGTACATCCATGGGTCCTACACGATGTATTGAAGATACTACAAATAATACACAAATGTGAATGGTTATGGCATGCTAAGGGAATCATTTCCTCGAGATAGGAAGGCAAGTTAGTTTGCTACTACTCTTCAAGAGCATGTGCATAGTTGGTACGTAAAGTATGACCTGCATCAAAAAGAGGTGGATTATGATGTTTTGCACTCTATATTTTTAGTTGAGTTCCATATCCTCAAGTTTTAACAGAAGATTATCAGTGCACTTAAGGACCTTAAGCAAGGCATCTCTGAAAGAGTTCGCAGTATGAAGCACATTTTAAAACTTTTTTTTGAAAGTTGTCTTATTACATACATCCTAGTCAACATGCACAATGGTTTTTGGTAGATTATTGACTTTTTTCAGAAGAGACCTCTCTTATAAGACCTTTGTGGATCTGCGTGACACTTTGGAGGAATCTCTGCATGCTGAAGTAGTTAGGAGTGTAGACACTAGAGTAATTCCATTTTTAGAGGTACATTTCAGCTATGAAAAAACACTTGGAGAAGCCCTCTGAAAATTCATCTCATGAAATGTGTAGTGGAATATGGTGTACACATTGTTAGGTTGAAGGGAACACTAAGGATATTTTTCCTCGCAAATTGGTGCACACCATGTTGTTGGATTGTGACATTTTCATTTGTACCGTGATGCTAGTAGATGTCCCCTCTTACAGCAAATGATCAAGAAGAATGTTTCTATGTGTTATAATATTTGTAATGTTCATACTCATGACACCATTAATTACGAGTGATAGATCTTATACATGAAGCGGTTGAAACTTGTGTGTATCATACTAATGTAGTAGGTGGATCTAAGGAACAAGGAGAACAACATAATGAAGGGTGCAGTAATGGGGATAACAGGAATAGAGGATTCTGTGGTGGATATAGAGGCCAAGGTCATAGTAGTGGAAGAGGAGGATTTCCTAGAGGAACTTGTTTTACTTGTGGATATCTTGGTCATTATTAGCAAAAATTCCCCCAGAATGTGGTTTTCTCATGGTGTGGAAAATAGCATAAGTTTGAAGAATTCCATGTATTGTACGAGCATATGAGCAAGAAGCATAAGAAAGACAAGGGAGAATCTATGATTAAGATACAACACGTAGATAGGGACCAATGTATGTCGAAGGTTGGAATGAATTTTGAATTACAACACATGTTAGTTACCACACACGATGAGGTTTTGCACACTCATGAACCTTTGAATTATAAACCGACTATAAAAAAACAAGAAGTGATTAATGTTAATCACCCCGATGATGAACATCGAAATAATTTTTCCTAGATTTTTGGACGTTATCAAGAATATACAAGGAGAAATTCGAGTTTAAAGGAATAGGTGTGCATGATGGAATGAGAAAAGAAGCTTGAACTCCCACAAAAGGACGTAGATGATTTGAAGTATGTCTACGAATGTTGTGTCAAGAAAACATAATCCCTTGTTAGGAGAGTGGTTTAGAGAAAATTATTGTGTGCATGTAATGAGCACGAGAGGCAGATACTTCACGTAAATCTTCCTCCCCATAATCATGATTATGATAAAGATATTAGATTGAATTATGTTATTAATGGATGGCTCCTAAGAAACATTCTAATAGAAACAAGTGCAAAATTTAATGTACTCACGTTGGATGCTTGGAATCGATGGGAAAACCACCATTACTGACCTTCTTGAATGTGCTATATATGGAAAAAAGAACTAGGGATGATCCTATTGGGGTATTAAAAGATGTGACCATTATGATTCAGGGAGCCAAGTTTACTAGGGACTAAAGTAATAGAGCTCACGAGGCGCGAGATAGTTTCCCAGTGTTTCTTGGGTGCCCCAATGTGTATGCGAGTGATGGATATTTATGCTTTAACAAGGGTACATTAGCTTTGAGAAAAAGAAGAGCGTGTAATTATACCTTTGATAGATGAAAAGGATGCCCCATATGTTGATCCTTTGAGTGAAGAAGATTTGAATAAGATATACGCGTGCACAATCAAAGACCCTAAGGTAATTAAGCCATCTAAGGAAGGAGTGATACAGTGGGATGATGCTCATTTAGTTAGTGATACTACAAGTATTTCTTGTGACAACTAGGTGCATGGAACATATGAAGTATTTGGGCAAGAGGTTAAGAACATAGTTACTCACATGATCAAGCCACACATGGTTAGGTTCTTAAGTTATAACCAAGTACCTCGTTACACTAGTGAAGGAAACCATGATAAATTTTTGTGTGTCATGGAATCCCAGTGGAAGGATGCTGGTGACAGAAGAAATATGTTGGTTTATACTCTACGTGGGACAACAACACATTGGTGGGCTACACATAGAGACAACCTATTAGAATTGTGTGAAGTCGAATCTCCCTTTCTACTAGGATTCCAAGGATTAATGTACCTTCACGATATGTGAATTCCATGGAAGTCCCCTACTTCACACCACATCCAGGAATGTGAGAGACTTTATATGGAGGTGTAAGAGACCTTACCATCATCACTCTAGTTATATAATTTTTATGCCACCCTAAGCGATTGTGCACGCGCATGGTATGTCCATGTAGAATTGACACGAAATCGTTAATTAGCGAGAAATGACCTTTGATATGATCCATACTTTTGATTATTTTTCTACTAAACCTCTAGTCAATGAATCACTACATATTATGAAGTTCCTTACTTTGGGAGATAATGCAAAGGATGAGGAACTTTTGTTAGATATGTTTGGAGAGATGGATTTAGAGGTGCACCTTGACCTTGAAGAGACTGTGTTATCCATATTTCACTCTGAGCTAAATATTGGATTGAACCATGACCCTACATAGAAGGAACCCGAGAAAACTCATTCAAATCCTATAAATTGGTCACAAAAAGATTCAAAGAATGAAGTGACAGAGGCCAAGAGAGATCAAAGGATCCTGTACAAAAGAAAATGACTCTGTCAGGCCGTTTCTACATCTTAAATCCATTCTCCAAGTTACAGGTAGGTAGAACTATAAAATAGCAGAGTTAGACAAGAAGGGAAGATGCTACAAAGGAGTCGAAGCAAGAAGAAGGAAGAATGGCAAAGATTTGAAGTCCTCGGGCTCAAAACAGTTCAGGAAAGGGTCCAAAATTGACTAAGTATGGAGGAGGCAGTGGAAGAGACCACGTGTCCTCGTGGCGCTTCTCCAAAGATGGATCCAAATAGAGAGGCTCAAACAAGTGCCACATCTCCACATCCCTTAGGGTGGAATGGAGGCGAGGTCAAATGGTCAACTAGATTCAAAGGCGAATAGGGAAGGCCTCAAAAGATTTGCTAAGTATGAATTTGCAAGCGGAGAGTGCCAAGTGTCGGCATAACGCATCTCTAAGAATGATCCCAAGGCAGAGACCCAGTGAGCACGAACTCGCCACGTAGCCCAAAGTCAAAAAGTAAGAGGGACCATTGAAAATTCCACAAAGCAGTGGAGGCCGACAAGTGTCAACTCGACACTCCTCTAAAGGAAACTTTGGGTCGGTTTGCAAACAAGCATGGTGCCTCCACGTGTCCTCAAAGGGGGCAGAGTTAGTTGAATATTCAATGCATAAGCCAGGCTGGCGGAAGCTACCAAGTGTCCTAAGGGTGTTGTTTCAAGGGTTAAAAGGAGAAAAGGTTCCCGAGTGAGTGCCAAACTGACGCGTGTCCCAAGGGGAAGGTGGGGCGTTGGGGAAAAGTTAGTTTTTTGCCCTTTACCCCAAAAGGAGTAAAAGTTACAAAAGGCCCGTGACTCTGCCAAGAGGAAAATTCATGTTTGAGCCTGAGTCAAAGCCAAGGCAGGGATTTGGGGGAAAAAGTGAAAGTTTACCTTTTGTCTAAAAGGCATAAAAGTAAAGATGGAAGTGCATTTCCCAGCCAACCAAAAGGAGCCACGTGTCCATGTAGAGTTTCGGGGCTGCGGGGTTTTTTTAAAGTTCTCTATTTTTGCGCAAAGAGATAAAAGGTAATTGCAGACCCATGGACCCAATTTTTTTCCCAATTTGACTGCCACATGTTCCAATCAAAAGGGGGGCCCATTTTTTCAATTTTTTTCCCATCCATTTGTAAAGAATCGATGTATAACTTCAAAGGGGCATATCTTTAGACCCGTGTCTTGAAATATTGTAAATCGACACCATTGGAAAGATCTCAATGTTGTCTACACCATGGGAGTCTGAATATTTAATTTTGAAGAGGTTGGGTGGGAGAAAGATGAAGAAAATTATTCCAGGTCATTAACACAAAATCTAATTTGATTCTCTTTAACTACCAAATCGATTCGATTTGATCCGTTAGGGATCCGTATGACATATTGTGGGCAGATTTACAGAAGGCATTGATTTTTAGTGGTTGATATTTTGAAATGGGATTCAATGCATGTCTCAGAGTGGTTAGAGTAGGATATGATTCTTTCCTTCTTCTCTCTCCCATTCTTCTATATATTATGTGAGAGGCATCATTTCGACAGTTAATTAGCGGTTGTTCATTTTTCTTCTCTGCCTCTCCCTTCTTTTCTTCCCTAGGGTCAAAATGGAGTTTGAACCTCTTCCCACACTCTATAAATGGAATTTTTACCTCTTGTCCATAGATGATGCTCTGTGCAAACTTTGAAGCAATAAAAAATGTGTTTTGTGATGCATTTGTCCATCCTTGCTCATTTTTATTGCATCTTCTTGCCTCTCTTCATTTGCAGGGTATTTGTGTATGTTTTGAATGTTTATTTGTAGATCTAGGAGCTATGTTCATGGAGTTTGGAACATTTTCTATGTGAAATCCATCTCTTGTCTGTGATGCACTTGTCCATCCTTTCCATTTCTCACCTCTCCTTGTTCCATGGCAGTTTTGGTAGATGATCAACACTTTCCTTCTCTGGTGTATCATTGTTTTAGTGTAGGCTCCTTTTTTTCTTGTTTTCTTTCTCTCCTTGTCTCCTTGGAAGTTATATTAGGATTAGATTAGCTTGCTTGTCTCTGGAATAGCTTGTGGCAAGTAGATTAAGAAGAGGAACTAGCCTTCTCTGGAGGATCATACCCATTTGCAAGTCCCACACTAGGGAATAATCCAATGTTATGCAAATCACACCAAATGACCCTGCCTTAGAAAATTAGATCCATGACTCATTTGGGGGTGTTTTTATTTCACACTAACAGACTGAAGAAGAAGAAATAGTCCATGCCTAGGAATAAAAGGAAAGGGGTAAACTAGTATGCATAGTAAATGATGATGATGATGATAATGAGGACAACAACCTGGATGTTAACCACATTGAAGGTATGCATGAGGTCATGGAAAAATCATATGTAAAGGTGCACGTGTATCATCATCCTATGAAAAAAATAAGGTTAATATTGGGATAGATGTAGAACCTAAAGAGGCCATTATTGGTGATTACTAGTCGGAGCGGGAAATGGCTAAGAGTTTTGAACTCTGCGTGACATTGTGGATTTTTTTTTTACCGAGGGGCTAATACAAATTAAAATGAGTGCACCCTTCATTAGGTGAAATGAGAATCAAACTTAAAGATGGCAAGAGGCCATATAGGATGAATCCTCATCCATGTCTATTAAGGTAAAGGAAGAAATTGATAAGATGCTCAAGTCTAGAATAATTGATCCCATTGATAAATCTTAGCGGATGAGTCCCATGGTCATTAGTATTAAAAATTATGGGAGGATAAGGATTTATGTGGATTATGGGGATTTGAATGATTCATGTGTTATTGATCTTTTTCCTACCCATTTACGAGAGAGATCCTTAAAGGATTTATCGAGGCTCAAGATATATTCTTTTACAAATAAATTTTCGAGCTATCATCAAGTATACATAGTGAAGGAAGATCAGGAAAAGATAACTTTCACCACTTATTGGGGAAGTTTTTCATACATTGTGATGCATTTTGGATTGAAGAATGTGTCATCAATGTTCTCGTGTATGATTGTGAAAGCATTTCAGGACTTCATTCATAAGTTTTTACAGGTGTATCTAGATGATTGGACATGTGTATGGTTTGGTTAAGGATCATTTTGACAATTTGAGGCTTATTTTTGAGAGGTGCGGAAGTTGAGCATCTCTTTGAATATTAAGAAATGTATCTTTGTGACACCTTTTGGCACTTTTCTTGGGAATATTATTTGTAAGGAAGGCTTGTTGGTAGATCTAGCCAAGGTCATTGTGATCTTGGGATTGGAAGAACCTAACAATCAAAGTGAAGTGCATGGATTTATTGGACATATAGGGTATTATAGGAAATTCATTAAAGGCTATGCAAAGATTATCGTTCCCTAGAGGAAATTTTAAAGGCTAAAGGAAAATTCTATTGGGGTGAGGTGCAACAAAGAGGCATTTGAAACACTAAAGGAAAGGTTGACCAATGCACCTATTTTGCACTTTCCTTCATAGGACAAACCATTTCATGTTCATGTTGATGCTTCTGAGATGGCGATTAGCACAGTGTTAGCACAACCAGTGAAGGAATTTTAGACCACCCTATTTGTTTTGCAAGCAGGAAGTTGACACCAGCTAAACATAACTATACAACTACTAAGCATGAAGCTTTGTCCATGATTTATGTGTTACACAAGTTTAGACAATACTTATTGGCTACACCATTTATTTTCTTCACAAATCATATGGCACTTAAGTATTTGGTCAACAAGCCTATTTTATAAGGGTGCATTTACAGTGGATACTACTATTTTAGGATTTTTAGTTTACAATGATTTTGAAACTAGGAAAAAGTAACTCAGGACCTGATCATTTGTCAAGGATCAATTCTGGATGAGGACCCGCAAACCATTGAGGACACAATGTCAAATTCACATCTCTTTAGATTGAATCATGCACCCACTAAATTGGAAGATATTGCATTATTTTGCGCACTTTGACCGGACGCATGAGGGAATGAAGACGTTGGAGAAGAAACAACATGTAATATTAATGACACCTTACCAGTTGATAGGTGGAGATTTATACAAGCTAGGTTGTGATGAATTTTTACACTGGTGTGTATTGGAGCATGAGCATGAGGCAATAATGGAAGAATCTCATGGTGGAGTTAACATGTCATTATATAGGAGATTTTACCAATGTGCAAGATTCTAATGGCTATCCTTTGGTGTAAAACCTTATACAAGGATATTAAAGAATATATCAAGGCATGTGATCATTTTCAACACCTTGGGAAGCCTGGATCCAGAGATGAGATGCCTTTAAGGCCTATTGCAAGTGTTGAAACTTTTGAGAAATGAACGATTGAATTTGTAAGTCCTATTTCCCACGCTCAAATAGGACGGTGACACACGCTACATTATAGCTTGTACATACTATCTCACAAGGTGGGAAGAAGCAATGTATACAAAATATTCACACAGTAGCTATAGCTGCAAGATGTTTATGGGAAAATATTATCATGAGGTATGGATGTCCATTGAGTCTAACAAGTGATAGGGGCACTCATTTTCTTAATGAGACCATCTGAATTCTTTTGGTTGAGTACATGGTGGTGAACCATAAGACAACACCCTATCACCCATAGGCCAATGAAACTACTAAGGAATTCAACAAGATTTCAGGACACACATTGACAAAAATATGTGTGACGTTAGAATAAAATACTAGGATGATAAAGTTTCTATTGTAATTTGGGCATACGAGACCACTTACAAAATATTGAATAAAGCCAAACCCTTTAAATTGGTGTTTGGCGCCAAGGTTGTATTTCCTATGGAGTTCATGTTTCCATCCTTGTGTATTGCATGCGCATGAGGATTACATGATGAATAATTTGTTGAAGAGCACATAGAAAAATTGATGTAGTTATATGAACTCATGTTATTACCCGATGAAGCCGAAAATAAAAAGTGAGACAAAAGGCATGGCATGATCGACATATTCAAAATTAGGAATTTTAAATTGGAAAAATGATTCTTCTATATAATTAAAAGTTTGCATTCCACCCATAGAAATTGAAAGTTCATTGGTTGGCACCATTTGTAGTAACAAAGATATTAGAATCACATGCTTTCTAATTACATGCCTTTGAATGGAACTTTATTTCCCGATTACTTCAATAGGAGTAGGATGAAGCCCTAATATAAATAAGTCTTCTTGGTGTTTGCAATAAGGAAGTATTACCACTTAGATTAGATTTCCCTTTACTACATTTATTTGTATGTGTTTCATTTCATAGTTGTTATGATTTTTCAATTTAGTTCATTGTTTTATTGTAATAAGCATGCTTATGTGCCAAGAATTGATTAATATCTGTTGGATTCATGTGCGAGAGGACCGCGCATATATTTAGTGTGCGGTGGATCGGAAAGAGTAATTGATTGGTGTTATGTTACAGATTGGTGCGTGCGAGAGAAAAAGGTGCTACAAAAAATGAGAAGGATGGTGATAATAAGGAATAAGGAAGCTTGCTCATATCGAAGACCATGCATGGAAGGATGGTCGTAATGTGTTACATGAGGTAGGAAGTAGTATGAGAAATTACTTGGAATAAGTCATAGTGGTTTATGTACTTTTGCGAATGGAGGCACGCGTAATGAAGTATGTGGTGAGAAGTAGTGGGAGTGCCGAGAAGGTTACAAGCGGGGTGTGGAAAATTTAGTCATAAGCACGGAAAAATTAAAAAGGTGTAATTAATGTTGAGTATGGTGGTAGGTGGAGAGAAATTAATCCAAAAAATTCAAAAAATATATATAAGGATGGATTTCGATATCATTTTTAATTTGCATGTTGAAGTGTTTGAGCTATAGATAGCGATACGAAGAGCGATTTGAGTGCAAAAGTGCGTGAAGAGAATTTGTAGACATTGAACAAGGGTTATCATGCATGGCCATTGACGAAGCTCCACCGAAGGTGTGTGAGCAAGGAAAAGGAATGCGGAGAGAAAATTTTGAGCTAGGGTTTGAGGAAAAGATTGGACGGGTAGGTTTGAGTTAAGATGATCGAATAGAGTGCGGAAGTGTTCTAAATTATCACAATGGCACTTTGAAAAAAGAGCACCTAGAATAGCTACTCAAGTAATAACCAAAAGGAGGTGGAAATAGAAGTTGAGGATTCACCCAAGAGTAATTTTTAGAAATGCGAGTACCTAGAAGGTGTAATAATGGGGGAGATTAGGATTCAAATTGATAAGGAGATGAAAAAGAAGACAGATCAGCACACGAGAGAATGATAAGTCATGACTATGATGATGTTGGGAGGAAGACCTTAGAGAAAATTGGGGTTTTACAAGTTTACAAGCTCCCATATTTTGGAAAACCATAAGGACTTTACTAGTGGCTAATGTCAAGGGTCCATGAGGACTTATTTTATTTCATTGGCAGAAGGGTTAGGCTCATTGCACATTTCTTTGGAAGGCTTACTAGATTAAGGAGCTCAAGCATAGAAATTTCGGTGATCTCGTAGGATGATGTCAACATAGAAGCCACTACCGGGAGTTGAAATATCGTAAGGAATGGCACGTGATTCCCATAGCTAAGGTAAAAATCTAGTCATTAAGATTACAACACACTTATTGAAAAAAATTAATGGCCCGAAAAGATGGGGTATAGTGTAAAAAGATGGATATATATTGCAAAGATTATGGCGGAAGGTAGTGTGTATAACCCGGCATTTTTATAATCGATAATATTATTGAGGAAGCATAAAAATGGGATAAGATCAGTTGAGGAACTATCCTTCACAATTGTATTTTCTAAGATTGGGGTTCCAGATGGCCCAAAGGATAAATTTGGTAGTATCCGAAGGAGAATAAATCACTTGCAGAGAGGTTTTCCAAGTACACTTGTGATGGGTCTATTGGGGAGCATATAAGAATAGGTTGGAGATATGGTACAAAAGGTTGTGCAAGGCATTTGAGTATGAATGGTGCATCCCCAAGGACCTATCCTCCATAGTTGAGGGGAGGCGAGTTTGTAGTATTTCAACACTATTGTGTTGGTAGGTTTAGAATGAAGACTAGAGTATGGGGTACTTCTAGGCCTCCTTCACAATCATTCCTCATATGTGCACAAATTAAGGTTTGATGCCGATAAAGTGGATTGTGAGTACCACACTCTTCGAAAGACTTACATCTATCCAAGTAAGTTTGTATACATAGAAACAATGATCTCTGATGATATTGGAATAAACTCTATGAGTTTGGTGATTAGGAAGGTGGTAACGGCTAAGGTGTATATCTACCTTAAGCCCAAGTTGGAAAAAGGTAAATACATTGACAATGAGTACAGGCTCCTTGAACTCGCCAAAGGGGGAACAAAGATTTGGAACAAGGAAAGAGCGCGTGCCTACCCTCTGCATCAAAAGAATAAGAATAATTTAATGAATAATTGGAGGATGTTGGCACGTTGGATCATGGCTCAAGAAAGTAATCGACTATAGGGGGAAATAAAATGCGAGGAAACCCTTCCCAAAAAAAAGAAGGTGGAGAAGAGAGAGAGGAGATGGGAACATTAGATATGGAGATAAGCGAGGGTGCCGAAGACCAGCAGTTCAGAGAGTATTGAGAAGGATAAGGCCATAAGGTGTAAGTGCAAGGCCCTCACATCCACCTAGGAAATCACCCAAAACCTCTCCTATCAAGCCCGAATCGAGAGAATAAAAGGCACAAGTATGTGCCCACTAAGGATAGTGAGGAGGAGAAGTCAAATGAAAGTGTGGATTTCATTAAGGAGACTCTCATTATTAATGTGGACTTAGAAGAACCTCATTATGAAGAGATACATCATGATATAGGGGTGTAGAGCACAAAGAGGTAGATGGCACAATAGGAGAAGAGAAATAAAAAGATAAGGGTGAACCATCTCCGTGAGCCTCTTTGGTGAACATGCGGGTTCATCAAGAGAAGGCCCGAAACTTGATATTGAAGTACACATTCTAAAGAGTCGTCATTCCATGAGGAATAAGGGAGGAGAAATGTACAAGATGCCTACACTTGGGTATATTGACGACCCCTCTAAAATAATTTGTGCCAGGTTTCAGAGTACTCTAGAGCCTAAGAAGTTATATGGGTGGGATTTAATGAATTCAGAAGTAGCAAACATGTGCATGTGGAAGCAATTATAGTAGAGCATGCAGACTCACATTGATGAACCTAAGTTTGATGTGAAGGAGGATGTGTGTATAAGGAGGAAGATGAAGAATAAATCTCAAGCCATGCACTGGATAGTTAGGCCAACATAATTTACAGATGAACAGAAAGTAATGCCTTAAATAAGATGGCAGCTAAAGTGGCGTGCGCAAATGTGTATAAGGTAGCCACACTCAGGACAAGACCGGAAGATAATAAGAGCTTGAAGTAATGTATAGTAGTTGATGGAGGGGTGGAGGAAAGATAAGGAGAGGAAGGAACAAATTCTAGATTTTGCAGCAGAAATTAGAGGGGAGATCATACAAGCATATCTAGAATTTTATGCACTTACAAACCAAGACTACCCCTCCTCTTTACACTTCCTACAGCATTGTATCCACCTTCTCCTTAAAACAAATTCAAAGCGTGCGAGGGAAAATAAATAAATGGTTGCACTAAAGGAAAAGGAAGATGCAGTAGAAAAGGAAAGAACAAAGAAACAAATAGGGCACAAGATAGTTGAATATGATGCCTTACTGTAAAAAATTAAGGAAGAATTGAAGAAGGAAGACTTGGCATTGAATATATGTGTAGATCTAGATCCGATCATTAAAACAAGGACATTGGTTTAGAATGGGGTCCTTGTTTCCAAGAAGAATGAGACTTTGGGACATGAGGAGATACTGAAATTTATAGTAGAGAAGTGTGATGTGCTCATAGTAGCTCGGGATCCTCACAAGGAGAAATTAAAATAACTTGGGAAACTGATAGCATGGAGAATAGACATGATAGAAAATATGACTCCAGGTTTGGTGAATGTTCTCAGAGTACTGAAGAACAAGGGAGAAGATGAGATACCAGAAAAGGTGAAGAAGGGACTCAGGTTATTGGAATAAGTTAATGAGTACCACTGAATTATTGTTATCTATTTTTACCCTTGGTAAAAATAGCCAACTTGGAGAGATGAGCTTAAGCCTTGAACAAGGTATTCGAGCAAGAATTCAAAGAATTATAGGAGAAAACCAAATCTTTGGGAGCATTAAAATGTTTCGGGAAGGTGTGGAATCATTCAAAATATTTATTTTCCTCTTCTAGGTTTTGAAAGACTCAGAGTTTACGTAAAAAGGAAAATAGGCTCAAGACGGGCCCACGTGAGGTAAAAATGAAAAAATGGAAAAAATCGAGTAACGGGCCCTATGACATTTTCCTCAATCCCTCATGGCCCACTGATTCAAGAAAATTCAAAAGGACCTAGAAAAAATCCAAATAATAGAAAAAATGATGAAAAATACCAGAATGGTATTGACCTAAAAAATAGGTCACCAAACGACTTGGTGAGCTAACACGAAATGCAAGGAGGCCAAGCTCTGCATAGCTCAGGAAAGCTAACGCGTCATGATGCAAGAGCCATCTCGGCAGCATGTCTCATTGAGCTATGTGGGGAATGGATCATCAACACGTGAGGACGTTAAACCCGAGAAACTTCGTGAGTTTCTTAGTAGCATAGAATTGTAGAGGACTGATTCGCGAGGGTGCGACATGTCAAGACCTATGTTAGATGGGACAAGTGAGTAACAGAAACTCGAGTTAGGATTTTTAGGGAAGAGTAAGATATTAGAAGTGATATGGAAGGGATCGGGTTAACAATCCAGGGAGGATAGGTTGGTGTGCCAAGTAGGGTGAGCACGAAGGTGATGATTGGGCAAGGTAAGGTGGTGAATAACTTGCGAGGCAAGGGTTTTGGGCCGAGTCAAGAGTAAAGAGGAATCAACTCGGCTAGGAGAAGTAGTGGAAGGTTAGTTCAAGGCAAGTCATTAAAGGTCTTATGGAGTCCGAAGGCCAAGGTGAATTTAAATTTTTGAAGGGTGGGAACTCGGACTCGAGAGAATCCCAATGCATGCATGGTCAATTGAGAAACCCAAAGTTTGATCCCTAAAGTGGCTTGGGGAACTTTGGGGTTAATGCATTTCAAGGCTAGCATGCATCCCATTTCTGAGATCAGGCTCAATCAGGCATCTGGATTGTCGGTGCATCGAGAGGCATCGAGTTATGAGTTTGGGGACTCACGGTTTGTGTTTTGGAGTTATGCGATGAATCGGGTACTAAGGGTGGCATGTAATTTGAGGTCTAAAAATAATGATGCCCGAGCTAGAATTTAAACCCACCCCACCAAATTTAAAGCTCATCATGCCAATATATAATGCACCAAGCTATACAAAAGGGGGAAAACATGGGGACTAAGGGCATAGCTTGTCGATCCATTTCGAGCTCGGTGAGCTACTTGCCAAATAATGTAAGGAGGTCAAAGAACACACCCCACTAAAAATGATATAACATTTTCCCGACCATCAGCTTTTCACAAAATTATAGTCACAGGAATCGGGAAAAGATAACTAAATATGGGATCATCAAAAATGGGATTTGAAGAAATTATTTGGTTCAAATTTATAGAGATTCTCCCAAGTAATAAACAGTGCTAGGGTAGGTGGGGAAGCCATTAGTTAGGTATGAGCACCCATTCTCCTAACACATGGTAGAATACATAAGACATGGGCATCATCAAAGTCCCACATACTATGATGTAATCAAGCATGGTGCCCCATAACTCATAGAAGTCCAAAATTCTCTCTCATCCTAAAATTATTCCTATAAAATATAAGGAGTTCATTTTCAAGGGCTGGACATTTTTCCTCCAGTGCATCTCTCTCTTCTCCTTCTTTGCGGGGTATCCATAGGGATTCAAACCTTCTTATGTGAGCAATGTAATGGAGCTTCGAAAGGAACAATAACCAGATCGTACCAAGCCAAGAACACAGATGTTAATCAAACACCATGATCAATAAGATGAAAGTAATTCACCAGAATAACTTTACATAAAACCTTTGCAAACAAATGAGAAACAATATCATGTATTATTATGGAACTCAATGCAATACATTGAGAATTGGCCTTACTTAAATAGGCAAGGAATAACAAGCTAAGAACCAAAAAGGTCGTAGATAAAGCCATAAATCAAGGAAATAACTATTCATCAAAGATCTAGTCAAGACCATAGATTTATGAGAGAACTAGACATCAAGGATCTAGTCATTACCATAGATCAAGGAAAGAACTATACCTAACAACTAGATAATATCTCTTAATATCTAAATAAGATAAAAGAAATATCCACACACATAAGTGGGTGAGGATAAATACAATAAAGGTAAATAAAGTGCCTAGGTGAACATGAGCTAAGGTAAATACCTACTCTAACATCTTCATGCATTCATCCTACTAAATGATGTACAATACATATTATTGACCAATGAAAATCAATTTTTGTGATAACTCTCTCTATCCTTCCAGGTTTTGATTATTCTTTCTTGCCTCTCATTATTATATAGGATTTTTGTGCATTTTAATGGTTTCATTGTAGGGTTTTAGGAGATGTTGTGTTTATCTAAATATGGTCTTAAGTGTAGTTGTGGTCTGTGATGTTTGACCATCCTCCCCACACTCATTTTCCTCCATTTTCATGCATTGTGGACTGTCCAGGACACCCTTTTCTAGGTGTTATCACCCCTTAGTGTAGGATTTCCCTTATTTTGTACACTCTTCCTCTCCATGTCTCCTTGGAAGTGTTAGGATAGGTTTAGTTAGGTGTTTTTCTTGCATTAGGAGTAGTTGTAGAAATAGGATTACGAAGAGGAAGTTGGCCTTCACCGAAGTTCCATCTCAAGTTTGCATGTCCCACGCTTTAAGATATGGTACCCATATTACCCAGTCACATTGAATGCCTCAATCACAAAGCTAGTAATTCGGTGAGTTTTGTGATTTGGTGATATGATTCAGCCACACCTATTGGGACCACATTCAATTTAGATCATTCACATCATGTTGGTGTGCTCTTGTTGAAATTCCCAGCACTTGGAGGCACTTGCAAGCTAAATTCAAAAGTTCAAGGTTGCTTTACATTTCAGATTTCATAAATTTCCAAGATTTCATATTTCATAGGTTGCACTACAGGTTCCAACTTCCGAAATGGATTTTTCGGGGTTTCACATGTGCAAAAATAGTTCTTAAGTTTTGAAAAGAGTAGATCGGCGGTTAAAGGTTGCAAAGGTGGCTTTAAGTTTTGATTTGGGAATTTCAAACTTTCAGGGTTACATTACATTTCAGAATTTCAAATTTTGAAGGTTCTGTTGCACTTTTCATTTTGGACGAGCTAAGTTATGAATTTTGGATTTTGGAGATTAAGTGTTATAGAATAAGGTCCAACCTCTGAAATCAGTTTTGGACCCTTCAAGGGTTACATTTCTATTTTTCCAAGGGTGATGTGTTCTTAGTAAGATCTCAACCTTTTGAGGTAACTTCTAAACACATATTGTGACTCCATTAGTCCAAACAACCCATTCTCTAAGTTGCATACTTTCTCTTTTCACCCATTTCCATCCATTTTTCTTTCCACATCTTTTCATTTTCTTCCATTCATGAATTTGTGCAATCATGACTTCATTCCCACTATGGAATTCACACTTGCAACAATAATATCAGTTCAACCCACCTCCAAATTTGTAAAATTCATCTCCAAGCTATTTTCACACCCCTCCAAAACCATTTTATGATGAAAACCAGTAGTGTACATACTCCTATGAGCAAGATACAAGTCAGTTTGGCTATCCACCAAACTATGCAACTTTTCAAGGTCAGGAGTATGCAGATGATGGAGGCTACCTTACACCTAGAGATGTTGAGTTGTAGTTGAAGATTAAAAAATAGAGGCCGGTATGGTACAATCCCGTGCTACATCTCGAGATGAAGGAATTCAAAATTGGATCCAGTACATTTTCCATGGGTGAGCCCTATTCCAAGACATTACGACCCATGATGTAATCTAGATTTCATAGTTGAAATGTTGCCCTAACTTGAAAGATGGATTGAGGAAATTGAGGCCTATGAGTATGATGCTAGTTATTCATGTCAATGGGAAAATTATGCATTACCATCTTATAGTCCTTTCCCCATTCCCCAATCAATTTCATTTCAACTCAAACTCAATTCCCAATATTCTCACCTACGCCCCTATTGTGGAGCCCACTTCTCTCTCCTATTCCTCCACCCCATCTTGATTTTTTTGCCCTTTTCCCTTCTAAGAGTCCATCTCTTCCATAGAAACAAGATATTGAACTTTCCCTCCCACCACCAATAAAGCAAAAAACAATTGAATCCCAACCCACCCCTCCTCTTGCATTCCCAAAACCATGTTGGGAAGAGACTCGGAAACCAGTCAAGAGAGACAACAAAGAGAAGAGCCCAACAGAGAAGAAATGACAAGAATTTTGAAGAATTGGGCTTTAAGGTTTGGAATAGAAAAATTCCATTATGTTTTAAGCCTTTGAAAGAGGTCAAGGTTCGAGAACAAGTGGCTAAAAATGATTTTGTGGTAGTAGAAGAACAAGAATGAGAAAATGATTATCAACAATCTACTTTCTCTGAGTGCAGTGTTCACACCAGCACTATATTTACAGAACTTATTAACTCATTACTAGTTTCAAAATCATTAGGGTAAGAAGAGAAAAAATGGATTCATAGGTATCAAATAGAGATCAGGCAATATAATAGGTTTCAAACCCTTCTCCCACTCCATCCCTTCGAAATTCTGATTTGGGGGGTGATTTTGAACTCTCAAACTTCATGTTTGAGGGTGAGGAGACCCATGGTGAACAAATTAAAAATCCATAGGACATCATGGAGGAGGTTGAATCCTTGGCATAGGAAGAAAATGAATAAGTTGACTATTTATCATATTTGGAAGAGTGTTTTGATGGGGAAGAGCCTATGGAATTGGTTACTTTTTCTATCCCAACTCCCATTTTCCAACACAAAATGTTCATTTCCCTAGAAGAAGATATTCAAGAACATCCTATTTCTTCAAATAGCCCTCTTGAATCAAGATTGGAGGAATTGAATCTTCCAAGCTCCACACAAAGCATAAGAAGGAGGAAGGAAACAAGGATGACATCAATTGTATATCAGTCATCAAAAGGGTGGAAGATCGGTTGACTCATTACCGGTTGCAGAAGATGAGCAATGAAGAGAAAATCATCTCACAGACATTCATTGTTTCTAGGAAGGTTTGCAAGAAGACTTCCTTGTTGGAGTTGTAATTCGAGAGAACAGGAAAACTCATTGGATAAGACCTTTCCCTATTAGGTACTTGGCTTCATTGGATCCAAAGGAGAAGTCACAATCGGTCATGTTCACTTGAAACATGAGGATGATTCCCAAAGCACAAAAGGTCAACACCGTAACCTCCAGAGTCTCATTACAATTCGGTTTGAGGAGGTATTTTTCTTATTTGTTCTTGGTACTCTATATTTTGATATGGAAAACCAACTCCAAGATATCTTTTCATAGTTATCCATAGCCATGTTCATTTCCAAATCATCCGCATGTGCTGAAAATTGTGAGAAGGGGTAGCTACTTCACCTTTCCAGTGTCAAGGTTTGTTTGAGTTGCTCATTTCTCTAATTAGTATAGGGTAGGAATAGGGTTGTTTTCCACAAAAAGTGCTTGTGCACACTCTGCATATCTCACTTGGGCATGTATGACTTTCTTCTTTTGTATATAGTTTTTTTTCATTTTTGTTCCAACATAGTGCACCATGTTTCCGAGAAAGGAAGAATGTTGTTACAAGAAGAAACTCAAACTTACGAGGATAGTTGCAATCTTCAAGAAATTCCAAATAAAAAGAAACTAAATTAGATTAGGGAAAGATTTCAATGTTTTCCATTCTCTTATCTCTATAGATCATTCATGATTTGAGCTTCTAGCATCCTTGCAAGATCGTAAAAATCAACCCGGGGGTAGTTTTTGTATAACATATGGTAGATCTCACATCGATCAGTCCTCGCTTTTAACAAGAAGTCCTCTTCAATCATTCATTGTCCCCCAATATTTATAGCAAAAGGTCAACCTCAAATCCTTCTTGATTTCATTTCAAATTGAAAATCTTACGGATTTGTAGAAAGCCCTAACCTCTAGCAGTGTCTCAATCAACTTATAGAATGGGAAATTTTCATTTTTAGCAATAATATCTTTTTGATTTCTAAGATTAACATGGTTCCCAAGCTCTGCAGTATTTAGTATTTGCTAATGTTCATCAGTTATTTGTGTTTCAGATTTTGGAAAGGAATTAGATATTGGGGGATCTACATGCCTTCATTTTTATCCCAACAAATCAATTTTCGGATGTGAAAGTGAAAAGAGAATTTCATATCAAGACAATTTTCCACTCTCACAAAAAATTTAATTCAAAAATTTTGTTAGTGAGATGGTCAATTTAGGTCAATCCCAAGTGCGACAGGTGTTTCAAGTAGATTCCAGGGTCAAATTTCAAAGGTTCAAGATCGGTTCTAAGTATATCATGATGACTCTATGCCCAATGGACACTTCAGGAAATTGGTCACTCATATATAAGCAGAGATATCCCCGAAAGGTCTCCAAATTCTTATCTATTTTTACCCCTACTAAAAATATCCAACCTTGGGGAGATGATCTTAAGCACTAAACAAGGAATTCATGGAAGAATCTAAAGAATTATAGGTGAAAACCAAAGCTTTGGGAGAATTGCAATGTTTCATGGAAGATTTGGAATCATTCAAAATAATTTTTTTCCTCTTCTAGGTTTTGAAATACTCGGAGTTTACTTACCGAGGAAAATGGGTTCCGATGGGCTCACGCTTAGCAAAAATAAGAAAAATGGAAAAAATCGAGTAACCGGACCTATGACATTTTCCTCAATCCCTCATGGCCCAATGATGCGAGAAAATTCAAAAGGACCCGGAAATAATCCAAAAACTAGAAAAACTTGGTGAAAAATGCCCATAATGGCATTGAAATAAAAACAACTCGTCGAGCATCTCGGTGAGCTAACACAGAATGCGGGGAGGTAAAGCTCTAGGTGGCTTGAGAAAGATAACAAGTCGGGATGTAGGAGCTAGATCGGCACCATGGCTCATTAAGATGTGCGGGAGTGGATCTTCGATGTGTCGAGCGTTAAGGTTGAGTAACTTAGCGATTTGTTTAGCAAGATGGATCTCACGAAGGACCGAGTTGCAGGTGTGCCACATTAGGAACCATGTCGGTTGGGCCAAGTGAGTAACGGGTGACTCGGTTGGGAGATGTAGGGCAGATAAATAGCTCGAAGTAGGATGGAAAGGCTTGGGTTAATGAGTCAAGAGAATATGTCGGTGGGCCAAGTAGGGCCGGGCACGAAGGTGATGACCGGGAAAGGAAAAGTAGTGAATAACTCACGAGGCGGGGTGTTTGGGTTGAGTAGGGAGTAAGGAGGAATCAACTCTACCGAGAGATGCAATGGTAGGCTAGTTTGGGGTGAGTCATCAAAGGTCTCATAGATTCTAAAGGCCGAGGTGACTTCAAAGTTTTTAGGGGTGGGAACTCGTATATGGCGAAGCCTAATGCATACATGGCCGATCTAGAAACCTCAAGTCCGATCCTTGAAGCGGATTGAGGAATTCAACTTGTACTTTGGGGTCAATGTATTTCAGGTCAACACACATCACATTTCATAGATCGGACATTGGACATGAGGATTGGTGGCACATTGGGAGGCATCAAGTTCAAGGTTTGAGGACTCGTGGTTTCGGGTTTCGGAGTTATGCAACAAATCTAGGTATTTGGGGCGACGCATAATTTGGGGTCTGAAAACATTGATGCTAGATCTAGAATTTAAACCCACTCTTGCAAAACTAAAGTCCACTAAGCCAATATAAATGCACCGAGCAATGCAAAAGGGGGAAAATGTGGGGACTAAGGACATAGCTCACCGAGCCATTTCGAAGCTCGACGAGCTACTTACCAAACAATGCAAGGAGGTCAAAGAACACACCCGACTAAAAATGTTATAAGTTTTACCTTGACCATCATCATATTTTCATAAAATTGTAGTCAACGAAATTAGGTAAAATAGAGTTACATGATGGGATCATCTCAAATGGGATTAGAAGAAATTTTGAGGTTCATGTAGAGATTCTCCCGGTCATCATGAACAGTGTCAAGGTAAGTGGGGAATCCATTAACTAGGTATGGGAACCCATTTTCCTCACACAAGGCAGAGTACAGAAGACATGGGCATCATCAAAGGCCCCATACTATGATGTAATCCAACATGGTGCCCCATAACTCATAGAAGTCTGAAATTCTCTCTCTCATGCTAAAATTCTTCCTATAAAATGTAAAAATGAGTTCATTTTCAAGGGTTGGACATTTTTTCTCAAATGCATCTCTCTCTTCTCCTTCTTTGCAAGGTAGTTGTAGGGATTCAAACCTTCTCATCTAAGAAATGTAATGGAGCTTCATGCCTTCATCCTACTAAATGATGTACTATGCATATTCTTGAGTAATGAAAATCATTTTTTTGTGATAACTCTCTCTATCCTTCCATGGTTTTGATTGTTATTTCTTTCCTCTCATTATTATACAGGATTTTTGTGCATTTTAATGGTTTCATTACAGGGTTTTAGAAGATGTTGTGTTTATTTGAATATGGTCTTGAGTGCAGTTATGGTCTGTGATGCTTGACCATCCTCCCCAAACTCATTTTCCTCCATTTTCATAAATTTTGTACTTTCCAACACACCCTTTTCTTTGTGTTATCACCTCTTAGTGTAGGATTTCCATTATTTTGTGCATTTTTCCTCTCCCTATCTCCTTGGAATTGTTAGGAGAGGTTTCGTTAGGTGTTTTTCTTGCATTAGGAGTAGTTGTAGTAGTATGATTAGGAAGAGGAAGTCAGCATTATCCAGAGGTCCATCTCAAGTTTGCAAGTCCCACATCTTGAGAGATGGTACCCATGTTACCTAGTCACATTAAATACCTTAGTCACAAAGCTAGCAATTCAAGAGGTGTTGTGATTTGGTGATATCAATTATTACTTCTAGAAGTAGAAGAACGCATTGGGTAATGAATTTTTTTAATTATTTCATTGATTGGTTTTGTTAAGTATTCTTAATTCTTTAATCCTTTAGAGAGATGAGGTATGAGTAGCCATTCTTTGAGGCGAAATGACATTAATGTGTGGTAATGTTGATGGATAAATTATTTTCTAAGTATCGAGGCGTATGAGAACAGGGCACCTAAGAAGGGGGCACGTGGTAATTGTAGTCACAAAATCATGCACTTACTATTACATTTATATCACTAAGTATGTTATTTTATATATGGATCTCATGTAGTAGAAGTATTCACTAATGACTTTGTCCCCTAGTCTTGTTGTTTATTAGTCATTCGTCATTATTATTTGTCTTGTACTGATACAATCGCGTTGTCTATACAATTTTGGGGGTCTCTCGGATGTGTCGGGTGTCATTAATTAATTTTTTTCATCTCTATTCTATAACTAGGGTGCCTAGGGTAGCATTGGGGTGCCACAGGGTCCTAGTATGTGATTTTAGGTGCCTTGGTTTCGTAACTCTTGGTTCTAATTTGTTTCTTCGAGGTCGGTCTTTGTTGTTTCCTCATTCATTCCCTAGGTAGTAGTCATTGTTTTGGGTCATTAGTGTCGAAATTTGAACAAGATATCCCTATATAAACATAGCATAATCACTACATTATGGGTGGGCTATCATCTATCAAGGGAAGTTATCTACTAAGGCAAAGGACTGCATTTTGGCATCTTTTACATCTGCATCACACAAGCATAGGGGAAAGGGTTGTATTCATTCTATTTCATCCATCATTTACATCTTTACATCTATTTATTGTCCCCTAATTTTGGGTCATTGGCGTTAGGGCATCTTAGGCACAAAATTACACACACACACACACATAGAACTACATTGAGTCCGGAATATGGTGCAGCGCTTAGTTGTAAGTCCACCATTTTGGCGGCTAAGGTTAATCCGACCCCTTCATTTGCATATTTATTTTTTAGGAATTGATTTTTTGTATGGGTTTTTGCAGGTAGATCTTCATATCATATTATCGGCAATATAAGTGAAGATATTGCGAAAATTATGCGACAGAGACGAAGACATTATGAATACCAGGGACCTACAAAACCAAACCCCGATCTTTTCTACAAACAAGAGCGTCCATAATACAAACTAGGGCACCCTTAGATACCCCAATTCTCTCCCAGGTGCCCCAATTTAGTCAAATCTCCAACTTCTATAGTTTCCATAACAACATCTCTACATCGAGTCTAGCCTACATATCAACCTTTCTAGGTCCATCAAATAGTAAGGTAAGTTATACTCAGGTAAGTACCTTATCCCTTCTATCTCATTTATTTCACTTCATTTAATATAAAATAAAAATTATTTGACAATAGTATTTCAATTCATATTAGCTATTCCATTACTATTTCTATTTAGATTAACTTAGAATAAAAATACAAATTTTAGTTAATCATTTTGGTGAACCCATCTTTTTGAATAGTTTTCCCTAGGATCCAATCAAACCCTAATGGCTAAAATTCCCTCATCTTCTTTTCCCATCATGTCTCACTTTATTGTTAATCCTATTTATGATGAGGTTATTATATCTGAACTCAAGGCTCTATATATTGTTATGCTTGCTACACATGCTCACATCTAACAACAACTCTTAAACAACCAACAACATGTCCCTACTAGTTTTAAAAATCCTCCTATAGGCATAAGCATTTTTATGATCCTATTGTGTTTACTCATTGTACTCTATGCCATACGGTCACCTGTGATCCTCCTTCTAACCTTTCAGAAGAAACTTTAGATGATTCCCTTATTGATTACTTGCTAGGTATTGACAATCATTCACAAATCCACATCGATTCTTCTACTGATTCTCTAACTCTTGACATAGTTCCCTATCATGGCTCTACATCTTCTGACATTTCTTCTCATGATACATCCCATCCTAGTTTGCATACTTCTTTATATTATGTTCATGATCCTATTGATAACATTCTTAGCAATACCCTCACCTCGGAATCTCTATTACATAATGGTGAACCATTCGCAAATCATGATTCTCCTTCTTTCCATACTACAGAATGTGTATCATCTATTCCATTGCTATCTTCCCTTGAGGTCACATCTAATACTATGCATGAGTCACCACCATCTGTTACTTCTTCTTCTCCTACTAGTTCATCCCCTCTTGCTAGTTCACCTATGTCTCTTAGTATATCTTCTATACCATTTTCCTCACCAGTTACTTCACCTATCATGGAGGCTTCTGATGCTAGTCATACTATTACCACGATATTCCACCTATATCACATGTTATACCTCCTTTAACACCTACCATTAGTGTTCCTTTAGCATCAGATCCTTCTCCATCACCTTTGGATATCCCTATGATCACTCACAATGGAAAATTACAACCTCTTAACACATTATTTCCATCCTCCACCATCCCTTCACAAGATATCCTTTCTCTCATGCATGTTGTAGGATAATTACAATCACAATTTCAATCTCTCACTTTAGAAAGTAAGGCCTATTATGCTTCTATTGACAACAATTCCTTGCATGGAAATTTGGTCCATTCCACATGCTTCCACTTTGCTTCATGTCAACTAGACCTTTGATATGTTATTTATATCACCTTACCCCTCAATGACGCACTTGTTTTCTTTCTCTGTTCTTATATGGTGTTGAGGGATTTTTATAATAACCATTCATCACACACTCTTTCGTCTCATCTAGCACACTCAATCATTTCCTAATGATGCACTCTTGCTTACGTGGCTCATACTCAACTGTTGAGGAGTCTTAATTACATGATCCTCTTGAATCCCACACTTTGGAGGGCATCGCTCATCCTTCTCCTTTCAAAGCATACTAACATATTACAACTACATTATGTTTTCATACATTCATTATGATATCTTCATTTTACTATCATACATTTTCATCTATTCTACTATCATCATTATATTAGCTACACGCTACACATTCCATTCAATAAACATTTCATCACTCACATTACATTTGATATTTATTCTCATTTACCATACACACTTTATCTACCATTACCAACATTATAATGTGAATTTATATTTATCAAACACAAACAATACACATTCCTAGGACAATAACTCTTAAATTTGGGCGAGAGTTAATACAAAAAATTCGTAGAAGGAAAAATAATAACGTTCTATATATTTTACACGATGTATTTGGCTAATTTATAGCCATTACAATAGGAAAACCACTTCCTATGAAATAGGAAGTCTTTCAAACAACTTACTCATTTAATGGTTTTATGGGTCTAACAAACTAACCAATAAACTATATGAGTTGTTTAAATAACAACTCATTTACATCCTCACACTAATGTAATAAATATTACATTTACACATAATAATTACTAGTCCAATGTGGAGCACTAATAATATTTCCTAACATTCCCCCCTTAGTGCGAACATGGGAGAAAAAAATCACACTTCCTTCCGTAGCTTGCCGCTCGTGCGTGCTTTCATGATCTGGATGGTTTTACAGGACAGCCAATAACCTCAACAAGGATGGTTTTACATGACAACCAAAAACCTCAACAAGGATGGTTTTACAGGACAACCAACAACCTCAACAAAGGATGGTTTTACAGACAACCAACAACCTCAATATCATGATGTTGCTTTTCCTTTTGCTTTCGTTTGTCCACTATGTTTTTCCTTCAGGGAATTATGTAGGAAACACTTCTCGCAGAATACAAAGCGTGCAAGAGGGGAAATGGAAATGGAACATTGAGACCATGTTCCCCCTTAATGTGAATTTTTCACTTATTCAACACAAAACAAAAACGTTGAAATCATACTTTTTGGCGAAATCAACCGCAACTTTGAAAAGAAAGCAAACTCACACACATTCTCACCACAGACTTCATGTGGCCCCATCATTGTGGTGGCGAGAGGTCGTTGATTAACCTCCAACCTCATGTGCCTCCATCCTCTAGTAACATGTTGCTAGCTCAACTAATATTGAGTTTGAGGCTCAACAGCTTTCCACATTAGGTTTATTGTGTCTCCCCGTGATGTGAAACAATTTATTTTCCTGGACGTCGAGTAACATCAAAAATGCATCCGTGAGGCAAAAAAAAATTTCACAATTTTTGACTCACAAAAAAACTGTATGGTTTTACTAACTATACGGCACTTGACATACTTTTGATGACATGACTTTTACAAACACTAATGTACCTAAATATGCTTAGAAGGACGAAAATATTTAAAAGTAATAATACAAAATTACTTTTAATATGAGTATTAAAATCTCCCCTTACAATACAAAATGGCCCCTCATTAATATTCCAACTATTAAATATAAAAGACTCCTCTCCTATAAAATACCCCCCACTTTAGCTAAAACATGATAGCCACTTGGACTATGGGAAGATTTAAACATCTAGAAGCAATACTTGCTATATAAAAGATTATATATTTTACGATTCAAAACATAAGCACACCTGTTGTGTCAAATACCATGATATTTTTGTGGTGGAATGAGCAAAACGAAAAGAGGGGAGTAATTGG
Source organism: Taxus wallichiana var. yunnanensis (assembly GCA_018340775.1). Lineage (NCBI taxonomy): Eukaryota > Viridiplantae > Streptophyta > Pinopsida > Cupressales > Taxaceae > Taxus > Taxus wallichiana. The sequence continues at coordinate 735,925,311 of CM031234.1, read as the reverse complement.
ATTCACAACAGTTGTGCAACACGGGAGTCGAGGTAGACACTGGGTACAAGTACCGAGGATGGTAATACCAGTTACAGAAGAATGGATCTGGATTAATGAAGTGACATAGTTGTCTCGAGGGAGGAAAGCACTGATATGAATAGAGGCGCGAATCATGTGATTGATAAATCCACGTTTGGAGGTCCATCTACATATGTAATTCGAAGAGTTGGAGATGCTCTCACAGTTGACTTTGCATTACCTCGGATCTCTGGCAATGCACAACTTTCTACACACAAAAATCTTTGAGGAGGCTACTCGAAGTGTTGTGTTATGGACTGAATGGATGAATAGACCCCAGATCCACACAACAATAATGGGTTTCCGCATTAACAGTTACACACCACTCTAATCACGAATGCTATATCATAATATTCAATTCTATAGCAATATTCACGCTCCTTTCTCTGATAACTCTCCAAAAAAATAAAACAAAGCCAGTGGGAAGAACCAAATGTGGAAGATATCACTGTAGGAGAAAATGTACATGTGCAAAATAGACTTTAAATCTGTGTCCTTGCAAACTATTCCAAGATCATGCTCCTATGCACATACATATGGATATATTGATAATTTCAACATATAGGCGGGGCAATGAACCACCGGATGTGACTGCCCCTTAACAAATCATTAAGAATCCATCCTCGTTTGAAACTCCCGCTCGATACCAAATCTTAAATTTGGGCAGAGTTAACACAATAAATTTTCGAGGGAAAATAATAATATTCTATATATTTTACACAATGTATTTGGTTAATTTATAGCCATTACAATAGGAAAACCAATTCCTATGAAATAGGAAGTCTTTCAAACAACTTACCCATTTAATGGTTTTACGGGTCTAACAAACTAACCATTTAACTATATGAGTTGTTTAAATAACAATTCATTTACATCCTCACACTAATGTAATAAATATTACATTCACACATAATAATTTCTAGTCCAATGTGGAGCACTAATAATATTTCCTAACAATAACCATAGAATCATACAACATCAAATACATCGCGATGACAATGCATTCCAACATAGATCTATCATATATCAAAAATAGGTTTCCATACATATATAGTGGGTACAATCATCATAACAAAACATATCTCATAAGCTGGCGCAAGGCCCCGCATCATATACACTATTCCAAATCAGACATCATCATCACTATCACTCTCGGGTATTCCGAGAACCCTAGAACTAGATGCGTCTCCACCAATGCGACCTCACTTTGTTCGTTGCCCCGATACCGCTCAACCTTCCTCTACAATAAGGTCATCTCCGTAGCCTACTCGATAACTTACGTTGTAAATCCACATACCGCACAAACACGTCCTAGGCTAAGGGACCACCACCTACCACCTCCTTAGCTCGTCGAGTTTCCTCGCGTGCCTTGTCCCTCTCACTTAGCGGAGTTTACATGTTACCGTAGAAACAAAAATATACATCCCCTATCTTAAACTCACTTGTGACCAAAGGCGACACATTTACAACCCTTCACGGCATTAGAATCACCCTATCAATCATTTTAATATACTCACATACATCATACCCCTCATATCCCTAAAAGTTTAGATTAATTATTTAATTAAATAAGTTAGTTATCCTCCTCACCCTCAAACTCATTATGACACCTCACTAACAACCTAACCTCCTCTCAAACTATCTTCTAAAAATCACTAACTTATTTCTAACTAACCTACCTTCTAAAAATCACTAACTTATCCCTAACCACCTCTAAAACTACCTTCTAAAAAAGCTAACCCCTCACCCTAACAAACTTAATTCAGTTCGTGCTTTTTAACCTCCTCCCATCCCAACAACTTAAAAATCTGATTGAATCTAGTTCAAAGAGGAAGGAAAATCACTTGTTTAATCGACTAAGTCATATTTTCATGAATCATTGGCGATCTATATAAGCTTGCATTTAGCCCCTCTTCAAGGGAGAGAGAAGAAAGGGAGGATTCTCGTGTATCACAGGTAAAATTTTCTCTTATTCAGAGTTCCTAAAGATCATTTACCTTCCACGAGGCTTCATCATTGTCACACCGCTCCAAAATCATCAAATTGATCATCATAATCTTGTTCATTTCTCGTCATCAAATCATCCTTCGTCCATCTAATTATCATTCTATCAATTACACAAGGTAACCAATGTTGTTTTTGTCTTTGATATCAGGTAATATCACTCATATTTTATTTATTGTGTCATATACACTCTGAAATTCTTCTTTAGATCTTAATCTAATCAAATTTATCTATGATTTTCTTGACTGTACAAATTTACTACAATCACTAATGAATTTACCCAATCACCTGATTCCTATGTAATATTTCACTTTTTATAAATATGACTAATGTTTCTTGTTTTTTCTTGTTGTTCGCTAACTCTTTGTCCAGTATGGCAATTTTAGATGGCACTAGGTGGTAATAACTTCCCCATTGTTGATTCTTTCCCCATGGTTTGACATCCTCTCTATTGGGAGCAATATGAACTCCTTCACGACCTAGAGTTCTGTGTAGTCTTGAATGCACCCTTTGGTCATCTTGAAGCTATATTCGCAGCAACCTAGCGCATCCGTGAGGCTACTGAAGCATTCTACAACGCATACAACGAAGTTATAAGGCTCCATGAATATCTAATACAATATGAGCACAACTACGAGGTCGACTTAGATCTCCCAGACGAATACTACCATACGGATTCTCGATTTGATACCGCTAGTCACATCAACATCCCTGATACGACACCGCATTATCCCATCTCTACGACACTCTGGAGGAAGTGTCTGATTTCTTTCTGAAGACTTCATTTTTGTACTTGAATCTAACTTCACTGAAGAGGAAGGCTTTGTTGACTTTGTAGGATATAATGTGTTTGAGAACCTATATCCTAACCAAGATCCTGATTTGTGGATCTAATTCATATCATATTTTCCAACTAAATCACTTGTTTAACCAACTAAGTCAAATTTTCCGCGATCACCGGTGATATTCCTAATCGTCAATGATCTATATAAGCTTGCATTCGGCCCCTCTTCAAGGGAGAGAAGAAAGCAAGGATTCTCACATATCACGGGTGAACTTTTATCTTATTCGAGTTCCTAGAGATCATTTACCTTCCATAAGGCTTCATCATTGTCACGTCACTCCAGAATCATCAAATTGATCATCATACTATTCGTTTTCGTCGTCAAATCATCCTTCGTCCATCGATTCTCATTTTATCAATTACACAAGGTAACCAATGTTGTTTTTGTCTTTGATATCAAGTAATATCACTCATATTTTATTTATTGTGTCATATACACTCTGAAATTCTACTTTAGATCTTAATCTAATCAAATTTATCTCTAATTTTCTTGATTGTACAAATTTACTGCAATCGCCAGCGATTTACCCAATCACCGGTGATTCCTATGTAATATTTCACTTTTTATAAATCTACCTAATCTTTCTTTCTTTTTCCTATTGTTTTCTAACTCTTTGTCTAGTATGGCAATTTCATATGGCACTAGGTGGTAATAACTTCCCCATTGTTGATTCTTTCTTCGTGATTCGACATCCTCTCTATTGGGAGCAATATGAACTCCTTCACAACCTAGAGCTATGTGCAGTCTTAAATGCACCCTTTGACCGTCTTGAAGTTATCTTCACAATAACCCAACACATCTGTGAGGCTACTGAAGCATTCTAGAATGCATACGACAAAGCTATAAGACTCCATGAAGATCTAATATAATATGAGCACAACTACGAGGCCGGTGTAGATCTCCTGAAGAAGACTACCGTATGGCTTATGAATTTGATACCGCTAATCACATCAGCTTCCCGATACGACACTACATTATCCCATCTCTATGACACTCTGGAGGAAGTGTCTGATTTTTTTGCGGAAGATTTCATTTATGTACCTAAATTTGACTTCATTGAAGAGGAAGGCTTTGTTGACTCTATAGGATCTAATGTGTTTAAGAACCTATATCCTGACCAAGAGTCTGATTTGTGGATCTAAGTCATGTCATTAGTATCTATGTGTATATCCATCTAAATAAGTGATGTTAGTCTGTCATGTTTTCATTTCATCACATTGTATCACAATCTTAATATCAATAAAATCTTAATTATTTCTGAGAAGGTTGATAACCGCCAAGGAAAGCCATTGGGCATTCAAGGGACTAGATTTTACCAGATAACTTGTCCATTTATTTACTAATATCATCTTGTTTAAATGTTTTGACTTGTAGGCTTACTTAGAGGAGAATGAGCCTTGTTTTCTATTTACACTGTGTGCATATCACACATCCACATTGCGTGTATCCTAGAAACCTTGTCATACTGAGGTTGAGTTAGGTCGTTGCCCTCTTGACTAACAAGAAAACCCAAGATAAAAACCATGCTTGACAGCAGTTGCTATGGCTATTGGCTCAAATAGATGGGCATGTTTTCCTACTATAGCATCCACCCACTCAAGTATACCTCCACTAAGCAAATCAGTCGACACATTACGCAAAGATGTGCGGATGGATGTGTCCACAATCAATGACCAATACGCATCACCTAAAAACACACATAACAACGTGTTAGATCAATATACAAAACAATATTAGAAAACCATAACACACACAATGCACATACTTACGTTCGGATACGATCGGTCTTTATAGGATTGGGGGCATGTTATTCCCCCTCTCCCCCTCCCCTGGTGGTAACTCTATTGGGCTTGTAAATAATAGGTACAACAATACCCACCGATGAGCTACCCACCATACACAATACTCCCAAGACAACCTGCATCATCTCAATCAATAGCCATTCTCACCGGATCTACCTCATCCGGCCCCGGTGGCACTAGCTACTCTGTTTTGGGCCATGGCCTAAGACTGACCCGCTGGGTGCTCGATAGCTCTCACCATATATATGGCTCTCGAGGCACATCCTAAGCCATACCAAACTATCGTTACACCCTCTCTACCTGAAAAATATCCACCATACCTGGAAAGTTGTCCTCTAACCACATAGTCCTTCAAATACATTGAACTACATCACATCCTCCTTCCATCCCCCATAGTCACAATATGGCCTCCATATAACTGCCTCGGGCCCCATCCTATCTATGAGTGCCTTGTAGGTATCTGTATCCATCTTCCTGCCATGAATGTTGACCCACCTCCTCATAAATATCTCTTTCTTAGCCTACTTCCCTCGTGAACCTACAATGGTCTCAACACGCTATATGCTCATATGCCCACACATGTAGCAATGTGGTGGCTCTTATCCCTCCACCATGCTCATCCTGCGTAAATTGGTATATATCTCTATATAGGTGGGCCAACACACACTGTGCCCATGCATATCTAGTGCCATCCTCCTCTATCCACTAGCATATGTCATGCATCTTATACAAGATGCCTATGCCTCCTCCCTCCATAGCTATACATGATGCAATCACCACTGCTATGAACTTTCGCAGCACGGAACTCCATACCGGAGAATGTCATTTAGGCTAATAAGGACCTCGGTAGGTACTCGAGTACCCACAAAATATCGTCTCATAACTTGCATTTTACGCTCCATATCCTCCACCGGCATAACTCACACTCTCTCCCCACAACTGAAATTGTAGTATGTGATATACATCCTCCAACGTCATATTCATCTCCCTCGTAGGTAGTTAGAATGTACATGTGTCCGTACACCATCTCTCACATACGAAATTCAACATCATTATATTATGGGGCACATCCCCATTCGTTTATGTGCCGTAGGCCAAAGATAGTCCATCACATCCCAATCCTTGTCCATAAAACCCAATCCAAGCAACATAATCATATGCCGCCCACCATGGAATTCCCTTGAGTGGATATCCCTTCGTACACCACAAAATGACAACAAACACAACGTTAGAATACATTACAAGACCAAATACACATACTTATCATATTAGCAAAATTATATATCAACTATACACATTCTAGACTAGGGTGCGCGAGATGCAAGACTGGGGACTTGCCTGTAAGTAGGACACTAGTGCACAGGTTATGGGTGCTCTTGTCCCGAGGGTCACTTTGGCACCTTCACCACTCTTGTCCAGGTCTCAAATGCTAAGAAAACCAACAATCTCAAATTTGTAAAAATTACACCAAAATGACTACTACATCATATATTTTGTGAAAATTAATGCACTTACTAAATCCGTGAGTGTGCGCGCGCTACGGCGATTGCTTACTCTCTTAAATCAAGCTATGATGCGTTGCTCTCACTTGCGGCATCTTCACTCACTTTGCTCACACTCTCACAATAACAAAAATCACAAATGAAGTAACTAAACACTTTTTCACTTTAATATTTATAGTTACTTTTTCATCGCCTACTTTACTATAGTCATTATTTCCTATCTATTTACATAACTATGCACACTACACTGTTTTCATCATATCTTAAGTGTTTCTACTCTGATTTACACCCTGTTTGTGGCATTATCTTTATAATTCAACTTACCACCATATCGAACACTTTTAGTGTACATGGCCTTTCTTATATGTTGTCTTCCATTCACTTTATACACATTTTAACGATTCTTACAACTTCTATCTATTTCGTGCCTACTTTCGACTTAGCATTCATTTCTTTCATCACTTCCCCTTTTGCCGAAAGGGGGCATATTATTAGGGTCATCCTACAATTTCCTTACATCACCATGCATTCAAACATTTCTTAAAAACATTTACTAATGCACCACGTGACATTTCACCACCAATTCCCCTAATGACCTAATCTGGGGGCAACAAACATACAATTTTGGTATATAATATTTCATCACTTCCCCTAATGACCTAACTTGGGGGAAACAAGTGATTAAAAATCTTTTCATGCGAAATTTCACCAATTTCTATCAACTTCCCCCTAATGGACTAATCGAGGGTAACTTGCGTAAAATCTCTCCACGAGTAACCAATCAAACAATCAATCAATCAATTAACATGTTAAAAATTTCTAACAAATTGACATCATTCAATCAATACAAGTTCAACACAATTGGCCTCCCTAATGACCTAACTTGGGAGTTATGTGTGGCCTCTCAGATGACCTAACTTGGGAGATTACATTCATCACTTTTCCCAAATGACCTAACTTGGGAAATTATTCTACATTTTGCGTTTTCTTCCAGATGACCTAACTTTGAAGCCTTCTCACTATTTGTGCATGCTTCCAAATGACTTAACTTAGAATCCATCATTCATTTCATGTTTGCTTCCAGATGACCTAACGTGGAAGCTATCCTATTTCGGTGACACCCGTGGAGTGGGGGCAAGAGTGCCTTCCCCATATCACTCCTATATGGGTCAATTGTTTGATCAAAATCATTTGGATCCAAAAACCACAAAATTTGATCTGGTTCCGTCTGCAATGGCTAGATTTTGGGGATGTAGTTAAAGATTGGATAAGAACACACTTTCTCCCTACACTTTTCCTCTAGTGGTAGGATGCCCAAATCCTCTGGTTATTCCTTCGTATATCTGACGTTCGGGTTGAGAACCGATCACTCCCTACCCACCTATTCATTATACCGCGTTCAAAATCATCATACATCCAAATCATCACTTTCATCTAGTGCACGTCGTCTCAACATTTACACTTTTTCATTACGTTACATGGATCAACCCACTGATCCATGGTTCAACACACTTTTATAATTCTATCGGCACACTTCTACTACACATCTACGCATTCTACTATAGCATGGGCTTCTCTGGACTTTTCTCAAGTATGCATCTCTATCTACTTTATGTTACTGAGCTTTCCACTCACCAACATAAAGTGGGGGAAAATGTAGTCACAAAATCACGCACTTACTATTATATTTATACCACCAAGTATGTTATTTTATATATGGATCTTGCGTAATAAAAGTATTCACTAATGGCATATCCCCTAGTCCATCGTCATTGTTATTTTTCTGGTACAATCGTCATTTGTCTATACAATTTTGGGGTCTCTCGGTAAGTGTCGGTGTCATTATTTTTTTGTTTTTTGTCTCCAGGTCTATAACTAGGGCACCTAGGGTATCACTAGAACACCCCGAGGCACCCCATTCATGATTTCAGTGCCCAAGTTTTCATAACTCTTTGTTCTAATTTTTTCTTTGAGGTTGATCTTTTTAATTTCCTCGTTCATTCCCCTAGGTAGTAGTCAGCGTTTTGGTTCATTAGTGTCTTAATTTGAGCAAGAGATCCCTATATAAACATAGCATACTCACTACATTATCGGCGGACTATCATCTATCAAGGGAAGCTATCTACTAAGGCAAGGGACTACATTTGGACATCTTATACATCTATGTCACACAAGTATAGGGGAAAGGGTGGTATTCATTCTATTCCGTCCATAATTTACTTCTTTACATCTAGTTATTTCCCCCTACTTTTATGTCATTGGTGTTAGGGTATCCTAGGCACAAAATTGCACACACAAGCACACATAACTACATTGGTTCTAGAATGTAGTGTAGCGCTTAGTTGTAAGTCCACCATTGTGGTGGCTAAGGTCAATCTGACCCCTTCATTTGCATCTTTATTTTTTAGGAATTGATGCTTTGTATGAGGTTTTACAAATAGGTATTCATATTAGATTATTGGCGACATAAGAAGATATTACGACAATTATGCGACAAAGATGAAGACATTGTGAAGACCTAGTGACACTGTCGAAACAAGACCCCGAGATTTTATGTAGACCAGGATCGCCTAGACTACAAATCAAGGCACCCTTAAGCGCCCCAATTCAGTCGAATCTCCAACTTCTACAGCTTCCATAACAACATCTCCACATCTAGTCCATCCCGCATATCATCTTTTCTAGGTCCAACACACAAAGAAGGTAAGTTATACTCGGTAAGTTCCTTATCCCTTCTATGTCATTTATTTCACTTCATTTCATATAAAATAAAAAGTATTTGACATTAGTATTTAAATTCATATTAGCTATTCCATTATTGTTTCTATTTAGATTAACTTCGAATAAAAATACTAATTTTAGTTAATCGGGCATGCGCGAAAGTTCGGTGAAAGAAAGGCACGCCGGGTAAGAAAAAGTTCAGGACTTATCCATTTTGCATGTTACGGGATAAAGATAGGATGGAGTATGGAGCACGCATTGGATAAAGACATGAAGACTTCAAGAATATGCGAAGGCTATTTTGGGAACAAGAGGAAGATCAAGAGTCATGCAAAGTTTGAGCTAATAATAGGATTAGATCTGGAGTTAATTATAGATAATCTATTATTAGGAAAATCTTGCATGCTTCTTTAGTTATCTTTGAACGGTGCATGGCTATTTTGAGCATGTAACCTATTTTGATAGTGCATGGGTGGTGAAGGGAAAGTCCCCACCTCTATAATCCATGCAAATCATATATATATATATATATATATATATATATATATATATATATATATATATATATATATATATATATATATATATATATATATATATATATGTATGTATGTATGTATATGTATATGTATATGTATATGTATATATATATATATGTGTGTGTGTGTGTGTTGATTTGCACGAGAGTGTGTGTGATATGTATGTATATGTATATGTATATGTAGTTATGTTATGCTAGTATGATTTTACGTGCATGACTTTGTGATGGTATTTATGACGTATTCAACTACTGGTTTGTCATGATTTAATATAATGGATCGTTATGGATGGATATTGATTGTTGATGTCTCTAGTCATGGTACTTGTATAGTGAATCCGATCTTAATTATTACCCAACCCTTATGATTTTCTTATTATCTGTGTTTCCAAACTATGATCTGTTATTATGATGAGATATATACTTTGGTTGTGGTTATTATGAACATGCATGCTAACACATTGGTAAGATAGTAACAAAGAGGGACCTAGTATCTTTGAGCACTTTGGGTGAGTGCTCATATCTATCTGAGTGATGTGTCAGTGCATATAGGGGTTGAGTGTGAAAATAAGACTACATTGTTGCAAAATACCTTCATGAAAATATAAGAAATTGGATCTTAATTTCTCACGTATTCAATGAAAAAAATTATCACCGATAAAGGGATGCTTGAGTTCAAAATGTTTGCTTAGCATGGAAAATAGATTCTTGAAAAATTTATTTCCCCATTATTATCAACTAAGAGTCTTCTCAAGCACATAAATTGTGTTCAAATTGATATAAATGTTGCATTTTCAAACTCAATAAATTATAACGTAATTTTATCTTGTTTCTTTAATGACCAATTAACCAACTCACTTCCCAATGTGAAGCAATAACCTAAAGTAGACTTCCTATCATCAAGAGATCCTCCCTAATTTGAATCTATGTATCCAATTATACATAATGAGTTGTATGGTTTGAAATGAATAATATAATTATAATTAGCTCTTACATATTTGAAAACTCTTTTCACTTCTTACAAGTGCTTCATTGATGGATTGCTCGTAAATATATAAACTAGTGAAACCCAATAACTGTGAACTTTGGTCTTTTAGACCCACTTGGTTCCAACGACATATTTATCAGTTGGAGGCTAAATAATATTCCATGTATCATTCCTATTAATTTAATCCATCTTACTTTTCATAACATCAACCCACTCTTTCCTTTATCTAGCTTCAACATAATTTTTAGGTTCTTTAGTTATAAATGACAATGCAAACATAGTATTTTCATCATAAGTGTCATCAAATAAATTACATTATTGATCTTGAAGCATTGTGATCCTCATCTCATGATTCTGATCCAACTTATAATTTTTTGAATGTGGATTTAACAAATTCGTGTGTTTACTTATTGTTGATGTAGATGGATTATTAGTCTCTAGGGAAGAGATGTTATTACTTCCTATTGTACTAGAAACCCGTGTGTAGGAAATCGTAATCCCTCAAAATATTATTCAAGATGCTTCCCCTTCACTCTTTACGATTTTATAAATCTAATCATGATCAACATATATATCATTTCAAAAAAATCAATCCCTAAAAACAATTTTGGATTTAGTAATAGGATTCTAAAACTTGTATGTTTTGTTTTCATCAAACTATCCTATGAAAATATTAGCCACAATTTTGGGATTTATTTTTTATATTATTTCACCATTACCTTGACTTGTTTTGAAATGCTTGTTACCATTTTCTTAAACTTGGATGTACTTTCCATATCCCAATTGCAATTAGCTTTCAAAGGAATCATTTAATTTGTTGAAACCATATTTTTAACTTTTCATTTGGTTTGAGAAAACTAAATAAAGAAATCACATATTATTTCCATCCTATAACCCCACAATGCATGAGAGAGAATAATTTTATTCATCTTGACCCTCACTTTTTTCATCTTAAAATTCCTTTTTCTCACCCTCTAGATTAGCTTGATTCTTTGTTACCAGTATCCAAATCTTTTATAAAGTGTCCTATTTTTTTGCAATAATGACAAGTAAGGTTTATCTTACCTTTATTTCTGAATTTAGTTTAATCTTTATCCTTTTAAATACTTTAATTTTTTTCAATTTATTATTCTAAAGTATGTTTTAAATCTCTTACATATAATCTCATTTTATCCTCATGGGACAAGAGAGAACCCACTAATTCATCAACACTTATATTGTTCATGTCCTTACACTCCTCAAGGGTGGTCATAATATGCAACCAATTTTTTGTAAAATATCTCAAAATTTTCCTTAATATGAACTTATCTTCTATTATTTCTCCATAAACCCTCATTCTATGAACTAAATCATTTATCTTTATGCAATAATATCTAGTTTCGGCATTCTCAAATTTTTAAAATTCAGTTTCAAGGTTTTTATTTTTGCTTCTCCGACCTTATTATATCCTTGACATGAATTCTCCAAGGTATTCCATTCCTCATGTCTATTTTTTCTACCATAAATTCTTATATAAATGCTTGTGTTTATGGAACTCTGAAGATAGAAAAATGCTTGTGCATCTACCTTTTCTTCTTCTTGTTTTACTCTCATATGATCTTGAAACAAAACATTTGAATATATAGGTGAAGTGTATCCATTTATAAAATTCTCCAAAGATCTCTCTAAACAATAATCATCTTCAACTAATCTCTCCAATACTCAAATTTTTCTCCTTTGAAGATGGTGATATTCACCAAAGCGTAATTCACTGAAGTCATGATTCTCCCGATAATGGCTAACAACCCTTATGAATTGTTCTTGAATGATGCTCGATGCCAAATGAAGTTTTTTTATTTATATGGAGTGAAAATCATATTTGAAATATCTTGTAAATGAAGCTAGTGATCATCCAATCTTTCCCGAATTGCTAGTTAATCTAGTATTCTTGTAAGTGAGATTGATGACAAAATGTGCACTAAACAACTTCAAATAATGAATCTCGGAATTTTCATATTTATTTGTAAATACCTAAAAATAAAATTATAGATAAAATCAATTCAAAAAAACATATCCAATTGGAAAAACTCACCCCATTATTACTTATGAATCAATTAGCAAACAAGCCTAATATAGTCATTACAACTAACTTTTCTATTTTTGCATGACAACTCAAAGACAAATAATAACATCTACAACTACTAAGTTTCCTGAATTAAACTAAATATTACTAAAAATAAACTCAAGATTACTAGTACCATCCACTAATAATATATGGCCAACATGAAATAAACCATTATTAGTTTAAGTGACACATGCACAACCATCGTGCACATTAGTCAAAATAAGGCGCCTATACTCTCCTAAAAATAGAAATGGCCTAAATTTAAGACTAAATTAATTCATATATACATGTAAATTGTGATATGCCTCTTGGGAATGAAATGATAATGATTTTAACTCATTTAAGTGCACATCCAGTGAACTGCACTCTAATTGGCACTTCCAGTCAAAAATAGATATCTAAAAATAGAATTTTTTTCGCATAACAAAAATATCTCACAAAAACTCAAACGAATATCCTAAAAAAGTTAAACATGACTAAAAATAATTCTAACAATAATTAATTATGTTCTCATATTGGCATCATACTCAACATATCCAAGAGTATGATGTAGGATTAAGTTTCTTCCTTTTTGCTATAGGAATAAAAATAGAAGTAAGCACTACCAAAAGTTTTGAATTGAGAAAAATTTGGTTTCTTCTTGCCCACATTTCTAGAGAATTTATTTGATGTAAGGATTTTCTAAGAACCATATTAAGGGTGTAGATAGTTTTATTCATAACTTATTTGCACATAAATTTTGGAACATTTGCGAGAATGCAACATGGTTCTTTCCATCTCAAAGATAGTCTGATTTTTATTTTTGTAATTCTATTTTTTTGGAGAATATGAAGTTGTTAACTTTATTTGGATTCCATAGTAAGTTTATAAATAATTAAACTCTTTACTTATATAATCACCCCATTATCATTTCTTAACCTTATTAATTTTTAGGTTAGACATATTTTCAACTAAGATTGTGAATTATTTAAATTTATATAACACTTCAAATTTGTTCTTATATATAAAAGGAATGATAACCAGATCGTACCAAGCCAAGAACACGGATGTAATCAAACACCATGATCAATAAGATTAAATAAATTCGCTTAATAACTTTACACAAAACCTTTGCAAACAAATGAGCAAAGCAATATCATATATTATTATAAAACTCAATGAAATACAATGAGAATGGGCCTTGCTTATATAGGCAAGGAATAAAAATCTAAGAACCAGTCAAGGTCATAGATCAAGCCATAAATCATGGAAAGAACTAGCCAAGTCCATAGATTTATGAGAGAACTAGACATCAAGGATCTATTCAATACCATAGATTTAGGAAAGAACTAGTCAATACCATAGATCAAGGAAAGAACTATACCTAACAACTAGATAATATCTCCTAATATCTAAATAAATAAAAAGAAATATCCACACACATAAGTGGGTGAGGATAAATACAATAAAGGTAAATAATGTACCTAGGTGAACATGAGCTAAGGTAAATACCTACTCTAACACCCCCTCAAGTGAAGCTAGGGGCCAAAATAGAAGTGGCATGTCCACAGTATGAGTCTCGGCAACTAGGCTTGATGAGGTACTCATGTACAATATATCCATGAAGAAATCTCAAACCAAAAGAAGGAAAGAATCCTGCTATAAGGAAAGAGAAAGAAGAAGAAGAAGGAAGATGTTCTCACGAACACCCCCCAAGAACAACTTCTGAAACCCCAAGCATTCCATGCAACTCAAGGTAGCGAGGTGATGCAAAAGGCTTCATAAAGATGTCTGCAACCTACTACTGAGTCGGAAGGTACTCCAAGAAAAGAACTCCATCCTGAATGTGCTGCCAAATGAAGTGGATGTGTATCTCAATATGCTTGGTCATTGGTGCTCAACTGGGTTGCGAGAAATGTGAATTGCACTTTGGTTGTCACACCAAAGTATAGTCGATGAATCCTGTGGGAATCGAACTCTGTCATAATAATGAAAGCCAAAGAATCTACTAACTGCTGTAATCTTGCCTGCCTGTACTCTGCCTCACGAAGATGAAAGTGCAATAGTTTGTTGCTTTTTGCACGCCCAAGCAATTGGAGAAGAACCAAGACAAAAAGATAGCCAAAAGTGGAACATGTCATCAATAGAACCTTCCCAATCTGAATTTGTATACCCAACCAACTGAGTAGAGCCCCTAGTGTAGTGTAGGCCAAAGTGGGAAGTGCCATGCAAATAGCGCAAAATCCTTTTAGCGACTGCCAGTGACTACTATGAGGAGAATGTGCAAACCGAGATACAAGCCCTACTGCAAATGAAATATCAAGGTGAGTATGGGTCAAGTACATGAGACTCCCAACCAACTTCCTATACAATGTAGGATCACAAAGTGGTGTGGTACATGTGGATGTAAGAGTAACTCCAGACTGAAAAGGAGATGGACTTGGCTTACAATCAGCCATATCAAAGTGCCTAAGAAGATCATGGGTGTACTTTTGCTGACTCAAATGAATCCCTAAATCTATCTGAGAAATCTGTAAACCAAGGAAATAATGCAATAGCCCAAGATCTGTCATGTCAAACTGTGTAGAAAGAGCCCTCTAAATACTCTGAATGTGGGAAGAAGAGCTGCCAATAAGTAACAGATCATCAACATACAAGACAAGTATCACAATATCCTCACCGACATGTTGGAGATACACTGTATGATCGGAGTGGCAACGAACAAAACCAGTAGATAGAAGAAAACAATCCATCTTCTCATACCAAGCCCGAGGGGCTTGTTTGAGACCATAGAGAGACCTTCAAAGCCGACAAACAAGAGAAGAATCCTGAACAAATCCAGTCGGCTGCTCCATATATATTTCCTCTTTTAGATCTCCATGTAAGAAGGCACTCTTCACGTCCATCTAGTATACGGGCCACCCCTGTGATGTAGCAATAACAAGTACAAGGCGTACAAAATCCATCTTGGCAACGGGTGCAAAAGTCTCAGAGTAATCAATACCTTTGACTTGTGAAAAACTCTTTGCAACAAGACGAGCCTTATACTTGTCAATGGACCCATTAGCTGCGTATTTGGTTTGGTATACCCACTTACACCTAACCATCTTTCTTCCTTTAGGAAGAGATACCAAATCTCAAGTATGATTCTTCATTAAAGAAGAATACTCATTGTCATCGCATCATCCCACTCCTGTATCCCATGAGCCTTTGAAAAAGACTATGGATCCTCAAAAACTAGCCTGACATAAAAGTCCAGAACTTAGAATGTGCATGATGATGCCTAGTGGGTGGAAGATCCTCTATGAAAGGTGTTGCCTCAAAAATTGTAGTACGAGCCCACTTAGGCATAGTGACAACATCAGTGGGAATAGGATCCTCAATGACATCTATAACCTCCTCATCAATCTCCTCAAAGAAAATGATCCTCAAGATGAGATGAAGAAGAAGAAGGAATGGAAGAAGATGAAGAATCATGAGGAGTGAAACGCTCATCAAACTGAACATGTGTTTGAAAAATAACATCATGTGTATCAGGATCTAAAAGACGATAAGCTCTCATGTCCTCACAATACCCTACAAATATCAAGGGTTTACTCTTCTTATCCAAAGCTTTCCTTTTCTTCTTTGGCACAAAGGCCCAAGCATGGCTCCCAAAGACTCGAAAAAATGAGACATCTGGCTTAGTGTTGGACCAAGCTTCCTCTGGAGTCAAATGCTCAAGTGCTCTGTGTGGTGTGCGATTCTAAATATAGTTAGCACAATTAACTACTTCTGCCCAATAGATAGGAGGTATATCTCTAGAATGCATCATACAGTTAGCCATTTCCTTCAAAGTTATATTCTTCCTTTCTGCTAATCCATTCTGTTGTGGAGTATGAGGAACAGAATGCTGGTGAATAATGCCTTGAGTTTCTAAAATTTAGAAAACTCATTGCTGAAGTACTCCCCCCCATTATCAGTGCGAAGGTTCTTTATGCTACTAGAAGATTGTTTCTCGACCAAAGCCTTGAAGACTTTGAAGTGTGAAAAAACATCACTTTTGTACTTGAGAAAATAAACCCAAGTACACCTCGAGAAATTATCAATAAATGTAAGTGCATACTTAGCTCCATTGAAAGATGGGGTAGGAAAAATCATCAAGTCACTATGCACAAGCTCAAGTGGTGAAGAAGCTCTCTTAGACAAATTCTTAGGAAAATGATCTTGGTGTTGTTTCCCTAATGCACAACCATGACAAACTCCCTCAAGACAAGAAACTCTAGGAAGACCATCTACCATACCATGAGTGCTCAACTCCTTCAAATATCTATAATTGAGATGTCCAAATCTTTCATGCCAAAGCTTACTCTTTGAATTTGAATGAGAAACCAATCCTATCCCTATAGAAGAAGTGTCATCAAAACCTTCAAAGTGATATAGTCTTGAACTATGATCAACAATACCCTGAGCAACAAGTGAAAAAGGCTCCAACAAAGTTCTTACTTCGCCCTCACACTATTTTCCCTTGACCAAGAATGACAAATTTGATATACGTAAAGCAAATTTGTAGTGATGTTAGGAACATATAGTGCATCTTGAATATTACCACCATTAAGTTGTATATCACATAGAAAGGAAGAATATCCAACCTCAATTTTGGAAGTAGAACTCAAACCTAGAGAAACAAAAGACTCCTTGGAAGAAGTCATGTGATGAGAAGCACCAGAATCTATAACCCAATTGTCTGCAAGTGGTGACTGAGATCTTCCAACAACATTAAGTGTTTTTCCATGCTGATTAGAAGGAGGTGGAGTGGAGATAGAAATTTTGTGTTTCTTGACTGCATCCTCTAAGGCTTGCATTTGCTTATAACACCTATTTTCTTCATGATTACTACCCCCACAAAAAGAGCATGAACGGATAGACTTATTCTTGGATTTAGAAGACTCCTTGGGTTTTGAGTTGTTTTCTTTGGGTTTAGGAGCATTTTGAGATGGAGAAGGTGTGGATTTGGTTTTACTGTTTGGTTTTCCCTTGCCCTTAGGATTAGATGCAACTAATGCCTTTTGAGAGGTGGAAGACTCAAGGTGAGATAATTTGGATTCTTCCCTAGTAATTCTTTCACAAAATGTTTCTAAGTTAGGCATTTTGAAGGTGTCACCTAAGGCGTCCATGCTAGAGAAAAAGGTAGAAGCAAAAATTTGGAATGGTCCTCTCAACTTGGATAGAATCAAGTAAACACACTCTTCATCTTTCTTATCTCTTCCACTCCCCTTCAATTGTGTCAACAAATGCTTGAACTTGGTAAGATAGTCTATAATTAATGGAAAATCTTCAGGATTAAGAGAGGTGATCTCAATTTCAAGTTGCATAGCTCTCATATGATCCACCTTACCAAATAAATCCTCTAATTTCTCCCATATTTTGAAAGGAGAGTCACACTTTTCCAAATGAAACAAAAGACTGTCACTTACATAAGTTCCTATCAAACCCATACACTCATCAAATTTGCACTGGTACTGAAATTTCTCATATTCTCTAGTGAACACTGGTTGTTCTTTAGAAGTTAAAGCCCATAATCCTTTCTCGCTTAATTATTGTTTCCATTCTTGGTTTCTATGTGTGATAATTATGTGTTGTTAATGTCTCAACAAGTTAATGTAGAATTATATTCCATTTTTAAAAAATCACCAAAAGAAATGGAAGAACCAAGTAATGCAACAAGACCCCAAACAATGCAACAAGAGCCCCCAGTTTTGGCACTTTATAATGAGTGTGTGTTACAATATGGCACTTTATAATTATAGTTAGATTCTCAAAATAAATATTTCCAATGGAAAGAACATAAAAAATACGCACTTTTGCAAAAAAACGGCACTCAAAACCAAGTCATCGATCAAAAGATACAAGGTTTTCAATATTATGCTCTACTATTTATTTTAGTTTCCACTAAAATAGAATAAAATGCTCTTGCCTTCACCACACAAATAAAATGAAAGGGGGCTGGAGTTAAGCACCTACTAGTAGGAATCACAAGCTTTAAGCCCTCATATGACCATACCATATGACCAGGGGCTAAGGATTTCAATGGGTGTATCCAATCGCTTCTTCCTCGGTAAGAATTGTTATTTCTGGACTATGTTGAAAATGACCTTCGCCACCCAAAATAGTAGTCTCATGGATTTTCCTGAAATAGAAAACAAGTGCGTCGTTGCCCGTGGACCCCTGCCAAAAGAGGAAAGAAACGTCTTTGCGAGAATGGCACAATCGCAAAAATTAAAACCTAGATCGGATCTCAAGAAACCGAGCAAAACCCAAAAAAATCTAGATTTCCTTTTCTATACGGCATGAATCCCGAGGTGAATCCAAATGCCTGACAACAAAAAAAACCAAAAAATGACTACCTCCCAAAAATGGTCGAGTTTACAATCTATCTTAGGGTTTTTCCACCTTCTGATCTAATGGAAGCCTCTGTTTTGCATAAAAATGCACGTAGCAACAAAAACAAAATACATCAAATCCCAAAATATTATTTGCAAAATAAAACTTACAGATGAATGTCAATAGCAATCTCCTGCTCTGATACCATAAAAGGAACGATAACCAGATCGTACCAAGCCAAGAACACAGATGCTAATCAAACACCACGATCAATAAGATTAAAGCAATTCGCCAGAATAACTTTACACAAAACCTTTGCAAACAAATGAACAAAAATATCATATATTATTATGGAACTCAATGAAATACAATGAGAATGGGCCTTGCTTATATAGGCAAGGAATAACAATCTAAGAACCAGTCAAGGTCGTAGATCAAGCCATAAATCATGGAAAGAACTAGTCATCAAAGAACTAGTCAAGTCCATAGATTTATGAGAAAACTAGACATCAAGGATATAGTCAATACCATAGATCTAGGAAAGAACTAGTCAATACCATAGATCAAGGAAAGAACTATACCTAACAATTAGATAATATCTCCTAATATCTAAATAAATAAAAAGAAATATCCACACACATAAGTGGTGAGGATAAATACAATACAGAGTAAATAATGTACCTAGGTGAACATGAGCTAAGGTAAATACCTACTCTAACAATATAGTAGGTCCAAGTCATCCTAATGTGATCATCAATGAATAATACAACATAAAGAGACCCATTAAGATATGTTTCCTCAAGTGGTCCCCTTACATCATTATGAATAAGTTCTAGAAAATGAGGTGAATTTTCTTCATGATGTTTGTAAAATATGGGACCATTTCAAATAATTTATACTTACACCCCCCAAACTAGACTAGAGAGACTTTTAAACCAATAATAGTTTTCAAATATTCAAAATAAATTAGACAAAGATTATGGTAATAATTTATATATATTCCCAGTATTGTATCTAAGATAATTCACAACTAGAGAATTTCAAATGAATTAGCCTTATAACCAATATTTTTTTGGAATTGGAGTAGTAATAAGGCTTTATTATTTGAAATGGTTCCCAAAAGGTTCAATGTGTTGCTTACCACATAAAATTCTTCACAAGTTTCATGATTGTATTTTATTTTAGGTAGACCCACCACAAGGTTATGTCTAGATAAATCATAAAGAATTTTAAAGTTTAGATGACTAGGTTTTTCATGCCAAAGTTGAGTTTCATTTCTGGTTTAGGAGGAGAGATAGGTTTTGAGTTTTTAAGCAATTATTATACAAACTTACTTATGTGAAAAGTGATTTTCCAAAAAAATGAGCTTTTAATGTATGAAATGGGGCACATTATATTTTGTAATTATATTAAACATTAAATCCATTAGTTGTTTTATCAATAATATTGAAGTTGAAACAAAAAATCTATATTGAACTCCATATAACTTTTGTAAATGTTAATGCTCATAGTTTTTGTTTCAAAATATTGATTGTAATTAAAAATACTATTAGTGTTTTCTTTAAGTGAAAATTCCACCATCAAATACAAGCATAGTTTACATGTTTTTATATTTTAAAAAATCATACAAGTTATATTAGAAAGAGCAAGGGTCTCTAAGCACACACAAAATATTAGATCCCAAAAGGTACTAAATATTAAAATGGGGAGAAGGGGTGTGTGAGAAGTAGCCCCTAGCAATGTCAATGGACAAAACCCCTCATGGGGTCCAGGGGGAAGTGCCTCATATGTCCTCCATGTCACGATATATGGTAAGGTCAAGGACTAAGGCCCCGACACCAAACCCAAAATGGAGCTTACAAGACCTTTGAAATGGCAACAAAACCATTTTTATAAAAAAGTAAACCCTCTTTAAAAATATCCTCCCATTATACAAGTTTTTCTACCATTTTTATATTTTTCTCTGTCCAAAATATTTCTAATTTATATATAATAAACTTTTTTTTATCAAAAATGGCATGGTGCTTAAAATTTTGAGTAAACAAAAGTTTTGGAGTTTTATGAAACTTTGCAATCAATTTGTAAATTGTTTCTTAAATTCTAAATCCTAAGTGTTTGGAAGACTTTCAAAGTTCTAAAGCACACTTGCAAGTTAAATGCAATTTTCTCCAGGAGTTCCAAATCTTGATTTTCCACCAAATTTTTGGTCAAAGTTTTCATGTGCAAATGCAAGTCAAAGTTTCATCAACATCTATGTAGATTTTTATTGTGCAAGTGCAAGTCAAAGTTCCATTGACACTAATGTCAAGGTTTTCTCGTGAAAATGCAAGTCAAAGTTTTGCTTAATGTTAGGAAAATTTTTAAGGTGAAGTCATAGAAAAATATTTTTTAAAGTGCAAAGTGGATATTTTAGTTTCATGACAAGTCAAAATTCGGAGGAGAAAATAGGTGCATAAGCAAGTCAACAGATTCATTGAAGTGTTACATGGATATTTTGTTGATAGAGAATTCAAAAGTCTAGTAGATAAAATAAGTGCACAAGCAAGTCAAAAGTTTGTTGAAGTGTTTATTTGGATTTTTTGGTTGCATAGACAAGTCAAAAGTCTAGAAAACAAAATAAGTACACGAACGAGTTAAAATTCTAATCATTTTTTTTGCATGCATAAAAAAGGTAAAAGTGTGATCGAGTTTTAAATTTTCAAAGCACGAAAAAAATCCAACAAACTAAGGTGGAGTTTCTCTGTGTAAGTTTAATAGTTTAAGTTTCCCACTAATTATTGGTTAGGATTTTTTTGTGTTGGAGAAAGGAAAATATTTTCTAAGGTGAAAGGTGGAGATTTTAGGAGCATATGCAAGTAAAAACTTTGATCGGATATTTTAGATGCGAAGCACATAAAAACAATTGGTGGAGTATATGGCGGAGTTTTCAGATGTAAAATAAAATCAATTGTTTTCTAAATTGTTGAGTGGAGGTTCATATTGTCCAAGCAAGTCATAAATATACCAAGTGTTAAGTAGGGATTTTGGTTTCCAAAGCAAGTTAAAAATCTACCAAGGGCTTAAGTGTAATTTTTAAATGTCAGACCAATGTAAGACCATTGAAAAGTTGGTTATTTTGTGTAAGATAAATTTAAAGGTCTATAACTTCTGCCAAGGATCAAAAAATTGAACAAAGTTGGATTTAATGGAATTTATTGAAAATTTTATCTAATAGTACTAATTTTAGATCAAAATTTTGCACAGTTTGTGAATAGTAACTAAACTTAGGGTTTTCAACTATTAAGCATACCAATGATTTATTTTCTTTCAAATTCTTCTCCCTTGCTTTTTTATAATTACGTTATCAACAGTTTTATCTTGTAAAATTTATCAACAATAGATAAAACCAAGATCCACTACCATGTCAAAGAATGTTAGGATTGAAAGAAGACACATAGATCTATTAATGATTAATCTTGGCAAGGATTAAAAGTGTAGAATTATTATGATGATGGATAATTATGTAGGATAAATAAAGAATTCCTAAACACAAATATTTATGTGGGGAAAAAATTACAAGTAAAAAATCCCATGGTATAAATGCATCATCCTTTGTATTTATTACAATGAGGAAACTTACAATCTTGTCTCAAAATTACAAAACACAAGAACCCAATCATTGTGCCTTCTTAATACTTCTTCACGCCTTTATTAATATTTCAAATACAATCTATGTGTTATATATGATATGTTATTGTATTATTTTCCATATGTATCCCATTATGATCTCACAATATATAATGGTTATACCTAATAATTGTGAAGTTTCATATATAACTATTCAAGAATAGTTATATTTATTATTTGGTATTATCAAATACCAATCATATTATATGAGTTGACTTTGTTTTATATATAAGCTATTATTTATGTTATGGAGTCTTATTAATATTAAGGGGCCACAATGGTTATGTATCCCCATGAATATTAATTTCTCCAACGTGAGTGGGACATTACGAACCAAACACTAGTTATTTTGGGATTATTTTATCTTGGAATTTAATTCATCCATTTGATAGGATTAGTCTCATAATTATACATAGAAAAAGTCCTAGTTAATATGGGTATGAGTAATAAGAATTGAATCTTAATTCAATTTTTTATGTTGTATAAAGTGTATTCTTGTCGGAAAAATTTATCACCCTTACATTCATTTTAGATTTTCTACTTTCATTTCAAAGCATGTTGGATTTTCTACAAAAAGAAAGTAGACTCTAATAAGTTTTTTCCTACTCTACTCTAAGGTAAGTGCACCAACTGGGGGCCAAAAGGGGATCTTAAGTGGACGCATTTTTCTAAAAATAAAAACTTCAACTTGTATGATTTTTTTGAAATAGTTACACTCAAAATCGGAAAATATTGTGTAAACATGAATCGTAGAATTTTGAATCTAGTTTCTAAGCTACTAAATTTTATTGAAAATGGATAAGTTTAAGTGGGTCAAATAAATGAAATACCAACAAGTACTTTTGTTTTTGTTAAAAAAATAATAATATAGTGACTTTTGTGCCCCCCACCATTTTTTAGCACCATTTAGTATTTTTGAAAATCCTTTGGTAGAAAGATAGCTAGGAGCATCTAGTTTGGGCTCCATTTTTAAGATTTTTTTAGCAAGTATTTTTTAATGATTTTTCTAGTACGAAATTGTAAATTTAAAAACATAACGAAGCTCGATCGTGCCCCCTAATTACCTCAAAAATATAAAAAAAATAATATGTATAGAATTAGGCCTAGTTTGGGCGAGCATAATTTGTTTTCAATTTTGATGAGCCAAAAAAAGATACATGATAAAAGATAGACATGTTTAAACTTCACAAAAGATCTATAAAAATCATAGTTAGAAAATAAATAATAAGGAAACCTTATATTAGTCGAAAAATTTGAAAAAAATATTTTTAGAAAGAAGAAACTCTGCTCTACGTCATTGTGGTATATTTTTTTAAAACGAGATCGTTTTTTGTTGATTTATCATTCCGTAGAATTTTTGCATTTTCCTATAAAAACATGTTGTTTGTTGTGTTTGTACGAGTCCATGCCTCAGCGATAGGATCCAAACCGATCCAAGCCTTGAGACATGGTTTGGAAAAACTAAAAACACAAAACACATAAGTGTTATAATGCATACGCATTCTTCATAGTATGAACATTATATGTTCTTTTGGCATGCTTCTATTTACAAGCATAAATGTTTAAATTTATATTTATTATTATTTATATTCTAGTATTTCTTATACTTTAAATTTAATTTAGTAAATATAATAAATTAGGGTCACTCTGCACCTTATGGAACTAGTCTCACAACTTTCTATTAGTCATGGTTTAGGAGATATTTTATATAGTATAATCAAAAGTCGACATAGGTAATTTTAGGATTTCAAAGATTCACCTAAAGATTTTAGCATTTAAATTCTATAATCAAAACCCTAAACCCTAAACCCTATCCTTAAACCTTAAACCCAAGGACCTAAACATAAATCCTAAACTATGATCCCTAAACCCTAAAACCTAAACCCTAAACCTTAAACATTAAGCCCGAGCCTTAAGCCCCGAGCCTTATCCCTAAATCCTAAACCCTAAACCATGAACCATGAGCCCTAAATGTTAAACCCTAAACCCTAAAAACTAAATCCTAAACCCTAAATCCTAACCCTTAAACCATAAACCCTAAACACCGAATCCTAATCCCGAGCCCTAAACCCTAAACCCTGAACTCTACGACCTAAACCCTTAACCCTTAACCCTGAGACCTAAACCCTAAACTATAAACCCTAAACCCTAAAACTAAAATAATAAACCCTCAACCCTGAACACTAAATCCTGAACCCTCAACCCTTAACCCTCAACCCTAAGCCCTAAATCCTAAGCCCCGAGCCCTAAACACTAAATCCAAATCCCTGAGCTCTAACCCCTAAACCTTAAAACCATAACTCTGAACCCCAAACCTTAAGCCATAAACCCTGAACCATGAACCCTAAACCATAATCCCTAAACCCTAAACCATAAACCCTAAGCCTTGAACCCTACACCATGATCCATGAGCCCTAAACCCTAAACCCTAAACCCTAAACCTTAAACCTTGAGCTCGAGCCCTAAACCCTAAATCCGAGCCACCAGCTCTACCCCCTAAACCTTAAACCCGTAACTCAAACCCCAAACTATGAGCCATAAACCTTGAACCATGCACCCTAAACCCTAATCCCTAAACCCTAAGCCTTAAACCCTATATCTTGATCCCTAAGCCATATACCCTAGACTATGTGCCCTAAACCCTAAGCCTTAAGCCCTACACCCCGATCCCTAAGCCCTAAACCCTAGACTATTTTCCCTAAACCTTAAACCTTAAGCCCTAAATGTTAAATCCTAAACCCTAAACCCTAAACCATGATCCCTAAACCCTAAGCCCTATTAGGAATGATAGTATTTACATGAGTGTTTGGTAAATTAGTTGGGTAAAATACTTGTGGTTAATTTTTAAAAGTTATATTGTTATGTGATAACAATATAACATATATAGTCTAATATTTATGGTTGTTAAACCATTCACGGAGTTAGAGTTAGCAAAGTTGTTATGAAGGTTTCCTATTTTAAAGGAGATGTAATTGCCTATATAATGGCATGCTTGTTTATTGAATATGAAATATCCGAATGAATTGAATGATAGATCATTATTCCATGAATAATATTTTGTTTTTCTGTATAAAATTGATCCAAATTCATTATTTGGTATCAAAGAAAAATTAATGAGAGTCATGTGTGTGTTTTGAAAGCAATAGATCTACAGTGTTGTTCCTAGCTCTTGTTATTCTTGTCGTTCATACATGTGTGTTGGAGTAGTTAAAGAGCGGAATTTTGAGGTACAAATATGTGCTATTAACGTTCAAGCTTGATTTCAATAACCGCACAATGATATCATATACACATTTTATCCAGTTCTATTAATATGTTTTTTGTGTCAGTGTTTATTGGTCTGCTAGAAAGTATTCCATACTTGTGTCTCTATAATTTTCTTGCAGATGGGTCAATGATAGCAATCAGACTCATCAACACATTGGATATTTCACTTTCTTTGAATTTTTATTAATGTGGTTGGTCCACCATTCAGATCTACGCCACCCGCCTGCATAAGGATTTGATCTTCTTTCAGGTACTTTGGTTTGTGTGCTCTACGCTTGGTGTCCTTGTGCCAATATTTTGTATTTGACACCTCTCAAAATCTGCCAGCTCGAACCCTTAGAGCTTTCCTTTCCAACTAACAAGCTCAGTCGTGGACTCTTCGACGACTTCATCAGAGAATCGGGTTTTCTTAACTCACTCGAATGCATTTACCCAAAGAGCAGGTACACATGTCCATTTGGTTTACAACCTATAGTATAGCAACATACACGTGGCGGTTTGGAATGTAGTTTTGAAATCTTCAATATACAAATGTTACATGTGGCTCATTACCTCAACATTCACCAACTCCATATTCCAATCCTCAAAGAGCCTGCGGATTTAAAAAGTCAAAGGTTGAGTTTATTAAGTCATGTTTCTTTAGTTTTTTAAATGTTATGGTCTTTAAGAGTCCATTGGTTTTTTAGGAAACGTGTCCCTAGTCAATATTTTTCTAGTCCTCATTTTAGTATGATAATAGTTTGAGTGTTATTTTAAAAGGTAATCTTGATTTATTACTTTTTAAAATAAAGTAAAATTTGAGTTTACGTTGTTATTTAAGAGTTTAGTATCTTGAGTCTATGGGCTTAAAATAATTAGTGTGTATACATTGTATGTATTATGGTCCAATGTATTATGTTAAAATAAAGTATGTTTGTCAATGTAATTAAAAGTCGAGTCTCTAGTGTATTTAGTCATTTTTACGTTAAAATTGTCTAAATAAAGTGTCAAAGTCGAGAGTTAGAGTCGTAGTTAAAAGCATTTAAATGTACAAGGATGCATTATTGCATATATGTGACGTCCTAAGTCAAATATTAAGTTAATTTGTAAATTGAGTGTTGTTGTCAAATAGGTGATTTTAGGATAGTCTTACGGATGCATTTTCGGTGTTACCCGACGTCCAGAAAATAAAGTGTTTCACATTGTGGGAGGGAAGATATAATAAACAATGTGGAAACAGTTGAGCTTCATATCCAAATCCGGTTGAGTTAGCAGCATGTTAATGGAGGATGGAGAAATCGATGATAGAGGTCAACCATCGACCTCTCGTCGGTCACCATGTTTGATTTCAACATTTCAGTTTGGTGTGGTTTTCAATGTGAATTGAAAAATAAGAACAAAAGTTCATTCATGTTCACTGGTATGTGGCTATTCCTATTTCCCCTATGCAAAAACATAGTGAAGAGCAAATAACACAATGAAATGTAGCATCATGAGTCTTGATGAGGTTGAACAGTCAGATGTGTTCCTGTTCAGACCTAGGTTTGTGGTTAGCCTCTGAAAACCATTGAAGACTACGCTCATATGTGTTCCTTCTTGAGTTCCCACACTGCTAGGTCAGATGTGTTCCCTAGAGTGATTGGTTGATAAGCATATGATTCTAAGCGTGTTCCCATCCTCGTCGGTCATATGTGTTCCCGACATTGCATGGTTGATAAGAAGTTGATGTGTTCTTTCTTCTACCTTTAGTTCGAGTGTGTGTCAAAATCATGAGCAAGCACGGGCGGAAGTAGAGAAAGTGTGAAAGTTCTATTGTTACCATGTAAACACTAAGGGGGAAATGTTAGGAATTATAGTATTTACATGAGTGTTCGGTAAATTAGTTGGGTAAAATAATTTTGGTTAATTGTTAAGAGTTATTGTTTTATGTGAAAGAAATATAACGTATATAGTCTAATATTTGTGGTTATTAAAACCACTCACGGAGTTAGGAAAAGTTGTTAGGAATGTTTCCTATTTTAAAGGAGATGTAATTGCCTATATAATGGCATGCTTGTTTATTGAATATGAAATATCCATAATGAATTGAATGATAGATCATTATTCCATGAATAATATTTTATTTTTCTATGTAAAATCGATCCAAATTCATTAAGCCTTAAACCCTAAACCCTAAACCTTAAACTCTAAACCATGTGCCCTAAACACTAAACCCTAAACCCTGAACTCTGCGACCTAAACCCTTAACCCCGAGACCTAAACCCTAAACCCCTAAAACCAAAATAATAAACCATCAACCCTAAACACTAAATCTTGAGCCCTAAACCCTAAACCCTAAACATTAAATACAGAGCCCTAAGCTCTAACCCCTAAACCTCATATATTTCTCAGTAGGTCTCATGAGTGAGTTCATATTTTTAAATATCAATATTAGGACCATATTTCCTAGTCTTGTGCCCCGTAACCATCTTTGATTTTGCTTGTTTATGAGAGGTGGGATAAGAAACTAAATGGATATGGCATCTACCTTGTGCCTTGTAATGCATTTTCAAACATTGGAGTAATGCATCTTGGAAAATAAAATTGAACCTCATAAATCCTCTCAAATTTCCATCTTACACAAGCACTGGACATATCAAGATTTGTTCTTCAAATGAAACATTTGTTCCCAACAGCTTGTAACTAAAATAATTATTCAAAAGAGCATCAAAAACATTTCTTTGTACCAAATTATTCTTGGATATATGGCATTTCCCTCCTTCAAAATATCAACAGATGAAAGACATCAAATTGTGATGACTCTCTTTGAATGTTCTTCCTATGAAGCATATGAACCCTTTTAGTTGAATACTCTTTGTCAATACTAATAAGAATGGATAATACACGAACATTACAAAGTGAGTGAAATATTTCACATGCGATGGGAAATGGGTAACATTTCTTTGTACCAAATTATTCTTGGATATCCGGCATTTCCCTCCTTCAAAATATCTACGGATGAAAGGCATCAAACTATGATGACTCCTTTGAATGTTCTACCTATGAAGCAAGATGAACCCTTTTTAGTTGAATACCCTTTTTCAATACTAATAAGAATGGGTAAGACACAAAACATTACGGTGAGTGAATGGGTGGACCTAAACCACTGAGCCATAAACCCTAAACCTTGAGCCTTAAACCCTAAACACCGAACTCCGAACCATAAACCTTAAACCCTAACCCCTAAACCCTAAACCCTAAACCATGAACCATCAACCCTTAACCCTCAACCCTAAACCTTAAACCTTGAGCCCTAAACCCTAAACTTTGAGCGCTAAACCCTAAACCCTAAACCTTAAACTCAACCTCAACCCTCAACCTTAAACCCTAAGCCCTAAACCCTAAACCTTGATCCCTAAACCCTCAACCCTCAACCTTAATTCCTTAACCCTAAATTGTATACCCTTAACCCTTAACCCTAAACTTTAAACCCTAAATCCTAAACACTAATTCTAAAGCCTAAACTATATTTTTACTACCCGAACCCTAAGCCCTAAACCATAAACCCTAAGTGCTAAACCATAAACCCCAAAACCATAAACCATGAGCCTTAAACCCTAAACCATGAGCCCTAAATCCTAAACCCTAACCCCTCAACCCTCAATCCTTAACCCTCTACCTTAAACCCTAAAACCTAAACCATGAGCCCTAAACCCTAAACCTTAAACCTTGAGCCCTAAACCTTAAACCCTAAGCCATGAACCCTAATACTTAAGCTCTAAGCCATAATCCTAAATCCTCAACCCTAAACCCTAAACCCCAAACCCTGAGCCTAAAAACCTAAATCCTAAACACTATACACTAAATCCTAAACCCTAAACCCTTAGCCCTAAACCCTCAACCCTAAACACTCAACCCTCAACCCTGAGCCCTAAGTCCTAAGGAGGAGGCACATCACAATCACCTCATTTTTGCCATAGGACGTAAATCCCATTCGGGAGCAATCCTCTATCTACAGAGTGAGGATCTCATTTTAGTAAGAAGTAAACAAACTTCATAGAGATGGTTCGTGATCACTAAAGTGAATTATGGACCAAATTTTAAAATTAGTACCAATTCAAGCAGTGGTAGGGCCAAAATCCAATCTAGAAGGTCAAAAAGCCTACAAAACGCCTAAATGTTTTTGCTTAACAAAGACCGACTACAATATATATGGCTTGAAAGTTTTAGGTCATTGCTGAAATTCTGAAAATGAGTAAGTATTGACTAGATTAGATTTTGAAAAACTATCTTCTAGATTATAACTATCAAAGCTACAGGACCACTTCCATCAGGTGCAAAGTGACCCTAACTTCTTATATTTACTATTATTTCTTTATACTTTTATTATTTCTTACACTTAACATTTATTTTAGTAAATATGGCTCCTTCAAGCCCTTCTAAACTTCATATATCCCAAAACGTGTACGTGTTTCATAGCACTAGAAATGCGTATGCGTAATAACGTAAGCATGTTATAACGCACACACATTTTAGGTTTTGAATTCCTGAGCCTAAGAAAACATAATGTGATCATGTTACTGTAAAAATGCGATCACATTTCATTCATTTTTTTTTTTGTCCACTTTTTGGCCCCGACTTGGTGTACTTACCTCTACCATGATATGTCACCTAGGGTATCAATTTTATGGTTAAATCATTTAAAATAATATCCTTGGTACGAGAATAAGATGTAAACCCTTCTTTGTGTACTCCTCCACTTCATTATGGTGGTATAATTTGAAACAATGTTATTTCCTTTGTATATTGTTCCCCTATCATAATTAGAATTTATATATTTGATTGATTGATCATTTTTATGTTTTATAATTTTCTTTGTGAAGATCCTTATAGCTTTCTGGAATGGAAAGAACAAAAGTTATAATCAATAATAGGAAGAAGAGTGAAGTGGAGAATACCTCTAGCAATGTTAAAACATGTGATACCAATAACAAAGAATTAACAACCTCCAAAATGTCTAGGGGCCACACTCCCAAATATTGGGTTGTGAACAAAAAGGACACAACATATTGAATCTCTAGGGGAATGCATCCAAAGAGAATATCGCTAAAATAATAAGAAATGACCTTCTCAATATCTAGGGAAAGTAAGCCAAAGAGAGGATTTTTAGTGAATAAGAAACACCCTCACAATGATAAAGTCATTGCAAACTATGTTGGCTATGGAGGTGAATCTAAAAATGTTAGAATATATGGAGGAGAATATGAAAAAATTATGTTTGAGAAAATTGAAATGGATAAGAAACTTTCATATTTGACTAAGAAAATTGAAGAGTTGATGGGGAAGAGCATGGAAATAGAGCTTAAATTCATCAAATTAGCTTGAAAAATAAGAACCACACGGAAATTCATGAAGAAAATAAGAACATGGCTCATAATAAATTAGCTAATATCACTACCATGTTGGAGATTCAAGATCATACCAATGTATAAAAAGGTATTGGGTTTCCTAAAGAGAATAGTGATGCAACTCACGGTCAAAACAATGATATAAATGTCAAGGAAGAAAACTTGGAGTTTTTATTTTATGTAATGGTTTTTGGTATATGAAATATGAAAACATGATATTTTTGAAACAATATCTCTTAAAAGGATCCCCAATGCAATTTCAATTTCTTTGTGTTTGTTATTTTATGTAATAGTTGTTATATGATTAATGCACTCTTTACTTTTGCACTTTTAATATATTTGTTTTAAGTAATAATTGTTGTTATATTTACACTTATATCCATTTTAGGAATCTCGTTAGATTGCTTCATAATTTCTAGAAGTGCATATGTTAGAAATGCAATTAAGAGCATAAATAAAGGGTGATTCAAATGGATTTAAAGACTATAACTTCATTTTCTTTGTACTTGTCCAAACTTTTCAAATGGGCATAGTATATTCATTATGCTTGGAAATGCATTAGAAAGTGTCACGAAGATAGTATGACCATTGGTTCTTTACCGACTATAACTTTCATCACGAATTTCTATGTATACGGATGCTTGTACTCATTCATATATTTAGCATTGCTTTTTGTGCCTAGTCAGGAATTTACTTTACACATAGTAATAAATCAAATTGAAGTTTATATGTGAAGTGAATGGATTCAATGATTATTATAAGGATTAGTGGTCGATGACAAGTTTAGATGCGAATTGAATGGATTAGTGTCCTTCCTACCTCAATTAGTCTAAGATTAGCACTGGGTGTTGGATTAGCCATGGTCTTTCCAAGGATTTAGAAGATAATAATGTAAGTCCTAGTGATGACATATTATATGTAGATCTGCATATAAAATTAGGTTTTATGTTCTTTCAAGAAGTAGATATAAGACATTACTTTCTAGTAATAACCTCTTTACTACATAGTATGGAAATTTTATATAATTCATTAATCGACCATATGTATTAGAATCCACTTAATGATAGTAT
Source organism: Taxus wallichiana var. yunnanensis (assembly GCA_018340775.1). Classification (NCBI taxonomy): domain Eukaryota; kingdom Viridiplantae; phylum Streptophyta; class Pinopsida; order Cupressales; family Taxaceae; genus Taxus; species Taxus wallichiana. Next base: position 735,893,036 of record CM031234.1, on the reverse strand, counting down.
TTATAAAATAATAATATAAGTCCCCATAATGATGCACCATATGTAGATCTACATATAAATAAGGTTTTATGCTCTTTCAATAAGATGATATTAGATATTACTCTTAGTGATAATCTATTTTCTCCATGTAGTATGGAAATTTTATATATTTCAATAATTGAGTACTTTCAAGAATTACGGTGTTCATGACTTTATATATATATATATATATATATATATATATATATATATATATATATATATATATATATATAATCTATCCAATAATGATTACATTCAATAAATTGTCTATATTTTAGCAAAGTTGATTGTTCTATCTTTCCGAATCATGCCAATTTTTTGTCAATTTATTTAGTCGAGTCAAATCTTATCTAATTGTAAGGATTTTCTCAAACTCTTTGAAGTAATGAATTACTCATTGGAATAATTTCAATCATGTAAGCTTTGTGGTGTTTTCATATTCGGACATGTTGGTTTAGTAAAGGAAGGTTGTGAATACTTCAATGGTATGAATGGCTCATTGATTAGGACTTGTAGTGGATTCTTGGTTATGCATGGTTATCCTTTATGGCCATGTTGGAAATCTTGAGGAAACTCTAAACTCAATCATCAAAATGAAAATCTACTGGTTGTGGTTGAGTACTTATCAAATGTGTGTTGTTTGTGTAAGTGTGTAGTTGAAAATGGCCTCTGTCACCTTCACTTTCTCTCATCCCCACATGACCTATAAGATGCTTTCTTTTAAGGTCAATGTATCAAGTAGGGAAAATAATACAAAATAAATCTTGTTATCCTTATGAAACCTCTTTGGTTTCGCATGTAAAAACTACCTCCACTTTACATATATGAAAACCAATGACTGGTCATATTCTCCCCTACTCTAAATCAATGGATCAATAGTTAGGTAAATTTCAACTCAAAAGAAAACATTTGTTTGGGCCTCATCTAGGATCCACTTTTTTGTTGCTTGGAGAAAACAACTTTGTTAATCTTGTAAAACCTCGTCCGGAATAGATGTATCACATGTATCTATGATCGTTATGCTATAAATCTAATGGATCTAGGGTGTTTTTACTAGCTTTAAAGATATGGAACAAGAAGTATTGTACCCCTAGATCGGTGATATATATTTATTTGGGGTGAATCTCAAACACACTTTGTTGTTGTTTTGAGTGTAAGCGCTTCAATTCTATGAAAGTCCTTCAAAATGGATTTTCCAAAAAAGTGCACCTTAGTGGAAAACTATTGTGTTGACTTCTCTACAATCTCCTAGCTAGGAGAACAGGGATGGAAATGCTAGTTTAGTGTTTTCTAAACTTGTGGCTTATTTTGGGGTCATTATCTAGTTGATTCAACTAATTATTTGAAGTGTGTTTCCTCAAATGAATGGAATTAGTCCCTTATCACTTGGACTCAACCCTCACCGAAAACTTTTTTTGAACTCTTGGGTGTGGTCCTTAGTATACCAAAGAGTGTTGGGAGTGTCACATATATCCTCCGTAAACCCCGACATGCTCTATCAGTACTTCATATCCAAAGGGGAAATTGTTACATAAACACTCATGGTGGTGTTTTTATTTTCATACATGTGCTCTCTCTCTCTCTCCTCTCTCCTCTCTCTTAGTTAACTCTCTTCCCCTAAACTTAGTTAAAGACCCATTTCAACATTGTGTTGACCCATGTTATTCTCTACAAGCTTATAGGTGTTGTGGAGATATTGTAAATAAAATTTTTAATTTGAAGATAATTGCTCCATTATCTAATTATACTTGTTTTTTAATTTTAAAAGAGAGAACAAAATTTTGATTTTCATATACTTGTTTAGTTGTATTATATCTAGGTAAATCATTCCTATTCATAGGATAATTTATCATTATAGTTCTTAAATTTTGAAAAGGCCTATTATATTGTAATGTAGTGGAGTATTGAAATTATTTTTAATTTCATTAGTCTTTCCTTGACTTATTCTTATGATGTTCCCTTCATTTAACTCAAGACTAGAAATTTAGACCCTAAATCTCGTGTAAAGTGACTTATTCTTGTCTATGTGTATAGGTTAACTTGATGTATGTGTAAGGAAGAAACTTAAATGATACCAACATCATATTGGGTGACCTACCTAACTTAGTTTGAGTATAGCATGTAAAAAAATGGTCTCACTATCCTTTTGTAACATTGTGAGGAGTTGGTCACACCTATGCTAGGATCCACTAGTGCCCATGCCAATAAAGACCATCTCTGGTATCATCCTCTTAAAATTAATTTGTGAAACATGTTTAAAATTAACTCGAATAGTAAATAATACTTTTGACATAGTTAGGAAACTCTCTTATTCTACCTTGTGTGTACGGTATTTTGAAGTGTGACAAATGTCTTAAAACACTTCATCATAATAAATGTGCCTCTTGAGTACAATAATTCCTTCTTGTATTTAGATGTGAAAATCTAGTGATGTCTTCATGATGTAATTGTATACTCCTAGTGATAGTGGGATGATCATAACCCTAATATCATCTTAGTAAAATGCTTGTGGATGGGTTTTTACAACATTTTAATGGTATGAATGCCTGGTAAGAACTTGGTGAGCTTTGACCCTCGAGTTTTATATTTTATAACCTTTAGAATGATTGATGAAAGTGAAGTGTGGTGTCTAAAAATGGGAGCATGAATAATTTAGGGAATAGACACCTACTCTTGTAACGATTGTGAACGATTTAAGAACATGTATTTATTCTAACGAATGGGATTCAACCTTGTTAATTGGTCGGTGAGTTATGTCTTGAATCCCCTTTCCTCATTTTATTATTATCTCTATTGGAATTAAAGTGAATCCTTGTGTGCTTTTATGTTTTGTTAAACAACATGATAAAATTATACAAGATGCATAAAATAAATTTATAATTTGTGTGGTTGGTGTTTATGTTGTGAATTGTATTTTTTCAATGTTGTGGAAGAAAATAAAAATTCATTGTCTTATTTTTAAATACCATGGTTTTAGCTATAAACTTGTATCAAATAAATACTAGGCATGAAACTAGAACTTTTCACTACTTGGGATTTTACACTTAACCCTACATTATTGCATCTCCACTCAACCCTATTAGGGTTTTCAAACACATCACTCCTATAACCAATTCCAACCAAAATTATTATTTTTCCAATCACATTTTTCATTGTTACACCTACATGAAACCAAAGGATATTCTACAAAAAAAAAACATAATTCAAATTTTAATTGTAACTAGAAAAAAAATTGATTTACAATTTGAAGTTGAAACAAAAATCTAAGAAAGTGCTCTTTGGAGGGAAAACTAATATCAATATACCCATCCCGTGGTGATTTTGTTGACAAAGTGAGAACCCCCGCTTCTTTTTGGGTAATTAATTGTAACTCCAAGGAATTAGAGATTTTTGAAGGCGTCAAAATGGAAATTTAGGAGCTCTCTTGTGTTTAAAACTCTTTAATATTACTTTCACATTATATTTCTAGGTCCATACATGCTTGATTAAAAATACTTAGTCAATTTTAGCTTGTTTTTCCTCGGGACAGCCCGAGACATTCATTTGTCTTTGTTTATACTAACCAAAATGAGCTCACACTTCATTTTGGGAAACTAACACCATTTTTCCCCTTGAGTGCTTTGAAATATGATTTTTCATATATTTTAAGTACTTGAGGATCCCGAAAGCATCTTCATTAGATTGGAAATTTCCTGTCTTTTCGAAAATCTAAAAATATCCTTCTAGTTTTGCATATTTTTCAACTTTCGTGCCTTAAGAGGTTTTCTCTAGTAGTTTAGCGAGCTTTTGGGCCCTGGGACTGCTTTCGCAATTTGCGCTTTTGGGCCTTGGGACTGCTTTTGCGTATTTGCATTTTTGCCATCTCATATACGAATCAATGTACTATCTTCAAATGCCCATAACTTTTGATCTAGGTCACCAAATGAGACAAAATTCAAACCGTTGGAAAGGTCTTGAAGATTACTACGTGATGGTAATAGTTTTGGGTCATGAAAATGTACCTTTTTAGATAAAAATGTTAAAAATGAACTCGTGTTTGTTTTTAAGTATGGGGTTCTATAAAAAATTGATGATGCCCATGTTAGGCCTACAAATTTTAATATTGATTGTTCCTGGGTGGTTGAAGAAGTGGATGGAATCTTTAATTTATAATTTCACCTCTCTCTCCTCTTCTTCTTCTATATGTATGTGACTCATTTTCATTGTAATGGATCCTCTACTACATTGAAATTGGTGTGTTTCATGGTATTTTACCTTTGAGAGATAAAAAGAAACACATCCGGAAATTCCTAAGTTTGATTCTACTGGTTTTAATAGACATTTGGTTTAGTTTCATGAGAATTATACAAATAAGACAACGAATAGCAAGTGGAGAGCCTTTTGAATACTTGTAATTATCATCAACGAGAAGAAGAAGAGGTAGATCAGTTCAAAGATCACCATCACCTCCAAATATAGTTCTCTCTACTCCTCCTCCTGATAGGCCTTTCTTGTTATCTTCTAGGGTTTTAAGACCCATCACATTCATGGCCCATCAAAGAAATCAACCTTTTGTGACCTTTAATGGTGGTAATCCATTGGCCTTGAATTCCCAACATGATATACTAGTATCTTCCTAAAGAGGGTCCCATATTTATTGTTGAAAATTCAACAACCCCTATTGAACACATCTTAGATATTGTTAATGTTTTCTCAGTCCATATTGTTACTGAAGATGATGTGGTAGTTAGGATCTTGGCCTCATCTTTCAAAGGAAAAGTATTACAGTGGTATAGAGTCTGCAACCTGCTTCTATTCATACATGGGATGATCTTGGAGAGAATCTTTGTAAGCATTTTGGAGAAAAAGTAGATAATATCTCTTTATTGGAGTAACTAACAACTATCAAAATAGCCCTTGTGAGTTGATGATGGACTTCAACTTCAATGTTTCAAAATACATGGGAAATAATTCCACTCCTCCTCAGGCCATCTCCTCAAGGTGCATTTTTATATTTTTGAGAGCTCTTAATTCTAATATTACAGTAATGATTCATTCAATGGGAGCTATGGTTTTTCTTGTTGCTTATGAAATAGCCATTCAAGATGAAAATTGTTTGGTTCAAATTGGTAAAATAGATCGTAGAACCCCAACCCCTCTTTTCTCATAATTTCCCAAATAAATTCAACCTTCTCTTGCCCAAATCCCAAAATCTAAAGCTAGTTCATCTAACCCTACATCTAATACTTCAAACAAGATAGATGATCTCAAAGTCTTCATCAAGAATATGTCAAATTAGAGAGTTTCTCTTAAGAAGCAACAAACCCAAGTTCTTAGACCCTACCAAAATCAGAATCAAGGGTATGGAAAAAATTACTAGAAAATTAGGTTTCAAGGTATAAATCCTAACTTTCCTCTCCAAGAATTACCACCTCCACAACATGCACCTACTCCTAGTTTGAGAAAAGCTATTGTTCCTGTTCAAAATAATATGATTCAAGGAAATGAGTGGTGTTTCCCATGTAATCAACCCCATACTCAAAATTATTATGAGAATGGGTTGAAAGGACAGGATCTCATGGTGTAAGCTTCTTTTAATCAAGATGAGGCCAATCACGGAAGTTCCAAATACTAGTGTTGAAGAAGTTCAAGAGGTTTCCCCTAAGGCCAATCTCATGTTTTTTCGATTTGATGAGTTTTGTTAAGATAACCAACTTGTAGGCGGCCCCAATAGACCTTAAATTCATGTTGTTGATAATATGAGGTCTAAGAATAGAGTGTTGGATACTCAACCTTCACATTCTCCTAAGCGGACATTTCCTTTCAGTATAAAGGAAATGAAATCGGGCAGATTGAAGTAAGAATAGTTGCCTAATGTTTCTAGCATGTATATTCTCACAAAAGAGGTTATTTCTTAACCAAAAGTTTCTTTCCCAATATTGGAGTAGTCAAGGAGAGAAACGGTGACATTGATGATGCACAAGGCGATGGGAATTCCTATGAATATTTTTGAACAAATGAAGAAAACTAATTTGAACATGATAATGTGGGATGCCTTTTCCATTCCACGTCAATTGGATCTATTACAAAAGGCTTTGAATTGTATCATTCAATCATAGGGGACAATAAAACAAGGGCTAGTATCTTCAATTAGATTATGCCATCCCAAATAAGAAAAAGTAAGTGAGATAAAGAAACCTCCTCCCTTTTATATCTCATTGATTATTGGCAAGCATCTAGTGCATAATTGTATGATAGATTCAGGAGCCAGCACCTCTGTGATGCCTAAGAAGATAGCATACACTTTAGGGATTGAGTATACTCTAATCACTAAGGGTATTTTATAGTTAGATGGTAGTACAATTAGAACGGTTGGAGTGATCAAAGTTCTTGAGATAACTCTCCATGCATGCCCTAGTCTAACTATTGCTTAAGACATATCAATTATAGATTTTCCTCCTCTCTTTGCTATTTATTTTTCAAGATACTTCACATCCATGGTAGGAGGTTTTTGTCCTCATTGGTCTCATATATTCTTGAGGAAAAGCTATGGAACGAAATTTACAATCAAATTTGAGCCTATCTCAACTTATCATGTTGAAGTCCATGATCCTAGCCCTATTAACTCAAGTGTCATGGTACAAGGAGAAATAAATAGTGATTCAAAACTAGTTGAAGCAGTACATTCATCACAATCGAGTCACTAATCTTATGTTAGATGGGTGGGATAAGGAAAGGTATGAATTTGATCCATATGACACTTTTGTTAAGACAGTTTAGGTACTTATTGCATGTAAGATGATGGGTATTTTATCCCAAGTCCATTGAGTGAAGATGGGGAGGATTCTCGAGGCCTATGGAAAATGTTCTTTGATGGTTCTAGGAGTAAAAATGGAGTTGGGGAAGGTGTTGTTCTAATTTCCCCAAAGGGTAAGAAGTTTATATTTCATCATAGGTTTCAATTTACATGCTCTAACAACGTGATCGAGTATGAGGCATTAGTTTATGGATTGTTGTTAAATGAGAAGAAGAAGATTAAGAAGTTACATGTGTTTGGGTATACTAAATTGGTCCTCCATCAAGTAAGAGGAAAGTGTGCTATAAGGAATAATATCTTGAAAGCTTATAAACATAGAGTTTGGTACCTACTTGAGAATTTTTAGGCTATTAACCTCTAAGTAATTCCAATAAGGTTAAATACGGAAGCTAATCGATGGTTGTTGTTGTAGGGTTACAATGTGTCCCACCTAGATATCTCATTCAAGGACATGACCAACATGTTAAGATGGTGGTGATACCATCCATCCCAGATAAAAATGTAAGTTAGAAAGTCTTTGAGAGTGACAAGAAGATTACCCATTTTATTGAGAATGAAGTTGAATTCTCACATGAGTTGTTGTCGAGGGTACAAGAGGTATATGGATATCAGATTATCCAATTAAAAACTAAAAATTACCAAGAGTTCTAGTTACTCTTGAAATCATATTCATCCTTGATGATGAGTTTAAATGAGAAAAGAAAAATATGACATGACTAATGAAGAAGACTATCAAAAGGTTGTGATTTCCCAAGATAAGGAGTTACTACTTGGAAAGGTATGTGATGAAGCTGAAAAAGAAGTTTTTGTGTCCTTATGTTAGAAATATCATGATATTTTCTCATGGAGCTATGAAGATCTTAAGGGTTTTAATCTTGAAATTATGCAACATGTTATAGATCTTGACCCCAATGTCAAGCATGTTAGGAAAAAGCAAAGACCCGTAACCCCAAGATAGAACCCCTAATGAAGAAAGATCTTTCCAAACTCATAGAGGCTAGAATTATATTTCCTATCAAGTACTCCACTTGGGTGGAAAATTTAGTTCTTGTAAGGAAGAAGAATGGGGAGATTAGGTTGTGTTGATTTTAGAGATCTAAATAGAGCCTCCTTAAAGATCACTATCCTTTACCCTCCATGGATCAAACTTTACAAATAGTAGTAGGGGGTGAGAGGTTCTCCCTTTTAGATGGATATTCTAGATACAATCAAAATTAGGTTAAAGAAGAAGACAGTATAAGGAAGCTTTTACTACTAAATGGGAATATACGCATATGGAAAATGCCTTTTGGTTTATCCAATGTTGGTACTACCTTTCGAGAAAGCCATGAAATTTTATTTCAAGGGATTTATAAATAAGTTCATTATGATTTGCTTGGATGACATCACTATTTTATCAAAGGAAGGTTAAGATCACATGGAACATCTCCAGAAAGTGTTTGAAAGGTGTAGAGAGTTTGGGGTGTCACTCAATCCAAATAAATGTATATTTTTGTCCCACAAGGAAAACTCTTGGGTCATGTGGTTTCCAAAATAGTATAGCTATTGACCCAAAAATAATTTCATCCATCCTTTCTCTCCCATTACCAAACATAAGAAGGCATTGTTGTAGACACAAAATCATGCACTTACTATTATATTACTATGCTAGCAAGTATGGCATTTTTATATATGAATCTTTAAATAAAGGAGTATTCACTAGTAACACATTCTCGTGTCCCTTCCCTTTGTTTTCATTGTATTCTTTTATTTCTCATTTATACATGTCACCTCTTCTCTTTTTGTCACTCCCACATGGTTTTATGGTCAGTCACAAGAGTCCATGTATGTCAAGTATTTTCACAATTGTTGTCGTTTGGTCTAGAAACTAGCACCCTATACTTCGGACTCTAGCGCCTAGGTGCTTCTATCTAATATTGGGTGCTTATGTCCCCCTTATTTCTTATCTTTATTTTGACATTTTTGGTTGGTATTTTCGGTTATCCTTTCCCTATTCCGAGGTACCTAGTCAGCATATCATGTTATTAGTGTCGAAATTAAACAAGATATCCCTATATAAAAAATTCATACATACCATTATTAGGGGCTAGCAACTATTGGGATATCTACATACAAAGGGATTACATTCTTTGGGCTTCTTATATCATCATACACTGTATAGGAAGGGTTTTCTTTTATTACATCCACACATTAGTGCATTTTATCTAGTTATAGCCCGCTATATCTTTGCGCCATCGGCAAAGCGCACATCTAAGGACATTATTACACACACACAATCACATAGAAATGGATTGGTTTTGAGATGTATTGCAGTGTTCATTCATAAGATCACCATTGTGATAACTCGAGGACATTCTCAACCTCATTTTACATCTTTATTTTTTAGGATTTGATGTGTTTTTGGGGTTTTGCAGGTGGATTCGATATTACAAGTTACCGGTGACATTTGTGGGGGTGCAACATACTAGTGACTGAAAGCGAAGATCGGTGGTAACCTCGCAACCACCCAAAATTTAGATTCTGAGATTTTGCACAAACCATAGCACTTGATAAGGTATATTAATGCCTGTGCACCGTAGTACCAACCCAAGCACCCTAGTCTAGGCACATCCGACACTTTCACAATTTTTTGTGCATCGTTGCAACAGTTTTCCAATTATGTTCATCAATATTCCAACATCGTGCACTCGGGAATTTATACTGATTTTTTTAAATCATTTGGTGAACCCACTCTTAGTCAAACTCAATGCCCTGGGATCCTCATAGCTAAATCTCTCCCCTAGGAAAGTTATGTCTCATGAAAGTGTGAATCCTATCCTTGATGATGAGGTTGTTATAGTTGAACTTATTGACCTTTATCGCTTCACTCAAGTTGATCACAAACTTTGCCATATTATTGTTGATAGTGAAGCTCACCTTCCTACTACTACTCCTAAAGACTATGGTCTCCATGTACTTTCCCCTCAATATGCACAAGCTTTTATGAGTTGCAAACCTTGTTATCCCAAAGGATCTCCTGATGTTATTGAGTTTTCCTCCACTGTTGGCATGCATACTGATGTCATAGATGTTATTTTTGGTGATATGTGTTCTCCGTAGATGTAAATAATTCTATTTATGAAAATGTAAATGCACATGTACATGATATTGTTGTTACTCATAGTCAAGATGATTCTAACACTTTATCTCATACTATTTCTAGTGATTGTAATGATATATCTCATGTAAGTTCTTCTATTGCTTTATATGTTAATGATAGTTTAGAAGAAGTAATTACTTGTGAAAATATCACTGATAGTGACATAGATTCCATTTCCGATCATGAGCATATTAGTCAAGATGATCCTTCTTTCCATATTGTTGAGTGTGAATTTCTACCCCACTTTTGGTTACTTCGAGATTGCTTCTAATATCATGCATGGTGAGTTTCCTCCTCTCATGGATACTTCTGAATCTACATCTAATGTTATTATCAAACCTCTATGCTCTCCACCTCCTATTTCTACTCCTATTATCATACCTCTCACAGTCTCGCAGAGGTTCCATCTAGCACTCCTATTGAGTCTCCATCTTCTTCACCTCCTTCTACATCCATTGTTTCTTCACAGATTCCCATGATCATTCATAATGGAAAGGTTCAACCACTTAATGTGCCTCTTCTTTCACCTATTATTCCATCACATGATATTCTATCACTCATGCATGTTGTTGGTCAATTAAAATCTCAGGTCTAATCGCTTACTCTAGAAAACAAATCCTATTATGCGTCTATTGATAAAAATTCTCTTCATGGAAGTCCCATTCCTAAGAAAATTCATAATTCAGCTTTTCCTAAGGATTTTTCCAAGCCTTCTTTCACTTTCTTCAATGGAACTCGAAATCCTTATTTACATCTTAAGCATTATCATCGTGTTATGGCTTCATATTCCAATGATCGATTAATACTCAAATCCTTTCACCATAGTCTCATTATTGATGCTCTCCAATGGTATACACATTTACCATTTGGGCCTATCAGCACATATTACAACATGGAAGATAGTTTTCTCGGAGATCCATGATTAACAATGGTCCTAGAATCACTCGACGATCGCTTGCCTAATTTGCATTAAGGAAAAATAAACCAATATTAGACTATATTTTATGCTTCAATTATTGTATGCATCAATTGTTAGTTCAGCCAGCTTGAGTTAGAAAATTAATTCATCTTTTATCATGGCTTGATTCATGCACTCGAAGAATAACTGCAATGTGACACATGTGAATCATTTTCACTCTTAAGCTATAGATTCATTGATCAAGAACAATACTTGATTTTTACACATATTATAGATCCTCCTCCTATTACATCTACTTTTTAAAGGCTTATCCGCCTCTTCCATCAATTGACCATCCTCCTAGGTCTCCATCTCTCCATCTTTTCCACCACGTCGCTGTACTCCATCTAATCCACATAGGTCTCCACACAAGACTCCTATTGCTACTCAAGAACCATTGCAATTTCCACATGCTGCCAAACCTCATGATGTGATGTGTGCTTTATTAGATAAACACTTAATTCACTTTCCATCTAATTAGCACCATCCTCCTCGTCACTTATAGCATCGCATGTGATCATCCATATTGTAACTTACATCTTAATGGTTGTTGTGCTCTACATGGAAAATTACAACTTAAAGATCAAGGTGTCATTGCCTTTGCTCTCTCTCTCTCTTGAGTGGTATTTATCTCCTATTCGCACATGTTTTCTTATACTTCGCTTTACTTATCTCCACTACCTAAGTTTGTTTCTCGTACACTACCCAAGGTGATTTTTCATTCACACTCTCCACCTAGTGCTTCCACTACTTATTCATCTCATTCGTCACATGTTATTACACCTTCTCATTCACCGCCTAATCCTTCATCATCTCCATTGTTTTCCACCACATATCCATTCATCGCCACTACTATTTTAGACATCCAGTTTGGTTCATATGCTTCTGTTGCTACCACTTCACATGCTTCCACTACACCTCGTTGGCCTCTCCATTCGTGGTAGGTGATTTCTTTGAAATCACCTCATTTCGCGACAATACACTCGTGTTCTCACATTTCTTACATGATTTTTGAAGGATTTATACAATAATAACCCCATATCACTCACTATCTACGCACTTGCACTTAATGTTCTATCTTTCTCACATACGTTATCAAACCATTTCCCGACAAATCATTCTTGTTCTATGGTTCATTCTTGATTGTTGAGGGGTCTTATATAAATGAACCTCATCGCCTTCCTCAAACATATTCCGGGGAATCACTATTCTCCCCCTTTTCTCTTCATCACATATACACATGATTACTTACATCTCAATACACCATTCTACTTTTTACTATCATCATCCTACTACACTATATTTACTCTCTCACTATCTCATACATTTATCTATCACTTGATATACATCATCATCCATGTTTATATCATCATGTTTTATGCAAGGAAAATCAAAAATCACACATTATCACACAAAAACACATCACAAATTACACATTAACATGTACAACTATCATCATACATCACACAAAACAAATCAATATCGAATAATCGCCATCACATTATACATCAATAAGAAACAACATAACACAATAAAGTGTCAAACCATCCATCTATATATCAAATCAAAATTATTTTTTCAAAATACAATCGCCGGGGGAAATCCCCATGCCTCAATACACCATATACAATAAACAATCAAAATATCATATATCATCATCATCATTATCGTTATATTCTATCGTGGAAACTCTAGAACTAGATGTTTCTCTACTCAATCTACGCTGCTAATCATGACTCCTATATCACTCTAAACGGATCTAAGCCAAATCCAAATGAACTTTTGCACCACATATCGGGCGCTACAAATCCAAAAAGCTAACAAATACATCTCAAGTTAACGCTCTAGTGCTTATGGTATCTCTTGCACACTTCATCTCTCGCTCAGCCTCATCTCTCTCACCTAATAACACAAAGACAAGTGGCCACTATAACTACCATAGGATCAAACAAATGGGCATGCTCGCCGCAATCACATCCACTCACTCTAATATCCCACCTCCTGAGATCACATCAAGAGGTACATTCTGTGTCAATGTGCAAATGGATGTATTAATGATCAACATACAAAAAACAAAAACAACCATATACCATATACCATACGAAACTCAAATTCATAAAACATAAAACAAATCATACTCATGTTCATCTCACCCCAGATTTCTACAATGTATGCATTGGGAACAAGCCTCCGCTCCTCCTCCTCCTAATGGTGGATCAAAAGCCACATCTACCATCACAGGTAACAATACCAACCACCTATGGGTATCCCATCACTCAGTGTATGCCTTGGTAAAACCTACATCATCCACACCTATCAGCTCAATGGAAACATCTACCTCATCTAGACTCGGGTGTTCTAGCTATGCTCCTATGGGGCCCAGCCTCACACCCGGCCTCCTCGACTATAACATCTCTCAACCACACGTTTGGCTCTAAAGGCACATCATGGGCCATGTCAAACTATCTCGATACTCATTTGGCCTAAAATACCTCCGATACCCCAAGAAAGAAATACTCCAACCACATAGTGTGATGAATACATCGCAACTCCCTACCGCATCCTCACCCATCCACCATACTCCCTATATGGCCTCCATATAATGGCCCCCGGCCTCATCCAATCTATCATAACTCTATATCTCTTAGTGTCCATCCACCTATTCCGGATGCATACCCATCTCATAGCAAATATATCTAGGCTCATCCACTGTGTGTGGCCCACCAAGTGGTCTTAATATTGAAATGTGCTCATATACCCATACATGTAATAATGCGGTAGCTACAAGGCCACCCCCATGATCATCATGTGTAAACCTATATAATTCTCTATATAGGTAGGCCAATACACATCTCGCCCACGTGTGCCTCATTTCATGCTCCTCAATACTCTAACGTATATCATGCATCTTATAAAATATACCCACAAAGACCACCCTCCACTGTCACCGATGACGTTATCACCATTCGATAAACTTTTGCACTCACAGAACACCCGATCTCAAAATCACATCCAAACTAATATAGGTCTCTATCTGACCCATGTCCCTATAAAACACCTTTTAGTTGTTCGCATCTTCCTAAGTAGCATCATCTATATCCATAACATGTACCCTCTCTCTACCACCATCGGCAATCGCAACATGTGATATACATCCTTTAAAGTCATAGTCATCTCACCATTGGTTAACCAAAATGTGCACATATTTACACACCATCTCTCACATAACGTTGTGAACATAGGCATATTATGGGGAACCTCCCTTAATCTCATTATGTGTCACATCCCTACATCTAGAACATCCCACTCCTAACTCGATAACCCTAAAATCAGCAAAGTACTCAAATGATGACCATCGCGAACTCCTCGAGTTGATGTCTCACTACGCAACACAAATACCAACAACATATCGACATCAACTCCTCATATAGGTCCAAAACACATAACAAACACCAACTAAATTCATAAAAATTCTAAACTTTGCAATACATAGGTCATCCACTATCTTGGGACTACATGGCCCATAAACAAGTCTCTCGACGCTAGAGTCCAGACCCTAGCACCTAGAATCGGGCTAGTGTCCCGAGGGATGCTGTGCCTTGGCCGTTACCATCTAGGTCTGAAACACCAACAACATATCATCATCAACTCCTCGTATAGGTCCAAAACACATCACAAACACCAACTAAATTCAAAAAAATCTAAACTTTGTAATACATAGGTCATCCACTATCTTGGGACTACAAAGTGCCCATAAACAAGTCTTTGATGCCTAGACTTAGGACCCTAGCACCTAAAATCGGCGCTAGTGTCCCGAGGATGCCCGTGCCTTGGCCGTTATAGGTCTGAAACACCCAAAAATTCAAAAATACAAAATTTGCAAAAAATTTGAAAAATCAACACATTTTCATCAAAATTTTCCAAACATCTTTATACATGTCAACTCATCAATTGTCAATGTTTTCACGACCTCAGCCACTAGCTTGAACATAGTCATCCTCATCGCTCTAATTTGTGGCATCATCGCAATTCCAGAGCTCAATTTCCAACTTACTTGTGACTCAAATGAAGTTACTATTCACTTTTTACCACTATTATATATAGTAACTTTCAATTATTCCTATACTAAAGTTATTATCTCGTGATCACTTTCACATTAATACACGGCATATGGTTCCACTCATATCTTGATCTTCGTTAATTTGTTTTCATCCCCGTCTATGGCATTCACTTCAAAATTCCTCCTATTATCGTGTTAAGTACATTTCACAAAATTTTATTTTAATCTCACGCATTTTTCATCGACTTTTACAAAATCTTACAAGAATCTTCTATATATCATTCGAACATTATTTCATCATTACATCTATACTTTTGGCTCAAATTTTTGTCATCATGTCCCTTCACCCTTTTTCCAAAAGGAGGCATACAATCAAGATAACCCTTACGATCCTCTCCAAGATCTATATAATCAATTGATAATCTTCGCACATTACCACAAAAACTCTTACTCTAATTTCATTCAAAAAATAAACAATTCAATCTACTCATCATTCAAATATATTTTCATTCCCCCTAATGACCTAATCTGGGAGCAACAAAATATAATTTTTATAGCCATTCAAGTACTGTGGAAAATTCATTCCCCCTAATGACCTAATCTAGGGGCAAAAAATGAAAAATTCTCCAAACCACATCAAATTTATTCCCCCTAATGACCTAATATGGGGCAAAAATTGAAAAATATCTCTATTTTAATTCAATCGAATAAATCAATCAAAGAAAATTTCTATCATCAAAATAGTATGATACGCACATTCCATCATTCCTCCTAGATGACCTAACATGGGAGTCACATCATTCTAAAAACCAAGATCTCTCCCATATGACCTAACTCGGGAGTTTCATCTCTGTCTCTCCCATATGACCTAACTTGGGAGTTATATCTCTATCGCTTCCGTAGATGACCTAACACTGACGCCATCTAGCATTTTTTATGCCCTTAGAGTGGGGGTAGTGAGACATCGCTTTCCTTTCCTATACTGCTCCTATATGGGTTATTCAACTTGGATCAAAATTGAGTGAAATTTGGTCTTTATAACATCCGTAGTGGTTGGACCTTTGAGGATGTCGTTAAAGTTGGAGAATAATACACCTTTCTCCCTGCACTTTTCCTCTGGCGACAAGGACACCCAAATCCTCCATTTATTCGAACAACATACAAAATCAGGTTGGGAATTGATCACTCCCTTCCCCATTCAAATCTTCACTTCGCAACACAATCAAAATCTCCACATTCTCTCGGATCAAGATTATCAATTCTCTTCAATAGTGTTCCTTATCACACTCACTTTCTCTATTTATGCCACATGGATTGACACATTGATCCATGGTTCACCACGCTACATATTATTTTGTGTGTAATTATACAATAAGGGTTTCTCTAGCTTTCACATAGGTATGTTCCTTACTTCCTTTACACTACTTGAATTTCATTCAAATAGCATAAAGGGGGAAAATGTAGACACAAAATCATGCACTTACTACTATATTACTATGTCAAGCAAGTATGATGTTTTTATATATGGATCTTGAGCGAAAAGAGTATTCACTAGTAACACATTCCCTTGTCCCTCCCCTTTGTTTTCATTGTCTTCTTTTATTGCTCTTTTATACCTGTCACCTCTTTTCCTTTAGTTACTCGAACACTATTTTTGGTCAGGTCATAAGGATCCATGTCTATCATTATTTTCACATTTTTCGTCATTTTCTCTAGGACACTAGCACCCCATACTGGACTCTAGCACACAAAGTGCTTCTATCCAAGATTTCAGGCGTTTTTTCCCCTTATTTCTTATCTTTATTTTGACATTTGTGGTCGGTATTTTTGTTATCCTTTCCCTATCCCGAGGTACCTAGTCGGCATGTTGTGTTACTAGTGTCAAAATTAAACAAGATATCCCTATATAAACACATCATACATACCATTATTAGGGATTTACAACTATTGAGATATCTACATACCAAGGGACTGCATTCTTTGGGCTTCTTACATATGCATACACAACATAGGAGGGGTTTTCATATATTACATCCACACATTCTTACATTTTATTTAGCCATAGTCCGCTATATCTTTGGTGTCATCAACGCAAGGGAACCTAAGGACACTATTGCACACACAATCACATAGAACTACATTGGTCCGAGATGTAGTGCAAAGTGTTGTTCAATCGTAAGATCACCATTTTGATATTTGAGGACAGCTTTAACCCTCATTCTACATCTTTATTTTTAGGATTTGATGTGGTTTTTTAGCTTTGAGGGTGGATTTTATATTGTAATTTACTTGGTGACATCCATGGGGGTTTCATAACATACTAACAACTAAAAACAAAGATTAGTAACAACCTCACGACCCTCCAAAATTCATATTATAAGCTTTTGCATAGACCCTGGCACCTAAGAAGGGATCCTAGTGCCTAAGAGCCACACTACCATCCCAGGCACCCTAGTCTAGGAACATCCGCACTTTTTCAATGCTATGTGCATCGGTACAATAGTTTTCCATTTTTGTTCATCAAGAATCCAAAGATTAGGCACTACGGGAATTCATGATTACCAACTAAGTCATTCTTCCTTTCTATTACATTTAGGGTTTTGATTTTATTAGATCATATATACTTATATTATTAACATTTTCTTAATTCAGATTGTAGCATATTTAAATTTAACAAAAGAAATAAAATATACATTTTTTTTAAAATCAATCATAGTCTTTTCTTGGAAAAATCAATTTTGTTAGGAAATTTGTTCCTAACTTTACAGGATTAGTGAAACACATCACTCATATGCTGAAAAATAACACTCCTTTTAAGTGGACTAATGAAGGTAAGGACAAATTCAACAATATTAAGGAGGCAATAGCTCAAACTCCCACGCTTGTTAACCCAAATTATGAAAAATATTTTATCTTGTATGTTTATGGGGTTAAGAGTAGTGTGGCAACCATTCTAACTCAGCAAAATGATGAAGGTTTGGAGAAACTAGTGGCTTTCTTTAGTCAAACATGAAGGACTATGAGCTAAGGTATAACCACATGGAAAAACAAGTCTTTGCATTCATGAAGTCTCTCAAAAATTCAAGCATATGCTTGCGAATAATCCTATCAAAGTGTTGGTTTCTCACCCTAGTGTGAGATATTTCATAATGGTGGAAGAATTTAGTGAAAAGAGAGTTGGATGGGTAGCAGAATCATGGAATATGATGTCACAATCAAAGCTACCAAGCTGGTTAGAGGTAGAGGATTATGTGAACAAATTGCAACAAATGCTAGTAATAATGACCAAGAAGCCTCTTATACATTTGGGGAAGAGGAAGAAAATATAAAGCAGCAGTGCACCTAATGGAAACAATTTTTTGGATACTATGAAAAGGTTTCTAGCAACTAGTGCTTATCCTCCTGGCTTGGAAAAAACAAAAAAGGAGGCATTTCATGATTCATTTTATTCCTTGTATTTTGATTGATGGTGTCCTCTTCGAGAAAAATCTATAGGTGATTTTATTGAGGTGCATTAGTATGGATCATGTTGAGAGGATTCTTGGTGAATTCCATGAAGGCTTGGTTGGTGGTCATTTTTCTCCAAGAGCTATAGCCATGAAGATCATGAGGGCTGGCTATTTTTGGCCCACACTATTCAATGATGCTCATTCATGGGTTAGGAAATGTAAGGAATGTGCCTTATTTACTAGTAAGAAAATATAGGTTGCCCTTCCATTTCATCCAATTCAATCAGACCAACCTTCTCCCGATGGGGTTTTGACTTCATGGGTATGATCATCCCAAAGTGTCTAGTGTTGGGCATAAATGGGTTTCACCGCCATTAATTACTTTACTTGGTGGATCGAGGTTGTTGCACTAAAATAATCTACCGAGACAGCCATTATGTATTTCTTGGAAGATATTGTGACAAGGTTTGGGGTCCCTCATACCATAATATCTGATAATGATAAAGCATTTTTGGGTTTAAGATCTCTAATTAGGCTCTCAAATATAGTATCTATCTGAAAACTTATTCCAACTATTACCCTCAAGGTAATGGCCTAGCTGATTCCACCAACAAAAATTTGATCAAGATCATGAAAATAACAATGGAGATAAATCAACGGCAGTGGCACACAAAATTCATACATGCTCTTTGGGCTGATAGGATCACACCAAAAAGATCAATAAGTAATTCTCCTTTCATCCTTGTGTATGGTAGAGAGGCTAGACTCCCAATATCTCTTGAATTTCCTTCATTAGAGCTAGCCCATCAGATGGAATTAGAAGGTGAAGATGAAAGAGTAGTTAGAATGGTAGAGTTGGATGAGTTGGAAGAGTTGAGACAATCAACCATGCATAAATTAGAAGAACATCAAAAGCTAACTAAACAATGGTTTGATAAGAAATATAGTGAGAAAACCTTCAAAGAGGGAGACCTTGTTTTGAAGTGGGATGCAGATAGAGATAAACCAGGAAGACACTCTAAATTTGATGCACTATGGAGTGGACCATACATCATCTCATCCTGTAAACAAGCTAATGCATTTGAGTTGTCAAATCTCAATGGGGAAGTACTTCAGATCCTAGTTAATGGGATTTATCTTAAACCCTCTTATTGAGAGGTATGTGTTTCACCTTGTACATAGTAGGTTTAGTTTCTCTCTTGTTTCATTTTTTTGTTGTTGTTGGGGGGCGCCTTCTTTTGTCCTTTCTTGTGATCACCGATTGAGATTCCCTCCCTCAATATTTTGTGGTGATCTCCTTAAATAAGTGCTACGTAGCACAAGTTTTTGGCATTTTTCATATCCCCCTACGTTGTTTAAGCCATGGTGAACATCGAAGGTGAAAAAATGTGGATTCAAGTGTGGAAACATAATTTCTTATTGCTATTTTGAGACAACATTAATATTTGGGTCAGGTGGGGATTTTGATAAATTCTTTAGGCCGGGACTAATTAAAAATTAGACAAGTTCATAAAGTGAGTTTAGAATTTTCAATATAGTTTCCAGGGTTTTGCTTTGACTCCATGCCCAATGGATATTATAGATCACTCGATTAACTCATTTAGCAGGAAGATCTCCCATGAGTCACCAAAATGGTGGCATTCAAAGTGTAATTTTGAGCATAGTTTAGAGAGAATGGTGGAGTTATCAAAGATATTTTAACTACGAGTTTTATTTTAGTTTTTACTTGTTTTCTCATTATAATGGTGCCCAAATCACCTACAAATGCCTTTGGACAAAAAAAACTCTCCTTCTAAAATATGATTTGAGTTGTTATGACCTCATTATGGCCCCATTAAAATATAGATAAGAGTTGAAATTGGTTTTTAAGCATAGAATGAAGTTTCTACGGTGGTGCTAGCATGATCATAGTCATTTCTAACAAGTTATATCTCAATATTTCACTCATCTTCCTGATATCATGTGATTGAATTGGTGTCTTCTCTTAGATCGGTGCTTAAAAAATATTTGGTCATTTTCTTGCAACAAGGGGCATAAAGTTTTAAAAATCAAACCATCATAATTATAACACTTGCAGAGATCCTGGGAATATGTCAAGAAGTGGTTTTAGGTACATAGATTTAGCTTTGAACATATTCTAGAACCATTTGATATTTCTTAAGGTATAAACATGAAAAGATATATTACATGGCATCTTGAGATCCCTTCTTGTCTCTTCTTCTCTATAGATGCAACTCAAACTTAATTGTACGTAATTATCTTCTGGATGCAAGGTTACTCTTCCCAATCGGTTGGCCAAACATTTTGAGTGCCTCTTACCTCTCGGGTTAAGCTCTATAGATGATTCACCACCTTGATTTATGGTGGAGGTAGATTGTGTATATTCTATCTTTTAAAATAAATGGAATTGTGTCTTATATTTTCCCTTTGTATTTGTGTTATTGTGTCCCTTAACTCTATGTTATCCCCACAATTTATCAGGTGTGTGGCATATAAAATATTGCAATTCACTATGTCTCAAGGTTTAGAGTGGGAGTTTGATTTAGATGCATGTTTTGGTTGTGGCTTATATTTGTTCTCTGGATCTCGTATCTTGTATTCTTACTTGTTGAATTTGATGGAGAGTGATCCACTTCTTTTTTAGTGTCATCACCGCCCTTTTATGTTTTCCCCATTTTTTTCCCCTACAATCTAGTATATTAATGTTTAGTTGTAGTTGGTGATTGGCATTAGAGGACTTAGTGTAGGAAATCATCCTTCTCTCGTAGGTTTGTCCTAATGAGCAAGGTCCAACAACTTGGGAAAATTCCCATTGTTATTGTTGAGACACTCTAAATTTATTCAACTTTGTAGATCTTTCACGGTGCACACTTTTAGTGACAACAATTTTTGGCATGCCCGATGGGGCAAGTTTGAATATTGTTTTATCTTTTTAATTGTGTCATTATAGACTAACTTGTGTTCTTATTGAGTTATTTTTTTATTTTCAAACAAGGATGCAAGTTTTCCTAATTTTATAAGTAAGATTTAGTTTGTTCTTAGTTCATGTTTGGTTTTTGAACCATATTTTCAAACACCTAGCGACTTCATTGGTCTTAAAGACCCATTTCCTCATTTGTTGACCCTTTTCCATATATTTCCTTATTCTTATGAAGTTATACAATCATGGTTCTTTCTTTCCCTCATTGGAATTCTACCGTGGATGATCCAAAGGATCCTTACTGAGAAATGCTGATCTATAATCTTCTCAAAATCAGTTATAGGAAGTTGCATCCATAGAGAAAATGAGAGCTTTCCGGCGTAATTTGTTTGCAAAAAACTGAGCACGTATGCAAAAGTTATGGCCCGCTGAAATTTTTCACCAATTGGTAAAAATCTGGACTACGCAGTGACATGGACACATGCACATCCACTAAGTGGACTAATGAAATTAGAAACGTGGTACAATTGGTATGAATTAAAATTTTTAGTTTTCGACACCGGTCTTCGACACTAAGTTGTGAATAGGTGGACCCCATTATTTGTTGGTTAGGGGCCCTCAGCTAGGTTCAACACACTCGATTGTGGAGGGGTGCCTTGGCCTCTAATCTTCATATTACCATTGATGAGCTTCTGTATATATATGCTCTTGATTGTATTAATAAGATATATTTGGGACTATTATATAGTGCTTTGAAATGTATTGTAATGCATTGGATTATATGGCTCGATGGACATTCCGACTCGGCGAGTCGAGCTAGCTTGGCCGACTAAGTCAACCTACCCACCGAACCTCGCTTAACCACCCACCACCATTCTATCGGCCAGAAACTCGCCACCTCACCCTTATCTCTTTGCCAAACCACTCATCTCATTAGCGTAATTGCTTATCCATCCACCAACTCCCCTATCTCCTTCACATATCCTCCACAGAGTCTACCAATTAAGCGCTTGCCTCCATGTGGCCAAACTTAGTGCATTTACCAACTACCACCAAACATGTCTTTTGCAAAAGTGTTCTATTGACCGAATAACATTCAACCGCCCCATTTTAAACTACTTACCTATTCATCCTCCCACACATGTGGGATTTTACTATCAAGATTAGCCAAGGATCTCAAATTGTGCGCTTAGCAATGCTTGAACCTTTTCCATCGTGGTAAAATATAAGGGGCTTGACCGTTATGCCCAATGTTTGGAAACAATATAAATTGGGTCGGGTTTTATTTGAAGGGTAGTTAGCGAGAAGTCCTGTGTATACTTGGAGGTAATTTGTGGGAGCTAGGGACATTTTTGGGGAAAACTTCCAAGGAGGCTATGGCTATTTTTTTGCTAGAGGAACACAATGAGAAGGTCTAAATCATGTAATACTTTTGTAAGTGTTATTTTCTTATGATTTCAATAGATTCGTCCCTTTAATTGGACCCGAGATGTAGGCTATAAACGTTGAACTCCATTATCATGGATGGTGTCAAATTATTGTCAATTTGTTTTGGTTTTTTTTATTACCACAAATTTCTAATTTTAATTAAAAATACAAGAAATTCGTAATGTCGAATTTACTCCATAAAATCATTGTTTAAAGAAAAATTTTGGATGAATGTTGCAATTTTTCTTATGATTTTGGATCATTTGGTATCATAGTTGGTCTATGATCAAATTAACAATGTTTGGATTGTAAGTTTTGTTGAATGATAACAAGGTCCCATTCTAGAAAGGGTGAAGGAGAACTAGCAAGTGTTGATCCAAAAATTGGTACAAGAAGATCTCAAAGCCCAAGGATGGAGGAGGACGAGAAGAATAATTTCATCAATCATTCCTTTAGATGAAAGAAATGGTGGAAGAATTGTACCGAGATAGGAAAAGATAGAGGAAAAAGAAGCTAGAGGAGGTAAAAAGGAAGAAATATCTAGTTTTGATTCTGATATTCCTAAAGGTGAAACACAAAAAATATGATTTTATTCCTTCATTAAAACTAGATATAAAGTTTGAATTGCCAATGTATAATGGGGAGCTTAATGCAGAGAAGTTGGATAACTAGATCAAGAAGATTGAGGTATATTGCAAGGATTCAAAATTGTTGATGATGAAGCAAAAATTCATTTGGAAACTCTTCGAATGGGTGGCATAACACTCATATGGTGGGAGAGTAAGCTTCAAGAAGTAGATGAGAAAAAGGTAAAGAAATCACTTCCTGGTCTGATTTTGTTTCGATCTAAGACAACAATTTTATCCTCTAGGATACATGCAACAAGCTATGATGGATTGGAAAACTTTGAGAAAACTAAGGGACAAAGTGTTTAAGATTATACACAAGAGTTTAGGAAAAGGGATCTTATTCTTGGTATTTCTCTCCATACACAAGAAACACTACTTAAATATATTAGTGGATTACATAGTTATCTGAGACATATGATTCTCATTTTTAATCCTACTAATCTTGATGAAGTGTGTGTGTGTAAGCTACACATTTAGAAGCAAGAGGGAAAATGACTAAGGATTCTTTCTCCTCAAAACACAAGAACAAACAATCCGAAGGCAAAGAAAAAGGTTCGAAAGAACAAGGAAAAGGAAAGGGTAAGAAAAAGACAAACTCTATTGTTAAGAAAGAAGATGAAAAACCATTTTGTAATCATTGTAAAAAGAATCATGATGAATCTAAGTGTTGGAAATTACATCCTGAAATGAAGCCTAAGTGGATGACTAATAAGAAGGGAAAAGAGAAGAAAATGAATATTGTGGTACATGATCTTGGGTCTGATTCAAGAGATGAAACCAAGATCACGGCCATGAGTTTTCAAGGTTGTAATTCTTCCTCTTCTTCTAACACTAGTTCATCAAATGTTGCATCTTCTTCTAATCAACAATCTATGCATGATGAAAAGAAAAGAAATGATCTTTTCCACCTTAGAGTTGTTTCTAAACATACAAAAATAGACACTCTATTTGATAGTGGATCTCAAGCTAATATGATTTTAGAGGAGGTTGTGAAGAAATTGGGACTCAAAACCAAGCCACATCCTAAGCCTTATCCTTTGGGATGGGTTTGTGATGATGCAAAGTTTGCAAGTAACAAAAACTTGTAGATTCAGATTTTCCATTACAGACAAGTTTATTGATGAGGTTGATTTGGATGTTGTTCCTTTAGATATTTGTGGTGTGGTTTTGGGAAGTCCTTATCTATATGATCGTAAGAAATATTTTATAGGGAAGAGAATAAATACTTGCTTGTTAAGGATGAGATTGAATATATTATTAGATCTCATCGTGTGAAAACAAGTCTTTCCTTGGTTACTACAGGGCAGATGAAAAGGCTTGTAAATTCAAGCAATAATTTTGTACTCATGGTGATCAAATCCAAAGAGAAAGATCACGAAAAGGATTTTGAGGATTGTGATCCTAAACATCGTAATGAATTGGTTAAAATTGTTTCTAACTATGATGATGTTTTTTAGGATCCACAAGGTCTACCTCCTAAAAGAGGGGTTCAACATGAGATACAATTGTTACAGGATGCACCTCTTCCCAACATTGGTATGTATAGATTGTCCATGGTTGAAAATGAGGAAATCAAGAAACAGGTGATGGAACTATTGGCAAAAGGAATTATCCGTCCAAGTTCATCTCCTTGTGGTTCACCAATCATTTTGGTGCCAAAGAAAGATGGCACATGGTGAATGTGTGTTGATTTTTGTGCCTTGAACAAAATCATGGTCTTTTAATGGGGAGGAAAACATCGAGATCTTTTGATACTCTAAAAGATAAAATCAGTATTTCTCTTGTCTTAGTACTTCCAAATTTACAATGCAGTCATTTGAGATTGAGACGGATGTCAATGAATATGCAATGGGAATAGTCTTCATGCAGAACAAAAAACCTATTTGTTACCATTCTAAGACCTCCACGAGTGAGGTACAAAATTATCCAACTTATGATAAAGAGTTGTATGCATTGGTTCAGAGTGTTAAAAATGGAAACATTACTTGATGGGAAAATAAACAGTAATTCATACAGATCATCAATCCAATACTTACAAACACAAACCAAACTACAATAGTCTAGACACTTCCATTGGATGGGATTCTTGTAGCAGTTTCATCTCGTGATCAGGTATAAGAAAGGTATACAAAACAAGGTTGTTGATATGCTATCTAGACCTCTAGTTGTTGCATCTATTATTTTACAACATATTTCTTTGGCTCATGATAGTTATAAAGAACAATATGTTTATGATGTTGATTTTAAAGAAGTGTATGAAGACTTAATGAGTGGAAAACAAGTAGGAGAATTGGATTATCATGTGCATGATGGAATTTTGTATCATTCTGGTAAAATTTGCATTCCACAAAATGAAAGAGTGCATATGATTAGGGAATCTCATACTTCTCTTATATCTGGACATTTTGGTATTGGTAAAATAATTACACATTTACATATGTATTGTTATTGGCCTAGAATGCAGAACATGTAACCGGTATATAAAATGATGTGTTCTTTTTCCCATGAGAAAGCCTAGCAATAGGAAGTTAGGACTTTACACTCCTCTTCCTATCCCTACACATCCATGGGAAAGTATTTCCATGGATTTTGTAGGAGGTTTTCCCATGTCATGAAGGAAACACGACTATTTATATGTGGTTGTGGACATATTTAGCAAGATGTGTGTGTTGATTCCTTGTACTAAACAAATAACTGGTGAAGGGATTGCACATTTATTCTTTCAGTTTATATGGGTTCATTTTGGTTTTCCCACTTCTATTATTTTAGATCGGGATTCTAGGTTTCTTGGGGAATTTTGGTCAATTTTGGGGGTTTGATGGACACTAAATTGAAGAAAATAATTGCTTTCCATCCACAGACTGATGGCCAAACAGAGGTTGTAAACCATCTGTTCAGGGGGTATTGTGGTAAACATCCTAAATTATGGGATGAACATTTGTATTATGTGCAACATGCTTATAATTGTGCCTTACATTCTTCTACTATGAAGTCTCCTTTTGAGACTTGTTTTGGTTATATTCCTAAATCTCCATTAGATTTCTCTTTTGGACAAGAAATTGTTGTTAGTGGACTTAGTGATACTGACAAAGCTAAAAAGTTTGTGCAAAAAATACAACAAGTCCATTAGTTTGTCCGAGAACAGTTGGAGAAAAGTCAAACAAAATATAAAGCAAGGCATGATAAACATAGAACTGATCAGAAGTTCCAAGTTGGTGATTTAGTTTGGTTTCACATCAACAAAGAAAGGCTGACAGGTGAAGGGAAAAGTTAAAACCAATTCGGTATGGTCCATTCCGAATTTTGGAGAAAATTGGTAACAATGCTTTCCAGTTGGATTTACCTCCATACATGCAAATTTATTCAGTTGTAAATGTTGAAAATTTGAAGTTGTATGAACCACCTATGATTATTGATCATGATGTTAATGTTGTACCTTTTGTTGATGATTTTACACCTGAGTATCTAGATGAGTTGCAGGATGATATCATTTTGGATATGAAGGTTAGAACCTCGCAAAGGGGTGATGTTGAATATCTTCATGTGGGTTTTAAAGGCATGCATCCAAGAAAGGTGAAATGGATGGAAACTGGAAAGGTGAGGGAGAAGTACCCTCACCTCTTTACCAATTAAAATAACTTTTAGAGGTCCAAAAGTTTCTCAATGGGGAGGAGTGATCCAGAGGATCCTCACTGAGAAACGTTGATCTATAATCTTCTCAAAATCAGATACATGAAGTTGCATTGCATAGAGAAAAATGAGAGCTTTCCGATGGTATCTTATTTGCGAAAAATGGAGCACGTATGCCAAAGTTATGGCCCGCTAAAATTTTTGGCCAACTGGTAAAAAAATTTGACAATGCGCATGTGACATGGACGCGTTCACATCCGCCAAGTGGACCAAAAAAATTACAACACATGGAAAATTTGGTAAGAAGTAAAAATTTGGGTTTACAACATCGGTCTTTGACACTCGATTGTGAGCAATGGGCCCCACTATTTGCTGGCTGGGGCCCCCGAGCTAGGTTCGACACACTCGATTGTGGAGGGGTGCCTTGGCCTCCAATCTTCATATTACCATTGATGAGCTTTTGTATATATATGCTCTTGATTGTATTAACAGGATGTGTGTGGGACTATCTTATAGTGCTTTGAAATGTATTGTAATGCATTGCATTGTATGGCTCAATGGACAGCCCGACTCGGCAAGTCGAGCCATCTCGGTCGACCGACTCGATCACCTTGCGAACATGGTTAACTTCTCGGCTCACCATTGTATCATCCATGAAGTTGTCACTTCACCCTTATCTCCTCACCAAACCACCCATCTCCTTAGCACAACTACTTATCCATCCACCGACCCCTTATCTCCTTTGTATATCCTCCACGTAGTCTACTAGTTAAGCGCTTACCTCCATGCGGCCAAACCTAGTGCATTTAGCAACTACCACCCAACATGACTTTTAAAAAGTAGTTTGTTGAATGATTAACATTCAACCACCCCCATTTTAAACTACTTACCTATTCATCCTCCCGCACATGTGGGATTTTACTACCAAGCTTAGCCAAGGATCTCAAATGGTGCGTTTAGCAAGGCTTGAACCTTTGTCATTGTGGTAAAAGATAAGGGGCTTGACCGCTATGCCCGATGTTTGGAAACAATATAAATGGGGTCCGATTTTGTTTGAAGGGTAGTTAGCAGAAGCTTGTGTATACTTGGAGGCAATTTGTGGGAGTTAGGGACATTTTTGGGGAAAACTTCCAAAGGAGGCTAGGGATATTTTTCGCACGAGGAACACAGTGAGAAGATCTAAATCATGTAATAATTTTGTAAGTGTTATTTTGTTATGATTTTAATAGATCGGTCCCTTTAATTGGACCCATAGACGTAGGCTATAAACGTCAAACTCCGTTATCACATGGATGGTGTCAAATTCTTGTCAATTTGTTCGGTTTTCTCTGATTACCACAGCTCGCAAATTTCTAATTTTAATTAAAAATACAAGAAATTCACAATTTCGAATTTAGTCCATAAAATCATTGTTTAAAGCAAAATTTTGGATGAATGTTGCAATTTTGCTTATGATTTTGGATTAGTGCAACATAAAATCCTCCTCCACCTTCATTCATCCAAGTTTCCTCAAAAACCAAAGATATGAACCTTATCATGATGGATCCACATATACCCCATGATGTATATGATTATCCTACTACTTATTGTGGTTTTCATGAACAATAATATGCTTGTAATGGAGGTAGCTTCACCTATGATGTTGATTTTTAGTTGTAAATCTAAACCATGGAGAAGAATATGCGAGAGAAAAAGAGATGATTGAGAAAATAGGAGCTAGATATCTTGGTCCTAGAGAACCTTGTCCATTGGGTGATCCTTGCCAAGTTTGTACAGACCCTTAACAAAAGATGCTAGCCATGGCAAAACACCTAATGAATATGTAATATTTGGTTGAATGAATAGAGACTAAACCATATGGTCTTAAAGAACCATGTCCATGGGGTAACCCTTTATCGATCATATTATCTTCCTTCTCATTCATTTTAAGCCTTACAACCTTCTAAACCTAAAACTTATGCCTCCTACCAATTTTTGGATTCATTTAATCTTCATCCTCCTCCCAAGAAAGATAATATACCTACTTCACCATTTAAACCTTTGTAGATAGCCTAGGACTCGGTCCTTCTCTCATTTCTTAGATCCAAATCCATATGCATATGAGCCTCATATTCAAACACTTAAATCCTTCCAGACTCCTCAACCTAAGGTGTATGTTGCATGTCATTTCCTTAATCCGCCTAAGAAACTACAAAGAATAATCTCCCACCACTCTCCCACTCTCACTAAGAGTATTGCCTAGTCCCAATATCTTCATGAAAAATTAGTCTCAAACCATGATGATTTGAACTTAGTATATTTGAATGACTAACCACTTGGATAGCCCTTGTTAAGATTGAATTTGAACTTGTGGTGGTAAAAGGGATGCTCATCATCCTTTAGAGCATGAAAATATGACAATATCCTTAGAGAGGCACCCTAAGGAGAAGCAAACCAAACAAGAAATCATGAAGTATTTGAAGGAGTGGGCTGAATATTTTGAGAGAAACAAGTTCCTCATCAAAAATTTGTAGCATCCAACCTCTTGCAAGAGCACCACAATCTTTTGAGGTAATCTTCATTACTAAAAGCTAAGAGATAAGTGTTTCCAATTGTCATGAATATGAATGTGATGATGAAGCCATAGCTCATTTTTTCAAGAGCTCCTGTTAGTTATATTGATCGGTCTTCGATTAGAGATGAGGTAGATGAGCATAAGAAGGAAGAGAAAGAGGTGTTTGACACCAAGGATGCTCAATTATACACATAAAATGAATAAAATCTTGTTGAAATCCCTAAAGATTGTGTCTATAATCGAGATAGAGGTGAAATCATGTCTTTAAAAGGGAGGAGAAAAGGTGTTCTATGAGTTATAAGTTGTGAATGAAGAAGATGGCGTGCAACTCTACAAGCATCCTTTAATGCCCAATCATTCAAGCATCTTGGAGGATAGCCTTGAGAAAGAGAAAATTAGACATGATTTTCTACATTCTTTTGAGTTACATAGGCGGAAGACATCATTAATATCTTCTTGTTTTCTATAAAAGGTGAGTATGATGGTCGAGCTTTATCTCCACTTAAATCCAAGGGGAAGAGAAGGGAGTAGAGCTATATGGAGAAAGAAATGTTTTTGAGGGAGAAATCAAAAGGGAGGATCGGAAAATTTCGGAAAGTGAAAAGAAAGAAGTATTATCTAATCTTGAGGATGTGGAAGTACCAATTGAACTCATAATTATTCCACTTCGAACACCTATTCTTCCTCAAAAAATTCTTCTTGTTGTCAAAAATTCCCTTGAGCCTGCAATAGAGCAATAAATGTCATTAAATGTCAATGAGGAAGAGGAAGATATGTGTAATAACAAGGATGATCAATTAGAGGAAAAATGAACAAAATTTTGTTGACATCCTTGAGGATTGCATTTTTATCAAACAGAGGCGCAATAAAATCTAAAAGATGGAATAGAGGAAGAGATTTTTGACCTTGAAGTTTTGGATGAGAGAGAGTTCCAAAGTATTACTAAGAACTCCTTGTTTTTTATTGGAGGTGAATGTGATAATCAAGCTTTGCCTTCATCCCAAGAAGCTAAAGAAAAAGATATAGAGATGGTACACTCTTTGTTTGAGGTTGAGGAGAAGAAAACATATTCCAATGTTGAGGAAGAAGTGTTTGGTGAGAAGAAAGAAAAGGAAGATAAGTTACAAGAATTCATAAGCATTCTACATGAAGAAGAGATCAAAGTTGTTGATTTTACATATAGGGGTAGAAAGATGAACTATCCCCCACACTTGATGAATTTGAGAGCTTTGTAGCTTCTATTAAGGATGAGAATGAGGATCAATCGTCCTTCATTTTCAAAACCTTTATGGGAAGAGATCGTGGCTTTACCAGATTTTAAAGAGAAGGAATATGTGTTTGATAGCTCTATCCATGGAGTTGAATGTAGAAGAGATGGGAAATTAGATAAAGAAGTCCATTGGATTTGGAAGTTGGGTGTCCAATCAAATACCTAGCTAGATCAAAGCCTAAATCATATTTTCCACTAGTCATGTTCACTTTAAGAAGACCTTTAAAGTGTTAAATGTCAACGCATACACACCTGCTCAAACAAAAAAATAAAGAGTGTGAAGGTGTTTGTTCTATTTGAAGTTGATATTTTGGAGAAGGAAGAGGTGTTGACTATGTTTTCACTTCCCCAACTTACCCTTGTTGTAATGTTGATCTCATTGCCGCACTTTATCAAAAAAGGAAGCTATTGTTCCCAACTAGTCTATAACTTTGTTTAGTTGTTTTTGAACTTTATTAGAGTAGAAGTAGTTTAGGTTTGCTTATGGAAAAATAAATGCTCTACACATTGCATGTTTTCATTTAGAACATGTATGATTTTGGTTTTTTACATAGTGTGTGATCAGCCACTCTTGAACTTGTGTATCACTTAGCTTCCTCTAGGCTTGAGCAAATGTTGAACCAAAACAATTTGATTTAAATCATATATTTGACTATTGAGGAGTTCCAAGCAAAACCATAACTTCAAGGGAATAACTCATAGGTTTTGGCAAAGATTTCACGGTCTATCTCCATTTTTTTATAATAAGGTGAAAAGTTTTCGGGTTTCATAGTATATTATGGAAAGGAGACCTTGAGAGCTCTTCAAGATCAAAGTTTTTAATTCGATAAGCTTATCATCAAAGTTTGCAAGGATGTAAGTTGTTTTTCAAGGGTTTTTAATGGTAGAAGAAAGAGATTTTTAAATGTTTACACTTGAATCCATGCCCAATGGACACAAAAGGCTATTAGACTATCCATCTAGCGGGAAGATGACCCTCTTATTCGCTTCGAAATGTTGTCAAAATGAGCACCTTGCTTCTTTTTGCGTAATTAATTTTAATCCAATGACTTAGAAGCTTTTAAAGGTGTCAAATAAGCATTTTAAGGAACTTTGTTGTGTTCAAAACTCTTTGATATTACTTGTAGAGAATAGCTCTAGGTCCATATACACTTAATTAAAAACAACTTGGTCAATTTTAGCTAGTTTTCCCTTAGGATATCTTGGAGAATTTGAAAGTCTCGTGAACCCAAGAGTTTCGATATCTCAGAGGTTTCGCAGTGAAAATTTGGCGGTTCCAATGAAAGATTGAGAGCCCGAGAATCAACGTGGTCCAATCCATGTGGCCTCGGTCTCCGAAGGAAAATTTAGAAAGGATAATTCAAGCTAGCCGAACCCGAGATCCTGAAATCCAGAGAGCTCAACACGTGGCACTGGTGTACACGTGGCAGAGCCTATACACGAGGTAAAATTTGACGGTCTTAGCTGGTGGAAAAAAGAGCTCAGGAACATCATAGAGCGACAAACGACAAGGTTTGGTTTTTGGCCATATCTTTTGACTAGAGGCTCTATTTGGCTTGAGAGTGGCGGCATTCGAAGCATGATTAAGAGGGCTTCATTTTGAGCATAGTTGTCGAGAGAATGGTGGAGTTCTCAGATATATTTTAATGACAGAGTCGTGGAGTAGTTTCAACTTGTTTTCTTGTTCTAATGGTGCCCAAATCGTTACGAACCTAGAATATGATTCAAGCTATTATGACCTCACTTTGCCCCACACAAGCATAGATAAGAGTTAAAAGTGGTTGTTAATCGTAGAATGAAGTTGTTATAATGGTCCTAGCAAAATCATAGTTGTTTCTAACAAGTGCAGCTCAAAACTTCGCTCATCTTCCCGATCTCATGGGATTGAATTGGTGTCTTCTTTGAGATCAATCCAAACAAATATCTGCTCATTTGTTTGCAAAACAGGGCATCAAGTTTTAAAAAATTAAACCATCATAATCGTAGCACTTGTAGAGATCCTGGGAATATTGCAAGAAGTGGTTTTAGGTGTATATTTTCAGCTTTGAACGTCTTTTAAAGCCATTTGATCTTTCTAAAGGGATAAACATGAGAAGAGATATTCCATGGCACCTTGAGATCCCTTCTTCTCTATAAATGCAACTCAATTTTAATTGTAAGGAATTATCCCCTGGATTTAAGGTTACTCTGTCTAATCGGTTGGCCAAACATTCTGAGTGCCTCTGACCTCTGGGTTAAGCTCTGTAGATAATTGATCAACTTGACTTATGATGGCAGTAGACTGTGTATATTCTATCTTTTAAAACAAATGGAGTTGTGGCTTATATTTGCCCTTTATATTTATGTTAATTTGTCCGTTACCTCTCTATTATCCCCATGATTTATTGTGTGTGGCATCTAAAATGTTGTAATTCATTGTGCCTCAAGGTTTAGAGTGGGAGTTTGATTTAGATGCATGCTTTGGTTGTGGCTCACATCTACTCTCTAGATCTATATCTTGTCTTCTCACTTGTTGAACTCATTGGAGAGTGATCCACTTTTTTCTTAGTGCCATCACCGCCCTTTTTTATGTTTTTCCCCATCTGTTTTCCCTACAATTCAGTAGATTAGTGTTTAGTTGTAGTAGGTGGTTCGCATTATAGTACTTAGTGTAGGAAATTGGCATTCTCTATAGGTCTGCCCTAAGGAGCAAGGTCCCACACCTTAGGGACATTCCCATTGTTATTGAAACACTCCAAATTCCTTCAACTTTGTAGACCTTTTACGTGTGCACAATTTCAGTGACAATAGTTTTTGTGGAAGAACTCTAAATTTATAAATAGGTTTCGAAATTTTCATGTGGTTCCTAAAATTTTAGTTTTTCGAAAACCGAAGAAATATTTCTCCCAAACTGTAAAGTTCTAGACCCTAACTTAATTTCCCTAGGCTCAAGCTAACCCAATCTTCCACTAGCTTAAAAAAATGAAAGATTAAACCTCAAACTTCAAAAGTCGAACTTTTTCTCCAAACCTTTAGTTGGATGCCCTTGTGTTTTAGCTAAATCATTTAATCTCTCCCCAAACTTCAAAACTTTGGAATGGCTAACCTTAATGTTAATGTGTCGGGTAAGAATAGATAATTTGGTACCGGTTCATAAGCATGCTTCTACTCTACACCATATCACCTAGCATCGTCCACTCAATAATAAAATAACATAATAGAGGAAATAAGTTTAAGGCAATAAAAAATAGAGTATGGTATCAATAACTATCATTAGCTTTTTAATGCAATAGAAACACATACCTCATATATATAGTCAATCACATAAGGGATGGGTTAAGAGTTATGTGATGATCCTAGTTTAAGGGTGTGTGCCTTAGTAGTTAGGGAAGTCATATTTTTATCCCAAGCATGTTCATATACCCACATAAGGATACACACACGACAGCCCACACCCCAAGTTCCACCTGAAATATAGTCATGAATTAAGTAA
Source organism: Taxus wallichiana var. yunnanensis (assembly GCA_018340775.1). Classification (NCBI taxonomy): domain Eukaryota; kingdom Viridiplantae; phylum Streptophyta; class Pinopsida; order Cupressales; family Taxaceae; genus Taxus; species Taxus wallichiana. Next base: position 735,858,710 of record CM031234.1, on the reverse strand, counting down.
AATCCTAGGCTCCACATGAGAAATATATAGTCATGAATTAAGTGAAATCCCAACAAAGAAAGATTACCCATAATGTCAATTGTGCACTTACAACCAACATGAATAGTGACAAAAAGGTACCACCATAGGGGATAAGCCCATGCTCAACATGTCGCTAGGTAGTTCTTCAACTACAAGAGAAGACGATGATGGTGAGGGTATTTGATGGAAGTAAAGAGAAATGAATATGACCCCATGTAATAAGAAAGCAAAGGATAAACTTGAGCCTCAAGGCGATAAGGAGGATGAGGACAAAAAGATCAATGAGGATCAAAGGTTACAACAACATACCCTACAAAGAAAGAAAGGGATGGTGGAACCTAATGTGAAGGAATGCCAAATAAGCTCGTGTTGTAATGGTCATAACAAACTTCATGAGAAAACTAATGTTTCAACGAGAAAAGGAAAAGGAAGAAGAGTTATATTGTTTATTAAATTATTAGTTTTACATTTACGGCAAGGCTAAAGTCTCCATGAGATATGATGCAAAACATTGATCCAATGAGACTAATTTGGGCCAAGCCCAATGAAAACGAAGTTGAGTGGACTAAAGAGGCTTATAATAACAAAGAGGGGGTCATTTCTAGGTAAGAAGATGAGGAACATAAGGCACATAACTTTTAAATAAATGTTTGCTTGCAATAAGGTGGAGTACATAAAATGTAATGCTTAGCTATTTAAAAAGGCAAACTCGTATCCAAGTTGTAATATTTAGCAGTCCCGAATAAGATACCCTAGACATTAAGATGCGAGAGGGAATTGTTATTTGCCAAGCCTTGATATGATAAAAGCCTCCAATGACCCTAAATGTTAGGAAGGTCCCGAAGGCGCAAGACAAGACACATGGATACAGTGTATGACAAGGCACTTAAGGTTATATTCACAAAGTGTATGAGGTGGGGTTGGAAACCCTTAAACCTATTTGGTACATTTGGGAAGGATTGGGACCTTATCAAGATGAAACATCAAGTTCATAAGCCAAACAAACATACAAGCTATTTAAACGCAATAAAATCAGGATTGATTTAGAGGAAATGAAGAGTTCACCTTCAGTTAAAATTCTCTCGAGTGAAGCCAATAGTGGATTGGTATTTTATGGTGACAATGAATAAATTTGCTCTCAAAGTCCATCAATGCCTAGGTACTAATCATTGATCAACCTTCTTGCTTTATTCATTAAAATAGATTTTTCTTGCTTGGCTTTGGAGTACGTATTGAAACCAAATTTGGTCACTAAAGAAATATTGAGTTTATTCATGGGAGGTGGGTTTTAAGGCAAATGTACCTACAATTCCCAGCACATTCTATGAAAGCAGATTCTATTGAACATAATTGCAGATATAAGATATTCAGGCCTTTCCAAAAAGGAAACACGAAATTGACAAAGCACGACATTGTAATAAGAAACACTATAATGTTGGAAACTGCCAAGGCATTGGTCAAATGGAAGTCACAAGCCCAAGGGACCCCTTTAATGACCAAAATGCCAAGCATATGCATTACTCCGAAAATAAGACGAGAGGCCAGCAAGTCTCGAAGGGCTTTCAAGCAAGTTTTAAGTTGTGAAAAGAATTTGGATTGTTCGTTGACACCCTATGAGTTAGTTTTATAACTATCTGTAAATTTTGAGACTGACTGACAACTAATCATAAATTTATAGTTTTATTGTTTGAAACGATAAAGACAAGTCCGTTCAAAGTTCACATAGGGAGCTTCGAGTTTTTGTGAGTTCTTGTGTCATAATATAAAAATGTGAGACTTCTATTCATTCATTCTTGGTGTCATGCAATTGAATTGACTCAATATATGTTTTGCTTCAACTTGGTAAGCTGGTGAGGTTTTCCATCATTTTGTTTACTCTTATAAATCCGAAATGCCATTTTCCATGCACATATATTTTTCTAATCGTTATTGAGCTCTGCCATTTACTTTATTAATGAGTACAATCTTTTGTATTTTTCAAAATACGTTGCAGATTGAGTGAAAAATTATCACACAAGAAGTTTGAAAACCTGTGTGCATAAATTGTCAACATTGTAATTGCATCTCTCTTATTGTCCTCTTTCAATTTTGTAAAGTGTGAATGAAGGTAAATCTAAACATTGTAATTACATTTCTGTTACTGTTCTCTTTCATTTTTTATAGAGTGAATAAAGGCAAGTCTGAACATTATAGCTATGTTTCTGTTATTGTCCTCTTCGTTTTTGTAAACAGTGATTCGTGAATAAAGCTACCCCTCCCTTGATAATCATGGTCACAGGACCATTGCCCCTTATAAATTCCAATGTTAAGAGTTCTTCAATAAAATTTATCTTCAAATCAATACCCCAAAAACAAATAAAATCAATGAAGTTTTATACATTATTTAGTGACATTTCCTTTTCCATTAACCTTCAATTGAAAACCATAATCTACTGAAATTTTGAAAAATTTGTAGCCCGAGGCTAAAAGTACACTTATACACGCTGCAGTCGACCAAATTTTAACCCAAAATGTTGGACAACATTGATGTGGAAAGAAAGCATTTTACAGAAGTCATAATTGTCTCGAAAAATTTAACAAAACAATCACAACCTATAATGGCATATAAGAGGGACTAATGTTCCAGAATAGGAATTTTGCACTCTAGAAGTAATGTTTTTGGTAAAAACTTAAAGATCCTGGAAAACAATCATTGTAATTGAAGTTGGAATAATTTCATCAAGGCCATTCAGCCCAAGAAGACCTAGACTATGGATTTCTTTTATTTCAATAGTAAGGTCATAACATGTTTGTAACTTCAAGGTTTATTGCCAGCACGTGCAGTGTCCTGCGAGAGCAGACTTAAGTTTTAGCGACCTCTGTTATTAAGATATTATTTGATCTTACTTTAGTGCGCCCCAGTTTATTGGCCAATTAGTTTTTTCGAAGCTTGGCACCACCTTTGAGAAATAAGGATAATTATCACTTTCAAAGGCAAGCCCGTGCATCATAAATTTTCAACCTAAACAAGCTGACAAAATGAACTGCAGAAACTACAGATTGATGGATGCATGTTAGAAATAGATTGTGGATTGTTTTCATTCAAAATAATTAAGAGGAATAAAACTGAAATATTAGATGGCACAAAAAGTATCCATATGGACATTTATATTAGTACACTACATGTGAGCAGGCAAGGATAAGAGCATACTGAAATTCAAAATCCTTAACATATGAATTAAGTTTGGAGCATATCCCATCTTTCCACCCATAAATACATTACACATGGGCATATTCCCGTGTTAAGAATTAGGTGTAGCCATGAAGAGTCGTATACTGTCGTACAACAAGCCCATGTGGAAACAAAAATAAACCCTTATATCATCACTTGAATCATCAGAAGCAGAGATGATTCAGGGATTTATGTCTGTCAAGAGAAATTATCTTTGGGTTATTTGCACCCACGACAATATTCCGAAACTGTTAGATATTATGCCAAGCCAATGTGACTCATTGCCAGATCATTCTGATAGAAAATGTCGAGCCAAATAACTTATCTTTCTTGAAAAATATCAGCATGACCTCATGATTATGTTTTCAAATTATTTCCTGAATGGTGGCCTGCATACATGGCTTGTTTATAACATTTTGACATTAGGATGAGGATTTAAAAAGAATGCCTTTGATTACCTCAATTGTGAATTTTCCATATGTGAAGACCATAACCCAGGCGAACTAAAACCAACTCCAATACCATATATATGATACTTGTCATTCGAACTTTAGAACCAGGGATCTCTGTCCAGCTGACAGAAATTTCTATGATAGGAATATTAATCCGTTTACATAGATATACTAATTCAACATCAAAGCACCACCTGCACAAAAATCCAAATTGAAAAGTGTATTAAATTTGAAATAATATTCAACCCAATGATGGTTGCATCAAAATTCCATACTAACAGTAAATATTAGCGGTACCGAAATGATCTGATCCTTTTTGGATATGATAGAAGTATGGACTGCTACTCTCTTTTCTAAGGTTTAAAATTACTCCACCTTTTAGTAAGATGTGTTTGATATGCCAAACTAAAAGATCAGATATTTGAAACTGCAAATATAGCACTATTTTTAAATCAATAGCTATTAAAGAAAATAACAAAATAATTACAAAACAATTTCAAAAGTGACTGGAATCGCGTCCTACAAAACTCAGATACCAGAAACATGACAGACTCCCTCCATTCTACCAAGAAGCTGCCTAAAATGGCATTTTGGGCGGGCCAATTATGTCACAATGGCACTCGAAATGCGTTTGGCATCTTCTAGACATTTTGGCAATGTTGTTTATGGCCCAACCATAAGCCTTTGAAGGGAAAAGACAATGTTATCCTCCAAGGCACTAGGATCCAGAGTTCAAACCTTTACATTTAATTGTCTATGATCCAAAGTTCAAACCTTTACATTTAATTGTTTATATTAGATGTGACGCAATTTTGAGAGCCCACAAAAATTTGTTAATTTCATGCATACCATACACAATTCAAACAATATTTGCAAGGATTGTATGAAATAATGTATGGCGTAGAATTGAAGCCCTATAAAATTTTAGCATTGTCTAAATGGAAATTGAACATTTTACATCCAGATTGATAGACAAAATTAAATAAATGGATAACAAAAACATCTGCTTTCATTTGTTTTTACCATATAGCACAAGAAAGCTCTAGTCTCTCACCACAGAAAATAATCAGCTAATCTACATAAGGTGGGTGATGATTTTGGTCCATAGAATAGTAGTAGTGCAATACAACAAAAGTTGTATATTGTAGGGCATAAAGGACATGTGGCTAAATGAGTCACCAATGGTCCACATGCCATGTACAACCAGGGATCTATGCAGCGAACTAGCATTTCCAATATTGTTAGGATTTACTATGTTAACAATTCCCTTTTTTTCATTTGCTATCACTAAAAATGTTTCCTTTGAGAACTAATAATAATAGTGAACTGGAAGAAGTTGAAGTAGAAGGCCATCTAAGGATATTTTTTATGCCTGCATATTTCCAAGACTGCAGGAGTACACCCTATACCGGCCCATGCCAGGTCCAAAACATACCTGGTACAGGTACCGGTACTGGTACCCTGTTGGTATGTTGTGGGTACGTGCACCCGTAGTGTACCACATGCATTTCCTTTTTAAGTGCAAAACAAAAACACTCCAACTTTAAAAAAGTAAAACCTAAACCTAATTTACCTACCCACCCCTCCTAAAGACACCAGTACAATGTTATTTATACACCCTTTTGCCTCCATTCTATTCACACACTCACATTTTCATCTTTTGCAAATTGGGAGCTTGAAAGTTGGAGAGAGAGATAGAAGCTTGGAGGAGGATGATAAGAGTTTGAAGGAGGATCAACTTCAAACAACGAGGAAGGAGTGATTTCAGGTATTTTCCATGCATCCATTGTTCTTCTTTTTTGTTTTTATCAAAAAAATTATGTATTACTATTAACTGGCATGTGATCAATGATCAATGACCATGAATGATGTGTTTGCACACATCATTCATGATCATTGATCATGATCTATCTATATTTATTATTTATTTTACGTTTTCTTTTTAATATTAATTAATTTTTAATTTAGTTTTGTATTTGAAGTTTAAAATTTTAGGGTTTGATGTTTTTTAAGTTTTAATTTGTTAAATGTCTACCCTCTATGTATGCTCTCACCTCGCACCATTTGTGACGAACTTGGTGATCGAATCAGAGAATGGCGTGTAGGAGTTAACAAATTAATTAGTTATGGGTTTGTTTTTTTAAGTTTTAATTTGATACATGTATACCCTCTATGTATGCTCTTACCTCACACCATCTATGGTGAACTTGGTGATCAGAATCAAAGAATGACATGTAGGGGAAAACTTGTATCTACTACTTTGTCAATGAGTGCTACTCCTAGTAGTGCTAGAACTTTCTAAGATGCACGACTTCCCATTTATCCATGTATAGCCTAAGGGGAAACACAAAATGATAGGTAGAAGTGATGTTAAAAACGCAGATTGCCGAGTTATTCAATGTGCAAAATAAAGATGATGCAGATGATGCCATTGGCAAACTCTTCTTTGCTTATGGGATTTCATTCCATGTGGCTTGCTCTCCTTATTATAAGGATGTTGTGGCAAAGATAACAAGAGCAAGACCATCATATGTGCCACTAGGGGAGACAAAATTGAGGACAACAATCTTGGATAAGAACTATTCCAAGATTAATATTCTAATGGAGAAAATGAAGGCTACCTAGGTCACTACTGGATGCAGCATAATCATGGATGGGTGGACGAACATTAGGCATCATCCACTCATCAACATCATGGTCACATTGTAATGTCCCCTTTTCTAAATTAAAAATAATTAATAATATTTTAAGTCGGGCCCATCCAATTCTTCATTTTGGGACAACTTAATAATATTATTATTAAAATAAAAGGTATTTTTAAATACTAAAGTAGAAAAAAGACCCTTAGCCTATTTTCATTATTTTCAGTTGGCTAAAAGGGAGAGGTTGCCCCTCTTTAGGAAGGAAAAGCAAATGTTAAAAAAGAAATAAAGAGGCCTACATGGAGCGCTCCACAAAGAAAGGAAAGAAAAGGTTATAAAAGCAAATGTTGGGGCATTATATACTTCTCTTTGGAAATTGGAGCATTGAGCTCTCGTTTTTAGTCTTTGAGGACGAAAACCCTCATTGGATCCTATTGGGAACGAAAATCATCAATGGTCACAACACTTGGGGACGAAAACCCTCATTTGTTGCATTGGTGGCTTCATCCAGAGTCACATTTGGGCTTCAAAATTCAGAATTTCAGAACAGCAAGGGTTTCTATCAGTGCTAGGGCACAAATTCCAGCTAGGGCACCTTTTTGGGGCTGCCACATTCATTTCCAACTTGATCTACCCATTTGGAGATTTCGGGATCACTTTTCAGTGGGTTTTTGTGGTTGGAAAATATGATTCTAATTTTATTGGATAGCTGATATTTTTGTGGTCAATTTGAGCTATCATTTGCATTTTATCTCCAAGTATTTATGAAGATATGAAATTTTGAAGTTTCAGCTGTTTTTGAGCAATAATTAATTCCAGCAGTTTGTAATTTATTGTTGAAGCATTTATTTTGCATGAATTCATCAAGTGTTTCATGTTGTTGATGTATTTTTGAAGATTTGTGTGTGGGAAAGGCTAAAATCTGAATTCTACCTAGGTCGCTTAGGGTTTGGTGGACCTAAAACAGGTCGCTGCCCTAATTCTTGCATAAAATTCAGTTTACTATCAATTGGGGTTTGTGTTATTTCCTTGTTTTTCAGTTTCAACCCAAAAGGGACATTACACACATGTACAAAGGACCCTTCTTCAAAGCTATTGATTGTTCATGGCACCGCAAGTATGCTAATTTTCAGTTCCAAATCCTTAGAGATGTTATTGAGGAGGTTGGACCGGAGAATGTGGTGCAAGTTGTGACAGATGCGGCCCATGTATGTAGAGCTGCAAGGAAGTTGATTGAGGTGGCCTACAAACATATTTGGTGGACTCCTTGTTGTGTGCATGCCATGAATAATGCACTCAAGGACATGAAAAAGATTGCCTGGATCAAAGAGGTCGTTAATGATGCTAGAGATGTGCGATGTTTATCTGCAACCACCACACTTCACATGCACTCTTCAGACCTTCTCTAAGGAGTTTTTGAAACCTATAGAGACTAGATATGCATCGTATTTCATTCTCTTGGAGAGGATGCTTGAGTTGCAAGAGGCATTGCAACTAATGGTCATGACAGCAAAGTGGAATTGGTGGCCCAATTCTAAGTCTAAGCAAGGGAAGAGGGTGAGGTGGTGAAGAGTGACACATTTTGGGTTGATGCAAAATACATTGTCTCTTTCATTACTCCAGTCTTCAAAGTCATTAGATATGGGGACTCTAATGCACCTAGCCTTGGAGAGGTGTATGAGTGCATTGACAGTATGCTTGGCCAAATGAAGGCCATTGTACAAGAGAAAGACCCTACATTGCAATTCTACAATGACCATATTCAACCAATCATTCATTGGAGATGGGAGAAGCTCAACACCCCCTTGCACATGGTTGCCTATGCATTGAACCCGAAGTGGTATGTGCAAAGGCTCTGGCAGAGTTACCCCTATACAAGATGCAGAGGTGAAGAAGGGGTTCATGAAGGCTATTTAAAAAATGTACAATTCTACAGATGCCAACACTATTCGTATGGAGTGGACAAAATTTGCCACTCTTAGGGGATATTTAGAAGAGGCCAAGATGGATAGGGAGACTATGGCACAGGAGGACCCAATTCTGTGGTGGACTATGCATGGGCCTGATTCTTTGACAACCACACTAGCTATTCACTTGCTATCCCAAGTTTCTAGTTCTTCTACTTCTAAGAGGAACTGGTCTACTTATGGCTTCATCCACTCTATGAAGAGGAACAGGCTTACCTCTAGGAGGGCAGAGAAGCTTGTAGTTGTACATAGTGCCTTGCATCTCATTGACTACAACACACGTACAAGGAGAGTCCAGCAGCCCAATGGGATGTAGAGCCAAAGGAGCCATCTCAGATTGATGATGATGTGGCACAGACAAGGTTGGTTGGAATTGGTTTGGAGGAGCTTGACCTTGAGGAGTCTAGCAGTTCGAGTGATGAGGAGTTTGGCACAGCTGTAGACTTTGGGGATGATTAGACTCATTAGAGGCATTGAGCCACTGGCCAACTGTATTTGAATTTTGAATGTAATCATCATTTTGAATATAAATATTAATATATTGATATTTGGCCAACTGGGTTTAGTATTTCAAAGTTTCATTTGTTGTTCCTCGTACATTTTTTTATAACTAATTTTTCAAGTACTATATATATTTATGTCGCCGCCCCAAACCTAGGCTCTTGGTCCCCCCCGTCTCCAAGACCTGTCCCCCTGTTCCGAGACTCCGTGGAACACTGGGCTCAAAAAACAATGGCACAGCCAGCACCACTACTACCAAGGTTATCTGTCTCACATCATAACAAGAAGAGTAATAGGCTTACAAGGGCTTGTGCTAACATTGCAACAGTAAATGGCAAAAAGGTCGCAAGTTGGCAGAAAAGATTCTATAACCATTAAAAACCCAGCTGTCAATGAAACCAGGGAGGACGAACAAGAGCTAAGAGAATGCAGAAGATTGCCAACAGCATTTAATATAAGAAGATTCTACAGTTTTAAGCAAAATGGAAGAAGATTCTAGTATTCAAACAAGTGGATATGGAAGAATGGGTTTACAGACTATGTCAACAAACAGATCCAAAAACTATGATATTTTGCAAGACCTCTGCTATTTGAAGAAGGTGATGCGTCCTGCACGATGATATTATCAAAACTATTGTTCTGCAATCTTAAGACAACTCTTGGAATACTTCGGGTATTTATCACGATGTATAATGACTATCCTTGAAATTCAATAATTTTCACATGATAAATTAATATTTAAAAACGTAGTTTTTATATTTACATCAATGCAACTTATTTTTCACAACCTGTTGCATTAATTTAAAAACGTAGTTTTTATATTTACATCAATGCAACTTATTTTTCACAACCTGTTGCCCAATGCAAACCAGGTTGTCACCACATAAAAATCAAATTACAAAGAATCATAAGCAAGGAAAAAAATTATAGAAAATTTCAGGGTGCACTGTTGATCCATTCATGCATGTCCTAAGTTCCTAACTTGAAATTTGTGCTCCTTGTGGCATAGGACGTTATTGCTAAGATGTAATTGGAAAGAAGATAGTTGAAATAACAACACAATATGCGCCCTAGTTCCTGGGCTGATAAGAATGCTTAATACAAATTGTTAGCCAAGGTGATAAAGTGGAGTGCATCCCACGTAAGTACAGATTTAGTGATGCAGATCGGTGTTGCTCAAACAGAAATGCAACATATAGATTCCAGGTGGACTTCAATACATGTTGATGGAAACAAAGCATTAGTTTTGGTCTTGCAATGGATGCGCTTGGTCCCTACTCCCAACAAAATACTAATTAGTCGACATGGCCTTCTATCCTAACAAAAATTAACACCTCCATGGATGTTAGAGAGAAAGGAGTACTTAATGTTTTACTTGTACCACAATCCAAAAATATGAATTGGTACATAGAACCCAATAGATTTTCCAAGTCAAACATTCAAAACATGTGGCAGACTGTGTTTGACTATTCTTAATTATCCTGGCCTTATAATGTGTTCGGGCATGAAGGAGCTTATCAACTCAAGACAAATCTTATATTTATAAGAGTACATACTAAGAAGAAGAAGAGCCAGTTACTTAACCAATAGTGTGAGAAAAAATTCTTACTTATGTGCTCCTCACTTCAGAAACGTCAAAATGAAAAAAGGTATATTGACAATTTGACACAAACCATAGTCAAAGCAAAATACTCACCTTTTTAGGCGTATATTGATAAAAAGTCGACGTGCGGCAGATCTTGTAAACATTTTGAAGCCACACTACAGAGCAACATTAAACATTAGCTAGCTTCTATACATGACTGGCCCAGCATATCTCTCCAACTTCCACTATTTTTCCTCTTTCAACACAATTAAAAAAATAGTAAGGATGAAGATGTCAAACTTCAGTATATACAACAGACCTGAGTGTCTTTGACTCCAGAACCAGCAACTAAGAGGACACACAAATGGAACCCTTTCATTAAAATATTCCGATACCACTTGCGCTGAAATTTGTACACAGTACATGGTATAAGAATACATGAGTCCAGATTTAATAGCAAAAACATGACAAGTGAAATCTCTAAGGGAAGTAAACAGAGCAGTGAGTATACCGTTGCTAAAGCCTGTTTCTCCAGATGAGCTCGAGAACCAAATGCAGTTACAGAAACATCACCAATATTTGTAACTGGGGTGTAGCGAATTGTACATTTTCTGGTATTCTCCTTTTCAGCAAATTGTTTAATCTGGTCATAAGAACAAACCCATTCACATTATTACACATACCCGAAAACATCTGCTATGCAACCAGTTATGCTAATTTCAACTGTATCCAATGCCCCTGGCATCAATCAATAAGATGCCTCTCAGAAAATGGATGCAAACTGACCTGGGATTCAAGTTTTTCCAGATCAGTTATTTTTGTTGCCCCATCAGCATCCATCATTAAAAGAAGCTCACCACGAGCATGGAGCATTCCCTGCTCATGTTGAATGCTTTCACATGAAAAAAACTCTCAATCAATAATTCAACGGTAGACATTATACGAACAAAATTCTACCCCATGCCTGAGGTAAGCTTTCTTTTATACTAGTAACATCCAAAAAAGGTATCAGATGAAAGGAACCAAAAACAATAATCAATACATCCTTCTCTACAAAGAATGCCAAGAACAAGTTGTAAACAATGCATACATGGATGAAATGCATCAAGCAAATGGGATAATTGCAGATATTTCAAGCCATGGTTGATGTGCACTAACATTCCCACATTCTACGCCTTTTCTAGTAATAAGAATCACATATAGCCAATAAAACCACCTTTCTGATAGCTGCCCCCTTGCCATAGTTTGCTCCCAAACGAATGACCCTCACATTATCTATGGAAAATTTCTTCACACTGTCAAAAGCAACCTTTACTGTACCATCAGAACTCCCATCATCAACGATCACCACCTTCTCTCACAAGAACACAGAAAGACATTAGAAACTTCAGAGTTAGATGGTCTCTGCAACGAGCACATAATAACAAAACTACTTTAGTCAAATGCCATAAATTTGGAAAGAATCTCTTTATAGCCTGTGCAAACCAAACTAAAACCTTTATTTAAATATGCAAGGCATTTTATCTTTCAAAAAGGCATTGTTTCATTACTTCTTATAACAGGATGATATTTCATATGGGACAAATAACTTAAAAGGCTACAATCACAAAAATATGGTTCATAAAATAAAATTATAAAATGCAATGGAAGAAAGATAATTTAGAACTATTTAAATGGTTCAATGTTCACTTTCAGCGGTAAATCATTTGATATAAATGTAGAGAAAAGAAAGCACAACGTGGGAAAATTTAACTTGCAAAAGAGAAATATAAAAATTCAAGACCTCTTGTCCATAATTGATGCCAAACTCTGTAAGGACAAAGTCAAATTTCTGCCTAAATCAATGTTCTGTGCTCCCAGGAAGACCAAAACACAACTCCCAAACAATAGTGAATAGGAAATGATGTCAACAAGTGATAGTACCATCAAAAAAAGTTTAAAACATTCACTATCACCAAGGAGACATTTCCAGTCCATTTGGAAAAATATATATAAGTCTCTCCGCCCCAGCATAACTCTCTCTCATAGGGATTTGATGTTTGATTTCATGTTTGTTGACACAACCTTTATCCCCTATCAGTATACTACCTTGTGTCTTTGCTTTGTTAACAGAAGATGTGCTTTTGTAAGAGGCCATGAAGCTTAACACCATAAGATGAAATACAAAGCATTCACTTTAATGGTAATGGCTTGTGAAACTTAGTGGGCCACCCTATGGCCCTGTAAAAACTTATAACGACTTTTGAAAAACTTAAGAGAAACAATGGAATTCAAAACAACAATCATGGAATGTAATTTATTCTATAAAGATAATGCATCATTAGAACTTTCTAGCAAAACTAAAAATTACAAGCAGACATCTAGAAACCATAAAATTCCCATGTTATTTTTCTTAAACAGCATTTATGAGACCAGCTTGTCCTAGGAAAATTAGGAGCATTTATTACCATAAATAGGTAACAGACCTCTCTGTTTCAACATCCATTTTCACCATGAACCTCTGCTAAAATTTTGTGCCTGCTTGAGCAGCAATAGCGAAGTTTAAACATGAGGGTTGCACAAGGTTGGAGCACCCAAAATTCCTTCGACTCCGATGTCAAAGTTCTAAAGATTTCAATCATGATTCTCGAAGATATACATTGGCTACAAGTCAACTGTATTTGAAACCCTGAAATTTAGATTACAAAGATATTCCATGGCTCTTGATTATATGCATTATTGCTTTGTGAACTTATATCAAGGTCTTGGCATCTATAGTTTGCTACCTGTGCTTCAAGGACTAAGCCTGTCCAGCATAGGAGGGCCATTTAATGGTAAGATTTGTTACTTCTGAAATTGGTGGTGAGATAAGAACATGGGTAAAAATTTTGAACAATCTATAAGATAAATGGAAAGATAATCCACTTGTGAGCTTCGATAAGGGGTTCTCATATGCCACATACTGGCATCTCTCTTAGTCGTGACCTAAACAACAAACTTTACCTTTATAAACATAGTTACCATTATTAGTCATATATAGTGGCTGTGAAGGGATGTGTACTTACAGACGTGTCCCTCAACCGTATATTTATACTCATACTCCTATATATCCTACTGACAACTTCCCTGATTTATTTATATGTTAGTCCAAAATATGTAATACTTCAAATATTTATTGTGCATGCCTGTGCTTCAAAGATGAAGCCTGTCCAGCATAGGAGGGCCATTTAATGGCAAGATTTGTTCACTTCTGAACTTGGTTATGAGGTAAGAACACAGGTTAAAAATTTGAACAATCTATAAGGTAAATGGTAAGATAATCCACTTGCGAGTAGCTTCGATAAGGGGGTTCTCATATGCCATATTGGCATCTCTCTTAGACATGATCTAAAAACAAACTTCACCTTTATAAACATAGTTACCATCATTAGTCATACATACTCATATTCCTACATATTCTGTTGACAACTTCCCTATTTTATTTTTATATTGTAGTCCAAAATATGTAATACTTCAAATATTTATTGTCAATACCTGTGCTTCAAGGAAAGCCTGTCCAGCGTAGGAAAGCCTGTCCAGTGTATGAGGGCCATTTAATGGCAAGATTTGTTTACTTCTGAATTTGGTGATGAGGTAAGAACACAGGTTAAAAATTTGAACAATCTATAAGGGAAATGGAAAGACAGTCCACTTGTGGGCTTTGATAAGGAGTTCTCATATGCCATGTTGGCATCTCTCTTAGTCGTGACCTTAACAACAAACTTTACGTTTATAAACGAAAGGAATGTATCCTTACATATGCATCCTCGACCATATATTTATATTCAATACTCCTATACATCCTATTGACAACTTCCCTATTTTATTTTATATATTAGACCAAAATATCATATGTAATGCTTCAAATATTTATTGTGCATACCTACTCAGTATATGACAGCTTGCCACAGAAAAAAATGATTAGCTTCAAAAAGGCAACCACACCCATCTACAAGGATCTCCTAACCCATCTTAAATTATTCTTCCCACAAACACTAGGAGTTGTACACAAGAACACTTTACACACTACTTAACATCAAGTGGGAGACAGACTTGTGATGTGGAAGAGATTCATCTTCCTTGGAAAAATTTCGTCAAGGATTGTAGAATATGCCCCTATGACAACCTCTGTAGATAATATTATTTCTCCAGTTCTAGTTGTGGAATCTGAAACGTCATACAAAAACATTGTTACCCAAATGACTCCAAAAGAATTTCATATATTATTGCAATGTGAAGAAGCCAGCATTAAAACTAAAATTCCAGCCCTTTATGGAAGGGACGTTTATGAGCATTGTATTCTCTTTTAGAGACTGAGGTCAAAATTTACCAAGAGGATTGAAGATGTCGCAATATGGATATTCTCCCTACCTATCTTTGCATTATTAGTGTTACATTAAGTTGCAAAACTTTTCAACTTGATTTCCACTTTCTATCAACTTGTCACGGCAGTTGTAAACCACTATATCTTTGCAATTAATTGTATTGATGAAATAGCTTGAAGATTCTTTAAGCACTCACTTGAGATCTTTTATATTGTCTTTACTAGTCCCATTGACTGCTTTTTGGCCATCTATAAACAAAACAATTATTTCCTAGTTTTTCATTCCAGTATGTCTACCTTGTTATGGATTTATGATAAAGGAGCAAGAAGAGATAAATTGCCATCAACCCTAACAAAATGACAATAGGTAAACAACATACATTTCACAATTACCATCAACACTAACAAAATGATGGAAAGTACACAATAAACATCCCACATTACCATCAACACTAACAAAACAACGAAAGATAAACACATACGTCTCATATATTTAACCTATCGATGACCCTAATCAAAAAGTTACAGGAGGTTCCCTACCATTCTCATACTTTACACCATATGGTTGGAGATAATATAGCAGCCCCAAAATGTCAAATTGTCAATCAATTCCATTTTTACAGAAACTGTCTCTTGCTATGACTATATTGAAATCACTGATCACACCCATAATTGATTCACTACAGTTCCTACAATCAGATTCATTATTCACAACCTTGATTTAACCAAAAAAAAAAAAGAGTATTCCTCTTCTGCTATTTTATCCTAACAAATGGGCATGCATTAGTAAACTACAATCTACAACCTTGGGACATGGGAAAACATGTCTAGTTCCTCAACTAAAGCTATTCAAACATGCTGCAAATTCAATTGGCAATACCCAAGGTAAACAAAATGATTATTGTTTTTCAAAAATAATAACATATTTTCCTTAAATGTTCCAAGGAAGTCACTAACATTATGACATATATGGTAAATTATCCTAATTTCTCAATCTCTCTAATTAATCAATAAACTGAGTCACTATTTTGACTTCTATTAAATGTTTTGTTGTCAATTGTGTATCCATTTCACCCAAATATGTTTATTAACACCCTTGAATCCAGAAGATACTCATTAACAATGTACCACTACAAATCAATATACTTTATCTGGAAAGGAATGGCGAAGTTAAGTCTAAGTTTTCCTCCTTGCAACTGTAAAGATTGTATCAAAGATATCTTCTCAAAATTAATTATATGGTTGATTTCAGTTAAAACGTATATATCTGGAAGGCAAAAATCAAGCACTAAATTTTGGATAGTACAATAGAAATAACTACATGTCTATAAAGCTAGAAGCAAAACTATTTTCAGCAAAGAATAAGCGTTCCCTTTTAGTTTGGGATATGAGAAGCTGCACTTGGAAAAAATGTTCTAACATTAAGAATCAACTAAACAAATGAAATTTTGAAAGAAAAAAACAGCATCTTGAACTTTCCCCAAGAAAATCAAAAAATATGTAAATTTAAGAGCAAAAATAAAAAACATACCTCATATGAGAATGACTTGTCTACAAAAGCACGTTGTTGAAGATAACTGCTTATTAAACAATGAAACAACCAATTACAATAAATTACACTAACTCACGCATGCACAAACCATCACATCCAATAGTTCTACATACTAGTGTCATAAATTAGACAATGAAATGATCAAAAATAATTAATGGCACTCATGATAGAAGCTATACAAATATTATCCTCGAAAAGAAAAGAAAAATTAGTAAAGAAACATGACTTATTATATGAACCAGAAAGAAACTTGTTCCAATTTTTCCAACTGTAATAAATGATAGAATAAAGCAACAAGAACCATATATTAGAATACCTTCAATATATGCAGTAAAAAAATAACACTAGAAAAACAATCAAAATAAGGGTTCATCATTAACGAATACAAGTGTGAATGATCAAGGGGCATATCCACCATATCCACAATTATAGAATGCACCAAGACATACCTGATGATGTTCATGTGGGAGGCATTTTCAAGCATGGGGTGTATTTTCCAATAGCTCCTCTACATCCGGGTGTCACTAGACCCTATCGGGCGACTACATATAAGTATTTTTATATGCATATACACTTAAACTAATTTGTTTATAAATTTCATAACTGTATACATACTATTGTTATTATTAATTTCTTAATATACTATGAATTAATGTATCTATTTATTGAATCATATATCATCTGTTTTTATTATGAACTAGTGTATATATTAGTTTTCATTTATCTATGACCTTTTTAAAAAGTGATACCTGCTATGAAGCTAAGATTTCAGCTAAGTATTTTTTCATTTTGGTGTTCATTTATAGAACATGATACTTAGCATTTTCAGTAAAAAAAAAACTTACATTAAGATGTATTCATTAATGGGGCACTTGTAAGGTTAACACACCGTTACTACAGAATACCATAGAACTTGAACAGGCCACATGGCATGAGAGTACAACACAACAGACACTACGGGGCTGTAAAAATAAGCACAAGTCGCCACCATACTGAATATAGAAACATATGCACAGTCTACAGCATCAAATCCACGACAAGGATAAAATAATGTGCCTAGCACTTCAAATGGAACTTCACATGAAATTGGTTCATAAGTTCTTCAACAACTTTTTCAAACTTCCACAGCTTTTGCAGACTTCCACGGTTTCCATGAACAGATTCATATTTGTTTATTTTGGCTTTTTGGTATTTTTCGAAATGGTTGATCATTTTTTTGTTTTAAAAATGTACCAAAAAACAATGTCTAGACAAAACCGGACAACTGTGGTGAGGCTAACAAATTTGGTTTAGAGTAAACCTCATCCAAGAACCCAAGACCGACTGAACATGGTAACCATGATTTATTGTGAAAATAGTCATTTAGACGTTGCCACCATTGATCCATTTGTGTTTCATTATGTATTTTGCATGTTATTATATAATCCATTCTTATTATATCTGAAATTTAATGATTTATTAACACATTATGCCAAGTTACACAGACTTTTTGTTTTTTCCGTCAGAGAATTACATCTCAACTTCTTAAATAGAGGACACTACATGTTTTTCTACATAGTTTTTCAAGAACAAATAGTACCATAAGTGGACTCTCAATTCTCGATTTTCTATTTTTATTTATACCTCTATCTTGGATAAGCTACTTTGGCTAAAAATAAA
This sequence comes from Taxus wallichiana var. yunnanensis, assembly GCA_018340775.1. NCBI lineage: Eukaryota > Viridiplantae > Streptophyta > Pinopsida > Cupressales > Taxaceae > Taxus > Taxus wallichiana. Next base: position 735,840,778 of record CM031234.1, on the reverse strand, counting down.
GTTGCTTTTGTGTATTCTAAGAAAGAAAAGAAAGAATCTATTATAAGATAAAACTTTCATAGAAAGAGTATTTTGAACCATGCAAAACTTTATCTAGTCTCTAGCTCTTCTAACTACAACAAAAAGGCCGATTTTAGCATGCACCCGCATCAAACACTCCTAGTTCAATCATCAATACAAAAGATATTCAGATACAAGCTATTTCTCACGTAGTTTCATTGCAAAAGAAGATTCTCTCCATGATCAGTGTCATGTGCTTCTACCCCAAAAGTCATTTCCTTGGTTTCCACTTGCATCATGTCAGTTCATTCCTCTTTTCTTTCATGTTTGTCTTTTTTATGCATTGCCTGTTCCCATCATTTGTGGCCATCATCACCGTCACATGTTTGTCAAATTATCAGGCCTCTTCCTCCACATCCTTGACCATTTCCAAACCTACCACATCCACAGTTTTGGAATTTAGAACTATCTCTTCCTCTCTCCAAGATTGATCCATTGGCCTTGTTTCTCTTCTTGTTTGCTCCACTCGTTTCATCTTGAGTTGTCTTTTTGCAATTTTACTTCTACCTTAAATGCCATATAGAATGCTTCCTCTGAATTTGCTAAGTGCATAAACAGTGATATCTTATCTCCATTTGACATGCAAATGTCAATACATTAATGAACCTGACAGACAACTTTTGAAGTCCCTCAATCAAATTCATTCTAGTACTTAAACAGTCAAATCTCTTTGAGTAGTCTACCAGAGTCTCATCTGCGTTTTGTTTAATATTATAAAATTCTTGGAACAAAGATTGCAAATAATTTTGAGGCCAATACTTTTCTTCACTACCTTACTAAATTCATCTCATGTTTAAGGATGGTCGATTCCTTGTTTAGTCAGTCTCAAGGAATAAAATTTTCCACCACACATCTACTTCCATTCAAGTTTATAAATTCTAAATTGTACTTTTCTACATTGGTAAATAATAAGTATCAGTGTTTCTCAACCGCTGGGATACAATGATGAAAAATTTGAGAATAAGATTGCCACCACATTCAGTCACCTCATTTTCTAGTTTCAATATTTCTCAAAAGTCCGCCGAAGATGAGCTTCTAGTAGACTATGTCCTTTCCTTGACTTGTAAAGCACAACCTCCACACTAGGTAGACAGTACGGGTATGGGTGCGGATACGGGTGTAGAGTCCAGAACAGCAATTTTTTTGGGCTCTTGTACAGCTTTAGGAACTATTATAGTATATTAGTTAATGTTTATTGAACTACTAGTTATCAACTAATTAATGTTCGGTTATGAACTTACCCAACTATATTGTAACCCCTTGCAGCATAATAAATATGATCACAACACACATCTCAAATTGTGTCGTGTGCCTTTCTCTTTTTCTTCATTCTTTGTGTGTTCACATCTTCTAATGTTGGTATCAGAGCTATTGGTGCTTGGGGGTCAGAGTTTGAGGAAGCCTGAAGAAGGTACGAACTGCAGGAGAAAATTTGCAGGAGGTTCATAGGATTCCAGACTTGCAAGGAGGAAAAATGCACTTGCATTGTTGAGGGCACATGTCATGTCTGTTTTCAAAGGCACCTGATTGTAGGCAGGAAGAAGACGATCTCGAGTTGCAGATGAGTTGAAATAACAGCTGTTCCCAGTGTTAGGGCATCCACCTGCAAGTTACAGACGTTAAACATGAGCTGCAGACATTAACCTCGAGTTGCAGACATTTTTATAAAGGAAATTCCGTGATTTAATACAGTTGTGGTCTGCAAAAACCATAGTTACCTAAGACTCCGGGACGGCGGGAAGGCGGGGCGTCGGAACGTCGGGACGGGGTTTCCGGGATGACAATTTTTTTGAAAATTTCAGGACAGCGGTGGGACGGCCAATAAAAAATATATAAAAATATATATAATTTATTAATTTTACAAATATAACATGAATAATTCAATAAACTAAGACTTAAAATTGAAAGTTTGAAGATTGAAACCATTAATGATTAATCCAATTATTCATCACATAAGCCAAGGCCCAAAATGCTACAGCTATATATATTATATTCAATGTTCAAAACTTCAACATGACAATGAAAGACTAAAGCTGAAAATTAAAAACAAGTCTTAGTCTTACTCTTCAATAATCAACATGAGAAGAGTACAACTACACCCACATTACATATGCTATGAAATATTATGTCATGACTCATAACCAAAATGACAAGTGACAAGTACAACTCAAAAATCGCTATCAGAGCCCTCCGAAGGAACAGTTGCGAACCGCTCCTCCTCACTAGAAGTATCTGTATCAACATCATCTGCATCTGCAAAGGAGATATCAACCAATCCTCGCTGCTCCTGATCTTCATCAATCTGCCTTGCATCCTCAGGATCCACATCCCACCGCAATGTTGGGCTCTCCTTGTACGTAGGTGTCTTGCGATCCATGAGACGCAAGGCACTATGTACAGCAACAAGTTTCTCTGCTCTCTTAGAGGTAAGTCTGTTCCTCTTAAGAGAGTGGATCCACCCATATGTTGACCAATTCCTCTCAGAAGCAGAGGAACTAGAAACCTGAGAAAGAAGATGAATAACAAGTGTACGTAGCAATCTTGCATGTCCATACAATCGCCACCAACTAACTGGACTCTCTTGTGCCAATGTGGTCTTGTCTATCTTTGATGATTTTTTGTAGCCATCCAGATAAGCAAACTTGAGCCAATCAGTTCTGACTCGTGAAAGCATCCTCTGCATTATACATTTTTTTGAGGGCTTTCAAGAAACCCTTCCTCACCTCCTCATCATCTATTGGGAGAACTCTGCCAGGCCTCTCAACATACCACTTTGGATTTAGTGCATATGCAGCCATGTGTAAAGGAGTGTTCAACTTCTCCCATCTCCACTCAATGATAGGTTGAATATGGTGATGGTAGAACTCCAAGGTGGGGTCCCTTGCCCAAACAAAATAGTTACCTAAGACTCAGGACAGCAGAACATCATGACGTCCAATGGGGCGTAGGGACAGAGTTTCCGGGACGGCAAATTTTTTTGAAAATTTCGGGACGGTGAGGGGACAGCAAGGGGACAGCTAATAAAAAATATATATAATTTATTAATTTTACAAATATAACATGAATAATTCAATAAACTAAGACTTAAAATTGAAAGTTTGAAGATTGAAACCATTAATGATTAATCCAATTATTCATCACATAAGCCAAGGCCCAAAATGCTACAATATATATATATTATATTCAATGTTCAAAACTTCAACATGACACTGGAAGACTAAAGCTGAAAATTAAAAACAAGTCTTACTCTTACTCTTCAATAATCAACATGAGAAGAGTACAACTACACCCACATTACATATGCTATGAAATATTATGTCACGACTCATAACCAAAATGACATTACATAACCAAAATGACAAGTGACAAGTACAACTCAAAAATCATTATCAGAGCCCTCAAGAAGGAACATTCTTATGCTCCTCCTCCTCACTAGAAGTATTTGTATCAACATCATTTGCATCTGCAAAGGAGATATCAACCAGTCCTCGTTGCTCCTGATCTTCATCAATCTGCCTTGCATCCTCAGGATCCACATCCCACCACAATGTTAGGTTCTCCTCAGTACATAGGTGTCTTATGATCCATGAGACGCAAGGCACTATGTACAAGCAACAAGTTTCTTTGCTCTCTTAGAGGTAAGTCTGTTCCTCTTATAAGAGTGGATCTACCCATATGTTGACCAATTCCTCTCAAAAGCAGAGGAACTAGAAACCTGAGAAAGAAGACGAATAGCAAGTGTACGTAGCAGCATCCTGCGCATGTCCATACTGATCGCCACCAACAAAGCGGACTCTCCTATGCCAATGTGGTCATGTCTATCTTTGATGATTTTTTGTAGCCATCCAGATAAGCGAACTTGAGCCAATCAATTCTGACTCATGAAGCATCCTCTGCATTATACATTTTTTGAGGGCTTTCAAGAAACCCTTCCTCACCTCCTCATCATCTATTGGGAGAACTTTGTCATGCCTCTCGACATACCACTTCAGATTTAGTGCATATGCAACCATGTGTAAAGGAGTGTTCAACTTCTCCCATCTCCGCTCAATGATAGGCTAAATATGGTGATGGTAGAACTCCAAGGTGGGGTCCCTTGCCCGAACAACAACCTTCATTTGGCCAAGCATACTATCAATACATTCGTATATCTCACCAAGGCTAGGGATCTCAGAATCTCCATATTTTATCACACTGAAAATTGGAGATATTATGGATGTGATATATCTCACATCTATCCAAAATGTTGCATTCACCACAATTGCTTTCACCTTCTTCCCCTACTTTGTCTTCGACCCATCCCACCTAAACCACTCTGATGTCATGACCATACACCGTAATGATTCTTGCGCACTCAGCCATCCTATCCAGCAAAATAAAATATGATGCAAAACATGTGTCCACTGGCTTGAGGAATTCCTTCCTCGAAAAGCTACAGAAGAGTGATAATGACATATGGTGGTTGCGGATGAACATCTACACATCTCTAGCATCACCACTACATTTTTGACCCAATCAATTTTTCCAATATCTTTTAGTGCATTGTTCATGGCATGCACACAACATGGGGTCCAAAATATATGTCGGTAATGAGCCTCGACAAGCTTACTTGTTGCCTTGCACACATAAGCTACATCTATAATAACCTACACAACATTGGTAGGGCCAACCTCCTCAATAGCATCTCGCAAAATGGTGAATAGGAACTTTGCATCCTTCTTCCTTGAACAATCAATCAACCCCTCAAAAAGTAAGGACCCTCTTTGCATGAAACAATGATATTTATGAGTGGGTGGTGTCTGATATTTGTCCACCCATCCATGATGATGCTGCAACCGTGAGAGACCCATGTGCACCTCATTTCCTCCATCAATAAATTAACCTTGGAATAGTTCCTATCCAAGATTGTGGTTCTCAACTTCGTGTCTCCTGGGGGCACATAACTCACACCTGCTTTGGCTACCTTAGCCATAGCCTCCTTGAAATAAGGAGAGCGAGCAACATGAAATGGAATGCCAGTAGCAAAAAAGAATTTTCCAATGGCATCATCAGCCTCTTCTCTAGCCTTTGTATCATACATTTCAACAACTGGATTGGAGGCCACAACCTTCCTCTTCCCCTACTACTACCAAAAGCATCCAATTCAAACACCTCATAAGATGCACCTACAGCATTACTAGTATTAATTCTCACAAAACTAGAAGGGGTGCCAGCACCACTACCATGACGGCCACGAACTTCTAGAACCTTTTTCACCATATCTCCATTACACAACCTCACCATTTTTGTCCTCTCTTCAAGTGATAGTTGTCCACACATGTCTACACCTTTCCCCGAGATGTGCAATAAATGTGCATTCAACCTAGTAATGTTGCCTGACCAAGATAATGAGCATATGTTACATTTCCATATTTTAGTGCCCCCTGAAATGCTTGATCTAGGACCCTGCATAATTTGACCAAATTGTTTCAAAGGTTTTTTCTTATCAAAAGGCCCTCTAGCATACTTTTTCAACATTTTGGAGGGGCAACTGAACTTGTCCACACTCCTCTTGTGAACTAGTAGTAGTATTAGGTGTTTCTTCTCCTTGCACACCCATTTCAACCTCACATTCAGCTTGATAATCACTATCTGAACTCATTTTGAAGTTGCAATAATTAAAATACAAAACAATATAACTATACAATACAATAAAACAATGAATACACTTTAAAAAAACAGCGATGAATACATTTAAAAATTAAAAAAACAAGCAATAAAAATGCCCTCCCTTTATGCTTTATCTCATTCCCTCACTTGCTAATCCAAATAGGAAAAAAATACAAGCAAATGCAATGCCTTCACTTTCAACTTTGCATTTGGAAATTTAAAAAAAAAAAACAAAGAATGGTAGTAATGTATGTACATACCTCTTGCTCTTGCTCTTGCTCTTGCTCTTGCTCTTTGCACCTTGCTCCTTGCTCTTTGCTCTTCTTCTTTTTTACTCTTGCTCTTTCCTTCTCTTTTTTTTGCTCTTGCTTGGTGTGATTAGAATGAGTGTGAAATGCTCTTTTTATAAGTTTTTTTGTTGCTTTTAGGGTTAGGGCATGTTGCTTTTAATTAGAAAGCATTAAAAGTTTAAAAAAAAAAACATTAAAATGATGAAATACGAGTTGTTTTACCTTTTGGCTAGCGGTAATGACGTTGGGAACGTCCCGGGAACGCCACGACGTCCCCAACGAAGTCCCCAAAGTCCTCTTACACCCGGGACGTCTTGGGTGCATTCCTGGTTTGTGGGGGACGTCCCCCTTTTTTTTTCTAGAAATTAGGGGGCGGCAAGAAACATCTCATCCCCATCCCCAACCTCAAACGTCCCGAATGTCCGAGAGGCGTGATGAAAAGGGTCGGGACGCGTCCCCGCGTAACACCGATAGAAACAGAGTTCATCGCATCTCACTTCATGGATTAAACACGCTTTGATTTCACATTTATCAAACTATCACATTCACAGATTGCGGGAAAAGGAAATGGAAAGAACACATATGAGAGAGAGACGTCTTCTTCTATATTGATCAAAAACTCTGTATTTTACATTCAAGAGCACCAATATCCAACCCCTTTACAAATGAAAAAGAAGCCTTTTATAAGCTGAGGGGAGGATGTAACTACCTTTCTAACTAATTGTCTTTTAATTAAGTGCTAATCACTTAATTAATTAATTACATAGTTGGCTTTATTTTACAAATTTTATTTTTAAAATAACAAAGCCAACTCAAAAAAATAAGACAGTTATGAGACATCAAGAGCCTAAAGAAGAAGGTACATCGGGAACATCTGGAATAGGCACAACTGAGACCTTTATCTTGAGCACCTGTACTCTGAATTTGGTGACAACATTTGAGATCTCCATGCTTTTGGGGACAATTGTGTTTGCCATATCAGCCAACCAACTCCCAAAAGAATATTCCATTTCTTTTGCAACATCTCCATTCTGCAAGAGTCCCTTGGTGGCCTCAACCACTACATTATGCAATTCAGAGAGTTCCTCCATCTTATCCTTGTTGATTGATTCTCCCTTGGTGACAACAGCTGAGATTCTTCCTTGCTGACAATTGACGACACAACAAATCCGACAAAAAAATGATCCGATTATGGTGACAGTAGTGGAGTAATCCAACTGAAAGGTAACAAAATCCCCAAGGGTTTAGTTTCCTTAGTGGATACTTTCGACAGACATAATCAGTACCTAAAGAAGAATAAAGAACATGGTGATAGTTCTTCCTCAAGAATGCAACAAGTAAATCTGGGTATGGAGGAAGTTGATGAAGACTTACCCACCACAGAGAGAAGAAATGATGAGCCACCACAAGATGAAGTTGATGAGGACTTGCCCAAGTTATTTGACAAGAAGGTCAGTAAAAGGAGGTTTAAAATCGGAGACTGGGTACTCTTGTGGGACAAGAGAAACAAACCAAAGGGCATGCATGGCGAATCTGATTCACTCTGGAAAGGGCCCTTCATGATCAAGAGAGCTGCCGGAATGGATAATTTCTTCCTTGCCTACCAGGATGGAATTGAGTTACCACTTTGCTTTTAACGGGCAGCTTCGAGTCTGTTCAACAACTGAGATACGGGGTAAACTTTGTTTATATATAAATAAAACTTTTGTTGTTTTCTTTTCTTTTCTTTTTGTTTTGTTTTTGTGGCCTGACCCCAAACCCAATGGACAAGACACAAAACCAAAGATGTTGGGATCTCATCTTCACTCCTTTCATTTTGACAGAGGTAAAGATGTCCACAGATGGAGCCAACTAGTGTCCCCGAGATTTCACCCTAAAATCTGGGACTACCCTTTTTAAAAAAATTCGTTCTTTTCAAGTAACGGGTCGTTTTGTGTTTGTTTTGTCTGCAGTTGTTTGCATTGCTCTAAGGTATCCCCAAAGAGTCATAAAAGCCAAATTCGACAAATACCCACATGTCAAAGCTCACTCAATTCCTTCGCCAAACCTTGTATCAGCAAGCGTTTTATTTATTTATTTATTAAATAAATAAAGTTCTTTTAAAAATAGATTGAGCTAAAATTGGAGGATTTAGGTTATATAAAGCACTTCACCCCATCATTATTACCACAAAACATTCACCCGGGGGAAGAATTTTTGCAAATCAGCTAATTGGAGAAATTTTTCGAGCAATTGCCTGCAACTTCTTTTGTTTTGTTTTATTTCTTTTTGTCTGTGTTTTGGTTTGTTTTCTCTGGCAATTCTTGTAGCCTATTCATTCTTCCTACCAGATCTTTCCCCAAGCCTAGGGTTTTGAAAAGCTATCCAATATTTTTAATTACTAATCTGTCTAAAGGTGATCAAAGCTCAGGATTCTTTCAGAAGATGCAAGAAGTTGCTTGGTCCAAAAGGATGCAAAAATGGATTCTATGAAAATAAGAAAAATATTGCCATCAACATGTAGAACTCGAGAAAATATGCACTTTTAGAGAAAACGACACCTAAAACAGAGCCACGAGAATGAAAGTTATGGCACATGCAAGTTTTTGTTGCTACATCTTCCCGGACCCTTTCCAAAAATGGCAAATTTTATTCTATGCTTGTGTTTTCTTCACCAAAAATCCAAAAAAGAAAAGAAATGTTGTCTTCATAATAGTTGCAATTTTCAAGGCTGCCTTCCGCGTCCAATTTCCACATTGCCTTAAGTGACAAATTTTCACGCAATTTTTAATGCAAAAGTCACAATGCAAGTCACACTTTTGGAAAATAGTTATTTTTCATGCAAGTCGCACTTTTTGGAAGGAAGGGTTTAAGCTGCCAGTGGGAATTTTGGCAGTGGCAAGCAGGCGAGACTTTCTTGCCTGCATAGCATGTTACTTTTTTCCATGAAGTCAAAATCACTTAAGCTACAATGGGAATATTAGAAGTGCCGGTCAAGCAGAATTTCTTGCCTGCATAGTAGGTTACTTTTTCCCATGAAGTCAAAATCACTTAAGCTGCAATGGGAATATTAGAAGTGGCAAGCAGGCGGGAATTTCTTACCTGCCTTGTAGGGTAAAAATTCTCATTATAAAAGAAAAATCACTTAAAGCACCGACGGGAATTTCTTACCTGCCTTGCAGGGTAAAAATTTTCATTATGAAAGTAAAGTCACTTAAGTGAAAAGCGGAATTTCTTGCCCGCCTAGGGTGAAAATTCTCATTATGAAAGTAAAGTCACTTAAGTGAAAGCGGGAATTTTTACTTGCCTTGCAGGGTGAAAATTCCCATTGCTTTGACTTCTTATTTTTAACATGACTTCTAGCCAAAAAGTGCGACCCATTTTGGCATAGCTAAATGTCTAAAAGTTGATTTTTTTAATAATTGTCGGGAAGCATCCAGTTTTGGCGCCTAGGGTTGGAGAAGTTTTCTTTTTATTATTCAGAGCATATGCATGTTGATGTGAGTGCACAAGTGAATAAAATAATATTTTTAGCTTGCTTGACATGCAAGCAAAGTCTAAAAATAGAGGGCAGCAGGCTTTATAAGTAGATTTTGGTGATGAAAATTGAGTATTCATGTCATGGACTCCATATTTGTCTGAATCAATTGCAGGTATTCATCACAGATGCCCATATTGGTGAAGAAAGCAGAAGTCAATATCTGATACATTGAATATATCTTCAAAATCAGAGGGAGAAATAGATCCAGATCTCATAATTGCAAAGGTTTCCGCAAAAATTCATCCTCTTGTTTCTAATGCAGCCCAAGTAGAAGTCATTGCATGGAAAATTCCTTCCGGAGCTTGTACATGTGCTCCCAATCTTCCAATTGAAGCCTTCATTGAATATACTTGTATTTTCCTTCACCCGAAGTGCTTTCCAGAATTTAAAATTGCTCATATACAATTAAAAATAAAAGATGATGAGTTTTGTCTGAATTATTTACGACAAACATTGCACTGGTGCATATACTAGAGAAGAATTGCAAAAGCTTCAAGGATGAAAGGGGAAGACATGTCAGAGGTAGCACCCATAGGCAAATCACAACAGTGCTTCCAGATCCAGTTTGGTGAGAATCAAAGGCAAAAGAGTCAATGCATGCAAAATATGGAAAAAGAACAAGACTGGGAGTGTAGCAGCTTTCTTCTAATTTCTTCTCTTTCTTTTTCTTTCTCTTATTTTCTCCGACAAAGTAATTGAGTAATCAATTAAATTGTAAAACTTAAGTGATTGGTTTAAAAGCCATTACTTCAAGTTACTAGAAGAAGTCAATTACTTGGAAATAGGTGGCAGACATGCAAAATAGAAGGTTCTATTTTCAGTTATAAATTATGCATGTCATGCAAAGAGGAATTCCAGGAGGGAGATTGTCAGTTGTTTCCTTTACAACTTCCACATGTGCCAATTCATTATAGTTTCCTATTTGTAAATTGCCCTCCATACACTATAAATAGAGGAAGAGCCTACGGGTTAAAGAATCAGAATTTGTAATCAACATTCTTGTGTTCCAAACTTTGAGCTGAAACCCTTGATAGCTTTCTGAAAGCTGAGGAATAGAGAGGAGGCAGATTTCCGGAGAACTTTGTGTCAACGGTGCATTTGTTTCTTATTTCTTTTTAGATCTTTGCATAAACTTTGTGTTATCTTAGATCTGGATCTAAAACTTTCCTTTGCTTTAAATTCTGCATTTCAAGATCTATTTGTTTCATCTATGTGCATGTGACCAACTCTATCAACTATTGGTTAGGTTGCACATCTCCTTTCCTTCTTCTCGTATTTAATTATTTCCCTTTCCTGCACATATTGCTTACAACTGCTTACTTGCTGCAAAATTGTCTAGCTATGGTTCATGAGCTACGTAGTTAAAGTAAAACCAACAGATAGATATTAGGAAATATAATTGACAAAATCTTACATGGGAGCCTCACCGGTAAATGAGGGAGATTTATCTCATGACCGCCTAGGTTTTCAGCTGTGTAGAAAATCTAGCCAACATGTGGATTTCTAATATGGCTTTGTAATCAATTCTAGCGGTAGGTGGAACTGCAGAGAGAGGAGTGGGATCGAGAGGAATTTTATCAGATGAGAAAGGATTTGATGAAGTTGGAGAGAATTTGCACTTGTTCTTCAAGTTGCTCCTGTGTTTGCTTTCCTTTCTCTACCCTCTCAATAACCTTTGAAATTGTTTCCTTCAGATTTTGCACTTCTCCTTCAGGGTGGACTCTCCAAGTGGGATCCTAGTCAACTCCAAGTCTGAAATAGATATCTCCTTTTCATTTTTGTCTCCCTTAGGTTTAGCAATTTCTAGAAATTGTTTTCCTTTAGCATCTGAGACCAAACGAGAAGTTGCCTTAACTTTTTGGGAGGAGTTGTGCCAAGAAGGGAAGCCACTGCATCAAATCCAGGAGCAACAATTTGGGATGAAGCCTTCCTCTTCTTACTATTAATCATGGGTTGTACCCATGTGAATGAATCACTAAAAGGTGGAGCTAGAGGATGTGGCAAAGCAAGGACATCGGAGGAACAAGAGGTTGAGAAGTAGAAATTGCAAGAGTAAGAGCTTGACGAGAAGAAGATGGTCTTCGACTTCTAGCTCGGAGCCTTGAGGCACTAGCCTTTCCCATCTCTGGTTCAACGATTTTTACTTCACCTTCTTCATCACCTTCAACTTCCTCTTCTTCTTCATTCTTTTTTTCATCAATCTCTTGTTACGATTCATTTCTTTGTCCCTCAGTTACATTCCCACCTTGTTCGAGAGCGGTGGTGCTGGATCGGGAGCGAGGGCAGCTTTATCGATTGATTCTTGTGTCTTTTCTTGCTCCACTTCTTCCTTAGGTGTTTCTTCATTCTTCTTTGCCTCTTTTGATTTATCTTTCTTTACATACACCTTGGTTCTTGAATCCAAGGGTGAGGAAGGAGTCAATTGTGTTGGAGCTTCTTTATGAGAAGTAGAAGCTTCCTGAGATGAGGATGTCTTCATTATTTCCTGTATTCTTTCATTCTCCTCATGAACCAATGTCTTGTTCTCAACAATACAAGATTATTTACTTCGGTAGGATCATCCCTCTCTTTCTGAGACCAATCAATTGTTAGCGAAGGTGTATACTAAATAGATCTTATGTATTCAACATAATGCAAGTCGAGTCATCATCTTGAAGGCCTCTAGAACATGATACGGGTTGATGTCTTTGATTTGCTGCAATGATAGTCTCTAAAGTGCCTTTTCCTCACCTCATACTCATCTGCACGAGTTCTCACAGTGGTCGTCCAAATGCGGGCACATGATAATAAGTCATTCTGAGATTCTTGGAGATGAAACCCTTGCTATCAAAAGAGGACCTTCTTTGATAAGTGTGGAATTTGAACTTTGTGATTGTTCTCTCGACATTTTGTGCATCTAGGGCAGACCTACATGTGTAGTTTCCCAATGAGATAGGAAATTGAATACCAACGATCTTCTTGTCTCTCGCACGTTAAATGCAATACATCCAATTGCCTGCAAAGTTCTACTAAGACCAGTTTATCATTGCAATACATCGGTAACTTGTAGGGTATTCCCTCAAATCCAGTTGTCTTGATGCATGAAAACTTTCTGAATTGAATGAAGAGGCTGCCATATGTGGAGATTAGTTGTCTTGCCTCTGAAGAGACTCTCTCAGCTACATTTCCCTCCAATAGCCTAACTAGGAACATGGTGAAGGCATCATTAACTCTCCTATGGTGAGTCTTATTGTTTTCATATGTGAGCTGAGGGTAGAATTCATACACTGGTGAATTTTCTTGTCCTCTTGCCCAGACAATCCTATCCAAATTCTGTAATTTGCTATGGTGTACATCAGATAGGAAGTCATGTGAAAGGTTTTACTTTGTTGCACATTGACTAATTGTTGACTTAGATTTTCACATATGATTTCTCCCCAATTCAATCTTTGTTTATCCTCACAGATGACATTGATGTACACACACATCCAGTATTGAAACTCATTGGTGGTAGGCATGCCCATCATCCTTGCGAGCAATGTGATCATATCTGATAATTCTTCCTTGAAATCACTTCTGTAGAGAACTTTAGGCAGTTTGGAACCTCCCTTCTTTTGAGTTTTGAGCCAGGAGTTGGCTATCATTGTCTTATATTTATCTCGATCTTGATCAAAGAGATTTTGACCACTGAGCCAGGGGTTAACGTTTTAGAGTTCTCAAAAGTGGGAATTCCTAAAGTTGCACTGATGCAATGGGCATTAAGCTTGCAATTATTTGTCCCTATGGATACTTAATTTCCTTAGTTTGTGGGTCAAAACTTGAAGCACAAGCTAGGATGGTGTCAGTGCATTGATCTTGAAAGAGGGGATCCAACAAAGCATAGGCAATTCCACTATTTTTTACATTGGGCAATGATAGTGGGGGTATCTTCAAAAATACAGGCCCAAAAATCATTTAAGTTCATATGCCTCACATCACTATCTCCTATATTAGGCATAGAGGTTTCAAGGGAAGAAATGTGTTCATATCCTCCGTACTGGAACATTTTGGAGGTGTGAGAGAAAATTCAGAGAAAATAAAGGCACAACGGTGGTTTACAAGAGGTATTTTAAAGAGGGCCAACCAATAACTACCAAACTATAGCAAGGAAGGATTAAACCACTCACCTTTAGTATGGAAAAGATGACGCCTTCACAACGGTTCCAAGGAATCTTGAATTTTCGAATTTGGATCAAATTTGGCCAAGTTATGGACAAAAATCTCTTTCCAGGCACGTGTGAAATGGACAAAGGTGCACATGAGAAACTTGAATTGCCATGGTAAAAAAATGACGAAATTTGACCTTTTATAGCAATGGGATTTGAAAATAGGGTAATTTGGGCATAAATGGTGTAATGCGGAGGTGGACAGAGTCGTGAGAACCATTTAATTAATGTCTTCGTTATGCGGATATGACGGGAGATGGTAGAACTCAATAGAGTGCGGGAGTAATGGAGTTGCGGGGAACACGGGGTCGCGGGAACCAAGGGCACGAGAGAACAGATTCTATACGGGTGGCCTATCTCCGCATAGGTCGTAGGGAACAAAGCTTTCGGATTCAAGATCAGTGCGGGAATCGAGACTCGATCGGAACACTTCATTGGGTTCTCGAAAGTGCCACAAAACCCGCAACATAGGGAAGATCAATGCTTTGCGGGGACAAAGGATTGCGGAGAACTAAAGCTAGGATGGAACACTTCCTCCGGTTCCATAATTTCCGCAATACCCGCAAACCAAGGAGAAAACAATGAAATGTGGCAAAAATGGCTATGCACGAACGATGCCTCGCAGAGAACCAAGACCTATGGGGAACAATGGGCTTTGTGGAACAAGTTTCGGCGGGGAAACAGAAAGTCGATCAACACTGCGCAAGTTAATATATTACGGGTAAACCGGGGAAGCGGAGAACAAGAGGAACGGAAGAATTGTTCCTCATGTTCCACCAAAGTCCACAAAAGCCGCAATTAGCCCAAAATACACTAACTCTTGAATTTTTTCACTCTTTGAACTCAATAGAGGTAGATACATCCAGGTAAATGGTCACTTAGCCAAAAATTCAAAAAAAAATCGAAAATTTCACAATTTTGGATAGGTGACAACAAGAAGCATTCTTGTACTACCACTTGGAAGTATGTTGTAAGTGAAGCGATCGAGAAGGTGTGATTTGCAATTTCTACGGAAGAAGATTTAAGGATGCATCAATCGCCTCAAGTATCATTTTGAATGAGTTATTCGCTGCGACATCATAGCATGTCCCAAAGTTACGAAGAAGAAGCACAACGAAAGATGAAGGAAGAGCTTGCATTTTGGATTATAAGAAACTAGAGAGGGCTAGGGTGCAAGCAACCATAGAAATAACCATTAGACCTGAAATGGCAACGGAAACAAAGGAAGATGCGACAATGATTGTGGGTTCTAGTCATATAGTCTTTATCTACGAGGCACATCAGCTTCATCGAGTTTGAGCAAAAAGGCCAACTACATAGTTTTTTTAACCTAGAAACATACCTTGGGCACAACCTTTGCTACAAGGTAAAATCTAAAACAAGGTGATGCACAAAGAAGCAAATAAGTCGTATTACCTTCCCTTCAATACTGCAAAGACTGTGTACTTGGAGTATTTGGTGATGGCATTGACAATTGCAAGGAAAGGATACAGGGCACCCTCTCCAAGAGACTTAAGTGGGAGATTGCTCCAGGTGCGTTCATTCGGTTGCGCCATTCTTTCAAATGGGAGGAAGATAGAAGGAACCGCACCCTCATCAAATTTTTGGTGACTTCAAATGGTGAGATTGTTTTTTCGAAGTCAATTGATACCTCTAACATGGTTAAAAAAATGCAAAAAAATTGAGTCTTATGTTTGAGGTTGTCTTAGAATTGGGCATCACAAATGTTGTGCAAGTTATTCTTGACAATGCAAAGCAACATATGTGGCAGCTAGAGACTACTTCAGGAGAA
The DNA here is from genome assembly GCA_018340775.1 of Taxus wallichiana var. yunnanensis. Taxonomy (NCBI): domain Eukaryota; kingdom Viridiplantae; phylum Streptophyta; class Pinopsida; order Cupressales; family Taxaceae; genus Taxus; species Taxus wallichiana. The sequence continues at coordinate 735,825,283 of CM031234.1, read as the reverse complement.
GCATCCATCACTCTTTTAGACCCCTTGTGCGGCCCTTTGCCTTGACTCCGCTTTTGGAGGACATAGGCAAAATTGATTAGGTGAAACTAGTTGTAGAAGATGCAAGAAATATAACAAAATACATACATAATCACTCTTGGGTTCTTAGCTTGATGAGAGAGCACGCTGAGTGGAAAGAGTTGTGTAAGAGAGTGTCTCAAGTTTCTGCAACTAACTTCTTAACGTTGCAAAATATTTGTAGTTTGTTGACACCGTTGAAGCAAATGTTTGTGAGTCAAGCATGGCTAGACTCACCATATTCAAAGAAAGTTGATGGAGAGAGGACCACAAAGATAGTTTTTAATGATGTCTTTGTGAAGAGAGCTGCAAGAGATCATCAAGGTAACTTCAAACTTCAATTTAAATTTCAAGTCGATTCCTTTATTTTCAATTTTTAAATGTATTGCTATTTACTTTAATTGTAAGTTTGTAACTTTAAAGTTTAATTTGTTTGTAGGTGTCGAAGCCTTTGGTGAGGGTTTTGTGCTTGGTTGATGGGGAGCAAAACTCAATGGGATACATTCATGAGGCCATGGATATGACCAAAGAGGCCATCTAAAACTATGATAGGGGATACAACCAGATTTGGTCCCCTGTTGAGAGTTAACTTATCGGAGGTAGAACAATCGAATCCACCAAACCATTCATGCAAATGAGTACTACTTCAACCCCAAGTTATTCTCCTTTGATGCCTTCATAAATGTTAATGGGGAGGTTATGCAGGGCCTCTCAACATGCGATGAAAGGAAGACACCAAAGGTTGAGGTGATGGACATCATTATTTTAAACTTGTCGGATTACAAGCATGCTTTGGGAGACTCTTTTCTTCGGCATTAATTGTTTGAGGGAGATCCAACCAACCACCAAGTAACAAAAATTAGAGTATTTACTTATTTGTTACAAGTTACAAGTTACAAATTCATGAGTATTAATTACTTATAAACTTTTGATTATCTTGTTTGTAGGTTCTTGGTGGGAAGATAAGGCTAGAAATACCCCAAATCTTCAAAAGTTAGCCCTCTGAATTTTATCTCAAACTTGTAGCGCTTCCAGATGTGAGTGTGATTGGAGTTTGTTTGAGGTCATCCACATCCACACGAAAAGCGCAACAAGTTGACTCAATGACGCCTCAACCTAGTTTTTGTGCAATACAATCTTTGGCTTCACACAAGAAAGGTGGAGAACACATCACAAGATCCTATTGATTTAGATGAGATTGATCCATACCGCATGACTAGACCCCACAAGAAGAGGACATCCCCATGTTCACAGAGGATGAGATTGTTGCTTTCAAAAGGGAAGCTACGGAGGGTGAAGCACAAGGAAAGCTTGGATTGGGCTGACATCTTTGAAGATGATATCAAACATTCAATGCCATCTACTGCCAAGTGTAGAGCCGTAGTTGCAGCCCTCTACTAGAGGAGCAAGCGAATGCAACCAAATGTGGGGACTAGTAGAGTCGCTAGACCCTCTCCCCAATTTTTTAGTAGAACGGGGAAGAGGAAATTGTAAATTATTGTAATTTGTAACTTGCATAGATATGCAATTTATGATGATAATTTTCAATGACAATCATCATAAATTCATAAGACTTATTAGTTGGTTGTTGTATTCGCATAATGATGTAATTTTGTACTCTATTTGTATTCAAATTTAGTAGAAAACACTTCCCAAAGTTTTATAGACTCATTTGATACATTTTTTAACTATATTTTGCATAAAATTTATGTTTTTTTAAAGAAATTTAGGTATTTTTATGTTGCTTGAGTGTTTGTTGAGTAAAATAAAAAATTGGTCTCTTGAGTATTTCCTAGTACCGCATATGCAAACTATGATGGTACCACTTCACACAAGAATTCTTAAGACAGCCAACAAACACACATCCACAAAAGATTTCAAGAGACAAAATTCATTTGTAGCTCCTTCAATTAAATGTCAAGTTGTACTACATCTATCTCCTCGAAAAATTACATCTCATTGCCTCAACCTTTTCAATAGAGGAGTTTACATGGTTTTCTAAATAGTTTTCTAAAAACAAATACTACCGTGTATAAACTATCTTTATTCTGTCTCTACATCCATCCTTCATCTTGAATACACTTGCTTTGTCAAAGAATAAAGTTTCTTTTTTGCTCTCTAAGAAAGACTAAAAAGAATCTATTCTTAGAAGATGGTCTCAAAGAGTATTTTTAACTATGCTAAACTTTAGCATTTTAGCTTTAATTACTACAACAGAAAAGCTGATTTTAGAAAACAAAATTTTTGCTCCCCTAGACAAAATTCAGCCACCCAGCATTTGCACAGCAGATACGGAATGCTTTAACCCAATAACTTTGGAAATAATTCACATGACCTACTAGTAGCCCAATATGACCTTGCAAAGGTATGATCTAGGCTCCCTATTTAAAATAATTATGCAGGCCTGTAAAATTCAATCGGCATGTCTAAAATGTGTGATGCCTTATGGTAACAAACATCATATGCACTTTGGAGAGCAAATCTGAATCATTGAGTTTTACCCTAAATCCTTAGAATTGCATTCACCCCACTTTAGGGAAAGATCTTAGCCCTTCAAAACCAGCTTAGACTTAACATTTTCACAATAAGCCTTCTCCAAAACAAAAACAAATAACTTATAAAGTACAAAAGTACTGAGTTCCTTTCAATGGCATTTTAGCACTCTGAGATAGCATTCATCCCTTATATGACCGCATGTTTAACTCCACTAGAGATTTTAATAATCAAGTAGAAATTCATTTGTATTAGGAAAAGTCAAATTTCATCTTCCACGCTACTAGCATTCCTCCATCAAATCAATTTCAGTCTACAAGGTAACAAATTGAATTCTGCAATCAATTGTCAGAGCTACAACCATATGCAGAGAAACAGCATGCAAGACATATATATTTATTTGCATTGTGCTAATACTCTTAAATTTCTCCTAATGTGACAGACACAAACAAAAAAACATAAAAATCTTCAGCCATTGACTTCAGGACTGTTGGATTAATCCAAAAAAATCCCCCATAAAAAAATTAGGGCTGATAAATTTCTCTTCTTCACAAACTTAGGAAGAATTTGTTACTCTTTTAATGTACAAAAGACAAAATTTGTACCCTAGAAAAACCCCTGGTCTATGATTCTCCTAGCTTCTTATTCATTGTGATCTTTTTCTGTTTAAGATCTCTCTATTCTCGACTTCTTCCAGATTTCAGACTCTACTCTCTCGTATTCAATATACTTTAGCTTGCTGTTTCTGCATATCCCATCAGATTTGATAGGTCACTTTGTTGACCGGTCTTTTAGTTTAAGGCCCACCTGTCAATCGTGTCTTTGCAAGGGATACAACTTATATTTTGTCTTTGAGTCCTAGGGCTTGCAAATACACATACAAGATATCCCTTCAAAGATGCACCTCTTACAGGGAATCACTAAATCCATACTTCTTTATGGTCTAAAGGTTTGAGGCCCCGATTTGGGATCAAATGAATGGGCTTTCATTGAGAGTGCTCTGAATATCATGCTTCAGCATATGATTTGGAGCAAACTGGCAGTTTACTAATGCATCGTTCAAGTCGAGTTTGTCGTCCAGTCACTTCACCTCGAAAGTATCTTCACGTCTACCTTTTAGAACCATTGACTTAGATGCCTAAGTGATTTTGCCTTAGTTATACTCATATTAGACACTTTGTCCTTCAAAAAGGACTGCCTCTTTTAGTCACACTGTGCATCAAAGCTATTGGCACTCAGAGACCAATTTGCACCTTTCATCTATCAACATCTCTATCGATCATCATTCTCCATTAAACACAAGTTGGATGCCCCTCCTCGAATTCTTCCCGCAGGGGGTCATTAGTAGAGCTCAAAGAGGACATATACAAGAGCGCCCCAACTCCCTCGCTCACATTTTAGGCATTTGTGTATCTACTTTATTTCAGCATCAAGGGCTCGCTATTCCCCTTGCTCACAACCCAATCCCTGGGATCAAACATGCATTACTAGCTTCTTCTCGACCTCCAAATGTTCATCAGCCTTCGGCATTGAGAGAGGTTCCAAGGGGAATACCTTGCTTCCTCCTCAAATTGTCCAACCTGGCCCTTTTATATCCATTGACTTAGATTACTAAGTGATTTTGACTTAGTTATACTCATGTTTGACACTTAGTAATCAAAAAGGACTGCCTCTTCTGGTCACATTTTGCATCAAAGCTATTGGCACTCCAAGACCAATTTGCACCTTTCATCTATCAACATCTCTATTGATCATCGTTCTCCATTAAACACAAGTTGGATGCCCCTCTTCGCCTTCTTTCCGCAAAGGAGGTCATTAGTAGAGCTCAAAGAGGACATATACAAGAGCGCCCCAACTCCCTCGCTCACATTTTACGCATTTGTGTATCTATTTTGTTTCAGCATCATGAGCTCACTATTCCCCTTCACTCCCAACCCAATCCCTAGGATCAAACATGCATTACTAGCTTTTTCTCAACCTCCAAATGTTCATCAGCCTTAGGCATTGAGAGAGGTTCCAAGGGAATACCTTGCTTCCTCTTCAAATTGTCCAACCTGGCCCCCTTATCAGAAACTCCACCATGGCCATTATCAGAACTTGTACTGGTCTTCTCGCTGTAGTGGATGATGATGTTGTTAGTTCATCTAGCCCAAGCCTTGATGCAGATGTATGACAGCGCCAATTTCCATTCTACCTCTCCAACTTTGTTCTTCTTCAGCTCCTTCCATTTCATTGAAGGGTCCTTGCCTCACATGACTATTTGCACTTGTATTTAGATCTTATGTTTCAAGGTTTAACCTCTTTAGGTTTGCCCCATTAGTAATGTATCTTTATTGTTCGTTACTTTTTAGAGCCTACGGTTCTTTTTCTCCTAGCAGTTGCTTATTCTAATTGGAAATATTTTTAAGTTCCATTGGCTGATTATGGCTGTTTGTGGACATTAATATAATTATTTTTTTCTTTTAAGTACTCCCGCCAAAATTTCCCTTCTTGATCGTGAACTCTCATTCTTCTCAGTAATAATTCCATGAAATTTAGGCAGAATAGGATCACATAATCAATCATCCTTAACTCAAGTTCTCTCTAGTACGATCTAAGTGCAGAACACAGAAAATTTGATGGAACAACTTTATGTAACATTTTGTTGACTTGAGATGAAGAATTTTTGCATAATAGAAGGCACATTAAATATACTTTGGGACTAAAAATTTTAATTTTCTAAACACTATTCCACAACTCTCTATTCATTCTTTACTGAATTACAGCAGGTGAACAATAAATGATTGCAATAAAAAAACTTTCGTCATATCACCATGTACTGACCCCTGGTGCTGATTGTATAAAGTATTGACAGATTAACAAGGTTATAATATCACTTCTTTTTAATTTTCTGTGTATTGCTATAAGGGCATAAATTTCAATACTACTAAAATTTAGTTGTGTACATTTTTAAAACTATTTTGGTCCGCATAACTTCCCTATGCATGTACATTGTACCTATGTTTTGAACAGCCTACCTTCTTGAAATGCAACTTGAAATTTCTTTCAAACTTATCCACAGATTAAATTGTTCATGAAAGCCTTCCATTACCCAACACATAATTATGATTGGTTGTATTTGGGTTAATCCCACATTAGTAAGCATTATGAGACAAGAAGACATAAGGCATTAATCTTTCCCCATGGACTAAAGGATAAATTTGGGGAAAATATTATAAAAGTGGTTTTCACCACTAATTTGTTAACCCCTTCTTTGAGCTCATTAAAAAAGAATTAAATTTACCTTTTTGTGATTTTAATCATTAAGTTAAAAAAGGTGAATTAAATATTAAAAAAGGAGATATGTTCTACATGATGAAGACCCCCTTTTTAATGGTCACTTACCCTTAAAGTAAGTCACCATTCTAAGGGAGCATTGGGCAAAGAAAGGGCCCATTTGGAGCGCCACTCTTGGAGGGAGGAATATAAAGTCACATCACCTCTTCCATTGTGGGGTATGTTGATTATGATTATTGTTATTTCTTCATGCTTGAAGAAAAGGGATGCATGCCCATTGATGTTCTACTAAAGGTGTTTTACAACACCACCTTGTTATTGGAAAATTGAAGACCCAAGCTAGTTGTTGAAGGATCCATTCATGCATGATTGCTTGGTCTGTTTTTCTCTTGTGCCCTAGCGACTTGATGTGAATGTGAAATCTGAATATTGTGCATTGATCTTATCCTTCTTTGGTGGCGAATTGCTTGGTGGTAATTTTGGTAATGCGTTTATGCCCTAGTGAGTTGGATCTCACTTGTCTTGGTATTGATTTGATGCTTTAAGTTGTTATATTTTGTGCCCTAGGCGACTGGGTAAGGGTGTATTTTCAGTATATTGGGTGCATAAAAGATTCAGATCTGATTCTATATATTTTTATGAGCTTGTGCACAAGGTTTGGTGATCAGTGGGGTGTTGTTGCATGCATAACCAGCCCTAATTGTGTTGGGCGAAATAGTAGGAGGCCATTTCTGCACTTTTGGTGAAAGTTGGGTTAATTCTGATTTTACATTCATAAACTTCATATTTTATAACCCCAATATCCAAAGTTTGAAGTATTTTGCATGGTTGGTTGAGCGGGAATTAATTTTAGAAGATTGCAGCAGTCTGGGGTTTGATTATTTAATTACATTCAGCTGTGTATAATCAGATTGGTGCTAATTTAGTGCGCTCTAGCTATTTTCCGATTTATTCCACTTACCTCCACTAGTTCTAACCCCACTCCGGTTAGGAATAGTAGACATTGGAATACTTCAAGATAATTTGCATAAGGGTTTCATTGAATTTGGGTGAATATTGAATTGCCCTAATTTGGGGACATTACAATGGTATCAGAGCCACGATCTTCTACACCTGTGAAGCTTGATTGTATGCAGGAAGACAAGCAGCCCTTGTATTATCAAAGGAGAGAGAAGAAAATGGAGGTTGGAGGTTTTACTTGAGCAAGTGAAATTTCTCCAAGAGTTGGTCAAAGAGAGCCACAAGGATCTGCAGCTCACCATGAGCGAACAAGTGGCAACCATGTTGAAGGATGCCCTAGATTTTGGCAAGAATCATAATTCCAATGGAGAAGGAAGTTCGCATGGAGGTGAGAGGGTTTCTACCCAACCCACTCCCAAGTTTTTCAAGGGCACATTCTTGCACAAAGAGCCAATTGGAGAAGAAGAGCCATTGGTGGGGGATTTGTTTGATACACAAAGGCATGAGTACTCTACCCTACATCCGGCTACAAGGGCCATATTGACCTTCAATGAATTTTGTGCATTGAGGATTGGTGCCAAACCAAGGAGAGCAAACATGCAGCCCCATAGAGATCTACAACAAAAATTGGGTAAGGTTTCACTTCCGGTTTTTGATGGTACTGATAAAATTCCGTTAGATCATGGTTGCAGAAAATGGAGACCTATTTTTCACTCAACCCCATGTATGAGGATGAAGCCCTCAAATTCATCACTCTTCATTTGGAGGGTATGGCTCATGAATGGTGGTTTCATGGCATGATCACCCAAGGCCATGGATCGATTCACACCTTGGAGGAGTTTAGAAAAAGATAATGGAAAGATTTGACCGGAAGGATCCGGAAATTCACTTTCGTGAGTTGGCTCAGCTCAAACAAAATCATGATGTGGAAAGGTATGTTGCTGATTTTCAAAAGATTTCAGTCATGGTTACGGATGTTAGTGAGAAAAGATTGGTTGTCCTTTTCACCGAGGGTTTGATTGAGCCCTTGAGAGGTTTGGTAAGAGCTTTTAATCCTATTTCATTACAAGATGCAATAACTAAAGCTTTGGATCTAGAATGTTCAGCTTATAGAGAAAGAGAATGGCAAAGAGGACAGCAAGTGGTGGCCACTCATTCGCTGCCCAAAAGTGGAGATCCGGGACAGCCAAGGTCTGATTTTCATGGGCCATCAAAGGCACAAGGAGAACAGCCAAGGGCAGCACCTAATGAGCCTTCAAAAAAACCATTCCAACCCTATATGCCACCTCACAAAATGCAGCCCCACAACAGCCATTCAAAAGAATCAAGAGATGAGTTAAGGAGGAAAGGTTTGTGCTTCGATTGTAGAGATCCTTGGACTAGAGGTCATCATTGTAAGGGCAAGGGTCAAATCCACTACATTGAGGTAATTGATGATGATTCAGATTTTGATTTTGATAGTACTAATGATGTGGCAAATGAAGATGTTGATGAGCATGTACATGAAGAGGAAGACAAAGGAATGGGTAGCACACTTGCTTCTCTTTCGGAGCACCTAAGTACCATCCTTTCCGGTGGAGGGAATGTTGAATGAACACAAGGTAATCATTTTGATTGATAGTGGGGCAACTCACAATTTCATTGGCAAAAATTTGGTGGCTAAGTTCGATTTGGTTGTAGAAGAGTTCAAAGGATTTAAGGTCACCATAGCTGATGGGTTTTCTTTACCATGCACCAAAAGAGTACCCAAGCTCACCATTTCTCTAGGTAAATATGAAGTATGTGATGATTTTTATGTGATTGACATTGGAGACATGGATCTTGTGTTAGGAGTCCAATGGTTACATTCATTGGGTGAATTCACCCTTAACTATCAAAGCTTGATGCTCAAATTCAAGGTGGGTAACAAAGAGTTTGCACTACAAGGTATGACCAATGGAACACCCCAAGCTAATTCAATGTTCAAAAAAGCTTTACAAGAGAATGTAGAAATCTGTTCTATGTCATTTATAACAGCAGATTGGAAAGATTTAATTACCTTGGAATATGCAAAAATCCATTCACTAACGATTTGCTTGAGGGTACAATTGTTGATGAAAGGTACAGAATTTTGGATGGGCTTATACTCTACAAAGAGAGTCTTTTTGGCTCCCAATTGAAGGTGAAGGATCTGATTTTAAAAGCAGCCCATGACACTCCTTTGGCGGGACATCAAGGGTACTTTAAGACCTACAAACTTGTGAGAGAAAGGTTCTTTTGGAAAGGTATGAAGAAGGAGGTCCTCAAGTACATTCGCAAGTGTTTGGTATGCCAAAAAGCAAGAGCAAACATGTATTCCCAGCAGGACTCTTGCAGCCCCTCCCTATTCCCTCTCAAAAATGGGAGAGCATCTCCATGGACTTCATCACCGGGTTGCCCATGGCTCAAGGTAAAAATTGTTTATATGTTGTAGTGAATAGACTCACTAAATTTGCACATTTTTATCCACTTCCAACTAAGTTCGATGCTCCTATGATTGCTGATATATTCTTTAAAGAAGTGTTCAAGTTGCATGGATTGCCAAAAAACATTGTGAGTGACAGGGACAGCAGGTTCATGAGTAATTTTTGGCAAGAGCTCTTCCATCTAACCGGGACGGAACTCACACCAAGCACTAGCTATCACCCACAAACTGATGGGAAAACTGAAATTGTAAACAAATGGGTTGAAGGATACTTAAAATCTATGCTTCGGGGCAGCAATCAGCATGGATTAAGTGGCTACATATGGCTGAGTTTTGCTACAACACAACTCATCACATGTCCATAGGTATGACTCCTTTCAAAGCACTCTATGGTTATGATGCAAATTCTTTCATGGACTTGATTATGACGGATAGTAGGGTGCCTAGTGCTAAAGAATTGGTGCAGCAAAGCTATGATATCATGAAAGCACTTAGGAGAATCTACAACAAGCACAAAATAGACAAAAATTGTATGCAGATCAGCATAGAGTTGAGAGGTCTTTTGAGATAGGTGATTGGGTTTTCTTAAGGTTGCAGCCCTATAGGCAATCTTCACTCAAACAAAGTGGTGCGGAGAAATTGAAGCCACATTTCTATGGGCCCTACAAGGTAAAGAACAAAGTGGGAGAAATGGCATATGAATTGGAACTTCCGGAAAGTGGTAAGATTCACAATGTATTTCATGTTTCTTGCATTAAAAAGGTTCTTGGGCACCATGTCACTCCTTTAGAGCTGCCCCCTCTAGATGAAGAGGGTAGATTGATATTAATTCCGGAAGCCATCATTGATACCTGTGAAAGGAATTTAAGAAAATGTAGCATCAAAGAATACTTGGTCAAATGGAAGGACTTGCCACTTGAGGATGCCACTTGGGAAGGTGAATCAATTTTAGAGCATTCGGGTTTGCAATTGCTTGAGGACAAGCAATCTTGGGAAGGGAGGATTGTAATGTCCCCTTTTCTGGGACATTTCTAAATAGGTACTGAAGACCTTTAGTCCATTCTTTCCCCATGGACTAAAGGATAAATTTGGGGAAAATATTATAAAAGTGGTTTTCACCACTAATTTGTTAACCCTTTCTTTGAGCTCATTAAAAAATAATTAAATTTACCTTTTTGTGATTTTAATCATTAAGTTAAAAAAGGTGAATTAAATATTAAAAAAGGAGATATGTTCTACATGATGAAGACCCCCTTTTTAATGGTCACTTACCCTTAAAGTAAGTCGCCATTCTAAGGGAGCATTGGGCAAAGAAAGGGCCCATTTGGAGCACCACTCTTGGAGGGAGGAATATAAAGTCACATCACCTCTTCCATTGTGGGGTATGTTGATTATGATTATTGTTATTTCTTCATGCTTGAAGAAAAGGGATGCATGCCCATTGATGTTCTACTAAAGGTGTTTTACAACACCACCTTGTTATTGGCAAATTGAAGACCCAAGCTAGTTGTTGAAGGATCCATTCATGCATGATTGTTGGTCTGTTTTTCTCTTGTGCCCTAACGAACTTGATGTGAATGTGAAATTTGAATATTGTGCATTGATCTTATCCTTCTTTGGTGGCGAATTACTTGGTGGTAATTTTGGTAATGCGTTTATGCCCTAGCAAGTTGGATCTCACTTGTCTTGGTATTGATTTGATGCTTTAAGTTGTATTATTTTCTGTGCCCTAGGCGACTGGGTAAGGGTGTATTTTCAGCATATTGGGTGCATAAAACTTGCATAAAAGATTCAGATCTGATTCTATATATTTTTATGAGCTTGTGCACAAGGTTTGGTGATCAGTGGGGTGTTGTTGCATGCATAACCAGCCCTAATTGTGCTGGGCGAAATAGTAGGAGGGCCATTTCTGCACTTTTGGTGAAAGTTGGGTTAATTCTGATTTTACATTCATAAACTTCATATTTTATAACCCCAATATCCAAAGTTTGAAGTATTTTGCATGGTTGGTTAAACAGGAATTAATTTTAGAAGATTGCAGCAGTATAGGGTTTGATTATTTAATTACATTCAGTTGTGTATAATCAGATTGGTGTTAATTTAGTGCGCTCTAGCTATTTTCTGATTTATTCCACTTACCTCCGCTAGTTATATCCCCACTCCGGGTTAGGAATAGTAGACATTGGAATACTTGAGAATAATTTGCATAAGGGTTTCATTATAACAATCTAAATTCTAACCAATTGAAAAAGCCCTACTCTTCCATGACAAAATCTGGTAAGACATCTTATTCTGCAATAACCGCTTGCATATGGGAATATCTTGAAATTCGATCATTGATATCAACTTCAATTACAAAATCTGGTAAGTCAACCGCTTTATGTATAAGATAGCTCTATCAAATGAATAAGTTCATTCAAAAGTCGGTGTAAGTAAATACCGAATGTGTTAACACATAACCAAACATGATAATGCTCAGCTATTTTCAACTAGTGTCTCCCTCCTATAGTCACAGTTTAATATTTGGAAAAGGTCAAATATGAAATCTTTACAAACCCATCTTATTTAGTAATGCAAGTACTGACCTTAAGGTCTCATCAATAGTTCCAGGCAACCTCAGTTCTTCATTATATGCAGGAATTATCAAAGACATGTATTTCTCTGGAGGATCAAAAATAGACGGACATGGCACCTGGAGACAGAAGCTGGCAGCTTGATCAGAGCAATAAAGTATACGACCGTTATCACTAAATTATTTAGTTACACTCAAATAATATACACAAAGGGCTACAAAAACAGCCAATGTTTCTTGCATAATCCAGTGATATATGACATTAAGACACAGATTTCAAGAGTTAAATTTTGGACCAAAATCTTTTGAAACTTTGCACAATTGCCTTCGACTAAATATAAACTTTAGAACATCTTGAATCCAGTATCTACCATCAGCAGTGCCTTGCTGTTTGAGTATTCAATGCTTTAAAAAAAAGTCTTTACCAAATAATATTCATCCTAGTAAAAACCATACCTGTTCTGCTTATACTATTACATATCTTCTTAATTTCAAGACAAGCAATAGATAAAAATCATATCCTACAAAAAAATGTAAATTCTCTAATATTTGGTACTGTAGATCTTCAAAATAAAGATTTAAGCAAAGAGTATGATATTTCAAAAGCCATACTGAAAACTAGATTTTTGGCACTCATTTATTCCTCTCAGAAGCAGGGGGTCCCAGCCCCGAACTATAGATCATCATAAGACAATTCTCAGAATAATGATAGCCTGATTTGTTTTCATAAAATTGGGAAACATGTCCATTATTGTCAGCTTGTCCATCATGGACCTTCATAATTTTCAGTGTTTCACCTGTCTAATGTTAACTCTCCTTACCACTTCCATTATGTGGTTGGTCACTAACAATTTCCAAACACGCAGAAATTGTATCAGTATAAAGACCTATGGTAGAGAGGCATTTCCATAATCAAAAGCAGCCAGGGCCATCACTGAAGTCATCCTCAAGTGGCAGCAAAACTGCAACTTGGTGACTAATTTTATATAGCGTGTCATGCAATGCATCAACAGTTGTGATCTGATGCACTGTTAAAGCTTATATCATCTCAATAAGCGAAGCAAAAAGATCAAAGCATGCCAGAATAAAAGTTCAATACATAAGTTACACTCCTTGCTCTAGTCGTGAACAAATTTTATCATCCTGTGCCAAGGGCATAGAATGGCTAAAAATTTGGAGAAAGTTCCGACTCACAGTGACAATGTTTACATTCATTTTCTATGAGTTTTGGTAAGCAATTCTTGATAATATCTTTATTTGAAATCCTTCATCCCCATAGTGACATGACCCTCAATTGTCTTGACTATTCAACATTTTTTTCACTTTTTAGTCCTCCAGCTGCACATCAGGATTCTCAATTCCTTGATAAAATGCAGCAATCTCAATTGTGTTATATCAACCAATCCTTGTCTGATAGTTTATGTTTTCTAGTTGAGCTAAGATAAGCTGCTCTAGCTTGCTGAGCTGCTTAGCTGCAGAGCAAAGTTTCTTTTCATTAACAAGAGTTATCTAAAACTTATGCCAATGTTCAGTTTTCCTGTCATGTATCTAATGAAAACAAAATGTTAGTATCATGTAATATGTATAAACGTGTCAGTATTAGTTTAAAAGAATCTTCAGCCAGAGCGTTGGATTATGTAAGTATTTGTGTGTCAACACCATAGTTACCAAATCTGCCTGGATCTGCACAAAATCCAGCCGAATTCAGATTTCTCAGGCAACCCAGATAAATTCGGTCTGGGTTGGCCCTGTTTTTTTCCCCAAAAAAAAGATTTTTTTTTTTTTTGCAATAAGAAGACATACTTTTCCAATCTTTTTCAAGAGTTCCAGATTTTCCAGTTTTTTGCCCTCAGATTTCCATCCTCGGTAACTTTGGTGGACACTATCATTCACCTGTTCAATGCGTATTTATATCCAAGAAAGTGCGTTCTCTTCTGTAGCATATTGCTCTGAATGTATATTGGAGCCATTTTCTTAAATCTGTCCACCATCCATTCTATCTGTGTACATACCAGCCTAGTAACTCCCTAGTTTAAATCTTGATACACTGATTACCTATAATTTTATCATTCCCAAAAACTTTCTTAATCCCTCTTTGCATTTAGATGCATTCATTGAGTTTCAGACAGTCTCACTATGATCTCATCATAAATAAGAGAGGAAAACTTATCAGTTATCGCACCTCAATTTCCACTCACAGACCTTGACTCTCGCAAAACCATTGTAATCTAAATGTGCATATTGCTTTCCCCATTTTTGATTCTGGCATTAACATTGTGATCTAAGTGTGCATTTTTCTTCCACTGCCACTCAACTCTTGTAATTGTCTGAACTTCGGCCTATTCTCAATCCATTTCATGCAGATGCAGTACAACAGAACTCTGTTCCACGCCCATTTACTATATTGATTTCTATTTATCTGTAACTGCATAAAACATTTGGTCTCTCATTTCCAAACCTAGAGCGAAGACATCAAGGTCAGACTGAGGTTAGCTTTTGAGATAAGATAATAAGATAAATATATTAATGTCCAACGAATGACCACAAAAGTAGGTCAATGGGACTGCAGCCCAAACAATATACAAAGTGCAAGCAGGGACAACTCAAAACGAGTTCCCAAAAACAGAAAAAAATGAGAAAAGACAAAGCAGAGAGGAAACCCGAAGCCAATACCCCCACAGGCGGGGGCAATGGAGCAAGCGGGGAGAAAGACGAGAGAAGCAAAGAAGGGAATGAAGGGGTGGGGGCAAACGAGGACCAATGGTCTACTCAGGAATGGTAGCCACACCCCTCCTAACATTAGAGGCCGACGAAAAGAAGCTCCTGATGGACTGGCAACCCGAAGAGGGGGCGAAAACCTCCTCCCCTGCTGAGATCTGAGACTGAAGCGACGGCCAGGGGGACGAATGGAGCTGGGCTGCCCTCTGGTACGTGTGTGCATCCGATTCTGTTGGTGGTGATCGAGGGAAGTGTGAAGGTCCAACCGGGACGAACTGATCTATGCACTGTATCTGGGTCAGAAAGGCTCTGTCGTTTAGTTCCTCCACCTGCGGGTAGAACCGGAAAGAAGGCTGTAATTCGTCTCGTGGGGATGACTCTCGGAGGGGGATGAAGAATTTGGTCCCGAGCAAACAAAGACTCCCGGATGTAGAGGGCAAGACACTCGCTGGTCAATATATCTGAAGAAGACCGGGAGAGTCTGAATCCCTCTGAAGAGACAGTGAAATCGTCCTCTGATCTCATAGTAGATGGGGCAGTGGAAGATGAAATGAGTCTCGGTCTCCACCTCTTGAAGGCTACAGAGCCTACAAAGTCTGTCCTCCCGATCAATGTGGTGATCAGTCTCGTACCGAAGTTTGTGGGAGCCGACTCGAAACTGACCCAGAGGTATACAGAGGGCATGCACCCAGTGACGAGAGGTGTACTGAGGGCGGATGATGAGTCCATCTCTGATTTCAAGAAAGTGCTCTGCATAAAAGGACATCTTAGGGCGCAAACCCCAAGAGGGTTCACCTAAGTAGTCTGAATTGAGCTCCTATAGATATCCTCCCGAATGGACCTATTCAACACTTGCTTGGTGGGCAAGAGATGACTAGGAGCATTCAAGGAATACTGAAAGGGGGAGACAATCAATCTGGATACCAACTGAATCCAACAAGGCAGAAGTCTCAAAAAACCAACAACGGCCCACAACCTAGGCAATACTCACAGAGGAACAATAAGCAAGATAAGGATACCTGTCCTGCTCATCGGAAAGATCACCAAACCTCCTGATACGATGAAGAAAGGTTGATATGTCAAATATAGTCTCCAAACGGAAAGGTCGGGCCCGAACTCTGCCAAAATAATATGTTGGGGGTATCTGTCTGTCTTGCATCTCGATGAAGATAGAGCTTTTAATATTGCATATTCCTAATATTAGGATGGGGCGCCAACTTGAAGAGAGAGATATGTACACAATTTTCTTCAATCACAATTCAAGTTGATTTAAGTAGAAATAGACCCAATTCAACGCTGTAATGCCCAAAGGAAAAGAAAAATATGACTTCTCTTAACTAGCAACTTCATAAAAATCAAACTCGGTTATCGCTTTGTAATATCCCCTTTTCAAAATTAATTAATTCTGAATACCTAAAGCCTATTTTTATTATTTTCCATAAGCTAAGGGAAATTAAAAGAGGAAAATAAATTAATATAAGTGGTCCAAGGATATTTTTATATTTTAATTGGAGAAAGGACACTTAAAGTATATTTTAATCCAAAAAGCAAAAATAGAATAAAATAATAATAGAATGATGTACTTCTATTATTAGGCGCAAAGTTTGGATAATAATTAAATAAAGCAATCTATAATGGGGGCACAAGGATAGAGTGGGCTGCATGAGAAAACAGATCCTATTTTTAGGATAAAGTGAAGATAGAGCTTTTTAATATTGCATATTCCTAATATTAGGATGGGGCGCCAACTTGAAGAGAATAAAGTATTATTTTATTTGTTTATGGGGCATGCATGTATTTCCAGAAAGGGGCGCCCACTTTGGAGAAGGGTTGGAGGTTATAAAGGCAGATTTGGGGTTTATTGTACATTCATCTTGGAAATTCATCAATTATTGTTTTTGTCTGCAAGTAGCTTCAAATCTTTCCTGCAATATAGCGATAGACGACGAAATCCCTCATTTGCATATAGGCACGAGGACAAATTCCCTCACTTATGAGCTTTGCAATTCCATTCGAGGTTGCAAGGAGAATTCGAGAGTGCAAGTGTTCTACCCTTTCAGCTCCAAACAATTGTATTCGATTAATCTTTAGGTATTTTTATTGTAGTTGGTTCATATTCAGTAAATAAAAGACTGTTTTTATGAATTATGGTTTGCTGTTTTTATATTAAAAACTCAGATTATAGCTGTTGTGATAAAAATCAGATTTTTAATACTATTTCCCTAGGGTTTATCAAAAATATTCAGATTTGTTAGAAATTGTTTTTATGAGAATATAAGGCTCATTTATAAGGTGTCTAACTCTAAGTTGGTTGTAACCGGTTATAACAACATCAACTGTTTTGTAACTAGTTCATTTATAATAAAAAGACGAACACACAATCTCAAATGTGTGCAATCCGCCTTCTCTTTATTTCTTCCTTGTGAAATGTATTCTAACAGTGGTATCAGAGCGAGACCAAGCGAAGAAAGAGAGAAGGGAAGAAGATCAGTCCCATTAGGGCACGCTGAAGAAGGAAGACATTTTTGTTTTGGTTTTCGAAAGAAATCAGAAGAAGATTTTTGAGGGTCGAAATAAACAAGTTGTTAGGCACGCAATTAGGGCACGAAATCGAAAATCAAAGGCATCTTTGTTAGGGCAAGGAGAAAACGTCAAGCTACACAGTCGTGCAAGGAGAAAACAGAGTTGCGAATCAGAAAAACAGTCATTTCCAGAATCGCAAATAAAAAAAAAAGTCATTTCCGTTGAAAGACAATCGTGTTTTTTGGCACGAAAATACACAAACCAGTCAAAGGAACAATCGCGTTTTTTCAAAGGAGGGTCACGTTTTTTTTTCGAAAAACATGTAGTCGCAATTTTCAGGAGTCAAGGGCATAAAATAGTCTCGAAATTACCAGAGATCTAAATACAATACTTGCGCTAGGGCACGGAACTGTGCACATCACACTTGCAGCGAAACCTGGTATTTTATTTTATTCATTTCGGAAAATACGTAGTTGTATTTATTTTATTTTAATGGAAATTCCCGTAGAAAAATATTTTGGTCTAAATTTTCATACATGGAGAGTGAAAATACAAATGCAACTTATGAACAAAAATTTGTGGGGCATTGTAAACGAGAAAGAGACAAAGCCTACAAATGCATCGAAATTGTTAGAGTGGCAAAGCAGAGATGATAGAGCGAATGATATTATTGGCTTTGCTCTCTCCGACTCTGAACTTCATCATGTAGACCTAAACAAATCATCTAAGGAAATTTGGGATACTCTAAATAAATTATTTGGAGCAAAAGCAATCAATGCCAAATTTTCCCTAAAACTTCAGTTATATAGGTTCAAAATGGATGAAGGAGTCTCTATGTCAAGCCACATCAATAATCTGAGGTCCCTAATCAAACAACTAGCAGAAGTCAAAGCTGCGATTGAGGATGAGGATGCCAAAGCTATCCTATTAAATAGTTTGTCTTCAAAATACAGCAATGTAGTTTTTACCCTCAGTCAAATTCAATCTCAATCTCTAGATGATATGATTGCAGCTCTTCTAGCTGAAGAAAAACAAACTATAGAAGATGCAAAAGGTCATTCTCAGCAAGAAAGTGCATTCTATTCTAGAACTAGAAACTCTCGTAGAAGATCAGATAAAGATAACCGAGAATTGAATGTCATTACTGTAAGAAAAGAGGTCACACATCATGGGATTGTCGTGTTCGAGCCAATGATGTGCTCAAGGGTAAAGTCATATCAAATACAGCTAATATAGCCATGGTCGAAGACCCACCGGATGCAGAAGGTAGTGAGGACAATGACAAATACGCAATATAAAGATGCTCTAAACTTTTAAGGCAAGAAAGGATACAGGGTAGATGAAGCTCGGTATGGATGGTTGCTCGATAGTTCGTGAGAGTGCATATCTTGGGAATTATACCCTCACGTGGGTCATGAGACAACTTGATGGAGCTTGTGGATGGCTCAGTATGGATGGTTGCCCAATAATTCAGGAGATCTGTGATTCGGGTGTTTGGGGAGGTGGAATCCGGGAACTCGGGAATTCAACTCGGGAGCTACACCTTTACGAAGGTCACGAAGCAACTTGATGGAGCCCTACCTTATCATAACATTGCTTTCAAAGTAAAAGTGTCTGAAGATTGCATAGTTTTGTTTTGTTCTAGTTGAATTGTTTGTTTTTTTGCTTCATGTGGAATAAGCCTTAAGAGGGGATATGAGAATATAAGGCTCATTTATAAGGTGTCTAACTCTAAGTTGGTTGTAACCGGTTGTAACTACATCAACCGTTTTGTAACTACTTCATTTATAATAAATAGACGGACACACAATCTCAAATGTGTGCAATCCGCCTTCTCTTTATTTCTTCCTTGTGAAACGTATGCTAACAGTTTTCAGGGATATTACAGCCTTAGCTCTTAAACTAATGGTATTTTACTATTGTGAAATTCAAGTGACTTGGGATTAATTGGGATTCATTAAAAAGAGCTCACATACTATTAGGGTCATGCTCAACCGAAACAAGAACAAATAGATTTGGAGAGGAAGTGCATAAGCAGATGGACACCATGACCAAAGACACAAAGTTTGGCATTGTGTGTGTACAATAGATCAAAATCAATCACGGAAAAGAAATCAATTAAATTCAAAATGAAGTAATGCATCTTGATCTGGCATAAATGTATAAGTCTAACAAGTGTCAAAACTTATTACGATGTTCTATTAGCAAATTAACAAGCTCCACTCATGCAAACAAAGAACAAGCAAATAAGAAGGTACTAATAGGTACCCAAAACAACCTGCTACAGAGAATTATGAAATGAATGTATCGATTGAATGTGAAATGAGGTATCCATCTCAAGTATTCTTAGATGATATTTTCCAACACTAATACATAGATGGTTTGGTCATGTGTGCATATATCCGAATGATAGCTCACACAGTCTCATATGCTCCTAAAGGTGCAAATATAAACAATGATGCTCATACTTTCATATGTGCCTACACGTGCAAATATGCACAGGGATCAAAAGGATACCACAACATAGTAACTCGTTGGGTCTTAAGTAATATCCCCAAGGAATACCATATGTCGGTATCTCAAGGGGGCTCTATAAGTCAGGTTTACACTCAAGTGCAGGTTCTACAAAAGTGGGCATCCCTATTTTAGCAAACCAAAAAGAGCCAACCAATTGAGAAAATGAAATGTAGCATCATTTCAAAACTTAATTGC
The DNA here is from genome assembly GCA_018340775.1 of Taxus wallichiana var. yunnanensis. Classification (NCBI taxonomy): domain Eukaryota; kingdom Viridiplantae; phylum Streptophyta; class Pinopsida; order Cupressales; family Taxaceae; genus Taxus; species Taxus wallichiana. The sequence continues at coordinate 735,805,529 of CM031234.1, read as the reverse complement.
GAATTCCAGAAAAAAGAAAAAAATTATATCAGTGTTTTACAATTAGAGAAACCAACTTACAACTGGTACTTGTGATGCGTGCAAGGGACTAGCTCCATCGCCATCATGGCATAAATGTTTATAATCAATATTTGTAAAATATGAAGATACTCAAAAAAATACAACCAGCTACCCAGACTATGACAAAAAGAACTGCCAGATTAAGCACTGTGTGGGAATCATTAACAACAATTAGAAAGACTCCCAAACAAAACCTTTAAAAATATATAAATTGGAGGATATGGCTTACAGAATGGAGATGAACATGTGTATGCTCACAACTAATGCAATTCAAGATGGCAAGTTAAAAGTGCACCAAGAAGAACATTATCAGCCTAGATGTCAAAAATCTTGCAACCATTTTGTATCCCCGCCTAATACAGCATAAAATCCAAGCTATACACAACTCAAGCAGAAAGAGCAATGCAAACAGCAGTGAAAAAAATTAAATGAAAAGTAAAGCTACAAAACTCCAAGAAAGATGGTGAAGAATAACATTTAAGGAAAAGTATTTGTAAAACTAAAACAATCTTGAAAATTTTGGCATCTCAAATATTTTATATTATGGCACTTGCTAATGAATAATCATGAGTTTCTTCAATCTTGTCTAGGCAATTGCAATTTCACTTCACTTTTTGGCTACCAATTCTAATTGAACTCACATTTACTGTTACCTTGGTTAATTCATCTGCAAACCAAGTGTCTGCTTGGAAATCCTGCTACTGTAATCTTGTCCTTATCCCATTGCTTGGTCATCCACCATTTTTCTGAACCATAGGTCCATAACTGAAGATGCTAGATTGAAGACCTTGATTCACAAATACAACTGGCTAGAGTAACAAAGTCAACAACCATGTGGCATGGCCTGAAAGTGCTGAAACATCACACCATGTTTTGTTGGCAACCTTAAAACCAAGTTAAGATGTGATGTTGTGTGGTGTTCTTGCCTTGATTTACATAACAAACAACGCTAACAAGAGCGACTAGAATCAAGCAAGGAATCAGGACCTAATCCAACCTCACCATTCCAGTGGCATGTTTCAACATTTTATTGAATAAATCATCTAATTTAAAACCCCAATTTTTATCTCAAAAAGAAATAAAATTGACTTAGCCATTCAACGCATTACAGTTGCATTCAACCTGTATTTATGCCCAGGCCACAACTAGATTACAACAGGGAAGGTAAGGCTCGATACCAGATCTTAGCTCAATTACAGGACAGATAAGCAATGTTCAATTCAGAAAAGAACAGCAGCTAACAGAATATATGATATAGTCAGCTTAACCTCAAAATCAATTGGCAGTGTTAATACAGTAGAGCATTTATTTTCTATCAAGTATCTTATAAATCAGTCAAAATATCATCAATATAGCATTTATTTTAGTCAAGAACAGTCAACAGCAGGCAAGAGTACCATTGATTGCAATCAAAGAGAATTGAATGTAGTGAAAATTTAGCCAAAAGGTCAATCTACACTTACTGATGTGAAGAGTCAAAGAGTACCAAAACACCAATTAGCCTTGCTGGTATCACAGCACAAAACTCAATGAAGCCCCCACTTCTGTCATAAATCTTTCTCAATGGGTTTTAGACTAAGTCACAAGGTTCATGTTCATGTTCATGTTCATGATCAGCGAAGATAAAATTCAAAGAAATTCTCTAGCCGATAAAATTTGGGAAAAAAATTCATCAATAAATTCGAAGAAAATAATTTAATTAAAATAAATTTTAATATTTATTTTTTTATTTAAGATTAAATCTAATTAAAATTCCTAATTTCTAATACTAATTTACGTTAATATGATAATATCTTAAATCTGAAACTAAAACTTAATACTAAACAAAATATTAATAAAAAATAATATCTAATACCTAAATGAAAATACTAAAAATTGAAGTATAATGTCTACTATTTAAAGGCACTAATATTAATACTTTGAATAACGTAATTTTATCATTTTCTAAGTTATTATTTATTAATACTAATATATACATATTTATATTTGTATATAAATATCGTAATAGATTATTAACTAAATATTATAGGTTTTTTAACTAAAATTAAAAGCAATTTAAAAATCTAATGTCTAAAGTTCATGTTTTAAATTAGAATTGAAAAGAAAAAGAAAAAAACTAATTTAAAAAGTTGAAACCTACTCGTAGAAGCTAATATAACAAATAAGAGATTTAACAAAGCTAAAAGTATGCTAAAGTTGAATCGTGAAAGAGAAGACTAGTTTAAAAAATTAACCTAATTTTTTTGCCCTATCATGAATGACGAGTATTGAATGGCAGCTATGAATAGCAAGAGCTCCAAGCCTCCAACAATGGATTCAATCGGCCAACTAACTGCAGTATGTTCAGTCGGGTGTGGCGTCAATGATGAACACTCATCACTCACAATAACTGGCGCTCAGCACAGCAAACAGGAAAGTTATAAAAGAAGTGGAGCATGATTGCAAAAGCTCTAAAACAGTTTTTATCTGCCTTTTCTAACGATTTCAGGTTTTGCATTTAAACTACCTCATCCAGATTCATACTGTACGAATTTTATGGCGAATTTGGACGATTTTCTATGGTTTTTATTAAGTTCACTGAATTTCAAATTTCAAGGAAGAAATTCGGTGAACCCTGTGACATAGGTTTTAGATACAAAAAATTGATAAAAAATGGTCATCAAAATAAGTAAGATTGACTTGTATGTATATGTTTTTTAATTAGCATGTACTGCTACTAGGGCTGACATGTTGACAGCAGTCGAGGACTCCCCAACCTGCGTACATAGTCACGCAACAAGTTGCACAAGGTTGCAAACTTATATTAATATAAAGGGCCTTACAGCATCTACAAATATCAGCTCTCAATTGAGCTTCCAACACCCTCTCATGGAGTTATTACAGACTCTTGGTGCTCTCCTAAGGACCTAACCCAAGAATAGTTACATTCTTGACTCGGCTCTATGGCCTACAAACAGTTAGCCGCTCTCAGCTAGCACTTGCACTCTCACATGCGCATTCCACAACCTCTTCAAACTCATCCATACTAACCACCAACCCCAAAAATGGTGAACTCGTCCCCTTTATAGTTGCGTGCTCTTCTCTTTTCCCGCCTCTCTCCTCATTTGAATTGCCACGGGGAGGATGGCTCCTTTTAGACACTTCCATTTTTTCTCACTCAATTTCAAATTTGATTTTTAGCGCCTCACGCTTGTGCCGCACCATCTGGTCGTTGGGTTCCTCCGGCCGTTGATCCCTATCAACATCCTTTGTTGACACCTTCATACATCCATGTTTTGTCCGCCAACTACCCACTTTGTCGTGCACTCTTTTCTCATACTCCTTTTCCACGCCTTGTCTTCTTCCGTTGCGCGCTCATCCGCCTAAGCTTCACTTTTCCCATTCTTCCACGCATTGTGCTCTTCCTTCTTGCCATGTTAAACCTTCACACGCTGCTCTCTTCTTTATTGTGTATAACTTCTTTGAAATCTTCGCATGCCACCAATCTACCAAGCTGGTCCAAAACTCCTACATGCATTGTCGCGCAATGCCTCCACTCGATGCGCCCTCCTTTCCCTCCACACGCCTTCAAATTCATGCGCGCATCCATTCTTGGGAAAAACATGCGGGTTGACTTGAACCCTGAGATACTCCTACATCAAATACCCGAGTTACTTAAAATTTGAGTTCCGCCTCAAGCAAACTAAGCAAGTGGCTGAACCACCCTTCGACTATTGGAATAGGTTGTTCCAGCTTCTTCATCCAATAAGCCTTTCTCCGGCCTCGCACTTCTTCCATTGTCTCTTCCAATCCTTCTTTAGTTTATAATTAAATAAACAAAAATATATAATGCTTTTATTTATTTAATATAAACTTTAGTTTATAAGGTTTAATTGATTATTAAATCAATTTATAAATGTGATGGGGTGTTTCACGAGAAGACACACTGTAAAAACATTTTAAATATGACCCTCGGGGTCGGGTGAATTGATTTCACAGGAAAACATTGAAAAGGTTAAAATGGAGAGAAGTAGGTGAAAGGGTGTTTTTACTTGACTTGTAAAAAGTTCCCTATGATGGAAATCTATTTCTACCATAGTTTTTAACCCTTAGGGGTTTTCCACGTAAATTTGGTGTCCTGTGTTATGTATTTGTTATATTCATTTATTATTATTTATATTATAGTTTACTTTACAATAAATAAATATTCTTGTTATAGTTCATTAATAGCTCGAACCTTAACATTGTACTCGAGCATGGTTAAATTAAACAACCAATCAAATAATTTGGTTTATTAAATGGTTCAGTGAAAAAAGTGGTTGGGTAGTTTACCCCCTCGGGTTATAAAATGTGCCCCATTCCAATTTATTTTTACTCCCTCTCACATACTTTCTCACAATTTTGTTTTACAAACCTTCAAATTCTTGGTGTATTTAAAATCAAGCCTTGGAGCAGGCCCACCTAAATTCAAATGCAAGGTGTGTAAAGTTTTGTTTTAAATTTTAACATTAGTATGAATTACATTATATGCTAACTGTGTGCAGGAAAAACTAAACGAGGATTTAATAAGGTCCCCAAGTTAGAAGACAACCTCCATTTAAAGGTCCTTCATAAAAATTCCATTGTCTGACCGAGACTCTAATGGTTGGATGGGGACCATTTCTACATATAGTGGGTTATATTTGAATTCAAGTATTAAACAAACATATCAAATATTCTTTTCTCCATATATTAATAAAACCTATTAACCCCCTTATTATAACGTTTGATTAAGATCATGTGGCATTTAAAAATTGAGTTGAATGGTCTTAAGGACCGCTTTGCATTAATAACCATATTAAATGACCCCCCCCCATTTAAACATATATTTCAAACCTTAAACCGTTCCTTTCAAATGCGCTTAGGTTGGAGGGTGGCGCTTTGAAATTACATTAGCCTTGATGACCGCTTAACTTGTCATTGGATGCCCCGAGCTCAACATTGGCTCGAACATGTGGAGGATGTGAGCGAGTTTGGTGGTTATTTCAATAATTTGGTGAGTGTATATTGGTGGCTTGGCCACGTCCCCCCCTTTTGTCGTCCACATTAGCCATAAAATGTCCTTCCTTGGGACGTGGCATGATGGAGGTTGGTCGGCCACTTGATGAGTTGGCGATTTATATGGTCGGCTTTGTCGAGAACCGTCTCACTCCATGTGCCCTAACAACATATGAGTGGATAATCCCACATTCGTGGAAAGAATATTACCTAGTCTTTATTAAGACTTTTATCGCCGATGTTGATCTCGTTAAGGACCGCTCATTCTATGTGCTTGTGTTGGCATGGATGGTGGAGGGTTAGTTGGCGGATGGGCCACCCCATTTATTTTGTTTATGTTTAAAGTCTTGGACCAAAATCTGCAAACGTTAATCCTTAAAATATCAATGCCCCCATTAACCGCACTTGACTTGTGCTTAGGGCCTATTTTATTTTATTTTTATTTTTTTTTGGTAAACTTAGTTAAACTTAAATTAATATTTTGTTATACATATAAATATAATGATGCATACGCCAATTGGTAATGAATGTTTTATATAAACTATAGGTTACATACAAGGTCAAACCCCTCTAAATTTTTTATAAAGGATTTTCTATCAAGTAATTTTTTGAAATTTGATAAAATTTATAAAATTGAAATTTCAATTTTTATTAGGATTAAAATCGATAAATTTTAATAAATTATTTTATCGAACTATTTCCTTTCAAAGGGATATCTTTTGTTATTATTTCTCTTTAACTTGAGATTTATGGTAAAAATCAATAAATTTGTTCATTTTTTTTAAATTAATCGACAAGTTGTCATTGTTAATGTCGTAAGAAACAGTGACAAGAAAATTAATCGCAAAAAAGATAAAAACTCCAAAATTCGACTTGACATAGAAAATGAGATTTTACTAAACTATTTGTAATTTTTGCCTTTAAAACTCTAATTGTTTATCGAAAATGCAAAATAAGGATTTGAATATTTATTTTCATAATAATCTTGTTTTTTCCTCTTGATTTGATTTTTGAAACTTCAAAATGGGTTCTAATCATTTCAGCATTGACAAGACACAAATGTTGAATGGGACTAACTACAACATCTAGAAGATACGATGAAGGCGGAATTCATGGCACGTAAGCTTTGGACTGTCATGTGTTCACGTGACGGAGAAGGCGTTGTTCGAGAGACATGTACAACAGACAACGTATCCGCATTTCAACAAAAAGTGCAAGAAGCGATGTCAATTATATTGCAAGCGTGCAAGACGACTTTCTACTACACATTGGAAACCAAGAAAGTCCAAGTGAAGCTTGGAAACTAGTTAGAATCAATGCACGAAGGTACACACCTTTCAAAAATTATAAAATTGATTCTTGAGTTAATGACAACTCCCATGAAGGGAGACGAAAAAGTAGTTAATTTTCTAGCAAAAATTAAAAACATTAAATCTCAATTAGATGGATGTAACTGTGAATTTGATTCATGACAAATTATTATACTTTATTATTCAAATGAACATCCATGAAAGGTTTAGGAACTTCATTTCCATTTTAAATTCAAAATATCAAATTGAACAAGATTTCTTAGACTTATCTACTCTTAGTGCTCTCCTAATTCAAGAAGAGCAAGTCATGTTGAACTTTGATTCAAGGAGAATGCCACTCAGCACTTCTCACACAAAAACCTAAGAATAATTTTTCTAGGTTTAACAAGAATCAAAATCAAACTTTAAACCCCTAGTAAAGATAAGAAATCAGGGAATAATCACCTAAAAGTCAGTTTTGATGGGAAATGTCACAATTGTGGGAAATTTGGACACAAAAAGGAAGATTGTAGGGTAAACAAAAAACAAGCCAAATTTCAAAAATCAAAAGGGAACAAACCAAATCAAAATCAAAACAAAAATCAAAGCCTAAAAACCTGTAGTTGTTTTTATATGTTGCATTAGTTACTGCCAAAGAAAACAAATGGATATTAGATAGTGGTGCATCTAGGCACATGACTTATAGATATGATATTTTAATTTGATATCAAAGAATGTAATGATCAAATCTATCTATGGTGATCATTCCATTCTCGATGTTCAAAGTCAAGGAAAAGCTAAAGTTTTCAATGGTTTTATAAATGATGTTTTGTGTGTTCCTAAACTGAAAATGAATTTGTTTTCATGTTCACAACTAACTCAAAACAATTATAGTGTAATTTTACTAAAGGATAAATGGTTTATTAAAAATGAGTTAGATGTTACTATTGTTGAAGGCATACAAAAGAATGGTTTATATGTATTTAAAGGTTTTGCATCTATGTTTCATGTCTTTCTACTCAAAATAGGAATGATGTTTATAATTGTGGCATGAAAGATTAGGTCATGTTAACTTTAGGAGCATGTATGACATGTCTCGGCTTAACCTTGTTATTGGTTTGCCACCTATCTCTCATGCTCATGAAACTTGTGAAGGGTGCTTACGTGGTAAGCAATCAGCAAACCCCTTCCATAGTCATCATGAAGCTAACTCCTCAAAACCTCTGGAACTTGTCCACAATGATGTTAGAGGACCATTAGAAGTTCCTTCCCTAAATGGTTCATTTGTATGTTGTTACTTTCATTGATGATTATTCTCGCATGATTTGGTCATTTTTATTAAAAAAAATCAAATGTTTTATCTAAATTTAAAAATTTAAAGCTTTAGTTGAAAATAGTTCTAGTCATAAAATCAAAAGACTTAGAACAAATAATGAGGAGAATATATTAGTAAAACATTTGATTCATTTTGTATCGAATGTGGAATACAAAGGGAACTCACTACTCCCTACTCTCCTCAACAAAATGGTATAGCGGAAAGAAAAACCACCATTCTTGAAATGGCTAGAACCATGTTGCACTCAGCTCAAGTTCCTAAATTTTTATGGGCTGAAGCAATGAATACCGTTGTTCATATTCTAAACAGAGTCCCTACTAAATCCCTATTTCAATTCTACTCCTTTAGAAAAGTGGACTAATAAGAAACCTAGTGTATCTCATCTGAGAATCTTTGGAAGCCCTACCTCTATCTTCATTCCTAAAGTAAAAGGAAGAAGTTAGATCAAACCTCCTATCTTTGCATCTTTGTAGGTTATGAAGGTAAAACAAAAGGTCTAAGGATCTATGATCTTACAAACGTGAAGTTATTAAGAACAAGAATGTTAAAATCTTAGAAAAACTTTTTTTGTAGTTCATCTTTTGTTTCTTATTTTTTATTTATGATGATTCTAATGAATTAGAAAATATGATAATGATGAATGTGATGAACAAATAGATTGTAATAATGATTCTATAGTTGAAAAAGAGTCTCTTCTTGTATCCTCTATAACTAAAAGACCTAAATGGGCTCAATCTCTTCTTCAAAACTCTAATCTTGATAACCTTAGTAAGATGACTAGAAGCCATCATACCTATCATGCCTTAATGACTATGTATGAGTCGGAACCCCAATCTTTCAAGAGGCATCTCATGACAAAAGATGGGTAGAAGCCATGAAAGTTGAATATTTTGCCTTAATTAAAAATCAAACTTGGGATCTTGTCCCTCCTTCGGAAAAAACGTAGTATTGTTGGCTCTAGGTGGCTTTATAAAATCAAATATAAGGTTGATGGCAATATTGATAAGTTTAAAGCCAAGTTAGTAGCTCACGGGTTTACTCAAAACCCGGTATCGACTATGTAGAAACATTTGCACTATTGCAAAAAAATGAGCACAATTAGGATTCTTATTGCCTTAGTTGCTCAATATGGTTGGGAAATCCACCAAATGGATGTTAAGAATGCATTCTTGAATGGTGATTTAAAAGAAGAAATCTACATGACCCAACCTAAAGGTTTTGAGAACCTAGAAAAGAATTTTATGTGTGTAAACTAAAAAATCTCTATATGGCTTAAAACAAGCTCCTTTGGTATGCAAAAATAAACAGTTTTTTCAAAGATATTGGTTTCACTAATGAGTTCATCATTTGATAATGATCTTTTTGTTAAAATTGAAAATAATCAGATTATTCTTATTGTATTATATGTTGATGATTTGCTTATTACTAACAATTCAAATAGTTTAATTTTAAAATTAAAGCTAAATTGAAATAGTACTTTGAAATGACTGATTTAGGATTATTACATCATTTTTTAGGCATGGCAATTTTTCAAGATAAACATTTTATTGTTGTATCTTAGTCACAATATGCTACTAACTTGCTTAAAAGGTTTAATATGGTAGATTGTAAACCACTTGAATATAAATGTCCCCATTTTTTGCTACACCAACTAAACTTGTTTGAAAGACCCTCCTCCAACTAAAGGGAAATTCTTTGGGTTTTCTTATTTTATTATTTAATTAAGGTTGATGGAAATAGTGATTTTTATCGTTTACATCATATAAGGCAATTTTAATTATTTAATAGATATAATATGAAGCTTTGAATGTATTTTAATTAATTATTTACCAAAGTGATTTAATCACTCTTACAAGTGGGTGAATTAATTAATTAATTTTTGAATGTAATGATGAAGTTGTAATGATGCCTAATGATAAAATACTTTTTGTGTGTAAAATGTTTTTAAGCAAAAATTTTTACTGTTTAGATCATTTCCGAACATGAGCCGACATAAAAGTGATTTTAAAATGTAATCTCCCTCCCAAAGTGGGTCGCCCCATTTGGGAAGGCTATATGAGCACTAGTGAGGCTCTAGTCTTAGGTATGTTGATTAATATACTTGATATTTCTTCATGCTCGAAAAAAGGGATGGATGCCCATTGATGTTGTTGTTGATTGAAGATTTGTGTTGTTGTTGTTTGGGGTTTTAAATGCCCCTTCAGTTTTAACCCGAGATTTAGAATGAGAGTTCATTTTGTTCCCCTGAAAATTGAAGAAAATCAAGTGACAAATATCATATTTGAGTTGTTAATGTGCAAGTGTAAGGGCAAAGTCGAGAGAACCCCCTAGGAGTGTTTTTGATGCATAATCAGCCCTAATTGTGTTGGGCGAAATCAATGTCAATGGATATGATTCATTTTTGCACTTTTGGTAAAATTTGGATTAATTTTGATTTTACATTCATAAACTTCATATTTTATAACCACAATTTCCAAAGTTTGAAGGAAATTGCATGGTATTTTTGGAGTTATAGAATTTACAAGTTTTAGCTATGATTGACATTTATTAAATTCAAAATTTCATATTTTTCCAATGTCATTATATGTTCTCAGCTTTGTGATTACATATTGGCTAAGCTCAATTAATTTCACCAAGGTTTTTGAGGGGGTTTAAAGCAAAATTGAGCACTTCCACTTTACCCATTCATTCGAACCTAGGCAACGAACACATTCCCATTTTTTGTCATGAATTTTCCAACTTGCCTGATAAAATTCAAGGGTTTTGATAAATAATTTTGAATCTTGAAATATTTATTACTTGGGGGTAAATTGTGAACTAGTTGTTATTCCTATTGAAGTTGGTTGTAAACTTGATCCTAAACTTGCATGTGAAAAAGTTAATCCTACTCTTTACAAACAACTTAGGTAGTTTAATTTATCTTACAATTACTAGACTTGACATTGCATATGTAGTAAGTATTGCATCCAGATTCATGCAGGAACCATATCAAGATCATTGGAAGTTAGCAAAAAGAATATTAAGATATATTAAAGGAACAATTAATTTTGGTTTACATTATACTTCTTCTGATAATGCATGTTTATATGGATATTGTGATTCTAACCATGTTGGTGATGTGATAGATAGAAAATCTACAATTGGATATGTGTTCAAGTTTGGTACATGTGTCATTACTTGAGCAAGCAAAAACAACCAACAATCTCCATCTCTTCTACTTGAGGCAGAATATAGAAGTGTGATGGAAGCAGCGAAAGAAGCCATGTGGCTAAAGCAGTTGTTGGAAGAAATTCACATGGAAGTTAAAGGAAGTACTCTTTTTTATGTGATAGTCAGAGTTATATTGCTCTAGCTAATAATCCAGTTCAACACCAAAGAACAAAGCATATAGAGATATATGCATTTCATCCGAGAGAAGGTGCTCTGCGGTGATATAGATCTCCAATTTTTCCCTATTAAGATCAAGTTACAGATATATTTATGAAGCCATTGTGTGTCATGTGAGTTTTGCAAGTTTCATGCAATGCTTGGCCTTTCAGAGTTGCCATTGAGGGGGAGTGTGCATGACAATGCCACCTCTTCTCAATCAACCCATGTGTTTTCTTCTTCACCTCTATACTTTTGCTCCAAATTAAAACATTGTAAAGATCTTTTTATGATCTTAGTAAACTTATCACTCTAAGTTTATTGTGTAGTCCAATAATGTAACATCATGTTGTAAAGGAGGTCCTTACTTTATAAAAGGATCCTAGAGATGCTGGTATAGATTTTCCATGAGAAACTGTGAGATGTAGTCTCACAAATCATGCTTAGCCTAAATCATCACTTCTGATTTATGGATTCCAAATCCTTTTGTACCAAAAAGTAAGTTTAACATGATGAAGGTGTATAAATCCTTCAAATGTGATATGCTAGCCTAAACCCTCATTGTGGTTTAAGGATTGTAAATCATATTGTATAAACAGGTAATGTTGGCATATAAACCCCACTTAATATTAAGGGGAGTGTTAGAACATTAATCTTAAGTAGGGTTTTACCCCTCTTAAGTGTTCTTAAGATTATAAACTTTAGTTTATAATTAAATAAATAAAAATATATATATAATATTTTTTATTTATTTAATATAAAATTTAGTTTGTAAGGTTTAATTGATTATTAAATCAATTTAAAAAGGTGGAGTGCTTCATGAGAAGACACACCTGTAAAAACATTTTAAATATGACCCTCAGGGTCGGGTGAATTGATTTCACGGGAAAACACTGAAAAGGTTAAAATGGAGAGAAGTAGGTGGAGCATTTTTATTGGACTTGTAAAAAGTTTCTCCCTGTAATGGAAATCTATTTCTACTGTAGCTTTTTACCCTTCAAGGTTTTCCACGTAAATTTGGTGTCTTGTGCTATGTATTTGTTATATTCATTTATTATTGTGTTGTATTATACTTTACAATAACTAAATATTTTAGTTCATTAATAGCTCGGACCTTAACACTCTTAAGGCTTATCCCATGCGCCTTATGCTTCACGAGTATGTGCTCGCTCTTGTCCGTCCACCTCCGCTAAAGTCTTCGAGGCTTTTCTTTCTCTCTTGCCCACTTCATCTATGGGTTGTCATCCTTTGTGATCTTTTCTTTGTGCGCTTCTCCTCTCCTTGTCTCTCCTTTCTATTTTATCTAGTCATCTTGACACTATGATTCCTTCTTTTCGTGCTTCTCTTCTCTACTTCTTCTCTACATTCTCTTTTGATTTTCCCTTCTTTCCATGGGCTTCCACTTCACACTCTATCCTTGTGTGTTTGTTTTCTCATGCGCTTCCTTGCCCATCTTCTTGATGCATTCTTCATATATATGCCCAATATTTTCTTGTGAGCTTCTCCTCCACCTTCTTCTCTTCTTTGGTGTGCCCTCATCGTCACACACTCTTCTTTTGGTTGTACTCCTACCTTTTCAAAGACGCAATCTCCTTTGGTGATTGCGGTCTTCATCTTCTTTTCGGTCTTGTTGTGGCAATTTCTCATGTCCATTGTCTTTTCTTTTTCCCTTGCACCTTCACCACTACGCAAAACTTTTGGAGTTTTCTCACGTTGTTCCTCCTCTTCCTTTGTGCCTAGAAGGTAACTTCTTCTTCTTCTTGCAAATGTCCCCGCACTACTACTACATTCTTTCATGTTTATGCACCCCTTATCTTGTGCACCTCTTGCATTGCGCACTCTTGCAGTCTCTTCCTCGGATTGCTTTTCTTTGGTTTTCTTTAAGACCACTCCTTTCTCGCACAATTTCTCCTTTTGGTTGCACTCTTCTTCTTTCACGTGCTCCTCCACACGCTCCTCAAGATCTTCATGGATCTCCCTCTTCCTCGATGTGCTTTGCTTCATGCACTTCAACAATCTCTTACAAGGATTGCTTTGCTTTAGTTGCCTTCAAGGCAACTTCTCCTCTTCTCTCGCCTTTCCTAGTAATGGTGCTCCCATTGTTGTGCACGTTTTTGCCTTTACGCTCCTCAACTCCTTTTTGGAGTTCTTTCTTCCACATAATCTCCTACACCCTTTGGTCCGTCCTTCACCGGTTAGGACTTCTTTATTTGTACGCTCCTCTCCATTTAGCTGCAATTTTCTTGTCCATTTCTTGACTCTGCACACTCGCACCATTCCTTGATGGCTTCTAATTGTGACATTAAATCATCCTCATGTGTGCTCTTGGTCTCCCTCGACCATCTTCATCATGTAACATCCTCTTGCTTCTTCTTTGCACCATCCTCGCACCTTCACCGTCATTAGGCTAAAGTGCTTTCCTTCTCGCACTTCCCTTTTTGTGCCACTCAAGTCATTTTCACATGCCTTCCAAAATGAAACCATCTCTTGCCTTTCTCCTAGCTCTACTTTTGAGCTTTCCTTATGCTCCTTTTTTTTCTTGGCAAGATCCCGCACTATCACCACCCTTTTGCAATGCTCCTTGGTGGCTTTCTTCTTCACTTTTGCACTTGTTCGCACACGTCCCACCAAACTTCCGCATGCTCGGCCTCCCTCTTTTTGTGCACCACCATATGGCTTTGGTGCTCCATGGCTTCTTCCTTTAGTGGGGTCAAAGGAAATGTCCTCCCATCTTTACGCACCTTCACCGCATTTGCTCTCCCATCATAGAGCATCTCTCTGTCATATTGCCACGCCCTCCCCAGAAGGACATGACATGCATCCATTGAAAAGATGTCGCACAATACTTGATTGATGAACCTCCCGATCTTCATCTCCACTTCACAATGCTCGCGCACAATGCTTGCTTGACCTTCCACCAACTAGGTTACTCAATAAGGTTTGGGGCACCTCCTACACGCAAACCCCAACTTCTACACCATCTCCTCCATGACTAAGTTGTCGATGCTTTCACCGCCGACCACCACTAGCAACACTTGACCTTGGTCTTTCACCTCATGTGGAATATCTATCACTTGTTCTCATGTGACTCCATCTTTGTTGTCTTCAACACTTCGCCTTCTCCTAGGCGCTCTTCATTTTCCCGTACCCAATCTGTTTGTTTGTGGTGTGTTCTTCGTACACCGCTTTTATTGTGTTGGTTATCTCTACGCCACGCTCTAGGACCTTCGATCGCTCGATGTCCTCTCTCTTCCATACATAACAAGATCCATCAAATGTTGCACATTGGTCTCTTCTCACTAAGAGATTTCTCTTCCGTCCTACCTCTCTTGCAACCTTCTCGCAGAACCTTCTTGTTACGCGATGACTCGTCGCCGAGTCTCCTTTCCTCCCGCACATCTCCTATTTTTTTGTGTGCCTCATATTCATGCGCCAATGACTCCTCACTAAGCCTTCCATGTTCTCCTTGCACATTACCTTTACGCGCCATCACCTTCTCTTCATCATGGCGAGTTTCAAGATCTTTTCGATGATCTTCTTCCTTCTCCAGTTTGGTCCTTACATCCTTGAGTTCCTTCATGATCTCTCCAACATCCTCATCATTGTCGAATCCACTTCACCTTTTCTAGTTGACATCTCGTTTCTCTCCTCTAACCGTTGCACTCTTAGATTTGTTTGCACCCTCTACCCACCTTTTCTCACGATGGAGAACACAACCATCTCACGTTAGTTGCTTCAAGTTCAATTCTGCTTAGTTCCACTTGTAGGAAAATAGACTGCTCTGATACCAATTGACGGCAGCCGGGGACACCCCAACCTGCCTATACAGTCGTGCAACAGGCTGTACAAGGTTGCAGACTTATATTAATATAAAGGGGCCTTATGGCATCTACAAAGATCAGCTTTTAATGGATCTTCCAACACCCTCTCATGGAGTTATTACGACTCTTGGTGCTCTCCTAAAGACCTAACCCAAGATTGGTTACATTCTTGACTCGGCTCTATGGCCTACAAACAGTTAGCCACTCTCAGCTGGCTCTTGCGCTCTCACATGCACATTCCACAACCTCTTCAAACTCGGCCAAGCTAACCACCAGACCCAAAATTGGTGAACTCATCCCCTTTAATAGTTGTGTGCCCTACTCTTTTCATGCTTCTCTCTCCTCATTTGAATCACCTTAAGCGGGCTAGCTCCTTCTAAACGCTTAGTGTTTTTCCCGCTCAATTTCAAATTTGAATTTTAGCACATTTGTTTGTGCCACGTCATCTAGTTATCGGGCTTCTCTAGCCATTGATCCCTGTCAACATCCTTTGTTAGACACCTTCTGACATCTATGTCTTGTCCGACTATTACCCACTTTGTTACGCACTCTTTTCTCACACTCCTTTGCCACACCTTGGCTTCTTCTGTCGTAAGCGCTTCATCTGCATGAGCTTCACTTTTTCCTTTCTTTCACACATTGTGCTCTTCCTTCTCGCTGCACTAAACCTCCGTGCGCTCCTCTCTTCTTTATTGTGTATAACTTCTTTGTAATTTTCGTGCGCCACCGATCCACTAAGCTGGACCAAAACTCCTACACACACTACCGCGCAATCTCTCCACCACTCTGATGTGCCCTCTCTTCACTTCACGCCCCTTCCAATTCTTGCGAGCATTCACTCTTAGGGAAAACTTGCAGGATTGCCTTGAACCTGGGATGCTCCTGCATCACATGTCAACTGACATCAGCAGTTCAGTCCAACTGAGGATTGATTGGAACTTTCAAGAAATGACTTTTTCTAGTGTTTTAATTTAACTGAATATATATATAATGGAAAAGCTTTGGAAGCTTACTTTTACATAGCATAAGCTTTTATTCTTGACTTCTTTCAGGGTCTTCAATTATACAACCGATTTCTTTTTCACTTTAAATGTCACTATGATATCATAATGATGAGTTCTGATGTCATAACTGACATCATCATAGTTTCTCATGGGTTTCTTGATCCTAATTGCCTTTAGACTTCTTTTCATGGACTTAAAACACAGTTGATGAAGTGTAAGCCTGGTCAAGGCCATGGCCCATAACAAATCTTCAAGAATTTGGTATTGGAAGAACAAGTTCCTATTTTCCTTGATCAATTAGCTCAACAACAAAATGTAGTATAGATGTGAGAGTGAGAGAGAATGATGCATGAGAACACAAGATATATATAACTCAATATTGAAGATAGAAAAAGCAATGCAAACAATGGTGAAAAATGAAATGAAAAGTAAAGGTATATAACACCAAGAACATGGTAGAAAATAACATTTAAGGAAAATATTTGTAAAACAAATACGATGTTACAAATTTTGGCATCTAAAATATTTTATATTATGGCACTTGCTAATGGATAATTACAAGATTCTTTAATCTTGTCTAGACAGTTGCAATTTCACTTAGACTTTTTGACTACCAAATCAAATTAAACTCACTTTCACTCTTACCAAGGTTAATTTGTCGGCAAACCAAGTTCTGTTTTGGAATTCCTATTACTATAATCCTATCTTTATCCCGTTGTTCGTCATCCACCATTTCTCTGAATCATCACTGAAGATGCTAGATTGAAGATCTTGATTCACAAATACAACTGCCTCAAGCAACGAATTCAACAACCATGTGGGATGGCCTGAGAGTGCTGAAACGTCACACCACATTTTGTTGACGACCTTAAAACCAAGTCATGCTGTTATGGCGTTTGGTGTTCTTGCCTTGAGTTTAATGTAACAAACGACACTAACAAGAGCAACAAGAATCAAGTGAGGAATCAGGACCTAATACAGTTTTACCATTCTGATGGGACGTTCAACACTTCATTCAATAAAAATTATCTAATTTAAACTACCATTTTTATCTTAAAAAGGTAAGCTTTTT
The DNA here is from genome assembly GCA_018340775.1 of Taxus wallichiana var. yunnanensis. Lineage (NCBI taxonomy): Eukaryota > Viridiplantae > Streptophyta > Pinopsida > Cupressales > Taxaceae > Taxus > Taxus wallichiana. The sequence continues at coordinate 735,788,565 of CM031234.1, read as the reverse complement.
AACTCTTCCATTCAGCACATTAAACTTGCATTCAACCCATATTTATGCCCAGGCCACAACTAGATTTCAGCATGGGCAGGTAAGCCTCCATACCAGATCTTAGCCAAATTACAGGACAGATGAGCATTTGTTCAACTCAGAAACATACAGCAGCTAACAGCATTTATAATATAGTCAGCTCATCCTCAAAATCAGTTAGCAGTGTTCATGCAGTCGAGCATTTATTTTCAGTCAAGTGCCATACAAATCAGTCAAAATATTATCAATAAAGCATTCATTGTAGTCAAGAACAGTGGACAGCAGGTAATAGTAACATTAATTTGCAATCGAAGAGAATTGAGTGTGGTGAAAACTTACACAAAAAGTCAGTCTATACTCACTGATGAGAACAGTCAAAGTAGCAAAACAGTAACTTACCATGCAGACATCACATCATAAAACTCAATGCAAGTCCGCACTTCTGGCATAAACCCTTCTCCTCAATGGATTTTGGATAGAGAAAATTGATGACAATAGTCATCAAAATAAGTAAGATTGACTTGTAATTATACGTTTTTAATTAGCATTTATCGCTACTGGGGCTGACATGTCGGCTGACATCAGCAGTTCTCCAACCAGCAGAGGAGTTAAATGTAAGGTTCAAGAAATGTCTTTTCTAGTGTTTTACCTTTTAACCGAACATAAACATAACATAACATGCCATATCTTTCTCAAGAATATGTCGTGTACATGACGCATAGATAATTACATTTATGTTCCAGTTCTATTCTCTCTCTTATGATTCTCTACACACTAGCCAAAAATCAATCCACAAATGCATATAACACCATCTAAATCTGCATTCATTTGGGGTGTTACCCATTGAGTCACCTCCTATGCCCCAACAATAGACCATAGTGGTTCCTCTACACTTAAGAGTATCTAAGTGTTGGGCCTTGGTATCAAACCATGAGAACCATCAAACTATCAAATGGTTTGTTTTAACAAAGTTCCGATGGCCAAGGACAATTCTAAGCAAGACGCAATTCACGGAATGATCAAGAACAAAATTGCAAAAGCACTCATAGAACAACAAAATCTTTGTTCAGCCAGTATGCAGAAGTCCTCAAACGGCTGTTCCATCAACCTCATCATCAGGTAAAGCTTTTGGTGGTCAAATCCTCCTAGGTTTCAAGTAAATCTAGATGTGCATGTGTTTTAAAGAAAAATTAACGCAAATGCAGTAGATAACTGGTTAGACTTGTTAGATTCGTATTTTTGTATCAATCACTTCTGATGAAGAGGAAATCAAGATTGCACTTTTGAAAGTCTCTTCACCTGTCAAGAAATGGTGGCAAGCCCGTACTCTTAGTGAGGAAGACCGGAAAGAAGGAAATGTCTGAACCAACCTGTTGTACATTCCTGGAAGCCTTCAATGATAAATACTATTTTGAAGATGTTTATGAAGATCGCCACATTCAGCGGCAACAACTATGGCAAGGACATGACTAGTCAGTCCAAGCCTACATCAATGCCAACCGTGACCTATATGTTGGTCTCATTTAAGTCAAGAACCATAGAACTCTCGAGCACTACAGCAGTCTACAACCATTCTTTCAATCCAAATTGAAGTTGGCTAAGGTCAAGACGATGGGAGAAGCCTATCACTATGTGAGGCAATCATTGGGGAGTCCAACATGAAGGGAAAACGGGACACATTGTCTGCACCAAGGAAGACACCTACTTCAAACAAGAAACAACCATCCAAGATAGGCAAATGGTGTGACAAGCAAAGATGAGCAATCACTCCGACATAGAGTGTCATGCTCAAAGACTTTGCTTGCACAGTAGAAACAAAGGATGGAGACGAGTCCTCATATAGAATCATGTACACCAATCCCAATGTTTCGGTAAGCACCGCACAAGTGACCCCAATAATGCAAGATGTTGAAGTAGAAAGTCTATTCCATTCATAGATGAGTGTACAAGGGCAAGCACTATTCCATTCACATATAAGTGTGCAAGGGCAACCACTAGATTTTATAATCAATGATGGTAGCATGACGAGCCTCATCTCTGAAGCAATCGTCAATTGACTAAATCTTCCAACCATGCCTCATCTGCAGCATTACAAAATGGTATGGTTCAATTCCTACAACACCAAAGGTATACTCATCACTCTCGAAGGTATACTCGCACTCTCCAAAGCCACTTCTCATATTCTATCTATCCTTTCAAAGAAGCATCAGTTTGTGATGAAGTGCCAATCGATGTCTGTGATGTACTCCTTGGGCATCCATACATGCATAGTCACTAGGGCATAAATTGCTCCAATCCTATCGGCGTGGTTCCTCTTGCATGTCCCATCAAGCACGGTCAAAGTATTTGAGCCTCGGCATCAAACCACAATAACCATCAGACTATCTCCCAGTTTTTTTAACAAAGTTTCATGGCCAAGGACAATTCCACACAAGACGCAATTCACGCAATAATCAATAATGGAAAAAAATTGTTCGATGATGCCATCAGCACTAACTCCGTGTTACACTAGGCCATACCACATGGCACTTCCATGGTTTGTTGTTATGCCAAAATGTCTTTCTCGTATACACCTTTCAAAAGGTGAAGCATCACACATGGACTCTCAAAACAGCTTCAACTTCCATATCGGCTCTTCCCGCCTTTAACGCAACATTGTAATCGATATATGTATACACATTTTATAGCTTAGATAGCAACAAGATTAGAAGATAAACAGCCATATCCTTCTCAAGAATACGCCATGTATAGGATACAACTATATACATTTATTGTTCTAATTCTATTATCTCTCTCTTTTGATTCTCTACACAATAACCAAAAATCAATCCGCAAATGCATATAAAACCATCTACATTTTCATTTAGGGTGTTACCCATTGGGTCACCTCCTACACCCCAATAGTAGTTTCAAAGTGTTTCATGAAAGATCCCCAATAGATCTTTTTGCCCAAAATGAATTTTTCTCCCATCACAAATATAAACACATACTTTTTGATAGCTATGACAATAAAGCTAGGGCAAATCTGATTTAAATAGAGGAAATGCGACTAGGGATTGGATGAGAAACCAATGCAAATCACTCTCAAAAAATTATATTCTTTTCACAAATTGATTGCCATATTTTTTGAAGCCCAAATATATTAAAATCAGAATTTTTAGAAGCCACAAATGATCTGAAATCTGATTATAAAATTGCTTGAAAACCACTGTGAGAACCCTCTAAAAATTATAAAATTGTTTTGCTTCACTTCACAAAAATCTTTAAATGAATTGACAATAGAAATCAGATTTAAATACCTCAAAGAACATGCCAAATCAGTCCCAAACTGGGTCGATCCAATAGAAGAACTGCTGCAATTTATTTTCCAAAATACCCTCAAAATACACTGCTGGAAATGACTGAAAATAATTCTGAAAATCTGATTACAATCAATGGGAATTTCTGAGTGAAAAACCCTCTCAAACTCTTAGGGTTTTCGTCCACAAGAGGTAGAATTCATAAGGGGTTTCGTCCTTAGAATTTTTAATGCAAAAGCTGAAGCTCTATGCAAGAGAAAATATCATATAAAAATCTACGTTATGGAAGAGGCAAGTCGACTTCCCTTTTAAAGGAAAAGGGCCAACAACCAACCTCCAAACCAACCAATGAGCTCACATGATTTTCCCTATGCAAACATTTAATATTTTCCCATATTAAATGTTTTTCCCAACAACATTTCCCTCCTAGTGCAAGTCGCATTTCTCTAGGGGAAATACATAAATTAATTATGTTTTTATCTTTCCTAGGCTTCATTACTCCCCTTTGGCCCAAGTCGCCATTATCCTTTCTAGGAGGAATAAAATATAATAAATCCCTTTACAATGACTTTTGCCCCTTAAGGCAAATCGTATTTTCCATAGGGATTACAATTTATTTTTATTAAGCTAAATAAATTAATATAAGTGCTTTAATAATTTTATTTTATTTTTTTATAGCACTTTATAATAATTTATTATAACTTAAGTCACCCTTATATTTTTCCTTTGGCCGTCGGGTTGACAAAATGGGCCAAAGGTCTTCGATTGGAAAAGGGGACATTACAGTCCTCCCTTCCCAAAATTGTTTGCCCTCAAGCAATTCTGATCTTGTTTTGTCCAAGTGTCATGCACAAGAGACAAAACATGCTGAAGTGATCCACAAGCCTGGCACCTGTTCCTGTCAAGTGAAGCAAATCTTGCCACAAAATATAGATCTCTTGATGCTCATAAATATGAGTATGGACCAATGGTTCAACATACTCCATAATGTAAACTTCATCCTCTAATTTGTCATGCTTCTCATGAGAGAAAGAAATCTGAATGTGCAACAACAAATTAGACATATTATCATTCACTGCATACCTTGGAGTATCATCATTCTTTATCTCCATGATGACTTGGCTTTGTTGCATCAAATTCTTGGCATCCTTGTCAACAATGGGCTGAGTATCTTCACCAAACAACTTATCATGAGCTGCTGGTTTGGAAATTGCAGCAGCCTGCAATTCCACACAAGTGTCCATGAGAGGCTCCTCATGTGCTAGTTGTTCCATAGAGTCTTCTTTCGTGGGTGTGGACTTCCTTGCATCAATTGCCCACATCTTTTCCTTAAACTCTTGTAGGTGTTGTCTCGCTTGAGCGGCTATCAATTTAGCAGCTTTAGCTCTGTTATTCCATTCCTCACACCTTTTCAATGTTTCCATTACATCTTCCTTGCTTGCATATACAAATTTCTTCTCCTGAGATGGAATAATTTCTCTAGCAAGCAAAGTTCCACTAACACAATTATTTTGTTCAATGGAAATCATACCTTTTGAAGCTTCTTCTTCTTCCTTTGGCTGTAGATCTGATTTGTCCTCCTCTACCCTTGCTCACCTTTATCCTCCAGTAGATCGAACCTCTCCATGAACCTTTGGCTACAGTCATCAAAGAAGTAGATAGATTCTTCCCCTTGGGTCTTTATCACATGATACCACCAATCTTTTGCTATCCCTTCCAAATGATAAGGAATGAATTTGAGGGCATCATCCACACACATAGGATTTGATAGCAAGTATGCCTCCAATTCTAACAACCATGATCTCACAGAAATTTTATTAGTACCATCAAAAATAGAAATCTTATCCTGCCACGGTAGTAACTTTCTAAAGAACTGCATGTCTGATGCCCATTTTTTTCTTGCTTTCATTCAAATCAGATTTTTTTTTCCTTCACCCTACAGGTGGGAGGAACATTGCTCTGATACCACTGAAAGATCCCCAATAGATCTTTTTGCCCAAAATGAATTTTTCTCCCATCACAAATATAAACACATACTTTTCGATAGCTATGACAATAAAGCTAGGGCAAATCTGATTTAAATAGAGGAAATGCGACTAGGGATTGGATGAGAAACCAATGCAAATCACTCTCAAAAAATTATATTCTTTTCACAAATTGATTGCCATATTTTTTGAAGCCCAAATATATTAAAATCAGAATTTTTAGAAGCCACAAATGATCAGAAATCAGATCTGAAATCTGATTATAAAATTGCTTGAAAACCACTGTGAGAACCCTCTAAAAATTATAAAATTGTTTTGCTTCACTTCACAAAAATCTGTAGATGATTTGACAATAGAAATCAGATTTAAATACCTCAAAGAACATGCCAAATCAGTCCCAAACTGGGTCGATCCAATAGAAGAACTGCTGCAATTTATTTTCCAAAATACCCTCAAAATACACTGCTGGAAATGACTGAAAATAATTCTGAAAATCTGATTACAATCAATGGGAATTTCTGAGTGAAAAACCCTCTCAAACTCTTAGGGTTTTCGTCCACAAGAGGTAGAATTCATAAGGGGTTTCGTCCTTAGAATTTTTAATGCAAAAGCTGAAGCTCTATGCAAGAGAAAATATCATATAAAAATCTGCGTTTTGGAAGAGGCAAGTCGACTTCCCTTTTAAAGGAAAAGGGCCAACAACCAACCTCCAAACCAGCCAATGAGCTCACATGATTTTCCCTATGCAAACATTTAATATTTTCCCATATTAAATGTTTTTCCCAACAACATTTCCCTCCTAGTGCAAGTCGCATTTCTCTAGGGAAATACATAAATTAATTATGATTTTATCTTTCCTAGGCTTCATTACTCCCCTTTGGCCCAAGTCGTCATTATCCTTTCTAGGAGGAATAAAATATAATAAATCCCTTTACAATGACTTTTGCCCCTTAAGGCAAATCGTATTTTCCATAGGGATTACAATTTATTTTTATTAAGCTCAATAAATTAATATAAGTGCTTTAATAATTTTTTATTTTTTTTTTATAGCACTTTATAATCATTTATTATAACTTAAGTCACCCTCATATTTTTCTTTTGGCCGTCGGGTTGACAAAATGGGCCAAAGGTCTTCGATTGGAAAAGGGGACATTACATTTCATCTTCCATCAAACGCATTGAGTATCTAAGCCTTGGCATCAAACCATGAGCACCATCAACCTATCTCCTAGTCTGTTTTAACAAACTTTTGATGGCCAAGGAGGATTCCATGCAAGATGTGATTCACGAAAATAATCAATAACAAAGTTGCAAAAGCAATCATAGAACAACAAAAATATTTGTTCGGACGCAAATGTCCTTGAATGGGCAATTCCGTCAACCTCATCATCGGGTAAAGCTTTTGGTGGTCGAGTCCTCCCAAGTTTCAAGTAAATGTCCTTGTGTTTTAAGGAAAAATTAATGTAAATGCAATAGATAAGTTAGATTTGTATTTTTCTATCAATGACTTCGATGAACAAAAATCAAGATGCACTTCTGAAAGTCTCTTCACCCGTCAAGAAATGGTGGCAAGCCTGTACTCTTAGGGAGGAAAACCGGAAAGAAGGAAAAGTCTAAAGCAACTTGGGATATATTCCCGAAGCCTTCAAGGATAAATACTATTCTAAAGATGTTTATGAAGATCACCACGAAGTGGCAACAACTATGGCAAGGAAATGACCAATCAGTCCAAGCCTACATCGATGTCTTTCATGACATATATGTAAAGATTGGGCTCATTTGAATCAAGAAGCATAGAATTCTTAGGTACTCCAATGGCATATGACCATTGTTTCAATCAAACCGAAGTTGGCTAAGGTCATGACGATGAGAGAAGCCTATCGCCATGCAACAATTATTAAGGAGTCCAAGATGGAGGGAAAACGCGAGACACATTATTCGCACTAAGGAAGACACTTGCTTTAGACAAGAAACAACCGTCCAAGATGGGCAAATGGTGTGACAAGCAAGAGATTAGCAATCACTCCAACACAGAGTGTCATGCTCAAAAGACTTTGCTTACACCGGTAGAAGCAAAGGATTATGGAGTCGAGCCCTCATATGGAATCATTGACACAAATCTCAATGTCCCTGGTAAGCACACACAAGTCGACCCCAATAATGCAAGATGTTGAAGCGTATATGTCTATTCCATTCATAGATGAGCATGCACAAGCAACCACAAGATTTCATGATCAATGGCGGTGGCATGAAGAACCTCATCTCTCAAAAATAGTCAAGTGACTAAATCTTCCAACCATGTCTCATCCATAGCGTTACAAAAATGGGATGGCTCGATTCCTACAACACCAAAGGTATTCTCATCACCCTCCAATGTCGCTTCTCATACTCTATCTATCCTTTCAAAAAAGCATTAGTTTGTGATGAAGTGCCAACCGATGTTTATGATGTACTCCTTGGGCCTCCGTACATGTATGGTCATTGGGGCGTAGATTGCTCCAATCCGAATTTCTGGAGTTGTATCATTGGGTAGTAAGAGATACCAAATTCCTAAAGTGATTCTATGCTCAACACATGCCCTGCCAACTCCCAAGAAGTTTAGGCCATGTTGTTATGCATATTCTGCATTTAAAACTTCACCTCCTACCAACAAACAAGCTTCATCGGCAAAGAAAGATCAAATTATAGAAACCATGTATATGCACAATTGTTTTATGCCAATGTACGTAATGTTAGAGCAGGCCAGCTCCTGAACATGCCAAATGGTTCGTGACATATCAGCTAGGAGCTAAGGTTTTGCACCTACTTCGTAGTTTTATCACAATCGAGATTGTTACTTTACGAGGAGGGGTGACTGATCTAAGAGGATCTACCAATAGCGGTTCCCACAATTCCGCCAAACCTATCTTCACAGCTCCCACAATATGCCAAATGGTTCACGACATATCAGCTAGGAGCTAAGGTTTTGCACCTACTTTATGGTTTTATCACAATTAGGACTACTACTTTACAAGGAGGGTGACTGATCTAATAGGATCTACCAGATGGTCCCACGCCCCACCAAACCTATCTTCGCAGCTTTGTGGTTCTTGCGGTTCCACCTCAATGGATTGCAATACCCCGAACCTCATTCATAAGTTGGTGGTACTTTCAAGACCATTCATTTTGATCCCACAAATTCCGCACACTCTTGTAATCGTGCAATGCAATTTGTGCTAAATGGGTTTTGATACTTTGAAAACTAGCCCACATGTTCTCGGTATCTCCAAGGCCATCCGTCCATCTCCAATAGATGTTACACACACTCAACAAAGGGCGAATGCATCCAACCATCTCTAGCAAATGTCGCACATGCCTACTGATGGTGCAATGCAATATGTGCAAATCGTACATGGCGCCACACAAGCATGCGCCAAACCTTCTACAGAACACATCATTGGCTTTGACAAGGTATCATACACCTCAATGCCAAACCAAGAGGGATAACTCACAAAGTGTACAGTACCACGAGGTGCCACATACCAAACTTGTACAATCTCAATGATGCCATTAGCGCCAACTCCACGCCACACCATGTGGCACTCCCTAGGTAGTTATGCCAACAAGTCTCTCTAAATACCACACGCCTTTCAAAAGCCACATAACAATCGAAAGGTGAAGTGTCACACATGGAGTCCCAAATCAACTTCCATAACGACTCTTCCCACCTTCGCAGAATTATAATTTACATATGTAAAGACATTTATAGCTTACATAGAAATCTAACTAGAAGATACACAGTCATACATCTTTCTCAAGAGTATGTCATGTACAAGACGTGAAGATAAATAAATATATTTAATGATCCAATTCTAATATTTCTCTCTCTTGATTCTCTACACAATAACTAAATAGCTTATGCATACACATATAGCACATCTCAATCCGCATTCTGGGTGTTGTCCACCAAGTCACCTCATGGGCCCCTGGATCATTCGCCCTTTCTTGAAGAGTGATGGCCCCCATTATGTCTTTGGCTAGTTGCAACAACAATTGGACCTAAAGTTCTTAGAGATATTAACAGCTTAGCTTGAATAGCACTTTGCCTGTCGTGACTACTCTAACCAACCGAGGGGTGCTTTGGCAGTGCTCGTAGTTGTGATTTCAACAAAGTTGTCCTTTGCGATGTTTGTAAGTGTCCACAAACCAAATTTAAAGGAGGTTGAGTTGTTGTCGGCTCAAGCAAAGGTGGAAAGGATGGCTGGAGGAGTTCCACGATGAATATTGGATGAAAAAAAAAGTATTGTGGTAGATCAAGGACAAATTTGCTCTCACTAGTCATGTAAAGTATGGTGTAAAGAATATAGCCCAAAGGCTTGATATTCGTATGAGGACCCTTGAGGAAATCCTTCTTAAGATGCAACATAACCTCCATGAGGGGTGCAATGTGCTGCGTCGTGGTGTTTTTGTAATTTTAATGTTGGCGTGAGAGTATATCTCTTGGACCTATTAGTGAACATGTTGGATGTGTTGCAAAACTTTTGCGCTTTGTCTACTTTCTTTTCATGTGTGCACGACTCGATGTCGAATCATGCGCAATAGGATATGTTTAGAGGTGTTGTTGGATGGAACCCAAGTCATGTCTAATATGGATTGTGCCTCGTAGAACCTGTGAAGAGCTATGTTGTACGCATGATGAATGAATGGAAATTTATCATCCAAAGTGCATGTATGTGCATTGTTAAACATGTGTAGCAAATGAACAAGTATGCAGTTGATATCTTTTATTTTCCCATCTATCTATAGATTTAATGTTATATACCTTTCTAATTTGTGTCCAACATCTCCCACAAGGCATGCCAAAAGCGAGTAACCTCAAGTCAATCGGACACAATGGAAGAAGGTAATCCAAAATGTACCCAAGCACGGCAAAAGAAATTGTGTGCGGTGTATTATGTTGTGATGCTCTTCTTGCAAGCAACCTTGATAGCCATCTTTGAAAACCTATCCACTATAACAAACACCAAGTCATTATGGTGCTTCATTATGGGTAGTCCAAACATGCGATCCATGCAAATAGACTCCTAAGGTTTGGATGGATTCAATTGAGGTATGTATAGCCTAGTTCCTATTTGTGGGCTTGGAATGCAAACAAGGAATGCGAGGACTTGATGTGACACTCAAAGTTTGTGCACATAGAAGTCAATAGAAATGTTGTTGAGACGTTGAAATGACCTATTTTTGGAAGTAGTGCCTCCCATATGAGTCTTGGGTGATGTGTATCAGCAAGAACACAAAGATGCCCAGGGCTTGTAGAGAAGGTGGGAATGTAGAAATCAACAACTTGCATAAGGGCACATAGGCCCACGCAAAGTCTTGGTCTCTTAAGTAGAGCAATTCCAACTTAGAGACGTGTCAAACACTATGATGAGCTTTTGAACAAGAGGATGGATTACAATGTTTCTTTGTGTTTCCCACAGGGGGTGTAGGGATGCATTTCCAAGAAGGCGAAAAGTTTCCTAGACTTTATATTTATAAAACAAGAAAATTATTTCTAAACATATGTTTTAATAGCTTTTCAATTGTATAGTCAAACATTAAACATCATTAAGCATTCCAAAGAGCTAAGATTCAAACAACATCTATGACATTGAACATTAAATTTTCAACTTTGACAATTGTTATATATATATATATATGAAGAAAATTATAAAGAACATACATTGGTAGCTTTTCAATTCTATATTAAACATCATTTAAGCATTTTAATGAGCCGAGATTCAAAAACATATATGACATCGAACAATGAATCCTCAACTTTGACAATTGAAATAGAAATTTGAGTTAAATGTTGAAATATAAATACGAAAAAATAAATATTAATATAAATATCCAAAAGTTATATTATCAACGATCAAGAAATAAATGTTTGTGAATGCCACCCTATTTTATTTTATAACTAAGTTCTATTATATTTTTTCAAACAATTATTGATGTAGGGGGCATCATGACGTCCTTGATACATCCCCAGCAATTTGGGATTATCCCTTGATGTCTTGGGGATATGTCCCCAGTAGCCCCCTAAAACACGAAACATCCCCAAAACACTTGAACAAGTTCTAAAATGTCCCTAGGACATGGGAAAAAGGGGAAGTTGGGGAATGTTCCCTTTGCTCCCAAAAATGTCCAGGACATTTGGTATAATCCCAAAAGCAATGAACGCATCCACATGGAACACTAGCAGCGAATTTGTTGCCTTGATGTATTCTCCCGTCTTGTGCTTGATCACCAGATGGAACTAGTGCAAGTATATCATCCACTTCATGTGGCAGGTTTTCCAGCTTGCTTTGTGTATGCAAAAATTTAAGCGACTTGTGATTTGAGTGAATAGCAGTCTCCTTACCCAAAATGCAATGGTGTCATTGTTTGATTGTTTGAACAAAGGCGTCTGACTCCATTTCTTAGGTGAAGTAGCGTTGAACCGTGTAGTTGAATGTTTCTTACTAATAGACAATCAAATGTCCATGTTGAGTAAGTACTAAGTTGAGTGCATAGTATGAGGCATTAGTCTCAATCTCAAAAGGGCAGAAAATGTTAAGCATTGACAAGATTGGCGCGACACATAGGTGTTGCTTGAGCTCCTCGAATGCACGTTGTTGTATAAGTGTCAAGTGGATGGAGCTTTGTCAAGCATGATCTGGCTCAAGGATCAGGAAATGTGCCAAAATTTGAGGAACCTATGGTAGAAATTAGCAAGTCCAAGAAAACTCCTAAGCTTTGTAGATTGCACGAGTTGGCCAATCTTGGATCACTTTGATCTTCTCTCAATCTGCATGGATACCTAAGTTGTTAATAATGTAGCCGAAATATTGAATCTGCACTATGCAAAATGTACACTTTCTTAAATTGTCTTGCAACTTGTTTTTGTGCAATGTGTCTAGGTGTCTCGACACGCGCAACGTACTCCACATGCTCCTCCCAAGTCTTGTGTTAGGGATTATATAGTGTTCACATTGTGAGTCTTCTAACTCATTATATTAGAATGAGTCTCGCATATTGTACGTGAGTTGTTTATACAACTCACTCCTCTTAGAATAGGCTTTGTTGAGTAAATCAAGGAGGTGAGTGAGAGGTTTGTGGTATGTTGATTAGAGTTGACTCCCCTTTGTTAGGAGATCAATCTCTATTTATCGTAAACTCTATTGAATAATAACATATCGATTACTTATGTGTTTCAATTGGTATCAGAGCACAGGTTATTTGAGCTCAGCCTGTAGGTGTTTATCTTTATGTGGAGCAGACCAGATGCTTGTTAAACAATGGAGATGTCTTTGTTGCTGCAAATATAATTGTTCCATGCCTCTGCTACACTTCGTAGGCTATCCGAGCATGCATATACCTGGACGTTGATTTTTCCATATAGAAAAAGTCGAACACTTGCACTTTGCAGAGCTGGTTGAATGGGTCTCACACGTCATTAACTGCAAACAAGACTGAAATGGCAACGTATTTGAATCCAAAGCACCGACCAAGCAAGAATTAACATGATAATATTGTCCACGACACGCCAATCGACTGTTTTATATGCTGGTCTGATCCTCTCTGTGCATCAACAAGTTAGAGATCTTCCATTCTTGACCGTCCCCAACAAATATGCAGTATGCACACGACATTTAACGTGGCTGTTTCTGACGTCTCTATGCATAATTTACAAGTCGTTGGCTTCAAAATATTGGGCGTCCACTGGCAGATTCCCATGCAATGCACAGTTCGCATTTATCTCACATGCACATGCCATGTTGCCAATGCCTCTTACCCTGCGTCACCAGGTTCTGAAGGTTATTAAACATTAATATTTGTGGGTCTTAGTTTATGTTTATTTTGTATAAGTTCGCTGTGTAAAGTCAAAATAAATTGTTATTTGTCAAGTGAATTACCATAGTCTTTTGTTATTTTAAAAATTGATATTAAGTATTAGTTATGGTCAAAAGTATTTTTATAGAGTCAGTCAAGTAATATTTGCCAATAAAGCTGTCATCACAATGAGTCATTTAGTCTTTTTAGTTGTAGTGTCCAAATAAATAGATTTGTAATTAAAATGATATTACAAATCTAATTTCATATATAGTCTATATTGTAAAGTCTTGATCTTTCCTTGTCAAAAGTCATTTTAAAGTATGTTATTTTGTATTAAAAAGTAATCTTTAATTACCTTTTGGCATTGTCATTGGGTCTATTTTGAGATGCATTATCAGTTGAAACCGACGTCTCTAGTTTTTCAAGATGGAAAAATTGAGCCTTGTTGAAAAATTTGAAGGGAAAGACTTTCACACCTAGCAGATCCAAACTCAGTTGACGCTGATTGAAAAAGACCTATGGGAGATTGTCGAAGGGACACTGGTAGCACCAACAAATGCCAACAAACTCAGCAAATGGAAGGTAAGAGATAGAAGAGCACTTGCTGTTATTGGTTTGGGATTGTCTAAACCATATCTGCATCATGTAGATTTCAAGAAAACTTCTAAAGAAATTTGGGATACACTAAAGAAATTTGGGATACACTAAACAAACTATTTGGTTCACAAACTGAAAGTGCCCAAATAACAATGAAGCAACGTCTATATGGTTTAAAAATGGAAGAAGGTGGAAACATGGTAGCTCACATCAGTAAGTTCAGATCATTGATAAATCAATTAGCTGGGATTAATGAGGCTGTGAAAGATGACGATTCTAAGGCCATTCTTCTTAATAGTATGCCTCGATCTATGTCAAATATTGTGTTTACTTTGAGCAAAATGAATCCAAGTCTGGAAAGTGTGATTGCTACATTACTCGATGAAGGGAGTCAAGTTTTTGAACTAGAGGAAAATGTATTGGTTGCAGACAATAAGCCTAGCACATCTTTCAAACATAAACCAAATTTCAAAAAACAGAAAAGGTATACTTGCCATTACTGTAAGCAGCGTGGACACGGTATTCTAAACTGCAAACAAAGAGCACATGACCTTATTGATGGAAAGTTGAAAGAAAAATCCTATGTTACTGCTGAAGACAATGAGGAAAGTGATTGGGGAGAAGACATTCTTCATTCAGATGATGAAGCCTCTGATCAAAGTAATGAAGACTACCTTTATTGATTTGCAAGCTTTGGAGGCTGGAGGATCGGAGGAAGGAGGTTGATCAACAACCTCTCGTTAGTCACTAGCGACGAGGTTGCTTCTGCTTTAGTGACATCTTTTTCAAGTTTTTTTGTTTTCTTGTGTGGTGTGCAAATAATACTTGGAATGTGACTATATATTCCTATATTTCCCTTGATGTAAAAGAAAATGTGGAGATTCAAAACACAGTTATGTAACAGTCAAGAGTCTTGACAAAAGATGTTGTTTTAGTTGATAATAGTTCCTATTCTAGTTTGGCTCCCAAGAGGTGGGGATGATGTTGACTATCAATTGGTTGATGTATCCACATGAAATAGTTGTTGGATATGTTCCTGATCACCAGTGTATGAGTGTCAAGCATAGTGGTGATATGTTACAACTTCATTGTGACTTGTTTAACTCCCCATGTTCACACTAAGGGGGTGAATGTTAGGGATTATATAGTGTTCACATTATATGTCTTATAACTCATTATATTAGAATGAGTCTTGCATATTGTACGTGAGTTGTTTATACAACTCACTCCTCTTAGAATAGGCTTTGTTGAGTAAATCAAGGAGGTGAGTGAGAGGTTTGTGGTGTGTTGATTAGAGTTGATTCCTCTTTGTTAGGAGATCAATCTCTATTTATCATAAACTCTATTGAATAATAACATATCGATTGCTTATGTGTTTCATCTTGTTGAAGATGACTATGTCATCCAAATAGACAATGACTGAGGAGTCGGTAAAAGGCCCAAGTAGGTCGATCATTAGGTGCATGAATGTTGTTGATGCATTGGTCAAGCTAATGGGCATAACCAACTATTTGTATAATCCCTCTTTTGTTTTGAATAAATATTGAAAAGATTTTTGTGGAGAGTTCTATTGGTTTTTCGAGTTTTTAACTGTTAGCTTCATTCCCAATGTCAATATTTTTAAGGCCTTGGCATGTATTTTTGGCAAGTTCAATATTACTTATCCTTGAGGCAATACACAATTGTGTAATTTAAAGCATTCAAGGTTTTGTGGCTAATCTTTTTGCTAGGCCTGAACTTTCATGTAAATGATTTAATATGGAAATTTTTTGTTTAGCATTTAATTTCTCACCTTTGCATGGAGTTACTTGTGCTTGTTTATATTTAACCCAAGAAATAATGTACGTTTTGTGCTATTCTTTCCTTTTGGAGATGGTCAAATCCATCTCGGTGCATTGATGTTTTATGCTTTCAGTATTGTTTTCTTTCTCCCTTTTTCTTACAAGTGTTAAGTAGCATTGGGATAGGGAGTTGGCCTTCTTCAGGGTTGTTCTGGACTACCCATTATGCACTTTGATCTCAAACGCAATTACCATTTTCCTTATCAACAATGTTGTCTTCCAAACATCTTCAGGTCAATCACGATGAAGTATTGTACACCTCCAAGCAGGTCCAAAATGTTGTCAATGTGTGGCAGTGGATACCAAATGTTCACCGTTATCTTGTTGAGTGTGATACTCAATGTAAAGGGCCATAAGACATCTTTTTGAGGCATGAGAACTATCGGGCTGCCAGAAGGAGAAGGGCTTGTCCTGATCTTGCCTTGTTCAATAAGACCTTGGATCTAGCATCGGATTTGATCATTCTCCCAATTAGATCTGCAGTACAGAAATTCATTCAGGCGAGGGAATCAAAGAACCATATCAATATGATGCTTTACGATGCAATGTGTGGGAAGGCCTTTGGGTTCTTCAAAGATGTCTTCATATTGTTGTATTAACTTGTTGAGCTGTTATAGCATGGCACACTGCCAATGTATGCTTTCTCATATGCATAGGTGTCTCACAACAGACCATGTGTAGTACAAACTTTTGTGTGAGAGAAACAAGCTTGAGGCATTGCTTGGCAGATAACAAAATGACTTTGGTCTTTAGAGGGGACCCCGTGTTGTTAAAGATGCGATTGTTGACTCTTTGAACTGAGAAATCTGCAAAGTGGAGAACCCTAAAACAGAGAACAAGCCAAAAGAAAAGAAACAAAGATATGACCTGCATTACCTAACAAAAGACATGAAAATCAGTGCAAAAGAATATGCAATATGCCTAGGGGTGTTCATCTACAAGTGGGTTTCTCGATAGGTCAACCACCATACTAAGCCTCCATGTTTATTACTCCTAGAAATATTGGAGAATGTTAAGGGCATATGCATAGGATTGCTCATCTACAAGTGAATTTGTCGATAGGTCAGCCACCATACTGAGCCTCCATGTTTACTACTCCTAGACATAACTAATCATCCTTGACATAATTTTCTATTGTGCATGTATAGGAAGGCATTGCACAGTTACATAATCTATGTGTATCCATCCAATCAAATCCATATGTATAGTATACACCCATCTTGTTCATAATTTTTCACCTTTAGTCCTTTCAATGTCATCTATATACTCACAGATTTTTTATCATAATTTCTCTTAGAGACCCATTTTTACCTATCACTAAATAACAAGCACATCACCAATTTGTATTACAACTACCATGGCTAAATTGCTTTGCAGCAGTCATGTTTGATGTCTAATACCTCTGCTCGTCTACATTATTCTTCAATCATTATCACTCATTCATTCTCAACTCCTGATTGTAACTATTGGAGCCCATTCTCAGAATACTCTCCCATACTCAATCTTGATGTTGACTCAAATCATACATTGTTGTTACACAATATTGCTTCTAACCCCCGCTAGCAAGCTTTTCTGTCACTAGCACATCATACCCTTTTCCAACCACAATCATAGCATTCTTATAAATCCTACTATCGCATCAATCAAGCACACTCATCTAATGAGGACAAAAGGAATTACATACACGTGAAGTTTATATTGATACATAATTATCTTCAAGCTATAACTATCCCTGTCAGATAAGGTAGTTTTCATTTGGTCGTATGTCCAGGTAGTCAATCTTAAGAAGCACCATTTTCAAGGACTTGAAGAGGCCAGTTGAATCTATCAATTCACAGCAAGAAGGCCAAAGTTTCACATTTTATTAGAGGTTAATGATACCTTTGGAGCACATTGCAGCCCAAGTAAGGCATTTGAGATCTGATAATTAAAAATGGATAAATGGATATTGTGCATAGAGTCATTGACTGGTGTCATATAAATATCTGATGACTCACAATATTTCTGATTAATAGTGATTTTGGTGATCTATTAAATGCTATCGACAAAATGTAGTTGCTTTTGGAAAAAAATTGGTCCTTTTTCACTTTTCCAATAATTCTTTATTAATATTTTTCAGGATAACTGCTGACAATAATCTGCAAGCAATACCTGTCCCTGTCAAATAATGTAGTTACCATTTGACTATATGTCCACTTAGGCAATCTTAATAGGCGGCCTTTCAAGGACTTGAAGAAGCCAGCTGAATTTATCAATGCATGAGAACTCATAGCTTCACCTTTTATTAATAGCTAATGATCCTTTTAGAAAAAAACAGCCCAAGCAAGACACTTGAAATCTGATTTATAAAACTGATTACAAGAATTTTTACATAGAGTCATGGACTAGCGTCATCAAGATCTCTTCTTGATCGTAATATTTCTGAATAACTGCGACTTTGCTCATCTCCCAATGCCGCAAAATTATATATAGGTAGATATTTTAAAGAAAAAAATACTCAACAAGGGATATGCTATTGTCCTTTATTGAAGATTTTAATGTGTAAATCAACATTCATATTAGAAATAATTGCAAGGAAAGAGAAGCAAATAACTGCTTTTGGAAAAGAGTTGCTGCCTCTGCTCGCCTCTGATATTTCTTGATCAGTGTCTTTCAGGATAATTACTGATTAACTGTCATCATGATTTTGGTAACACTGGCATGGACAAGATGTCCATTGGGTTGCAGTCTAATAGTAAGTTGGAGCACTAACAGTCCCAATAACCAAACCTCAAATCTCTGCAAGCAAGCTCCCCAAACTTATGCTATTGTTGTATTTGAGAATGAGATGTGTAATGCAATCTAGCAGTAAGTTTCAGCATCACTGCCCCAATCGCCAAGGTTTTAAATCTCAATGGCAATGCTCCTCATAAATATGCCAGTATTGTAGTCTGGATTTGTGTGATGTGTTATGTGTGTATCAAGGATTAAAATGTGTCATATATATTCAAATAGGAGTTTCCCTGGCAGGAAAAGAAAAGCACGCACACAACAGCTAGAGCAACAGCACCCAATTTTCCATGTTAATTCTTCAATTATCTTTGTCAGCAGGACTGTTGAGTTTCTACTCCAAACTTTTGAAATGCATTTTTCCATTGGCATTCACGAATTGACCCTAGTTTGTGACTAATCACCCTTGTAAACTTAATACAATACACATTTTGACCATACTCTCTTGCAAAAGGTTAATTTGCTTCAGTTTGCGACGCCCAGGAAACTTGTTGTCAATAGGATGAGTACAAATCAATAAGGCTTTTCTAAGGGAGACCTAAGTTCAAATGCCTGGGAGACATGCCCATGTGTCAAATTGAGTAATATCCCGCATCCAAATATAGGTGTGGCTCTAATTCCATGAAGATGTGGTACATGTAAAATTGATTTGCCACAACCAATTCTGGGGATGCTGCACCTGCCGCATAAAACCAGGTGCACGCCTGGAAAGAATTTGATGGAATAGTTATCCCTTGACCGTAAAATCTAAGCCAAAGGTTGCCACAACAAAAAAATTGCCGGGTATGATATTGTAAAGCCATAAGATCATGTTTTCAATCAGACAAAAGGAACATTATCAATATAGTTTTCCTTACCTTTTTCAAGGAAGTGGGATCCTCCAAAAATCCAGTAGACCCGTCAACCCTGAACAAATAAAAAATAAACAAATCATGGGCCTCGGGTTCAGTTCCTTCCAGTAAACCTAGATTTGTGGCAGATGCTTATTACAAAAAAATGTTTTTGATTACTTACCTAGAGCTAGATTCCATTCCCCTTAAGCCCTCCACGGCATAAGTTAGAATCCATATCGCCACAAATAGTACCTGCAAATTCCCAAATTAAATGAAATATACACACCATAAGCACTACGATTTAGAAAATAAAGGAAAAATATATATCGAACCAGACAAGACAGCAGCAACATCCAAGGCGAGATAGTGAACATGTAGCCCAGATCCATAATTTCCTAAGCCTGGGTTTTTTCTTCTTTCTTCTTTTTTATGTTTTTGTGAGCAGGTAATTTAATGGTTTCTGTTACAGAGGGTGTACAACTGCAATTGTAACCATAGTTCGCAGAGCTTTGAAACCATATATGGTTTATTTTTGGAGTTATGATTTATTATTTTTTCTTTTATAATATTTGGCAATTACTTTTAACTAAGAGCTTTTAATCGTTTATTTCTAAAATTTGGCATTTGGTTTTTTAGCTACAATCTGCATGAATATATAGGACTATTTATAACTTCAGTGATTCTCCTCCACTAGTTCTTTAACCTCTGGGCTATCGGGGCTCTTGCTAGGTTGGATGTGGCCTTCAAAGCAACTAGTTCGAGCAAAGCTCGGCAGTCCATTGGTTGAGTTGTAGGCGTTGTGTTTCAAGTTCCCAGTGTGATTTGAAACATTGATCTTAATAACATCTCTGCACATATTTTATCAAGAATTATTCTATATAAAATTTATCTTGTAATACATTTTTAAAATATCTCCTCGAGGATGTATCTAAGAGACCTCAATATACGTAGAAAGCTTTTAAGAAAATTGTGTGTAAGCTTTTTTAAAATATATGATGGGAAAGCTTCACTTTAAATACTAGCACTTGCACTTTATGGGTACAATGAAAGCGTTGATAGGAAATCAAAGCTTCTCTTTTAAAATGTTTTTTATAAGAATAAATAAGTGGCAAAGAACCGAACTACCGTGTTCTCTATTTCCATCTTACATTTTTAAATTTGCTCTCTCGTATTCAAACCGTAAAGTATCGCGTAAAATGAGAATAAGTATAATATCTTGTATCTTTTATGGCAAGGTGGGAAAGTTGTGGACTCGTTATTTCATTATTGTTGTCTAGTATTTTGCATGATTGCCTCCAAGATGGTTGTCTTGATCTATTACATGTGGCGGCTTCAAAGGATTTATATGCTTGAATTTTCGGCATATAAGCCCAACGATGATAGAAAGTGTACTTATAAATAGACAGAAGTTTCATTATGCCAACATGGAGTTCATGTAGGAAATATATATGGCATTTGACCTCGGTGATGAAACCTACAATCTTTGTTTTCCTTTCCAAGATAAAGAAATGGACAACCTAGAAGTCACTCTCAACAAGACCATAGAAGCGATATTTAGGGGGATCAACATAGTGTTTACCGACACCAAGCTTGGGGCCACATATATAGATATTCTTATCACCACCTATAGCATGCTCGCCATCGTCCTATTTCTCGCCTCTGTCATAATCAACCACTACAAGATGGAGAAGAATGTCAGTGCATAAATTTGATCACGATGAGGTATAGCTCTAGAGTTATAGTTGTTATCATGGAAGTGACTTATCGAGGGCTCGTTTTAAAAGGGGTTATGCTTTGATTATCATTACAAAGAACATCATGCTTAATATGTATGATCGAATCTAGGCAAAGATGGAGTTGCTTATTTCGTGAGAATGTATAGGGGCATTGATGACAAATCCTACCACGCAATTTTTCGGATGAAGAGGATAAGGGAATTATGGGGGTTAGGCTCACAAATGATTTGGTCGAGTGGTCAATCAAGGCCTACATGCCCATATAACCTCCTTGGCTTCATTAGTTCTTCCTTATTTTGAGCACTTAAATTATGTGTGGTCTCCCCAGGCATAATTCTACTAAAAATGGAGATGAAGCCTTACATTCCAGGACTTCTACAAGGTGTTGAAGCATGTGTGCATTCACATAGGTGGTAAGGTGGCAATTAATGAAATAAGGAGGAAAGTCAAAAGTTTTATTTTTAAGATGTTTCCTAGGAAATGAGATTTGTTTTTCGGTGGCTATGACTTGTTTCTGGTGTGAGACAAGTTTTGAGGGATCTTTTTGGACATGCGTGTCTATTTAAAAATTCTATTGGGTAATTTTTATTTTATTTTATTTTTTATTGTGTGTGTGTGTGTGATTTTTTTGATTGAGTTTCATTATAATTAATGATGATGAAAATTTGTAACATCCTTTAAATTAAATTACTATGGACGACTCAACAAAATGTGTAGACATTACAATTTTTCTCAATTCTCATTTATTTTGCATTGTTTTATACATAGTATCTATATTAATCATGATTTTGGAAACACTTGCATGGACATTGATTTGGCATAATTAAGCTATTATGGTGAGATTCAAGGACCGAAACCATCTTCCCACATCCTCATGTAACCTAGACTTTATCCATCTCATGATTGTCTTAATTTGTGACCATTTGTAGGGTCCTAATTGTAGTCTCTTAGTTACCCACACAATTGTTATGCGCGTTGGCACCTCATTCGAAAGATCGAACGCTCACCAAGCGTGCGAAGGCTACCAAGTCCCTCCTTTATGTTTGTTTGTCAAGATGTTAGCATACATATCCATATTAACCATTACCAATGCAACCATTTAAGTATGAATCTTTACATTCATCATATCATGAACTCAAGTAGGAAACACATGTAATAAGGAAACATAATAGATCAGATAATAACTAAGATCAAATGTAAGAACACATCTCCATATTCATATACATTAATGACCATGATCCAATTGTTGATCGGAGTTTCATGCTTCCTGTCCATATGAGTGTACAAGAAATCAACAAACACAAAACAACGTCAAATATACAAGGGCTTAGTACCTTGGAGATGGCGATGGAAAATACAGGCACAAAGTTGATGAAGAATTCCTCACTGCGATCTCAAAGAAACCTATAGCTCATATACACTAGAGAAAGATTTATTAGAGATTTTATGCGGGAGAGTGTTTTTTGACAAAGCATATCTAGGAAGCGTTAACTCCTCGGTGGTGTTAAGCCTGTGTGATAAGAATAATGATAAAATAGAATCCAAACAGATAACATGCAAGTTGATAAACAAAAGGACCTGAAAGATGTCAGTATGCAGATGATGCTTTATTGATCAAATGCGTGCAACATGAATCTCACTACATGAATCAAATCACGAGCAGAGTACCATGGAAATTCCACATGTTATCACAAAGACAGAATAATAATGATATTATGATAAATGGCTAAAATTCCTCAGCATTCACCCAAATTTTCTAACTTTTTCTTCCTCCTTGAAATATGGGGAAAAACCCATATTTATAGTTTAATGGTGAGGTTAGACTACAGGTTAAAAGATACTCAGGGTGAGTAAAGTAACCTTGATTAAAAGAAGTGATGTGATTCAACGGGGCTCACAATTTGACTTAAAGTAAAGAAAAAGATAAGGATGTGATAAGAGGTGGGGGTATTAGGTGAAATAAAGTATTATCTTTTTGAATTTTAAGAGTGGGATGTTGGATGGGTGCATTATTGCCCATGTTTTGCATTATTTTTGAGATGTGACAATATTTGGATTATTAAATGGGTATGTAGAACCTATTAGATGGATTGATTAAAATGTAGATGGATGGGATTTAGAACAAAAAAAAAAGAGGAGGAGATGTCAATGCGGGATGACGGAGAGGGGTTACACCCAAAAATAGGTGTCTACATTTGCCCATTTTTGTTGAGTGGTTTGTGTTAACAAGCCACGAGACAAAAAAGAAAGGGTTAGATGAAATATGTGTCTCGAAGATGGATGAAGACATGACCAAAGGCAATATGCCCCGAGCAAAAAGGATCGTAATAACAAAAAAATATATGGCGGTGAGTCCAATATCACATTGGTAGAGGATAATTGCGGTATTAACGCGAAAACGATAATGTTCGCAGACGGTGAGTGGGTGAAGACCACTGCAGTATGGATGTAAACCAAGATGACCAATGGGTCATAGGGAAAACATCAAGATATGTGCAATTGAATGTGAAATATGTGCGCGATCCTTTGTTTGTGAGGAATCATGCGAAAAATCATGCATCCAAAATAGACGAGAATGAAGATAATGATGCCCAAAGACCGGGTACGAGAAGGAAAAAAATTGAGTTATATGCGCCGACAAGTACAAGGATGAAACCCCCTTTGAACATAAGACATATAAGATATCCCAAGCAGAATAATCATAAATGTGGATATGATGAGCAGACATGATAGAAGGGTGAGATAAAATGCCCTATAGGGGTGATAAATATGATGATAATCATGTTTCATAGGAAAGATGCATAAGTGTTAGCGAATTAGAAGATGAAAAAGAAAAAGCGTAGTCCTACTTGTTTAGTAAGTAGGATAAGAAGTCAAGATATTTTTACAACAAAGCAATAACAAAGAAAATATTCATGGAAGAGTACAAGATCGGATAGGTGTCGGTAGTTATGGTATCCTCCAAAACTAAAATGTCCCAGAAGATGGGATGAAAGATGTGGATGATAGATGATAGAGATAAGAGAAAGCGACATGGTTGGTGTAGACACCTAAATTTGGTCACATTCCCCTTAGCCCCTGATCGGATAACCAACTTAAACATGGGCACCTAACCATGGCCCCTTTCACCCCACATTAATATTAATTTAATTATTTTAATTAAATTAATCCTCATCCTCACAACTTTCATTATTTAATTATCTTAATTGACCTAGTTCCGTTCCCACCTCACCTGGACACCTCACCTAGCCATCTCACCCTAGACCTATTCTTGGCATGTTCCCATAACTAACTACAACTAAGTCTTACTTGCCTTAATGAGCTAAGATTTGGTCTAACCCTAAAAGCACATGCCTAAGATTTCTCTAACCACATTCCCGCTCATTAGAAGGAAAGCTTCCATTCTGATCTGCGACAACAAACCAACTTGGCCCAAGAAATTAGAAAGATCTAGCCCATTTTAGTAAACCTAGGGAATCCCGCCTTAACCGACGCCGGTCAGACCTAAATCGACACTTTGGTCAAGACGGAACCATCATTGGTTACCATTTATTCACCTTAGCAACCTTGTTTGAGAGGTTGACACATTCTAGACCAAAGGAGAGAGATCAGAGCTGCATGCAAGCAGAACCAACATCCTTTCACGCATCCAGACATTCACAGCCAACACCAGGACAAATCCGAAGCATTCGGGATTCATCACTGCTACGATCCCAAATACCATCCTTCTAATCAACTATCATTACCATTCAGCCATCCAATCTACATCACAATAAGTGTATCCCTAACCAACATTGTTATTTTAGTTAGTAGCTTTTGTTACTCCTATTATGAATCTACACTTTGCATGTTGATTCTCCTCTCCCTTACTTGTAACCCAACCATTTCCTTACCCACACCGCCAAATCACCCATCCTCACCTGTTGTTCATCCCTGAATACACCTGAGACTTCTATAAACCTCCTTATCCACCCTACCATCTCTATCAAATCCCAGATCAAACCTTACAATCAAATCTCTTTGAGTTTCGTACACCCCGACCTTACCGATACTAGTTACCCATAACCGTCGTCGGTTCTACATAAACTATCACCGGTCATACTAGACCAATGTCGATCTCTGTGTTTTGTACCTGCCTAAGAATAGAGCCAAACAACCTCTTACCAGTTGACCTAAACAACCCAGAATCATACCCTAACCAATCCCAGTACCTTGACAGATCACCTCATCCTTTAGATCCAACTATAGCCTAGCTTGTTGTGATTGGATTTGCTTATTGTACTTGAATGAGATACTTAAATCATATCAACTACAATAGGACTTTACTTATTTCTCGCATTAATTTGTTTTAAATAGTGGATTGATAACCATCTAGGAAGTATCACACTTCCCGGAACTAGCATACACTAGGCAATCCACTGTCATATATCATTTAACTTCTCTTTTGTGGTCTTGTTTTCTATTACAGGTAGTTCCTCCTAGCCAAAAGGAAGATCTCACAATTGGCATTGGGTCAAGAAGTCGAACGCGCGCATCAACCTCTAACCAACCCATTTAACTTGTTCATCCGATACACTTTTGAGTCTTTACCTCATTCGGTAAAATTGTTTACATCGTCTCACGATGAACCGACCCGGTTACCCCGAACTGGCATCGGTCATCCTTAACTAGCGTCGGTTACCCTGTACTAAATATCAACTAATATACTACCCAAATCCACCTATAGACACCTATTTTCTTCATTCTCACTGCTCCCTGTGTCACCTGCAGGATACAACATCACCTGATATACATTCATTCACATGGTGTTGACTCACAATCAAGCTAACGCTCTTACATTTCACGCAAGTTTTCAACCACTCCCGCCTATGTTCCTTCACCACCCTCTATCCTATCACCCATGGATCCAACCCTACCTACCACCATTGCTGCAGGAGATGAAGAATTTGCATGACTCCTTGATCAAAATCCCACAGCCTTACAGTTCTACCTTTCCCACTCTTCCACTCGAGACTCCTCGGGTCAGTTGATATATGACATGCCTATATCCATCTCTCCTGCCCTTATTCTCACTTCTACATCAGCCCCTAATAATGTAGCATTACCTTCACCTGCTTCACCCCCAGTGGTTTCACAACTAGGACCCATACCCGTTATGACCATTGTGTCTACAGTATCAGTCGCACCTGTAGTATTTGTTGTCCCCTCATTGACCAACCAGACCATAACCCCGTCCACACCCATTGTCTCACAAATACCCATTGCAACACAACTTCCCATGGTGTCGGTGACCCCTACTCCATTCCAGAATCTTGTCCTCTCCATCCCACAAACACTGCCCCCAATCGCTACTAGAGTCACTACGACCATCCCACCTACATACACATACTATCAACAACCCCTATCTCGTATGTCACCCATTCTGGATACATGCCCTCTATGTTGGTCCCCTATTCTCAACCTCCCTATTTGGCATCACCATACAATGGAATGTCGCCCACATCACAGGTTCAATACCAACCCCTTATACCACAAGAGGAGCCCTTCCACCACAACCTACCAATGACCTTATCAAATTAATGATGGAAAGGATGCAGACACTAGAAGCATCGGTTTCGAGCTCACATAATTCTCTCACCTATGATGAAATTTGTAATGAGCCCATTCATCTGTCCATCCCTATTCTCCCATACCCTGTACATTAGGAAATGTCAAAATTCAATCGTTTCAATAGTAAAGAAGACCCACAACAACATTTGTGGTCTTTCAAACATGGGTGTTACCTGATCGCCCATGATGATGCTTTACTCCTACAAACCTTCCCGATGTCCTTGATAGGACCTGCATTGGACTGGTACAGTGGGCTACCAAGACACTCCATCTACTCATTTAATCAAGTAGCCCAAGCCTTCTTAGATCACTTCTCCATCAACATTGTTAAGAAGGTTACCATGACTGATCTTTATTCCACACGACAGTATGATGATGAGTCTATCGCTGACTTTGTTTCACTTGCGCAACCTAATTAACCAGCTCACATTTCAATTACCTCAAACTAAACTCATAGAGTTGTTTACTCGAGCTTGCGCAAGACACATCTCACTGACCCTGCAAGCGCAAACCTTTTGCACTTTTGACGAGGCATTGACCATGGCACGGAAATTGGAAATTCATGATATCGAAGAAAAGAAAATTCAACTTAGTAACAAGAACATTGTGTTCAAATCAAATGATGCTTCTTTATCTTCGAAACCATAAAACAACTATTCAAAATCCAAAGGATCTGCCAACGTCGTAGTTCTCAAGGTTGGCCCCCCTCATCAATCAAACCTAGCCAAACCTCCCTCTAATCTCTCTCTGTCTAAGCTTTCTAGTTCGGTGAGAACAACGAAAGTACACTTCGATAGGAGAATCTTATTCTTCTATTTTGGAAAAGCTTGTTAAGGCTGGTGTCATTACCCTTCCACCTAAAAACCACATACTAGGTTTTGACCCTGAGCGACCCATGTCTGCATGGTATATGGAACATGATTTTTGCAATTATCATCGTGTCAAAGGTCATAACAACAATAACTATATCACCTTCAAGAATATCATCCAAGAAATGTTAGACAACGGAGATCTAGTCTTGGATAGCCCGAATGCACCCGCTAACCAAAACCTACATATCTTCAAGAAGCCATTTCCTAATCATGCCCCTTCTTCCAACCAAGCTGGTGATACTTCAAACAATGATAGCAATGTCCGCGAGGTCCATGCTATTTTTTGATGACATACCAGTTGCTTCCCAATTACCTCATGTTCCTTCCATGACGAAATCCTAACCCGAGCTCCCCTACCTACACAAGAACCTATTTCATCTACTCCACCCACAGAGGAACCCTCTTCATTTTCTCCTTCACCCGTGGAAGAGCCCATAATTAGCACGCCACCTTTGACCCCTCAAATTTTCGAAAGATCGTTAGTGACACCTCTCCTACTCATAGGAGATACATGTCCACACCTACACAATCACAAGGAGAGTCAAACTCTTCGTCCAATCCATCTTATCTTCTACCCATATAGGATCATGTAGAAATACCATTTCCTTTAGATGACCATTCACCATTGGACCTTGAGTCCCGCCGATATGTTGTCGGCTCTCTTACCAACAGAGTCTTAGGCTAGCCATTTCCTGTATCAAAAACACATTTCATGGGGATCACTACCCGATCCACATCGACCCTACTGTCATGCAGTACCATTTTCATGCTTGGTCGATCACAGGCTATGTTGATTGCGCCTTACTCTGGGGACGCCTTCTACTTCCGGTTTGACCCAAATGCGGTGTCACTCACCGACACCTCCACTATCTACCCAAAAGTGTTTCAAGTAACCAAAACAAACACAACCATGACTATTACAACACCTTCCACGTCACCACCCATGGCCCAACTCACACCTCTACCTATAATCCAACATACATCTACACCCAAACACCCACCCACACCTATATCATCTCCCTTACCTAAACCTATTACTACCTTAGGGGTCATACCGACAGCTAGCCTTACTCACCCACCCATCAAATTAGATTTAGCCACATCTTCCAAAACTAACACTAAACTTAGCTCGACCCCCAAACGAAGACCCAACCTCCTAAGCCTCATACGTCAACCTCGCCTTCCACGCCATTACCACCTTGACCTCTTTCGTCCATCCTAGGATCTCACCCCTCGACCACTGCCAAGCAACCTCCTTCCATTGACAAGCAAAGAGCGTAGTAGCCCATCTCCGCATCATGGACCTCTAATATACCCAAGCGATCCACACAACTTTTGTCCTCACTCGTAGCCTTCTTACCACCCATACCTTCACTACCGTCCATAACTTCTTCACTACCCATGATACTTCCTTCTCTTTCACTTACACCTTCTACCCAACCTCTATTGACCACCTACGCAACACCTCGGTTACCCCCGTGGGTAACCCGTCCTCTTCCACCATCTACTTTTCCCTCCACATCTCATACACCCGTGTCACCTTTGCCCAAAAAGGGGCAACCTAAAGATAAAAATCTGCTACCCTCCAATAAGATAGTTAAACCAACCAAACCTTCCATTACTATCTCTTCTACCATGCCCATACCCGAGCAGATGCAACCAAGACCTAAGACCACTCCACACACCAAACTAGTAAACCAAACCATTCCCCTCCTATAAAGCCTCTTCCTCCACAATCAGCCATACTTGTACCCAAACCCACATTCACCTCCCATTGTGATCCACTAGCAGATCTTATGCCAAAATCTTAACCAATCTCCTCAAAACTTTTGTCATCACATTACCACCTCTTAGACCTTATGACCCGCTCAAACCCAAACCAAAAGGGTTTGATGAAACTAAAATCTGCGCCTACCATCATGTGCCAAGACACGATGTAGAGAATTGTAAGGCTTTAAAAATTGCTCTTGTCCAATTATGTCCTCCCAAAGAAAATTTTGACGATGACAATCTTCTTGATGAGGACCCCATTTTGCCTTCACCAATTTCCCCAGAGCCTCTTCCATTACCTACTCAGTGACCAATATCTCCACCCCGTAACTTTTTGATCCACCCCGAGATTTGAGATTAATATGGTCTCGTATAAGAGAGTTGTCCAAACCACCACCCAAATGCCAATGCACCCTACTCATTTCACAAGGATCGTATCCCCTACTAGGGTTTTGTCCCTCATGCCGCTTATACCTTCCATGACACACCCTCTTCCTCCACCTCCCCTCAAATTAACATGGTTCACATTACCACCCGTGCTCAAGAAAGACAAGGGCAAATAAAAGGCAACTGGACCATCAACCAACCTTGTACCCAACATACCATCCGCACCCATACCCAAACTCACCATTCGAGGTCCTGCATATCCTATTTACGATGGGGTCACACATCACACAATGCTTAAACAAATGCATCAATCCCCTCTCAAAATGTCTTTATATGACCTTGTCCAAACCTCTGAGTCACATCGTCAAGCCCTCATGGAGGTCCTTCAATCTATTGAAGTTTTACCAAATGACCCCACACTTGTAGCCTCCATCATTACCCCTCACCACGTTTCCTCTCTCACTAATTCATCACCTTCCTCTATGCCTCCACCTACTCGCCAAGTAGCCACCCTTAGCTTTTTAGATGAAGAGATCGCTCCCTTCCAGTCTGACGACCCCAACCCCGCTCTTTTCATCTCAGTATTTATCGATAATATACGCATACGACGCGTTATGATCGATGGTGGTGCTATTATTAACATCATCTCCTCCCATGCATATGACCAAATGCGAATACCTATCAATTGTATGCATGGTAACCCGATTATGCTGCGGTCCTTCAATGACGCCATGACCTCTACCATGGGTACCGTTGTTCTCCATGTCTATGTGGGTCCCCGCACTATCCCAAAACTTTTATATGTCCTAGAAGGGGAGTTCCAATATAACTTGTTGCTTGGTCTACCTTGGATCTCATGCCATGGGTTGTGTCCCTTTGAATTTACACCGTTGCCTAAAATTTGAACACAAGGGACATAATTACACGTTCCTCGCTGACCCATCACCTTTCAAGACCTGTAATATAATATATCGGCCCAATGACATGCTTGTACCAGTCAAAGTATCTGCCACTGTCCCCACTTCACCTTCACCTATAAGCCCATCCACCAAGACCGCCACCACCTCTCCTGCATCTAACCTTGTTATCCCTACTTTGCCCGCACCTCTACCGGCCCGACTCACCTATCTCCTTATCATCTAGCAAGCCGTCTATACCCGCTACCCACATACCAACTACTGATCCCTTAGAAGGTGTTTTTCAACACCTCACTCGGGGAATACCGCTATCAATATCGACACCTTCCTCACCCCACAGTATGGGAACCTGCGCCAATACCCCAATTATGACATCCGCATAGGTGAGGTTTTTCCTTATGGTCCTCCCCACCTTCTCACTAATCTAACGTATGGGTGACTTGATATGGCCACCTATAAACCCGAACCTCCATCCCAAACCCAACCATTTTCATCTGACCTACACTTCCTCACTAACTACCGCTTCGCTCACACTTTCCTCCACCATATGCGTGGAAAGGATTTGGCTTCGGATTTTACGAAAAGGGCTGCCATATTATCATTTCCTGTACCTCTCATAAACACAATGACTATAGTGGCATTGGTTTTAATGCTCCACCTTCCAAGAAGGTTCACGTCGACCTCATTCAAGACAGGAAATCTTCCCCATATCATTCACCCACATTACCATCTTCACCCACCGAGTCCATAGATCCCAAATCTATTCCTCCTAACTTTTTTTTGTAAACACCATTTCCCTAGGATGTTGACCTATCAACACGATGGCGAAGCTCCCTCTTCTCTCCCATTCCTGTATCCTGACATGATCGATGATGATACGCCTTCTATTAACATTGTTCAATGTCAGGATGATGAGTCCATCCTCACCTACCTTGGTGCGGAAGACTCTTATATTCATTGGTCGTTACCCGCTGAGATGTAAACCATGTTGAACGAATTGACCATCAAAATCAACATCAACACTCAGGACGACCCGCACATTCTAAAGATCGGCCAATCCTTGACGCTCACTGAGCAGAAGCCTTCACCTCTTTCCTTGGGGACCATAGCAATGTGTTTGCTTGGTCCTATGCCGATATGCCCAGTATTGACCAAAAATCATGGTCCACAATATCGTAACCACTCTTGATGCCAAACCCATCAAACCAAAGTTACAAAAATGCATCCTCGGCATTGCTCTTACAGTCAAAGAAGAGCTTCAACACCTTCTCTCGGTTTCCTTCATTATACCCATTGACTATCCCCAATATATTTCTAACATTGTTCCTGTCACAAAGGTGATAGGGGACTCCACATTTACACGGACTTCCATGACCTCAACCTCGCTTGTCCCAAAGACGATTTCCCCTACCAAGCATCGACCAACTAGTTGATCTCACCGTTGGCCATGAAATGTTATCGCTCATGGACGGTTTCTTGGGCTACAATCAAATATTACTAGCTCCATAAGATCAACACAAGACTACTTTCATCACCCCTTGGGGAAATTTCTACTATTGAGTCATGCCTTTTGGCCTCAAAAATGTTGGTGCTACATATCAACGAGCCATGACTTACATCTTCCATGACATCATGCATTGCATATTGGAAGATTATGTAGATGATCTTCTGGCCAAATCTAAACATCGAACCGAACACTTTCCCATCCTTAAATTCATCTTTGACTGTATCATCAAGTATTATGTGCGTCTTGAACCAAAAAGTCCATCTTTGCGGTATTTTCTCAAAAAACTCTTGGGTTTCATCATTTCTTTGCATGACATAGAAGTCGATCTTGCTAAAGTCAAGGCTATTCTGGAAATGCCTCCACCCACTAATCTCCATCAACTTCAACGCCTACAAGGTAAGTTGCAATCTATTCGTCATTTTATCTTGTAACTTTTTGACTGATGTCAACCATTCCATCATTTTCTCAAGAAAGACATGTCATTCAAATGGGATGATGAATGCCATAAAGCCTTCGAAGCCTTAAAAAAAAACCTCCTTTAACCACCAGTGCTCATTCCTCCTAAGGATGACCAACCCTTTTACCTATATATTTCCGCATAATGACCATTCTTTAGGTGACATGTTTGCTCATTGCAATGAGCAAAGACAAAGAGCAAGCGGTTTATTACATAAGCCGTACCCTTCTTGAGTACGAAACTAGATATACACACACCGAAAAACTCTACTTAGCCTTAGTTTTCATCGCCACCAAACTCTAGCATTACCTACTCAATCACAAAACCTTTGTCATCACTAATACTCGACCCATTACACTATATGTATGCTAAACCCTATCAACATCAACGTGTCGCACGTTGGCTTATGCTTCTTGCCGACCTCAACCTCGAATTCATTCATCAAAATTCCATCAAGGACCAGGCTATCGCTGACCAACTGTTGACGCACCTATTTCCAGGAATCATCCATCTAACTTTGATTTCCTAGACGAGTCTATAGTTACCCTTTCCCTGGACGAACCCGCTTACCAAATGACACTCTTCTTCAATGGTTCCAAGTGTCAACATGGGGGTGGGGCTGGTGTTATCCTCATTCCTCTTGATGGTGAACCTATGCCTTTGTCTTTCAAACTCAATTTTTATTGTTAAAACAATATTGTTGAATACGAGGCACTCGTATTGGGTTTCCAAGATGCATATGCCTTAGATGTTACGACAATCAATATCTTTGGTGATTCTCAGTTGGTCATAAACCAAGTCAATGGTATATACTAGTGTCGTAATGAGACCGTTCAAAAGTATAAGCAACACGTAGACATACTTTTGACCACCTTTGACACCGTTATACACTTTAAACCACCCCATGTTCTACCGATAAATTTTCGGTACCATGGCCTACTTGGCATCTCGGATACCCTTCGCCAACTTACTCTAAAATATTTGTCACCATATAAAGGTTATAATCACCCTCTTATTTACCTCATGAAGTTTACTCTATCGGAACCATTGCCCCTGACCCACGTGATCTTTGGTATAAGCAATATGCAGACTATCTTTTACTTTCCATTCTACCCGCCGATCTCCCTCGTAATAGACAACATACCTTTCTTAAAAGTGTCTCCTGTTATGTCCTCATGGGTGGTCTCCTTTACAAGCGTGGCTTCGATGACATTCTCTTACGATGCCTTACAAGTTCTGAAATTCCTTACACCATTAAGGAAGTTCACGATGGAATTTGTGGAGGTCACTTTAGTGGTTTAAATGTCGCAAAACACATTCTTCGCCTAGGCTATTATTGGCCAACCCTAAACCACGACTGTTGTGATTATGTCAAACGTTGCATGAAATGCCAACAACATGCTAATCTCCACCACACACCTAGTCATGCCTTACAGGTTGCACGAGACCTTTGGCCTTTCTCTCAATGGGGTTTGGATCTTATCGGTGAGATCAACCCCCATTCTTCACAACGCCACCAATGGATCATAACTGCTACCAAATATTACACTAAATGGGTAGAGGCCACTCCCATCATTTCTGCAAAGATGAGAAAATGTGTGAATTCATCGACCATCACATCATTTGTCATTTTGGTGTTCCTCACCGCCTCATCACTAATAATAAAAAACAATTCAAAAACAAAACCCTACACAAACTATGTGACACTTTTGGCATCCAACTCAGTTTCTCATCACCTTATTACTTGCAAACCAATGGTGAAACCGAATCAACCAATAAAACCTTGAACAAAATTTTGACGAAGGTAGTCAACGATCTTAGGAAATATTGGCATACGCACATTCCTTTCATCTTGTGGGCTTATCGTTCTAGTTTTTGCACTTCAAATGTTGCCACACCCTTTTCTCTCGGTCTACAGACTTGAGGCTGTCTTACCTCTCAAAGTCTAGATTCCATCTCTCAACATTGTTTCACCATTTTCTTTATGTTTTTGAATGATGAAGCAGATAAGGGTAAGGGCTAGGAGGAATACCTGTTAAATGGGCTAGTTGATGGTTGTTGCATGCATTTTGAATTCTTGAACCAGTGTCAATTGTGAGAGCTTCCTTTTGGATAGGAGGAACTACCTGTAATAGAAAACAAGACCAAAAAGAGAAGTTAAATGATATATGACATTGACCGCCTAGCGTATGCTAGTTCTGGGAAGTGTGATACTTCCTAGATAGTTGTCAATCCACTATTTAAAACAAATTAATGTGACAAATAAGTAGAGTCATAATGTAGTTGGTATGATTTAGGTATCTCATTCAAGTACGATGTAAGCAAATCTAATATAACAGGCTGAGGCTATAGTCGATCTCGAAGGGTTGGTAGGTTCGTGTGTACCGGAACTAGTCGAGGTCGGAGTTACGGGTTACTTAGGTTATTTGGTAAAAGGTTATTTGGTTTTGTTATTGGCATAGGGTATAAAACACAGAGACCGAGGTCGGTTGGGTATAACCGACGATGGTTTAAGGGAGACTACGATAGTTATGGGTAACCAACGTCGGTAGAGTGGAGTTACGTGATTCCTTCACCGAAAACTTTATTGTAGAGTCTGGGTGAGGTTAGATGAAGCTAAAGAAGGGGATGGCGAGGTCTGTGGGAATGATGAGAACACTCAGAGAGGTGGAAGGGCTAGGATAGGTGATCTGATAAAACAAGCGGGTGAGATTTTGGGTTTGTCAGAAAGAAGGCTATGGAGGAATGGGAATGTTAATAGAAGAATGATAACAAAAATGATAACAAATCTATGAACAAAATAGGAATGGAAATGATTAATGATAAAACACTTACCAATGTTGCAGTTCCAATGGTTGGGTGGTGGTGATGATCGGTTGATGGAATGGAGCTTGGTGCAATAGTGACGCTTCCTGAAATGTTACCGTGAGTGCAAAGTGTTTCTAGATCATCACGGTGCCGGCTATGGATGTCTGGGTGTGTGAAAAGACTCTAGTTCTACTTGCATGTAACTCTCTTCTCATCCTCTTGCTCTCAAAATGTGCCAACCCAAAAACAAGGTTTCTTAGGTGAATAAATGGTAACCGACGACACTTCTGGTTGGCGACCGACGTTGGTTTATGGGTGACCAACATCGGTTAAGGCGGGATTCCCTAGGTTTACTAAAATTGGCAGATCTCACCTCTTTTAACTCAGGTTCGTTCCTTGATCCATGGATTTGGAATAGACGTTACATTTTTATGAGCAAGAAGGTGGTTAGAGGGATAGGAGGCATTGATTTTTAGGGTTAAACTAAGTCTTAGCTCATTAAGGTAAGTGGGACTAAGTCTTAGTTGGTTATGGAAACATGCCAAGAATAGGTCTAGGGTGAGGTGGCTAGGTGAGGTGTCTAAGTGAGGTGGAAATTAGCTTAATTAGAATAATTAAGCAATGTATATTGTGAGGGTGGGGATTAATTTAATTAAGTTAATTAAATTAATATTAATGTGGGGTGAAAGGGGCCATTGTTAGGTGAACATGTTTGAGTTGGTTATTCGACGAGAGGCCAAGAGGAGTGTGACCCAATTTTGGTGTCTACATTTTTCCCCTTTTTGTTACGTAGCTTGTATTGGTAAGAGATGCTGACAAAAATAAGATGTGGTTGCCCCAAGCGTGGGTGAAGGTAACCCCCCTCAAACTATGAACCGATGAGGTGAGAAAAGGAAGCGGTGAGTGGTTTGATAAAAAGGTGGGTGTGATAAAGATGAAGATGGGTGAGTAGGTAGAGCATTCAGACATGCACATGTTGTGAAATGCCATGAGATACCTGGTTGCTCAACATAACAAATGAACATTAGCTAGGGTCATAAAGGTCATCCAAATAAGGGTTGTTGAGGTCGATATCCAAGGTAAAGGATACGGTCCGGGTACTCAATGAGGTAAGATGCAGGAATGCATAGGTGTGGTTCTGGTACATCAAAAAGGTCAAAAGGTCAAGGTTTGTTTGGATAAGGGTCATGGCCATAGGCAAGGTAAGGTTATTAGGTTGAGAAAAATAGGTATCATCATCGCAAGATGCAATGGGTGAGGACATGGGAATATCCACGTATTTGAGGGTTAGGTAGGTAGGTGTGGGTTGGGTAGGTGGAGGTAAAAATGGGTAAATGGGTTAAAGGTCAAATTGGGAAAATAGGGAAATGGGCTAGGTCAAAGGTAGTGATAGTCGAATGCATGCACACATGTATGAACTATGGCACGGTACCAGATTGAAGAGCTTGAAAACTCTACATCGTCCAAGGTCGGTAGGTCTATCCAAATAGGGTTGAAGTGAGTTTGGTATCCAAGGTATATGATATGGTGCGAAACACAACAAAGGTCAGGTGTAGGAACGTTTAGGTATGTTCTGGTACACCAAAGGTCAGGTTAGGATAAACAACATGACAATAGGCAAGGTAAGGTCAGTAGCCAAAACAACACGGGTACTAGCATCGCAAGGTATAACGAACACATTGGTTCAAAGGTTACTAACAATGTTCCAGGTCTAGGTAGCTAGGTCATAGCACGGGCAGGGCCGAGGTATGGGTAGAATAACAAGTCCTAAATGCAATTAAGGACACGATAGGTAATGTAGGCTTGGAGGTAGGTGGTGATAAGGGTGGGTAAGGTCAAATGGTGGAGGTGGTTGGTTAAGTGTTGGTCGGAAATGGGGAAAGGGTATGGACAAGAGTATGACATGTAATCGATGTCTGGTCCATACATTATCAATGACATCCTAAGTAAGTTGATCACGGTTTATTAGGGTAGAGACCAATGTTGGTTTAAGTACAACCGACCATCGTTTTTGAGGGCACAGTGATGATGTCAATTGGTATAACCGACGTCATCAGTCGATGTGGGTATATAAAAGAAAAAGGCTATATAATACATATTCATTTATACGTGTTAGACTTTTGGAAAATGACATAGCGATGAGCGAGTTGTGATTTATCGGGAGAGAAGTAGCGTGGGACCGTATCAAGATGAGGTGGAGAGGTTGGCGAGGCACCCCACTAAAGGAGAGGAGATAGGAGACTGATGAGACATGGATGGATATCAGGTGGGGTGATGATTAGTCATCATTGATGATCAATATATCTATGTTTTTGACATATTTTTGATATGTATACCAGCTTGCGCGCTGAAGATGATGAGGATGTAGATGGGAGTTTTTGTTATTATTTTATCATATACCGGGTCTACTGCGTGCTGAAGATGGTGAGGATGTACATGAGAGTTTTGAGATGTTTGTATTTATTATTGGGATATATGTTCACATGTATTTTTACATAGACTTTCTGATTTATAGATGATGGTATTTATAGTATGGATGGTGGACATGGTTTAATTTGCATTACTATATATCATAGTGGAAATCAAGTGGGATTAAGCATGATAGAGTCAAGGTCATGTGTAGGCATGGTGGATTCAGTCTATTTAGGCATGGATTAGGCATGGATTGAGTCAGGTTAGTTCAGGCATGATGGAGTCAGGTTGGTTTAGGCATGGATTGAGTCAGGTCATAGGCATGGATTGAGTCGAGTTAGTTTTGGCATGGTGGAGGCAGGTTGGATTAGGTATGATTGAGTTTCCAATTCATTAATTTGTGCAATTAATGATGGTGTGGATCATGTTAAGATGATTTGTAGGAAAATGTATGATTATGGTAAAGAAATTGTAGATAAGATGAAATGAATGTATGAGTTATGATGGTAAAGATGTGTAAAAATTGTTGCTTGTTTGGTGTAATTTCTAGTTATTGATATAGAAAGGAAACTAACTAGGGTAGAATGTGAATAGGAAAAGGAAAGGGAAAGGGGAATTGGTTAGGGTAGAGAGTGGCCGATCTAACCTCCAAGGGCCCCATGCCCTAAGTCTTCCTTATATAGTCCCAAAAAAGGGACCTCAAGCCAATGTAGTTCTCCCATAAGCTAGGGAAGATTGTGATGAAGGAAAGGAATGGATTGATAGGTGTTTAGGCATGGGTGAATATAGGTCATAGGCATGATTGAGTTTAGGTCGTAGGCATGGTTGAGTTTAGGTCATAGGCATGGTTGAGTGATTTTTTTTTAAATATAGGTGTCGAGGATTTGGTCCTATATAGGATAATCAATAAGTAATGAGGAAGGTGAATGGTAAGAGGTGGTAAAAGAGCCACTTAATTTGATAAGAACCCTAAGGAGTCAATCCATACCTAAGAGGGGCTTATGAACGTAAGACCCTAAAGGCATTGCATAATGGACCATTCTAAGGGTGAAGAAAGTTACATGATCACGAAATGTCATGTTTGTGGCAAGTCCCTTGAGTAAAGAGGAAATTAGGCTAAAAATTCAAGGAGGTGAGAATGGGAGGTTTAGCGTAACTTAGTGTACAATGGAGTGTCTTATGAAACAAGAAACCCAAGATCAAAAATAGGCAAGTCCATGACAAATTTTTTATCTTTTTCTTCATTTGTTTTTTTAATAGACTGATCGATGCGGGAAGTCTATATGGGATGAGTTTATTATCTCCTTGAGGTCTTTGTGAAGTTGATCGATGCGTGAAGCTTCTGAATATTCTTATAGGATTTACGAAATAGTTTGATATAGTTGTCCTTCAAGGGATCATTCTATTTATAGCGGTGACATATAAAGAAGAGATGTCCCTTTTGAGGGAGTCATCTTTTGCTGGAAGTTTGACTCAAGGAGTTGTATCCCTTTTTGTTTTTTTGGACGTTTAAGTCATGGACAAGACTATAGAGGAAGATTAGGTTCTTGTTTAAAAGACAAGACCATAGCACACAAATATTAACTATGGAAGAGGTGGTTTCGAGTAATGGATGACCATGGGATTCCATCTTGAAGAAGACGAAAAGTATCCATGAGAATCATGCTATGAGTAGAGCCGTGGTATTCATATTGAAGACAAGGATAAAAGGTGACGAGTAATCACATGATTCTTGTTTAGTCATGGATCCTCAAAATGGGTAATATGGAAGGTGAACAACGCTCAAGGGATGAGTGATCAATTGAAAAAAAGTGATAGAGGACTTGATATCAACAATAGAGTGGTCGAAGATGCAAGGAATTAAGGGGCTTAGGTTCGGATTTACCTTCGAGTGAAGACAAACGATAAGCACTTGATCCATAGGCATAGGTAACGATATAGGTTCCAAGCCAATTAGGGGCAAATTTTCCCTGTTTACTTTTCTCTTCTTTGGTTACATGTTGATTTTCCTTTAAGATGAAGTTGTTGACTTAAAAGGTTCGTTCATGAACACGTTTGTCATAGGCTTGTTTGATACGTTTTTGGTAGATTTGGAGATGGTCAAGAGCATTGAGATGATGCTCATCTAATAACTCAAGTTGTGCCAAACAATCCTGGCAAAATTCATCATCGTTGAGCATGTCTTGTAGTGAGATCCGGAGAGATGGAATCTAGACTTCGAGAGGCAAGATAGCCTAAGTATCGTAGACCGAGAGAAAGGTGTGGCTGCAGGTTGAAGTGTGAATACTAGTGCGGTAAGCCCACAAAGGAAAAGTAATGTGCGTATGCCAATCCTTCCCAAAGATATGATTGACTACTTTCATAAGAATTTTGTTCAAGGTTTTATTGGTTGATTCAACTTAACCATTAGTTTGGGGATAATAAGGTGACAAGAAACCGAGTTAGATCTTTAAAAGCGTCGCATAGTTTGTGTAGGGTTTTATTTTGAATTGTTTTCCATTAGCATTGATATTGTGGTGAGGAACACCAAAACGATAAATGATGTGATGGTTGATGAATTCACATATTTTTATGCTTTTGTAGTAATGAAAGGAATGGCCTCTACCCATTTAGTATAATATTCGATGCGGTTATGATCCATTGGTGGCGTTGTGAAGAATGGGGGTTGATCTCACTAATAAGATCCAAAACCATTGAGAGAAAGGCCAAAGGTCTCATGTGACTTGCAAGGCATAACTAGGTGTGTGATGAAGATTAGTATGTTGTTGCCATTTTACGCAACGTTTGACATAATTACAACAGTCATGGTTTAGGGTTGGCTAATAATAGCCTAGGTGAAGAATGCACTTTGCGATAGCCTAAACCACTAAAGTGACCTCCACAAATTCCATCGTGGACTTCCTTAATGGTGTAGGGAATTTCAAAACTCGTAAGGCATCATAAGAGAATGCCATTGAAGCCGCGCTTGTAAAGAAGACCACCCATGATGACATAACGGGAGACACTTTTAAGAAAGGCTCGTTGTCCATTATGAGTGAGATCAATGGGTAAAATGGAAAGGGAAATATAGTCTACATATTGCTTATACCATAGGTCACGTGGGTTAGGGGCAATGGTTCCAATGGAGTAGACCTCACGAGGTAAATAAGAGGGTGATTGTAACCTTTATATGGTGACAAAGATTTTAGAGTCAGCGGGTGAAGTAGGTATCTGAGAAGCCAAATAGGCCATGGTATTTGTAAATTTATTAGTAGAACGTGGGGTGGTTTGAAGCGTATAACAGTCAAAGGTGGTCAAAAGTATGTCTACATATTACTTATATTTTTGAAGAATCTCATTACGACACTTGGTATAGACCATTGACTTGATTTATGACCAATTGAGAATCACCAAAGATATTGATTATCTTAACATCTAAGGCATATGTAGCCTGGAGACCCAATACGAGTGCTTCATATTCCGTAATGTTATTTGTACAATCAAAATCGAGCTTGAAAGATAAAGGCATAGGTTCACCCTCAAGGGGAATGAGGATAACCCCAACCCCACCCCCATGCTGACACTTGGAGCCATCAAAGAAGAGTGTCATTTGGTAGGCAGGTTCGTCCAGGGAAAGGGTAGCTATATATTCATCTGGGAAGTCAAAGTTAGATGGTTGATCCTGGAAATAGGTGCGTCACCACTTTGGTCGATGATGTCCTGCCCCTTGATGGAATTTTTATGAATGAATTCGAAGTCAATGTCGGCGAAGCACAAGCCATCATGCGACACGTTGATGTTGATAAGGTTTGGCATACATATAGTGTAATGGGTCAGTGTTAGTAATGACGAAGGTTTTGTGATTGAGTAGGTAATGGCGGAGTTTGGTGGTGACGAAAACTAAGGCCAAGCAGAGCTTTTCAGCGTGGGTATATCTATTTTCATAGTCCGTATGGGTAAGTGCGACTTATGTAATAAACCACTTGCTCTCAATGTTGGTCGTCGCGATGAGTGAGCATGGCACCTAGAGAATTGTTAGTGGCGAAATATATAGGTAAAAGGGCTGGTCATCCTTAGGAGGAATGAGCATTGGTGGTTGAAGGAGGTATTGTTTCAAGGCTTCAAAGGATTTATGGCATTCATCATCCCATTTGAAGGACATGTATTTCTTGAGAAGATGATGGAATGGTTGACAACGGTCAGAAAGCTATGAGATAAAATGATGAATGTATTGTAGCTTACCTTGTAGGCTTCGAAGTTGACAAAGATTAGTGGGTGGAGGCATTTCTAGAATAGCCTTGACTTTAGTAGGATCGACTTCTATGCCACACAAAGAAACAATGAATCCTAGGAGTTTTTGGAAAGTACCGCAAAGACACACTTCTTTGGTTGAAGACGCACATAATACTTTATGAGACGGTCGAAGATGACTTTAAGGATGGACAAGTGTTTGGTTCGATGTTTATATTTGGCTAGAAGATCATCTACGTAATCTTCTAGTATGCAATGCATGATGTCATAAAAGATGTAAGTCATGGCTCGCTGATATGTAGCACCAGCATTCTTGAGGCCAAAAGGCATGACTCGATAACAGAAAGACCCCTCAAGGGTGATGAAAGTAGTCTTGTGTTGATCCTATGGAGCTAGTAGTATTTGATTGTAGCTCAAGAAACCATTCACGAGCGATAACATATCATGGCCAATGGTGAGATCAAGTAGTTGGTTAATGCCTAGTAGTGGGAAATCGTCTTTGGGACAAGCGAGGTTGAGGTCATGGAAATCTGTGTAAATGTGGAGTCCCCTGTCACTTTTGTGACAGGAACAATGTTAGAAATCCATTGGGGATAGTCAATGGGTAGAATGAAGGAAACCGAGAGAAGGCATTGAAGCTCTTCTTTGACCAAAAGAGCAATGTGAGGATGCATTTTCCGCACTTTTGTTTGATGGGTTTGGCATCAGGAATGGTTACGATATTGTGAACCATATTTTTGGGTCAATAATGGGCATATCAGCATAGGACCGAGGCAAATATGTTGCCATGGTATGAAGGAAAGAGGTGAAGGTTTCCTGCTTGATGGCGTCTAAGGATTGGCCAATCTTTAGAATGTGTGGGTCATCCTGAGTGTTAATGTTGATTTCGATGGTCGATTCGTTCAACATGCTTTGCATTTGAAGGTAATGACCGATGAATATAAGAATCTTCCGCATCAATGTAAGTGAGGATGGATTCATTGTCGACATTGAATGACGTTAATAGAAGGTGTATCGTCATCGATCATGTCAGGATATAGGAATGGGAGAGAAGAGGGAGCCTCGCCATCGCGTTGATAGGTCAGTGGTCCCAAGGAAATGGTGTTTATGAAAAAAGGTTAGGAGGAATAGATTTGGGATCTATGGACTCCATGGGTGAAGATGGTAATGTGGGTGAATGAGATGGGGAAGATTTCTTGTCCTGGATAAGGTTGATGCGAACCTTCTTGGAGGGTGGAGCATCAAAACTAATGCCACTATGGTCATTATGTTTACGAGAGGTACATGAAATGACAGTATGTTGACCTTGTTCGTAAAATATGAAGCCAAATCCTTTCCATGTGCACCGGTGGAGGAAAGTGTGAGCAAAGTGGTGGTTAGTGA
Source organism: Taxus wallichiana var. yunnanensis (assembly GCA_018340775.1). Taxonomy (NCBI): domain Eukaryota; kingdom Viridiplantae; phylum Streptophyta; class Pinopsida; order Cupressales; family Taxaceae; genus Taxus; species Taxus wallichiana. The sequence goes on along the minus strand of CM031234.1, from coordinate 735,745,298 downwards.
GGGAGTGTAGGTCGAAAATGGTTGGGCTTGGGATGGACATTCGGGTTTATAGGTGGCAATATTGAGTCCCCATTTGTTAGATTGGTGCGAAGGTGGGGAAGGCCGTAAGGAAAAATGTCACCAATGCGAATGTCGTAGGCAGGATATTGACATAGATTCCCATACTCTTGTGGGGTGAGGAAGGTGTCAATATTATATAGGCGATTCTCACTTAGAGTGAGGCATTAAAAACACCTTCTAAGGGATCGGTAGTTGCTATGTGGGTAGCGGGGATAGATGGATCACTAGAGGATGGGGAAACAAGTGCGTTAGTGGTAGAGGTTACATTGCGGTGGGGATAGTGAGGTTAGATGTGGCGGGTAGTAGTGGCAGTTTTGGTGGATGAGCTTGTAGGTGAAGGTGAAGTAGTGATAGTGGTAGATGCCTTGACTGGTATAAACACATCATTGGGGTGATATAACATGTTACAGGTCTTGAAAGGTGATGGGTCGGTAGGGATGGTGTAATTATGTCCTTCGTGTTCAAATTTGAGGCATCGATGTAAAGTCAAAGGGACACAACCCTTGACACAGATCTAAGGTTGGTTTAGTAGCAGTTATCTGGAACTTCCCCTTCAGGACGAGAAAAAGTTCCGGGCGACAAGTGTGGGGACCCACGCGGACATGGAAAACAATGGTACCCAGGGTAAAGGTCATGGCATCATTGAAGAAGTGCAACATAACTCGCATTCTTATGCATGTAATTATCGTGCATCTACATTTGGTTGTATGCATGGGAATAGATGATGTTAATGCTAGCACCACCATCGATCATAACACATCGTATGCGTATATTATCGATAAAGACAGAGATGAAAAGAGTAGGGTCGGGGTTGTCAGACTGGAAGGGATAAATCTCTTCATCTTAAAAGCTGAGGGCAACCACTTGGTGAGTAGGTGGAGGTGTAGAGGAAGGCAAAGACCTAGTGAGAGAGGCTACATGGTGAGGGGTAATGATGGAGGCTACGGGTGTGGGGTCATTTGGTAAGACTTCAATAGATTGAAGGACCTCTATGAGGGCTTGACGATGTGACTCGAGGTTTAGGACGAGGTCATATAAAGACATTTTTAGGGGGGATTGGTGTAGTTGTTTTAGCATTGTGTGATGTGTGACCCCATCGGAAATAGGATATGTAAGACCTCGAATGGTGACTTTGGGTATGGGTGCGGCTGGTATGTTGGGTACAGGTTGGTTGATGGGCTAGTTGCTTTTTCCTTGCCCTTGTCTTTCTGAGCATGGGTGGCAATGTTGATCATGTTAATATGAGGGGAGGTGGATGAAGAGGATGTTTCATGGAAGGTATAACGACATGAGGTACAAAAACCCAAGTGGGGGATATGATCCTTGTGAAATGAGTAGGGCGCATTGGCATTTTGGTACTGGTTTGGCCAACTCTCTTATATGAACCATGTTGATCTCTCATCTCCGGGGTGGATCAAAGAGTTGTAGGGGTGGAGATTTTGGTCGTTGAGTAGGTAATGGGAGAAGATTTGTTGAAATTGGTGAAGGTGGAATGGGGTCCTCATCAATAAGATCGTCATCATCATAATTTTCTTCGGGGACACAATTAGACAAGAGCGGTTTTAAAGCCTTACAGATTCTCTACATCACATCCTGGGCACATGATGGTAGGCATAAATTTTGGTTTTGTCAAACCCTTTTGGTTTGGGTTTGAGTGGGTCATAAGGCCTAAGAGGTGGTAATGTGATGACGAAGGTTTCAAGGAGATTGGTTAAGATTTTGGTGTAGGATCTGACAGGTGGATCACAATGGGACGTGAATGTGGGTTTAGGGTATAGGTGTGGTTGATTGTGGGGAAGAGGCTTTACGGAGGGGGGTAGTAGGTTGGTCTACTAGTTTGGTGTGTGTTGTGGTCTTAGGTATTGGTCGTATATGCTTGGGTATGGGCATGGTAGAAGAGTTGGTGATGGAAGGTTTGGTTGGTTTAAATACCTTATTAGAGGGTAGTAGATTTTTAGCTTTAGGTTACGTCTTTTTGGGCAATGATGACACATGTGTACGAGATGTGGAGGAAAATCGATGGTGGAAGAGGACGGGTTACCCACGGGGGTAATTGAGGTGTTGTGGAGGTAGGTGGTGTAGGTTGGGCAAGAGGCGTGAGTGAAAGAGAAGAAAATGTCATGGGTAGTGAAGTAGTTATGGACGGTAGTGGTATGGGTGGTAAGAAGGTTACGGGTGAGTGCGGAGGTTACGTGGGTCACTTGGGTATATTAGAGACCTGTGATGAGGAAACGGGTTGTTGGGTTCTTGGTTTACTAGTGGGCGGGGTTCTTGCTTGGCCAGGGTCGAGGGGTGAGGTCCTAGGATGGATAGAAGGGGTGAAGGTGATAGTGGCGTGGTAGGTGAGGTTAGTGTATGAGGCCTAGGAGATTGGATCCTCTTTTTAGGGGCCAGGTAAGTTTAGCGTTAGTTTTGGAAGATGTGGCTAAATCTAGTTTGATGGGTGGGTGAGTAAGGTTGGTTGTGGGTATGAACCCCAAGGTAGGGATAGGTTTAGGTAAGGGAGATGATATAGGAGAGGGTAGGTGTTTGGGTGTAGATGTATGTTGGGTTGTGGAAAGATGCATGAGTTGGGCCATGGGTGATGACGTGGAAAGTGTTGTAATAGTCGTAGTTGTGTTTGGTTCGGTTGCTCAAAACACTTTTGGATAGATAGTGGATAATGAGGCCAAAATATGCCCATTAAATATATAATAAATGATCTCATCTTACTCTCCTTTTGATTAATTCTGATTGCATTTTGTGACTTTTGTTTGATCTGATATGAGTTAGGATGTAATTGTCCATCTTTTGTTGATTATGATTCTAACGTGTAAAAGCTCTGTAATTCCTAACAAAGTTTTTTGGAAACTCAATTTTGTAATAAAGTAGGTCGCAGTCAGGCAAAGAATGAAGTATGAAGCGGTCAACATGTTTTAGAGCATCTGTTTCACTACAATGAGAGTTCGAACCTCTAAGCTAGTTCTAGAACTCCATTTCACAGTCACAGGCTTTATAACCTAGTTCCGAAACTTCCAGACCTAGTTTCGGAACTCTAGTACTCAGTTCTGGAATTATCGAAATTAGTTATGGAACTCTTGCAGATAGCTCCGAAACCCTCTTGGTTAAATCTGTAACGATTTCCTTTAGTTCTGAAACTCTTCTAGAGTTCTAGAATCGATAAGAATCTATTCCAAATGGCCGTCAATTTGTCAAATCAATGATCCTATCAATTAGGAGTAGATTAGAAGACTTCTGACTCTCCATACTTACAGATCCAGGATAATTATCACACAATTGTATGTCCAACCATGTTTCAATTCAACATCTATTCTCGGGTCCAATTCGGTTCCATCATGTCAAGGAACAGCGATTCTGACCATAAATGCACCCCTGGAAGAAGTATATACATATAGACTTGCAGATAGATTAAAATATATATAGAAAAGATAGATGAATATAAAGATATATGACGAGATAGAGATAGATTGATACACAGATCCAACAAGTTTTTGTAATGTAGAAAATTTTATCAATAAAATAGCCATTCTTGTTTTGAGAGAAAATTAAGTTGTTCAATCTTGTTTCAAGGTGGAGCAAGGGCCCACTCCTCCAAGAACCAGGATCCTCGTTTTTATTGGTATTTATATTTTTAGCAAATAGTTTAGATCTGTTAATTCTGTATCACTTTCAATTCCTTAAGTTAAAATCTATTGTAGACTTGTCCTTGCAGGTGTTCTGGATTAAGTTCTTATTTCTTTGCAATCATTTTCCAAGCATTCTCAATTATGTGTTTATTTATGTAGTGTTTATTTCTAGCAATTCATTTATGCAAAGTGTGTTTATTTCCAGCAATTCATTTCTACAAAGTGTGTTTATTTCAGCAATTCATTTATGCAAAGTGTGTTTATTTCTAGTAATTCATTTATGTAAAGTGTGTTTACTTCCAACATGTTTCAATAGTTTGATTCCAATAAGGTTTTTAACCAAGAAGTCCTTAAGACATTGAAAAGACCCCCATAAAATACAAAAATACCTACAATCAATTACTAGATTGCCAAGATTCATCTTGTTACATATAGCTTTAGATACACCCCTGGTTTGAATATGACATACATAGAGAGTTGATTAAATGAATGGAATAACAAAACCCATAATTTTTGGCACCGCTGCGGGAACCACTAGTTAGAATTTTCTATTTAGGTGTTAACAAGAGCAACAATCATACATTTAGTAATTGAAGAAATCTTCCCTAAGCTATCACAAAATTTATGAGTAGACCAAGAGACTCCAAGGGTAGATTTCTCCCAAAAATATCTGAACAAGAATTACCATCATCCTCTAGTTTAAATAAGGAAGTTGACCAAGAATTGGAGGCACCATTATCCCCTGTAAGACAAGAAGCAAAATTGCCACCTTTGGAATTCTGGGATCAATCACCAGAGGGAAGTAGAGCCTTCAAGAAAAATATTATTTCTCAAGATCCATTTAGAGCAAGTTTTGATTCATAATTGAGTAGTCAACCTCCTACTCCTGACTCTTCACCATCCCCAAAACAAATCACATACCACATTGATTGGGAGAAAGGACTAGAGAATACTAGAGAGATGGAACGAGAAGCTAAAAGACAACCTAATAGGACCTTTACCTATCCCATTCAGTTGGAGGATGATGAAACCACTATGAAGAACATTTCACCTGCACACTTGCCCACATTTAGAGGAATGTCATATGAGGATCCTGACCAATTTCTGTTTGAATTTAAAATACTGTGTTAGACCTATGATTACAAGACAGATAATCAAAATCTCAAGTTGTTTCCATCTACCTTGAAGGATGCAACAATGAGGTGGTTTATGGGATTAACATCTAATTCTATTACCAATTGGGCACAAATGGAAACCTCGACTTCCTAGACAAATATCAAGATTACTGTAGAGGAAAAAATAGGAAGGAAGAATTTTTCAAAATCAAACAGGAAGAGGATGAAAATATGGAAGATTATTTGGATAGATTCCTCTTTGTGAGTAAAAGATGTGGATTTTTACTTCAAGAAGAGTTAAGCAAAACCATCTTTCTCAAAGGTTTGGAAGATGAATCTAGGGAATCTCTTAACTTGATAGGAGGTGGAAACATTGATCAATTAAGGATGAATGAAATTAAAGACATTTGTAGAAGCTATTCTAGAACAAAGGGTGGACCTAGGAAGGGAAAATCAGTGAAAAGTTTGAATCCAGATATGAACAAACTAATGGATGAATTAGAAAATTTTAAAATAGACATTTTAGTTCAATTAACCTCTACTATGGATGGATTACAAGCTAAAGCAAATGCTAAGACTGAACCATTAGCCATGTATTGTCCTAGATGTAGGAAAAAACATGCATTAAGAGATTGTCCTCAGGATAAAACAGAAATGTGCCTTATCTGTGAATCTAGGGACCATGAGAGTAATGTTTGTTCTCTTCTTCCATTTATAAAGAATCAGCTCAAACAAACCAACACATCAGAAGAATTAAATTTTGTCCAGAGATAACCTACCCAAGGATAGTTCATGCCAAGGTCATCTCCTAATCCTTGGATGATGCCATGGGATGCTCAAACAATACCACAAATTTGGGGACAACTACCTTGGGCCCCTTAGCCAACTTGGAATCCTCAGGATTGGGCAGACAATCTTGGTATGCATAAGGACATCAACAACCATGGACTGGTCAAAATAACCAATATGCTTGGTCACAACCTAGATGGAGCCCTAGTAATTATACTCAAGGGAAAACATATCCTAATCAGAATCAACAAGCCATAATGGGTGCCCCAACGAAAAAATTCACAAACTGAGAATGTAGTCCAAATGCAAATGCCAACACAACCACTAGAAACCTTAGAAACAAGCAAACAACTCCGTCTGCTGACGAACAAAACTAGAAAAATTAGTTGATCTTAACGCCATGGATTGTAAGGATATTCACACTAGATCCAAAAATTAGTTGGCATTTCACTGTTATCATCACCGAAATGACAAAGAAACTGAAACCCCCGTCCAGTTACCCCAACAACAAAGATGAAAATGAAAGAGATAAGGAACCAGAAAGAAACTCTACTAAAACTCCATTTCCAGAGAGGTTCAAAGAAGCTATAGAAATCAAGGAATTTGAATTGGTGCAAGAACTTAGGAAATTGAATATTGAAATACCACTGCTACAAGCAATTAAGGACATTCCAGAATTGAACAAATTAATCAAAATGCTATGTTTGAAAAATCCTGGAAGGAAGAAGCAGTACCCCAGGACTATAAAAGTAGATGGGAAACTTGCTGATTTATTAGCAGGAAAACTCCTACTTCCCAAATATGGAGATCCTGGAAGCCCTGTTATTTTTGTCTCTATAGGGAATAAAGATATACATAACGTTTTGGTTGATTTGGGAGCAACTATAAATGTAATGACAATGGACACTCTGAAAACATTTTTGTTAATAGGTATACAACCTACTAACACCATATTGTAGATGGAAGATCAGTCTGTAGCAAAAATAGAAGGATTTATTGAAGATGTGGCGGTTATATTGGAGTCATGGGAGTATCCAGGTTGACTTCCTTATATTGCGGCTGCTGAAAAAACATTGGGTTATCCCATTATTTTGGGCAAACCGTGGTTAGATACAATTCTTTGCCTTAATTGATTGCAGTCGTGTGATATGACTATTTCAAATGGTAAGAATTCTAAGAAAATTTCATTATATCCCTCTGCACGACCTTTTAGTGATAATCAAGAGCAATTATGGGTTGATAATCCTGATATTAATGATCACATTGTAGGATCATGTACGAGAGATAGAAGATATGATTAAACCACCATTGAATGTACACCAATCATCCTTAGAGCAACCAAGAATAGCTCCGGAACCTACGAAATTAGTTCTGGAGCCCGTAGAATATGTTCTCAAACCATCACAGTTAGTTCTGGAACCATCACAGTTAGTTCCGAAACCACACCAACAACAATTCCCTACAAATGAAGATAATTTCACTCCTGGAGGAACGAGATTTATCTTGGGGAGAGGAAGAATTTGTAGCTTCAACTTCACATATATCAGGAGATGATGAAGAATTTCTGAAAGCAGCAGTGATGAAGAGTTCGACCTATAACAAGATAAGTATCATAATTCTTCTTACTGTCCTTTGTCCAACATTTTGTCTCAAGGAACTTTTGGAGATGTTACTACATATCATATGTTGTTGCCACATGCATGTACACTAAATACTTTAATGATCCCTTTTAACAAATCAATTCATCATACACTAGAACCAAACATGTTGAGATTCAACCGGTAAAATTTTGAATATTAATAGTTGGTTGAAGAACGATGAAGAAGCTAAACTGTTTGATGTTCTGAAAGATCATACTAAAGCTTTTGCTTGGGATTACAAAGATATGAAAGGAATCCACCCAAGTATCTACACTCATCACATCTATACTAAAAACATTAAACCAGTTAGGCAACCTCAGAGAAGGATTAATCCAACCTTAAGGGATATAGTCAAACAAGAAATTGAAAAACTATTACAAGTAGGTTTTATCTACCCTATCTCAGACAGCCAATGGGTGTTTCCTCTTGTAATTATCCCTAAAAAGAATGGAAAATGGAGAATTTGTGTTGACTATAGGGAACTAAACAAAGCCACACTGAGATATTATTTTCCCTTACCATTCATAGATCAAGTCTTAGACAACCTTTCAGGTAAACAATACTTTTCCTTCTTGGATGGCTTTAGTGGATATAATCAAATCGAGTTGTTCTGCTGAAGATCAGGATAAAACTACATTTACATGTCCATGGGGTACCTTTGCTACAGGGTATTACCATTTGGATTATGTAATGCTCCAAAGAACCTTCCAAAGAGTTGTGTTAGCAATTTTTGTAGACCTAACAAATGACTGTGTAGAGGTATATATGGATGACTTCACTATGCATGGAGATACATTTGATGATGCCTTGAAAAATTTGGACAAAGTATTGACAAGATGTGAGAAACACAACTTGTCTCTTAGCCATGAAAAATGTTTGATGATGGTTGATGAAGGGATTGTATTAGGACACCATATTTCAAAAAGAGGAATTTAGGTTGATCAAAACAAAATCAGAATTATTTCAGACTTACTTGTTCCTCAAACCCCCACATATATCAAGTCATTTTTAGGACATGTTTGGGTACTATAGATGCTTTATCAAGGATTTTAGTAAAATTGTTTCCCCATGTTTAATTTGCTTACCAAGGACTATGAATTTCTTTGGGATGAAAAGTGTCAACATGCTTTTGAAGAAATTAAAGAGAAATTAATAATTGCCCCAATATTGAGAGGACCTAATTGGGAGAAACCTTTTCATATCCAAACAGATGCCTCAAATAATTCCATTGGTGCAATTTTGGGATAGAAAGATGAAGAAGGGAAAATGTATGCTATCTATTACCTTAGCAAAAATATTACTCCCATTGAAAGAAATTACACCACCACTGAAAAGAATTTCTTGTTGTGATCTATGCAATTAATAAATTTAGACATTACATTATAGGTACAAAATATTTGTACATACAGATCACTCAACAATTAAATATTTAATGAACAAACCAGTGGTTGGAGGTAGAATAATTAGATGGTTATTGCTTTTACAAGAATTTGATATTACCATTGTGGAAAATCCAAGTAAATCTAATGTGGTAGCTGATTTCTTGTCAAGACTAACCACTACAGGGGAGTAAGATCCAGTCAAGGACAACTTTCCAAATGAACAATTGTTTGTTATTTCAGCTAATACACCTTGGTTTGCTGATATGGAAAATTATCTTGCAACAGGGAAGTTTCCTCCTTCTTTCACCAAGAAACAAATAAAGAAGTTAATCAAAACCAATGCACAATTCAAATGGTTAAATGGAATGCTATTTAAGTGTGGTCCTAATTTGGTTTTACGCAGGTGTGTAAGAGAAGATGAAATCTTTGACATCCTCCAAGCATGTCATGATGAACCAAGTGGAGGACACTATTCAAGTAAAAAACAACTCACAAGATACTTGGCATTGGTTATTATTGGCCATCTCTGTACAAAGATGTGAAGAGATATATCAGGTGGTGTGATCCTTGTCAAAGGATGGGACAACCAACCTTTACCAATGAAATTCCTCTGCAACCTCAAGTAGTGATTGAACCATTTGAGAGATGGGGGTTGGATTTTGTTGGTCCCTTTAGTCCTTCTTCACAAGGGAAGGAACATATTCTTGTGTGTACTGATTATGTGACAAAGTGGGCAGAAGTGCAAGCTTTAACAAATGCCACTAAAGAAGCAGTTGTTGATTTCCTTTGGCACAAAATTATGGTAAATTTTGGAGCACCAAGGAGCATAGTTTCAGACCAGGGACCACAATTTATGTCTAATATGATCCAGGATTTCACAATGTATTATCAGATCAATCATAGGAAGTCATCTCCCTATCACCCACAATCAAATGGACAAGCTGAAGTAATGAACAGAGAATTAGAAAACATCCTTACCAAAATAGTTGAAGCAAGAAGAAAAGATTGGGTAAAGAGACTACCTGAAGCTATCTGGGCTTACAATACAACTTGGAAAACTACGACATGGTTTTCACCATATGAGTTAGTCTATGGGAAAAATCCATTGTTGCCTGTTGAGTTTGAACTACAGACATTGAGGACAACAGTCAAGGTGGGTATTAAGTTGGATGCAACTCAAAAGGAGAGAATCCTTCAACTCAATGAGTTGGATGAATTAAGGATGTAAACACTTCAGTAGACCGAGATAATCCAGATCAAAGGAAATAATGACATGATACACATATCAAGAAAAGATAATTTAAGATAGGGGACTGGGTATTACTGTTTGATTCCAAGTACAAGATATTCAAAGGCAAGCCGAGAACCGATGGTTTAGACCATATTAGATTGATCAAATATTTGACATTGGTTATATTTAGCTACTTCACATTGATGGTAGCAAAAAGAACACTCTTGTCAATGGACATAGGCTAAAGCTTTATAGGAAGCCTCCTACTAAGGATGAATTCTTGAAGAAGATTGAAGCAGATAGAGAATTTGATCATATGGAAGAACCCAATTCTTCCAAAATGATCAAATAATTAGATGAATAGATCTAGAATAAAGGGAAGAGAATGAAAACCAGTAAATGGTGTTCTCTTCCCCAAAAATTAAAAAAAAACAAGGGAAGAGATTGAAAACTAGTAAATGGCGCTCTCCTCCCAAAAAATTTTTTCTCTTAAAGATCAATTGAAAACCAGCAATGGCGGTTGATCTTCCCAAATAAATAGCTAATTCAAAAATCTTTGGAATTCTAGTTGTTTTTCTAACCATTTTCCTTTTGTTTCACTTTTTAGGAATGATGAGTCATCATGACGGAGGGATTACATCATCAAGGATGGTAATTATATCTTTAACTTATTAAAGGTTAGATTAAAAGTTCGCATGTGTGATTAGATTTGATTTAAAAGTTGATATGACGAGTCATCTATTGTACATCATGATTAAAAGTGAGTAATCATGAGAAAGATATTAATGGAATAAATTGGCGGCATAGTTATAATGATTTATCATTAGTGTGGAACCAACAAAGTGAAAACTAAGTTGCAGAGTAGCTTCAAGGAAGAAGCAACGAATCAGGTTTGCATTCTACAACTACAACACAGAAGTTCCGCAGCTAAGTACAATAATTCCACAGTAAAATTCACCAGTTTCACTAAGCAAAGAGTTCTTTAGCCAACCCACACAAGATTAAAGAAGAACGAATTTGAATCACCTCTGTATCATGGGGATTAAGAAGAAGTTGAACCAAAGGATGATACCTAGCTCATTGCAGATGAAGAAGTGGCAGCTATCTTCCATCAAGCAGGATGGCTGGAATTTCTGTGAAAGTTTCCCAAGTATAACGACGAATTGGTAAGAGAATTCGTTATAAATTTAGAGCAATCCAGGAAAAAGGTTAGAAATTTTTTTATTCCTTTTTTTGTGAATACAATAAGTAATGTATCTGGAGTGCCAATTGTGCATGTCCCAAACCCTGTCAAAGGGACATTAAAAGACTTGTTGAAACCTTGCTAAAAAGGGGGAAGCTAAACCCCAATATATTTACAACACAAAGAAAATCATAAAAGGGGTCAGAAGGGCCAGCTTGCCCAAACCCTTTGACAGAGTGGCATTTTGGGTAGTCAAGTATTTAACCTGTGATGGTCAATTTGGGTCGGTAGGAAGAGAAGTTCTAAAGATCCTCATATACCTTAGATATGGAGCTACAAAACCAAAATATATAGTAAACCTTCCAGGGTTTCTTTTTGACTCCATCCATACAATGGCCTAGAGGTATTCCTGGGGTGTGGGAACAATCAGACATCATGGGTTAGTGCATTTAGTGTGCGCAAACCATTTCCTTTCAAAGAAAAATGGAGAGGAAATGTGGGAGAAATTTCTTAGCAAGTTTAAGTAGAGCCTTGATATTCTCAGGAGAGTAATAACAACTCCTTCGCTCCTACAATTAATTTGGAAATGGATGCCACTTTGCAGAGAAAAAGAAAGAACTAGGTGGAGAGGAAATACCAAAAAGAAGAAGATCTGAAAGAAGAACTAAAACTGCAGAACCTACTGTGCCTCTTGAAGAAATTCCTTCCTCTGCAGTAGCTACAGGAGAGCCAATATCTATCTCTGATAGTGACAGTTCACCGAGGCAAGAGCAAGAGGTGAAAATCAAAAGAAGCTCTAGGAGGAGACCCATTTCTGTACATTTTGAGGCTCCTCAAAGAAGGAAAATTCATAAAAAGTCTAGAGAAATTCCAGAGGAAATGAAAGATCAAGAAGGGCTGGAAAAGGAAGCTACTGATATTTTGGGTAGCATGGCCATGAATCCTCCTGACCAAGCCAAATAGAGATAGAAAAAGAAGATGAGAGATTTGAAGAACAAGTTCTTCAAGAATTGGGTGAACCAACAACATTATCACATGAAGAAGAAGAGTTGGCATCTTGGAGATGAAAAGGGAAATTTCCTTTGGTAGAAGAAGAATGCTCAACTCCCCAAGAAATTTTAGAGAAAGAAGAAAAACAACAGGTTAAACAAGCTCTATTTTTGTCCAGTAGAACTCATTATTAGAGAAAAGGATGAGGAGTTGAATTTTCTCAAACTTAAATTAGAACAGAGAGAAATGGTTATTGAGGAATTAACAACTCAGCTCACTGACAAGACTGAGGAATTGACAAGAGCTAAACAACAGATAATGGAGAAAGAGGAGGAATGTCAAAATTCCAGAAAACAAACTACTCTGTCAACAGTCTCTGCACAAACTGAATTAACTTATTGGCCACTTAGACAACTATGGGATGATACTTGTAGAGAACTCAGTGAAGCCAAGACATCCAATGAGGACTTGAAAAGAAAGATAGAAGAAGAGAAGAAAGAAAGAAAAGGATGGGAAGAAAAGTTTTACAAAGAAGAAAATGAAAAATTTAAATATCTTGTGAAAATACAAATGGTTTGCATGATGAGTGAGAAATTACTTACATGTAGGAGACCTTCTCCTACATATAGTGTGTTTTTGGAGGAACAATTCATTCACTGGTAGTTGTCAAGGATAACATGTGGTATTCCACATGAAATAAAAGATGAAGCTGATTTCACAACAACCTATTCCTTAGCCAATGCAGAGCAGAAAAATCTTCTTTGCGAATTCTATCTCTGTAATTTCATGCTGGAAAAGAACTTAGGTTTTATGATCAATTTGTATGTAGGGGAGAGCCATCTTAATGCATTTGTTTCTATTCTCCAAAATCAGATTGCATGGAAGGAAAGGGAGTCAGAGCATCTGTTAAAGGCTAGTTCATTTGGTCTCTATATGAGAATTCATTATGGTAAACCATCCACCTTTGCTACACATTTCAGATCCCATGCATTTGATAAAAGGTTCAAGGAACCTTATCTTGCCAATTTGCAGAGAAGTATTAATGCCTTCACCTCTTATGAAGAGGAAAATTTTGAAGATATTTATGAGGCATGTTTGAAAAGATGGGAATTTCTCACGGTGGCATTGAGAAGAAGGGAAGTAATATCTCCCACAAACTTAATCTAGAGTTTGCATAGAGCAAAAGCCTTATGTATGCTAATTCCTTAGATCAATGAAAAGCACAAAGGCATATGGATAGGAATGAGAACAAGACCTCCACTCCTTCTCACCCCCATGTCACCATGGTAGAACAGAGAACCACAAGATCCCATTAAATTTGATGCATGATAGAGGAAAGTAGAAGTAGGAGAAGGGTATAGTACATCTGAATTAAAGCATTGGGATATTCAATATCAACCATTTGACCTAAGCAATCAAATGGAATGCATAATATATAACCCCAAATTTGAAGAGTAAAGTTTGTAAAGGGACTTATAAACAAGTAAGTATGGGGGAAATGATGAGGCCAAAATATGCTCGTTAAATGTACAATAAATGATCTCATCTTACTCTCCTTTTGATTAAGTCTGACTACATTTTGTGAATTTTGTTTGATCTGATATGAGTTAGGATGTAATTTTCCATCTTTTGTTGATTATGATTCTAACGTGTAAAAGCTCTATAATTCCTAACAAAGTGTTTTAGAAACTCAGTTTTGTAGAATGAAGTATGAAGCATTCAACATGTTTTGAGAGCATCCGTTTCACTACAACAAAGTTCCGGAACTTCTAAGCTAGTTCTAGAACTCCATTACATAGTCACAGGATTTATCACCTAGTTCGGAACTTCTGACTTAGTTCTGGAACTCTAGTACTTAGCTCCTAATTATCGAGTTAGTTCTGGAACTCCTATAGATAGCTCGGGAACCCTCTTGGTTAAACTCGTAATGATTTCCTTTAGTTTCTAACTCTTCTAGAGTTCCGGAACTGATAAGAATCTATTCCAAATGGCCGGTGATTTGTCAAATCAATGATCCTATCAATCAGAGCAAATTAGAAGACTTTTGACTCTCCATACTTGTAGATCCATGATAATTATCACACATTTGTATGTCCAACCATGTTCCAATTCAACATCTATTCTGGGTCCGATTCAGTTCCATCATGTCAGTGGAACAATTACGGCCATAAATGCACCCCTGGAAGAAGTATATACATATAGACCTGTAGATAGATTAAAATATATATATAGAAAAGATAGAGGAATATAGAGATATAGGACGAGATAGAGATAGATTGATACATAGATCCAACAAGTTTTTGTAATGCAGAACATTTTATCAATAAAATAGCCATTCCTGTTTTGAGAGAAAATTAAGTTGTTCAATCTGCTTTGTCCTGAGCAGGGCCCACTCCTCCAAGAACCAAGATCCTCATTTTTATTGGTATTTATATTTTTAGCAAATAGTTTAGATCTGTTAATTCTATATCACTTTCAATTTCTTAAGTTAAAATCTATTGTAGACTTGTCCCTGCAGGTGTTCTAGATTAAGTTCTTATTTCTTTGTAATCATTTTCCAAGCATTCTCAATTATGTGTTTATTTATGTAGTGTTTATTTCCAGCAATTCATCTCTGTAAAGTGTGTTTATTTCCAGCAATTCATTTCTGCAAAGTGTGTTTATTTCCAACAATTCATTTATGCAAAGTGTGTTTATTTCCAGCAATTCATTTCTGTAAAGTGTGTTTACTTCCGACATGTTTTAATAGTTTGATTCCAATAAGGTTCTTAACCAAGAAGTCCTTAAGACATTGAAAATACCCCCCATAAAATACTAAAATACCTACAATCAATTACTAGATTGCCAAGATTCATCATGTTTCATATAGCTTTAGACACACCCCTGGTTTGAATATGACATACATAGAGAGTTGATTAAATGAAGGGAATAACGACACCCATAAGTGGAGGTGTCAAGTGACAACTACATTTGTGTCGAAACAGAAGTGAAGGCGTCCCATATTAAAGCTCTATCGAAAAAGCCTGGTGATCGGCCAAGCATGAAAATGGTGCTGTTGTAGGCGGGGCTGACGTGGATTGAGTTGCAATCCCCATAAAATGTGTTTGAGATACAGGGAAATGGCTAGCCTCGGACTCAGTGGGTAAGAGAGCCGAAAGTAAATCAATGGGATCTTGAAGGTCCGATGGTGAATGGTCATCCAAAGGAAATGGTATTTCTACAAGATCCTCTATGGGTAGAGGAGAGGATGGGCCAGACAAGGTGGAATCTCCTTGTGATGGTGTAGGTGGTGGACATGCATCTTCTATGAGTAGGAGAGGTGCCACTAACAACTGCTCAGAAATTTGAGGGGTCAAAGGTGGCGTGCTAATTATAGGCTCTTCCACGGGTGATGGAGAAAATGAAGGGGGCTCCCTGTGGGTGGAGGAGTAGATGAAATTGGTTCTTGTGTAGGTAGTGGAGCTCAAGCTAAGATTTCATCTATGGAAGGAACATGAGGCAATTGGGAAGCAACTGGTATGTCATCAAAAATAGCATGGACCTCACAGACATTGTTATCATTGTTTGAAGTGTCACCAGCTTGGTTGGAAGATGGGGCATGATTAGGGAATGGATTCTTGAAGATGTGTAGGTTTTGGTTAGCGGGTGCATTAAGGCTATCCAAGACTAGATCTCCATCGTCTAACATTTCTTGACGATATTCTTGAAGGTGATGCGCTTATTGTCACTATGAACTTTAACACGATGATAGTTTCAAAATTCAAATTCCTTATACCATGCGGGCATTGGGCGCCAAGGTCAAAACCAATATGTAGTTTTACAGGTGGAAGGGTAATGACATCATCCTTAACAAGATTTTCCAAAATAGAAGAATAAGATTCTCCTATGGAAGTGTACTTTCATTGTTCTCATCTCGAACCGGAAAGCTTGAACAGAGAGAGATTAAGCAGGAGGTTTGGGCCGGGTTGATTCATGAGGGGGGCTAGCCTTGAGAATTACAGCATTGGCAACTCCTTTGGGTTTTGAATAGTTGTTTTGGTGTTTCGAAGATGAAGAAGCATCATTTGATTTGAATGCAACATTCTTGTTATGAAGTTGTGAAAGGTCTGCACCTGCAGAGTTGGTGAGATATGTCTTACATAAGCCTGAGTAAACAACTCTATGATTTCAGTTTGAGGTAATTGAAATGTGAGCTAGTTAATTAGGTTGCGCCAACGAGTGACAAAGTCAGCGATAGACTCATCGTCGTATTGTCATGTGGAATAAAGATCGGTCATGGTAACCTTCTTAACAATGTTAATGGAGAAGTGATCTAAGAAGGCTTGGGCTACTTGATTAAACGAGTATATGGAGTGTCTTGCAGCCCATTATACTAGTCCAATATAGGTCTGTCGGGGACATCATGAAGGTCCATAAGAGTAAAGCATCGTCATGGGCGATCGTAACACCCATGTTTGAAAGATAGAAAATGTTGCTACTGGGTCTTCTTTACTATTAAAACGGTTGAATTTTGGCATTTCCTAATGTACAGGGTATGGGTGAATAGGGATGGATGGATAAATGGGATCATTACAGATTTCATCATAGGTGAGAGAATTGCATGAGACAAAAACTGATGCTTCTAGTGTCTGCATCCTTTCCATCATCAATTTGATAAGGTCGCTGGTAGGTCAGGTGGAAGGGTTCCTCCCGTGGCACAAGGGGCTGGTATTGAACTTATGACGTTGGCAAAATTCCATCAGATGGTGATGCCGAATAGGAGATTGAGAATAGGGAACCAACATAGAGGGTATGTATCCGTAATGGGTAACAAACGAGCTAGAGGGTTGTTGATAGTGTGTATATAGGTGGGATGGTTGTCGTGCTTCTACTAGCGATCGGGGGTGTTTGTTGGATGGAAAGAACAAGATTTTGGAATGGAGTAGGGTCACTAACACCATGAGCGATCAGTGTTACAATGGGTATTTGTGAGACACTCGGTGTGGCCGTGGCTATGGCCTGGGGTGGTCGATGAGGGGACAATAGATATGATAGGTGAAAGTGATATCAGAGACGTAGTAGTCATGACAGTATGGGTCATAACTACGAAACTAATGGAGGTGAAGTAGGTGAAGGTAACGCCGCACTATTAGGGGCTGATGTAGAAGTGGGAATAAAGGTAGGAGAGATGTATACATACATGCCATATATCAACTAACATGAGTTGTCCTAGGTGGAAGAATGAGAAAGGTAGAACGATAAGGTCAGCAAGATTCTAATCAAGGAGTCATGCAAATTCCTCGTCATTGCTTAAAGAATGGTGGTGGGTAGGGTTGGATCCATGGGTGATAGGAAAGAGTGTGGTGAAGGACTAGGTGGGGGTGGTTGACAACTCACGTGAAATATAAGAGTGTTAACTTGGTTGTGAGTCAACACCATGTGAATGGATGTATGGATGTATATCAGGTGATGTTGTATCTTGCAGGTGACACAGAAAGCAATAGGAAAGAAGAAAACAAGTGTTTATAGGTAGATTTGGGTAATATATTAGTTGATGTTCAGTATGGAGTAACCGATGCCAATTACCGATGACCGATGCCGGTTCAGGGGTAACCGAGTTGGTTATTGTGAGACAGGAATAATTTTATCAAATGAGAGAAAGACTATTGACAACTAGATGAACAAGTTGTATGATGACTATTTATCAAAGAAGAAGAGAGAGTACAAAGACTCACAGGAACTTTGACAACAAAGAAAATGAAATAAGGGATCTTTAGGCAATTTAACCCAAAAGAATAGAAAATCGATGCCGGTTAAGAAAAACCGATGGTCGGGGTAATCGATGCCTTCATCGTGAAAATTGGAAAATGTAAAACAATGGATTGTTGTGAATCTTAGTGAGATAAATAACCAACCCAGAGGTTTGCAGATGATGCAATGAATTCATGACACACTCAAAAGAAGTCAGAATACTCCAACTGTGATTGTGGAGTGTGTAAGGCAATAGGATGGAAAAATGGAGAAGTATATCCTCACACCTCAAAACACACATCAATCAAACACTAAAAACACATGCCTAACAAGTGATTTTTAATGTGTTGAGCTTATGCTATTTAGAAGACTAACTCATGAATTTAGAATAGAGTTTTTGGTGAGGAAGGCGTCCTACAAAGAAGGAAATCTAGAAGGAGAGGTTTCATGTATGTTATGGCGGGGGTGGGCCATCCTCTAATATGGTGATTCGACAGAGGCAACGAGCTGGGAGTACCTACTAATCTGATCGTGTGATTGTGGATAGGTGTTCCCAGGTAAGATGTTGTTTAAGAAAGATGTGTATATTTTAATTTTGTGCAAGTTTGGTAGGACAGAGAGAGAGAGAATGTGCTTTTCTACAATTCTTTATGTAAACCATCGACTTGCGCATGAATTCCAAAGATATAGGTTGCCCTCGTTTTAATGGAGCTAAATGCAAAATCGAAGGTAATGCAACCAATTTTAAGCCCAAATCGAAAATATTACATTCAATGAAACAAATGAGGAATAGGAAAGGGTATGCTCTTTCACTAAATGTAGAAAGCAAGAAAGAAGAATGATTCCTTTTTAAATGCACCAATAGAAATGTTTCTTTTAGAGAAATTAGAAAGAAGAGAAGATTACCAGAGAAAAAGATTAATGTGTAAGCCTTTTAAAGGGAAACAAACACACAAGTTTCACCTAGAAATGAAGAAAATGCAATAGAACCCCTGATGGGTCCCATCCGCGTGCCAAAATGTTTCATCATTTTCTTTACGTTTTTGAATGATGAAACAAATAAGGGTAAGGGCTAGGAGGAATACCTGTTAAATGGGTTGGTTGATGGTTATTACGCGTGTTTTGACTTCTTGATCTAGTGCTGATTGTGAGAGCTTCCTTTTGGCTAGGAGGAACTACCTAATAGAAAACAAGACCACAAAAGAGAAGTTAAATGATATATGACAATGGACTACCTAGTGTATGCTAGTTCTAGGAAGTGTGATACTTCCTAGATGGTTGTCAATCCACTGTTTAAAACAAATTAATGCGAGAAATAAGTAAAGTCCTACTGTAGTTGGTATGATTTAGGTATCTCATTCAAGTACAATAAGCAAATCTAATATAACAAGCTAGGCTATAGTCAGATCTAAAGCGTTGGTAGGTGTCGGTACTAGAACCGTCGTGGTCGGAGTTTTGGGTTGCTTGGGTTATTTGGTTCTCATTATTGGCACATGGTATGAAACATAGAGATAGAGGTTGGTTGGGTATAACCGATGACGGTTTAAGGGAGATCGATGATGGTTATGGGTAATTGACATCGGAGAGTGGAGTGACAATAGTTCACCAAAACTTTATCAGAGAGTCCGGGTGAGGTTAGATGAGGCTAAAGAAGGGATGATGAGGTCTATGGGAATGTTGAGAACACTCTAGAGAGGTAGAAGGGCCAAGATAGGTGATCTGATAAAACGAGTGGGTGAGATTTTTGGGTTTGTCGAAAAAGAAGGCTATGGAGGAATGGGAATACTAATAAAGAATGATGAGAAAATGATAACAACTCTATGAATAAAATAGGAATGGAAATGATTAATGATAAAACACTTACCAATGTTGCAGGTCCAATGGTTAGGTGGTGGTGATAATTTATTTGATGGAATGGAGCTTGGTGCAGTAGTGACACTTTTCGAAATGTTACCGTGAGTGCAAAATGTTTCGAATATGTTCTCGTGCGATATGAATGTATGGGTGCATGAAAAGACTCTGGTTCTACTTGCATGTAGCTCTCTTATAATCCTCTTTCTCTCAGAATGTGCCAACCCAAAAACAAGGTTTCTTAGGTGAAAAATAGTAATCGATGACGGTTCCTAGTTGACTAGCATCGGTTTAAGGGTGATTGCATCGCTTAAGGCGATTCCCTAGGTTTACTAAAATTGGTAGATCTCACCTCTTTTAACTCAGGTTCATTCCTTGATCCACGGATTTGGAACTGGACGTTACATTTTTATGAGTGGGAAGGTGGTTAGAGGGATAATAGGCATTGATTTTTAGGGTTAAACTAAGTCTTAGCTCATTAAGGTAAGTGGGACTAAGTCTTAGTTGGTTATGGAAACATGCCAAGAATAGGTCTAGGGTGAGGTGTCTAAGTGAGGTGGAAATTAGCTTAATTAGAATAATTAAGCAATTTATATTGTGAGGGTGGGGATTAATTTAATTAAGTTAATTAAATTAATATTAATGTGGGGTGAAAGGGGCCATGGTTAGGTGAATATGTTTGAGTTGGTTATTCGACGGAGGCCAAGGGGAGTGTGACCCTATTTTGGTGTCTACACACATCTCACTACAAGACATGCTCAACAACGATGAATTTCACCAAGATCGTTTGGCACAACTTGAGTTATTAGATGAATGTCGTCTCAATGATCTTGACCATCTCCAAATTTACCAAAAATGTATCAAATGTGCATATGACAAACGCTTTCACGAACGAACCTTCTAGGTCAGTGACCTCATCCTGAAAGAAAATCAACACGTAACTAAAGAGGAGAAAAGTAAACGGGGAATTTTTTTTCCTAATTGGCTTGGACCCTATATCGTTACCCATGCCTATAGATCGTGTGCTTATCGCTTGCCTTCACTCGAAGGTAAACCCGAACTTAATCCCCTTAATTCCCTGCATCTTCGAGCATTCTATTGTTGATATCAAGTCCTGTATCACTTTCTGCTAGATCGCTCGTCCCGAGCTACTGCTCACCTTCCATATTACCCATTTTGAAGATCCATGACTAAACAAGAATGATGTGATTACATGTCACCATTTTAGCCTTGTCTTCAATATGAGTACCACGTATCTACTCATTTCATAATTCTCATGGATAATTTTCGTCTTCTCTAGGATAGAATCCCATGGTTGTTCATCACTCACAACCACCTCCTGTCATAGTTAACTCCTATGTACTATGGTTTTGTCGTCCGAACAAGAACCTACCCTTCCTCTATAGTCTTTTCCATGACTTAAACGTCCAAAAACAAAAGGGGATGTCACTCCTTGAATCAAACTTCCAAAGAAAAGATGACTCCCTCAAAAGGGACATCTCTTCATTCTAATTCCACCACTATAAATATATTGCTCCCTTGATGGATAACTATATCATAGTTATTTCAAAAATTCAATAAAAATATCTAGAAGCTTCCCGCATCGATCAACTTCATGAAGACCTCAAGGAGATAATATACTCATCCCATATAGACTTCCCGCATCAATCAGTCTATTAAAAACAAACAAATGAAGAAAAAGATGAAATTTTCGTCATGGAATTGCCTATTCTTGATCTTGGGTTTCTTGTTCCGAAAGACACATTGTCATATACTAAGTTATGCTAAACCGCCTATTCTCACCTCCTTGCCTTTTTAGCCTATTTCCTCATACTCAAGGGACTTGCCGCAAACGTGACATTTTGTGATTATGCAAATTTCTTCACCCTTAGAATGGTCCATTATGCAACACCTTTAGGGTCTTACGTTCATAAGCCCCTCTTAGGTATGGTTGACTCCTTAGGGTTCTTATCAATTAAGTGACTCTTTTACCACCTCTTACCATTCACCTTCCTCATTACTTATTGATTATCCTATACAAGATCGATTATCGACACTTATATTTAAAAACCACTCAACCATGCCTAGTGACCTAAACTCAACCATGCCTGTGACCTAAACTCAACCATGCATGTGACCTACACTCAATCATGCCTATGACCTACATTCAACAATGCCTAACACTTACCAACCCATTCTTCTACTTCATTCTAATCTTCCCTAGCTTATGGGATAACTACATTAGCCTGAGGTCCTTTTCATCGGGACTATGTAGGCAATATTTTGAGGAATGGGGCCCTTGGAGGTTAGCTCGGCCACTCTCTACCCTAACCAATTCCCCCTTTCCCTTTCCTTTTCCTATTCACATTCTACCCTAGTTAGTTTCCTTTCTATATCAATAACTAGAAATTAAACCACACAAACAACAATTGCTAAACATCTTTACCATCATAATTTACACATTCATTTCATCACATCTACCATTTATCTACCATAATCATACATTTTCCTACAAATCATCTTAACATGATCCATACCATCACAAATTGCACACATTAATGAATTAGAAATTCAATCAACCATAAAACTTGACTCAACCATGCCTAAATCAACTCTGATTCCACCATGCCTAAATCAACCTGACTCAACCATGCCTAAATCAACTTGACTCAACCATGCCTAAATCAACCTGACTCCACCATGCCTAAATCAACCTGACTCCACCATGCCTAAATCAACTTGCCTCAATCATGCCTACACCGACCTGACTCTATCATGCCTAACTTACCTAGTTTCCATCACATGTACAAAATCATCATCGAGGTTACATATACTCATACACATCATACCATAAAACATCATCATCTCTATATATATCATCAAAATATGAGTGTTCATACATATATACTCGACTGCAAAATCTATACAAATATCTCTCATCTACCATATAACAAATATAAAGGTCTCAAAATATTTGGCACGTAGGCCGGTATCATGTATACAAAAATAAAAAAATCTCTCATAAACAACCTCACTATCATCGGACCGGCCGATATGTATCAAAAACAATCACAATACTATCCAAAATGATGATATCCCTCATCTGCCCCTCGGATATCTAAGTCGGTCTCTCTCGACTCCTCTGCCACTCCTGTGTGGTGCCCACCAACCACCTCCCCTCCTGCTGTGGGCCTCGGTCTAACCGCTGATGGCCCCTCACCTAGAGCTGGTCTCCGTATATTGGTAGCCTCACCTTGCTCCTATCTATGGGCTCACCACCCCCTTGTTCTCCACACTTTGTGATCAAGGGATCGGGTCCTCTCACTCGAGGCCTGCTATACTTGGTACTCTGCATATGAAAGGACATCTATCCCTGCCACTACCAAATGATCCTGATAATACCTTGCCTCACCTAGGGCATCCCTGAATCTCACCATAGGCACTGTTTGAGGAGGTGTCATGGGTCTCACTATGACCTGTGTGCTAGGACCTACTAATAAAGTGGCCTCTATGCTTGTACCTGTACCATGGGATCCTATGCCCGAGCCTCGTACTCAATGCCTACGCCGGTGCTCGTGCTGCAATATGAGCCTTTAAGGCCATAATCTGTGGATCGAGCAATGGCCAACTAGCCCTACAACCCTGTGACCTACACCTATAGGGTGGCTACCTTCCCCCATCTCTGGCTCCACCCTGTGTGGGTGCCTCGCCTTGTAAATTTTTGATATGGGACTCGAAAGGCTACCACCTACACCTATAACGTGGCCACCTCTACTTGTGACCCCGCCGCTGTCCCTATAGACCTGTAACTTGGGCCTATAATGCGACCACATATCCTTGTAAACTGTCCCTCTATACTGTGAGGGTTGCCACATCTGGCTTCCCTGGCCAGATGGTGCTTGCTCGTAGTCGCACTACCCACCACTGTCTATATCTCGTCTACGTAACCAACATCATCAATCTTCCACCACCGGTGGCTCCTCTTGCTCGATCGACACAAAGAGGTCACGGTGGAGACATAGGTGTCTCCACCTCATCCCTCCTATACTATGGGAAAGGAGGTGATACATCCTACGCAATGCCCAAACTACCGTCCGACCCTATCTACGGTATCATCTCATGCTCTCCCACGCGATGCCCCTTTATCCATCAAACAAGCTGCAGCTCATCTAACTTTATGGCCATGTGCATGTATGAGGGGAAGCCCACATATGGCCTCCAAATAATGTCTACTCCAGATAAGACCTCCAATATTATGCGCCTATAATAGGCTATATCATGTGTAGCCCCAACATCTCTGCATGCTCCAACGAACCGACACCCAACGCCTATAACCCACTCGAACCAAGCCAGTGTCAAATGCATCAGGATGGGGCAAACCTAGGGGCCTCACACATAGAATGTGCTCATATGCCTAACAGTGGAGAAGAAAGGTGCAACATAGGATGAACCGCCGCAATATCCTATATGCCCACAACTCCTTGTACAACTACACCAAGTATGCTGGTGCCCAAGAAAAGTGGGTCCTCTCCTCCATCATGTCATGGAGGACCCCCATCAACGCCCATGGGAATCTCCCACCCTCTGCATTTGGCAGTGCAAAACAACACACTACCTCCATAATAAGAACAACTAGCCTCATCTCCTCAAGATGGGATGCATACATCTCCCCATAGCTTAGAATCATGCTGCTATGAAACCTCATCTTTTCCATCCCCTTACCAAACACGGTCAACATAAATTCCTTAGATGCCTCTAAGGAGATGGAATACACCTACGTCCCCACTATCTAACCACAGATCCTCGTACACATCTTCTAGGGTGATCTGCGATCTCACCCATCGGTAAATGGAAGGTATTGGTCGCTGAGTCCCATCTGTCGATGAGGGTGACCATTAAACTTGGCTCCCAGACTATGTGCCTATAATGTCTCACTCCTATCAAGTTGACATCTGTCATGTGCCTCCACTTATCGGTGATGACACTCGATCGTGATCGATATAAACAGGGGCGGTACTCGCCTCTCATCTGTAGCTGCTCTCGGCCTATATTTAACAAAACACAATCATTATTCAAAATCGATTTTACCCAACATTTACCTTAACCCTCCCTTCTTACTAACCCCTCCCCACTATCTATTTGACCCACTTTACCCATCCTTCTCCTTTATCCTTCCTAGACTTATATTCGTTTACCTCTAACCAAAGATCGGTCACCCCTCACCAACACTAGCCTATTATAACCTAGCATCGCCTTCCCCATACATAACCGACGCCGGTCATTTTCACCACGCCCACACCCAAAAACCCCAATTTTCTTTCTCTCAATTCTTTCCAATCCACCTACCTACCCACCTACCCCTACCCACACCTAATCTAAATCCCTCTCCAACCTTCTTTACCCTTCCTTGTCCCCTTCCATACCTCATTACGTCCCTTTTCCCAAAAATTTCAAATTCTCTACCCTACCCAAACCCCGCCCCATGTTCCTTCTTCTATATAAACCAAAACAACAAAGGGATTCGACCTTACCTCGTCTCAACATCACCTTTGTGGTGGCACGTCTTTCCACTATGCCGATGGCCCACCCGAACCTTCTCCCACCTCTTCCATGTCCAATCACCAAATCCAATCCTCTTGACCTCCACCCAATCACAATCGATCCCCCGTGCTCATGGACCCATCTACCTAGATCCTCTCACCAACCGGTACTCTCCACCTCTAGGCAGTGTATGCTAACGTTCCTTTTCTCCATGACAAAGTGCAAAAGGCAAAAGTGCTCGTTGTTTTCTAAAAGACAACACATGCAAATGAATCTGTCCAATACAGATTTTTCCTTTTAAAACCCCACCCGACCCGACGATCGGCATCGGTTATACCTTGTCTCGACATCGGTCCTGTGCCCTAACAAACTGTGGTCGCTTGTACCTACACCAACATCGGTCTTGTGCCCTAGAAAATTGTTGTTGGTTTACCTAGACCGTCACCGGTTAAACATGAGCGACATCGGTTACTTGTTATACCCTTATCAACACCCTTTCCCCATTTCCACCCAAAATTTACCCTTCCCACCACCTTGTTGACCTTACTCACCCTTATCACAACCTACCTCCAAGCCTACATTACCTATACCTATCCTTAATTACATTTAGGGACTTGTTATTTTACTCGTACCTCAGCCCTACCCATGCCGTGACCTTACTACCTAGACCTGAACATTGTTAATGACCTATGAACCCATGTGCTCGCTATACCTTGCGACATTGTTACCCGTGTTATTTGACCTAATGACCTTACCTTGCCTATTGATGTGTCGTTTATCCTAACCCAACCTTTGGTGTACCGGAACATACCTACACGTTCCTCGCACTGACCTACGATGTGCTTCCGCACCATATCCTATACCTTGGATACCAGAATTACTTCAACCTTATTTGGATAAACCTATCAACCTTGGACGATGTAGAGTTTGCATGCTCTTCAACCTAGTAATGTGCCATAGTTTATATGTGTGCGTATGTTTGACTGTCACTACCTTTGACCCTGGCCTATTTCCCTTTTTACCCAATTTGACCTTTAGCCCATTTCCTCGTTTTTACCTCCACATACCCGACCCACACCTACTTACCTCACCGTTGATTAAGTGGATATTCCCATGTCTTCACCCATTACATCTTGTGATGATGGTACCTATTTTCTTAGCCTAATAGCCTTAGCTTGCCTATGGCCGTGACTCTTATCTAAAAACCTTGACCTTTTGACCTTTTGGATGTACCGGAACCACACCTAAATGTTCCTGCATCTTACCTTGTTGAGTCCCTGATCGTATCCTTTACCCTAGATACCGGACCTCAACAACCCTTGTTTAGATGACCTTTACGACCCTAGTTAACGTACATTTGTTATGTTGAGAAACCCTGTATCTCATGGCATTTCATAACATGTGTGTACATATGAATGCTCTACCTAATCACCCACCATACCTCTTACAATCACCATACCCTCGACCATCACCTTCTTCACACCTGACACTATTTTCTCAAACCACCCACCTCCTCATTTTATCAAACCACTCACTCGCTTCTCACCTCACCTTATCTCACCTCATTGGTTCCTAGTTTGAGGGGGGTTACCTCCACTCACACATAGGGCACCCACTTCTTATTTTTGTCAGCATCACTTACCAATACAAGCTACATGACAAAAAGGGGCAAATGTAGACACCTAAATTTGGTCACATTCCCCTTAGCCCCTGATCGGATAACCAACTTAAACATGGGCACCTAACCATGGCCCCTTTCACCCCACATTAATATTAATTTAATTATTTTAATTAAATTAATCCTCATCCTCACAAATTTCATTATTTAATTGTCTTAATTGACCTAGTTCCCACCTCACCTAGACACCTCACCCAACCATCTCACCCTAGACCTATTCTTGGCATGTTCCCATAACTAACTACAACTAAGTCTTACTTGCCTTAATGAGCTAAGATTTGGTCTAACCCTAAAAGCACATGCCTAAGATTTCTCTAACCACATTCCCGCTCATTAGAAGGAAAGCTTCCATTCTGATCCGTGACAAAAACCAACTTAGCCCAAGAAATTAGAAAGATTTGCCCATTTTAGTAAACCTAGGGAATCCCGCCTTAACCGACGCCGATCGATCGATGCTCTAAACCGATCTTAGTAAGACCTAAACCGACATCGGCCAAAGATGAAACCATCGTCGATTACCATTTATTCACCTTAGCAACCTTGTTTAAGAGGTTGGCACATTCTGGACTAGAGGAGAGATATCGAGTTGCATGCAAGCAGAACCAGCATCCTTTCATGCATCCAGACATTCACAGCCAACACCAGGACAAATCCAGAAGCATTTCACTCACAGAAGCATTCTGGGATTCACTGCTATGGTCCCAAATACCATCCTTTTGATCAACTATCATTACCATTCAACCATCCATTCTGCATCATAGTAAGTGTATCCCTAACCAACATTGTTATTTCAATTAGTAGCTTTTGTTACTCCTATTATGAATCTACACTTTGTGTGCTCATTCTCCTATCCCTTACCAACTTAGTAACTCAACCATTTCCTTACCCACACCGCCAAATCACCCATCCTCACTTGTTGTTCATCCCTAAATACACCTGAGACTTCTATAAACCTCCTTATCCACCCTACCATCTCTATCAAATCCCAGATCAAACCTTGCAATCAGATCTCTTTGAGTTTCATACAACCCGACCTTACCGATGCCTGGTTACCCATAACCATCATCGGTTCTACATAAACCATCACCAATCATACTAGACCAATGTTGGTCTCTTTTTTATACCTTGCCCAAGAATAGAGCCAAAAACCTCCTACCAATTGACCTAAACAACCCAGAATCAGACCCTGACTAGTCCCAATACCTTGATAGTCACCTCATCCTTTAGATCCAACTATAGCCTAGCCTTGTTGTGATTGGATTTGCTTATTGTACTTGAATGAGATACCTAAATCATATCAACTACAGTAGGACTTTACTTATTTCTCGCATTAATTTGTTTTAAACAATGGATTGACAACCATCTAGGAAGTATCACACTTCGGAACTAGCATACGCTAGGTAGTCCACTGTCATATATCATTTAACTTCTCTTTTGTGGTCTTGTTTTCTATTACAGGTAGTTCCTCCTAGCCAAAAGGAAGCTCTCACAATCGACATTGGATCAAGAAGTCAAAACACGCATCAACCTCCAACCAACCCATTTAATAGGTATTCCTCCTAGCCCATAACCCTATCTATTTTGTCATTCAAAAACATAAAGAAAATGGTGAAACAATGGAGTAGAAAGGACATGGTGGAGGAGAGGAATCAAATAGTAGAGAAGGATGATAAGAGAGGTGAGAAGATAGATGAAAGCAAAAAGAGAGAGAATGATAGTTAATAAGAAGGTAGTGGGAAAAGATAAGGGGGAAATAAATAGGTAAGGTACGAGGGACCTGGAGAAAAAGAAAATAGAGAAAGAGAGTAGGAGAAGAAGGGAGGGAGGAAGTCTAAACAAGAAGAAGACAAGATGAGAAGGGAAAAGAGATTAGAAGGGAAGGTGAATGTACAGAGATATATCATAGTAAAGAAGCAACAGAGATAATAAAGAGGAGAAATGGTGGAAGAAAGAAATGATGAAGGACAAAGAAGAAGACAAGAAAATGACAGAAGAAAGGATGAAAGGGAGATGGAGATCAAAAACAAAGGGAGAGAAAGAATGGATCATGAAAGAGATGACAGAGTTGAGAAGGAGAAGATGTGAAGAATATGAGAGAAGGATGATAGGAGAGATGAATAGGAATAATAGGGTGGAAAGATGAAGGAGATGAAGAAGATGAAGAAGTTAAAGAAGAGGGGAAAGGAAGTAGAATAGAAAAGAGAAAGAAAGGAACTATGAGGAGCTAGGAGACTGCAGAGGAGATGAAAGAATGGAAAATAACTAATGTATAGAGATGGAATAAGATAGGGGTGGTAGAGAAAGAAGTTCGGTAATGGGGAAATGGAAATAGGAGGGAAAGAAGAGATGATAGAGCCGAAATAGGAAGGGAATTGAATCCCCATGTTAGGGGTAAGACCCAGGTAAAGAATATGAAACAGAACACATGGAAATGCATGTGGATGGTGGGATGATTAAAAATATGGGACAATGCTGGTGAGTCAGGTTATCAATGGAGAAGTAGGATGAAAGTGTAAGGAGAAGAGGGGATGAAGATGATACAGAGGAAATGAGAGAAAACCAGGGGTAGAAAGGAGGAGAGGACAACAGAGAAAATGATGCAAAGGTAGTATGTGATGAAGACAATAGAGATATTGAAGAAGGCAAAGGGAAGATGGAAAGGAAATACCAGTGGAGGGATGTTAGGAGAAATCCTTTGATAATGATCAGAGGGCACAAAAGAAAAAAGGAAGGAAGAGAAAATGGAGGAGGTTAAAAGGAGTGAACCGATGTGTAGAACAGGGATAAATGAATTGTAGGAGAAGTCCACTAATAATTCTTAACGTGAAAATGGAAGATGATGATGAAATAATGTTAGATGAATCAATGATAATGACGAGTAAGCATGGTGGTAGATATGGGAGAGTATTCTGGAAAATGGAGTGGAAAGAGTAAAGAAAGGAGGGATAATGAATGGTGTGGAGAGGATGATGAGGAGAGAATGTAATGGATGAGAATGTGGATGAAGATGAAGTAATGAGGCATAGTAAAAAATGCTATGAAGTGATTAAGTTAGATTTCCGAATGAGGGATGTTGGAGATGATATTTGAAGAAGTTTGAGATATTTTGTGCAAGTAAAAAAAAGAGAAGGCAAGAAGATGTATTTATGGGGAATGAAGAGAAAATATGGATAGTGGGAATGTGAAGTAAAGGGGAAAGGCAAGAAGACAAATAATTATTAAGAGAGACTCTTAAGTAAGATCGCCAAGTCGAAGAAGAAGAAGAATGATGAAAATACTGAGCGGTGTATACCAAAATGGAACAAGAGATGAAAGGAGGTGATAACAAGGAAACAAAGGAGTGTGACATGAGTGGATGGAGGAATGTATGCGGTGTAGGATGGAGAGTGTAAGGGGAATTCATAATTATGATGCCTATGTTGTGTAAGTGATGATGCTAGAGCGTTAAGTAGAAGTTATGGAGTAGGAAGATGTTTCTAGTGTTGAATGGAATAGAAAATGGTGGAGGAGTTTCTACAGCGGCAGGATCTTAAGAAAGAGATGCATTGTGATTAAGAATCCTGTGCAAAATGAGTGGTTAAGTAAGATCGTTAAGCTGAAAGAATAATGAAAGGAAAACAAAATGATAAAATAGATGCCAGTAAAAGGATATTAAGAGAAAAACACAAAAATAATGGCCCGGGTGGAGGACATGTGAAGTATCGAAGAAACAATGGAGAAGGACAAAGTGGGTGAGAAGAGCAATGAGAATGAGATGAGGTGGATTTTAGGAGAAAATTGGGTTGACAAAGGAGACTAGGAGGAAGGAATGGTCAACAAATGTGATTACGAATGAGACCTTGTTCAGAATGACAGTCTACCTTGAGTAGGATTTCCGTGCTGCGTGGGAGTTACGTAGATGTGCTAAGATGGGGATGAAAGGTTTGTGATGATGAAGAAGATGATGTCAATGCTAGATGAAAAAAAAAAGAGCGATGGGAAAGAAAATTGGTGGATGATTGTAGAGAAGAGAAGGATGATGCAAGAGAATGGATGGAGAAAGATAACATTAGTCATGGTGGGGGATGAGAAGTCGCTCGGATAATGAATGCTTCTTGAGAGATAATATCAAGTAGAATTCACAAACCGTAATGGAGATCAAGTAGAATTCACAAACTACAATGGAGATCAAGTAGAATTCCCAAACCGAATAGTGTATTAAAGAGAGTGTGTAGAAACAGTAATAAATTTCATATATTTATGGATGATATTAATAGGGGACATCCTTAAGAGTAAAAATATAGATGCAAATTTAATGATATGAAATTTGATTTAAAAACATAATTGTAATAAAAGATGATTTTGATGAGATGGGTGTCACATAACCATAGCAAGGGTCATGTCAGAAAGTTATGCTCTTAACCGGATAAGAAGTAAACAAGAAAAGGTACTTCTCACAACATTGCACTTGCACCAGATAACAAAAAGTTAGTACATAACTAATGAGATTTGGTTACACCAAAATACCAAGAGGGAGATATGGATAAAAGATTCTCATAATCTTAATATCGACATGAGAAGGGATTTGAGATGTGTTGGCTAGATTTTCTCGCATAGCACAAAACCTAGGCAATCATGAGATAAATCTCACTCATTTACCGATGAGGCTCCCATGTAGGATTTGTCAATTAAAGTATGCTAATATATAAATGAGGTTTTACTTTAACTACTTAGTTCATGAACCATAATCAATAGTTCGTAGCAAGTAAGTTGATGTTTAAAGAAAGGAAATATTTATAAGAAGGGAAAAGAGAATTATATTAACACAGAGAAGAAATGGGGAAGATGTGCATCCCAATCAATAGATAACAGAGTTGATTGTATGCACATAGAAGAAACCAATAGATATAAACACATAATTCTAAGCAAAGGTAGCTCTAGATCTAGATCTGAAATAACACAAAGTTTATTAAGAGATCTAAGATAAAAATCAGAAACACAATACACCGTGACACAAAGTTCTCCGAAATCTACTCCTGTATATTCCTTTGCTTCAAGTGGCTCTCAAGGGTTTCAAAGACAAAGTCCTGAACACAAGGTCATACTTACAAATTCTCATTATTAACCCAAAGGTTCTTCTTCTACTTATAGAATGTAGAAGGGAAAGTACAAATCGAAAGCTTTTAGTTGAACTGACACATGTGGAAGTTGAAAAGAAACAACTCGGCAATCTCCTCCTGGAATTCCTTCGCATTGATGACATGCGAGGATTTGCAGAATCAAGATAGAACCTTTTATTTTACACGCCCGCCACCTATCTCCAAGTAGTTGACTTCTTCAAGTAATGAATTTTAAACCAATCACTTAAGTTGTATAATTTAATTGATCGCTCAATTACTTTGTCGAGGAAAGAAGAAGGAAGAGGAAAGTCATAGCTTGTCCTTTTTCATGTCTCGCATGCGCAATTCTTTTGCCTTTTAATTCTCACCAAACTGGACCTAGGAGCAAATTGGAGTCCTGATCTTGAAACAAGCTAGATCTGAAACATCCGAAGCAAGTGACCGTGATTTACTTGCAGTACCGCCTTTCGACATGTCTTCGTTCTTATCCTTAAAGCTTTTGCAGCTTTTCTTCAAGACATTCATCGCTGCAATGTTCGCCATAACTCTTTATTTTTAATTACATATGAACAATTAAAAATTTTGAAAGCACTCCGTGAATGCAACTTCAATGAAGGCTTCAACCGAAGATTGGGAGCACATGCACAAGATCCTCGAAGGAATTTTCCACGCACCGACTTCTTCACGGCTACATTCAAACAAGAGGATGAAGCCTTTGTGCTTTTAAGCTTTTGCTATGATTATGAGATCTGATCTAGATCTACATCTGGATATAGATCTCGCACTGATAACAAACTCGCAATCGGGCTATGGATGGAAAAGCTGCAGCTCAAATAATTCCACTGCTTTTAATCTGCACGCATGAGTGAAGTTTTTCCTGCACGCATGAGTGAAGTCTTTCCTGCTCTGGATCTGTCTATCAATTCAGCAAGAGGTTCCGAGCCTAGATCCGTGTCTCCAATATCTACAAATTTAGAAGTGATGCATGACTCACAGGCTTTCTTTTTCATCTTTCTTTGCCATGGCTTTGTCTATCTTTTTCTAAACAATTCTTTTTCTTCTTATTTGACTCGGAATTCTTCAAAATCGGTGCATTTGGATAATTCTTCGATTTAGAGGATATATTCAATGTATCGACATTGATTAAAGCTCCTTTTCTTTTGTAAAGCACCTATAATGAATTCCTGCAATTAATTCAGACAAAGATGGCAACCGGAACATGAACAGTGAATTTTAATCATAAAAATCTGCACTATTCAAGCCTGCTGCCCCAAAAATTGATGTTTTATTTGCATGCAAAGTGAGCATGAATTTTTCCAACTTCACCTGAGCACCTGTATCACTTATGCAAACAATTATGCAAACACAAATCAACTTCCTTCAATGCATGCGCCAAAATTGGAAGCTTTTAGCATTGATTTGATCTTCTTTTGAGCAAAAATCTCTTCAAATGGGGCACACTTTTCCTCTAGGCTGCACTTCTTTACCTATGAATTAATTAATTCACCCTTATGGTAGCCCATGCTTATATAACCCTCATAATTCTATAATTAATAATTTCCCTTCCTATTCCTAGCAATTAATTAATTAAAAATCATGCTCTTCTCTTTAACTGGTGTGCTAAAATTGCATGTTTAAGGACAACCATCCAATAAATTAAATTTAATCAATTTAATCATCCACTCTTCACTTCACTTAAGCTTCACAAAGGTGCTTTAACCTTAGCCACCGAAAATAGAGTTTATTTAATCATTTAATGCTTTAAAAACATTATTTATCTCTCAAAATGGGTGCACTTTTTGACATGAAGGACTACCATTAAATAAATAAATTTATTTAAATTTAGAGCAATATATTTTCAACCACCTTTTGTCCTTTGCCTTTGCTTGACTTTTCCACAAGCCTGGGTGCCTATTTTGGGTGAATAATTGATTAAATTAACCAATTTAAAGGCTACCTTTACTTCTCCAAAGGGGGCACACTTTTTGACATATATAATTTTATTTTTAAGAATCACATGACAATGGGATTATTTACCTTGCAAGGCAGCCTTGAAAATCCCATGATTCACTTAAGTCACTTGACTTTCATAATGGGATTATTTACCCTGCAAGGCAGGCAATAAAATCCCATGATTCACTTAAGTGATATTTCTTTTATTCCACAATGGGAATTTTTACCCTGCAAGGCAGGTAAGAAATTCCCAGTGATAAAATTCCCACTTGCTCGCCGCTCTAATTTTCCCATTGCAACTTAAGTGACTTTTCTATCATGGGAAAAAGTACCCCTGCAAGTAGGTCCAAAATTCCCCCTGTCCCGCTTTTCTAATTTTCCCATTATCCACTCGATTCTTTGTTTTCCAAAAATGTGGCCAGCCTAGAAGAGGCTTTTTGGTGCGCGACTTCATCTTTTCCTGAACTGCACTGATGGCGAATTCCTTCTGGCATTACGTGCGTATATGATCCCCAATTACTTCGTGCCAAGAATCAGCCAAACCGGCAAAGGAATTGATCTAGAAAAATTTCACAGAAAATGAAACTAGAAAACACAAAAAATTGCCAAAAGTCACAAATAAAGCCCAAAACTTATTCCTAGTTAAAACCCTTCTAGTCTATAAGAATAACGATATGTTTGATCACAACAGTGTTAAATCGGAGCACAAATTGCCTCAAACGGGGCTCAAAATAATTAAATACAAATTTCTCGCAGACAAATCCCGACGAAAAATATAACAATTTTGGGCATCTGGGTATTTGGCAAAAATGGCTAATATGGCTCTTTGGGAATATCTTGACACAATACAAGAACTTTCTGGCAATAAAAACACAAAACGACCCATTATTTTAAAAGTACAAAAAAATTTCGATAGGGTAGTCTCATATTTCAAGATGAAATCTGGGACACCAGTCGGCTCCGTCTATGGACATCTTTTTCTTTGTCAGAATGACAAGGGAAAATATGAGATCCCAACATCTCTTGTTTCGTATCTTGTCTTTTGGGCACGGGGTCAGGCAAAACAAACACAATACAAAAACAAAAACAAAACAAAGAAAAACAAACAAAGTTTATTTATGTACATACATGTTTTACCCTACTTTTTTCAGCTCTCGAACAACTTCGATGCTTCCCGTTAAAAGGTAATGGTAACTCAATTCCATCTCGTAGTAGCAAGGAAGAAGGTATCCATTCCTACAAAATCTTTGATCATGAAGGGCCCTTTCCAGAGTGAATCAAACTCATCATGCATGCCCTTCGGTTCATATCTCTTGTCCCACCAGAGTACCCAGTCTTCGATCTCAAACTTCCTTTCTTTGACCTTTTTGTCAAGTACTCTGGGAAAGTCCTTATCAACTTCATCTAGTGGTGGCTCATCCTTTCTTCTCTCTGTGGCGGGTAAGTTTGCATCAACTTGCTTCGTTCCTAGATTTATTTGCTACATTTTTGAGGAAGAACTATCACCATATCCTTTGTTCTTCTTCAGGTACTGATCATGCTTGTTGAAAGTCTCCACTAAGGAAACCAAACCCTTGGGTATTTTGTTACCTTTTGGTTGGATTGCTCCACTATTGTCATCATAACCTGGATCAGCTTTTCCTGTGACTATTTGTCGTGGTGGTGATTCACTCCCTTCAACATGCAGACATGTTTGTTCAGGGACTTTGGGGTGGTAGACCATCTCCACTTTATAGTTTCCTTGTCTAAATATGGATGGTGGTCTATCCGATTCAATAGTATAGCTTTGTGATCACCAAAGAGTCTCGCCTTTTAGAATTCTTGATTCATCGAATGAAGTCAATAGAGAAGGCTGCAAAATCAAATGTGGCAGATAGTACTCTATCTCTGTAATGCTCCAACTTATCTCTTTTGACTTGATTTTGCCCTCGAACCTACTTTATCAAAAGTTCAGCATCTCCTTGGGCTTTGAGGAGTTTTACTCCTTTCTTTTTAGCTTGCTCCATTCCTAGAAGCAAGGCTTCATACTCCGCCATATTATTGGTGTTCTCAAACATCAGCTTGTGGGAGTATGGAAATACCTCATGATCTAGAGATATTAGTAGAACGCCGGCTCCTGATCCAAAAGAACAACATGTGCCTTTAAACTCTAGAGTCCAAACTTTTTCTTCTTCTTTTGCTGGCTCGCTCTAGTCGAAGTTCTGGCTCTGGAATGTCTTTATCCATTTCCAAGAAATAGACCCCACGGTTAGATTCCTGAAAAAGAATATGAGATCTAGGATCCTTAGATTTTGTAACCGTGTACCTGGACTTCTTTTCCGGCTCCAACTTATGGTTAAGCCCTTTGATAGGAATATGTGCATAGGACCAATCCATCTTTACTTCTCCTCCCAGCTCTTTGCGTAGTTTCTACTCAAAGAACATCCCATAGGAGACAGAATATCTCGCAACTAAGATTGTCATCTTTAATCTCTTTTCAAGAAAAGCTACTGTAAACACTTGTGCATCTTTGATTTTTCCGATTAAAGGGACTTGTCTCTCCATGGAGTAAAGACCTTTTTATGGTTTTCGCTGGTAAGCCCAAGAGCATCTGCAACTTTAGCTGGCATGACATTGTCAGAAGCACCCGAATCTAGAATGTAATTTCTTAACTTGAAACCATTAAGCAATAAGGAGACATAGAAAGGTTCCACCTTTTGTCAGAAGATGGTGAGGGTTTAACAACTACAGTGTTGTTTTGTGGAGGAGTATCTTTGGGCTTAGGAAAAGGCCTTTTGATGTATTGGATTGTCCTGGTGATTGTACATATTTGACTAGCCTATTTAATTGCTCAGGAAAAGCTCTCAGGTATTCGGCTTCTGACATTTGAACTTTAGTTTTCTTGGCATGATCAATAATGTCAAAAGAAGAAATAGATTCAGATACCTGAGCCGCTTTCTGTGGTTGAGATGAAGAACTCGCATGCTTACTTCCAGGAGCTAAGGAAGAAGGCAAAGGGATGCCCCTTCTTTGTTCGTCAGCTAATGCTTCAGCTTGGCGAGTTTGTGATCTTGTAAGTACTGCATATGTATGACCATGATCATCTTCATGAAGTTTCTCATCGTCATGTTCAAATTTGTAGTTCAGGTAATTAATGTTGGAGTCACCAGCAGGTCCTATAAAATCATCATCCTCGAGCTGATCAACGTCAACTTCCTGGTCTTCTTCATTCATCTCCACATTGTTTCTAGGAGCAGCTTCAATTGCTAATCTTTGGGAACCAACAATGTGGTTCCGATTTGTTGTTGTTGAAATTCCGAGCAGGGGCAGTATTGTTGCCTTGAGCCATTTGAGCCATTTGTTTCTTCATCTGCATCATCTCATTTGCTAACTTTTGCAATAATGAATCGAAGTAGTAGTAGAGGATGAACTTTCAGCTCTAGAAGTGTTGCTCTTTATCTTTCCAGCCATGATGAGGTCATCTTCAATTTCAACCGCCATGTTTTGAGCTACTAACAAATCAGCAGGACGTGCTCTTCATAGTTGATAGCTTACTTCAAGAAGTAAAGCATTGATGAAGAATACTTTTTGATTCTCATCATTCAGAGAAGCGGAAACTGAATTTTATAAAGTATTTTTTGGAATTTTGCAATAAAATCCCGCATGTGCTCACGTGGATCCTTCTTCAACTGAGTGAGCTGAGTTATCAATTTGCTGGAATCTTCAGTTGGTTTGAATATTTTCAGAACGCATCCCACATAAGAACTCCAGCTTGGTTATGGTACCAGAGCTAGCCGGTAGAACCATTCTCCAGCCAAGTCATGCAGAGTCTCTATGAAGAGCCAGATAGATATATCTTCATGTTCGAATGCAAGCACTCCACATGATATGAAAAATGCAGCCAAGTGGTCATCTGGATTCTGCTTGCCATATCCAAAGAATTTTGGAAAATTCTTTCTCGTCCCTTTAGGTAGATCATGCATAAGAGGAGTCGATTCGTAAAAAGTCGCTCCCCATGGACAAGTACTATTTGGTTCTCGATTCGCTATGATGAATGGGGCACGCTTCTCTTTATGTAGATTTGATGAATAATTCCAACCACCGACATTATGCTCAAGATGATCCGGATCTCGATGCATGTGTGCACTCTCCTTCTTGGTGAAAGACTAGATCCGAGACTTCTAACTTGAGGAGGATGATTGAAATTGAATTGCTCCTGCAAATCAAGAAATGATCACCCTTCCTTGTGTCTTCATGGATCGGTGAATGGACGTTCAACCAGTGTTGAGATTTGTATGGAAAACACTCCGATCTTCAAGAGATAAGCTTGATCTCTCGCAAAGATAGATGTTCCCAAATGAGTCGCCAAATCGTTGGCTAGATTTTCTCATATAAGCACAAAACCTAGGCAGTCATGAGATAAATCTCCCTCATTTACCGGTGAGGCTCCCATGTCAATTTTGTCAATTAAAGTATGCTAATATCTAAATGGGGTTTTACTTTAACTACTCAGTTCATGAACCATAACTGAACAATTCTGCAGCAAGTAAGTAGTTGTTTAAAGAAAGGAAATATTTATAGAAGAAGGGAAAGAGAATTATATAAACACAGAGAAGAAATGGGGAAGATGTGCATCCCAATCAATAGATAACAGAGTTGATTGTATGCACATAGAAGAAACCAATAGATATAAACATAGAATTATAAGCAAAGGTAGCTCTAGATCTAGATTTGAAATAACACAAAGTTTATTAAAGATCTAAGATAGAAAATGAGAAACACAATACACCGTGACACAAAGTTCTCCGGAAATCTACTCCTGTATATTCCTTTGCTTCAAGTGGCTCTCAAGGGTTTCAGCACAAAGTTTGGAGCACATGGTTGCTGCTTACAAATTCTCATTATTAACTCGAAGGTTCTTCTTCTACTTATAGAATGTAGAGGGAAAGTACAAGTCGAAGCTTTTAGTTGAACTGCACATGTGGAAGTCGAAAAAGAAACAACTGCAATCTCCTCCCGAATTCCTCTTTGCATTCCATGTGATGATTTCAGCAACAAAATAGAACCTTCTATTTTGCACGCCCGCCACCTATCTCCAAGTAGTTGACTTCTTCAAGTAATGGCTTTTAAACCAATCACTTAAGTTGTATAATTTAATTGATCGCTCAATTACTTTGTCGGAGGAAAGAAGAAGGAAGAGGAAAGTCATGCAGCCTTGTCCTTTTTCATGTTTACATGTAGCTAATTATTTTTTGCCTTTGATTCTCACCAAACCGACCTAGGGAGCAAATGGTCTCGAAGCAAGCCGATCTCGAAACAAGCTGATCTGATCCGAAACATGGACCTCTTTTGCATCGAATACCAACCTTTGACATGTCTTCCTTCTTATCCTTGAAGCTTTTTCCGTTCTTCTCCAGTACATGCATTAGTGCAATGTTCACTATAACTCTTTATTTTTAATTGCTATGAACAATTAAAAATTCGAAAGCACTCCAGTGAATGCAACTTCAATGAAGGCTTCAACTAAAGATTGGGAGCACATGCACAAGATCTTGGAAGGAATTTTCCACGCACTGACTTCTTCATGGGCTGCATTCGAAACAAGAGGATGAAGCCTTTGTGCTGGAAGCTTTTGTAACTGAGATCTGATCTGGATCTGATCTGGATATATAGATTTGCACCGCATAACAAACTTTGGCAATCGGGCTATGGATGGAAAAGCTATAGCTTGAATAATTCCATTGCTTTTAATCTCGCATGCATGAGTGAAGTTTTTCCGCATGCATGAGTGAAGTCTTTCTTGCTCTGATCTCGTCTATCAATTCAAAGAGGTTTCCGAGCCTAGATCCATGTCTCCAATATCTCGTAAATTTAGAAGTGATGCATGACTCGATTGTGCTTTCTTTTTCATCCTTCTTTGCCATGGCTTTGTCTATCTTTGTCCGAACAATTCTTTTTCTTCTTATTTGACTAGAATTCTTCAAAACTCGTGCAGATTTGGATAATTCTTTAGATTCGAGGATATATTCAATGTATTGTACATTGATTAAAGCTCCTTTTCTTTTCAGAAAGCACCCGTAATGAATTCCCGCAATTAATTCAACAAAAAGATGGCAACCGAACATGAACAAGTGAATTTTAATCATAAAAATTGCACTATTCAAGCCTCGCTGCCCCAAAAATGATGTTTTATTTGCATGCAAAGTGAGCTTGAATTTTTCCAACTTCACCGAGCACTGTATCACTTTGCAAACAATTATGCAAACACAAATCAACCTCCTTCAATGCATGCGCCAAAATTGGAAGCTTTTAGCATTGATTTGATCTTCTTTTGAGCAAAAATCCTCTTCAAATGGGGCACACTTTTCCTCTGGGCTGCACTTCTTTACCTGTGAATTAATTAATTCACCCTTATGGCAGCCCATGCTTATATAACCCTCATAATTCTATAATTAATAATTTCCCTTCCTATTCCTGGCAATTAATTAATTAAAAATCATGCTTTCTCTTTAATTGGTGTGCTAAAATTGCATGTTTAAGGACAACCATCCAATAAATTAAATTTAATCAATTTAATCATCCACTCTTCACTTCACTTAAGCTTCACAGTGTGCTTTAACCTTAGCCACTGAAAATAGAATTTAATTTAATCATTTAATGCTTTAAAAGCATTATCTATCTCTCAAATGGGGCACACTTTTTGACATGAAGGGGCTGCCATTAAATAAATAAATTTATTTAATTTTAGAGCAATCTATTTTCAACCACCTTTTGTCCTTTGCCTTTGTTGACTTTTCCACAAGCATGGCGCCTATTTTGGGTGAATAATTATTAAATTAATCAATTTAAAGGCTGCCTTTACTTCTCCAAAGGGGGCACACTTTTTGACATAAGAATCACATGAATTCTATTTTTAAGAATCACATGACAATGAGATTATTTACCTTGCAAGGTAGCCCTGAAAATCCCATGATTCACTTAAGTGATATTTCTTTTATTCCACAATGAGAATTTTTACCCTGCAAGGCAGTAAGAAATTCCCGCCTGCCTGTTGCCTCTAATTTTCCCACTACAACTTAAGTGACTTTTCTATCATGGGAAAAAGTACCCTGCAAGGTAGGTACAAAATTCCCACCGCTACTACTTTTAATTTTCCCATTATCCACTCTAATTCTTTGTTTTCCAAAAATGCGGCTAGCCCAAAAGAGGCTTTTTGGTGCGCGACTTCATCTTTTTCCAGTGAACCGGACCTCTCGATGGCGACTTCCTTCTAGCATAACGTGCGTATATGATCCCCAGTTACTTCAGGCTAAGAATCAGGCCAAACCAAAAAGGAATTGATCTAGAGAAATTTCACAGAAAATGAAACGGAAAAACACAAAAACACAAAAATTGCCAAAAGTCACAAATAAAGCCCAAAACTTATTCCTAGTTAAAACCCTTATGGTATATAGGAATAATGATATGTTTGATCACAACAAAGTTAAATCGAGCACAAATTGCCTCAAACGGGGCTCAAAATAATTAAATACAAATTTCCCATGTACAAAATCTCGACTTACGTAATATAACAATTTTGGGCATCCGGGTATTTAACTAAAATGGCTAATATGGCTCTTTGGGAATATCTTGACACAATACAGAACTTTCTCGTAATAAAAACACAAAACAACCCTTTATTTTAAAAGTACAATTTTTTTTCGGATAGGGTAGTCTCAGATTTCAAGATGAAATCTGGGACACCAAGATGTAACTCGTATATGGGAAGAACGTTCTCTAAAGGTGGTGTTCCTTAAATCTATGCCCCAGCTCTAGGAAATGGAAAGAACAATAATAGAAGAAAGCTGATCAATGCAGAAGCTTTTCGAATGCCATAACAAAAGAGTAGCCATCCTTCGAGGGTATGGTCTACTATATATATAACATAGATGACGAGAATGATAGCCGCCCTTTGAGGGATTGGCCTTTTTTTTTTAATTTACATGTTCTTTTTATTATGCCTTTTGCATTTTGTATACATAGTCATCCTTTGAAGGATCGGTTTTTTGATAACTTTGACTTCTTTTTACATGCATGGATGTTAGCTTTACATGGGGAGAGCTAGGAATAACTAAGTAAACCACTTAGGAGGGGATAAGGAATGTACAAGAGGACACCCTTGACCCTTTACATGACTATCATAGGAGAATGAGAGGGTGATGGATGTAATGATTACGGGGTTCTCACCAAATGGGAGAACTTATCCATAATGAATATGCTATAAGTAGAGCCGTGGTACTCATATTCAAGGTCATATCAAAGTAGTGATGGTAGACCACATAATTCATATCATTACCATGATAGATGGAAGTAGATAATGGTGGAGACATGGTCTAAAGATAAGACTATGCTCATAAGTGTGTGTACTAACAATAGAATGGTCATAAGTGCAATGCATTAAGGGGTTCAATATCTGGTTTACCATCAAGAGAAGCTAAGCGATAAGCCCCAGACCCATACTTATGTGTGATAATATATGGTCCGATCCAGTGGGAGCAAATTTTTCCTATCGACTCCTTGATTAATGTTGCATCCGAGATAAGATAAGAATTTTGGGAGGATGAGTGAAGGTAGAACTATGCGCTACCCTTTCAGAAGCAAAAATATGCGTCCCTAACAAGACAAATAGATGGTGCTCCAAAGAAGGGGAAATTATGACCACAATGGTGGATTTTGAATAAGATGGAATGGATTAAATAGAACACTGTGAGATAGATGAGATGGAATCTATGTATTGCTTTTAAAAGTGAATAAACAAGAGAAATATATGTGTCACATCGAGATGAAACATGGCCACAAGGGTGGACTTTGGTGAAAAATATGGTCCTTATTGGAAGGACAAACATGGCCTCAATGGAGGACTTTGATGACACAATCATGGCCATAAAGGTGGACTTCAATGAAAAAGATAAATATAGTCTCTTAACAAAGAGACAAACATGGCCACCACAGTGGGCTTAAGATGAAAATAAATGGTCCTCTAAGGGATCGATGCAAATGGCCACAAAAGTGGGCTTAAAATGAGATGAAGATTCAGATGGGGTTAGTTTAGATTGGATGTATTTGGATGAGGTAAATAAAACAATGTCAAGGATTAAAGTATCCCAACGTGAAAGGAGAGTTGTTTAGATATGAAATGCGTTAATTGGATAAGGATGAGGGGAGGCGACTCCCTAGCGAAAGAGATTGTATCATTGTAGGAAAATTAGATGTAGATAGGTGAAAGAGATTGATGGTGATAACCTTAGATTTGGATTAGGTAGATGTGTTGGGGATCATATGAGAACAATGTTGATGAATAAGGGAGGACCTTCTGTATGAGTAATAACATGTGAAGGAGAGATGTTAATGAAGGATGGAGGAGAAGACTTAGAGACTTCGATAGACGTGGAATTAGTTGCGGATAAAATGGTAGAGGGACAATCCTCAAAAAGGTATTCTCTTTCAATGAGATCATGGATGACAATTTGAAGAGCCTTACAATGCTCAGTGCTATGACCTAGGGTACGATGGTAGGCACAACTAAGGTGGGGATTAAACCACGATGGCTTCTTACTATGTGGGTTAAATTCCTTGACAGGTGGAAGTGT
This sequence comes from Taxus wallichiana var. yunnanensis, assembly GCA_018340775.1. Classification (NCBI taxonomy): domain Eukaryota; kingdom Viridiplantae; phylum Streptophyta; class Pinopsida; order Cupressales; family Taxaceae; genus Taxus; species Taxus wallichiana. Next base: position 735,701,822 of record CM031234.1, on the reverse strand, counting down.
AATGGCAGCAATTTGTAATAAGTGTTGAAGGGTTTCCACATACAATTCAATTGATATATTAGCATATGTATTTTCTTGGGAATCCTTTAATGTAGATCTTGATGAAATTGCTTGGGGTGTGGTTGTATGAGCAGGTCTTGGAGGATTGCTTCATGTCATTCCACAATTTTGATTCGAATCTCGAGGAAATGCTTGGATGTTTTTGATTTTGTTTGGTTGAGTGATTGTGATGCCTTAGATGGAGATTGATGTTGCCCCAAAATAGATGATGCATGTTTGGTATTCGTTGGCGAAATGTCTATCTTCTTTTGGGGACACACAAGAGATCGTTGTGGAATTGTACCAAGGATCTTAGATTTGGATGGAAAAGGAGCATTCTTGGAAGGGATGATACTGATTTTAGTCGAAGGATCTAAAGGTTGTGTTGTAGTTGATATGGGTGACAATCTTAGTGTTTTCATGGTGATGTCCGACGAAGGTTGGTTTGTTGTGGAGGCATCGGTAGATGAGATGAGAGGGTTATTTGAAGTTGTTGTAAGTTGTAGTTCTGTCCAAGATTCTGCAAGTGATGTGGAAGAAGAGGATGATGTGTTTGGCACGATTAGAAGGGTGGAAAGAGGAACTGAGAGAGAATCAATAGATGGTATGATAGGTAAAGAGGGAATAGATGTGGATGGGGGAGTGTTAGGAAACCCGATGGATGAGGATGTAGAAAGATGAGTTATATTTGTTGTGGATGGGGAAGTATGTTCCCCCTGTTTGAGGAAATCATCTTCCTGAATGAGGTCATGGATGATGGTCCGAAAGGCCCTACATTGCTCAATGTCATGGCCCGAACACAATGATAGGCGCAAATGCAATTGGGATTGAACCATGGAGGTTTACTGCTATAAGGATCCCAATGCCTAATAGGAGGAAGCATGATTGTAGAAGTTTGAATTAGATGTTGAAGGATGTCTCGTAGGATCCAATTGAAGTTTCAAAAGAAGGTAAATATTATGAGTTTTAATATGGTGTTTTGGCTTGGATTTAGACGTAGAAATATGGGATGTCGATGTATAAATTGGCATAGATGTTGATTATGGGGATGGACCGCATTGTGGTTTTAACGTTTTAGTTTTAGTTTTAATATTATTTGATGATTGAGGATCACTTGAACTGACTGAGAAGGTAATAAAATAAATTTGATGGAGAATGACAGATCCTCTTTAAAATATTCTTCACTTGGAGGTGACACGGTTGTGGAAGTGTGTGAGGAATGAGGGGACATTTGTGTTTGAATAGATGAGGTCAACAATGCAGATGTTGAAGTGGAGGGAATAGACTGGTTTGGTTTGGGAAAGATGTATCCTTCCTTAATGAAGTCCTAAACAATGGCTTGAAATGCTCTGCAATGTTTGATATCATGTCCAGGGGTACGATGATATGTGCAAACAAGGCTGGAATTAAACCACGGTGGCTTCTTACTACTGGGGTCAAAGGCCCTAATAGGTGGAAGTGTGATTGTAGAAATTTGTAACAAATGTCGGAAGACCTCTGTATATGATTCAACTGAAACATTCAAAGGTGTTGTGTCTATGTATAATCTCTTGGATTTTGGAGGAGTGGATGTTTGAGATAATTCAGATGTTGAGGAAAAAGTTCGAGTATGTTCATGTCTTGATGGCTAGAATCCAGTTGTGATTTTCATAGTGTTGGATGATTTTAGTTGAAGGGATTTGGGGTTGGATTGTTTAGAAGAAGGAATATTATTTTCCTGTATAAGGGAATTTTGAGGTAATATTTGAGAGGTTCCATCCTTGGGAGGAACGACAATAATTTCTACCAGAGGATCCAGAGGTGGTATTGATAGAGGTGTAGGAAGGAATATTTGTTTATTGGAATCTAAGGAAGGTGGAAATTGATTTGGTTGCGTTGATGAGGTAGAAATATTATTTGCAATTGAATCCATTTGAAGTTCTTTCAAAGGTTCTTCAAATGATGTAGGAGGGGAGGAAAATGTGGGTGTGGTCTCAATGACTGATGTAGTAAGTCCCGAACTAGGATTGGGTCTATGGTTGGCATTATGGGTAAAGATGGAATAGATGTGGATGATGTAATGTATGGGGTATATTCAGATGTGGAATCAATAGTGGATGTGGGAAGAGGTGAGGTGAATGTAGATAGGACCGAGGTTAGTGTGGGGGTGAGGGTTAATGGGTTAAAGAAAGGGGGAGCTTCTAGTGAGGTAGGTATGGTGATTAATGAAGAAGGTATATCTGTGGATGGAACTAAATTTATACCCGCAGTATGTATAGTATTTATGGTGTGGGCATTGGGAACTTGCGATGTAGAAGTAGTGGTGGTTTGACTTATTGATGTGGGTGTATGGTTTGGAAATGGTTGTTTAAAAATATCTAGTGGTTGATTAGGTGAAGCATTTGGATTATCTACTTGAAGATCTCCTTGATTGATGAGTCTTTGGACCGAATCCTTGAAAGTTTGACATCTCTCTATGTCATGTCCTTGACTTGATGGTATTTACAATAATGGTCCTCATGATACCACGTAGGTCTCGGTCTAGATTCATCAATTGGTTGGATAGGTGGTAACTTGATCAAATGTGTTGTTATTAATTTGTCAAAGATGGTGTCAGTATGATTCTCCCAGAGGAGTATAAGTGGGCATTGGTCGTGTGAATTGTTGTTGGGCTATTGTAGTAGATGTCGGTGTAGGAGATGATTTGACAATGACAGCATTGGCAGTTGTCTTTGACTTATCATTTGATGTGGATGGTCTGAAAAATTCTATTTTGGGCTTATTTGACTTTAATTTTAAATGCCCCTGTTCTATAGCACGTGTCTCAAGCTTGCGGGCCATGGTGAAAGCTTCTTCAAAAGTGCGAAATGATTGGATTTGCAAGTTCGATGAAATATGCTTAGCGCAAGAGCATGTGAAGAGATCAAAGAGGTCAGTTTGAGGAAGTGGAAAATATAATTGGTTTATAATATTGTGCCATCGTGCGACAAAATCCATGATGGATTCATCTTCAATTGATGGATGGTATACAAATCGATGGTTATTTTGCACACAATATTAATGGAGAAGTGCTCAAGAAATAATTGCACAAGATGAGAAAAAGAAAATATGGAGTATTGGGGAATATTATTATACCAATCTAAGGCAGGACCAACCAAAGACATGGGGAATGTATGAAGCATCAAGTCTTGGTCATGTGCGATAAGATAACACGCATGTTTGAATGCTCAAAGATGTTGTTGTGGGTCCTCCTTATTGTTAAATTTGGAAAACTTTGGCAATTCCTAGTGTGGAGGATATGGTTTCATGGGCACAGATGGATGAATGGGTTCATTACATATTTGTTTGTAAGATAATGTAACTTTGGACCCTAACATAGCATCCTCTAGGTTGGCTAACCGACTTATCAAGATTTGCATGGGATCATTAGGAAGCGCCTGTTGAGAAATGAAAGGTGGTGGTTGGACTTGCATATGCATGGGTGTCTAAGGAACTTGGTATGGGTGAGTGTAAATTATGGGTTGTGATTGAGGTGGAGGTTGATAGAATGTGTGTTGGTGAGAAATAGGGGCATGGTATGATTGTTGAGATTGTGTAGGTTGTTGAGGTAACTGCTGAGTGGGGATATGGGTATAGATGGGTTGATAGATTGGAAGTGACACTGCATGTTGCAAAGGTATTGTTGGAGGAGGTTGAGAAATAATGGCATAGACTTGGGACGTAAAAGGAATTTTTGTTCGGATAAGGAATTTGACACATGGGATGGTGAATGAAGGTACTAGTGACCATCGGGGCTATCACAGTGATAGGGATGGTAGTCACGATAGTTGTGTTGATGTGAGGAAGATTGGGTGGAATAGGCATGGCTACCTGGGTGGTCTGGTGTGCCGATGGGTTGGTGGATGATGAAGCAAAATCATGTAAGGCCACAAACTAAGGAATTTTAGAACTATTACTATAAGGATAGACCTATCTGAAGTGGTGGGCCATCCAGAGGAAGGTGTATATATCTTCTTAAGAGATAATCTTGAAGGGCCACAGGGTTGGCATCAAGATTTTTTTGAATTCTGGTCCCCAATGAGAAGACAAGTACCAATAGGCTCGATCTCGAGAGAGGCGGAGTGGATGGCCCGGATGAGATGGATTGGCTAACATCGAAGCATGATTGACCGGCTAATTGGTAAGATATATTGGTAAGAGAATGGGTATTTATGGGGGCCGTGGGGAGAGACATGGAGGATGAAGCCACTAGGATGCTTATCGGCTGAGATGAAGCATTATGTGAAGTGGGGTTGTGTTCCATTTTCTTCGTACTAGATCGAGTGCTTACAGCATGAAAAGAAAGTTGTTATTATACGAACCAAACAAGTAAGGCACACAACAATTTTTTTATTTTGTTTTTGTTTTGATTTTGATTAAAAAGAAAAGATTAAAAAAAAGGTTGTAAGAGGACCTAGAAGGAGGTGAACTATGTTTGGTTTCGGGTAAGTTATGGTGGGAATGTCTGAAATGGTTTGTTGTTGGGTGATCAAATCCCAATCAGTGAACCAGGTGCAAGGAAAGTTTCAGGTGTGTTGATTAGTTTGTGAAATTTTAGGCAGTGTGTGATGATAAGTGTGATGCAAAAAGTTAAACCCCTAGTTACACTATGTGAGCAGGCAGAATGCACGGGTTTGTTTTACTCCAAATTTGAAAGATGAAATTCGATGCTGACAATCACCCAAAAAAATGACAGTACCATGCAGAAAAGAGGAAATAGGGAAAACTAGAGAATACATGTATATCACTTTTCCTTTTTATCTTATGACTACAGATGAGGTTGACAAGAGACGATTGGCGATGTGGTTTGAGTTTAAGACTTAATCTTTGGCAGCGCAATCCTATAAAAACAAATATGACAATTAGTGAATATGACCCAAAAGAGATAAAATGAATAAATAAATTAGAATAAAAAAATTATTGGGACTATTCAAATACAAGTTAAATTATAAATTAATGATGAAATAACTATGATTAAATAATGAACAGATGACGATCGTAACTCCCAAATAAATACTTAATGCAAATCGTATCGCCGAACGACAAACACTACATTCAAAATAATAAATTACAACCTGTATTAAGCAAATAACAAACCAACCTAAAATTTATACAAATAAATGATAAAATAATAATAATAATAATTAAGCTCCTTATACGATAAACAAAGTTTATCCAAAACGATGTGAATATGTATATTACATTTAACAACTTATCAAATCTAAACAAATTTCATAAACAAATGTTTATTAACAAAATAAAATATAGATATCTGATACTAATGAAATATAGTTGAACATTGGATGTTAATAGCTTATACAATGAGGTAAGACATTTAATCGATGGGACGGAGAAAAGGAAAATCTTATCAATGACAGATGTATTCCAAACCAGTCGATTGCAATAAAGAGACTTTTCACCATGGTCCCCAAAAGCTATGAATTTTATAATTGAGACAGACACAATGGGGAGACTCAAACATTGAGACCTCATAAGGCTATGTAGATACTTACCGTATCCATGGAGAGTAGTGATCTAAGTGGTGGTGGAATGGATAGATCCTCGTGGATTCTGTTTCTAAAGTCACTACAAACCCGAGAGTATTCGCTAATCAAAGTAATAAGTTCCAAGAGCTGGAATGCAATGGGTTTGGGTTCCTCTGGAACGTGAAGGGATGGAATGTCATTTAAAAACCATAAATTGGTTACAAATAGATGAATTTAATGTTATTTTACATACCGCCAATGACATTCAGACGGAAAACCCAAATGTTGCTCGCTACTTATGTGAATACGGCTGATTTGTTGGCACAAAACTTGGACTCTACTAGTGGAGGAAGAGGTCTACTTGCCTAGTTGGAGCGTAAGACTGAAAATGAAGAGAGTTGATGCAATGCTAAGGCTCAAGGTGAGGTTGTGGGAACTCGATGGATGGAGGAGAGAGGTGGGATCGCAAAGTGGTGTAAGGAGGTGGAAGGGTCGAATTGATGGAGACATATAAGGAATTGGCCGAGGTTGGAAAAGGGATGACCGGTTGTCTTAAGGAGTTAGATATGAAGTTGAATGTATTGGAGTGGTGAGTGGATGAAACACTTGTGTGGAGTTAGGAATGCAGAGCTTGTGTCTTGAGGATAGAGATTGGTGGGGGAATGGGAGTCAAGTTGGGTAGGTAGGGAGTTGAATGGGAGCGAGTAGAGTAGAAGGAGTCGGTGTTGTTGAGGACGAAAGGTGATTTAGGATGGGTGTGGGTAGTGGGAATGTGGAAAAAGAACAAAGTCGGGAGTAGTGAAGTGATTATGGTAGTTTTGGTTATAGGATGTACATCATAGGGATAGATTGTAAATGTATATAAATATATGTCGAATGTATAATGTAATCTTTGAGTTGTTAGATGGGTTTTTTTTTTGTTTGATTTTGACTTGGTTTATAAATCAATGTAGATTAATCTAAGACATGTAGAGCATTAGCATACATGAATCCAAATCCATTTCAATAGATCTATAACTAAGTGTATTTGCGTAAGAAATGAGGAATGATATTGTTTTTTTTTGTTTGTTTAATTTTTAGTTTGGCTTTTGATAAATAGATCTAGCTAAAAATAATTCTTATTTTTAGTAGAAGGAAAATATAGCTTTCACGGTAAATACAAGCTAATGATTTGGTCGTTTGATTTTCGCAGTTAATCTTGAATAACCAAAATCGTAGAAAATAACTAAATAACAAGTTGGTTAAAAACAAGAAGAGCACCTACCTTGAAGATGACATAGACCTCTAATATGGACGAAGATAACACAAAACCTTGCAAACAAGTGAGTCTTAAAGATGAAATATTTATCATCGATATATAAAAATGAGGATATAAGAGAACCCATATATTTGTGATACCTGCATGAAACAAGTAAAATAACAAAACAAATGAAATGACCAGATCTTGGATCTGGTCCCACCGGCATGCCAAATGTTGATTGAGTTTCCTACTTCCTGTCTAGATGAGTGTATGAGAAATCAACAAACACAAAACAATGTCAAATATACAAGGACTTAGTACCTTGGAGATGGAGATGGATAATACAGCACAAAGTTGATGAAGAATTCATCGATGCGATCTTAGCAAACCTGCAACTCACATACACTAGAGAAAGATTGATTAGAGATTTTATGCGGGGGCTACCTGACAAAGCAGATCTGGGAAGCATTAACTCCCTCGGTGGTTGTCAACCCCGTGTGATAAGAATAATGATAAAATAGAATCCAAATAGATAACATGCAAGTTGATAAACAAAAGGACTTGAAAGATGTCAGTATGCAGATGGTGTTATTGATCGATGCGCAACATGAATCTCACTACATGAATCAAATCACGAGCAGAGTACTATGGAAATTCCACATGTTATCACAAAGACAAAATAATAATGATATTATGATAAATGGCTAAAATTCCTTAGCATTCACCCAAATTTTCTAAATTTTTCTTCCTCCTTGAAATATGGGGAAAAACCCATATTTATAGTTAAATGGTGAGGTTAGACTGCAGGTTAAAAGATACTTAGGGTGAGTAAAGTAACCCTGATTAAAAGAAGTGATGTGATTTAGTAGGGCTCACAATTTGAATTAAAGTAAAGAAAAAGATAAGGATGTGATAAGAGGTGGGGATATTAGGTGAAATAAAGTATTCTCTTTTTGAATTTTAAGAGTGGGATGTCGGATGGGTGCATTATTGCCCATGTTTTGCATTATTTTTGAGATGTGACAATATTTGGATTATTAAATGGGTATGTAGAACCTATTAATTAATTAAAACTATGGATTAATTAAAATGTAGATGGATGGGATTTAGAACAAAAGAAAATCGGAGGAGATGTCAATGCAGGATGATGGAGAGGGGTTACACCCAAAAATAGGTGTCTACACCAACCACTATTATCCATTAATTCATATAAACAACTACCTAATAGGAAGATGATACATAACATTCAAAACATGTGTCCATAGAGTCATGTGCACCAATATAACAGACAACATAACACTAGTACATCACCAGTGTCACTAATACGATGAAGTACAACAAGTATATATAGGGGGGGACTTTCCCTTCACCACCTATGCACTTCTTAACAATAGCTGTGCTCAAATAACTATGTGTAATAAATGCGAGCTTTTACAATGGAGCTAACAATAGATTATCCTATAAATAGAACTTTCTCTAACCCTAAGAATAGCCTCCATACATAGGTATAACTCCGCATGTACATTCTCCAAAAATAGTCAACATTTGATCATCAAGGTACCCTTTGTATGATGAACACTCCAAGTCTATTTTTAGTCTTTCCCTTGAAAATGGCTAACTCCTCAACCTCGTTTGTCTTCTCACGTAGTTCCGCGTGCAACCCTATTCATCCTCCCACGTGCTACCTCTACTTCCTTGTGTGTGCATGTTCCTACTTGTTCTAATACTTAGTCATTTTCTCATCCCAACATTACCCAACACTAGGCATGTTGTCCATCCTCAACAACACCAGAGGTTATCTTGCAAAGGGATGGTAGAGCCCTCATCATGAATCAAAGAATGAAAAATAAAGAATAAGGATTGCACCAAACAATCAAAGAATCAAGTATCCTTGTTAGGAAGAAGGACGAGAAACTCCTTAATCAATATTTTCTCTAACTCCTTCCACCCTTCTAGTTCCTTACTCGTTTGCACTAGCACATTATCAACAATACTAGGGAATTCTCAGAGTTAAATCATCAACTTTCCCTTCATTGTTCAATCAAATCCTCTAACTGCTTCTCTGCATCATTTAGCATATCCATCTTGTGCGTGATACAAGGGAAGAGTTCCTTTAACCTATCCTCAAGCGAGGACTTCAAAGATGCTTATTATCTCCCTTTTATGTTCTACTTTAGCCAACAACTTTTCCCATTTTCTCCCATTACTTTTTTTTTTTTGGCATGGAACTCCTTTAACTTTGCTTCATCCCTAACAACAACTAAACCCATAACATGATCGAAGTACTTACAAAGTGATCATATACAAATTCTATTACTTGCGTAGCCACTTTGACTTCTACTGCTAATGCATCATCTGCGTAAGGTGTGCTTTGATATGTTCCATATTGCTCTATTTTTTCCGTGTTAACACCTCTTCTCGCGATTCTAAGGTGAGAGTTTACTTCTCATTTGTAATCATGTGCGTCAGTCTTCCGAAAATGTAGGGCTAACTCATACATATATTGGTCTTGAGGGAATAAATCTGGGCACGCTAATGTAATTTCATCCATGATGTCTCTGCCTTCTTATATGCAGGCGCGTGTCTCCGCCTTTATCTTCCCTTACTTACTTGCTATAGTTATGCGATAATCTTATCTTTCGCCTTGATTTCTTCGCCTCTCTTTTTCATATTTCCTTATCCTTCTCCTCTATCTCCTTGCGCGCAGTTCTTGATTCAATACTCTTTATCAAAAATCCTCATCTCAACGTCCACCAATAGTTTATTAAGCACATTACACGCTTGTTCATTTGTTAGCATTTGGGCATCCATTATCGGATAAGCCTCCTTGGTGTAGACATTAGTTGGGTCTCAGTATTAGTGATTGTGTGATAACCTTGAACTCTAACTCTTCCATATGTGATTGAAATGCCTAGGAGAGCATCTTTCTAGTATATGGCAAGGCTTCCTCCTTCCTAAAGAATGACCAATAGAATAGATCCTCTGTGGCCATTGTACTTTGATATCTTGCACACAACACTTTATTTGGATCATCATCATACTGCATCATGGGGCCCTAGGGTATATGTCTAGGCTTCCTATTTTTCCCGCGGGTCCCTTTTGGAAAGCTAAGCGCAAGAGTGGTCTCTGTGCCACCTCATTCTCCCTTATCATAACTTTGTTCATCTTCTTCATGCTCTACTTCTTTCTTCATTATGCGCTCCACAATGCACTCCACCTCCTACTCAATTTGGCACTCAACTTCTTGCCCAATAGTGTGCCTAGCCCCGTGATCCTCAATAGGCTCCCCGCTTCTCCTCCAAAATCTGAGTGGAGGATGCCTCAAACCCTTCCACCTCTGTCTCAAATGACCGGGATTTCCTCATGACGTGCTTTGTGCTCCTCTCGTATCCAACTCTTCAATGTGATGCACCCGTGGAATTGGTTGTGACATTTCTTATTCTTCATTTTTATAAACCTCCTCTCGTGTCTTCACTAGCCACTACCTTTTGTTTCTTCTTGACTAAGGACCTTTTATTTGTTGCTCGTTTCTTAGTACTTATGCTTGGTTCCAACTCCTCGCACGTAGGTGTCTTCTTCATAGTCATGCTCTCTAGATGGTGGGTTCATCTTCACTTCCTTCTTCCTCCTAACCGATAGGAGGGGTATCCTTGTACACTCTTTTCTACCCCACGCCTTCTTCCTTATAGGCTCTTCTAGGATTGTCAAGTCATCCTCCACATACTTTCCATCAACTATCCTTAGCTTTAGAAAGATATAAATTTGTTTTATTTCCAATTTAGCAATTTCCAAGGTCACAAATTTGGGCATATTAATATCATCTGATATCAATGTTTTTTCATACACGCTCTTCTTGGGATATACAAGTGTCTTGCGTAGCGTGTGGTGCTCATAATCCACTTTGTCCGCATCAATCCTTAGTTTTTCCATCTCAAAGAATCTATTTACCGCAGATCTAGAAATAACGTGCTGTGAAGGCAAACAAAAATTTACACCAAGGACTTTTGGTCCCATTCTTTAGATTAAAGAAGGCAATGCATAAATGTTGATAAATAACAAACTCATCCTTTCCCTCTAACCGCATAGGTAGTTCACTGGGAATGCGCCATTCTGCCCCGAATGCATCACACATCCTCTTGTACCATTTTTCTCCTCTGGCCTTGTATGTAGGAGTGATGGTTTCACATGTGTAGTAGGAAAATATTACCACATGGGATGTGTTTTCCTAAGGAAACTTCTATATTTTATCATTGGGCCCATCCGACACCCCAATTTTAGAAAACAAAATGAGTAGGAGGACATTACTAAAGGTAATTTTTTCCCCGTGTGTACCTCTTCAATTATTTTTCCCGCTATAAATTCAACAAGGTTGTATATTGTGCCTTCAAAAATATTATTCACGACATGAAGTCATCGCTTGTTTACTTGCTCCCATCGTTCATGTCCATTAAACTTCGTGCGTAACCATGCTTCCATTCTCCGATTACATGATCATCAAGCTTTAGAATATCCATTGCGTGCCCTCCTCATTAATATTTTAATGGTTGAGATGTCTTCTTAACTTCATCATCATCATCCAAGTCTATTGGAAGTTGTGTCCATGTGCTCCGAAGGCCAATGAATTTCTTAATCAATGTTGCGCTTAAGAGCATCCTCCTCCCGAAAAGTAAAAGAAATCTTCGTGGACACGTGACATGAGCCACTTATATAACCGCTCGGGATTTATGAAATAGAGGAGTTCATATAACTCGGAGAACTCCCACATTTTGTAGAATTTGTTGTCCCTCATCATCATTGATGGACTTATCATCCACAATCCTTTTCCCCATCTTCCGAATAAGCTCCATCTCTATCTCAAGCATGTTCGAGTCAATATGATGGTTGTAGTCATTGACCATGATTTTGTGCATATGAGAAACCCATTCCTTTCCCATCAAGCACTCCATCGGGGTACTACATCTCTAAGTGCCATTCTTCTTGTATATTTTCTATCACAAGATTTTTCTTACCCTTGCCTTTTCCTTTCCCCTTTGGTGATATGGTTGTTACTTTCCTTGGTGTCATTTACGCATGGAAATTCAAACTTCAACATTACCTTGTTGTGCCTTCATTGCCCCGAACTTATTCCTTTGAATCATTCATGCAAAAAAATTCGCCCCTATTTCACTTTTCTCCAATGTGTTCCCTAACCCTAGAAACCCTAACTAGAAAACACACTGCTCCTGTAAAAAAGCTCCCACGCTGTCCCAAGCTGCAAAATTTCTTCCAAAGGAGCTATTTTTCACTCAATCATGTCCTTAATGCAATCTAGTAAAAGAAATTTACTTGGATGCCCTTTTACAAATTTTCAAATTTTTACCGTATTAAATGCTCCTCTCATCTAACCACATTAGTTTATAAATGTCCTCTTTAAATGCCTATTCATCATCTCGATTCACATGCACGTGTAATACATAGGGATGGTAACATGAATTCAACTAGTAGTACTGCTTCCATGCCAAACACCAATTGAAAAGGTGTGGCCTTATTCAACCTTTTATAAGTGGTCTTGTATGCCCAAAGTACAACTGAAACTTTATCATCCCAATCTTTTCTTCCAACATCACAAATATTTTTCAAGGTCTGTCCCAAAATCTTGTTGAAAGCCTCTACAGTGCCATTAGCTTGTGGGTGATAAGGAGTAGTTTTATGGTGTGCTACCATAAACTCTACCAATAGGATTCTTATTGTCTCATTAAGGAAATGAGTTCCTCTATCACTTGTCAAGATTAATGGGCATCCATACCTGCTAATAATATTCTCCCATAAGAACCTTGTTGTTGTAGCTACAATATAATCCTTTGTAGGCACAAACTTTACCCACCCGGTCGATAGTCTGCATAAGTTATGATATAGCGCGCGTCGGTCTTGCACGCGGGTGGCACAATAGGTCCCATAAAGTCACTAGCCCACTTCTCAAAAGGTTCCGCACTCGCAATCGGTTGAAGTGACATCTCATCTCTATGTCTAGGTTTTCCAAGGTGCTAACAATGATCACATGCTTTCACATACTCCTTGGTATCCTTGTATAAGGTCTCCCACCAAAGTCCATCCATAAGGATCTTGTGCGCGATAACATTACTTGTGTAATGCCCTCTTACTAATCCACCATGAGCCTCCTCCATAATGGCATCATGCTCATGTTCCAACACAACGACATAAGACTTCATCATGAACCAAATTGTATAAATCTCCACCAATAAATTGATAAGGTGTCATGCGTGTATTGCAAGTTGTTTCTTCTCCAATGTCTTCATTCCTTCTAGCACCATACTAGTGCGCAAGAAGATGACTATGTCTTATGAATCTATGAGTGCGTAGTTCAATCTAAAAACGCATATCAAGCATAGTATCTTCAATGCTCTATGCATCCTCACCAGAATTAATCCTTGATAAATGGTCAGGCCCTGAATTTCTCTTTCCTAGCTTGACAACAACTGTGAAGTCAAATTCTTGAAATAGAAGTATCCATCTACAAATGCACCCTTACAAAACAGACTATTTGACTAAGTACTTAAGTGTCATATGATCTACATAGAAAATAAAAGGGGTAACCAACAAGTATTTTATGAATTTATGTAACACGTAAATCATGGACAATTCCTTGCACTTAGTAGTTGTGTAATTCTGCTTTGTGAGTGTCAACTTCCTGCTTGCAAAGTAAATAGGATGATCTACAATTCCTTCTCATAGTTGTTACAACATTGCACCAATTTCCATGCCAGAGGCATCAATGTGTACATGAAATGGTTTGTTCCATGAAGGAAAGTGAAAAATAGGTGCACTACTTAACCGTTTCTTAAAATTTTGAAATTCCCGCATGTTGCGCATCACCCTAATAAAATTTTCCTTTAGCCTTTAATACTTCTTCCGAGGTTGCGGAAATTTTTGCATAGCCTTTTATAAATTTCTTGTAATAGCTTGTATGTCCCATAAATCCTCACGCTTCACTCGATTGGTAGGTTCTTGTAATCCCAAAATCATAGCTATCTTAGTTGGGTCTATTGATAATCCTTCATTACAAATAATGTGCCCAAACAAAGTTCCAAAAGGTGTAGTAAAGATGCACTTCTTAATGTTGAGAGAAATCTTTAACTGGCTCGCACCTCTCAAACTTGAGCCTCAAATTATCATAATGATCCCTAACTAATCCATATACCATTCAATTTTCCAAATATACTTACATGAAATTATGAATAAAATCTCAAATGCTTACACCACAATGCACAAGAACACTCTGGTGCATTTTTCAATCCAAAGTGCATGACTCGTATGCAAAACTTACCCACTAAGTGGTGAAAATTGTCTTCTACTTGGTCTTCTTTCGTGATGCGTACTGATGATAGTCGGAAAATCCATCTATAAAAGAATCATTTTCACGCTCAACAACTCCTTCAAGGATTTCCTTTGTGAAAGGGGTGGAAAAGGGATCTATGACACATGAAGCATTGAGTTCTCTATAATCTACACAAATCCTTATTTTCTCATTCATATTAATGCTAATGACCATGGGAGTGACCCATTTAGATTCTTCAATAGGCTCAATAATTCTAGATTTGAGCATTTTATCAATTTCCTCTTTCACCTTCACACGTAAGTTAGGATTCATCTTGTAAGGCCTATTCTTGACTGGGTGCGTGCCTTCTTTCAAATTTATCTTCATCTCACCCAAAGAAGGATGCACACCTTTTAATTCATCTTAACCCCTTGGAAAAAGATCCTGAAAGTCACGTAAGAGCTCGATGATCTTGGCTACCTCCTATTTTGATGAGTAATCCCCAATTATTGCTTCTTTAGACTCATCCTCCATGCCAATATTAACCTTCTTTGTTTTTATGGGAGCATGGTATGTGTGTGACTTCTCATTTGTGGTGTCCATTACCTCGCGTACACCTTCGGTGTGGTCAACATCCAAATTTTCAACTTCCTCATCATTAATCATATAGACCAATTTATCCTTCTCTTTTTCTTTCCGGGCATGTGATTAACTAAAATAGACTAACTAATGTAGTAGAAAATAGTTAATCTAATATAGGAGGACAATATAATGCAATAAGTAAATACACTAAACAATATGTAAATGAGATAAGTAAATAAGCTAATGGAATTAAAAACCCTAATATGTAAGAAGGGAAAGGAAAAAACTTAGCTGAATAATAGAATCATGTCGAATGTGTCGCAGTGATGCACAAAAATTTAGAAAGCAGGGATGACTATACAAAAGTGCTAAAAATGAAAAATCTAGATGATATGTCTAAACTAGGACTCCTAGAAGAGGACTGGGGTGCCCACGAGCGCTCTGGTAAGGAATTTGGGTGCCCTGGTCTAGGAAAAGTTTCTGGAACTAGTGCTCATAGGGTCAGAAGGTGATTTGAAACTCTTCTTACCTATTGCATTAATTTTTTTGTACTGCACCGAATGCTCTAAATATTCCAAGAGGAAGAAATAACTGCAAAAGACCAAAAGGAAGTATCAAAACCCTAAAAAAGAAAGATGTAGAATGAATGGGTTAGACTAACCTTAGCTTCCACAATAATGGGCTTACTAACTAAGTGTTGTACTACATTTTGGACCTGGATGTAGATTTGGTGTGTGTGTGCATGTCATGCCCTAAGTACTCTTGGGTCAGTCACATCTTTTGAAGTAGCGAGAAATAGCTAAATGTAGAAAATGTAATAGTATGTGTGCATGGAATAAAATAGAATCCCTCCCCCTATGAAGTGTGATGTAGATGTCCTAGCTTGTGCCTTGATGATGGAGCTATGTGGATGCCAATGTAATAGATGGATGCAACTCTAGATGGAGTGATAGTAGTGTATGATGCTAGGTCCCTCATTATGGTCTCATAACTTTATATTTATAGGGTTCTCTTACTCCGTGGGATGTTTAAAAATGGATGGGCATATGGGTGCAATAGGTCACAAATTACGAAATAAAATAAACAAGATGGCCAAAAGGATGGGGGTTAATTAGTACTTTCTTCACTCAAGAACCTTCTAAATAGTAGTATGAGACTGAGATAAATAAAATGTCTAAAGTGCATGATTTTGTGACTACAACATGACCCAACCATAATTTTTTTATGTCTCCTCGTGATCAAGGCACGCCTCATAATTAGGTTCACCAAACAGCTTCTAGCATAAGATCTTTAGCCTTTGCGTTATATCCCAAAGTGATGTGTTTCATTATCTACACTACTTGCATGAATTGGAGGCTTAGTAGAAAAGTAATCGAAGGTTTGAATCATACCTGCAGTCATCTCTTTTCACTTCAAGGTCTCCCTTTTTAGCTCAAAGATGGACATACCAGAGTGCGTGTCCATCTACACAATGTGGAGTAGAACTTATGTACCCATAGGGATGACGGTAAACCCTCCTAACCTTGTTCCCATAGTCTCTCAAAATTATTAACGTGATGAGAAGCCAGATTCTTACCATGAAATTCATAAGTGTGCATAGGTACATTACTCTGAGTGAACCTGGTGGAAAAGGTGATTCAAAATTCTCACCATTCCAAGAGGTTATCTCTGTGTTGCTTACCAATGTTGTTGTCCCGTGTAAGGTATAAATAAACATGTTTCTTTTATCTCCTTCATTCGGCCACTAAGTCTCCATAGTGCACAAGAATGTATCAGATTCCCCTCACCAATATATCTTGGTACCTGAGAGCCGAGCCTAAGTGCCTCACCATGTGTAGTCTGATCATCCTTGTAACTCACCCATTAACCTCGAGCTTGACCATTTTATATGTGTCATGCGCCCAATTATCACAAACAACACTAGTAGTGTCACTTACACACTGCACGTCTTCCCACTAGAGAATGCCTTATTTTGATGGTTCTAGATTCTCTAGATCGTGCAACTTGTTTACACATAAATTCGATTAATCTCTTCTTCACTCAAAGGCTCAACATGAGGCTCTATGTTATTTTCAAACATAGGTATAATTATGTGCTCATCCTTTTCTCAAAACTGATATATCTCTTGTTAAAGCGCATATAAGCATTGTTTGCATAGCACCATGGTCGCCCAAGTAATGCTAGAAAGTTTTCTGCTTCAACAAGCTCTAACACCTCAAAGTCTCTAGTAAACTTGGCTCCTTGAATGGATGCATCATTTAGTACCCCAATATGCATTACCTTAGTCTTGTTTTCCATATACAACACATTCAAAGATGGCTGTAATGTAGGCCTCCCCATTTGATTCCATGCTTCCAGAGTCAACACATTTACCTCAACATTTGTATCTATCAAGATATTTCTTACCAACCAACAATCAATAACCGCATCAAGTGTGATCTTCTTGTCAAATTCATGGTCTTGAGGTGGTAGATTTGCATGAAGTATCTACCTCTCACGCTCAACTCCAGCATATGGTACCTTCTCTTGAAGCCATTCCCCTAACAATGGAATGATTTTCTCATGGCATAACATCTTACACACCTCCTTCAAATCATCCATGTCCTTCTACGGTAGCTCAACATTATTTGCAAGTTCTCTTGCACATGTCCTGCTTCTTTTAAGCAAATGTATCTCACCCTATAGGTCTCTAATGACTCCCATATCTCTTGGTAGACTTCCTTCGGATGTGTCACATCTAGATACTTAACATGTATCACTTCTTACTTAGTAATGACAATCTTAGCCTTCGAGGTTCACACTGCATGCTTCCTTGGTGTGCGTTGTAACTAGCATGGGTTGTAATTCTGGATTAGTCATATTTTTAGGCATCTATTGATCAACATTCATGTATTGCACCTTGATCATCTTGACGCTCTTGTCCTTCTTGTTTTTACTCTTGTGATCATATAGGTCTGGGAAATCCTCTAACTTGTGTTGCTTCCCACACTATGAGCAAGCCGTATTCGAGGGTAATCTCATTGGTAATGATTAGGGGATCCACAAGTGTAACAAGTTCCTCTAACAAACCTACCTCTACCACCACCATGACCTCGGCCTCGATATCCTCCTTGGAAGCCTCCATTCCTATTATCTCCATTGTTGCACCCTTCATTATGTTATCTTTCCTGGTCCTTGGATCCGCTCGCCACACTAGTATGGTGCACTCCCATCTCAATGGATTCATGGATGTGATCAATCAATCTAGAGTCAACTATGTCATGAGTATGGGACTTACAAATATTATATTGCATGGACACATTATTCTAAATCGTGCATTGTAAAAGAGGGAAATCCTGGACATCATGGTTCAGGTGACAGACTTTAGAATCTAGTAATAACGCACACATTGACTTGCGTGGGAAATTATCTTTAGTATGTCCGTCTACTTCACAATTTGTGCAGCATATTCCACTGTGCATCTCATGTGTTGAGTTGGTCAAAAGCTTCTCTAACTATTTTTCCATGGCTGCAATCCATGTCTCAAAAAACAGGTTCACTCCAATATCAACACTTCCAACTGCCTTAGTGCACAGGATGCTTCCAAAGCCTCACGCAGATAATTATATGCCTTATGAGATAGGGCTCTATGAAATAGAGTCAACAATCCTCCAAAAACCACTTGCACATGTTGAATTTGATGAATGTCATAAGATAAATTTTACAACAAAGTCTTAAAACACATGTCATACTCCCTCATGCTTTAAAAAAACCCTACTTGATAATTTTGAGCATGTTGATGCTCGATATTTAAACTCGTATGTGAAACTTAGCTAGAAACACAGTTCATAAATCATTGTATTTGTTAGGAAATTATTGTTCATAGTGTGAACATATGGTTTGAATATTAGTATTATTTAATATTTAAATAATATGTGAGTGTGCACAATTAGTTGTCATATACAAATCATAGAGATAGGAGTGTGTGAGGGTATCTTGGGTTTGGGAGAAAGAATAGGGATTAGAGAAGAAATATGGAGATAAGATGATGAGACTTGACTCCATGATTATAGGATAAAATAATTGTATTAAAATTCCCTCCAATAATTAATAGAAATATCTCCATTATTCTCTATTTTTTATTTATTTATGCATTCTCTCTATTTTCATGTGTTGATATAAAATTATTGTTTCTTAAATTCATTATCAAATCTAGAGTTTTAATATCAGTAGTCCACCATAGTCCGATGTGGGGCATACTTCCTATACCGACTATGTGTGTGCCCTCATGCAGGTGTAGTTACAAAATGACTTTCCTTCCTATCTCGAGGTCAGTAATTCCCTTTGCGCACCATAACAATTCACATATGCACATGCTCACATTGCATCTTCAATCCTTCTATACTATGGTAAAAAAAGAGACATATCATAGTAAACTTGAGGTGTCGGGTGCATTGGTTGCTGAGGTGGTGGTTGAGGTCCTTGTCTACCAAATCTAGAACCAGAACCTCCTCTTCGTGCGATGGCTAACCCGATCCACCTAACTATGGTCTTGTTGATGAACTTAATTGTGTCCTAGTTATAGTATTGAACTAGAAACCTACCGTATGTGTGGTTGCATCTCCTATTGAAGTACTATCGATAGTATACTAAATAATGACACCTGAAAAAAATCTTGTAGAGGTACTCCCAAATAATGGCACCGAATGTGATGCCATGGGTGCGCTACTAACTTGACCTCCTTCTCAATTCAATGCAAAATGATATTTACTCATCTTTGTTTACTTACCTGCACTATCATGCTTCTTAATGAATACCTCTTGATATAGAACACCAAGTGTAAGGGCTAGGTGGCTAGGTGGGGTCGATGCATGCCCGCGGTCCTTACTCTTTCCTCTAACATGCTCTCATCCGAAGCTAAAGGGGATTCTATACTACGCTTGCCCAAAGTTTGGAGATCCTGATGATGTGGATCCTTGTCTTTTACGAGAGCTTCAAAACCTTCAAGAGTCATCATCCTCCCGAACTCTAGTGCCTCCTCAATCTCCTACACTCGTGTTATATCCCTATCTCGTGCTTCTTTAAAAACTTGATAACCGACTAAGAGTATTAGCAATTTTGGGAATTCTTGAAACCCAAAAATCCTTGAAATCTTCCGATAAATCAATTATCTTTAATTTTCAACTTAAGTGAATATACTTGAATCTATTACAAATCCATTTAAAAATTCACAGTTGATTTTAGAATGCACTCAAATTGAATTCTTGATTCCAAATCTGAAATGTGCAATTCCCTTTCTGTTGTGGGTTATGGATACTGAAAATGTGACTTCAATCCAAATAATCCAATTTTATGCTTGCTTAAATAATTAATCAAATAAACTAACTTTAATGTTTTTATCTATCAAAAGCTTCTAAACAAACTGAAATCAAATCCACAACACAAGAACTTGATAACGGAGTTCGGTAGAATGCCTACGTCTCGGATCCACGTAATCGTGAATCGATCTATTAACATCCAATGAAGTACAATATCCCTTCACTATTGACTTAACAAACATTTATACCTGCAATTGAGCTGATTCAGACCTCTTGGAACTCTGTAATTTCCCATAAACATTCCCAAGTCCATCTGTGGCTCCTACAGTACTTTTTCTGTTTGTTTCCTATGTAATTACGTCTGAAAAAAATGTCTACAAATTTAAATGTAAAAACCTACATAAAATAGGTTTACATTTATGGAAACTAGAGGAAATTATGAAAAACTTCCTTTTTACTCCATGGCCTGATTCGAACCAGAAGTGGTTGGAAAATACAGATCTCTACCTACTCCTCATGCCTGATCTGTGAAACTACGATGGAAAAATGCCTACACAGGAAAATATACAACACTTCCTATAAAAAATTTACATTTTATATAAATCTCTTAGAATTATAAACAAATTTTATTTTTACACCATTGCAAAATTCAGACTGTAAGTGCCTCGAAAATGGTGATCTCTGCAAATTGGTCCTTCGTTGTCCATCCACAAACCTACCAAAAGGTCCCTTTAAATAAAAGTGATCTCAAACTCTATCACTTGCTAAAAAGTGGTGGGTTGGTAAGGCTGATAAGTATTTTGGCATAGGTCAAGGGTTCAAATCCCCCTTCCATAGGTTTAGGTGCCCAATTTAGCCATTGACCCCACATTTGGTGGGAAAGGGATATGATAAGCCTTTAAATAGCTTTTGGCCACAAAATCCTCCTTATCCCATGGGATTTAGGCTTATTCACGTGAAATGGATTAAATAGATTATTTTTATTATTTTAAATCCAAATCCACTACAAACCTGCCAAGTGTCATGCCCATAATATGCCATTTTTCCATGTTAGAGTGTGTCATGTCATCATTTGACCACAACTTTGACTATGCATATCTTTCGCATACGAACTCAAATTTGGTCCATTCAAAATGTGTCAAAAATCTTGCGATGAGATTTATACCATGGAACTGATTTTGAAACATTACAAGACCATCAATTTTTTCTTTTTGCCACGTGTCATAGTGCCATTGGTCCACTATTGACCTGTTGACCAGAGTTGACTTTCCCGTTGATTGAACTTTGATCGGACATAACTAGAGCTCCCAATGTCCATTTGTCATGTTCTCATAGTCGATGGAAAGATCTCAAAATGATATTATGCATTGACACAATTTAGGGATGTTTAGGGAAATTTTGATATCAAAAATGATCCCCTGATCACACCTCCCCAATGAGAAAGGCTTTTTGTCCCAAAAAGCTTATATTGGAACATTTTGCCATCCTGTCCTGAATCTGAAACTCTGCTGCCACCTTGGAAGTGTTGTTGTAGTAGAACCTTTTGTCTCTTCTCCTTGCAACCTTCTCACTTTGACAAATTTTCTCTTATCCTGACTTGTGGGCTATGGGCCCATGATGCTTCCATCATGCGCCACTCTGATATCTGAAGAAGACCTCCATGCCTCCTCGTTGTATGGTGCTAAGTTTCTAAATGAAACCTCAATGCTCCTACTGTACGGTGCTAAGATTCTAGATATCTGACAACAAGGATCTTCTTTGACTCTATAACATAGCTCCTGGCTCCGAGTTGATTCCACAGAATCCAAACTGGTTTGAAGGAACTCCATGCTACTTAGAGCTATGATTGATCTGATGTCGGTGATGGACAATGACTTGTCCCTTTTCAGACTTCAACGCCTCCATTGTGTAGTGCTAAGTTTTTTACCCTCAAAGCCTCCACTATCAAGTACTCTTCTCTTTCAAACCTCAACGCCTCCAATTACAAGTGCTAAGTCTTCCAAGATTGTTTTACCTCAACGCCTCCATTGTGTAGTGTTTTTAGAGTCTCTTGAGTCTCAAGTCTCTTAAGTCTCTCTTAAACCTCAATCGCCTCCTGTGTGCTAAGTCTCTTGCAGACCTCAACACCTCCACTATGCAGTGCTAAGTCTCTTTCAGACCTCAATGCCTCTGCTACACAATGCTAAGTCTGATGATCAACTACCATTCGAATGTGTGGTCACAATGCCTTGACTCTGAATGATGTTCCGAGCTAATCTTTTGAGAGCTCCTTTTGTTGACAAATTATATCAGGTACCATTCTACTAGATGCCCATGATGGCCTTCTCCACAAAATGAAGTTCCGACCGATGTCAATGCCAATAGTGATTCAACTACCATTTTTTGCACATGGTCACAATGCCTCTACACATAATGAAGTTCCGAGATAACTCCTGAAACTCTATTGTCTACACAAAAATGGAAGATCAATCTCCAAGCTTTATATGAGTTAAATCTGTATCCAAGCTATAATAGGTACTCACAAATGATTAGGAGATATGTTTGGAGCATTAATCAAATTTTCTAAGTAAGAAAATCCACTGAGTATGGTAAACCTTTCTCTTAGCATTTTCTCACAAAATTTGATCTCCAAACAAATACTTGCATACTATTCATCAATCTGAATTATGCAATATATAATTGAAAAATTGTTGACTTACCCATTTTAAAGGACTTTCACTTTTAGGTATTACCTAGTCCTGGGTTGAATTTTCAACTGGTGGTGGATTAGAAACCTCCTTTTCCTTTGCAATAGGCCTCCATTCCATCTTTGGCTTTCCATTACTCTGATGGTGAGATGGATGCAGTTTCCAGCAATTTTCCACCCGATGCCCATTCCTCTGAAATGAGCACAAAAATTCCTCTTAATATCCTTCTTCTAGGATGAGGAACTCTTTCTGCCATTTCTCGACTCTGCATGACGAGATTGGTCTTTCTATTTGCCTTGTTCTTGACAAATGACATCAACTTCTTCATCAGTGTCCTTCTCTTCCAGCATCTAGCCACATAATGATTATGCAATCCACAAAAAGTACATGGAAAGGAATTCCACATCTTCTAAAATCATAACCATACTTCTTAAGCTGAAAAAGTGGATCAAAAGTTTTATTGTGCTTATGATTATGGTAAGAAACTGAGGTGGAATCTCATTACCTCTTCATTGATTTCTCTTACCACATCTTGCTTGTGATGATGAAAATAACTTTCCTTCTCAGAATCTTCTTGCAGGACTAGTGGGGTATTCACTTTGCTTTTGGAAGCTTGTCTCCCATCAACATTCTTGGAGCATTCTCCAATTTCCATTCCCACACTAGGAAAACCCAAACCTACAAAACGAGGATGATCCTCGACCTGATATTGGGTTAGTAATGCCTTGGCCATTTTTACCAAGGCCTCTTCCATCAAATCCCATTTTATCTAATAATTTGGATCCAATGCCTCTAGTATGCTTTTCAAACAAACCAAAGACTTCATTACCTGAATCCAAATTGAATGGGAGGAAGAAGAAGATTCCAGTGGTGAATAACTTACAAGTCATCATCTTCCATGGTCACTTGCATCTCGAAGTTTGGGTATTTCCTTTCTCAATCACCACACTACAAACCTTGCAAGAGCTCATCCTTGGTTTGCAGTTCTAATTTCAAACGAGCATTCTCCTCTTCTAAGGAGTAGTACATCGATCGCATGAGAGAGAGTTCTCTCTTCCTGGATCTGGTGATTATAAGCTTCAATTTCCTCGAGCTTCACCTGTTTAAGACATCTTTCCCATAGTGAACTTGTACCTTGTTCACACAAACTGAACCAATTGCACCAATCTTGAAGCAATCACTTTGTTAATCAGATTTACTAAAGAAAAATGGAGCTAAACCAACTCTAATACCAAACTTGATTTGAAAATGGTACTAATTTTTTTTTTGAAGTAGTACTTAGAAAATTTCTCGATTTAAAAACTTGATAACTGACTAAGAGTATTAGCAATTTTGGGAATTCTTGAAACCCAAATCCTTGAACTCTTCCAGATAAATCAATTATCTTTAATTTTCAACTTAAGTGAATATATTGAATCTATTACAAATCCATTTAAAAATTCACAGTTGATTTTAGAATGCACTCAAATTGAATTCTTGATTCCAAATATGAAATGTGCAATTCCCTTTCTGTTGTGGGTTATGGATACTAAAAATGTGACTTCAATCCAAATAATCCAATTTTATGCTTGCTTAAATAATTAATCAAATAAACTAACTTTAATGTTTTTATCTGATCAAAAGCTTCTAAACAAATTAAAATCAAATCCACAACACAAGAACTTGATAACGGAGTTTGGCAGAATGCCTACGTCTCCGGATCCACGTAATCGTGAATCGATCTATTAACATCCAATGAAGTAAAACATCCCTTCACTATTGACTTAACAAAATTTTATACCTACAATTGAGTTGATTCATACCTCTTGGAACTCTGCAATTTCCTAGAAACTGTTCCCAAGTCCATCCGTGGCTCCTACAATACTTTTTCTTTTTGTTTCCTGTGTAATTACGTTTGAAAAATGTCTAAAACTTTAAATGTACAACACCTAAATAAAATAGGTTTACATTTATGGAAACTAGAGGAAATTATGAAAAACTTCCTTTTTACTCCATGGCCTGATTCAAACAAGAAGTGGTTGGAAAATACATATTCTGAAACTGCTAATGATGTGAAACACATGGAAAAACCTACACAAGAAATATATAGCACTTCCTATAACAAACTTTACATTTCTAGAAATATCTCAGAATTATGAACAACTTTTATTTTTACACCATTGCAAAATTTGGACTGTAAGTGCCTCGAAAATGGTGATCTCTGCAAACTAGTCCTTCGTTGTCCATCCACAAACCTACCAAAAGGTCCCTTTAAATAGAAGTGATCTCAAAATCTATCACTTGATAAAAAGTGGTGGGTTGGTAAGGTTGATAAGTATTTTGGCATAGGTCAAGGGTTCAAATCCCCCTTCCATAGGTTTAGGCACCCAATTTAGCCATTGACCCCACATTTGGTGGGAAAGGGATATGATAAGCCTTTAAATAGCTTTTTGGCCACAAAATCCTCCTTATCCCATGGGATTTAGGCTTATTCATGTGAAATGGATTAAATATATATATATTTTTATTTTTTAAATCCAAATCCACTACAAACTCTGCCAAGTGTCACGCCCATAATATGCCATTTGTCCATGTCAGAGTGTGTCACGTCATCATTTGACCACAACTTTGACTATGCATATCTTTCGCATACGAACTCAGATTTGGTCCGTTCAAAATGTGTCGTAAAGATTGCAATGAGAGTTATACCATGGAACTGATTTTGAAACATTATAAGACAATCACTTTTTCCTTTTTGCCATGTGTCATAGTGCTATTGGTCCATTATTGACCTGTTGACCAGAGTTGACTTTCCCATTGACTAAACTTTGACCAGACATAACTAGAGCTCCTAATGTCCATTTTTCATGTTCTCATAGTCGATAAAAATATATCAAAATGATCTTATGCACTTGACACAATTTAGGGATTTCAAAATCCAGCTTCTATAATCAAATTCTTGATCAATAATGGTATAACGCAGAATTATAATTCTATGGGCTTGCGCAAGAATCTGAATTCGATTCCTCTAGACACAAATATGCAAAAATAGCGTACTCCAATGTATAATTATGCAACACACTAGCCCACTAACAATGTATAACTTTATTCCACTCCACATCAACATCAAAAAGAGTCTTGTAATCCTCCCGTGTCCAAAGTCTTGGTTTATGACCCCAATGCTTCCTTAATGCATATACTTGCCACCACTCATACAATTCTACTTGAAAGAAGCCAAGGAATGTTTCATAGAGCTCATGATAAATATTATCTTCTACCTAATGACATGCATTGAAATCAGGTCCAGTTATATCTTTGTGCAAACCGATCCCGATCATCTTCTACCCAACTTTCAATGCTCTCTAGAGTTAACCGATATGTCATCTCAGTATGCAACATCCCGATAGGCCTTTCAAAAAGAGGTCCCAATAATAGAACCAAAATGTAGTCTCTTATTTAGATACATAATTGATATGCACATTGACACTTCATTCGATAGACGTGAACGCTCACTCGAAGCACACGAAGCTACTAGGTCCCTCCTTTGTGCTTGCTTATCAAGATGTTAGCATACATATCCATAATAACCATTACTAATGCAACTATTTAAGTACAAATATTTACATTCATCATATGATGAACTCAAATAGGAAACACAAGTAATAAGGAAACATAATAGATTAGATAACAAATAAGATCAACTGTAAGAACATATCTCCATATTCAGACACATTAATGACCATAATCCAACCACAGTTATCCATTAATTCATAGAAACAACTACATAATAGGAAGCTTATACATAACATTTAAAACATGTGTCCATAGATTTATGCATGCCAATATAATAGACAACATAACACTACTACATCACTTTGGGTCACCAATACAATAAAGTACAAGTATATATAGGGGTGGGGACTTGCCCTTCACCGTCCACGCACTTCCTAACAATATGTGTGCTCAAAATAGACATGCGTAACAATTACATGCTTTTACAATGGAGCTAACAATAGATTATCCTATAAATAGAACTTGCTCTCACCCTAATAATAGCCTCCATGCATAGGTATAACCTGCATGTACATTCTCCAAAAATAGTCGACGCTTGATCACGAAGGTACCCTTTATATGATGAGCACTCCAAGTCTATTTTTAGCTTGTCCCTAGAAAATGGCTAAGTCCTCAACCTGTCTGTCTTCTTACATAGTTTCGCACGCAACCCTATTCATCCTCCCACATGCTACCTCTACTTCCTTGTGCATACACGTTCTTAATTATTCTAATACTTAGTCATTTTCTCATCCCAACACTAACACGATTGCCAAAACAAATTTTAAATTGAGTAAAGGCATTTATCTTTCCCACCTTCCCCATTTCTAATTATTGGGTGGGAGTCGTGCATGACAATTATTCAAAATTTGGGAATTTTCCATCTATAAATGTACATGAATAAGTGATTGGGTTCATTTGATCATCAAGTACACTTATCAAACATTTTATTGAGACAACTCTTGGAACACTTTAATGGTAATGTTATCGATGTATTTGTTTATCGTTTCTTATTTATTTGTTCACTTTAGGGGTTTGACAAATAAGAAAGGAACATACTAAACATATTTATGCATACCCCAAAACCATACCTTCCCTGATTTATGTTTCATGGGAGCAATCAATTCTAGATATTTAGAAGTCAAAGCACATGAAATTATATCAGAATGTGACAAGTCGAAGCATGCAAACAAGACTAACAAATCACTTCAAACATTACATGTCATGATGAGGATTATTCATATGGGCATGAAACTAACCATGACCATCCATATGATCTTGGAACTACTATATATTTGTAGAGGGACTTCTAGATTCGATGATGTGTAAAATAACTCAAAAACCCTTATTTACTAAAGTGATATCATTTTAGAAAACTAAGATCCTCGTTATCTCTATTTATGTTTAATTTTCTAGTTAATTAAGTATTGTTTATTATATTTTATATGTTTTACCATGCTTAATTTGAGGTATGTATATTTTTACGAATTCGTTTTGGTGAGACCCAACCATCTTACAACTTTTGAATTTTCATCTTTCGATGAACCCAATTTTTGCATGCTCTTAGATTTATTTGTCACAATAGTTTTCTTATTTGAAAGTGTTTAGTGCCACACTTTAGATTCTTCTAATTATGAAAAATATTAAAATTTATGTTATATATTTTACTAATGCTTAAAACACCTAATGCTTAAAACAATTACAATTAAATGTGCATTTTAATAAAATGGCCTAATATGATCTAAAACATTGTTAATGGATGAATAAAGGTAGTTTAAAAATAGTAAAAGTTATAAAGTTATGTGTAATTGAACAATATGACTTGATTTTTATGTTAGACAAGTACAAAATGATCACAAAAGATGGAAATAGGTTCGTGAGACAATCATTCGTAGGTATTACAAATTTTGTTCTCTAAAAAATTGTTTGGGTGGTTTCATGGATATCTAGGTTGTTTTGTCACCAAAACAAGATGCAGACTATTTCATGATTTTGAAAGGGTCTAGCTAGTTTGTTTCATGATTTAAATTTTTATAAGGCTATGAAATTGACTTGCACTCCTTTAATTGATCTAAAATTTCTATTATTGGTTAACCTTTATCATTGCTTCTATATTATGTATATGTGGATGTGTTTATTAGAGTTTGTGGATCTTTGATGAAAAAAATGCCTAAGAAATTATAGAAATTGAAATAACTAACAATAAGATGTAATATGATCAAAACTCACTAGGCAATAATGGCTCTAAATTAACTCTATGCTCCATATTCTCCATATTCCATATTCCATAGGATAGATCTAGCTGTAAGTTAAGTACATATAAGTGGTGAATGTGTAACCTCCTCATATATTAGTGGGAATAAATTCCACTAATTGATACTATAAGTAGATTTGACTCCACACAACTAGTAAGCTAACTCAACACAATTGGTGAGAGAACTCAATCTAATTGTTACACCTACGCAAACATATCCTATGAGTGTAGGAAAGCTCCAAGTAAATAAACAAATACAAAGAAAATAAATATCCTACACTAACAAGTGGTAAACCCTTATGGGGAAGAAAAACCAATGAAAATCTTCTTATACTACACAAAGCAAATAAATTAGTGAAGCACCAACTTCACAAGGATCACCAACCCTTAGTTTAGTAGAGCACCAACCCTAAAAGGAGCACCAACCCATAATTTAGTGAAGCACCAACTCCACAAGTAGGATACAACCCCCTAGGATGAAAAAGATCCAACTCATCCATTTAATATGTTTTATATCTGATTTTACTGCTGCCACAACTAATGGAGATCACATATTCAGCTCACAAACCCTAGCTCATACCCTAGGTCTTCAAACTTGTTCTTTCTCCTTCTTTCTCGACTCGTCTTGCTTCTAATATCTTACACACATGTTGTAAAAATATCCTCAAAATAAATTACATATGATATTCCTTCAAATAATGCCTTTGTACCTATAATCCACTCATCTATGGGTTACACTTTTCACCCATGCAAGACTAGCTCTCAAATGGAGCTCAAACGTCACTTTTATATACAATTCTTCTTACAAACATGAAGGAGGTCGGTCCCTCATGAAAAATTAGACCCATAAACCATAAAAAAATTAAATTACATCCATTACAATGGTCAAATATGACCCAAATAGGTCAGCATAGCCAAAAAAACCATCATCCATGCACCAAAGTGACTCAAATCCCCATAGGCACAAAGAGAAAATTACCATAACATCAAAACCATACTTATTCATGAACTATAAATCACCAAAAATGTTTAAATAAACATTTAAACATCATACATGGTTTAAATTTATCTCAACCAATCAAAATATTATATTTAATGGGGCCATTTTTCTTTGTACTTCTCAACAGGCATTTCCTACACCCTTCAAGACCACAAAACATGTTTATGCAACTAGATCACTCAAAAATATCCAAAATATGTCATGTGATAGCTTGATGGAAATAAAAAGACCTGAAGAATAATTTTAAGCAAGTTAGAAGTCTTGAAACAATCACCTACTCAAACCACAACCACTTTTCTCTTCATCAAATCAAACTGCCCAAAAAGTTGTTTTCAAAGATTAGCTGGTTAACACCTTTCTAGAACAATAAATACCTATAAATGGATTAATTGGATGCAAAATTCATCCCTATTCACATTCCAGGTAATATAAATCATCAACCAATCCATCTAATGCTCCAACCAACTCAATTCGTCATCCAAAAACAATTATGTCCTGGATAGCAAAAAGTCTTCTTGTCCAAAACTTGGAGTGGAAACCATATCACATATCATCATAATGAAAAAAACTTATATAAATGGAAATATTTCTTAATAACATTTCCAAAAAACTTGAATCACCTTCTAACTTCTCATATAGCTCTTGCAAGGTCCATTTCTTCAAGGCTACTTTTAACCACCCCAAACTCGCCTTTTTGACTACAGTCAACTAAAATGAAGCTCATTTGACCATGTAACTCCATAAACATATCTTAAAACCTATTTTTACATCAATAAAAACTCACATACATTATACAACAATTTATTTCATACCTTATTTGGCAACTTTCTCTTAAACTCGTAAATATCAAAAAACAAGCAATTTTAGGTGGGGCCCACATATGAGCACCTACTATAACATACATGTTTGGAAAATTGTAAGAGTCCTCTATAACATAAAAACATCACATTTGAGGAACCAATCAAAACTGGTTTGATATACTCCTTTTATGCAAGTTGCTCCTAGATAGGGTTCAAACCACTTTAACTTCTTAACGATTGTTCATAAAAGTGTGATGATATAACCACCTCATTATTTTGAAACCTTAATAACTGAAATTAGAAGATATTACAAATATATCAGGTCCCCATGCAAATCATACAATTCAAAACGAGCATAAGAAGGTCCAACTTTGCTTAAAATCGCATCAGAACTTACTGTGTTTCACAAAAACTTGCATAACTTGCAATTCACATGTTAGAATGACCTAAAATTGTCATGAAGCATCATGAAAACATCCTATACCTGTTCATAATCATCATATATCTTAAATATAATTCAAACTCTCCATCTCCAATGACTTACCTATGCCAACCCATTTGTTTCTCACTTCTAGCTTCCCAAGGACCTCATACATGCATCTAACCTCTGAATTCTAACCTGAAACTCACCATACACCTCAAGTAAAATTCTAAAATGTTGAAACCATGCTCCAAAAAAATTTATTTGGTCCAAAACTCACATCTCCACCTCATTCTACATGTTCCAGGGCTAGAAACTAGCTTGGAATGGCCTCGACACAACAATGTAACCATATGACCTTCAAACTTGACATTTCAATAACATAATATGAGGACACACACAGAACCATAACACCCTTTTCCATTAATGGGGGTTGAAATCAATGACAACTCAACTACATAATGGCCAACAATCTTCCCCTTTGTCATTGATGACAACCATCATTCAAAAACATTGATGGCAACCAACATGACCAACACATACATGAGATCAACTCCATGTTTCTAATTCCTTTATCCCCCTTTTCCATATATGAAAAATGCTATACTGAATCCAAGACATGAAAAATGACAACACAAGACAAAAATAATGACAACTATGCTAAAAAATTGGCTTATTTGCCCAAATTGCTCCTCTTAGGGTTATATTCTTCCTTCATTGATTCCAACAACAACATAATAAGGTCCTATGGACCTGGAAAAGGATCTCCCCGAGCATGATACTCCTCTGTTAGTCTTAAATCTCACTTCAACATCACTTTCTAGGCTTATTCCATGCACAAATAAGAAAATCTACCTCTATGTTGCCAATTTCACATTTAGGACACGAATCCCTGAATTCCAACTTTAGTGCATCTAAACCAAATGTCTCAAGCTTCTGAAGCCTACACACAACATATTAAGCAATTTATAGTCTCCTATGAAGATACACCCTTTCTTTAATAAGAAATGCAAAAATTAGCCTACTTACCTTTCATTTAAGCCTTGAGATACACAAGTCATTAATCACAGTCCCTAAAGCATTATGTCAGCTTTTTCCACACTTTATTGAGTTCTTATCTACTCCATATGGCATTTTTCAAGAAAACATCACTTACTCTGCCCTTAAGCACTCAAGCAAGCATAGAAGTGAGCTCCCTTGTCCTTATTAGGTCTTCTCAAGCCTATAGCTACAAATTTCTTATACCAAGGGTTACTAATATTTATGTATTCACTCAATTTCATTCTTGAAAAATACAACACTCCATAATCATACTAAAACTCTTGACCAACATTGATAGCTCAATAATGGTCCATAGTCACACTTGAATAAACAATCTACTACATCATGACATATAAACCCAAAGCATGATTGTAAATTTTAGAGGAAATCCTTGATCGTAGCTTCATTTATTGCTTTACTCCTAATGATCTCAATATCATATCCTACCATGAACTAGCTAGAGTTTCAATTCTCACACACGAGATCTAGATATCAAGAAAAATCAGATTCCCTTTGTCTAAAATGATTATCCTGATCTGTAGGAACATATTTCCATAGTCTACATACCTCTAACTTTCCGTTTCTAATCATACCTTGAAAATTTTGACCACCTTGGGCAACCTCACATAGGCATCAAAATTCCTTGAAGTATTATATTAAGATCATTTTCCTCTTTGTGAAGTGTTAGTAATGACACCACAAACTCCATTCCTCAACATTTTGAGCTCACTTTGTAAATATCCGTTTTAGTCCCTTACATCCTTTTAGGTTCACACTTCAAGATGAAGAGGCACTCGATTCCCAGAAGTGTCCTCATGAGACCTTTCACTTCTTTGTACCTTGACATTACATGAACTATGTGAATGTCTTTTTGTACTTTACCAGGTCTTTCTTTCCAATCTAGTCCTACATGACATCTTGAGATATTACCTTGAGGGTTAGGAGAAGATTCTCTTACCTTAGTAGGCCTGTAACATGTCGTTCTTAGTCTTGAAACTTTCCTTTATTTTCACCAACATTATGTGTTAAGTAAACACATGTGGATCACCTTAACAATGCTCAAAACTTAAATTATGAGCCTTCAATATCCTTCTTGCATGAAACACCTCATATCCTATTCTTAACATTTCAATCCATCCCTTATACATTGTTAGGAATCCTATAGACTGTAGCACTACATTTACCCCTGGTTTCTATTTCAACTCATGACCAAAATCAACATTATTCAACAATCTCACAATAGTGACAAAATTTTGATGCTTTTATAATGGAAATATTTGATTTTCCAGAGGCAGAGCACCGTTGGATTCAATTTCTTTAGCATTTAAACTCATACAAGGATATGTAACCCTACGTACTTGCCTTTGTAAGATATTTGAATTCTTCAATCAATTGTCCATGTACTATAGCCTTTCATTGAGTCTCTCTTTATGTCTTCAAACTTAGGGGAAACTCAAAATTCTTACATTCTGAATAA
This sequence comes from Taxus wallichiana var. yunnanensis, assembly GCA_018340775.1. NCBI lineage: Eukaryota > Viridiplantae > Streptophyta > Pinopsida > Cupressales > Taxaceae > Taxus > Taxus wallichiana. The sequence continues at coordinate 735,668,634 of CM031234.1, read as the reverse complement.
GATGACAATCTCAAAAACTTACTTAAGCACCATACTCACACTTTGAACTCTTGAGCTTCTTTATGCATATCAACTTGATGCACTTCTAACCCCTACAACTTTGACTACTGCAGCTCATCATCCTTCATAGTCACAAATTTTTTACTCTTTTGACTCTCTCGATTCTAGCTTCAAGAAGACACTCGTGTCTTTTGATGGATCTTCAAGATGAAAAACCACATGTAGATGACAATTTCTCTCCAAAGATACACAATTTTATCTCATACAGAGGTTTTAAGTTCATCATCCCCGTAGCATAAATATTCTGATCATGAAGCTTTGGTATTAAGGCATATAACCTGATAATAGACCTTATCCACTCTTCTTCCACCGATAACTTCAAGTGCTCCTAAACAAGAAAGACTTCCTTCAATCTTAACCATGATTCTTGATGGAGGAAAACTTGTCATTACTTAAGCTTTCAAAATCATGTTTGACAGAGTTCACAAAGTATTCTCAAACCTTAGGCAAACTAGTAACAACCCTCTGTTATTTCTAGAATCTTTATTAAAATCCTTTCATAATCTTGTCCATATTAGGAAAATCTTTTAGAATCCTTTGAGACAGTCTTACAAAGAGAGTTTTGAACCCGTAAGACAATATTTTACCATCTTCACATGTTGAATAGATTCGAGAGGTGCTTTGAGACATTCCACAGTGCTTTGGAATACTTTTAGAGCTCTGAAACACTTCACCATCTTAAAGCAATAAACCACCTATTCCTATACCTTACAACTCCTTTTAACATACTATTATCACTTCTTCCCTTGTTCAAGATTTTGAAGAACACAACTAGGCCTCAATCATAGATTATTCAAGTTCTTACAAGTTCAATCCTTTTGAACCTATCAAATACCTAGTACACTTCTTGAGTACCTTGACATAACCTTGAAAACTTTAAGAACTTTTGAGACAACATCTTTCCCTTCAAACTCATAACACAAAATCTAACACTCTCTTACACACCTTGACAGAGAGAGAGGTACACACCGACACATGATATGGATGATATAATTTTGAAGCATTTAATTTATTCCACAGACCTTGATACATAAAGTAGACTTAAGGATACTCCTAAATACATCCTTGATCAACAATTCAATGAAACCAAACATAAATAACACTCTCTACAGACTTGAATACTCGTAATTCGAGACCCTACAATGATGATAACATATATTGAGACATTTTACACCATTATTACGAAAGTGCTAGTTCATATTGAATGAGGATGTTGAACATAGATTATGGGTCCATATGGATGAATTTAACCCTTTTGACACTTCCTTGAACAATCTTGACTCAATTATTGTGCAAAAGACCCATGAAATCACTTGATACACTTTGTGGTAGGGCTTTAAAACTCCAATACAGATTTAGACATTTAACACATACCATAGAATAAGGACAAAGATCACCCTTTTTATGTACTCCATATGATGCACACATACTTCTCAAGACATCTTCATGAATCCACTAACTCCCCCAGAGAGAATGCTAACATAATAGAACACTAAAAATATTAACATAATACTAACAACAATACATGATAGAACACTCACAAATACTAACATAATGCATAACAAAACTAGACAAATTTGTTAATGAAAACATTGATCATGAATACACCACAACTATTGAAAAGAGAACACACATGCTCTTTCTTGGCTCTTGACTACAACTTAGACTCATTATACACTTGCAAACTGAGGCACACATCAAGACAAGAGCATACTTTAGGCAATCTCTTCATACACATTGATGACATAAGGAGGCCCGACACATACCCTCATCACTTGACAAAGAAAAACATGACAAAGATATGTCAAAATGATCCAATTGACTCACACACATTCTTTGACAAAATACAGATACCTTCAAGACTAAGACTCAAAATTATGAGTTCTATAAGCTTCATGACATACAACTCAATGATGTAAAATTTCAAAGAACAATCAATTCTTCATATACAAAATTCAAATTACCACTAATAGAATTATATTCTCGAGAGCTACATATGAAATTTCATGATCATTTGGACTCAAACAACCTCAAGAAACTCAAGATAATTGTGACTATTATCTCACTCACACAAGAGGACAACAAGACTGATGACAAAATGATTGTGAGATCAATAAAATCAGACTAAACTCGACACCTAACATGAAACAAGGACTCAAAAACCTCATGGTGAGATTATTTAACATACCTTATCACACTTGAGGTGTTATAAACACCTAGTTCCTTCAACTTTTCATGAACAATAGCACAGAGAAACATATGGTATTCTTTGACAAGAAAAAACATGCTTCCTTGACTTGAATTAAACCCTTCCTTGATGCCACAAGAACCTTCTTTGACAAACCTTGCTCGATTAGACTGATAATTAGTGTTCTTAACCTCTCGTGGCTTGAGTAACCTCGTTCTTGGCATTTAGATATGCTATACCAATCTTGGATTCATTCATAGAAATGACTTTCTTCTTGAAAACCCTTCCATTTGATGCTTAAAGTCTACTAATATCTCTTGGTGTACCTCCTTGAGACAAAATTTAGCAATATGACCTTGTTTGTGGCACTTAACACACACAACACCATTTTTATTCCTTCTATGTTCAAACACACTTAAGTTCCATCCATAGTCCTTAGCTCTATGCCCATAATCACAACATGAGTAACATTCACCCTCTAAGACCCTTACACCATTCTCAAAAGGCCTTCTCTTGCAATCTCTATGTCTATGACAAAAATCATGAAAAATAAAACAATATCCATAAAATGATGAACCATACCTCATAGCATTAGGTTGTCTAATGTGGTTATACCTTCTTGGATTAACCTTATTAGTCACCTTCTCAATTGATTTAGTACTTGGATCAACTTCATCAACATTATTTCCTTCAAACCCTAGTCCTGTTTTTTCATTTGTGTCTCTTTGACCTTCTAAACACTCACCAAGAGCTTTAGATATATTATCAAGCCTCTCATACATCTACAACCTCTTAGAAGAATTCTCCAAATCTGATTCAAGGGATTTCAATTTATCTTCATACCTAGAACAAACATCCTATTTCTCCTTTAGAGAATTAGACAAACTTTCCATTTGAGATTTCAAACCCTTGATAGATAGATCACAATCTTTCTCCATTTCACTCATTGTCTCTTGTAATCCAAAACCAAATACTTAGCAATCTCATACTTTCTCCTCCAAAGATCAGCAAACTTACCCATCTATGCTTCTAAGATCTCCTTCAAGTGATTATACTTTCTTCTTAAGGACCTGCTCTGATACCAATTGTTGGAAGCACAAGGGAATGAGAAGGGGGAATCATTCCTACAATGATTTTTATTTCATTTACCAGACCATATATTCATCAATTAGATTATCCATGCAATATTCATAACAATGTGTTCTTATTAAGATATACAACTTAATCATAAGAGAAAAAAACAAAGTACTCAACACAAGAACACCATATGTAAGTGGGAAATCTCTATGGGGAAGAAAATCAACTGAAACTATATTTATATTACAAAAAGTAAAGAAATTTAGTGAAGCACTAACTTCACAAGGAGCACCAACCCTACAAGGATAACCAACCCCTAATTTAGTGAAGCACCAAATCCAAAAGGAAGATACAACCCCCTAGGATGACCAAGCACCAACTTAGCTACTTGAAGATGTTTGATATATGATTTTTCTACTTCCACAACTGATGGAGATCACATTTTCAGCTCACAAACCCTAGCTCATACCCTAGGTCTTCAAAATTGCTCTTTCTCCTTCTTTCTCAACTTGTCTTGCTTCTAATATCTTGCACACATGATGTCAAACTCTCCTAAACCTGAATCACATCTTATCTACCTTCAAATCATGAATTTTTACCTACAATACACTCATCTATGGGTCACACTTTTCACCCATGCAAGACTAGCTCTCAAATGGAGCTCAAACATCACTTTAATATGTAATTATTCTTGTAAACATGAAAGAGGTTAGTCCATCATGATAAATTAGACCCAAAACCATTATAAAATTCAAGTACATCCATTAAAATTGTCACATATGACCCAAATACGTTGGCCTAGCCAAAAACCATCATCCATGCACCAACATGATTCAAATCCCCATGGGGACAAAGAGAAAATTACCCTAACATAAAAACCATACTTAGTCATGACCCATAAATCACCACACATGTTTAAATTAACATTTAAACATCATACATGGTCAAAATTTATCTCAACCAATCAGAATATTTCATTTAATGGGACCATTGTTCTTTGTACTTCTCAAAACAGATTGTTTCCTACACCCTTCGGACCTTGAAAACATATTTATGCCACTAGATCACTCCAAAATAAAAATTATGTCATGTGAAATTTTTTGTAAATAAAAATATATGTAGAACACTTCTAATCAATTTATAAGTCTTGAAACAATCACTTGCTCAAACCACAACCACTTTTGTCTTCACCAAATCAAACTAGCCAAAAAATCTATTTTCAAAGATCAGTTGGTTAACACCTTTCTAGGAACAATAAATACCTATAAATGGATTAATTGTATTTAAAATTCATCCCTCTTCACATTCTAGGTGATATAAAACATCAAGTAATCCATCTCATGCTCTAACCAACTCAATTCTTGAAAAAACAATTACATCACGGATATCCAAAAGTATTCTTGTCCACAAATTGACTTGGAAACTATATAAAATCTCATCGTCATGAAGAAAAATATATATCAATGGAGATGTATCTGATTCCTCTTTCCAACACACTTGAATCACATTCTAACTCCTTTTATAGCTTCTGCAATGTCCATTTTATTGAAGACTGCTTTTAACTACCCCAAAACTACCCTTTGACCAATCAACCTAAATGAAGCTCATCTGACCATGTAACTACATCAACATGTCATAAATCATATTTGGACATCAATAAAAACTCACATACATCATACAATAATAATTTAGTTCATACCTCACTTGGAAACTTTCTCCCAAAATGTAAGTCTTCAAAAACAAGTAATTTCAGTGGGACCCACATATGACCACATTCTCTAACATAAATTTATGGAAATATGTAAGAGTCCTCTACAACATCCAATCATAAAATTTGAGCAACCAATCAAAAGTGGGATGATATGCTCACTAATTTGCAAGCTGCTCCTAGGTAGGGTTTCAAACCATTTAGCTTCGTAACGATCGTTCATAAAAGCGTGATGATCAAACCACCTCATTCTTTTTTTGAAACCTTCATAAATGACCTTATAATATATTTTAAATATATCATATCCCCATGTAAAGCATACAGTTCACAACGATCATCATAAGATCCAAATTTTCTTGAAAAATACACTTTGGAACTTACCCAGTTTTACCAAAACTTACATAACTTGCAATTACCATGTTAGAATGACCTAAAACTTGTCATGAAGCATCATGAAAACATCCTATACCTATAAATAATCATCACATATCTCATATATGCCTCAAAATCTCCATCCACAATGACTTACCTATGCCAAACTGCATGTTTCTCACTTTTAGCTTCCCAAGGACCTCATACATGCATCTAACTTCTGAATTCTTACCCAAAACTCACTATACACCTCAGGTACACTACCACCATACTCCAACATAATTGATTTAGTCTAAAATTGACATCTCCACCTCATTCTGCATGTTCTAAGGCTATAAATAAGCTTGGAATGACCTCGACACAACACTTTGTAACCATATGACCTTCATACTTGACATATGAATAACATCATATAGGGACACATAGAACACCATGAAACCATTTTCCATCAATGGGGTTGACATCGATGAAAATACAACCATAAAATGGCTAAAAAGTCTTTAACTCTCTTCAAAGCTTGGATAAGATGGTGAGTGGTCTCTATATTACCTTTAGATGCCAAGAGTAACTCCATCACTCTTATTCAAGAAAGAAGATACTTGATTTTAGCAAGTAAAAATCAGAATTTCAAAATTAGAAAAATTTTCCTTCACAAAGTGAGCTTGATCATGCACTTAAACACTCCTTAATGGCTCCTATTCAACATTTATAGAAATTTCTATGTCTCGAGAAACATACCAAGTTCATATCTTGTTTCATCTCGTAGTTTGGAGGTCAACTATGATTGGTTTTCAAGAGTAAATCAAACTGGTTATTTGTCCACATGAGGAAATCTTGCTTCATCTTGCATTTAACACACTACAACTCACTTCCATGGAAAACCCTTACATATTCACTTAAGGGGGAACCTCTACTTCATGGAAAAACAAACTTTGCATAAGTTAAATGAAGAAAACACAAGTTTGAGTGCCTGAACACAAACCTTCTTGATTATCCCAAAATGAAAATTTTGCACTATTAGAGATAGATCATAAAAACACTTCATCTCATCAACTCAAAAGCTTGAACACATTGTTTGAGACCTATACCATCTGTACAAAGTCATCTAGCACTTGAAAAAAAATCTATTTCATCAAGAAACTCTCATACTCTAATAAATGGTTTTTTGACATGCTTTGAACCCTAATTTAACAAAAATAAGTTTTTGTAAACCATAATTGTAGAGTAACTGAATGTAAACTATGATATACAACTACTAGATAAAATATGACACAAATAATAAGCTAATAAAATATGAAACCCTAATTTTAAGAGAGAGAGAGAGGAATGGACTTCACCGATTTGCACTTGATCCGGGATTGATGCAAACTGGGAAATCTCTTGCACATGAAGTGATCTATGTCGTAATAGGTCTCTGTAAATTATGGAGCTCATAAATAAGGATGAACTAGGACATTTGGAATAGAGTGAGGGCACACGGGTGTTAGAGACCTCTCTACTGGGCACCCGTGTTGTGGAAATCCTCGAACTTGATCTTTAATATGTCACACAAGTGTCACTAATATTTACTATTGGTCGCCTATATGTCACACCTTGATCGCCGAGTGTACTTATAACTTGAAAAATACATGTTCACCTACAAGACCCACAAAACTGCATCAAATCAAAAAAATGAAGATGCAATATGGCAAGTCAGATGACCTTCTGCCAGCCACCCAAAAGAGTTGATTTACGACCAGTGTTGCAATACATCTCATACTCCATGTATTTCTTGTGAGTGTGTGTGGAAATTGTGTCCTACAATGACCTTGTGCAAGATGCACTAGATAACGGGATATATTTTCCAGAAGATGAAAATGGGTGTATGGAATAGAATGAACTTCTCCTTCCTATGTAGTGTATGCAGAAAATGCAATCCCTTGTCCCTTGAATGGATGATAGATGAATGCCTTTGAGTGCTTTGAATGCCTTTCAATGCAAGATTAGGTAATAGTGTCATGCTTAGTGTTTGGTCCTTTATTTTGAACCCAAAACTATGTATTTATATGATTCCCTTGTTTAAATTTTGTATTTGACAATTGGAAGGCTGACCCATAAGTATAAAAGATGCCCAAAAGATAAAAGAGACCCAAAAGAAGCGAGTGAGGTGGAAAAGGATCGGGGCACCTAAGCACTCCTATCCTAGATGGGTGCTTTGTTGTCTGAAGCCATAAAAGATAAATAAGTAAAATACCGACTGGGTTGTAGGGTGTAAAAGACAAAATAAAAGACAATAAGAAAAGGAAAAAGGCCAAAGACAATTGTCAATTAGTAGTTTTATTTCTTAGGAATCATAGGAACGCTAGTATGTGTTTAGGACCTAAAAATGTACCCAATTATGTGATTTTGTGTCTATATTTTCCCCCAATTTATATTGTTGAGTGAATATTCAATAACATAAAGTAGCTAGAAGATACATACCTAATAACCATGTAGAGTGTGCGGTGAAAAGTGTGATGAATGGACAAGTGAAGGGTGAAATGATGTAAAGTGGAGCATGGAAACTAGGAAATGAAAGTGACCCTAGGGGGTGAAGCATATTCATTATATTTTTTTGTACTTGTTGTTGTGCTTATTATTTATGCTTCTTGTAAGGCCAAACCTCTAAAAAGAAGAGAAAGAATGTAGTCAAAGTCTCGTATATGATAGATCATAGAAAAATGTGCTTAAGCATGTAAATGTATGTAAAAAGTGTGTAAAAGGAAAGTGTGCACCTGATGTCGAAGAGTGTAAAAATATAGAAAAGTGTCATGAACTATTGTGAAGAGTGATTTTTTGGGCAATCTCATGCCAAAGAGAAAGTGTTAGGGAGATAGGTATAATGTTACTCTCCTTCCATGAATTTTCCCGATAAACACCATTGCAGATGGTGTGCCCCGCTTTATTCTCGAGTTGTATAAAATTAGTTCCAAATTTTTTTATGAGTTATACTGATTGAAATGGAGATAGAATGCATTCTTCTACTAGAGGATTGTTCTGTATTATAAAAACTAATTTATGAACTGTGATGATTTGAGAAAATAAGTGTATCTACCCCAAAACATAGGCACCCAAGGGAGATCGGGAGCACCAAGGCACTAATGTCTAAATTTGGGCACTTTGGTGTCTATGTTTGATTGAGGACCCAAGTCATATTATGGGTCATTTATGTAATCAGTAGCCTATGTTGATACTTTGTATTGTACTGTGCATATATAAACTATTGTATGGGGTGATTTTTCACCCAATGTATGCTCCCCTTGTTTGGGGTGTATGTGACGTCGGTAGGAGTGTGCATCCCAAAAGAGAGGTTGTGATGCTGATCTAAATTTTATCCCTACGAGAGGGTATGCGCATGGTAGAAACCAAGGCACACACAAAAAAGGTGGCTAACAACATGTGTTAGTAGAAAAAGTAGTAAACATGTAATGGAAGACAATGTAATCAAGAAAGATAGACCACAAAAAGTGGGTTTCATACATGGGACATCACTCACAATGTTGTAAGACAATTAGGGCCAAAACAACCAAAATCATACAAAAAGTGATTAAAAAGACATAGGGCATAAGCTGCAAAAAATGACATATAATAGAAAACAATGTCAAGCAAGATGTAATAGACAACCATGGTGGTAAATAGTCTTGCAATGAAAATGCTACACATGAAGCACATGTTAGCATTTTAGAAAGATAAAAAGTATGTCAAAGCGTGTATAGATAAATGGAAAGTAGTAGTGAATAATGAAACAATAATACCTGTGATGTGTAAGAGTATAAATGTAGATGCCCCTAGGAACCTCGATGGGACTGGTAATAAGTACAAAGGCCAAACATCATTGCTGCATGTAAGAACCTATAATTTCTGCATTAACGAGAGACCAAGTGAATGTACATGTGTATATAGAAAGATAATGACATACATAATATCTCGGTTAACAAAGGTAAATTGTGTCATGTAAGTAGTATAAGTAAGCAAGAATATGAGTAACCAAGATATGCAATATGTTGTGTATGAGTGAAATGGAATGGTATGTAATATGAATGTGATAGGAGCAACATGCCCCCAATGGATGTGTATGAGTATGAGATGAGGTTCATTTATAAAATACCCCTCAACAATCAAGAATGAACCATAGAACAAGAGTGCATCATCGGGAAATGGTTTGAAAATGAGATGCTAGAAAGATGTATTATGAAGTACAGAGCATGAAGAGTGAATGGGGTGAGGTTCATTTCAGATTTAGACCCTCAACAGTCAGTATGAACCGTGGAACTAGAGTGCATCATAGGGTAATGATGATACAAGGTATGTATCAAAGGGTTTGTAGTGATGCTTAGGAAATATTAGACATTAAGCATGGAGCATCAAGTGCATGAGATGATAGAGACATTTGATAGCAATGTAAGGGGGAAAATCTATGATTCCCCCAAGTATGTGAGTGATGGAGATCTATGCGGTGATGTGAGAAGGACCATGCCATGGTGGCGAGAGATTGAAATGTGTCTTGGCCATCAATATAAGGAATAGTTTGTTTGAAAAAATGAATTAGAAATGAAAGTGGAGTAGGGTGGGGAGAGATTTTTAATGGCGGTAGATTATGTGGGATTTATAACACTGTATAAGACTTGATAGAAGGAGAGGTTGAAATGATTTTGAGAGGAATTTGTTTAGGAGGATCTTGAATTGTTATAGAAGGAACATTAGTAACGATGGTATGATGCTCATGAGACATAGATGAATCAGATTTAGGAACCCATTGAGATGTAATAATTGAAGATGAACATGTAGCAGTATGTTGTGCAACAAATGAGATAAGACCACAATGCTTAAGGTGGCCAATTTGTCATTGTAGAGCATAGCAATCATTGTCATTATGTTCATTGGTTCGATGATAATTGCAATATGGATGACCTTGGTATTTTCAAGCTGATAAGGAGGATAGTAATGAGTAGATGGTAAGTTGATATATTGATGAGCGATGAGACAAGGAAGAATATCATTTTGTTTAGCATTGTGATCAAAATTAAGAGGTGTGGGGAGTGGTAAGACTTGAGGTTCACTAATATGAGCACATGTAGAAGACATAGAATTAGGATGAGGAGAATGAGATGTAGAAGGAGAACTAGCATGAGCTTGAGAAACATCCTTGAGATGTTGGATTTCAGATTTAAGAGATGTAATTGTTGTTTCCATAGCTTGAATTTTTTCTTGAAATAAATAATGTAAAGCTTGGATGGACTCTAGGATAGGTTGATTAGATGGAGGATTAGGAACAATAGAGTCATCAGATAGATGATAAAAATGACACTTACTTGAGTAGGTGATGTATTGCAAGGGAGATACATAGTGTCTAGGGATTTTTGGAGAACAAACTTGTAATTGGGATGCATTTGAAGTAAATCATGTAAAGAAATTTGAGGAATTTTAGGATCCATGAGAGAAGAAAAATGAGGATCCAAGAGTATTCGAAGTTAGGTTCACCAAATGATTTAACAAAAATATAATTTTTGTAAAACCATAATTCTAGAGTAACTAAATCTAAACTATGATATATAGTTGTTAGATACAATATGAAACAAGAAACAAGAAAATAAAATATGAAACCTTAAGTGCAAGAGAGATAGGAATGGACTTAGCTGATTTGCACTTGATCTGGGATTGATGCAGATCGGAAAAACTACTCAATAGAAAGTAAATTCGGAGCTCACGGATAAGGCCGAAATAGGGTGCCTAGAATAGGGTAAGACCTTTCTTGGGTTCCTGTGACTACGAAAATTCTTAGAACTTGATCTTTACTATTTTGCATAAGTGTCGTTGATATTCGTTGTTGGTTGTCTATATGTCGCACCTTGATTGCCAAGTATACCTCAGTAACTGAAAAATAGATGTTCACCTGCAAGACCCACAAAACCACATCAATTACAAAAAGAGAAAGATGCAATATGGGGAGTAGGACTAACCCCAACGGTCACCCGACAGAGTGAAATTATGACTAAGCACTGCACTACATCTCAAACTCCATGTAGTTCTTGTGAGTGTGTGTGGAAATTGTGCCCTAGGATGACCTTGTGCAAGATGCACTAGATAATGGGCTAGATTTTCTAGAAGATACAAATGTGTGTTTGGAATAGAATGAGCTTCCCCTTCTTATGCAGTGTACATAGAAAATGCAGTCTCTTTTCCCTTGAATGTATGTTATATGGATGCCTTTGAGTGCTTTGGATGCATTTGGATGCAATCTTGGGTGATATTATGTATGCTTAGTGTTTGATCCTTTATTTTGAACCCATAACTATGTATTTATAGGATTCCCTTGTTTGAATTTCATAATTGACAACTGGAAGGCTGAACCATAAGTATAAAAGATGCCCAAAAGATAAAAGAGACACAAAATAAGTGAGTGAGGTGGAAAAGGCTCAGGGGGCACACAAAGGGGACATGACATAGAGAAAATGTATAATAATCCTAAATTCAACTTTTCAAGAGTTTGCAAACAACTTAATTTAGTCTCTGCAAATGAGGATCATTTACAAGCCAAAAGGGCCTAAAAACTGGTAATAATGACAAATATCATCATGAATGGAAACATCATCCTCATACCCTATCCTAACATCCTATAATACTATCCTTTCAACTCCCTAAGTCATCTCCTTTCATGAAGTACTCACAAACATTCACCTCTCTTGAACTTGCTTTTGGTCTCTCTCCACTAGCTATGTCTCAAGAATACAATTCTAACCTTTTGCTTCCTTAGAATATTCTTGAGCTATTCCCCCTATTCATGCACTTTAAGACACTATTACACTCACTAAATAAATAAAATCAAACAATCAAGATACTACCCTTCATTGGTTTTATCAAAACCTGTCTCCATGTGCCCTTAAGACAATGTGTTTTTGCAACATTCATGCTTGAAGGCTTCTAGAACTACCTAAAGAACCTTATAAACTCTATTAGTGTTATTTTATCATATCCAAGGTGCATTAAATTTTTTATACTATTGGCTAGATTTTCTGCATAGCACAAAACCTAGGAAGTCATGAGATAAATCTCCCTCATTTAACCGGTGAGGCTCTCGTGTCGATTTTGTCAATTTAAGTATGCTTTGATATCTTCTAAATGGGGTTTTACTTTAACTACTCAGTTCATGAACCATAATTGAATAATTCTACAGCAAGTAAGCAATTGTTTAAAGAAAGGAAAATTTATAGAAGAAGGTAATTACATAAACACATAGAAGAAATGGGGAAGATGTGCATCCCAATCAGTAGATGGCGAGTTGATTGCATGCACATAGAAGAATCCAATAGATATAAACACGAATTATAAAACAAAGGTAGCTCTAGATCCGATCTAAAATAACACAAAGTTTATTACGAAATCTAAGATTAAAAGTAAGAAACATAGTACACCGTGACACAAAGTTCTCCTGAAACCTGCTCCTTTGTATTCCTTTACTCCAAATGGCTCTCGGGGTTCAAAGCAAAAGTCTAGAACACAAGATTGTTGCTTACAAATTCTAGTCATTAACTCCGGAGGTTCTTCTCCTACTTATATAATGTAGGAGGGAAAGTACAAATAAGAAGTCTAACTAAACTAAAACAAAAACAACAAGTAAAGATGACATTTGATAATCATCCTCCACTAACTTCTCTTTAAGTGACACATATATCACTTAACTAATAGAATGGTTCCACATGACTTTAAGTAATGGTTGCAAAACTAATAACTTAAAGTTTTATAATTTCATCTAGGAACATAGAAAATAGAAGAAGAAAGAATAGAAGAAGAAGTCATGCCAGCTATAACATTTATGTCTTCTTTTTGTTCTTATATCGGATATACTTGTCGAACATGTGATTCAACATCTTCCCATCTATTTTAGCCACTGCTTCCTTCTCTGTCCTAAACTATAGCAATCCTTCATTCAACACTTTGATGCACGCCTCCACATCTTCCAAGCTCGGCCCAAACCTTGTAATATCCACTGCAGCGCCACCAGCCTGCTAATAGAATTCATTGTGAAAGGCTTAGTAGCTTTATCAATTCTCTTTTGTACCATCAGAAGAGACCCTTTAAGGGAATTAGGAACCTTACTAGGAACAATCCACACATATGAAGTAACATTCCCGTCCACTCTCTCCTCAATGAAAGAAATGATACTGTCTGGTAAGGATGATGTCCTACTCTCAAGTGCCTGCATCCTCTTCAGCAAAACTCTGCAGATCTCCAAACGGAAAGATACTGCAAACTCTAGCTGCTTCCCCTTCTCGACTGATCCGTCTGGTACAATTTTCTCTACAACCAATACATCTCTTGGTAGCTTGTTGATCTCTCCCAAAGTACTCAGGTTACTCTCAGCAACTGTGTTCATGTCCACTGTGCTCGTCACCAGTTGCTGTAGCTGATTTGCTGCATCACTCATAACCTTTAGATGGGCTGACACTTCTCCAAGTTATACAGAAGCTTGATGAATAATCAAATCCTTCCATTCATCAATAATTTTTACTTGATTACTTGCATCCTCCATTTCCTGCGTAAGATGATCACTCACTTGTTCTCGAAATGGGCTGAATGTAAGGCTTAACAACCTTGGCTATGATCTCACACAACTGAGATACCTGCTTATGAATTTCTTCTTTCTCCGCCTTTTCACTGTCAAGCCTAAGGAATAGAGCATCTATCAATGTTTGTGTGTCCTGCTTCAATCCTTCAGTGGTGGCTTGACCGAGGGGTACTTTGGTTACTATCACATCTTCTGCCATGAGCTCATCCTCCTTCTTTCCTTCTACCGAATTGACATCTCAACAAACTTCTCTCCCGAATCCTTGATGATCAACCTTGAAGTTACCTTAGCAACTTTAGGCCTTCTGTCTCTTCCACCCAGATTTTGGAGTAGCTATAAGTCGTGCTCCTCTAAGTTCATCTCCATTCTCACTTCTGGAACCAACTGCGAAGCCAACCATTCCGAGAAGTTACTTCTAAGAGAATGAGAAGTCGCTGACTATACTACCATCTCCCGCTCTACCTCCTCTCCATCAGAAAGTGCCGCAGTGTTATGGTTGCCATCCTCTGAATCATCCAAGGACAAAGCTCTTTCAAACTCTGCCATCTGCAGCTTCAACATCTCCTTTGGAACAGGTGCTGAATGGAGTGGCTAAGGAGAGAAGATGAATGTCACCGGATTCAGTAGAGGCATGGAAGTATCCTGCTGCGGTGCAATAATTGGTGAAGTATCTTGGGTCTTTGGAGAAGTCAAAGATAAAGCCATGGTCGTAGAAGTGCTCTTCTCCTTTGATTGAGATCTTCTGTGTACTTTCAACTTCTCATACTTTCTACTACTTTCTCCCCCGTGCTTCCTCTTGAGAGAATCTCCTGTACCAAAGTTTCCTGTGACTTGATTCATCAATGCTTCATCAAGGCAATATCCCTTCAAATCGTGCTTGATTTGAAGTATTCACCAAAACAACTCCAGATCTTTCTTCAAGTGTATGGCAACCTCCTATGTTATCCTGAAGTATGGCTTTATCTCCTCCCATTTGATGGTAAGTGTCAAGTACCACATTCCCATCATCTTTAAGATCCGCAGGTATCCACGCTAGTCCAAAGTTGAACACTTGCTTTCTTTGACAGTTTGTTGAAATCTTTTTTTCTAACCTCGTACTCACTTTTGCACTTCATCCAAAAATCTTCTAATGAAGGCACATGTGCGTAATCCTGGGAGATCATCTTCCTGGCTACTCCAAATGGATCGAATTTCAGCCGTGTAGGGAAGAAATCTTTCTCATACTCGGATAACATTTGCATCTCCATCCTCCGAGCTCTATGAATGTTAATGCAACTGTAATGTCCCACAGTGATTGGGAAGAAGCTCGTAGACTTGTGCCGCTTTGACTGAAGGTCGTGTAACTCTACAAGTTTCCTGCTCAGCTCCATCACGATCAATCTATCATTCGGATACCTGGGCATCTTTATTTGTTCTCCAGAAAAGCCCATAACCCTGAGGTATGTGAAATCTACAAATTGAATGAATAGACTGCCAATCTTGGACACGGCTTCCCACGCTTCCTTGCTTACCTTGTTGGCCTTTAAGTCTTTGTCTAGCCTGTAAATGAAATCATAGAAGAATTCATCATTGACCACTTTGGAATCTTTCTCGCATGCAGGTACAGTAAGCTATGGGTAGCACTCGAAAATGGGGTCCTTAGAAAGAACACCACATCTATCCAACTTGGAAAAGACACCTTGTGAAGCTGCAACATACACCAAGTAGGAAGTCATTTTGAAGCTGAAAGTACACTTCATGTTCTGAAGTTGCTCACCAATGTTATCACTAATAATTTTTGACCAATTGATTATGGAATCAACCTTGTTGACTTCAATGGTCCTGATGAAAGCATACATCCATGTACGGAAAGTGTAAGCATTCACCTCGCCATTCATCCTGCATAGCAATTTGACCACATCATCGACCTCCTGCACCAAATTGGACCGCAGAAGAGTTCTCGGGAACTTTGAAGGAGATCTAGGCTTCTTCATATATCAGCTATTCATTATGCTCACACAATCAACTCTATGCTTCTCCCACCTGTTGCCAGCATCTTGAAGACTAATGGAAGTTACCACCTTTAGTACTAGAATCTTCAAACAATAATTGATGAACTTTGCGTCTAAATGAATTATTGTCTTTCCCGTAGCATCACGCACTGATCTGGATGAAGGATGGTAAGATCTAGCACACTCCATAACAAACTCTTGTAACTGGGCTGTGCATGGAAAGACTGCATCTCAGATAATTGCACTTTGCTTTTAACCACACGCATGAGTGAAGTCTTTCCCGCTCTGGATCTATCAATCAATTCGGAAAGAGGTTCCGGACCTAGATCTATGTCTCCTATGTCTACAAGTTTGGAAGCAATGCATGACTCCATCGTGCTTTCTTTTTCATCTCTCTTCACCATGGCTTTGTCTATCTTTGTTTGAATAATTCTTTTTCTTCTTACTTGGCCGGATTTCTTCAAAACTGGTGTAGATCTGGACAATTCTTCAGATTCGGAGGATATATGCAATGTATTGGACATTGATTAAAGCTCCTTTTCTTTTGTAAAGCACACTATAATGAATTCCTACAATTAATTTAGACAAAAATAGCCATCGGAGCATGAATAGTGAATTTTAATTATAAAAATCTACACTTTTCAAGCATGCTGCCCCAAAAATTGATGTTTAATTTGCACATAAAGAGAGCATGAATCCTTTCAACAACACTTGAGCACCTGTAACACCTATGCAAACAATTATGCAGACAAAGATCAACCTCCTTCAAAGCATGCACCAAATCTGGAAGCTTTTAGCCTTGTTTCCACCTTGCCTGAGCAAAATCCTTCTTCAAATGGGGCGCACTTTTCCTCTGGGCTGCACTTCTAACCTGTGAATTAATTTAATTCATCCTTATGGCAGCCCATGCTTATATAACCCTCACAATTCTATAATTAATAATTGCCCTTCCTATTCCTGGCAATTAATTAATTAAAAATCATGTTTTTCTCTTTAAAAATAGCATGTTTAAGGACAACCATCCAATAAATTAAATTAATCCAATTTAATCCTTCACACTTCACTTCACTTAAGCTTCACAGTGTGCCTTGACCATAGCCACTGAAAATAGAATTTAATTTAATGATTTAATGCCTTAAAAATCATTAAATATGTCCCAAATGGGGCGCACTTTTTGACATGAAAGGGGGCAGCCTTTAAATAAATTAAATTTAATCTATTTAATCCATTTCTTTTATTCCCTTTTGACTTGTTGACTTCTTCCAAGCTTGGGCACACTTTTTAGAAGAATAAATTAATTAAAATAATCACTTAAAGGCTGCCATCATCTCACCAAAGGGGGCACACTTTTTTGCACAATATAATTCTATTTTTAAGAATTTTTCACAATGGGATTCTTTACCCTGCAAGGCAGCCTCGGAAATCCCATGATCCACTTAAGTGATTTGACTTTGACAATGGGATTATTTACCCTACAAGGCGGATACAATAAAATCCCATGATTTCACTTAAGTCACTTTCCTTTTATTTTATCATGGGAATTTTTACCTTGCAAGGGAGGCAATAAATTCCCGCCTGCCTATAGCCTCTAACTTTCCCACTGCAGCTTAAGTGAATTTTATATCACGGAAAAAATACCCTGCTAGGTAGGTATAAAATTCTCACCTTGCCTGCTACTTCTATTTTTCCCATTGCAGCTTGAATCCTTTGTTTTCCAAAAAAGTGCCCAACCTTGCAGGGGCCTTTTCGTGCACGACTTCACTTTTTTCAAGTGATCTAGATCTCCGATGGCGACTTCCTCTAAGTATAACATGCATATATGTTTTCCAGCTGCTCTAGGCCAAAAATCGGGCTTACCCGGCAAAGGAATTGTTCTAGAGAAATTTCACAGAAAACGAAACGAGACAACACAAAAACATGAAAAATTGCCAAAAGGCACAAATAAAGCCCAAAACTTATTCCAAGTTAAAACCCTTCTGGTACATAGGAATAATGACATGTTCGATCATAACAGAGTTAAAATGGAGTGCAAATAGCCTCATACGGGGCTCAAAATAATTAAATACAAATTTCTCGCAGACAAATCTCGATGACAGAATATAACAATTTTGGGCATCTGGGTATTTAGCGAAAAAGGCTAATATGGCTCCTTGGGAATATCTTGACGTAATGCAAGAACTTTCGAAATAAAAACATAAAACGAACAATTATTTTAAAAGTACAAATTTTTTTCGGATAGGGTAGTCACATATTTTAGGATGAAATCAAGGTGACACCATATACCCTAACTATTTGGTTTGCTCCTTCTTTCTCACTTTTTCTCTTTTTACTCACAGTCTCCCTACTAGCCCAATCAACAACCAAATGCGGTCATAACTTACTTTTCAGAAACTTCAAGAAAAATCCTTGACATATTCTACCACCCATTATCAAGTTCTCTTCATGGAAAAAGACTCAAGTTTGAATTCAAGCCATAAGACCTAGTTCCTTTGCAAAAGTCCCATCACAATTAGGCTTAGACTGTGTTTTCCCTATCCTCTTGAGAACTAGTAAGAAAATATTCAAAAGTAGCCATTGAAATTCAACAATTCCTCTTATAACAGCTCAAGGGCTTACCCAAAATGGTTTTTTTATTTTTAGGGTCCAATTTATTGATTAATGGTTTTACCACACATGCTTCCTAAAAAACCTAAATGTGTCTTAACCTAACTCGAGAAGCTTCTTTCTTGATATGATTTCATCTCGTAGTTTGATTCAAGATTTCAAATTTTCTATGGAGGTTTGTTTCAACACTTGAGTAGAGTCTTTCCTTACTAGTAAGGATGGACACATCGTAAAAACACAAGAATTGCTAGTTTTTCTCCTTGATACCTATAGGGAACCACTCATAGTTCAAAGAAAAGAATTTCAATATTACCCAATCTATAACATTGAATGAAATTGCATGCATAACATCAACTAACCTCTCTTAGACTTTGCACTCTTGTCCATAATCTTCATACAACACGCTTCCAAGTAATAACATCCTATCTTTTTCTCGAGTCACGCTCTTCATGCTTCTACACACACATGCAATGTAAATCACATCTCAGTCAACTTAAAGCCACAACCTAGCCTTCAAATCATTCATTTACCACTTTATACTCCATCCACCACAAGTAAGGCATTCCTAGCTTCTATCACAATGGATCATAACTATCACTTGAAGGCATTTCATCAAGGACACAATTTACACACACACACACACACACACACACACACACACACACACACACACACACAATTTGCATTTTCTCAAGGTATTTGAATATGCAACAAAGACACCACAAGAAGTTACCTTCCAACCTCATGAACAATACCATTTTACTTATCTTGAAGATCTTAGAGAGATTCAAACACAACGAGCATCAATACTAACATATGATGCCTTTGCACACACAATTCAATGTTGATTTATGACCGAACAAAGTATATACTACACATGCAAATCAATTTGCAAAGGATTCAACTTATAACTTATTCATCATATGATCAAGTCATCTTACCCACACATTGAAACTTGCTCTTAATCCAATATCAATTGTAGGAGAGGGTTATAAAAGCATTAACACCATAACACAAATGAGGCCATCTACTAAAGAAGTCATTTTCTTACGCACAAAACTAGAGTTTCCTTACTATTCACTACATCACATTACAAAAAGATGAGCATTATCCCTTATAACATTATCTTCTTCCTCTGTCACCAAGGAATGCCTTCAAAAATGACTAGCACTCTTGCTATATTCAAATTTACTCACATGCATGTACCTACTCTTCACTCATAACTAACATTTACTATTGAATCTTGAACTTCCATACAAGGAGGGTTCATAACTACCCCTTTTACATTATTTCAAGCATCTAAATGATCCTATATCACAAAATTAATCAATACACACCCCTACCACCTAACAAGACACCCAAAACACTATAACCAACACCTCATGTTCTTTGACATACCTTTATAATGGAATTACATATCTTGGAGGGAAAGACTCCCATTTGAATTTCAAATTTACTCACTATTATCATGACTTCATATATCCTAGAACTCTCCCAAGATGCCATAACTAGGAAAATTGATACTTTAATGCCTCTTGATGATGCTCCCGCATCGGGACAAGGGCACTGAGCACTCCTATCTTGGTGGGTGTGTGGTGTGCAAGCCATAAAAGATAAATAAGTAAAATATCGACTGGGATGTAGGGTGTAAAAGACCAAGTAGAAGACAATAAACAAAGGAAAAAGGCCAAAGACAATCTTCAATTACTAGTTTTCTTGCTTAAGAATCATATGAATGCTTTTATATGTACCCAAGTGTGTGATTTTGTGTCTACAAACCCTTAGCGATAGGAGACCTAACTTAACACCGTTCCTAAAAATTTACACCAAACTTTCCTGGATATTTTTATGAACATGAAGAGCACTTACTATACATGCTTCCACATAAATGTTGTAATATGAAACTTTTCCATTCATGACTGTAATGAAAATTTTATTCAAAACAAGGCTGAAATTGTACCTTACTAGTTGACTTGGAGCTACAAAATACCACCAAAATGAATTACTTGGAGTCCTTTACATTCCCAAAGCATCAAATTATATTCCTTGATTCATTTTAGGACCAATCTCTTCATGTTTTGGCTATGAATCCATTATGAGGGTTTGGGGAGGGTTTGGAGTGACTTCCACTGTTAAAATTCATTCATAAAGCGCAGACCACCATTCTTCCTCATTCTAACTCTGGAGTGGTCTAAATTCTATGTTATAACACTGGTAAGAGGCTTAGGGTACCATGTAGAGGTTTTACGTACCATTGAGGTCTTCAAAGTTGACCTTTGAGTTGGGGAAGAGCATTCTAAAAGCTCTATTTCACTAAAAACATCATAACTTCAAACATTTTATTCATTTTTCCTTGAAATTTGGACCACAAAACCACGATAGGTACCTTCACATGTCCTAAGGCTTGGTTTCTCATATATACACATATACCTTCTTGAAAAATCTTATTTGTGCATCCTAAACCTGTTTCTTGCTATCAAGGACAATAATGAGAATGACCCTAAACATGCCTCCAATAGCTAAGTTATGGCTTGAAACACCTTATACATGTCCTCTAAAATGTTACATTATTCTCCACATGCTTTGCTTCATCTTTCTTAGCCTTGATTTACATCATTATCCAAGCTAATCCTATACTAGGTCTTAAACATAGGCCTAATTGAGATAGTTTGCACCAAAAATCATCATGCCCATCCCATTCTTAAACATGTAGACCATCAAACATGTTTCTCATGCCTTTATAATCATTTCCCCATCTATTTAGTCCCATCAAACTCTAAATATAACCTCACGGTCATCATCGACCCTACTCGGTCATCGTCGACTGATCCACATCAACTTTGTTTTTATCCCACAACCCTTGACTATCATCTACCCTACAACCGTTGTTATACCTGTTATTGTTTTCTTGTTAATTTATAATTAATGAAGTTAGCTACTAAAGAAAGCTAAAAAATTAGAATATGGAGGGTTTAAGGTACCTCAAATGTGTGATGGATGAATGGGCGCAAAATTAAGTGATCCTTACTGCAAGCTCGATAAACCTACAAAACTAAAATAAAAATTGATTAGATAGTATATGCGGGGGCTACCCAAAAATGCCATCTCCAAGAAGTGTTACCTTCCCTTCACGGATGTCAACCCCTGTTTGATAAAGGAAAGTGATATAAACAACTATATAACATGTAGAAACAAATATAAAACATAATATGAAACTGATAGAAACAAATGTAAAAGTAGTGATCTAATCTAAATGAAATTGAAATAAAAACTTACAGGTGGGTCAACAACAACCCAGTTACATACGAGGTAGGTCAATGATGACCTAAGTGAGTTGATTTGGAGAACAATGTAAATATGCGGACTGTAGATATTTGGATGCAAAATGGATGTAGAGGAAGTCTCAGATGCTAAAAGTGACCTACGAGAAGGGAATCTGAGGCAAAAGAAACCAAAGGATGATAAAAAATAGAGGTAAGGAGGGATTAATTGAAAAACAGGACCAAAGTTGATGACAACCAAAGTGGGCGATGGCAAGTGGGGTGCACACATGATTTATTCAGGTGTGATAAAGAAACAAGATGGTGGTTTGTGGAGTTTGAGGATGGCGAGTCAAAACGCAGATACAAAGAAAGGATTTGGAGACATAAAAGCACAGTAATAGAAGACCGGGTCCACGGTGACCTAGGTGGTGACGGTGACTATAGCAAAGTAGAACAAGGTCGAAGACAGATGGATGGAATAGATGACTGCGCAAGCAGGTTGGAAGAGAAGGATGAAAATGGAGCTTTGATCTGTTCTTGAACCTGCAAGATGTTAGATCTAACAAAATAGTAGTGGACATAACAAAAGTTGGCATAAAAAGCAATGTAAACCTCCCAAAGTCATGCGAGTGATGAAATATTTTAAGGATTTGTAAGAAGATTGACATAGTTGCTGAGATGCTCTGGTTCAAAGATGGATTCAAAGAATGCAAGAAAATCAAGTGTTTTATCGGGGCCCATGTGTTTTTTCTCTTTCTTTTTGGAAAGTGAATAACTTAGTCTTATAGGGTCAATGACGACTGGGTTGGGTCTCCACCGACTATGGGGAAACTTTCCCCAATGGGGTTGATTTTGTGACCTAGTTACGATTTTAGGTTTTTACGAATGGGAAAAGCACTTTAAATATTGTAGGAGGGAAGAGGTTGTTTAGGGATGTGTCATGGGTAGTTAGGAGATAAAGATAGGTAGGATAAAATCTAGAAAAAGTGTAGGGATGTAGATTTAGAATAAATGCATCCTAAAAGGAAAGTCCATTAGGGCTAGTGGATATTAATTAATTAATGAAGATTAATTAATCAATGTTAATTAATGAGGATTAGAGGTGATGGGATAATAAATGGGCATTCAATTAAATTAATGTTAAGGGAATGAATTAAATTAAGGGGGCTCTAGCTAGGATAATGGTGAAATATGTGCGCGCGGGTGAACAAGGGTAGAGATACCGATTTTAGGTGTCTATATTTTCCCCTTTTGTCAAGTGGTTTTGCATTGCTAGCAAGCTCATGAGACAAAAATGGCGAGACATAAAGAGTATGATGAGGATTGATAAAATTTTGATGATGAGCTCCCCCTAAAATAAGGGATCAATAATGTTAAGGGGAATTGATGACGCCTTTGAAAAAGGTAGATGATGAAGGAAGGTGGGTGAAGAAAAATGGGTAAAAGGATAATGCAAGGAAATATGCCCCAAGAAAAAATGATCGCAATAACAATAAAAATTATGGTGGTGACTTTGATATCACGTGGTTGGGGACACAAGGCGGTCTCAATGGAGATGGTGACAATGCTCTATGGGCCAGTGAGTGGGTGAAAATCACTGCAAAATGGAGAGAATCCAATGGGAAACCTCTCAAATGGATGTGAGTTGGGATGACCAATGGGTCATAAGAAAACATCAAACTATGCACAACTAAATGTGAAAATAATGCAAAATCCTTCATACATGAGGAATCGAGCAAAAGGGTATGCATCCGTAATGGATAAGGATGAAAATAATGGTGCCTTGACACGGGGGCATGAGAATGGAAAAAAGGTAAAGTGAAAAATGGTGGTGAAATAATATGCCCCAAAGGGGGAGCGAGTATGGCCACAAAGGAAAATAGGAAATGAATGGCCCCGATTCTCCCGAGTCTATGATAAATTTACTAAGTCTATGGCCAGCTATGAGAAGTGTCACGTAGAATGGTTTAATTTTCTCATTAGGTGAGGTGACTACAGCCACAAGATTTGGTTGGGATGTGAAAGAGGGAGTGGGAAAAATACCTTTAGAAGTGTTGGATGAAGTTTTGGAATGGGAATTGACAAAGTGGACCATTTTGACAAAGGCTTTTGGATGGGTTTGATAAAACTCACCTCTGAAATATAGATTTTTTTTTTCTTTAGGTGGTCAATGATATCAAAAGATCCAGAGGTGGATGGGGTATCATCACTAGGAATCCTAGGCTTATCAAGTTTTGGAGCTGGAGAATAAGAAGTTTTAGAAGCAGGAGTAGAAGAAGAAGAATTAGCAGAACTCACCTTTTGCGTGGATGCAGTGGGAATAGGAGATCCTCTTCTTGCAATCACTGGAATAGTCGTGGGATGCTCCTTAGATTTTTAGTGGGCTACATCACTTTTTCTCTCTTGTTTGTCTACTCCCGAGTCATAACAACATATGACTCACCGTTCATCTCTGCCACTACTTCATCATAATCTTCTTCATCAATGCCCTCAGTAGTGAGGAAATTAACTCGAGATCCATCAAGTTCTTCTAGTTCTTCCTCAGCCTCTTCTCCAGGTTCTTCAAAGTCTTCATTAACCTCTTTGTCATCAATTTCTTCAACCTCACAAGTTGCATTAATAGGGACCTTGATGGGTGGTCCTTCGATTTCCAACCTTGTCTAGAGAAGAAGGAAAACAATTTTTAGGTTGAAAGTTCTTCCTTGGAACATCTTGATAAGGAGCATGCTGAGCCAATTGTTTCTTGATGGAAATGAGGTCATTGGCAAGCTTCGTACTAACTGATCTACATTAGCTCCAGGAGTAGAGGAAGAGGAAGAAGAATTTTTGGATTTGGAAGAGTCTCTTTTCAATTTTCTAGACATGATCAAGTCATCTTCAACACTGACGGCTAATCTCTGATCATCATCCAAAGTTACAAGATTGGCTCTTCTCAAATAAGCACACTTCGGGAAATTGAGTGTTTAGGAAGAAACCTTTTGAATTTGATCCACAGGCGGTGTTTTGTGGGATCTTGTTAATCAGCTTATTGAACTTGGCCAAAAATTATCTCATGCACTCTTATCTTTCTTTCTTGATTTGAGAAATATGGGCTAGAAAAGCATGCACATCTTCTCGTAGGTTTGAAACAGTTCTCAAATTCAATTCTCATGGTAGTCTAATTGGTGATGGTCCCAGCGGGAGATGGTAAAACCAATCTACCACATTGTCCTGCAAAGTCTCCACAAAAATCCTCACAGAGACATCCTCATGTTCAACTCCAAGGACTCCACATGCAACTATGAAGGCTGCAATGTGTTCATCAGGATGTACCTTGCCATCACCTCTGAACTTGGGAAATTTCTTTTTGTTACCCCTGGGTAACTCATGCAAAGGTTGAGGGAGGGAAAGAGGCCCAACTCATTGGCCCCAAGGTAATGGAGTTGCCATCCTTGGAAAAATTTCTTGAAGTGGAACTGAAACACCAGCAAGAATTAAAGCATGAAGATTAGGGTTGAGTTGTTCTTGAGGGATACCACTCCCAAAAGCTCTATCTTCAACAGGGGGTGTGCTTGTAGAATGAGCTCTTCTATTTCTTCTTGTCGGACATGAGGAACAAAAATGTTTGTGAGCTACAAGTCTAAAATGACAAGGGGTGATGTATGTAATGATCGTGGAGTTTTCACCGGAAGGGAGAACCCATCCATGAGGAAAATACTATGGGAAGAGTCATGGCGCCCATATTTAAGGTCATATCAAGGAAAGTGATGGTGATAATGATAGATGGAAGAGGTTAATGATGGAGGAATGATATAAAATATATGACTAAGAGCTCATTGGTAAACAAGCTAATAGTAGAATGGTCACAAGTGCAATGTAGTAAGAGGTTCCACTTCTGGTTTACCATCAAGAGAAGCCAAATGATAAGCTCCCGAGCCATACTTATGTGTGATAATGTATGGTCCAATCCAAATGGGGAAAAATTTTTCATGTTGGATCCATTCTAGAGTAGTAATGTTATGATTTTCCTTAAGGACAAGGTCACTGATGTTAAAGTCATACTCTTTGCGGTACTTATTGTAAGCACTCTTGATGCATTCTTGATAAATATTATGGTGGTTTATTGAACAATTCGAGCTATGCTAGATGGTCCTGGTGATAATATTCATCATAAATGAAGTCACGACGAGACATGCACAAGGACGGAATTTGAACTTCAAAAGTAAGGACAACTTCGGAACCGTAAACAAGTGAGAGGGTGTAGCCCCTGTAGAAGTGCAGATGTTGGTTCGATAAGCCCACAAAGTGAAGGGAAGATGGAGATGCCAATTATGATCATGCTGGTCAATGGTCTTTGCAAGAATGTTTTGAAGGGTTTTATTAGTTGCTTCGGCTTGGCCATTAGCTTGAGGATAATATGGTGAAGAGAAACTAAGTTGGATATTGAATGAGTCACAAAATTTCTTGAGATATTTGTTTTTAAAGGACTTTCCATTGTCCATGATGAGTTTGTGAGGGACGCCAAAGTGGCAAATGATGTGTTGGTAGATAAAGTTAATGATTGGACCAGATTTAGTTAAAGTGAGGGGAATTTCTTCCACCCACTTAGTGAAATATTCAGTTGTAGTGATGATAGAGTGATGTTGTTGTGAAGACGAGGATTGATGAGACCAATGAGATCAAGACCCCATTGTGAGAAAGGCCAAAGGTCTTGAGCCGACTGTAAAAAGCTTGACTAGGAATGTGAATAATAGTGGAATGTTGTTGACTTTTGTCACATTTCTTAGCATACTCATATCAATCATGATATGGGTAAGGCCAGTAATAGCCAAGACAAAGAACACGCTTAAGAATGGCTAAGCCACTAAAATTTCCACCAAAAATACCGTCATGGAATTCTTGGATAACACAAGAATATTCATGGGATTTAAGGCATCAAAGGAGAATACTGTCAAATCCATGCTTATAAAGAATGTCATCAAGTATCACATAGTGGTTATCACGCTGGAGGAAAGACCTCCTAGCATTCTTGGATAAATTAAGTGGAATGATGGATTTAAATAAATAATCAAAGATTTGGGAATACCAAACATCCGATTAACTGGACTCAACAATATTAACATGAGGTAATTCATGAAAGGATCGATCACTACGGTGAATGACAATAGCAAGTTTGGATTTTTTGTTGTCCATGGGATGAGATCTACAAGGATGTCATCGTATCTATGAAACAAACAGATTGGACAATTGAGGAAAAATTTGGATAATATAAGAATCAAAGGCCTCGAAGGAAGAGATGAACAATGTCTCAATATTTTTGAAGAGTGTCATTTTCACTTTGATACTCACCTGTTACTTCTTTGACGATAAGTTTAGAATCCACATAGATGTCAAGAATTTGAACACCTAGAAAGAGAGTTGTTTGAGGCCTAAAATAATGGCTTCATACTCCGCCATATTATTCATGCACTCAAAATTGAGCTTGTTTGTGAGGGGAATAGGAGAATCCCTAGGAGGAAAGAGAATGACATCAACACCTCCCCTTGCTGAAATTTAGAACCGTCGAAGAAGAGAGTCATTTTAAGGGTTTTATACTCATGATGAAAGTGATTAATGGATTCATCTGAAACTGTTCATGAGGTAGATGTGAACTAGGAAGAGGGGATTTTGCTAACTGGTCTCAATAACATGGCCCTTAACAGATTTTTGAGAAATAAACTTCACGTTAGACTCGATCCCGAGCATGAACCATTGAGTAATGTGATCATTGTGATATGGTTTAGAATGCATCATCTTAAGAAGATGAAAGCTAGTAATGACATAAGTCTTGTGATTGAGAAGATAGTGTTGAATCTTAGAGGTGGAAAAGAAGAGAACGTAACACAACTTTTAAACTTCAGTGTAGCGATTCTTGTAGTCATGGAGGGTACGATCGATGTAGTAAACAACCTACTCACGACCTTGGTCATCACGATGTGCTAACATAGCCCCTAAAGCATGATTAGTAGTAGAGATGTATAGATAAAAGGGCTCCCCCTCACGTGGAGGTGTAAGCACTGGTGGAGACAAAATATATTATTTAAGGTCATCAAAAGCCTTCTAGAAATTATGATCCCAATTGAAGTCTATGTCTTTATAAAGAAGATGATGAAAGGGTTGACAACGATCTGAAAGTTGGGAAATGAAGTGACAGACCAATTGAAGTCATCCTTGAAGACTACAAAGTTGTTTAATATTGGAAGGAGGAGGCATTTCGATGATTGCTTTGATTTTCACGGGTCAACTTCAATACCCCTAATAGACACGATAAAGCCAAGGAGTTTTCTAGTTAATACTCCAAACACACACTTGGTTGGATTGAGATAAAGACAAAAGTGAATAAGGCACTCAAAAATGACTCGAGAATGGAAATATGGTCATGGTAATGTTTATATTTACCCAAAATTTCATTAACGTAATCTTCTATGGTTTTGTGGATGAGATCATGAAAATGTAAGTCATGGCCCGCTGATAAGTAGCTCCGGAATTTTTCAGACAAAATGTCATGACGTGGTAGTAAAAGGTCCCCCAAGGGGTGATGAAGGAAGTCTTATGTTGGTCTTCTGGGGTGATAAGAATCTGATTGTAACCAATTTTTTTTTCCATAATAGAAAACATCTCATGACCTGCGGTAAGATCCACAAGTTGATTGATATTGGGAAGAGGAAAGTCATCTTTAGGGAAAGTGAGATTGAGATCTTGAAATTTGGTGTATATGCAGAGGTTTCTAGACGCTTTAGCGATGGGTACGCTATTATAAACCCGTTAGGGGTAGTCGAGTGGGGATGATGAAATTGGTAGAAAGAAGACGTTGCAATTCCTCTTTGATAAGGAAGGAAACTTTAGGGTACATGCGGCGAAGCTTCTAGTTAACCGGTTTTGTGTTGGGTATAGTGACAATATTGTGAATGATTATAGAAGGGAAATACCTAACATGTCTAAATATGACCATGTGAATTCCTAGCTATGACGAGAGAGGAATGCGGTGAAAGAATCAAGCTCATGTGGATCAAGAGATTGACCTATTTTGAGGATGCGAGGCTCTTGGGGAGTCTCGATATTGATGTCGATGGTGGCTTCATTGAGAAGAGTGGATGTGTCAGATGGTAAGGTCTTATGAAGATAAGAATCCTCTACCCCCATGTGGGAAATAATAACATCATCATCAATGCATTGAATAATGTTGATGGTAGAAGAGTCTTCTTTTATCATCTCTGGATAACATAGGGGAAGGGATCTAGTTTGGTTCTCGGACTGATAAGTGAGTGGTCCCAAAGTGATGGTGGAGACTAAAAATCCAGAGGAAATAGACATGGTGTCATCCATATCCATGGACTCATGGGATGGAGAAGATGGAGAAGGCATGTCCATGCACATCTCAGATGGTGAAATGGGGTCAAAGGATTGCTCTTGATAGCCTAACCCAAACTTTTCATGAGGCTTGTGAAATTGATAGATAATAAGGCCATGTGGCCCATGCTCGTAACATCCCATGCCAAATCCCTTCCATGTGCAATGGAGAAGGTATGTGTGGGTAAAGGATGGTTTTTTTAGGAAGCCAAAACCATCGGTATAAGGTTTGGCGTGTGGAAGATCAGCGATGTGAGAAGGGGTATCGAAACCACCATAGATGAGGTTAGTTCAAAGATGTGGTGGAATGAAAGGATTGATGTCCCCGACATTGGGTTGGTACATTGGAGCTTGGTTGGGTCTACCAAGATAATGAGGAGTGGGAAAGGTGTTGAGTGTAAGAAGATGATACTCCCCCAGTGTGATTTTGTCCATTACTTTATCTAGGGAGTCATCATTGGGAAGTTTGGATGAAGGGATGGATGAGCTGGTGGATGGTGCAGATGGATTGTTCTTGGGAACGAGGACATCATTAGGTCAATAGGTCATGTTGCACATTTGGAAGGGAGGAACATCCCCAAGAAGTGTCAAGATATTCCCCTCATGCTCATATTTAAGACAACGATGAAGTGTAGAGGGGACGCAACACATACACATAGTGCGGATCTAAAGTCGCACAAGCATAAAAATATACTAAAATTCTCCTTATATTATGTAGCAGACATCATGGAGAATATTCTCACCAAAGTGGATGGGAAGGAAAACAATTCCGAAGGTAGGAGTGATTGCATCGTTGAAGGTGTGAAGGACCGTAGGTGTTTGGGTGATTGTGGATTTTGGGATCTTGAGTTGATCGAAGGTATGTGATGGGATGATGTTAATTCTTTCCCCATTATCGATCATGGATCGTTGAATGAAAGTATCATTGATCCTAACCATGATGAAAAGGGGAAGGTCATGCTCTTTCGGTGTGATGTCCAAAATCTCAGTATCATCGAATGAGATAACATCGAAGATGTAAGGGTTGCTACGAGAGACGCGAATGGTTGGTACTCATAACATGATGTTGGAATACACTTCAAGGATTCAATGAGGGCATGTCTATGGTCTAGTGAGATTTAGATGAGCTCATAAAGAGACATCTTAACTAGGGCCTGATGAAGTTGTTTGACGATACTTTGTTCAATAGGCCGAGGAAGCTAAGATGAAAACCTTAGGTTTTAATGATGTTGTGAGATCCTTAAGAGGAGGAATGGTGAAAAAGGTATGGGATTTTGGCTGGGATGTTGACTTAGGATCATGTAGGCTAGATCAGGTGGATATCTAAAAAACCATTGATGAGTAAAGGGGACCATCCTCAAAAGAATCATCATTTAGAGGTGGGATGGCCACAAAAGTCCATGAAGAATGAGGGGAATTATGTATTTGGATGGATGAGGTTAAAGGTGTGGGTGTTGTTGGTTTTCAAATTAGGACTTTAATGAAAACAACAGTCAGGGGACAAAAAGTCCCTCCTCTTTAATGGGAGAGGTGCCCTTATTGAAAGCAAGTAGCAAAACTATTTACAAATGTATAACTTTCTACTTTAATGAGGAACTTTGATATCATGAAAGTGTTTTAATGCAAAGGTAGATCATCAATACAAAAGAACAAAAGAACTAAGGGAGGGAAAAGGTAGAACATAACAACATTCTCAGAAATATAGATAGCAAAATAGTTCCTTATAAATGCTGAGCAAGGATGATATATAGAACAAAATCATTCATATTAAACCACCAGATATTATTTCATAGACACAAAGTTCCAGAAATGACATCCATAAGAATACAAAGCTTCTTAATGCAATAGATTAATGATTCACAAAATTTAGACAAGCAAGAGAGAATAAATAGATGTAGATAGAAACAAGAAGGGAAATATTTTGTATTGATAGCTTTTAGTTCTTTTACACTTTCAAAATTATCAGAGTTCCACTTCTTGGAATGGCGTGGAGAGCCCAATATATAGTTTACAAAGTGGTTACATTCAGTAACCATTTCTTTTAACCAAAAGATTAATTAAGGAAATACACAATATAAAGTCCTTAATTAAATTACAAGGAGATCCAAACTAAAAATAGAAGAAGAAAGTCAAGAGCTAGAAGTAGAGACATCCGGTTGTGGCTGAGGAGGGCCCACTTGTTTTGAGGATCCGGTGCCTGAATCTCTTCAATGCTTCCACTATCTCCAATATTGGGCACAAAAGTCTCCAAAGGGGACAGATGCTCATGCCCTTGAAATTTGATCTTCATTTTGATAGTGAACAGAGGAATGGCCTTCAAAGAACAGACTCACGACAATTATTGCAAGGAGATACAGGAAGGTGGACAAACGACTCAATTTTGTAAAAATTCGGAAAGAGATAATGAGTAGGAAATGTGACAAGTGCATAGACAGTTGCCCCTTTAAATATCCATTTAGGAGAGAGAAGATCATAAATGCGTATTAAATATACCTTGTGCTGACTCAAAAAGGTGAAATGTGGGAAAAGTGGAAAAACTAGCTTTGGATGGTCCATGGAACATTGGGACATGAAGGACGCGAAGAGCCGATTCGGCTGATGCGGGTGATGTGGGGAATCGGTGAATATGAGGCCCGGCATACTTGGGACAGATGGGCTAAAAATTCTAAAAATGTCATGGATAAGGACTTGTGGGGAAATCAACCAGTTGGTGAATTGGAGGCCTTCCCGTACTTGGGACATGAGGAACACAAATTTCTGATAGACCCGCAAGTCATTAAAATGACCCCAAGAAATGAAAATTTCACCATCTCTTTGAATTTCTTACTTCACTAAAACACTACTGAAGGGTGCCAACTCAAAATTTTCAATTTTTGACTTTCAAAAGAGGGGAATTTTGAGGGGAACAATAACTAGCTCTTTCTAGGGGATGACTTGACTAGATCACAGGAATGAGGCAAGATAAGAATTCAAGAAAAACTCTGGGGAAGAAGACTAGTGCCTTATCCATTGGGCAAATAGAGTCAAAGGCAAATCAATACAGAAGGCAACACACAGAAAAACAACAAAACAAAGGCAAGGAAAGGAAAACACACACTGTACATAATATACAAAGGACTTCCTATTCACCTAGGATTTGAACAATTTCAAGTACTGCCCACTATAAGGAAGTGGGAGAGAAGATCCATCCATGTAATCAAGATAGAAAGAATTTTCACCAGCAAAGTGCCTGATTCTGAAAGGACCAAGCCAAAGAGAGTCAAACTTACCATGGCTTCCTCGAGGTTCATGCCTTTTGTCCCATAGCAAAACAATGTCTCCAACTTTGAAATCTCTAGATTTGGTTTTCTTGTCAAATAAAGATTTCACCTTCTCTAATGGGCAGAGATCCTATCAAAAACATGTAGCCTGTCTTCATCTAGCTTATGGAGATACATGATCCTCTTATCCAAAGAATCACTGAAACTGGGGTCCTTAATAGCTTTCATCAAATGCAAAGCTAGTAGTTCCACTGTCACTTGGTAGTTGAGCTTCCACACCATACACCACTTGAAAAGGGGACATCCCAATTGCTCTTTTGGGTGTAATCCTATCTTGCCTAGAGAGCATCATAAAGCTTCTTGTGCTAGTTTCTCTGAGATTCATTGACAAGCTTTCTTACAATGGTCACCAAATTCTTGTTTGTTGATTCTGCTTGTCCATTCCCTTGAGGGTAGTAATATGAAGAATGAGTGAGGGAAATTCCATACCCATAGCATAAATCCATCATCTCAACAGAAGAAAAGTTGGAAGTATTATCGGTCACAATTTTGTTTGGTACTATAATTCTTACCAAGATGTTTTCTTTGATGAAATTACATACTACCTCAGAAGTATTACTTTTAACTAGGATGGCTTCAACACACTTGGTGAAATAATCTGTGGCAATCAACACATGAGTATGTCCTACACTTGAAGGTGGGTTGAGTGTTCTGATGAAATCCAAAACCCATTGTTAAAAGGGTTTTCTATCACAACTAGCTTGAGTGGTAAAGCAACCAACGTAGGTCTTCCCACAAAGGTTTGAAAAACTTCACACTTGTCAACCCACTTTGATGCATCTCTAAACAAAGTAGGCCAATAGTACCCCACATGAAGAATTTTTTGAGCAGTGACAATAGATGAGAAATGACCCCCACAAGCTTGATCATGAAAGGCTGAGAACAACTTCTTATCTTTTTATTTGGCAACACACTTCAAGAATCTTACATCCACTCTTCACTTGAACAAAGCATTCTCCCACAACACATACTATGCTAACCTTAACTTGATAGCTCTCTTCTCCTTGGTAGTTAAGTGAGATGAAAACTCACCATATGTGAGGAAGTGACCAATGTCTGCGTACCATTCGTCTATCAAGCTGAGGAACAGAACAATAGGGACATCAAATTCATCCTTAGGCAACTCATGACCAACTCCTTTGGAAATGAGTTCATACAAGCGTTTACCCAAAACTAGCTTTATTGGTCTGATTTCGAGATCATACTCCTAAACCTTCTCTACCCAATTTAGTCTCTTGGTTCCAAACTCATGTTGTGTAAGAATAGACTTGATAGTCATATTGAGCACAAGCACAACAGAGTGAGAGTTAAGAATGTAAAATCGAAACTGCTTAACAACTTTAACTACTGCAAAAGCATGTTTCTCCATCATAGTGTACTTTAACTCATGAGTTTTTATAATATAACTCATGAATGTAATTGGGAGCTCATGGTCTTCAGAATCTTTTTGAGTCAACACAATGGCCAAGGTACTCTCTGTGGCATAATAATAGATAATAAAATCTTTGCTAAAATCTGGACATGCTAAGATAGGAGTCTTAGCAATAGCTTTCTTAATGCCTTCAAATGCTTCCTTTCCTTCAAAGGACCAACCAAACGTCTGCTTTCCTTTCATCATTTGGGAAATGTTCAAAGTCAGCTCTGTAAAATCGGGATGAATCTTCTCAGGAAATTGATCTTACCAAAGAAAGAGTGCACTCCCTTTTTGCTTGTGGGAAGAGGAATCTGTTGGATGGCTTGAACTCATTCAGGATCAATCTTGATTCCTTCTTTGGAGACAACATGTCCCAACAACTTGCCCTCCATGACACAAAAGATAGATTTCTTGGGATTCAGAGAGACTCCATGTTCTCTGCATTTCAAGAGGACTATTTCAAGATGCTTTGAAATCCAAATCCATTACTCTCTGAAAGGTGGCACTAGCATTAATGAGGCCAAAGGGCATCCTCTTGTAGGTAAAAGTACCCTAAGGAGTGGTAAAGGTAGTCTTGTGCTGATTTGCAGTATTGACTTCCACTTGGTTATATCGAAACCGTCAAGCATGGACAACATTTCAACTGTGACAACTTGTAACACTTGGTCCATCATGGGTAGGGGATAGTTGTCCTTCAAAGAAGCTTGATTTAGATTCCTGAAGTCAACACAGATCTGAATCTCACCATTTTTCTTCCTAATAGGTACAATATTAGCAATCCATGTTGAATGATGAATGGGGAAGATGATCTTGGCTTTCAAAATTTTATATCTCTTAGAAAATGGTGTCGGAATCTTTAGATTGTCTTGATTTTGCTTTTACTTTAAAGGTTTAATCCCAGGTTTGAGGGGAATGAAGTGTTGCATTTATTTTGGCTAGAAAGCTTTTAGATCATCATAAGAATAAGCAAGGACATTGACGTACCTCTTCAAAATATTTACCACCTTCTTCTTCTCCTCTTGGGTGTAGCACTTTCCAATGTTCACCATTTTGGGTTTGGCAGGGCTCCCAATGTTAATATTTTCACATTCAGCAGATTCTTTGAGCTCCTTTGGAAGCCTTGGACTTGACATATCTGTCATGTTTATCAAAAAATTCCTCTAGACTTATAAACCCCATAGGGATCTTGTTACCTTTTAGTTTGATGCATCCATCTTGATCCATCTCCTCCTTGACACCTTCCTCATTGGAAGAGACACTCTCTCAAGGTAGATTGTCACTTCCCTCAAAATACAATTGATCAAAGTTATCCCTAAGCTCTAGGAAAGAGAGCAAATGTTGGTCATCATTGAAAACTTGCCAGTTGTTTGCATTATCTGGTACACTTGGTCTATGGATCATTTTAATGGTGAATTTGTCCTGAGAGAAATCAGGATGAGGTATCAACAAAGACCCTGAAATAACTAGGGAATCAACTTTAGTGTTCTTCTCCCTTGGCACCGCTTTGATGGAGAAGGCATAAAGGAATTCAATAGAATCCTAGACCAGATTCCTATAGTGCTTCAAACTTCTATTATTCACTTGGAAAAGGTCTCTAACTTGTTTGAAAATTAGTTATGCATCTCCACGAGCAAGGAGGTTCCTCACACCTATTTATTTTTCCGTGTTCAGTCGAGGATGAGAGCTTCATATTCTGTTGTGTTATTTATATTTTCAAACTGTAGCTTGAAGGAGAAAGGATGAATCTTTCCTTCTGGAGATATCAATACCATACGACCCCTAACACTAGCTGAAGAGCAACTTCCATCAAATTCCAAATTCCAAACACTATTAGAATCATGGATCACTTCTTTAGGATGTTACGCCTCATCTTGAGACATGATCATGTAGCTTGCCCTAATATCTTCATAAAGTATTTTTGTGTTGGGATCATCTATCTTTTGGACAATATATTCAGTTTGCTTCTCGGGCAGTAGCTTCTTCATCTTTCCATTGACTGGTATAAGGGCATGTGACCAATCCATTTGAATTTCTCCTCCTACATCCTTACAGAAATTTCTACTCAACAACATGCCATATGAAGGAGGATTATCAGCTACCAAAATAGTAGCTAAGACCTTTTTCCCTGGAAAAGTAGTAAAATCTACTTGTGCATCCTTAAATCTTTTGACCAAAGGCACATCCCTACTCTCCATGGAATAACAAGAACCAAAAGTGGGTGAGGGCAAGACCCAAAGCATGAGCCACTTTGGTAGGCATCACATTGTCCGATGCTCCTGAGTCTATGAAAAGTTACTAAGTCTATGGCCAACTATGAGGAGGGTCACATAGAATGGTTTGATTTTATCATTAGGTGAGGTGACTACAGCCACAAGATTTGGTTGGGATGTGAAAGAGGGAGTGGGAAAATACTTATAGAAGTGTTGGATGAAGTTTTGGATTGGGAATTGACAGAGTGGACCATTTTGACAAAGGCTTTTGGATGGGTTTGATAAAACTCGGCCTCTGAAATCTAGATTTTTTTCTTCTTGAGGTGGTTAATGATATCAAAAGATCTAGAGGTGGATGGGGTATCATCACTAGGAATCCTAGGCTTATCAGGTTTTGGAGCTGGAGAAAAAGAAGTTTTAGAAGCACGATTAGAAGAAGAAGAATTAGCGAATCCACCTTTTGCGTGGATGCAGTGGGAATAAGAGATCCTCTTCTTACAATTCTTTGGGATAGTTATGGGATGCTCCTTATATTTTTTAGCGAGCGCATAAAATTTTGTCTCTTGTTTATCTCTGCTCCCGAGTCATAACATCATATGACTCACCATTCAGCTCTACCACTACTTCATCATAATCATCTTCTTCATCAATGCCCTTAGTAGTGAGGAAATTAACTCGAGATCCATCAAGTTCTTCTAGTTATTCCTCAGCCTCTTTTCCAGGTTCTTCAAAGTCTTCATTAACCTCTTAATCATCAGGTTCTTCAACCTCACAAGTTATATTAACAGGGACCTTGATGGGTGGTCCTTCAATTTACAACCTTGTCTGAGAAGAAGGAAAACTGTTTCTAGGCTGAAAGTTCTTTCTTGGAACGTCTTGATAAGGAGCATGTTGAGCCAATTGTTTCTTGATGGCAATGAGGTCATTGAAAAGCTTATGTACTAAATGATCTGTATTAGCTCTAGGAGTAGAGGAAGAGGAAGAAGAAGTTTTGGATTTGGAAGAGTTTCTTTTCAATTTTCCAGACATGATCGGAGTTATCTTTAACACCGACAACTAATGTCCGATCATCATATAAAGTTACAAGATTGGTCATGTTTTCAATGCACAACTTACTTGATAAATTGAGCGTTTAGGAATAATTTTTTTTGAATTTGATCCACAGGCCAAGTGATTTTTGGGATCTTGTTAATCAGCTTGTTGAACTTAACCACAAATTATCTCATGGACTCTTGTGGTTCTTTCTTGATTTGAGAAATCCGGGCTAGTAAAGAATGTAAATCTTCTGCAGGTTTGAAATGGTTCTCAAATTGAGTTCTCATTGTATTCCAATTGGTGATGGTCCCATCGGGGAGATGGTAAAACCAATCTACCACATTGTCCTGTAAAGTCTCCACAAAAAGCCTCACAAAAACATCCTCATGTTGAACTCCAAGGACTCCACATGCAATTATGAAGGCTACAATGTGTTCATCATGGGATGTACCTTGCCATCACCTCTAAACTTGGGAAAGTTCTTTCTGTTACCCCAGGGTAACTCATGCAAAGGTTGAGGGAGGGAAAGAGGCCCAACTCATTAGTCCCAAGGCAATGGAGCTACCATCCTTGGAATAATCTCTTGAAGTGGAACTGAAACACCAAAAAGAATTAAAGCGTGAAGATTAGGGTTGAGTTGTTCTTGAGGGATACCACTCCCAAAAGCTTTGTCTTTAACATGGCTTGTGCTTGTAGAACAAGCTCTTCTATTTCTCGTTGTCGATATGAGGAACAAAAGTTTTTGACAGACCTACAAGTCACTAAAATGACTAGGGGATGATGTATGTAAAGATCACGGAGTTCTCATTAGGAAGGAAGAACCCATCCATGAGGAAAATATTATGGGTAGAGTCGTGGTTCCCATATTTAAGGTCATATCAAGGAAAGTGATGGTAGACCACATAATTCCAAATAATTACAATGATAGATGGAAGAGGTTAATGATGGAGGAATGATATAAAAGATATGACTAAGATCTCACTAGTAAACAAGCTAACATCAAAATGGTCACAAGTGCAATGCATTAAGAGGTTCCACTTCTGGTTTACCACCAAGAGAAGCCAAATGATAAGCTCCCGAGCCATACTTATGTGTGATAATGTATGGTCTAATCTAGTTGGGAAAAAAATTCCATGTTGGATCCATTCTAGAGTAGTAACGTTATGATTTTCCTTAGGGACGAGGTCACTGACGTTAAAGTCACACTCTTTGAGGTACTTATTGTAAACACTCTTGATGTGTTCTTGATAAATATGATGGTGGTTTATCCAATGATTCGAGCTATGCTAGATGCTCCCGGTGATAATATTTGTTAGAAATGAAGTTGCGATGAGACATGCACAAGGACATAATTTGAACTTCAAAAGTAAGGATGACTTGAACCCTAAACAAGTGAGAGGGTGTAGCCCATGTAGAAATACGATGTTGGTCCGATAAGTACATAAAGTGAAGATAAGATGGAGATGCCAATTACGATCATACTAGTCAATTTTCTTTGCAACAATGTTTCGAAGGGTTTTATTGGTTGCTTCGGCTTAGCCATTAGCTTGAGGATAATATGGAGAAGAGAAACTAAGTTAGATATTGAATGAGTCACAAAATTTCTTGAGATATTTTTTTTAAAGGACTTTCCATTGTCCATGATGAGTTTGTGAGGGACGCCAAAGTGGCAAATGATGTGTTGGTAGATAAAGTTAATGATTGGACTAGATTTAGTTGAAGTGAGGGAATTTATTCCACCCACTTAGTGAAATATTTAGTTGTAGTGATGATAGAGTGATGTTGTTGTGAAGACCGAGGATTGATGAGACCAATAAGATCAAGATCCCATTGTGAGAAAAGCTAAAGGTCTTGAGCCGATTACAAAGCTTGACTAGAAATGCAAATAAGATTGGAACGTTGTTTACATTTTTCACATTTCTTAGCATAATGATAGCAATCATGATATAGGTAAGGCCAGTAATAGCCAAGACGAAGAAAACGCTCAAGTATGGCTAAGCCACTAAAATTTTCACCACAAATGCCGTCATGGAATTCTTGGATAACACAAGAATATTCATGGGATTTAAGGCATCAAAGGAGAATATTGTTAAATCCATGCTTATAAAGAATGCCGCCAAGTATCACATAGCGGTTATCACGTTGAAGGAAATACCTCCTAGCA
Source organism: Taxus wallichiana var. yunnanensis (assembly GCA_018340775.1). Classification (NCBI taxonomy): domain Eukaryota; kingdom Viridiplantae; phylum Streptophyta; class Pinopsida; order Cupressales; family Taxaceae; genus Taxus; species Taxus wallichiana. The sequence goes on along the minus strand of CM031234.1, from coordinate 735,629,276 downwards.
TTCTTGGATAAATTAGGTGGAATGATGGATTTAGATAAATAATCAAAGATTTGGGAATACCAAAGATCCGATGAACTGGACTCAACAATATTAACATGAGGTAAGTCATGAAATGGTCAATCACTACGGTGAATGAAAATAGAAAGTTTAGATTCTTTTGTTGTCCATGGGATGAGATCTGCAAGGATGTCATCGTATCGTGAAAACGGTGGAAAAGCGAAGAACAATTTGGATAATGTAAGAATCGAAGGCCTCAAGGAAGAGATGAACAATGTATTAATATTTTTGAAGAGTATCATTTTACATTAATACTCACCTATTACTTCTTTGATGATAAGTTCAAAATCTGCATAGATGTCAAGAATTTGAACACCTAGAAAGAGAGTTGTTTCAAGGCCTAAAATAATGGCTTTGTACTCCACCATATTATTTGTGCACTCAAAATTGAGATTTTTGTGAGGGAATAGGAACATCCCTAGGAGGAAAGAGAATGACACCAATGCCTCCCCCTTGCTGACATTTAGAACCGTCGAAGAAGAGAGTCATTTTAAGGGTTTCATACTCATGATGAAAGTGATTAATGGATTCATCTGAAAACTGTTCATGAGGTAGATGCGAACTAGGAAGAGGGGCTTCTACCAACTAGTCTACAATAACTTGGCCCTTAATAGATTTTTGAGAAATAAACTTCACGTCGACTCGGTCTTGAGTATGAGCCATTAAATAATGTGATCATTGTGATACGGTTTAGAGTGCGTCATCTTAAGAAGATGAAAGCTACTAACGACATAAGTGTTATGCTTGAGAAGATAGTGTCGAATCTTATAGGTGGCAAAGAAGAGAACGCAACACAAATTTTCAACTTCAGTGTAGTGATTCTCGTAGTCATGGAGGGTACGACTGATGTAGTAAAAAACCTGCTCATGACCTTGGTCATCACGATGTGCTAACATGGCCCCTAAAGCACGATTAGTAGAAGAAATGTATAGATAAAAGGGATCTCCCTCTCGTGGAGGTGTAAGCATTGGTGGAGACAAAATATATTATTTAAGGTCATCAAAATCCTTCTAGAAATTATGATCCCAATTGAAGTCTATGTCTTTATAAAGAAGATGATGAAAGGATTGAAACTGATTTGAAAGTTGGGAAATGAAGTGATATACCGATTGAAGTCATCCTTGAAGACTACAAAGTTGTTTAAGATTGGAAGGAGGATACATTTCAATGATTACTTTGATTTTCATAGGGTCAACTTCAATACCCCTAATAGACACGATAAAGCCAAGGATTTTTCTAGTTAATACTCCAAACACACACTTGGTTGGATTGAGATAAAGACAAAAGTGAATAAGGCACTCAAAAAGGACTTTGAGAATGGAAATATGGTCATGGCAATGTTTATATTTACCCAAAATATCATTAACATAATCTTTTATGGTTTTGTGGATGAGATCATGAAAAATGTAAGTCATGGCCCATTGATAAGTAGCTCCGTAATTTTTCAGACCAAAGGGCATGACATGGTAGTAAAAGGTCCCCAAGGGGTGATGAAGGAAGTCTTATGTTGGTCTTCTAGGGCGATAAGAATCTGATTATAACCAATTTTTTTCCATAATAGAAAACATCTCATGACCTGTGGTAAGATCCACAAGTTGATCAATATTGGGAAGAGGAAAGTCATCTTTAGGGCAAGTAAGGTTTAGATCTTGAAAGTTAGTGTATATGTAGAGTTTTCCAGATGATTTAGCAATGGGTATGATATTATAAACCCATTGGGGATAGTCAATGGGGATGATGAAATTGGTAGAAAGAAGATGTTGTAACTCCTCTTTGACAAGGAGGGAAACTTGAGGGTACATGCGGCGAAGCTTCGCTAACCGCTTTTTTGATGGGAACAATGACAATATTGTGAATAATGATAGAAGGGAAATACCTAACATGTCTAAATATGGCCATGCAAATGCCTAGATATGACAAGAAAGGAATGCGTTGAAAGACTCGAGCTCATGTGAATTAAAAGATTGACCTATTTTGAGGATGCGAGGCTCTTGGGAGTCTTGATATTGATGTCGATAGTGGATTCATTGAGAAGAGTGGATGTGTCAGATGGTAAGGTCTTATGAAGATAAGAATCCTCTACCCCCATGTGGAAAGAATGACATCATCATCAATTCACTGAATAATGTTGATGGTAGAAGAGTCTTCTTCTATCATCTCTGGATGACAGAGGGGAAGGGATCTAGTCTGATTCTTAGACTAATAAGTGATTGGTCCCAAAGTGATGGTGGAGACTAAAAAATCTAGAGGAAATAGACATGGTGTCATTCGTATCCATGGACTCATGGGATGGAGAAGATGGAGAAGGCATGTCCATGCACATCTCAAATGGTGAAATGGGGTCAAAGGATTGCTCTTGATAGCCTAACCCAAACTTTTCATGAGGCTTGTGAAATTGATAGATAATAAGGCCATGTGGCCCATGCTCGTAACGTCCCATGCCAAATCCCTTCCATGCACAATGGTGAAGGTATGTGTGGGTAAAGGATGGTTTTTTGAGAAAGCCAAAACCATCGGTATAAGGTTTGGCATGTGGAAGATCAGCGATGTGAGAAGGGGTATCGAAACCAACATAGATGAGGTTAGTTCGAAGATGTGGTGCACTGAAAGGATCGATGTCCCTGACATTGGGTTGGTACATTGGAGCTTGGTTTGGTCTACTGAGACAATGAGAAGTGGGCAAGGTATTGATTGTAAGAAGATGATATTCCCCCAGTGTGATTTTTTCCATTACTTTATCTAGGGAGTCATCATTGGGAAGTTTAGATGAAGGGATGGATGAGCTGGTGGATGGTACAGATGGATTGTTCTTGGGAACGAGGATATCATTAGGTCAATAGGTCATGTTGCACATTTTGAAGGGAGGAACATCCCCAAGAAGTGTCAAGATATTCCCCTCATGCTCATATTTAAGACAACGATGAAGTGTAGAGGGGACGCAACACATAGCGTGGATCCAAAGTCATCCAAGCATAACATTATACTAAAATTATCCTTATATGATGTAGAAGAAATCATGGAGGAAATTCTCACCACACAGTGGATGGGAAGGAAAATAGTTCCGAAGGTAGGAATGATTACATCGTGTAAGGTGCGAAGGACCGTAGGTGTTTGGGTGACTGTGGATTTTGGATCTTGAGTTGATCGAAGGTATGTGATGGGATGATGTTAATGCTTTCCCCATTATCAATCATGGATCATTGAATGAAAGTATCATTGATCCTAACCATGATGAAAAGGGGAAGGTCATGTTCTTCCGGTGTGATGTCCGGAATCTCAGTATCATCGAATGAGATAACAACATAAGATGTAAGGGCTGCTTTACGAGAGACGTGAAGGGTTGATACTCATAACATGATGTTGGAATACACTTCAGGGATTCAATGAGGGCATGTCTATGGTTTGGTGAGCTTTAGATGAGCTTGTAAAGAGACATCTTAACTAGGGCTTGATGAAGTTGTTTGATGATACTTTGTTCAATAGGCCAAGGAAGCTAAGATGAAAACCTTAGGTTTCAATGATGATGTGAGCTCCTTAAGAGGAGGAATGGTGAAAAAGGTTTTGGATTTTGGTTGGGATGTTGACTTAGGATCATGTAGGTCGGATCGAGTGGATATCCAAAAAAATTGATAAATAAAGGGGGACCATCCTCAAAAGAATCTTCGTTTAGAGGTGGGATGGCCGCAAAAGTCCATGAAGAATGAGGGGAATTATGCATTTGGATGGATGAGGTTGAAGGTGTGGGTGTTATTTGTTGTCAAATTAGGACTTTAATGAAAACAACAATCAGGGGACAGAAAGTCCCTCCTCTTTAATGGGAGAGGTGCCCTTATTGAAAGCAAGCAACAAAACTATTTACAAATGTACAACTTTCTACTTTAATGAGGAACTTTGATATCATGAAAGTGTTTTAATGCAAAGGTAGATCATCAATACAAAATAACAAAAGAACTAAGGGAGGGAAAAGGTAGAACATAACAACATTCTCGGAAATATAGATAGAAAAATAGTTCCTTATAAATGCTTTGAGCAAGGATGATATATAGAACAAAATCATTCATATTAAACCACCAGATATTATTTCATAGACACAAAGTTCCAGAAATGACATCCATAAGAATACAAAGCTTCTTAATGCAATAGATTAATGATTCACAAAATTTAGACAAGCAAGAGAGAATAAATAGATGTAGATAGAAACAGGAAGGGAAATATTTTGTATTGATAGCTTTTAGTTCTTTTACACTTTCAAAAATTATCAGAGTTCCAGCCCCTTGGAATGGCGTGGAGAGCCCAATATATAGTTTACAAAGTGGTTACATTTAGTAACTGTTTCTTTTAACCAAAAGATTAATTAAGGAAATACACAATATAAAGTCCTTAATTAAATTACAAGGAGATCCAAACTAAAAATAGAAGAAGAAAGTCAAGAGCCAGAAGTAGAGACATCCGGTTATGGCTGAGGAGGGCCCACTGTTTTGAGGATCCGGTGCCTGAATCTCTTCAATGCTTCCACTATCTCCAATATTGGGCACAAAAGTCTCCAAAGGGCACAGATGATCATGCCCTTGAAATTTGATCTTAATTTTGACAGTGAATAGAGGAATGACCTTCAAAGAACATACTCACGACAATTATATGAAGGAGATACAAGAAGTTTGACAAACGACTAAATTTTGTAAAAATGCGGGTAAGAGATAATTAGCGAGGAAATGTGACAAGTGCATAGACAGTTGCCTTTAAATAGTCATTTAGGAGAGAGAAGATCATAAATGCATATTAAATATACCTTGCGCCGACTCAAAAAGGTGAAATGTGGGAAAAGCGAGAAAAATTGGCCCGAACGGTACATGGAACATTGGGACATGAAGGACGCGAAGAGTCGATTCGACCGATGGGGGTGATGTGGGGAATTGGTGAACATGAGGCCCAAGTGTACTTGGGACATATTTGCTAAAAATGTCTCGAAAAATCCGATGGATAAGGACTTGTGGGGAAATCGCCAATCGGAAAACAGAGGCCTACTAGTACTTGGGACATGAAGAAAAAAATTTCCGACACCCACAAGTCACTAAAATGACCCCAAGAAATGAAATTTTCACCATCTCTTCGAATTTCTTACTTCACTAAAACACTACTGAAGGGTGCCAACTCAAAATTTTCAAATTTTTGACTTTCAAAAGAGGGGAATTTTAAGGGAACAACAACTGACTCTTTCTGGGGATGACTTGACTAGATCACAGGAATGAGGCAAGACAAGAATTCAAGAAAAACTATGGGGAAGAAGACCAGTGCCTTATCCATTGGGAAAACAGAGTCAAATTCAAATCAATACAGAAGGCAACACACGAGAAAAACAAAAAAACAAAGGCAAGGAAAGGAAAACACACACTACATAATATACAAAGGACTTCCTATTCACCTAGGATTTGAACAATTTCAAGTACGCCCACTATAAGGAAGTGGGAGAGAAGATCCATCCATGTAATCAAGATAGAAAGAATTTTCACCAACAAAGTGCTCTGATTCTGAAAGGACCAAGCCAAAGAGAGTCAAACTTACCATGGCTTCCTCGAGGTTCATGCCTTTTGTCCCATAGTAAAACAATGTCTCCAAATTTGAAATCTCTGGATCTAGTTTTCTTGTCAAATAAAGATTTCACCTTCTGCTGATGGGTAGAGATCCTATCGAAAACCTGTAGCCTATCTTCATCTAGCTTATGGAGATACATGATCCTCTTATCCAAAGAATCACTGAAATTGGGGTCCTCAATAGCTTTCATCAAATGCAAAGTTGGTAGTTCCACTGTCACTTAGTTTGAGCTTCCACACCATACACCACTTGAAAAGGGGACATCCCAATTACTCTTTTGGGTGTAATCCTATCTACCTAGAGAGCATCATAAATCTTCTTGTGCTAGTTTCTCTGAGATTCATTGAAAAGCTTTCTTATAATGGTCACCAAATTCTTGTTTGTTGATTCTACCTATCCATTCCCTTGAGGGTAGTAATCTAAAGAATGAGCGAGGGAAATTCCATACCCATAGTAGAAATCCATCATCTTAGTAGAAGAAAAATTGGAAGCATTATCGATCACGATCTTGTTTGGTACTCCAAACCTTACCAAGATGTTTTCTTTGATGAAATTACATACTACCTCAGAAGTAGTACTTTTAACTAGGATGGCTTCCACCCACTTGGTGAAATAATCTGTGGTAGTCAACACATGAGTATGTCCTACACTTGAAGGTGGGTTGAGTGTTCTGATGAAATCCAAAACCCATTGTTAAAAGGGTTTTTCGATCACAACTAGCTTAAGTGGTAAAGTAACCAACGTAGGTATTCCCACGAAGGTTTGAAAAGCTTCACACTTGTCAACCCAATTTGATGCATCTCTAAACAATGTAGGCCAATAATACCCCACATGAAGAATTTTGTGAGTAGTTATAATAGATGAGAAATTACCCCCACAAGCTTGATCATGAAAGGCTGAGAACAACTTCTTCTATTGCTATTTATCAACACACTTCAAGAATCTTCCATCCACTCCTCGCTTGAACAAATCATTCTCCCACAACACATACTATGTTGACCTTAACTTGATAGCTCTCTTCTCCTTGGTAGTTAAGTGAGATGAACACTCACCATAGGTGAGGAAGTGAGAAATGTCAGCGTACCATTCATTTGTCGAGCTGAGGAATAGAACAATAGGGACATCAACTTCATCCTTAGGTAACTCATGACCAACTCCTTCGGCAATGAGTTCACACAAGCCTTTACCCCGAACTAGCTTCATTGGTCTGATGTCGAGATCATACTCCTAAACCTTTGCTACCCAATTTAATCTCTTTGTTCCAAACTCCTTTTGTGTAAGAATAGACTTGATAGTCATATCGGAGCACAAGCACAACAAAGTGTGAGTTAAGAATGTAAAATCAAAACTACTTAACTTTAACTACTACAAAAACATGTTTCTCCATCATAGTGTACTTCAACTCATGAGTTTTTAGAATATAACTCATGAATGTAATTGGGAGCTCATGGTCTTTAGAATCTTTCTGAGTCAACACAATGGCCAAGGTACTCTCTGTGGCATAACAATAGATAATAAAATCTTTTCTAAAATCTAGACATGCTAAGATAGGAGTCTTAGCAATAGATTTCTTAATGCCTTCAAATGCTTCCTTTCCTTTAGAGGACCAACCAAATGTCTGCTTTCCTTTCATCATTTGGGAAATGTTCAAAGTCAGCTCTATAAAATCGGGATGAATCTTCTCAGAAATTGATCTTACCAAAGAAAGAGTGCACTCCCTTTTTGCTTGTGGGAAGAGGAATCTGGATGGCTTGAACTCGTTCAGATCAATCTTGATTCCTTCTTTGGAGACAACATGTCCCAACAACTTGCCCTCCGTGACACAAAAGATAGATTTCTTGGGATTCAGAGAGACTCCATGTTCTCTGCATTTCAAGAGGACTGTTTCAAGATGCTTTGAAAGTGATTTGCTCTAGTTTTGGAAAACACAGTTAAATCATCTAGATACACAACAATAAATTTTCCTTTCAAACTCCTGAAATCCAAATCCATTTCTCTTTGAAAGGTGGCACTAGCATTAATGAGGCCAAAGGGCATCCTCTTGTAGGAAAAAGTACCCCAAGGAGTGGTAAAGGCAGTCTTGTGCTGATCTGCAGTATTGAATTCCACTTGGTTATATCCTGAGAAATGTCAAGCATGGACAACATTTTTGAACCTATGACAACTTGTAACACTTGGTCCATCATGGGTAGGGGATAGTTGTCCTTCAAAGAAGCTTGATTTAGATTCCTGAAGTCAATATAGATTCGAATCTCACCATTTTTCTTCCTGATAGGTATAATATTAGCAATCCATGTTGAATGATGAATGAGGAAGATGATCTTGGCTTTCAAAACTTCTGTATCTCTTGAAAAATGGTGTTGGCAATCTTTGGATTGTACTGCCTTTGCTTTTGCTTGAAAGGTTTAATCCCAGGTTTGAGGGGAATGAAGTGTTGCATTTATTTTGGCTGGAAAGCTTTCAGATCATTATAAGAATAAGTAATGACATCGACATACCTCTTCAAAATATTTACCACCTTATTCTTCTCCTCTTGGGTGCAACACTTTCCAACGTTCACCATTTTGGGTTTGGTAGGGCTCCCAATGTTAATCTTTTCACATTTAGCAGATTCTTTGAGCTCCTCTGGAAGCATTGGACTTAACATATCTGTCATGTTTATCAAACACATTCTCCGACTTATCAACCCTATAGGGATCTTGTTACCTTTTAGTTTTATGCATCCATCTTGATCCATCTCCTCCTTGACACCTTCCTCACTGGAAGAGACACTTTCTCGAGGCAGATTGTCACTTCCCTCAAAATACAATTGATCAAAGTTATCCCAAAGCTCTAGGAAAGAGAGCAAATGCTGGTCATCATTAAAAACTTGCCAATTCTTTGCATTATATGGTACGCTTGGTCTATGGATAATTTAATGGTGAATTGGTCTGAGAAAATCGGGATGAGGTATCGGTAAAGACCACTGAAATAACTAGGAATCAACGTTAGTGTTCTTCTCCCTTGCACCGCTTTGATGGAGAAGGCATAGAGGAATTCAATAGAATCCCGCAGACTAGATTCCTATAGTGCTTCAAACTTTTGTTATTCATTTGGAAAAGGTCTCGACTTATTTGAAAATTAGTTACGCATCTCCACAAGCCAGGAGGTTCCTCACACCTCTTTCTTTTTCCATGTTCAGTCCAAGGATGAGAGCTTCATATTCTGTTGTGTTATTTGTATTTTCAAACTGCAGCTTGAAGGAGAAAGGATGAATCTTTCCTTCTGGAGATATCAATACCACACCAGCCCCAACACTAGCTGAAGAGCAACTTCCATCAAATTCCAAATTCCAAATGCTATTAGGATCATGGAGCACTTCTTTGGGACGTTTCACCTCATCCTGAGACATGATCATGTAGTTGCCATGCCCAATATCTTCATAAAGTATTTGTGCCTTGGGATCATCTGTCTTTTGCACAATATATTCAGTTTTCTTCTTGGGTAGTAACTTCTTCATCTTTCCATTGACTGGTATAAGGGCATGTGACCAATCCATTTGAATTTCTCCTCCTACATCCTTACAAAAATTTCTACTCAACAACATGCCATATGAAGGAGGAATATCAGCTACCAAAATAGTAGCTAAGACCTTTTCTATGGTAAAGCAAAAAAAGCTACTTGTGCATCCTTACCTCTTCTGGCCAAAGGAACCTCCCTACTCTCCATGGAATAGCAAGAACCAAAAGTGGGTGTGAGGGTATGACCCAAAGCATGAGCCACTTTGGCAGGCATCACATTGTCCAATGCTCCTGAGTCTATGAAAAAGTTACTAAGTCTATGGCCAGCTATGAGGAGGGTCACATAGAATGGTTTGATTTTCACATTAGGTGAGGTGATTGCAGCCACACAATTTGGTTGGGATGTGAAAGAGGGAGTGGGAAAAATACCTGTAGAAGTGTTGGATGAAGTTTTGGAATGGGAATTGACAAAGTGGACCATTTTGGAAAAGGATTTTGGATGGGTTTGATAAAACTTAGCCTCTGAAATATGGATTTTTGTCTTCTTGAGGTGGTCAATGATATCAAAAGATCTAGAGGTGGATGGGGTATCATCACTAGGAATCCTAGGCTTATCAGGTTTTGGAGCTAGAGAATAAGAAGTTTTAGAAGCAGGAGTAGAAGAAGAAGAATTAACAGAACTCACCTTTTGCATGGATGCAGTGGGAATAGGAGATCCTCTTCTTGCAATCACTAGAATAGTTGTGGGATGCTCCTTAGATTTTTTAGTGGGCTGCATCACTTTTTCTCTCTTGTTTGTCTACTCCCGAGTCATAACAACATATGACTCACCATTCATCTCTACCACTACTTCATCATAATCATCTTCTTCATCAATGCCCTCAGTAGTGAGGAAATTAACTCAAGATCCATCAAGTTCTTCTAGTTCTTCCTCAGCCTCTTCTCTAGGTTCTTCAAAGTCTTCATTAACCTCTTCATCATTAGGTTCTTCAACTTCACAAGTTGCATTAACAGGGACCTTGATGGGTGGTCCTTCGATTGCCAACCTTGTCTGAGAAGAAGGAAAATAGTTTCTAGGCTGAAAGTTCTTCCTTGGAACGTCTTGATAAGGAGCATGCTTTGAGCCAATTATTTCTTGATGGTAATGAGGTCATTGGAAAGCTTCTGTACTAACTGATCTGCATTAGCTCCAGGAGTAGAGGAAGAGGAAGAAGAAGTTTTGGATTTGGAAGAGTCTCTTTTCAATTTTCCAGACATGATCAGGTCATCTTCAACACTGATGGCTAATCTCTAATCATCATCCAAAGTTACAAGATTGGCTCTTCTCAACGACATAGATTACTTCAGGAAATTGAGTATTTAGGAAGAAACATTTTTGAATTTGATCCATAGGTCGGGTGTTTTGTGGGATCTTGTTAATCAGCTTGTTGAACTTGGCCACAAATTCTCTCATGGGCTCTTGTGGTTCTTTCTTGATTTGAGAAATCTAGGCTAGCAAAGCATGCACATCTTCTGTAGGTTTGAAACGGTTCTCAAATTCAGTTCTCATGGTAGTCTAATTGGTGATGGTCCCAGTGGGGAGATGGTAAAACCAATCTGCCACATTGTCCTACAAAGTCTCCACAAAAAGCCTCATAGAGACATCCTCATGTTCAACTCCAAGGACTCCACATGCAACTATGAAGGCTGCAATGTGTTCATCAGGATGTACCTTTTCATCACCTCTGAACTTGGGAAAGTTCTTTCTGTTACCCCTGGGTAACTCATGTAAAGGTTGAGGGAGAGAAAGAGGCCCAACTCATTGGCCCCAAGGTAATGGAGCTATCATCCTTGGAAAAATTTCTTGAAGTGGAACTGAAACACCAGCAAGAATTAAAGCACGAAGATTAGGGTTGAGTTGTTCTTGAGGGATACCACTCCCAAAATCTCTATCTTCAACATGGGGTGTGCTTATAGAATGAGCTCTTCTAGTTCTCCATGTCGGACATGAGGACCAAAATGTTTGACAAACCTACAAGTCACTAAAATGACCCCAAGAAATGAAATTTTCACCATCTCTTTGAATTTCTTACTTCACTAAAACACTACTAAAGGGTGCCAACTCAAAATTTTCAATTTTTTTGACTTTCAAAAGAGGGGAATTTTGAGGGGAACAACAGTGTGAAAGGAGGAGATTGGTTTGCCTCAAGAAGAAGGTCATCCTCCTCAATGATGTTGTGGACAAGGGTTTGGAGTGCTTTGCAATGTTTGGTATCATGTCTAGGGGTACGATGGTAGGCGCAAATGATGTTTGAATCGAACCACGATGACTTCTTACTATTTGGGTCAAAGGCCTTAATAGGGGAAGTGTGATGGCAGAAATTTGTAGTAAGTGTTGGAGAACTTCCGCATAAGATTTGATCAAAATATTAGGAGGTGCCTTGTCTTTGTGAGATGCATTGGTCTTGGAAGAAGAAGTGGATGCTTGAGATGATTTGGATGTCAAGTGTGGAGTTGGAGTATTTCGGGGTTTTGGTATCTTGATTGCAGTTTTGGTGATGATTGCTGCTCTAGAAGAAGCGCTAGTTGGTTTTAGCTTGAGTTGATTGGTGGTTTGGATTGTCTTTGACGAAGGATCTAGTCTAAGAAGAGATGGATGTGGTCCTAAGATAGATGATGTAGCATTGGTTTGTCTAATCTTAGGAGGGGGATATCAATTTTCTTGTGAGGATATGAAAGAGAACATTGAGGAAATGTGCCAAGGGTTCCAAACCTTGTTTGTGAATAAACACCCTTGGGAGGGATGACCAAAATCTCAAGTGGAGGGTCTGAAGGTGGTGTTATAGGCGGAGGGAGTATTTTTGCATGATGAGGTAAAAAGGAGGTGAATATTGGTTTGATGTAGAAGTGTTTGATTGTGTAGATGAGATGGGAAGATAATTTGAAGTCAAGGTGAGCTAGAGTGCTCTCATAAATTCTTTAAATGATGAAAGTGATGTGGAAGATGATCCAAATGTAGTGACAATAGTTGATGTAGTGGGTATGGGAAAAGGTGCGAAAAGAGGAACTAGGATTGATGCTAAGGATGGTATAATGGGTAAAGGTGGGATAGATGTGGATAAAGTGGTTGAATCTAATGAAGTGGATGTGATAAGTGATTGAGTAGATGGGATAAGTAATGAAGGAGATGTAGAATCAATGTCAGATGTGGAAGTGGGTGGGAATGGTTGTTTCATGAATGTTTCAAGGGGTAAGAATGATATGTTTGTGAATGGGGTTGATCTAGTAGTTGTAAATGTAGGAATGGATGCCGAGGTAGATGTAGGTATGATTGGTGTGGTTGTAGGGATAAGTTTTAATGGGCTTGTAGATGTAGGAATAATATCCAAGGAGGTAGGTGTGATCGTTGATGAAGAAGGTGAAGTTGTTGATGGGGTAGGGTCTTGGTCAATGGTATGGATAGTGTTTATGGTATGAGCATTGGGTGCTTGGGATGTAGAAGAAGTGGTGGCTTGAGTTTTTGGTGCGTGGTTGGGAAATGGTTTTCTGAAGATGTCAAGTGGTTGGTTAGGTGATGCATTAGGATTTTCCACTTGAAGATCACCTTGATCAATGAGTCTTTAGACTAGGTATTTAAAGGTTTAACACCTCTCTATATCATGTCCTCGGACTTGGTGGTATTTACAGTAATGATCCTCATGATACCATGCGGGTTTTGGTCTAGATTCATCAAATGGTCAGATTGGAGGAAGTGTGATAAGATTAACTACCATTAAATTGTCAAATATTGAACTATACAATTCTCCAAGGGGAGTATAGTTGGGCATAGGTCTAGGGAATGTTGTTGAGGCCACTATCTAGATGTGGGTGCAAAAGAAGATTTGAAAACCATGGTATTGGACACACTCTTAGATTTATTGTTGTGTGTGGATGGTTTGGTGAACTCATATTTGGGTTTGTTTGATTTAAGTTTTAGTTGGCCTTGCTCAAGGGCACAAGTTTTGAGTTTGTGAGCCATGGTGAAGGCTTCTTTGAATGTTTGGAAAGATTGGATTTGCAATGTAGAAGAAATATGCTTCACATAAGAACGTGAGAAGAGTTTGATGAGTTTGGTTTGTGGAAGAGTAAATGATAGTTGGTTTATAATGACATGTCATTGTGTGACAAAATCTATAATAGGTTCATCTTGAAATTGTCTAATGGTATATAAGTCATTGATAGTGATTTTACGCACAATATTAATCAAAAAGTGCTCTAGAAATAATTACGAGATGGGTGAAAGAGAATAGGGAATGTTGAGGAATCCCATTGTACTAATCTAGCACTGGACCGACTAAAGACATAGGGAAGGTGTGAAGCATAAGTTCCTGATCATGTGCGATAAGGTAACATGCGTGTTTAAATGCACGGAGATGCTATTGGGGATATTCCTTGCTATTGAACTTGGTAAACTTGGGAAGCTCCCAATGAGGAGGGTAAGGTTTTATTAGAACCGACAAATGAATAGGTTCATTACAAATTTGTTTGTAAGATAATGTAACCTTGGGTCCCAAGGTAACGGCCTCTAGACTAGCCAACCTATTCATTAAGGCATGGATAGGATCATTCGATGTGATGATAGGTTGGGATTGTGATTGTGTGGCATGGAAGTATCTTGATAAGGTGAGTTGATAAGTTTTTGGATGTGTGGGGGTTTTAGGAATCATTTGATAAGGAGGTTGTTGTAATGTTTGATGTTGCGATTGTTGGGATTGGATTGGCTGTTGTGGTAAATGATGAGTGGGAATGTAGGTATGAATAGGAAGAAATTGTTGATGAGGTAGATTAGACACCACATAATGTAAGACATTCGTAAGTGGAGGTTGGGAAGCAATTGTATGTGTATGTGATGTAAGAGGAAAAAAAAGCATTATGATTTTTGGACATGGGATATGACATTTGGGCAGATTGGGTAGGGACACTAGTAATGATAATGGATGAAGAGGTAATGGGAATGGTTGTGGTGATAGTTGTGTTGATTGGAGGAAGATGGGGAGGAATGGGTGTGACTAACTGATTGGTTTGATGAGGTGGGGGATTAGTAGAGGATGAAGCAAGATCACGTTGAACTATAATAAGTTGTGAGGAGGGAAATTGGGTGATTTCGAGATTTGATTGATAAGGATAAAGTTTTTGAAGTGGTGGACCATCAACAGAAGCTGGGTTGACTTCCTAAGAAGGTAGTCTTAAAGAGCTATTGGATTGGCATCAAAAAGCTCTTGGAATTACAAACTACCATGAGGGATAATAAGAGGTCCAAAAGGTTAAAATGTAGGAGATGGAGGGGTGGCTAGTCAAGATGGGATGGGATGATGATAAAAGAAAGGATTAGTCTCATCTATGGTAGTAGTTTGAACAAGAGGTCCTTGGGAAACATTGATGAGAGGTTGGGTGCCCATGGAGGAAGTAACCAAGGGCACATATGAGACACTGGTCATGATAGATGTTTGTTGGGATGAGACTGCAGAACTATTTGAGGCAAGGTTTTGTTCCATTTTTGGCTACTAAACGAGTAACTATGGGCATGAAATGAAAACAAAGTTTATATTAACTAAATCAAGAAATTCAACCACAAAGATTTTTTAAAATTTGTTTTGATTTATTAAGAAAGTGTGAAAAATAAAAGCAAAACGGATAACAAAGGTACCTAGGAAAAAGAAATCTATGTTTGGTTTCAATTTGTTATGGTTGGGAAAGTCTCATAAGGCTTCCTATTGGGTGATGAAATCTCAATCAGTCCATCGGATAAGAAGATGTCTAGATGTGTTGATTAATGTGTGATTTTGGTTGTGTGTGATAGAATGTGAGATGCAACAAGTTAAACCTTTAAGCTATGTGATCAACCAAGATGTAGAAAATAAAGGTTCTTTCAAAACCAAATCCAGATGTGATCTTTTGAAGAGGACACACAAAAGAAAAGGGAAATTGCGATGAAAAAGGAGAATACATGTTGAATGCTTT
Organism: Taxus wallichiana var. yunnanensis; assembly: GCA_018340775.1. Taxonomy (NCBI): domain Eukaryota; kingdom Viridiplantae; phylum Streptophyta; class Pinopsida; order Cupressales; family Taxaceae; genus Taxus; species Taxus wallichiana. Next base: position 735,614,148 of record CM031234.1, on the reverse strand, counting down.
TCCTTTTATCTAAACTTTAAGCGAGAGAGTGATCTAAGCAATTGAACCTAACACGAGCATGGAAAAAGTGAAGCCTTGTGCCGCAGTGTTAGTAAAAGAAAGAAGAAGTAGAAAATAGCAAAAGAATGCAAAGGGTCACCTAAAGGGTAGGGTCACCTAAAGGGTTGTCCCACCGGTGTTCTAGAATTTTTTTCTAGTTTTCTCATCTGTTCAAATTAATGATGTTGGCTACTAAAGAAAACTAAATAACTTGGAATATGAAGGGTTTAAGGTACCTCAAATGTGTGATGGATGAACGGGTGCAAAAGTAATAGATCCTTGATGCAAGCTTGATAAACATGCAAAAATAAAATAAAAATTGATTAGATAGTATATGTGGGGATTCTCGACAAATCCAGCTCGAAGAAGTGTTACCTTCTTTTCGAGGATGTCAACCCCATTTGAAAAATGAAAGTGATATAAGCAACTATATAACATGAAAAAATAGATATAGAACAAAATCTAAAACGATAGAAACAGATGTAAAATCAATGATCTAATCTAAATGAAACTGAAATAAAAATTACCTGGTTGGGTCCACGGCAACCCAAACTACATAGAGGTAGGTTGAAGGTGACCTGAGTGAGTGGATCTAGACAACAATGTAAAAATGTAGACCTGCAAAGATATGGATACAAAATGGATGTAGCAGAAGCCTGTAGATGGTGGAAGTGACCTGTAAAAGGGAATCTAAGGTAAAAGAAACTAAAGGATGGTAGAAAACAGAGGTAAGGAGGGATTAATTGAAAAAAACACTAGAGTCAATGATGACGAGAATGGGGTGATGACGACGGAGTGTAGAAAAGATTGACTCGGTGTGACAGAGAAGTAAGTTGGTGGTCATGGAGTTTGAGGATGGTAGAGTAAAAACATAGACAAAGAAAGGATCTCGGAGATAAAAAAGCATAGTGCTAGAAGACTGGGTCGACGACAACTGGGGCCGGGTGATGATGAATGTAGCAGAGTAGAACGAGGATGAAGATGGATGGAATGGATGACCTTCAAAAAAAAAAGGTTGAAAGAGAAGACCGATAATGGAGCTCGAGTGCTTTAAACCCGCAAGATGTTAGTTCTAACAAGATAGTAGTGGAAATAACATAAGATAACACAAAAAGCAATATAAACCTCCCAAATTCATGCAGTGATGAAAACAAGCTTTCAAGGACTATAAGAAGGTTGACATAGTTGCTTTGAGATGCTCTGGTTCAAAGATGGATTCACATAATGCAAGAAAATCAAGTGTTTTGTCGTGCCTGTGTGTTTTGTGTGTCTTTTTGGAAAGGGAAGAACTCAGTATTATAGGGTCAATGATGAATGGGCTAGGTCACTATCGATTACAAGGAAACTTTCTCCAACGGGGTTGATTTTGTGATTTAGTCAATATTTTGGGTTTTTAAGAATGAGAAAAACGCTTTAAAGCTTGTAGGTGGGAAGAGGTTGTTTAGGGATGTGTCATGGGTAGTTAGGAGATAAAGATAGGTAGGATAAAATCTAGAAAAAACATAGGGATGTAGATTTAGAATAAAAGCATCCTAAAAGGAAAGTCCATTAGGGCTAGTGGATATTAATTAATTAATTAATTAATGAAGATTAATTAGTGAATGTTAGTTAATGAGGATTAAAGGTGATGGGATAATAAATGGGAATTTAATTAAATTAATGTTAAGTGGAATGAATTAAATTAAGGGGGTCTAACTAGGATCATGGTGAAATATGCACATGCGGAAAAAACAAAGGTAGAGATACCAAATTTAGGTGTATACAATAACTTCCTTCACCAATTAGGCCTCTCTATTTCTGCGATCTACCTATTCATGAGTAAAGATCTTGATTTTTGGCTCCCAGGTTGACGTTGATCCATCCAAATACATTGCCGAACCTGTCTACATTTATTAGATCTTTCAATTTTCTTGCATCCTTTCTATATCTCCATCATTCCAACATCATAACCAAGACCCTCTTAGTATTTCGTAACTCGTTGCATATATTTTTTATTTATTTTATGATCTACTCTGCTATAATTTCCGTTGACTATCCTTGTCGGTCTCGGGTCACCATTGACCCGGTCACGTTTGACTCTACTTTTCTCTTTTTATCATCATCTACTTTTTCCGATATGTTATCTTAGCATATATCTCATATCTCTTTTTTATCCAGTTATCTACTTGTATCCATTATCATTTATCATTTTTTTATTAAAGTGGGTTGTCATCCATTCCTAAGAAGTTATCACTTCTCAGGACTGAAATTGTCAAGCAACCCACCATATTATCTACTAATCATTTTTGTGTTTAATTTCTCTTTGTTGTGCAAATTACCAAGCTTGCGGTGGAGAGGTTCTTTTACGCCCATGTATTTTTCTTCATCATCATCACATATCAAGAGGTAGCCTTAAACCCTCTCATCATTTGGAGTTTCCTATTTTATTGTATTCCTTTCCATTAACTTGAAACAAGAGTGGGAAAATTTGATCAACATTCTGGCATGCCCAATGGGACCCACCCTTTCTCTTTGGTGAGTTCTTTCATTATTTCATTTCCATTTTCTATTCCATTTCTTTCTTTCTACTAACCTCATAGGTAGGATCTTTGCTTGCTTGCATGCGTGGTGGATTGCTTACTTGGATCAACAACGCGTGTGCTTAAAATTTTTAAAAAGGGAAGTAACATTTATCCAAGAATTCCTCATTTTGTCCCTATTTGATCTTTTTTCATCTCTTCTTCCTTTTCCTATGTGATCTCATCAAATGTAACACTTTGTTTTAGGATTTAAAAAGAACGCCTTCATGTTTTCTTGACAACATAGTCTAACTAGGAGGTAATTCTGTCACATTCACACTTCATGCACACACAACCAAACTCATAAATCAATTAACACACCTAAAACATCTTCTACTAGGCGAACTATTGGGTCTTCATTATCCAATAGGAAATCCACAACGGTGTTCGGGTTGTGTAAGATTTTTTTGATTATCATTATATCGGCTAAACACTTGACACCCTTATCGCTGCAATGTGTGAAGTGAGGGGGTAGGCCCTAATACCAAGCCACATACTAGTAATCATCACCAATTTAATCTTGACGTACCTTTTGGTATATCGAGGACACTAAAAAAAAATCGAAACCATCCTTAGATTAGACGCTTCTTAGGTTCCCTTTGAGCCCCTTTTTGTTTCTTTTTCACACTTTTCTAATAAACAAGACAATTAACTTTTTTTGCTTGATTGCTTGTCATATTGAAAATCAGAATAAATTCTTGTTTGTTGTTTCATGCCCGTTATCACCTATTCTCAAGCCAAAAAAATGGAATAGTTAACTTCTTCCAACAACATCCCTACTTCCAACAATCCTATCAAACAAACTTCCACACTTTCCATTGTTTCCTCTACACCCATGATCACCACACCTTTGGTTTCCCAAAATTTTCTTTCTATGGTACCTTCTCATGAGACCTATGTCCTAAAAAATAATCCTCATCTTGAAACCAACCATTTCCGTTATCATCAGTCTATTTCCTCTAGACTAGCTATGCCCCCATCTCGCCACATCCTTTGGACCTCCAACTATCTCATTGTGGATGTGTGGAGTTTCAAGAGCTTCTCGATGCCAATCCAATTGCACTCCATGAATATCTCATCCATAAGTTTACCAATCTCCCCATTAATAGACCACCTGCTCAAAACTCTAAGCTTATCACTCACAACCTGAATCTACCCAAATCCTTACTTAACAACTTGTAATTTTATTTCTTAGAGCCATGAATGAATTAACAATGGATCAAAGTGAACATTCCCCCCTGAATCTTCCACCATGATCCCTTAATCTCATTAATCAATGTAATTGGTGGTCCCTATTCCACCTAACTTACCTCACATCAAAACTATTCCCACATCCTCTATCCCCATCACTTCTTCATTTATCTGTGGGTCATTAGTGCCCCAAATCACACTTATCAAGAATCTCATCTACTCTTTCCACCACATGAGCAACACATTCAAAGCTTGGTGTCCATCTCTACATCCCAAGTCCATGTTAACATTATCATCTTATAACCCCACCCTTCGGAGTCTACTCAAACCCATCAACCTCCACTTTGGAGTTCCTTTCAACACATATTCACCAATAACCCTATGAAAACATCTCAACCATCCTACACGCACATCCCAACTCATCCTATGAAAGCCCGAACCAATATCCCCATCTCTCAACAACAACAAGAACAATCCTACCCATCTAATTACATTCCCATCTCTCAACAAAATCTTATCTCTCAACCTATCTAATCACAAACATTCGACTATCTTCCACCTTATCAACCACCTCCATAAACTCCTACTTATCCTCAACAATATCAATCTCATCTCGCAACCCAACCCATCCACTTATTATAATCTACAACCTCACCAATCAATCCCTCATCCTCACACATATAATGACCCCATGCAAGATTTTCTAAGTAGAATGGAAAATATTAAAGCAACTACTTTGGGTCCTAAAATATCGCTCACTTACGAACAAATCTACAATGAGCAAATTAACCCATCATTTCTGATCAAACCTTATCCTCCACACTAGAACTCCCCATTTTTCTAAATTTAATAGTAAGGAGGACCCTTAACTAAACCTTCATGCCTTTAGGCACACATGTTATCTCATTTTCCATGATCGGGATCTCATGCTTCACACCTTCTCCATGTTATTTTTTTAGACCCACATTAGATTGGTATAATGAAATTCCTTAGCATTCCCTATTTTCATTCACCCAACTCGTTAAATTATTCTTAGAGCACTTATTAATCAATATTACATGGAAAATCACCATTACCAACATATATGCCATCAAACAATTTGAGGATGATTCCATCATAGATTTCGTCATTAGGTGATGTGACATCATCAATCGATTATTTTTATCACTTCCCCAAATTGAGCTCATCGATCTCTTTTCTTGATCACGTGTGAATAATATCTCATCCACTCTTCAAATCCATTCTTTCCAAACCTTTGAAGAGGCATTCACCATTGTTCACAAACTGGAACTCCATGATCTTGAGCAAGGCCACCTCAAATTTCACTCCAATAAGCCAAAACCACGATTTACCAAGTCATCCGCCCATAATGACAAATCTAAAAATGCAGCCAATGTTATCGTAGTCAAATCTTCTTCTACATCCAATTCTCATACCAATCCTCCATAAAGGGATCCTTAACCCACTCCTAACTACACTCCCCTCGGAGAGACGTATAGTTATGTTTTCAAAAAACTTATGGCTTCTCGTCTCATTCAACTTCACCGTATCAACCCATTGACGATTCACGTCTCAAAGCTACATGGTATAAAGAAGTTCACTATTGTAAACATCATCAAGTCTATGGTCACAATATTGAAAAGTGTTGTACTTTCAAAGAGTTAGTACAATGACTCATAGACCATGGGGATATTCATCTGGAAAATCCTAACACTCCTCCCAACCAACCCCTAAATGTATTTAAACAACCCTTCCCTAATCATCCACCAAATAATCAAACTAATCCCCCTACATCTCAAGTACCCAACACTCATACAATCAATACTCTAAATCAAGATTCAATATCACCACCCATGCCCATCATCCCTTCATCTATTGTATCTACATCTATTTCAACATTGACCCCTACAATCTCATCCACATCTGCACCCATGTCTACTTTGTTATCTACATCTACAATGCCTACATCTGCATCTATTACATCCACTTCACATATCTCTATGACACCCACACATATCTTATCCATGCCTATTTCCTTATCTATGTCTCGCATTAACCATCATGCCTATGTCCACACCGATATCCAAATCTACTACATATACCATATCTATATCTACTCCCACATCTACCCCAACATCTATCTCTATATCTATGCCTACTTCTACATTTCCTTCTCTATCTACATCTACAATCATATCCATACCCACATCAACATTTGAATTTGTGTCCACATCCATATCATCCCTCAAAAATTCTACCACACAAACATCACAACCGTAAGTGATGTCCTTATTCCATCGTCATCCTCAATAAGTATTATCACTTTTGTACCAACACCTCCAACATCCACACAATCTACAACTCCTTTTGATCTCATAAGACGTGTTATCTAAAAATCCCTTCCATATTCAATACCCACATCTATAACAAAATCTACAACAAAATCTACATCAACTGATTCTTCTTCTAAGGATCCCCAAGTTGAAATCATCATGATCCCCGATAAGGGTAAAGCCTCGAAACAAAAATATATGAACCTTGGTGTCCCTACTCAAAAATATCTCAGCCATCCACATAATAAATTAGAGCTCCCTCCTCAGAATCCCCAATAATCTAAACCATTTAAGAAATCCAATACCTCATCATCTATCTTAGGACCTTGCCCATCCGTTTTGGGACTAGGTCCTTCATCCAAATCCCCCATCAAAAATCTGAATCAAAACCATCGACTCCTCCATCTAAGTCTAAATCAAAATCAAAGGCTCCCACAAAGCCTCATAAAATTAAGATACCTCTCTTTTTTCATCCACCATTCCTAAGTCCAACCCATCCAAAATCCACACAACTCCTTCCTCAAAAAACCTAATTCGATCATATACAAAAATATTTCAATGTCTCATCCAAGCATCTGCAATCACCCTTCCCCTATCAATTCCTTTGATTCACATGGGAAAAAACCCACATGGTTTGATTCTAATGCCATTTTTGCTTATCATCGTACCCATGAACATGATACTTGAACATTGTAAGGCCCTCCAAACCCTCATCCATAACCTCATAGAAGAGGATGACCTCCTCGTTGATGAAGATCTCCCATTCCATCTATTAGCTCATCCACATCCAAACAAAATCATCTAATAAAATACACACCTCTTAAGGACTTTAAATCCCCTTCCTCATGTAGATCCTTTGACACAATCCATCTTTTCATCAGCATCAATGTTAAGATATCTCTCTACTAGCTCATCCAAATTTATCTCAATCATTAGCAAAATATCATTGAAGCCTTGCGATATCCCAATTACCAACGATGAGACTCAACCTTTGCGGCTCTTGTTGAATACCTCACATTTGTCACCACCATCTCTTTTGATAACTCCAAAATTCCCAATATCCTACCCAAGGATCATGACCATCGTCTCTTTATCACCGTCCGCACCAACAAAACCTTTATTAGATGTTCTATGATTGACAATGGTGCCAACATCAATATCATCTCATACCTTTGATTAACTCAAACTTCCTAAATCCATTGTCACTCAATCAACCACAATCCTTCATGCTTTTAACAATATTTTTTCCCCACTTTGGGCATAGTTATCCTCCCCATCCGCGTCGGTGAAAAAATCCTCCATGAGCTCTTTTACATTGTTGAGTGGGAATTCCAATATAATGTCTTTCTTGGATGTCCATGGATCCATGTCAAGCACTCGCCCCATCCACTCTCCATCATTATATGCAATATGAGCATAAGGGGAAAATCCATACACTCCCCACATATCTACCTCCATTCAAAGCATGCCATATGACCTATTGTCTGAATGACATGCTCATCCCTAAACTCCGATTCATATTGAAAACCATCCACTAGTTCATCTCGTACCTACATCCACGCTGCTAATGAAAAATATCTTGATGTCATGATATAGTGTCTTTTACTAGGGGAGTATCAAATCCTCACCCTTAATTATCTTCCCACTCCCAAACAATTTGGTAGACCTGAAAAAGCACATATTTATCAACCAAATGTCAAGTATACCACCCCCTTTGGTCTACCTCATCTCAAAACCAATCTCATATATGGTGGCATCGATCACCCTTCCTCTCATATCAACAATCAACCCCACACCACACCATACACCAATGGTTTTGAATTACTTTATAACAAGGCCTTATGTTACACCTACTTGCATTGCTGCATGTAGAAGAGATTTGGTTTTGGATGTTATGAACAAGGCATGCACGATCTTATCATTAACCAATCCCACAAGCCTCATGAGAAATTTAGACTTGGTTTTAAAGAGTAACCCACTGATCCTCTCACATATTCTTCATCTACATCCCCCATGCACATCGATCCATCACCCAATTATTCTCCATCCAACAACCCCATGGATACAGATGACACTATGTCCATTTCTTCTAGTTTTTAAAATCTCCACCATCACTTTGGGACCAGTCACTTATCAAGCTGAAGGTGAAACTAGGTCCCTTCCTCTCATATTTCCCGACATGGTAGTGGAAGATTCCCCTACCATTGATATCCTTCAATGCAACAACAATGAATTAATTATTTCCTACATGGGGGCATAAGATTCTAATAGTCATAAGTCATTACCACCTGACACATCCACCCTTCTCAATGAAGCCACCATCAACATAAATATAAGGACTCCCTAAGAGACATGCATCCTTAAATTCGGTCAATCTCTTGATCCACAAGAGTTAGAATCCTTCATCACCTTCCTTTCTAAACATATCCAGGCCTTCACATGGTCATATACCGACATCTTGGTCCTTGATCCCAACATTGTTTTCCACAACATCATCATCATCCCCAATGCTAAGTTAGTTAAGCAAAAGATTTGCCTCATGCATCCTTGTGTTTCCCTCCCTACCAAAGAGGAGTTACAATGCCCTATCTCCACCAATTTCATCATACCTATCAACTATCCACAATGGGTTTCCAACATTGTACCCATTTCCAAATCCTTGAAAGCTTTGCATCTTTACCAACCTCATCGATATTTAAACCTCGATTTCCCTAACGATGACTTTCCCCTTCCTAATATCTATCAACTCATTAACATCATTGATGGCAACAAGATGATTTATCTTATAGACAATGTTTTTACGTATAATCAAATTCTTATAACACCAGAAGACCAACATAAGACATATTTCATCACCCCTTGGGGAACCTTCTACTATCACATTATGCCCTTTGGTTTCAAAAATGCAGGGTCACCTATCAATGCACTATGACCTACATTTTCCATGATCTCATCCATAAAACAATAGAATATTATGTCGATGATCTCTTGGGTGAATCCAAACATCGACAGGACCACATATCCATCCTTGAAATCCTCTTCATGTGCCTCATTCACTTCTTCCTATGTCTTAATCCCCCCAAGTGTGTTTTTGGATTTCTAAGTAGAAAATTCCTTGGCTTCATCATTTCTATTAGGGATATTAAATTTGATCCCCCAAAATCAAATCCATCCTTGAGATGCTTCCCCATTCCGATCTAAAGCAACTTTGCAATCTTCAAGGCTAACTTCTATCACTCTGCTACTTCATCTCACAACTTTCCGATTGTTTCCAATCTTTCCACCATCTTCTTTGTAAAGAAAATCACTTCAAGTGGGATGCTAATTGCAAAAAATCCTTTGATGAGCTGAAGCATTATCTTGTATCGTCATTAGTGGTCATTCCTCCATGCAAGGGGGAGCCATTCTATCTCTACATCTCTACCTTCAATCATACTCTAGGTGCCATGTTGACACACCGTGATGAGCAAGGTAGGGAATGAGCCATATATTATATTAGACACACCTTTCCCGATTATGAAACCCACTACACTGAAGCCAAAAATCATGTTGTGCACTTTTCTTCACCACTTCTAAGCTTCGCCATTATTTTCTTAACGAAAAACCTATGTCGTCACCAACTTCAATCCTCTCAAAACCATACATTCCAAGCCTTACCATAATGATTGCATCACTTAATGGCTCATGCTCATGACCAATTTTTACCTAGAGTTCTTCTCTCAAAAATATTTCAAAGGCCGGGCTATTGTTGATCAACTCACCAAAACCCCGCTTCCTAAAAATTAACTCCCTCAAGATTTTTTTCAATGAATCTGTCCATATCATAGATCATGAGTATTCTCCTCTCAAAATGACACTTTTCTTTGATGAATCTAAGTGTCATCAAGGGGGAGGTGCTTGGTGTCATCATCATTACTCCCTAGGAAACTCCTATCCCCGTGGCTTATAAACTCAACTTTGAGTGTACTAATAACATGGATGAGTATGAAGCCCTCATCTTAGGTCTTCAAACCACTATCATGTTCGACATCCAAATCCTCAATATCTATGGTGATTCTTAACTCATTATTAATCAAATCAAGGGAATATATCAGTGTAAAAATGAAGTCCTTCAAAAATACAAGGACATCGTCGAATTTCTTCTCAAGGCCTTTGATTAATATACCATCCAAACCGTCCCTTGCTCATCTAATCATTTCACAAACACTATGGAATCTCTCACATCTCTCATCCCTTGGAAAACAAAAGAATCCAAACTATTCATTGTCGTCCACCATATTGATCAACCATCTCATACCCATGACCTTCCTCACATAAATCTCATTGACTCTATCTAATTTTACATCTGGTATAATCGTATTCGACTATCTATCTCAATCTAAAATCCCCTCCGACCTATCCAAAATGGTTGGAAGTATTGTCATCACCAATCCGACACTATGATAATTCTCCACCAGAACTCCTCATGCTATGATTATTTACTAATGCACACCTTTTAGTTTGGTGGATGTAATCTAGAAACACAACAACAAACCTAGTACAAGAATACCATAGACTATGATACGAAAGAATGGTGACAAATATGAAATATAAGTGTAAATTATAATATCAACATGAAATTGTTACAATCTCACTCATGAGGTACTTCAAGTGTTACTAACTTCACTTTCCTTCCAACAATAACTATGGGAGAAACTTCACAATTAGAACTTTTAATAGCTTCTTTAACACACCTTCTAAATGATGGCTTCCTTTACACAATTACTCATACAATGTTTCTCACTACTTCCTTCTATGCTAAATGAGGGGGTGGCCTCTCTATTTATAGAAATTTCAGGCTTATCCACCTTATCTTTAAGATAGGATAAGAAATATACTCGATGAATCTTATTCCATTCCTTAACTCCTATCTTTACATGTAATATTATCTTTTAAGATAAGATAAACCTTATCATTTCATATGGGTTCCACATTTTTAGAATTTTTACAAATAAAATACACAAAATATTTATGACCTCACTCCTTTTCGTTCTTACCAATATAATATTTCTAATTCCGAATCATGTAGACCCTACTTCTCTACTTACCCTAACTTTGACATTTTAACATTACCAAACCACTTACGACAAATATTTACTTTTTACCACAACATTCCTATTGTACTTTGATTGTTACCATACTATACATTATTGGTGGCATCGTACCAGTAGCACCGTTATCTTCTATCAGACACTACTACTAATTATACTTAACAACATCCTATTCCTAACACATACATTAATGAAATAGAAATTACGGAGGAAAATTTTAGTGTCGATATCTTCCCCTTCCTAGCCTTTACTCCATCCTCATAATAGACTATTATGGTGCTTGGAAAATATTTAACTTGTCGTGGTTGACCCATTTTGTAATGGGAGTGCCACCCAATTCCTCCAGTTGATATGTACTATTTTCATGCACTACTACTATTTTGTAGGGCCCCATCCATTTGGGAAGAAATTTTCTCTACCTTCTTTTTTTGTATCTTGAATCATATACTAGAACCAAGTCATTCACATGAAATGGAGACCAATAGATCTTTTGATCAAAGTATTCCTTTTGCTTCATTTTATTCTTATATCTTGTATCCTTCACTATTTCTCTCATTTCCTCTAGTAAATGAAGATGTACCAACCTTTCTTTTACTGAATCACTTTCATCCATCCTTTCATTTTTCATAACTCTCACAGTGGGAATATCAAACTCAATAGGAAGAATTATATCAATTCAATAAGCTAACTGAAATGGGGAGTATCATGTTGTTGACTTTTATGTTTCCCTATATGCCCACAATGCTTCATGAATCCTTTTATCCCACTTATGTACTTGCAAGGCTGTATCTTTTGCTAGAATTTGACACAACACAAAATTTATTCATTTCACGTGTCCATTTGTGCTTGGCTTGTATGTTATTGCCTTCTTGTGCTTAATAGAAAACTTATTGACTAGGGCTTCTACCACCTCATTAATGAAGTGGCTTCCTTGATCTGTTACAATTTCTAATGGACAACCAAATCTAGTGACAATGTGTTCATATATAAACCTTGCTAATTCATCCATGGAAGTTGTTTTCAATGGCCTAGCTTCAACCCACTTGGTTAAATAATCTGTGGCAACTACAATATACTTATTTTGGTGTGGGGTAGTTGAAGTGGATCTATAATATCTATTCCCCACTTTTCAAAGGGACCAAGTGGAAGAATAGGGCATAATGGAGCTGATGAAGTCTTACGATTACCATGTGTTTGACAAATATCACATGTCTTACAATAATTATAACAATCTCTAAAAAGAGTGGGCCAGTGATAACCTACATCCAAGATCCTTCTTGCTATAAGTTGTCTAGAGAAGTGTCCTCCACATGTACCATTGTGGAATTCTTCTATCATCTCCTTCCCTTGATCACGTCCAACTGCCCTCTTGTACTGTCCATTAAGTCCTATTTGAAATAATACTCCATGTAGAATAGAATATGGACGACTGGCTTGAGTAATCTTCCTCTTAGTCTTTGCATTAGAACCATCAGGAAACTTGAATTCATTCAGATAATTCCAAATATCTATGTATTCACTAGGGATTGTGTCAAGGGATAACAATGCTACATCTGGGAAATCATCATCATCACAAGATGAACCTAAACCATCATAGGCTTGAGAGAGTGCATCTGCATTGACATTCTTCTTTCTCGGCCTATCTATAATATCAAATCAACATTCTTGTAGCAAAATTATCCATCTTGCTATTCTCATTGATGGGTTAGGCTTATTTACAATATATTTTAGATCCTAATGATCTCATTCTACTATAAACCTCTTCCCTAGCAATTAATTTCTAAACTTTTTTACAAAAAAATGATAGCTAGAGCCTCTTTTTCTCACATACAGATAATTTACCTCAAAGAATGCTCATTTGTCTGCTCCCAAAGTAAACTAGATGATCATTCCCATTTTCATCCTTTTGGCTTAGAGTACTTCCTAGTGCTACATCTAAAGCATTAGTATACATAATGAATGACTTTCTCTAGTCTGGATTCTTTAAAATAGGTGAAGACACCAAAGCCTCCTTCAGTTGTTCAAAAGCTTCATGCACCTTCTTTCCTGGTTCATAAGTAACATCCTTCTTCAAGAACTGGGTTAGTGGTTGTGCAATCTTTGAGAAATTCTTGATGAACCTTCTATAGTAACCCACATGGCCTAAAAATGATCTCAACTTACTTCTATTCATAGGAAATGGTAACTCTTTGATTTTTGAAACTTTATTAGGATCAGTACCAATACCATCTTTGGATACAACATGCCCTAACAAAATACCTTTAGAACATCCAAAGACACACTTTGTAGGGTTTAGTGAGGCTTGTGCTTCATCTAACCTTTGAAATGTTGTCTCCATCTGGTGTAGGTGGTCCATCTTGCTCCTATAGATGCAAAAATCATCTAGAAATACTCTGATAAAGTTTCCAATGTAGGGTTCAAACACCCTATTCATAAAATCCTGGAACGTTGCTAGATCATTACACAACCCAAAAGGCATAACTCTATAAGCAAATGTTCCCCAAGGAGTGGTGAATGTGGTCTTTAGCTGATCTTTCTTTGCTATATGAACTTATTTGTATTTACTATATCCATCAAACAAACTATATCACTCTTGGCCACTACTTCATCTAAGATCTTATACCGCCGAGGGATCACATTTATCTTCACCCTCTCTCGCCATGACCAAGTTTCATGAAGCCTTCATTCCAATAGTTTCTTGCATGAAATCTCCTTAGCCATGGCCTTCCCAATAACATTGGGTACACAATGATATTTTTCATCACCCGAAAGTCTACCACACATACAACACCATAACAGATATTGCCACATTTGAAACAACACCGTCTGGTTTAGTTTTTCCCTTATTTAATGACCTTAACATAAGTGTTAAGGGGTGATCAATTTTAAACCCAACATATTCATTACGAATCAGTCATTACATTAACTGCAACACCTCCATCAACTAAGAAATCATGAATTGAAATACCATTACATAATACCTCAGCGTGTGGAGTGTAGGGATCCACTTTTACCTCCAAAAAGAGACCTCAACCTCCTTCCTTCGCCGAGTATTGAGTCCACTTCAGCTCCCGCCTCTTCTCGAAGACATTGTAGACACCTAAAATTGGTTACCCACCTTCGTGTCCCTCACATTCGTTTACCCTCTCGGGTAACTCAGGGCGTTGCATTACCACCGCCCCTTGGGGTATTATTCAATTTGTGATTTAAACACCTATCCTAAGTTTAATTCACCCCATTATGTTTTACTCGTGAGTAATTAAATATTAACTATTTAATTACACCTTTTACATGTATCCTAACCACTTATCTAACCCATATATATTCTATCCATATATCCCCCTATTTCTCCTCCTCCCAAACCAAGCAAAGGGGGATATTTCCCATATTTGAGGTGGAGGGATCACTCTCATCTTTCCGTAAATCACTCTTTTGGCCATTTCGGGAGTCTGTTCCATGATCGGCGCCGACCGGTACTCGATCGACGCTAATTTTTTGGAACGGCACTGATTTAATCTTGGTCGATGCCATTACAAATAGAAGCCCGTAACTTAGTTCGGTTAGACATGATTGTGAGAGAGACAGATGGTGAGATAGATGGTGAGTTAGACAGAGAGAACGAAAGAGTTTAGAGCATCAAGTCGAGAGTTATCTATCAAGTGAGAGCAAATCCTGTCCAAATCAATCCCTAAGAGGAGCACCATTACTCTGCTCTACCACATCGACATCACAGTCTCCATTGATTTTCTCGGTGACTCTGTTCTCGCATCCAGCATGGTGGAGCCTTTCTAGTATCTCTACGGATTCTAGCAGATCCAGCGACGTTGACGATCTTGCCTTTGTTTTCCGTTTCCCAAACCTTCTTGCAGTTTGTCTCGGATTGATGTTGATCAAACAAGTCGATGCCGATCTATATCGATCGACATCGATCTGAACCAGTCGATGCCGATTTTAAACAATCGACACTGATCATCTTGCAGACAGGTAAAAGAACTCAGGTAACACAATTCCAGCATTGTTTTCACAGTTTCCTATTTTCTTGCTTTTTCATCCATTGCTTAGATTCTATTTATTACTTTAATCAGAAAATCTAGTCCTTCACGTACATCTTTTATCATGTATGCTTCTTTACTTAATTGAAAATGTGGACTGACATCCGCCGAGGGAGCTTATCACTTCTCGGACCCGCTTCTCGGGCAGTCCACCTAAATATCTTTTAACGTGGTCTTTTTCTGTCAAGCATCGGTGTCTCGCAGGTTTCTTGGATCTACTGTGCGTGATCACTCGTGTGCTCTCGCTTATCTACATCGGCTTCCTTATCCGTCTACATCTTCGGATCTTGTCCATCAGGTATCGATTTCATTTGATTTTTTAAGGTTTTTGTGTTTAGTTTGGTACATTAACTTATACAGTAACAAGCGCAAAATTCTTGATCAACATTTTGGCATGCCCAGTGGGACCCAACCAAAGTCCCTTATTGGTAAGTTCATCTCTTTTCTAGTTTTGAGCTTTGTTCTTTTTCTTCACTGATTTTTATCAGTTCTGCTTAAGCATTTCCTTTCATCGTTTCAGTCTTGCTTCTTTCATTTCTGAATTTGCAAAGTTAGGTCCTTTCTTTTTTTTTGCAAATCTCAATTCCAATTTCTATTTATAAAATTAGTAAATATTTCATTTTGATTTCAAGATTGCATGTTTGATCCATCTCTTTATGCAAAATTGTTATTTCTTTGAAATTTTTCTAGTCCCTTAAATAGAAAATTTTCATTTTGCTATTATCTGGATATATCTTTCTGGGTTGGTTTGTGTGTTTGCTTAACCTTTTCTTGCGAGCACTTTGCTTGTTCATGGGATTGTTTGAGGGGAAGAGCTCAACAACGCAATTTTTGAAGTCCACACACCTTGGAGAGCTAAATCTACAGGTATTTCTCTTTTACGGTGTTTTCCCCTTTTTAGGAACTAAAAAAAAAAAAAAAAAAAAAAGAGACTTTGTTTGTTTGTTTGTTTTCTATCACATTCGAACATTTCGATTTTGGTGCTTAAAAAGAATTTAATCGCATTTGGGAAAGAATCTGTTTGACTTGTCTTCATCGAAATCAAACACTTCATTTTTAAGTGCTTAAAAAGAACTCTTTCTTTGTCATTTCTATTGTATGTTTTTCATCTAGTTTTAATTAGGTTGGAAAATTGATCAAAATCGGTAGTGACACTATTTGATTTTTATTTTTCACCCTTGCACACAAAGCCAAAATCACTAGGTATAAAGCATTTAAACAAAAATTCCTCCCCTGGCCTCGCCTACTTGGAAGTGACATCCAAGAGGAAGAGCCTACGTGGTACTCGGGCCGTGCTATAAATTCACGGAAGTTCTGGTATATATTGGCAAAGCACGACTCCCTTATCACAGCAGTGTGTGAAGTGCGGGGTAGGCCCCTATATCAAGCCACGTACTGGTCTTTTACTGAAGTGCCTTCGGGACTCCTCACCAAAACATTCCCCAAACCATCCTTAGTTTGGCTATTTGAGTAGTTCCTATTCTAAAAAGCCTTCCCTAATATTTTCTTTCTTAAAAGCATAAAAACTTAAAAGAGATAATCACCTACGCTGCTTGAATTGTCATGCATTAGTTAGGTCAATCTTCTTTTTCTATATTTCTGCTTGTTTATGATGGTCATCACTCGGTTACAATCTAGAAGAATGGCTCAACTGGCCCCTTCTTCCTCCGAGATCACCACTAGTGTGGATGTTTCGCACCCCCGGGTCTTCCTCGACCACTGTTAGTTGGTTCCCCATCCTGGTCATATAATCCTTTTTATCAGGCCAAAGCAACCCCATCACGTCCAGCTACCCCTAGTCCTTCAGAAATATCATCCGCTTCTGATATGGAGTATGTTCCTCGCGGGGATCCTGAATTTCAGGCGCTCCTTGATCGCAATCCGGTAGCCCTTATGGACTACCTAGTACACAAGTCTATTCGAATATCTGATCAGGGACCACCAATCCAACAAGTTTACGATTACCCTCGTGAACCATCCCAGGATTTTGTAGAACAGTTAGCATCCTTTTTTTCACCTCGAACCACGGAAGAGGGTGGCGCACACCGTGCCTCCTTTTTCTCTTCCACCGACCATGTTGACTAGTTCTCAAATAGTCTTTCCCATTCCTAACGCCGCAGTTACCTTGACTATTCCACAACCTACTTCTAGAAGTCCTCTCATCTGGCTATAATGGACGTGTCTGCACACCCATAGATTGCTGTTAATTCATCTATGCCATCCATTGCATCCCAAGGTCAGTACCTCTTTATGAGTCAACCCCCTTTGACAAGTCAGTTGGTTCCCACTTCTCGTCCTCCAGTTGGTTTTTCTTCCAATGTTCCAGCAACAGTGACCTTCGCCCATCCTCTAGCATCGACGCCCTTAATAACTAATCCGGTAGTAAAAAGCCTCTTTCAGACCTTATTCCCCACCATGTCCAATCAAATCGACACCCATGTTCCTCAATCCATTCCGATTCAATCAACAAGCATAGGAGTCCACCAATCATAGGCTCCATCTGTCATCCAACCTTCTTTTTCTCAACCACTTGTCATCTCACAACCTGTCTATACACAGGCTCCTTCACAACAAATACCACACCAGGCACCTAAATGCCTGGTTACTCCTCTTATCATCTTGTCAATCAACAGATGAATCCCCATTGACACCTCAACAACATCCACCATTTGCTTCTTATATAGGACATGCCACCATGCCTCCTCCTCAATCTGACGTGGTCCAAATTCTTTTCAAGAAAATCGCAGACTTAGAAGCCTCCACCAAAGGAGCTCATCCCTCATACTCTTTTGAAGAAGTATGCAATGAACCGATTCATCCATTAGTGGCTTTTAAGCCTTATCCTCCCCAATGGGAGCTTCCTAAATTTTCAAAATTTCATAGTCGAGAGGACCCTCAATAGCATCTGCGAGCATTCAAACATGCTTGCTACCTTATAGTCCAGGATCAGGAGCTTATGCTCCATACTTTTCCTATGTCTCTAGCAGGTCCTGCTTTAGACTGGTACAATAACATTCCTCAACATTCCTTGTTTTCTTTCTCTCAATTGGCCCAGATGTTTGTTGAAAACTTTTCAATAAATATCACGCATAAGATCTCGATTACAGATCTTTATAACATTCGTCAATTCGATGATGAGTCTATTGCAGACTTTGTCGCTCGTTGGAGAGGGATAATAAACCAATTGTCTTTCTCCCTTCCTCAATCCCAACAGATCGAGTTGTTTACTCGATCTTGTGCTAATCATATTTCTTCCACTTTAAGGATCCAGACCTTTCATACATTTGAAGAAGCCTTTACGATGGCATGTAAACTTGAGTCTCATGCCATTGAACAAGGGAAGTTAAAACTTCGCTCTAAATCTAAACCAGATTTTTCTCGGTTTACCAAATCAAACCCTTCCACTTCTAAAGACAAGAATCAGGGATCCACCAACGCTATCATATTAAAAACATCACGAGTCGATAACACTTCTAATCAAACACCACGGAGAGACTCCTCATCTTCTCGAAAAGGATCCTCATCATCTCGATCTTTCACTTCATTGGGGGAATCATATGCTTCTATCCTGGAAAAAATGTTGGAAGTTCACATGATCGAACTTCCCCCCATTAGGAATATTGATGAAAGCCAAGAACGTCCATTCTGGTATAGGGAAAATGACTTCTGTCATTATCATAGAACCAAAGGTCATGACATTGAACGATGTCAAACCTTCAAAAATCTTGTCCAGAAATTCATTGATAAAGGCGAGCTCATTCTGGATAACCCAAATGCTCCCCCAAATCAAGCACTTGATGTTTTTAAACAACCTTTTCCCAATCATTCCCGAACCATGATGCTTCAGAGTCTCAAAAACCAAACACTCATACTATCAGCTTCATCTCTACTGAAGAATCTTCTTCTAAACCTAAGCCATCTGTGAACACATCGACCGAATCAGAACCTCCTTCCACTTTGTTAATCGCTGGGATTCCACCATCTTCAGATAGCCCATCTTTGAATATTCCAACATTGTTAGATATGGATTCATCTCTCTCTTCTTCTTTGTCTGATCTTCCATCCATACCCGAGACAGTATCATCCTCATCTGTCTCATCGTCAGATATTCTTTCAATGCTCGAGGTAATTACATCCCTTCGAGTTTCCACCGCGGATACATCTACTTCTGTTTCTCCCATTTTTTGTGACTATGCCATTGGTAAATGTACCTATAGTTGTACCAACTTCGATGGAAGTGTCTTCGATTTTGACTCTTCCCATTTCCTTTCCTACAGTAGTCTCACCCATAATTACTATACCAGAAGTAGCTCCCTTGCAAGGAACTGCTTCTTCATCACTCACTTCTTCCATCACCGATGCTACTTTTCCTATTAAGGGAAAATCTAAAGAAGTAGCACCAGCACCCACACTCTTGGTGCCTGAACTTAGACCGAGACAACTGAAATCTAACATTGCATCATCAGTACCTCCCCATTTGCTTCCCCGAAAAGGTTACAATCACCTTATGCGGTTGAAATTGTCACCATCCCTGAAAAAGGAAAGCCCATATTTCAACCATCAAGACTCTTGGTGCTTTCCCACAAAAATCTCTCTCTGCACCTCATAAAAGATTGGATTTGTCCACTGAGAAGGCGTCTTCTTCTGCAAACTTATCAAAACCATCATCTT
This sequence comes from Taxus wallichiana var. yunnanensis, assembly GCA_018340775.1. Classification (NCBI taxonomy): domain Eukaryota; kingdom Viridiplantae; phylum Streptophyta; class Pinopsida; order Cupressales; family Taxaceae; genus Taxus; species Taxus wallichiana. Next base: position 735,594,214 of record CM031234.1, on the reverse strand, counting down.
CTTCTACAACACATTCTTCACCAGCACCTCGAAAAGTGGACTTACCTACTAGAAAGACGTCACCTCTTTTATCAGAATCATCATCTTCATTACCAAAAACCAGGGCACCCTCTGTTCCTCCAACCAAACCTACTTTGGGAGCTCCTCCCTCATCTAAATCGACATTATCTAAATCATCATTAGTTTCGACCAAGCAGCCTCCCTTATCTCTGAAGACCACAACACTTGTCACATCTCCATCATCTTCAAAATCTATTTTAGGGGCTCCTCCTCCATCGAAATCAATCATGTCTCACTTACTTCCATCTCAAGTGCCCAAAGCTGCTCCTCCAGATGTCCAAAAAATAAGATGATCCCTAAAGAGACTGTCAAACCTAACATGCAGGTTCTTTTACCTCGGCAGTCTGTTAAAGTAAAAGAGGTGCCTTCATCATCTCTGTCCTCATCTTTGTCTACCGGATTCTATACTGAAATCCTCCGCCAACTTATCCAATCTTCATCCATATCTCTTCCTCCGATTAAACCCTATAACCCTAAAGGAGTAAAACCTTCCTGGTTTAACTCTGATTTGATTTGTGCTTACCACCGTACTCCGGGTCATGACACCGAGGGATGTAAAGCTCTTCAATCTGTCATCAACAGTCTTTTGGAAGAAAGTGATCTTTTGCTGGAAGAGGAGGAGGAACAAGTATCTCCTATCATCTTAGCTCCATCTGAGCCCCAACGATCTACTCAGACCTCTACTTCTAGTGATTCCACTCCAGATGGTCTTCCACCTTCTCAAATTGACACAATTCATATCGCCACTAGAACCCAACAGTATGATAATCCATCATCATCTACAACATCTCGACCATGGTTGTCATTTCTGCAGCCCCCGAAGGAGTTCTTCCTTCCTCATTAGCCCCAAGACCTCGGGTCTCTATTCGTGCTTGCACCTTGGGCTCAAATTCCCGTGTCAGTTGAGGAGAGTGTTATGAAACAACTCACCCAGGCTCGGTCAAAATGTCTCTTTTTGACCTCATTCAATCCTCTCCGCAACATTTCCAGGCTCTGATTGATAATCTACGTTGCATCACGCAGTGAATTCAGATGAGCCCCAGCCCTTCGAGATGGTTGTTGGATTGAATAGACCATCAACCACCATTTCTTTTGAAGATTCAGAAATTCCTTCCCTTTCTTCCGAGGATTTGGAGGCTCCCCTCTTTATCACAGTCCAAATCAACAACACTACATTAAAATGCACTATGATCGATAGTGGTGCTGCACTCAACGTCATCTCCTCACACACATTCAAGCAACTTAAGTTACCAAGAACGTAGTGTCACCCCCGCCTTTCGCTCTTCGATCATTTAACGATCAGCTAGCAGTTACTTTAGGAACTGTGGTCCTGCCCATTCGAGTAGGTAAGAAGCTACTTCACGAACTCTTTTACATTGTTGAAGGGAAATTCCACTACAATATGATCCTCGGATGCTCCTGGATTCATGCAATGCATTGTGTCCCATCCACCCTCCATCGATGCTTAAAATATCAATATGAGGGAAAAATCTATACTCATCCAGGAGATCCTTTTCCTTCCGCACAATGCGACATGACCACAGGGTCTGCCCCTCTAAAGGAGAATGCTTGTTCTCCTGAAAAGGCCTCATCCTCTTCCATACCTACAACTAAACTACCGGACTTACAAAATCTAGAAGAGACATTGCAGCATTTCTCACTAGGAGAGCTTCCTCTCCTTTCTTTTGATCGCCCATCTCAAACCTAACGAGTATGGTAGACCAGACAAACAACCTGAATATCAGCCAGGTCTCGGTAGCGTCATCACCATTGGTCTACCCAATCAATAGACTAATTTCATTTATGGTGGTCTTGATACACCTCACTATCACCTGGATTCTCCTCCTAGGGCCAAGCCCTATTCAGCAGGATTCGATTGTCTACAGAATCCCACGTTTGCAAAAACTTATTTATATCGATGCGCGTGGAAGGGCTTTGGCTTGGGAAAATATGAACAAGGTGTGCATGACCTCACATCCATTCCAACTCTCAAGCCACATCAAAAATTTGGTTTAGGATTTAAACCTCTTTCAAAAGCCACCATCACTATTCTCGATGAGCCTCTTCCTATTGAGGAACCATCTTCTCCCGCTAGGTCAGAAGCATCACTTGATGTGGATGACGCCATTTCCATCCCGTCTAACTTTTTTTTTTTTAGTCAATACCATTTCCTTAGGGCCACTAACCTATAAGACTAATGACAAGTCCACTTCCATACCGTTAATTTTCCCTGAAATAGTTGGAGACGACTCTCCTACTATCAACACTATCCACTGTGTGAGATGATGATTCTGTCCTCACCTATCTGGGGGCAGAGGATTCCTATCTTCCTAAAACCATTCCTTCTGACATGTCTACGCTTCTCAATGAAGCCACTGTCGACCTTAATATAGGGACTTCTAAAGACCCTCGCATCATTAAGGTCGGTCAATCCCTTAATCCACAGGAGTTAGGAGACTTTACCACTTTTCTTTCCAACCATCATCAAGCCTTTTCTTGGTCATATGAGGATATGCCAGGACTCGATCCCGATATCGTGGTCCACAATATCGTTACTCTTCCCGACATCAAACCGGTTAAACAAAAATTGTGTAAAATGCACCCTAGAGTAGCCCTTCTTGTTAAAGAAGAGTTGCAGTGCTTGCTCTCGCTCTAACTTCATCCAACCCATCGATTATCCACAATGGGTTTCCAATGTAGTACCAGTAACTAAAGCTACTGGGAAAATTTGAATTTGTACCGACTTCCGGGATCTTAATCTTGCTTGTCCAAAAGATGATTTTCCTCTACCTAATATCGACCAACTCATGGATTTAACTATGGGTCATGAGATGCTTTCTCTTATGGATGGTTTCTCTGGGTATAATCAAATTCTCATCGCACTAGAGGACCAACATAAGACTTCCTTCATAACTCCTTGGGGGACCTTTTGTTATCGTGTCATGCCTTTCGGTCTTAAGAATGTAGGAGCAACCTATCAGCGAGCAATGACCTACATCTTCCATGATCTCTTACACAAAACTGGAAGATTACGTCGATGATCTCCTCGGTAAATCCAAATGCCATCAGGATCATCTTTTCATTCTTGCACCTCTCTTTGAGAGGCTTATTCACTTTTGTCTTCATCTAAATCCATCTAAGTGCGTGTTTGGCATTCTCACTGGTAAACTCTTAGGCTTTATCATTTCCATTAGGGGTATTGAAGTAGACCCCACAAAAATAAAAGCTATCCTTGAGATGCCTCCCCCTTCTAACTTAAAGCAACTCCGCAGTCTTCAAGGACACCTTCAATCAGTGCATCATTTTATCTCGCAACTGTCGACCGTTGTCAACCTTTTCATCACCTCCTTCGTAAGAATGTTCATTTTGAATGGGATGAGCGTTGCCAAAAAGCCTTTGATGATCTCAAAGTTTATCTTCTTTCTCCACCTGTGCTTACACCTCCACACGAGGGGGAGCCTTTCTATCTTTATATCTCTGTGACTGACCATGCTCTGGAGCCATGATCTCACATCGCGACGCTTGCGGTAAAGAACAAGCCATCTATTACATTAGTCGCACTCTCCATGAGTATGAAACACGTTATTCCAAGCTAAAAGCATGTTGTGCTCTCTTCTTCGCAACTTCTAAGCTTCGTCACTACCTCCTTAATCACAAAACTTACATTGTCACAAGTGTCAATCCACTCAAGACAATACATGCGAAGCCTTATCACAATGATCGTATCACTCGTTGGCTCATGCTTATGACAGAATTTGATCTCGAGTTTATCCCGCAAAAGTCTATCAAGGGTCAGGTCATTGCAGATCAATTAGCTGATGCTCCTCTTCCGACACTCAAGTCCCCCTTGCTCAATTCCCCGATGAATATATCCAACAAATTGATTTTGGTCTATCTCCATTTAAAGTAAAACTCTTCTTTGATGGATCCAAATGCCAGCAAGGGGGAGGTGCGGGTTTCGTGATGATTCCTCCTTGGGGTGCGCCTATCCCAGTCGCACACAAATTAAACTTTGAGTGCACCAATAATATGGCTGAATATGAAGCTCTTGTTTTGGGTCTTCAAAATGCCATTAATCTCGGCGCTCGCCATATCGACATCTTTGGTGACTCTGAACTCATCGTTAATCAAGTCACGGGTGTCTATCAATGCAAGAATGACATCCTTCAAAAATATCATGATATCATTCTCTTTCAACTCCAATCTTTCGATAAATTCACTATCCAAGCTATTCCTCACACTGCGAATCGATTCATAGATACAATGGCTTCGTTAGCCTCGCTTATTCCACCTTTTACCGAGGACTCGCGACTTTATGTGGCTATGCAATGATTAGATCAACCATCTCATCTTAGGCAACTAACTTCAATCAATGTCGTCACAACCAATACTCAGGATGAGTGGTATCAATAGATCATTGATTATCTATCTCATTCAGTGCTTCCTCCAGATCTGACTTCCAATGGTAGAAGATCTTTTATCCTACGCGCTAATCGCTATACTATTCTAGGTGGGATCCTCTACAAACGCGGCTTTGATGGTATTTTTCTTCGATGCCTCAAAACCCCTGAATCATCTAAAGCTATCCAGGAGGTCCATGACGGTATCTGTGGTGGACATTTTAGTGGCTTGGCCATAGCTAAACGCATCTTACGTTTAGGCTATTATTGGCCTTCTCTTAATCGAGATTGTTGTGAATACACTAAGAAATGTGTCAAATGTCAACAACATTCCAATCTCACACATATCCCTAGTCAAGCTTTGCAACCTATAGCAGATTTGTGGCCTTTTTTGCAATGGGGTCTTGATCTCATTGGTCTTATCAATCCCCGTTCTTCACAGCATCATCATTCTATCATTACTGCCACTGAATACTTTACTAAGTGGGTGGAAGCTATTCCTCTTTCTTCAACAAAAGCTAAACCGATTGTTGACTTTGTCTATCAACACATCATTTGTCGCTTTGGTGTTCCACACAAACTCATCACAGACAATGGTAAGTCTTTCAAGAACGTCGATTTACATAGAACCTCTGCGATGCTTTCAATATCAAACTCATATTTTCTTCTCCATACTATCCCCAAGCTAATGGCTAGGCCAAGCTTCCAATAAAACTTTGCGTAATATCCTCGCAAAGGTAACTAGTCGAGCTGGTAGGGATTGGCATTTACATATCCCTTTTGCTCTCTGGGCTTATCGGACTAGCATTCGTACTCCTACTGGTGCTACTCCCTTCTCTCTCGTCTATGGGTCTGAGGTTGTTCTTCCTTTGGAAGTCCAAATCCCATCTCTCCGTGTTTCTCTCAGAGAATTTGTCTCTGATGAGGATTATCGTCAAAATCATCTAGCACAACTTGAATTATTAGATGAGTGGCATCTCAATGCTCTTGAGCATCATCAAGTCTATCTTGAGCGTGTCAAACGTGCTTATAACAAGCACTTGCAGCACCGTGACTTCAAAGTTGGTGATCTTGTTCTTAAAGAAAACCAAAATGTCACTACACTAGAAAGGAGTCAGCGTGGTAAGTTTGCTCCCAACTGGATGGGACCGTACGTCGTCACTCATAAATATGGGTCTGGGGCTTATCGTCTATCTTCCATGGATGGTGTACCTGAAATGGAACCTCTTAATGCCTTGCATCTAAGGCCCTTCTACTGTTAAAATCTATCTTACACAAATTTAGTCACAAGACAAGATCTTTCATCCATCTAACAACCAGTCATATACTTTCGTGGTGATTCGAAACTATGTGGTTCTCCACGTATTGTCTTTTTTTACCTTAAATATGAGTATCGCGGCTCTACTCATAGCATTTTTCTTATGGATATGTTCCTCCTCATGGTAGGAATACCTTAATCACTGCTTCATCTGTCCCAAGTGTTTATCTTAATCGGATCTACTCGGGGCATGAGTACGTGCTCTTTATACGTTTTCTTCCCCTCTATCTGATCTATCTAGGTCTAAACTCAGCTTCTTTCAAAAAGCTCCAAAAAAAAAAAAAGAAGAAGAAGAAGAAGAAGAGATGCTATCCAAAATTCCTAAAAGATAGACTGATCCCTTGAAGGACAGCTATCCATGCATTATCAAATGAATCAAAAGATATAGACCATGCCCTCGAAGGATGGCTATCATTAAAATTCAAAATATAGACCGCTCCCTTGAAGGATGACTGTTTCTCAAAGGAATTCCCAAGGCTTCTCGCATTGATCAGCCTTTCAGTCAGTTTATACACTTTTTAGCATCACTGAAAGACTTCCCGTATTGATCAGTCTTTCCATATCTAGCAAACTTCCCGCATTGATCAGTTTGCTTTTCTTGCCAGAAATAATGAAGTTGAGATATAGGACCTTTTGTCGATCATATGGAGAATCCTATTTTCCCAGTATGAACATGTATTCTGTCCCTTGTAAATTTTGACAAGATACCTACTTACTGCTCCTTCCATTTCCCTCCTAGATCTGGTTTGCGGCTAGTTAGTGTCAGGTTTATTTTAACCTCATATATGGCCTTGTATGCATGATCTTTTGGTTTCCTATCAAAGTTTCTATTTATGGTCGGTTAGGAGCCCAACTCACCATTCTTTTTCTTATCTGGGTGTATTTCCTTTATTTCTAATCAAGGTCATTTCATTACGTCCTTGGCTCTCGCAGAGAGTATTTCCCATTATTTCATCCGGTTAAATTGACATTTAACATGTTAATTTAATCAAACTCTATCATTTATCTAATTTCATCTGATCTACTTTGTCCAAAACACACATCATAGCATCTATTATGAACACATGTGGGTCTATCTATCTATTTTCATCAAAATTTAATTAACATCTCAAAACTATCAAATCCCATCTATCCATCACATCATCTAAACACTTGTACATCCAAGTAACATTACATCTATCTATATCTATTTCTCATCCAAATTAAATCCACATATCAATCACATCAAATCACATCTATTTATATCCTCTACATCTATGTCTATCCAATCACATCTATTCATCATCTATCGGTCTATGTCTATATCCATCATAATTACGCTACATCTATCCATGTATATCAAAATTAAAAGCATGAGAACAATCATATGACAAAGGAAATGATGAATCTATATATATACATGAGTATCTGTACAACAAAAAAATGGGTGGCTTTCAATCAAGCCATCTATAAAATGCCTTCCAATCGAGGCTACATCAATACATTGATACAAAAATACATCAGTCTCTATATCGTGAAATCTGATAGGTGGAAGACACTATCTCCTCCACCCTCCTCTGGACCAGGCTGTCTCTCCTGGCCGCCACCTATCGAGCTAGATGCACCTGCTGCTGGGGGCCTCCATCCACCTCGCCTCTCTCCTGTGCTCCTCCGATCCGATGCCCCGCTCACCGTGGGCTATCGCCGATCTCCTCCTCGCCCCGTAACGAGGCACATCAGGGGCATGTTGTGCTAGGAGTCATCCTCGTAGTATCTCACCTCAGCGAGGAGAGACTGATATGTACTCAGGCTCACTGTACTAGGTGCTCGTAGTGTCGCTGCTGGTGCTACTGGTGGTGGCCCTCCTATGGTCGTGCCCTGTGTCCCAGACTCTGATGTGGTACCTGTATCACCATATTTGGCCCTGAGGGCCTCCCTATGTCGATGATAGCGATCCCTCTGCTGGATCATTGTATCTCACTCCCGGTAGCGAGCCTGTCTCCTCTCCAATATCGGGCATCCTCTCTCTCTGTCGAGCTCGATCTCCTCTAGGGCCAACTCTCGTGTGTATGCTGCGCGTCGGTGTGGCATGCTCTCCTCCAGCCTCTCCAAGATGTGTGCCTATCCTCCTCATCGGCATCTATAGATGCTGGTAGTGTCATGGAAGCTCTGTCAAATACCATGCCACATAACCATCATCCACTCCGGCATCATCATCATCACTGTCTGTGAGGTGGGGCCTCCCTCAATGGATCTACCGGGATCAAAATCGGTAAATCTGTCTCTCTGTTGTCTCACCTGTAAGGCCTGTAGGTAGTCGGCACTGTCTGCACTAGGCCAAACTGTCTCAATACCCATATAAACGGGACGCACTCCCACATATCAGGCCTATGGCCCCTAACCACCCTGCTCCATCTCAATCCCACCAGGTGAGCATCCTGACCGGCCCATGTCGAAATACCCGATACGGTCTCCAGATGACCTGCTCTGGTGTCAGCGTCCTGAAACGCTCGGCATACCAATCTGCGGATCTCCCTGTATCTCCCGGGGCCATATCGGCCCGCCATCATCGGAATCCATAATCAATAGCCCCCACTACTGCTGGCATCCAAGGAAGCTGGATGGCCTGATCACTGCTATGTGCTCATATGCCCAGCAATGGAGCACAAAACTGACATCAATGCCTATCCTCTGGCTAGTGGTATACATCCATAACTCATAATATATCTGCGCTATCAAGGCATCAACAAATGCGAACACCTGTCTAAACTGCAGGATGTCACAAACGTAATCTAGTAATAATAATGGGAATCTCCCACCTCCCGAATCTGGTAGAGAAAAGTAGGAGATTGCCATCTGAATCAACACTATCCGTCTCTCCTGGGATCATCCTGTCTCGTACTTGCAGGCTATCCTCACTTTGCCCGACACACTATCTCGAATCATCCGCCCCTGCGTCTCCATACAATCAACCTAGGGCCCTTTGCTGCTTCTCATGGCGTAATCTCTATCGGGTCCCCAGTGATCGGTAGCCTCAAGATCCTGTATATGTCCTCGTGGGTGATGGTCATCTCACCCATCCTGAACCAAAAAGTGCAAGTCTGGCTATCCCATCATCGCACTAGTGCTCGCATCAACTCTACATCTCACGGCACTCGTCTGTAGTATCGAAAGCCCCCGAGCCCGGCTAACTCTAAGTGGCGCCAATCTGCATCAGTGACATTGGGGAGAATGGTCTCTAGTAGCTCGGAATCACATCCCTCATGTGTAATACCTCTCGTGCCTACATCCACGACATCAAGAGCAATGTTAGCTTCATATTTATCCAAATCCGAACATCCAAAACACATTTTATCATTTTTATCCACATATTCTATCCAATCGGCGTCGATTAATTACAATCGGCATCGATCATACATAGTCGACGTCGATTGAATTCAATCGGCACTGCTTTCATTAAATCGGCGTCGATTCTATCAATCGACGCCGATTGGCAGGCAGCGTGTCAAAAACACTCTGGCCTCCCACCAAAAAGCAAAAATAAAAAAAAATAAATAAATAAATAAATAAGATAATGACGAGTTCAGGAGGAACCACTTACCCCAGGTCGTGTCCTCCTCCACTTCTGACCACTTCCAGAGGCTTCCATGGTGCTCAAATCCAATTTTTGACTCTCTCGAATCAATCGTCATGGTGTAAATAAATCGTTCACGTTTTCCATTTGCATATTTATATGTGCTGGGCACGGTCGGTGCCGATTTTTGTGGTCGGCGCCGATTGTTTCGGCGCCGATTAGTCTGATCGACGCCGATTTGCTTCTCCACGTCACTTTCTTCCATCTCCTAATCTTCTTGCCATAGTGTTGATGCTTGGCTTATTTATCTGGTCATTATTCTGCCCTGAGTGTTGTCTTTTGGCACATACTTTTTCGATATTATCATCCATTTCGAGTTTGTTCCCTTTGCATGGGGCACTCACATTTTTTTGGCAGCTTAGAGTTAACGGGTCTGTAGGCACTAACATCATGTCTAGCTTGCGCACCATCCGTCAGTTGTCCTACCAATGTGTCTCTCTTTAGGTGCTTGACTATCTTGCAGCCCTCCTTACACTCATGGGTCTGTAGGTACTAACGTCGTCTCATGAGGAGACCGTCTAGACTGCCCTACCAATGTGAGTTCCTTAGGTTGCTGCCTCTTTATTTATTTTTGTGCGTCATTAATGATCAGATCTACTCCAGACATCTAGCTGGGGCATCCTGCATTTTCATCTACCTTTTTCAAACTTGGGATCGTTTGTTCTATCACCCATCCCATCCCTAGTTTGAGGGGGATCACATCATCACTTTTTCTTCCTTTCTTCCACCTCCTTGTTTTTGTCTTGCAACTTTGCTTATCGCAAGTTACTCAACAAAAAGGGGCAAAATGTAGACACCTAAAATTGGTTACCCAATTTCATGTCCCTCACATTCGTTTACCCTCTCGGGTAACCTGGGGCACGTTTGCATTACCACTGCCCCCTTGGGGTATTATTCAATTTGTGATTTAAACACCTATCCTAAGTTTAATTCACCCCATTATGTTTTACCCGTGAGTAATTAAATATTAACTATTTAATTACACCTTTTTACATGTATCCTAACCACTTATCTACCCCATATCTATTCTATCCATATATCCCCCCTATTTCTCCTCCTCCCAAACCAAGCAGCGGGATATTTCCCATATTTGAGGTGGAGGGATCACTCTCATCTTTCCAGAAATCACTCCTTTTGGCCATTTCGGGAGTCTGTTCCATGATCGGCACCGACCGGTACTCGGTCGACGCCAATTTTTTCGAACGGCACCGATTTAATCTCGGTCGTGCGCGATTACAAATAGAAGCCCAGAACTCAGTTCTGGTTAGACACAGATTGTGAGAGAGACAGTTAGATGGTGAGATAGATAGTGAGTTAGACAGAGAGAATGAGAGAGTTTCGAGCATCAAGTCTGAGCATTATCTATCAAGTGAGAGTGAATCCTATCCAAATCAATCCCTGAGAGGAGCACCGTTACTCTGCTCTTACCACATCGACATCGCGAGTCTCCATTGATTTTCTGGTGACTCTGTTCCTGCATCCAGCATAGGTGGAGCCTTTCCAGTATCTCTACGGCTTCTGCAGATCCAGCGGATGTTGACGATCTTGCCTTCGTTTTCCGTTTCCCAAACCTTCTTGCAGTTTGTCTCGGATCGACGCCGATCAAAACAAGTCGATGCCGATCTATATCAGTCGATGCCGATCTGAACCAGTCGACGCCGATTTTACATAATCGACGCCGATCATCCTGCAGATAGGTAAAAGAACTCAGGTAACACAAATCCAGCATTGTTTTCACAGTTTCCTATTTTCTGTTGCTTTCTGTCCACTGTTTAGATTCTGTTTATTACTTTGATCAGAAAATCTAGTCCTTTACGTACATCTTTTATCATGTATGCTTCTTTACTTAATTGAAAATGTGGACTGACATCCGCCGAGGGAGCTTATCGCTTCCTGGACCCGCTTCTCGGCAGTCCACCTAAATATCTTTTAACGTGGTCTTTTTCTGTCAAGCATTGGTGTCTCGCAGGTTTCTTGGATCTACTGTGTAGGATCACTCGTGTGCACCCGTCTTATCTACATCGGCTTCCTTATCCGTCTACATCTTCAGATCTTGTCCATCAGGTATCGATTTCATTTGATTTTTTAAGGTTTTTGTGTTTAGTTTGGTACATTAACTTGGACAGGTAACAAGCGCGAAATTCTTGTCCCTGTGAAATTAGAAAATCTTGCACACCCAACTTTCTTCTCCTATGTTTCTTACTTGTTTCTCCTTTCATCTTCTTAGGATCATTTCCATCTTGGTTATCTTTTTCTTTCTTTCTCTTTATTTACAAACACATCGATTCATTATTTATGCTCCTATCTACTACATCAAAAGAATTCACGGTGATTTTCCTTTATCATTATCTCTTGGACTAGATGTAGAAGCTCTATCTATAAAATTATACTTATAATGACCCTTTTTATGACAACCATAACATACAACTTCAGAAATCTTTCTTTTTAGACCTCTATCTCCTCCCTGAGAACTAAATTATTTTCCTTGAAGAAGATTAATAGTTAACTGGCCCATCTTCCTGAGAAGATCTTCATACTCAGTAGATGTACTAGGAGAAATATTTGTGCTCACCGAGAGTAATTGTGGATTCTGGACCAAAGGTGTTGGTGTAGGCTCTACCTTAGCAACAATTTGTTTAGGCTCTTTTTCCATGCTTTCTTCTTACTTTCTTGCAATATCCTTTTCTTGTTCGAGGGTCACTGGGTGGTCATACTTCACTCATTGTATGATCTCTGGCTTCATCCTAAGAATGAAGTGCTTATAGAGGAGATTATCCATGCCATTCATCAACCAATCTGCTAATCCTTTCTTTCGGATCTCGGGCATCGAGCTTCCTCTTTAGCTCTAGAACACGAGCATGATAATCCCTTATCTTCTCCTTCTCTCCTTGGGATAGCTTTGTGATATTAATCATGAGATATGCATATTTCTCATTGTTCACCAAATTATTCAAAAAAATTCGATTAATAAATCCCATGAAGTTTTCACATTATCACATAGTGTTTCAAACCACCTAAGGGCTGAAACATCCAAAAAGGTACAAAAATTCAGTCCATTGTTCTCTTCTTATGAGGCCATTACAAATACAAGATCATTTAAACTCTTGAATGAAAGAGGAAGCATCTTCATTAGATTTGGATGAAAAATAGGAATCTTCCCCATTTTCAAAAGTAACCAAAATGAAATACCAACCCACAAGTATAATCAACAAGACTTATGTGCACAAATAATTAGAATCACTATAATAGAAAGTGACTTTACACCTTTCTACAGTAAAATAGGAATGACCATGATAAACTATGGTAAAAATTGACTTTCTTGTGGTAACCACTATTCACACATAAAAAGTGAAGTTCTTGTGGTAAATACTATTCATGGTAAAAAGTGACTTTACCATGGTAACTACTATGCACAAAAAAAAAGGTTACCCTCCAAATGATTTCTTACTAAGTGGGAATATCTCTCCAAAAATCCACCAACGAGGAATGGTCCCGAATCTTAACCATAATATCATCACCAATCCGGCACTATGATAATTCTCCACCAGAACTCCTCGTGCTATGATTATTTACTAATGCACACCTTTTAGTTTGGTGGATGTAATCTAGAAACACAACAACAAACCTAGTACAAGAATACCATAGACTATGATACGAAAGAATGATGACAAATATGAAATATAAGTGTACATTATAATATCAACATGAAATTGTTACAATCTCACTCATGAGGTACTTCAAGTGTTACTAACTTCACTTTCCTTCCAACAATAATCGTGGAGAAACTTCACAATTACAACTTTTAATAGCTTCTTTAACACACCTTCTAAATGATGGCTTCCTTTACACACTTACTCATACAATGTTTCTCACTACTTCCTTCTATGCTAAATGAGGGGGGTGGCCTCTCTATTTATAAAACTTTCAGGCTTATCCACCTTATCTCTAAGATAGGATAATAAATCTACTCTAACAAATCATATTTCATACCTTAACTCTTATATTTACATGTAAGCTTATCTTTTAAAATAAGATAAACCTTATCATTTCACATGGGTTCCACATTTTTAGACTTTTTACAAATAAGATACACAAAATATTTATGACCTCACTCCTTGTCCTTATTACCAATATAATATTTATAATTCTTAATCATGTAGACCCTACTTCTCTACTTACGCTAACTTTGACATTTTAACATTACCAACCACTTACGAAAAATATTTACTTTTTACCACAACATTCCTATTGTACTTTGATCATTACCATACTATACATTATTGGCGGCATACCGATAGTGTTGTTATCTTCTATCAGACGCTACTACTAATTATACTTAACATCATCCTATTTATAATACATACATTAATGAAATAGAAATTATGGAGGAAAATTTTAGTGTCAATGATATTTACGATTTAATAAAAATAGAATTATTAAACACTATTGCAAAGCAACCGATGTAAACTATGATATACAAATGTTAAGTACAATATGATGTAAGAAAATAAACAAGTATGAAACCCTAAGCAATAGATATAGAAAGAATGATGTAACTGATTTACACTTGATCTAGAAGTTCCATGGATTGGGAAAATTGTTGAACAAGAAGTGAATAGTGTCATAAATGTTCAGGATAAATTTTGCAACTCATGAATATAGTCGGACATGGGCACTTGGGCTAGGGAAATGGTTCTTGCGCACTAGAGACTACTATTGGGCACCTGTGGATCGCGTAAATGGTCAAAATATAAATTTTATTATGTCACACAAGTGTCACAAATATTCCATGTTTATCTCTTGTATGTCACTCCTTGATCGCCGAAGGTACCTATAACTGAAAAATAGAAGTTCACATGTAAAACCTAAAAAACCACAAAAAGTTTAAAAATAAAGATGCAATATGGGGATTTAGACTGACCTCGGTGGTCACCCGATAGAGTGAACTTACAACTAAGCATTGCACTACATATTAGACTCCATGTAGTTCTTATGAGTGTGTGTAATAATGGTTCCCTAGGAAGCCCTTGTGCAAGATGCACTAGATAATGGGCTAGATTTGCTAGAAGATGCAAATGTGTGTATGGAATAGAATGAACTTCCCCTTCCTATGTAGTGTATGCGAAAATGTAGTCCCTTGTCCCTTGAATGGATGCTAGATGGATGCCTTTTGAGTGCTTTAGGTGCCTTTTAAATGCAATCTTAGGTGATGATAGTAATGTTTAGTGTTTGGTCCTTTATTTTGAACACATAACTATGTATTTATATGATTCCCTTATTTGAATTTTGTAATTAAAAACTGGAAGACCAACCCATAAGTGAAAAAGATGCCCAAAAGATAAAAGAGACCTAAAAAGAGTGAGTGAGGTAGAAAAGGGTCAGGGGCGCCCAAAGGGGACATGAGTGCACAGGCATTGCTGTCCGGCTAAGCGCTAGTGTCTGAAGCCATAAAATATAAACAAGTAAAGTTTTGACTGGGATGTAGGGTGTGTAAGACAAAAGAGAAAGTAAAAGACAAAAGAAAGAGGCCAAAGATAGTTGTCAATTACTAGTTTTCTTACTTAGGAATCATGTAAATGCTAGTATGATTTTAGGACCTAGAAATGTACCCAAGTGTGTGATTTTGTGTCTACATTTACCCCCAATTTATGTTGTTGAGTGAATACTTAATAACATAAAGTAGTTAGAAGATGCGTACCTTATGATCATGTAGAGAGTGATGGCGATAACGTGTCGAAGAGACTAGTGAAGCATGAAGACTAGGAAATGAAAGTGACCTCAGGGGTGAAGTGTACACGCTACTTTGTACCTATTCTTGTGCTTATAGGTTTTATTTTGTAATAAGGATGTACCTACAAAATAAGTGTGAAAGAGTAGTCAAATTCGTGTATATGAAAAATTTGATCAAAGTATGTAAAACTGTGTAAAAGTAGTAGTAGATGAAAGTGTGCACCTGATGTAAAAGAGTGTAAAGGATAGAAAGGTGTCCTGAAAATGCTATGAAGAGTGAGTTTTTGGTGATCTCATGCCGAGAGTGAGTTTTTGGGTGATCTCACGCCAGAGTGAGTTTTTGGGTGATCTCACACCGAGTGTGTGTTTTTAGGTGATCTCACGCCAATGAGCAAGTGTTGGGGAGAGAGTTCAAATTTTACCATTCTTCCATGAATCTTTCCAACAAGCACCACCGTAGATGGTATGCCCTATTTTGTTCCCGATGTCCCTGATTAGTTCTAGTTGAATTTATCATGGGAGATTGCATGAGTCTTTATGGCAAGGTCTATTCTTCTAACTGTAAAAATTCTCGAAGGATTATGTGAACTACGCTGATATGATAAGTGACCGTATGTGCCCCCAGAACATAGGCACCAAGGGGAGGACACATGCACCCAAATGCTACTGATGCAGTACTAGGAACTAGTGTATGAAGCTATAAAAGATAAACAAGTAAAGTTATGAATGGGATTTAGGGTGTGTAAGAACAAAGAGAAAGTAAAAGATAGAAGAAAGAGGCCAATGACTAGTTTTCTTGCTTAGGAATCATGTAAATCCTAGTAGGTTTTTAGGACCTATAAATGTACCCAAGTGCATGATTTTATGTCTACAATTTCCTTTAACACGCTAACTACTATGATATCCTTGCTGCATCCTTTACAAAAATGGGTTTAATGGTATCTTACTTCAATGCCTTAAATCTCATGAATCTATCCACACTATCCAAGAAGTCCATGGCGACATCTGTGGTGGAAAATTTAACAGATTATGCCATCGTAAAACATGTTCTTTAGATGGATTACTATTGGCCCACCCTCAATTAATACTATTGTGACTATGTTAAGAAGTGTGTTAAATGCTAGCATCATTCTAATCTCATTCGAATTCCTAGCCAGGCATTACAACCGGCTCAAGATCTTTGGCCTTTCTCACGGTGGGGGAGAATTCATTGGAATCATCAATCCACACTCTTTTTAGCATCATCATTCCATCCTAATCTGTTACCAAATACTTCACCAAGTGGGTGGAAGCCATTCCACTTGCATCTATTAAAGCTAATAAAATAATCAATTTTGTTTATCAACACATCATCTGCCACTTCGATGTCCCTCATAAAATCATCATGGACAAAAAAAAATTCCCTTGACAACAAATATCTTAAGAAGCTTTGCGAATATTTCAATATTAAGCTTAGCTTCTCTTCCCCATATTATCCTCAAGCTAACAACCAAGCTGAATCCACCAACAAGACTCTTTGTAACATCCTTGCCAAAATTGTTAATAAAGTAGGTTGTAATTGGCATCTTCATATCTCATTCATTCTTTGGGCTTATCAAAATAACATCCATACCTCTATGGGTGCTACTCTTTTATCTCTTTTCTATGGATTTGAAGCTAGCCTCCTCTCAAAGTTCAAATCCCATCCTTACATGTTTCTCTTTGCAACTTCACCTCGACGAGGACTATCCGTTAGAGTGTCTAACATAACTCAAATTGCTAGATGAGTTTCACCTAATCGCTCTCCAACACCGTCATGTCTACCAAGAGTGTATAAAGCACAATTATAAAAAATATATAAAAGTGTTAGTTGTGGAGCTGTTTTAATGTGTGAAAGTGTTGAAGACTGTACACTAAGAGTACTGTACACTTTTCATGTATCCTCGAAATTTTAAGAGTACTATTTTAAGAGTAATGTACATTTTTTTAGGTGTAATTTTTTTGGCCTCGAAAAATGCACCCGACATATCGGGAAACGTGCTCTTCTCATATGGGCAAGTTTTTTGACCCATAGGTTTATGGGACGGGTTTTGCCCATGGTTTTGATACCCACGGTTTTGTAAAACTGCTTAAGTAGTTGTCTATTTATATGGTCTTATGCATATGATAGAGGTACAAGTAAATGTATTGCAGATGTGTTTTGAATTCGGCTGTGAATTTTATAGAGTTTGTTGAGCATAGCTCCAAACGGATCTGGGTATTGTATTGAGAGAGCGGTGGCTTGTAATAAAATATGAGCAAGTGATTCTTGGTGGACGTAGCCCAAATTGGGTGAACCACGTTAAATATTGTCTCTTTGTGTTGTGTTATTTTATTCTGCAATTTTATTTGAGATCTGTAATAATTTCTGCATATTAGTTTCTACTGTTGCGATTCTGTGAGGGATTATTCCACATATTTTATCCCTTATTTCCTAACAAAAAGAACATGAATTTAACATTGGTGACCTTTTCCTCAAATAAAATCCTAACATCACTACTATAGAAAGAAGCTAGAGTGGAAATTTTTCTCCCAATTGGATTGGACCATATATTATCACAAATTATTGGGTTTGGATCCTATCGCTTAGCCTTTCTTGATGGTAAACTAGAAATATAACCTCTCACCACATTACACTTGTGGCCTTTCTACTGTTAACACATATACCAATGTGAACATTCTAGGATATAATTTCCATCACTAGTCCTTCCATTTATCATCATAATGATTTGGAATTATGTGGTCTCTGTCACTATCCTATCTATGACCTTGAATATGGGCACCACGACTCTTCCCATAACATATTCCTCATGGACAAGTTTCTCCTTCAAGGTGGGGACCCCAAAATAATTAGACCCATCACCTTCTTATCTACCTATTGGAACCATGCTAAGGGTCCATAGGTGTCACTTATACATCTTATCTTCCCCTCCCCAAGTGGTCTACTTGGCTATCCTCAACTCTATCCTAAAAGTCAAAATTCAGGATGCTCATATCAAAAGCTATGTTATCCCAAAAAAATGCTCCCTCAAGAGATAGATGTTCATATAAAACAAAAATGTTTCAAAAGCATAGAATGCTCCCTCAAAGGACATCTATCATGCATATCTTAACCTTCCATCTAAATTGTCAAAAAGCAAAATCCAAAGAAAAATTATAATTGTAGACCACTCCCTTGAAGGATATTTTCTATCCTCAGTATCATGGCCATGAAGGATTCATGCATTGATCACACTTCTAAAATATCTTAAGCAAAAGAAAAATCCAAAAGAAAGCATCCTAAGAAAGCTTCCCGCATCGATCATCTTTCCTATCTATAGAGAACTTACCGCATTGATCAATATGCACTATATTGTTTAGAGTGGGGCATAGACCTAGGAAAACCACTTAAGGAGAGATTACTTCCCCTGTCTGAAGCTACATCCAAACCTCTTGTCATGTTGAAAGTAATGTATAAGCACACCTTTCATATTTTCTCTTGTAATCTAAAATGTGACTAACTATCGTTGGTTATGTGTTAACATTAGCCATAGGCTGCGAGTGCATCAATTTGTGTGTGTTCCCCCATGCTTTACATCCAATCTAGTCTAAAATCATCTTTCCCATGCACACTCTTTACTATGATGAAGTGTATTGTTCTATGTATGGTCACTTAATCCTGTCGCGTCTTATCTATCACATCTCATCCAATTACACCATCATGTATCTTATTCAATCCTCTTAACATCTTCAAATACTGATTTCATTTCTAATCTTGAGCCTCTCATCATCATTTCTACTATATCACATCCATTCTAATCTAAATTAAACCATAATATATTTATCACACCCATTGTATCATTTTTCATCTAAATCCATCATGTTATCTACATATAATCATATCAAAACCATCTACATCCACTTCAACACATCTATTCTAATCTCAATCACATCATATCTATCACATTTTTCACATCATAATATATTTTCATCCATACATCATCTAAAATCAATATCCATAATCTAATCAAACATCATTTCCTATTTGCAATCCAAGTCAAATATCAACATCGTTAACATCTCATCTATACATCACATCAAATATCTACATCACATCATCTATATCTAATCTAACATCTACATCCCATCCATCATATATATTGCATCACATCTAATATAAATCCATCATATATTTCTAAATTTCAAAATTCATCCATCATCATATAAGCTCATCACATCAATATCTAATCAACATCCATACATCATATCAAATATCTACTCCATCATCTATATCTAATCATATCTAATCCATCACATCTAATCTACATCCAATCAATATGTCACATCAAATCATCAATATGCAACATATAAATCAATATCCATATTCTAATCAAATATCAACATCCATAAAAGCATATAAATCATCACATTTATCTAATATACTCAACACAACACATGGAAATCACGACAAAATTTTATATATATATATATATATATATATATATATATATATATATATATATTTTCACCCCCTACATGGTGAACTCAAGACCAACCACTCTAATACCCAAACCCAATCCTCCTCCCTTTCCACCCTTTAGTCCATCATCTAGTTCGCGATCTTGTCTTGGTTGTACTATATCTAGCCATCAAAGTCTAGGCTTATTGTGGATGTAAAGATAATTTAATGATATATATATATATATATATATATATATATATAATGTTCACCCTCTACATGGTGAATTGAAGACAAAACACTCTAATACCCAAACCTAATCCTCCTCACTGTCCACCATTTAGTCCATCATCTCGGTCCATGATCTCATCTCGGTTGACTATGCTATCTCGTGCTCCCCAACACCACCTATCATGCTGATCACCCCGATCTCCCTCTCTTGCTAGGTATGCCACATATCACAACTCATTAGGTAGTCTCATAGTAACTATGCACTTATAATAACACTCCTCCTCACCTAGTGCATGGTACTACTCCAACGACACTATGCTAGGTGGAGCCATTTGAACATCTCCTAGAGTGGATCCTTGCACCTTGTCCTCTATCACCTTAGAGGTGGTACCTAGATCTCCATACTTGGGTGATAGGCTCATGTTGTCGCCGATACCGATCTTGTTCTTTGTATAGATATGTCCCCCTCCTAGCACATTCCTGCGCTAACTCCCGATGGGTTGTATCCATCTGTGGGTGAGTAATATCCATATCTTTCTATAATTTGGCTATCATGTAGCCACACTCCATCTCTAACCTTTCCACCCACAGTATTGTTTCCTCTCCTCCTACGAGCACCACCGCCTCTCCTCCCACCTGCGCTACCTCCTAAGTGACCTTCACCACCCAATGCTACATTCACCACTCCACATATCCCTCTCCAACTCCCAAATCATCATCATCAATATCCCATGGCTCCCCCTCCTCTACCAATGGGTCCACCATCATAGGGTTGGGAAAGTACCTCTTTGTCTCATCTCATCTGTATTTTATGGGCACCCTGTAAACTCGCCAGCACTACTCCAAATTGTCTCTTAACTCGTGTAAAGCTGGATTGTCTTTATCATCTCAGGCCTCCACCCTTGCACCCATTTGACCCTCCTCATACCTAGTAACTAAATATTCATCCCAAGACATGCAGGAAGCCTTTATATGGCCTCCATCTCACATCATCAACCTCTAGGATCCCTAATCTCTCAATGTACCATTCCTCACCATGCTCACCCTGTCTCTATGAGCTGGTTGACTAGCCATCTCAAAATCCAACGATAGTTCAATGTGGTCTCATGTCACCTAAGGAATCCTGACAACCTCGCCACAATTATATGCTCATAATCCCAATAATGTAGTAAGAATCCCACATCCATACTCGACCTCATCCCACGATACATACATTCAAAACTCATAATATACTCAGTAATAAAGCTGACCCCAAAGCCGAACATTGTCTTGTGCTCAACTATATCTCAGTAACTTACTCCTACTAATTCCCATGGAAACACTCCACCTAAATTTGGTAGGGCATATCAAGAAATCACCATCATAATCAAATAAATCATCCGGTGTCGCAGCTTTATATTGGGTCTCGATATGAAATTTCCACGATATAAATGAAATCTATGGGGAATCCACTCCAAATAGTCATGTCGGTGAGGCCATCCTACACTCTGCTATAACCGACACTATCGGTGCCCCCTAAATTGGTAGTATCAAAATATGATACACGTCCTCCAATGTGATCTTCATCACCCCCGTCCCGAATAAGCGGTAATGGTCATATGATCCTATCTATTTATAAGTGTAGTAATGAGCCATGTATCCTTGGGCACCCTATGATAATGGAAATTTTTCCCAATCTAATCGCCTCAAGATGATCCCACTCCGCATCCATCACATCTTCCATCATCATTCCCAACAAGGCTGAGACTCTATCTCTTAGATGTAACATATACCTGGTCTACAAAATCCATCAAATAAGTATAAATTAACATCCAATAATAAAAAATCATCAAAAGCCATAATTTTCAATCAATACATCTACATCCTAGAATGGTTAACATCAACCCCTATCCATTCGATGCCAAATTTACTTCGGTCAATGGAAACCCATCTAGCCAAAGTTGACCACCCTTAGTGCCTATCAAAATCAAAAATTTCAAAAATTTAAAATTCAAACAAACGTTGAAACTAAGTTAGGTTTTCAGATTTACCACTCTTTGTGACCTCTGACACTTCCTTCCTCCTTTACTTGACCTCCATTTCACTCAAATCTCACTTTTTATACCTCTCGAGCTCTCTATTGTCAAAATAATTTCATGCAAATGAGATTATTCAGCCAACTCAGTTACTTATATAGGTGCACTAAACCAATCACCATTGACCCGCCCAGTCATCGTCAACCCAAGCCAAATCATCATCAACCTAGCCTAGTTGCCATCGACCTAACCCTATTTTTCATCCCTCATATTTTTTTCTTCCATATCAAATTATCTTTTCTTCCACTTTTGACTTGTGTGTTACTCATCACACACCCTTATTTTTCCCACATGATTAGTTGGCTATCATTTCAGCATATTTATCTATATCATCACATATCTTTCATCGCATCTAAAATCCTGCTCTGTGTCCATCCTTGTGTTCCTTTTTGGGACACCATATCTTATCTTATTTCCACCATTATGTCCATTTTTATCCTCATCCCACCCAAACACGTCCTTTTTATTTCTCATGTATGGAGGATATCACATCCACTTTTACACTGTACCTTATCGGACCATTTTCTTGACCATCCTCACATTTTTTTGTACATATTTCAATGTCTTCCTTTGACCCATTGGTCCCACAACTTACACATCCATTCGAGTAGATTCCCATTGGACTGCCTTTGTCTTGTTGTGGTTTTCATTGGCTCATAGGTGTGTAGGACATTGGCATCGTCTCTGTTGAGGCCATAATTTATTCCCTATCGAAGTGATTCCAAAATCACTTCCATATTTTGTTTTTATCCCTCTCCACTTGGGGCATCTTGTCTCATCTTCTCTTTTTCTCATCTTTTCCATCCTTCATATCTCTCTTTCAAACTCGTGATCGATTCTTCTTTGTGTCATCGATCCCTAGTTTGAGGGGGATCACCCCAACCATCATCTTCTTTCATTTATTGTTTTTATCTTGCGGATTTCCCAACATAAACCACTTAACGAAAGGGGCAAATGTAGACACCAATTTTTGGTATGCTTTATCCCCATCCCGTGTTTGTTAACCTTCATCATCATCTTGCACATACATACCTATATTCCTATTCAAATTCCTATTTTTACCTCCTAAATTCTAATTTTCCTCTTTACCATCTTTATCCCATCATTTATTTTATCTTCCCTAATCTATCCCGAGCACCTCAACCATCATCTTCTTTCATTTCTATTTTTGTCTTGTGGCTTGTTAAATGTAAACCACTTGACAAAAAGGGGAAAATGTAGTCACAAATTTTTGGCACGCTTGTCCCTCATCCCATGTTCACTCTCATTCATCGTCATCTTACACATACATACCTATCTTCCAATTCAAATTCCTATTTTCCCCTCCTACATCCTAATTTCCCACTTTCCCATCTTTATCCCATCATTTATTTTATCTTCCCTAATTTATCCTTAATCATATTTAATTATCCATAAACCTATCTATTTCCCTAACCTCTTCCCTAAACACTTTGCATTTATCATCCCTAGATACCCTTTTTCCCTCATTGATGCATTCCTATCCTCCAACTACCTTTTATCCTCCATATGCAACCCTAACCCACCTAAAGATCCCAAAACCCTAATTTTACCCCTTTAGGGCCCTTTGCATTGGGTTAATCATCATCTCCACTGCCCAAATCAAGGGTCAGCTGTATTCAACTAGTGACCCATGTGGGTCTCTGTCGACCCTATAAGTAAGCCCATACCCCCCCCGGATGTAATTTGAAAATTTAGGTCTTCTTGTGAGTTTTGTTGTGTTTTTTCTCTTCTTTATAGATGTAGCCATTAACTTGGAGCTATTGACAATTGTGAAGATTTTGCATGCCATATTAGGAAATTTGAAGTCCATTTCCTTGTTTGGAGCATTCATCATAGATTCATCACCATTTTGCATCAGTCTTACAGGTATGTCGGTCATCTTGGAGCTTCAGACATTATCAACCTTTGATCCTTTTCCCACAATCATTTCCCCATATATTTAGTCCCATCAAACTCTAAATCTACCCTCTCGGTCACTTGTCGATCCTACTCGGTCACCTTGACTTGATACACATCAAATTTGTTTTTGTCCATTGCTTCATTTATCATCTTCCCTAAAACTTCCTTTAACAATCATGCCTCTCTATTTCTGTGATCTAAGTATTCACGAGTTAAGATATTACTTTTTGGACCCCAATCAATGTCGATCCGATAGTTTCCATTGACCCTATCTACATTTATCATATTATTTAATTCTATTGCATCCTTTATATCTCTCCAAAGCATTCCAACATCAAATCCACGAACCTCTCGGTATTTGAACACATTACATATCTATTTTCTTCATTTTCTAATCTACTCATTAAGTCACCATTGACTCTCCTGTCGGTCTCGGGTTGTCGTTGACCCGTAGGTTTGACTCTATTTATATCATTTTTATCACCATCCGCTTTATCGGATTTGTTATCTTAACATATATCTCGAGATCTCTATTTTATTCAACCTGTCTATTACATCCATTTTATCCGTTATCATTTATCCATATCTTTTATGAAAGTGGGTTGACATCCATCCCTAGGAAGTTATCACTTCTCAAGAATGACATTGTTAGGAAACCCACCATCTTATCTACTAATCATTTTTTTATGTTTAGTTTCTCTTTGTTGTGTAGGTTATAAAGCTTGCAATGGAGAGGTTTTTTGTGCCCGTATCTTTGTCTTCATCATCTTTGCATCTCAAGAGGTAGCATTAAACCCTCTCATCATTTGGAGTTTTCTATTTTCTTGTATTCCTTTAAATTAAATTGAAACTAGAGCGGGAAAATTCAATCAACAAAAGAGACTCAAATTTGATTTCACGATAATAAGCATCATTAATCCTAATAGAATCATCAAGCTTCTCATGGGAGAGAATTTCACCATTTTTATTAATATCCATACAACCATTATACCAAGATAAAGCGAATAACATCATGATTAACAATCTAACAACCCACGTTCCCTTACATGACCCCATACTCCTCCAAATAGAAAATCCAACCTTATAAGGTTCATCTAACATTATTAACATCAATAAATTACTTAATGGAGTTAGGAAGATCTTGATTATCTAATCATTGATCATACTTAAGGTAAGTCACACCCTAATTAGATAACACATCAAATAATTTGTTGCCTTCTCTATAAACATGCTTGATCAAAAGAGTTAATAAGATTTAAGGAGTCGAATATGATATTAGTAATGGATCATATAACCTCATTATTATTCAAAACCTCAATTATGTTCAATGAGTCCCCTCATACATAAATGTTCTTAATGCCTATCTTGTAGATAAGTTTAATAACCTAATAAGTGATTTTAGCCTCGACATGGTTGGTTTGGACATCGATGAAACCTATGTAAGCTACAAAAACTCACCATTGTTATCTCCTATTATGAATTTTGTGATAGTATTAATTGATATAGATACAATAGATTTACTTTCCAAATTTGTTATAATTCATTTAAATTATGATTGAAAATCTTATCTAATACATGAAGATTTGTTTTGAGAGGTACTATGGGAAGAGTTATGCAAGAAAGATAAGTAAAGATACTTATTGGTGTGATGGTGATGACAAATAAGACCACCCGTTGATGTGGAAATCATATGAATAATGCACCAAAGGTTTTGTATTACAAGTTTATGTTTTTGTGTGATATTTCTTTCTATTTTTCTTGTATGCTTAATAATGCTAAAATTGCATTAAGTGGGAACTTGTTTGAGGGAAAAAATAAATAGAAATTTTAGATTCACAATCCTATTTGACTTGGAATTTAGTTAAATTAAAAATTAATTACAATAAAAAAATGAAAGATAAAATAAATAGAAGAGAAAATATAAAAGAAAGAAGGAATAAAAGGAAACGAATGGAGAAAGAAGAAGAGGTGGCTGGAGAGAGGGGAGAGGAAATGTGGCAAGATAAATCACATATAAATATAACCATAAACTAAATCATACATTTGGCGACCTATTTGGGAAGTTGGAAGTGGTTTTGGTCATGGAGGTGCTAGAGAATTTTAGGCGAACAAGGAAGACGGAAAATAAGGCAATAAAAGGTGGAAAACATGTGGATTTTCTTTGAATACGTAGATTCCTTCAAAATAACTTTATTTTTATCTATTTCATGAAAATTTGTATGTTTTTGATGGGTGAAAATTTATTTTGGAATATATATTGATGTCATAGGGTTTGCAACAATTTGGGATATATTTGATATAAAAATGTGCCAGATTGGAATGGAGGATAAGAGGGTGAAATTTGAGTTTATTTTTTATTTTTTTAGTGCTTATAACATACACATATAAATTCCTCCCCTTAGAAGTGTCCATATGTTGATTAGGATGTTAAAATTGGAAGAAAATACATAATAACAAACCTTGGTGAATGAATTTATGATAATGAAATAATGAGTAAATGGGGACAATAATTTTTGTAACTATATTATCTTGATTTAATTTAATTTTGGTTTGAATTCATACTAAAAATATTTAAAAACATGATGCCCTAGGTGTTTTATTAAGTGGGTAAACATTATAATGTTCTCGGTAAACCCTAAGCTTGTTAACTAGCTAGTTTTAATTGTTTTAGATCAATAAACTAAGGTTTTTGTAATTTATATTTGGAAAAAGCTGTGGATATGAATTTTAAACCTATTATTTATCTAAACTTTTTAAAGTTTATACTATCATGAAGTTATGTAAATCGCCCCCGATGGGCAAGGCAAAAACAACCAAAATTGTTTGCTTATCATTACTCAAGCAAGCTTATTTCAAAATTATGAGTGTAGAGGCTCAAAAGTAAAATTTAGGCCCTATATACTGAAATATAATTTGGGTTGGATTGATATTACCTTCCAAAATTGGGGCTTAGGAAAATTGAGTGTTTTATGTGCCTTTCATTTCTTTATAATGTTTTTTTCATTATAATTGACATATAAATGATCAAACGAATATAATAAAGGAATGTATAATTTTACATGCTATAAGTTTTTAAGTAATTTTATGTGATATTAAAAAATGTTTCCATGTTTGTAAGTTGTTTTGGGTGTTAATTAGTTGTTACACACAATCCAAGTAATGCTTAATGTAAGCATATAATACCCTAACTTTGTGGAAAGCCCTACCCGGATATATTTATATTTTTTTCGTAAATTACATGTATATGATAGCCACAATAAATTTATTATATTTAAATTTGATTTGGTTAAAAAATAACCAAGTTGCGATTCAAATTATAGTGTTGTAAACTAGCTCCTATGAGCTAGTTTTTTTCTAAATGAGTGTTGTAGCACAAACAAACCTTATTTACAACATTATGAAAATTCTATGACTATACATGGATTATTTAAGACCATAAGGTAAATTTTTTTTTACTTATTTTTATATTTCACTCGAAATAGTGTTATTTTACGTTCACCGAGTGGTTGTCAAGTCAAAAAGTAGCCTTAAGTGACCCCTACCTTATGTGTGATGTCCTATAAATGTCATATGAAATTTATAATACTATTATATACCTATTGATTTTATTTTTAAGTTTTGATACACGTATAATAAAATTTATTTATTTTATCATAAATTCATTCTATAATGATCTACTTAATTATGTTGACCATGTTTCCTTATTAAATAACCGTTTATTTTGGGAATGATGATAAAAATGTATCTACTAAACTTTACCACTAAATTTCACTTTTTGGTCATGAGTTCCATTTTGACATAAAACCTTAAGAATCCCTCTCTAAAGTGACCTTGTCTGAAAAGAACAAAACACGATACAAGGTAATTATTGTGAAATCTTAAGCACTTAAATGAATGAATGTTTGAACTATGATATTTGTATTGAATAATGATAATTTAGATGTCTGAGAATAAAATTTTATATTTTTACTTAATTAATTCCTTTTCTTTTCATGTATCTAAGTAATATACCAAAAATGATCATTCAATTATTATAGAATATCATAGTTGTATCCATCCATGAAATCCATATGTGTGAACAAAATTTTGTTTGAGTTATGTATACTCTCATTTATGCATGTTTGTTGAGTTGTGTACAAGCCAATATGACACACGTGGATCAAGATCATGAGCAAACTCCATGGTGGCACATTGTAGTTCCAGAGTGTGGTGGTTTCTCCCATGTTTGCACTAAGGGGAAATGTTAGGATTATCGTATGTTAGCACTCACATTAGTAAGTGAGATAATATATATGTGAGTAGGAAATTAATAATTAGTTATGTGAGTGAAATTTTATAAGTACATGAGTTTCTATAAACAACTCATAATAGAGATGTATGGGTAAGTTGTTATAAGGGTTACAACAACTCACTTAAATAGGTAATATGGAGAAATAATAAGGAAGTTGTGATAGGGTAAATTGTGGCATTATATCATTATATATGTACGAGATGAGCGAGGAATAATTAATGAATGCATTATTATTGAGTGTTGTTCCTTGTGTAATCAAATTATTTTATGTTTAGCTATTTGAAGCTCTACCAAATTTTACATTTAATATCAAATTAGGTTAGTTAATGTGTGTATAATCAATGGAGATTTGAATTTGTTTGAGGAGATCCTTGATTTTATTACTTCCTAAACTAATGGAAAATCTTAAAATATAATTTTCACTAAGTTTTGTTTTAGCTTCCCATTATATTCATTATATGAATTATTTTTCAATAACAATTCATGCATTTCGAGGCTCCACCTTGTGTGCTGATCACAAGCAATCTCAACATTTAAAAATTGTTTAGTTTCAATTATTCCCATGATCTATTCTCCTCACTCACATCTTGGTATACTTTGGTTTCTTCATCGATCATTTACATCTCCTTTAAAATGATCCAAATTAGGAGATGTCCATTAGCCACTCCCAAAGTTAGAGGTAAATTTATGGATTACATTTATTGTTGTTATTGCTAAGAAAAAGGATGATTTATTATATGTATTTCCATGATACATATGTCATATCATGCAAGCTTTAGGTGTTCCAATAGTAAGCATACTTTTCAAGATTATATATTGTAAATCTATAAATTTTCTATGATTCTTCCATGTGCGATCGATCCAATGAACTTTGATTTATAGTGTTTTATGCACATATGATATCCAATTAATGATATATCTAGTCAACATTATTAACACACATCAAAACCAATAAAATTTTCAAACAATTGTATGGTATAATGTGTGTTTAATGAGTCATTATTTAAATGGGTCTACATCATGTATTTTATTAGTTTTGAATCTAAAGTTTATTTTAAATAAAATCCAATTGTGTAATTATCATGAGTTGTGTGTCAATCCAAATATTTCTATATGTGTATCATCATGTTATAAATGGTGATTAGAGGTGGTCAAAGTATTGAGTTTGTTCTTTACTGAATCCATGATAACATTAGTATTCAATAAAGTGTATAGTGTTTAAGCGAAGTGTCAATTGTTTAGATCTTTATTCTAATCAACCAATTATATAAAATCATCATTTTCAAAGTTAAGAGTTACTTATATTTTTATTTTTGTAATAAGGTTTATTTAATAACCTAGGTTTATTTGCGTGTCTCTACTTTTCAATAAATGTCATCATAGTCTATGTTAAGTTTCATATTCAATAAATTTTTGTAAACATATGCATATTCATTGTATATTAACATTAAAAAATATTTTATATTATGGGGGAGCTAAAAATTAAATACAATGTGGAAACCATTCGGATATAAATTCTAATTCGTTGACTAATCAACAATATATTGGAGGATGGAGGTAATACATGTTGGAGGTATATTTAATAGAATCTTTTCAATCACTAGCGATGGGGCCACACAATGGAAATGTGATGAAAAATTAGTGCCAAAATTATTAATTCGAGGGTGAATTATAGTAGCAATGGAATTTTCCCATGTTATGAATGATTGAGTGGAAGTGATCATGTCGGTGGTTGTATACATGATAGTGAGGACCCATGTCCTAGATTTTCTATTTTTAATTTTGTTTGTAATCAAAGTTTCATTAATTTCCCTTGATGTAAAAATATAGTGTAAAATAATATCACAATTCTATAACATCATGATACTTGTATGTGTAGATTGTTGGTTGTATGATTAAACCATATATATCTATGGGTTGTTGGTTAGAGATTTTGTAAAACCATCATAAGATGTGGAGGATGAATAGATGAGTGAATGATTTTTAATACATGAGTGGTTATTGTATCCATTTATGAAAGCAATATGTAGGAATATAAATATGTTTGAGTTATGTGTAAACTCAATCTGCACATTTGTTGAGTTGTGTACAAGCCCGTGCGGTGCACATGGATAAAGATCATGAAAAATCTCCGTGGAAACACACTACATTTCCAAAGTGTGGTGTTTTCTCCTACGTTTTAAATAAGAGGGAAATGTAAGGATTATCATATGTTGGTGCTCACATTAGTAGGAAACATAATATATATGTGAGTAGGAAATCAATAATTAGTTATGCAAGTGAAAATTATGAGTATATGAGTTGTTAAAAGGGTTATAAAAATTTATGCAAGAGCATCATTTCTTGTAAATAATAATTTTATTGGTGTTTATTAGTATTTCGGTGTAGGAGGTCCTCTTAGGTGTTTTGCGGTGGATCCATCCATTTGGACCTCTTTTGGCTTGTAATAATGTAATTTTGGAGTTTCCCTCCAAAACCACCATTTCAAATATTTGAATTTCCTAATGTTGTGTTTAGTGGTCTAGGTGATAGGTTAGGATGAATAAAAGGTATAAATGGATTTCAAGGAACATTTACAAGTCCAAGTAACATGTTTACATGCTTCTTGATTGGTTTTTCTAACTATGGTCACTCTCACCATAGTTGAGTTAGGTAAACTTGTGACCTAACTACCTCATTTTAATCCTTTAGAGAAGGTATTCAAAGGAGGGATAAGGTTAGAGGTTTTGAGAAGAGGTAATGATAGTAAGTAGAGAGGTGTGAGAAAGACATTAAGGATTATTGATCCGTAGGAGATCATGAGAACATTGTATGACAAATCTTTCAATATATAAAAGTGGAGTTTCTTGTAAATGTGTTTGGAGTTTTGTACATGTGAATGATATATATGATAGACAATAGTGGTGTTTATGTTTATCTTGTTGTAAATGCTTTGGTATTGTTAGGGTTAATGATATTATGAGATTGGTTGTATGATTTCTAAGACATGGTTAATTCTGATTTGAGAAGATTAGAAAGTGCATGCCATGGTTTCATGTTTATAAGAGGAAAACCATATATTTTGTTGTTATGTTATGAATAAATAGGTTAAGGAGAAGATCAAGTCACCAAAGACAAGGAAGAATTATGAGATGAAACATGAAGCTCTAAAGAAGAGTATAACACATCATTGGAGAAGGTAAGCTAGCAATTTCATAAGGTTCTTGTGATTTGATAAGGAGATAATAGTGAATAAATGGTGGCATGATGTTGTTTATATGAATATGTTTGAGATATTATTAAAGGAGTTATAACCTGTATAATGTGTGAAATCATAAGAACAAAGACTAGATATTTGAGTTAGGATAAATAGAGATCATAATCTTCTACGACTGGTAAACGATGTTTCTTGAGGTCATGAATGTTGTTATAGTGGTTTAAAGGATTTAATGATCATTTTAGGGCTGGGCATAAGAACATTAAACCTTGACAAAGATTAAAATGGACAGAAAAGAAAAATAAACCTAAATATGGGCTCTCAAACTATATACCATGTCTAGGGTTTTAAGAAGTGAAAAAACCAACATATCTTGCATTGTATCCATTGGAAAAAGATAAAAATTGACTAGAAGGTGGATATGGGAATTTTTAAAGTTATCAATGAGTTTTAGAGTCTAAGAATGAGTTTTGATAGACCAAATTTGAGAAACTCATTCGGACCGTGTGTAGGAATAACATAGTTTGGAGGGTTTAGAGAAGGAAAGTGACAAAATACCTTGAATGAGTCTTTAATGATTGTTGAGACTTGTTGATATGGTGAATGGAGGCCTCATTTAGATATGGATAGGGTTAGAATAAGGATACAAAGGAAACCTAGAGTAGAAAACTTGAATCTTAGTGAAGAATTCTGCTTTTGTAACAATGAAGAGTTTGGTTAGTGAGAGATAATTCAAGGGGTGTATTACACTTTTTGATAAGGACTGAATTTTAGAAAAATAGAGGTATGTAGAAGATTAAGGAACATGATAACATATTGAAAATAAAGATACCATAATCTTTTAGAAGAAAGAAAAAAAAAAGATAGTCCAGGTCATACTAGAACAAGGTACACGAAGCCATGAAGACATGAATATGGTGATTAGAAAAAAATAAGGAGTAAGTTGAAATTTGATAAGGAATTTTTAGAGGAAGTTTTAATTGATATAATGTTATTTATAGGTATGTTACCTAGAGAAAGGCATTATATCCTTGGTAACTTAGACTTGGTTAACCAAGAAGACCTAAGTGACCTAGTTCAAATAGTGAGGAGTTTGATTGAGAGATTTACCTTGAGTTTTGAAACTTGAAATTTTGCATGAAGCATGAAATATATAATGGGTATCATGAACCATCTTTTGTTTCTTAAGAAATGGTGTTAATTTTTGAAACAATAAATTTTGAATGAAAACTGGAGTTCTGAAGTGACTAGTGACCTAATTAGTGATAGTCATAAAGGCATTAAGAAAAATAGGTTCAAAGACATCGTTTAAAATTTTGTGAGGAGTTATAAGGGATTAAAGGGTACTCAAAAATGTTTTCAAATTGTTTTGAATGCTTGTTTATGGCTCTAGAAAATAAGATTTTCCTATTTTGAGGGCTAGTAGTCTTATTTTGAGGAAAAAGTGAAATTGAACAAAATTAAGGTTTGATGTAATAATGAAAGTTCTTGGGTGATTTTATAGCAGGGATTAGAGTGTGAAGGAATTTTGAAAAGTGTAAATAGCCCCAAAATCCATATTTTCATGATTTTTGTCTTTGGGCCTAGGAATTTCCTAGTGGATGTCAAGAAGAATTGCATAGTTTGATGATGATGAATCTAACTTGTTGGTTTGGTTGAGTGAGTTTGTTCATCATCTGCATTATTTTGGTATCAAAGTAGTAGGATAAAGGAATTGGAGGTTTTCTATTTGGAGGTAAAGTATATATATATATATCTCTCTCTCTGTGTGTGTGTGTGTGTGTGTGTGTGTGTGTGTGTGTGTGTGTGTGAAACTTTGATGAATTGATTTAAAGAAGAAGAGTTGTTTAAGAGAATAAGCTTGTTCCTTTGTAAGTTTATGTGAAATTTGACATGTTGTTCCTTGGAAAAGATAAGAAATAAGGAAATTGATAAAGAAAAGTGAAAGAAGAGGCAAGCAAGGTGGTAAGAATCCCAAGAAGAGATAAAAAAAAAAAGAAGAAAGAAAGAAATTCAAGAGACTAAGTGTGAAGAAGAACCTAGGCGAGGCTTAGGAAGGTGAAAAGACCTTCTAAAAGAAAATGGAGGAAGAGAAAGTGAAGATAGTGAAGGGATTGCTTAAGTTCTTAAGCCATGAGAAGAAAAAGAAAGAGGAAAGAGAGAAAAAGAGAAAATAGGAATGGATGAAGGAGCTAGAAAATAAGAGAGAGTTAGTGATGCAATAAGAAATAAGGGAATTAAGAAAGGATATGGAGTAACTGATAGTTTTTATGGAAATATTGAAAGCAAGACAAAACCAAGGAGTGTAAATAGTGATGAAGAAGAGAGCTAAGTGGCCTATACGGTTACTTATGCAGAGGAATAATAAAATTTAGCTGAGAGTGTTAATAAAAGAAGAGAAACAAAGGCAAAAGAGGATGGATAAGAGGACATGTAAACAACAAAAATAGGAGGTAAGAGAAGTTATATTTGTAGGGGATAATAAAACTAGTGAAGGGGAATTCGTGAGAGAACAAGAAAATTCAAATTATAAGTTTATATATGAGAGAGGAACAAATAAGAGTTGAGTTACAAGCAATTGAATTTTCTTTTAATGGTAAATTAGTGAGGTATGATGGAAATAAATTTGAATTTATGGAAGGAAGGACTGAAAATAAAAGAGAATAAGGAAAAATAGTGATGGAAACAAAGTGCAAGTTAGAGGAACAAGAAGAAGTGAAAGAAGTATATGAAGAGACTCAAAAGTCTCTCTATTTTTCATCTAAGGTTTTGTGTGATTGTGTATGTGTAGGTTTACTTGATGAGGAGGTGAAATCCATTGAAGAAGCAGCTCTTAAAAGAGCTCAAATGAAGAGAAAGAAACTTGAAATCCTCATTCTAGAGGACAAAGATATAAATAATAATATGAAATAAAAATTTGAAGAACAGAAAAAAGCATGTTTCGATGAAGATAAGAATATTACATCAGAAGAAAAGAGGAGCTTAAAGGTGCAACAAAATTGGAAGAAAATAAATAAAAGCTTTATTTGAACAGGAGTTCAAATCTTCCCACTGGAGAGTATGATGCATGAACATCATTTCTTATAAATAATCAAATTTTTGGTTTTCATTAGAATGTTAGGTGTAGGAGGTCCTCTTAGGTGTTTTGGGATGGATCCTAGTCGATTTTGACCTCTTTTGGATTATAATAATGTGATTTTAGAGTTTCCCTCCAAAACTACCATTTCAAATATCTAAATTTCCTAATGTTGTGTTTAGTGATGAAGAAGAGAGCTAAGTGGCCTATATGGTTACTTATGGAGAGGAATAATAAAATGTAGCTGAGAGTGTTAATAAAATAAGAGAAACAAAGGCAAAATAGGATGGATAAGAGGACATGTAAACAACAAAAAGAGGAGGTAAGAGAAGTTATATTTGTAGGGGATAAAAAAACTAGTGAAGGAGAATTCGTGAGAGAACAAGAAAATTCAAATTATAAGTTTGTATATGAGAGAGGAACAAATAAAAGTTGAGTTACAAGCACTTGAATTTGCTTTTAATGGTAAATTAGTGAGGTATGATAGAGAGAAATTTGAATTTATGCAAGGAAGGACTGAAAATAAAAGAGAATAAGGAAAAATAGTGATGGAAACAAAGTGCACATTAGAGGAACAAGAAGAAGTGAAAGAAGTACATGAAGAGACTCAAAAGTATCTCTATTTTTCATCTAAGGTTATGTGTGATTGTGTATGTGTAGGTTTACTTGATGATGAAGTGAAATAAATTGAAGAGGCAACTCTTAAAAGATCTCAAATGAAGAGAAAGAAACTTGAAATCCTCATTCTAGAGGACAAAGATGTAAAGAAGAATATGAATTAAAAAGTTGAAGAACAAAAAAGCATGTTGCTGATGAAGAGAAGAAGATTACATCAAAAGAAAAGGGAAGCTTAAAGGTGTAACAAAATTGGAAGAAAATAAATAAAAGCTTTATTTGAACAAGAGTTCAAATCTTCCCACTTGGAGAGTATGATGCATGAAAATAATTTCTTGTAAATAATCAAATTTTTGGTTTTAATTAGAATGTTAGGTGTAGGATGTCTTCTTATGTGTTTTGGGATGGATACTAGTCGATTTCGACCTCTTTTGGTTTATAATAATGTGATTTTGGAGTTTCCCTCCAAAACCACCATTTCAAATATTTGAATTTCCTAATGTTGTGTTTAGTGGTCTAGGTGATAGGTTAGGGTGAATAAAAGGTATAAATGGATGTCAAGGAGAATTTACAAGTCTAAGTCATGTGTCTACATGTTTCTTGATTGGTTTTTCTAACTATGGTCACTCTCACCATAGCTGAGTTAGGTAAAATTGTGACCTAAC
The DNA here is from genome assembly GCA_018340775.1 of Taxus wallichiana var. yunnanensis. NCBI lineage: Eukaryota > Viridiplantae > Streptophyta > Pinopsida > Cupressales > Taxaceae > Taxus > Taxus wallichiana. The sequence continues at coordinate 735,558,568 of CM031234.1, read as the reverse complement.
TACCTCAGTTTGATCCTTTAGAGAAGGTATTCAAATGAGGAAGAAGGTTAGAGGTTTTGACAAGAGGGGAGGGTAGTTGGTAGAGAGGTGTGATAAAACCATTAGGGCTTAGATTGATCTGTAGGATATCATGAGAACATCGTATGATATATCTTTCATTAAATGAAATAGTATAACATGTCATTGGAGAAGGTAAGATAGCAATTTCATAAGGTTATTGTGATTTGATAAGGAGAGAACAATGAATATATGGTGGCATGATGTTGTTCCTATGAATATGTTTGAGAGAGTATTAAAGGAGTTATAACCCTATATAATGTGTGAGATTATAAAAACAAAGACTAGAGACTTGAGTTAGGAAAAACAAAGATCAAAATCTTCTAGGGCTAGTAAAAGATGATTTTTGAGGTCATGAATGTTGTTATAGTGTCTTAAAGGATTGAATGAGCATTGTAGAAGGCATACAAGGCTGGGTAGAAGAACATTGAATCTTGAAAAAGATTAAAAGGGATAGAAAATAAAAATAAACTTAAATATGGGCTCTCAGTTGTATAACTTGTATAGGGTTTGAAGAAGTGAAAAAAATCAACATATCTTGCATTGTATCCTTTGGAAAAAGCTAAAAATGACTAGAAGGTGGAGATGGGAATTTAGAAATTTCTCAGGAAGTTTTAGATTCTAAGAATGAGTTTTGATAGACCAAATTTGAGAAACTCGGTCACTATGTAGGAAGAAACTAATTTGGAGGGTTTAAAGAAGTAAAGTGACAAAATACCTTGAACTAGGCTTTAATGACTGTTGAGACTTGTTGATATGGTGAATAGAGACCTCATGTGGGTGTGGATAAGGTTAGAATAAGGATATATAGGAAACCTAGAGTAGAAAACTTGAATCTCGAGTCAAGAATCCTGTTTTGGTAACATCGAAGAGTGTGGTTGGTGAGTGAAAATTAAAGGGGTGTCTTCCGCTTGTTGATAAATCTTGAATGTTAGAAAAATAGAGGCGTGTGGAAGATTAAGGAAGGTGATAACATATTGAAAATATAGATACCATAAGATTTTAGAAGAAACAAACAAGAAAATGCAATCTAGGTCATACTAAAACAAGGTATAATAAGTCACGAAGACATGAATATGGTGATTAGAAACAAATAAGGAGTAAGTTGAAATTTGACAAGGAATTGCTAGAGGAATTTGTAAGTGTTATAAGGTGATTTATAGGCTTGTAACCTAGAGAAAGGTATTATAACCTTGTTAACTTGGACTTGGTTGACCAAGAAGACCTAAGTTACCTAGTTCAAATGGCGATGAGTTTGGTTGAGAGATTAAACTTGAGGTTTGAAGCTTGAAATTTTACATGAAGAATGAAATCCATAATGGGTATCAGGAACTATATTTGGTTTCTTAAGAAATGGTGTTAGTTGTTTGAAACAATAAAATTGGAATGAAAACAAGGCTATAAGAAGTGCCCTAATTAGAGATAGTCATAACGACATCAAAGGAAATAGGTTCAAGGATAGGGTTCAAAATTTTATGAGCAGTTATAAGGGCTTGATGGGTACTCAAAAATGTTTTTCAGTCTTTTAAATTCTTGTGTATGGCTCTAGACAATAAGCTTTTCTTGTTTCGAGGGCTAGTAGTCTTATTTTGAGTTCAAAAGTGAAATTGAACAAAATGAATGTTTGATGTACTAATGAAAGTGATTGGGTGAGTTTATAGAAGTGATTAGAGTGTGAAGGAAGTTTGAACAATGTAAATAACCCCATAATACATATTTTCATGATTTTGGCCTTTAGGCCTAGGAATTGCCTAGTGGATGTCAAGAAGAATTTCATAGTTTGATGATGATGAATCTAATTGTTGGTTTGTTTGGAGTGAGTTTGTTCATCCTCTACATCAAAAACTCACTGAAACATTTAATAAGAATAACTAATAGGGAAATTTTGATATGGTCAATTATGACATTCTATCACTATATATGTCTGATTTTAATGAGAAATAATTTACAAATGGATTATTACTTGAGTGTTATTCCTTGAGTAATTAGAGTATTTTGTGTTTAGCTATTTGAATCTCTACCAAATTTTACATGGTCCTTCCTTAAAGATTTCATGCAACATTTTTAGACAGGTCTTCAACCATGTTAAGTACCTAAAACCATACCTAGGTCACTTATGTTTGGCCTACACAAAATCACAATATAAATCATGTTATGAATATTGTTGGGTAGTGTCCTTCCAAACCTATCCAGACTTAGTTCATGAATAATATATTTTAACATGGATTCATACCAATATTTACAATAGGACTATACCTACTCATATATGAAGGTGATATAGATTGGGTTTAAACCATTAATTTTTAGTGCCCCAAGCTCATAATGATTCTTGGTTATCTCTAGGTTATGCCTTTACAATAAAATTTATTATCGGTGTTACAAGGTGGTGGTTATTTAGTTATATCACACCAATTTTTTTCCACTAACCAAGAAATTTCACATAATCAAAGTAAAAAAATAGGCATATCATTAGGCAAAGTGTTACTTAAAAGCACTTATTTCAACATGTACCCACAAATAATATTTAATAGTTGAATGAGAATTTTTGGTTTATTAGTCGATACATGTGATGTGACCTAGGTATGGTGTGTGGGTAATTATCATGGTTAAATGACTATTTGATAATATTGCATGAGGGATTTAAGGAAGGACCATTAGGGGTATATATTGAGTTTGATAATCATAACTTGTAGAACCCCTCCTCAACTCCTAGGTAATCATCGCGAGTAATACCTATGACCTAAGTTTTGAATATGAATCTTTTTATTCCTATTGGTGTTATAATTATAAGGGAATTTTTGGGTACAAGTGTTTGATCATGATATGCTAGCATGAAGTTCCAAGGTGAACCTAGTGTATGTCAAGGAATTAGTGGAGTTATATTCTAAGATTGATTTTGTACAACTATTAGAAGAGTTCTTAAATGTAGCTTTAAGTTATGCCTAAAACTATAACTATACTTGTTAGTATAATGCTAGATAATACTACATGGATCAAATACTCTACATTGTTAAATTTATTTAACACTCACTATAAGGGTAAATGTGTGGATACCTTATCTAGTGGGCGAGGGTAAATATTATGTTTGTGAATTAAAATATTTTTTGGGACATCAAAATTTTTAGGTTAATAAATGAGGAGAATACATATTCATATAGATAATTATCATGGGGATATATAGGGACATGAAACATGTCTAAAGAGAGGTAAAATAGATTTTTATATCATATTATTGTCCATATCCCCATAAAACGCATTCATATAATCTTGGAGAGATTCAACCACAAACATGTTCACTTCTAACAAACCTTTCTTGCACTCATTTTTGAATTCCTAAATTTTATAGGAAACTTGACAAAAAAATTCCTCGCCCCTCGGCTACTTTTTACCCCTATCACATAGTGTGAGCACAAAAATAATGACTTATTTTTAAACCCTAAATCTAATTGCACTTTTACGCATATAGGCGTAACATATGGTGTGATCGACTATCCTTATATAATGTAAGACTCCTGATTTACTATTTTGTTATTATGAATTATATTTACAAATTTAATGATAATATATAATTACATTATAAATCTAGTTTTGATATTACGATTTTTAAATCCACTTATTTATCGATCCATGCCCACTTAGGGTTTTCTTACTCACCCTTAGGGTTTCATTACTACCAATCATGGTTTCATATTTTTAACCTAATTTTCAACACCATAGCTGATCCTATTTTTTTTTCTCAAAACCCTTATTTTCTTTTGTGCATTTTACATTGCTAAAATGGTTGATATTAATTCATCTTGTTCCATGAATCCTTCTAATCATACCTCTAATACTAATGGAGATATGATAAAGGAGTTAGAATAATGTATCATAGGAAATCCTAATGAGATTCCTAAGTTACTTTATGTTGCTAAACAAATACAAAATGCTTTTATTAACAAGACCATATCGGGAAAAAGCAAGTCAAACATTTGTATAATGTAAATACACTTTCTAGATGTTATCCTTCACCTTTAGGGACTGCTATTCATATGTTTACGCAAGAAAATCTTGCATTCAATGTTCCTACTATGGGGGCATCACATGCCACTCCGTAGGTTACCATTCCTATTTATACACAATGTATGGATTCCATTGCTTCTGCAACACTATACATATTGTTACCATTCCTCTTCCTAACATGTATGCTCAAAAACACATGACATACAAGATTATTTATCCCTCTTATATTATGAAACTCATAGGTTACTACACACTATGTTGGTTTACTCAATAATCTATTAGTCATTAAGGTCCTTAGTTATCCACCTAAGCTCTACTTATACGATGACAAGCCTAATTCACAACAACATATTCACACCTTTATTGCTTCATGTATGGAATATGTGGGTAATGATACCTTATTATCCAATTTTTTTATACCATCTTAAATAATATACAATAGACTGATTTTATACCCTTTTTTAAGGTTTAGTGTGCTCATTCGACATTTTGGATGATAGTTTCCTTTTCAATTTATCTATAAAAACTGGCTAATGCATCTTTGAAAAAATAAAATTACATAAACATAATTCCAATGAAAAGGTCACATAATATGTCCTACATTACATGACCATGCTCTCTCAAGGACCTAAACATATCAACAATGTCATATTGTACAATAAATTTTCATTACAAGCCTTATTCCACAACTTAGGAAAACATCACATTCTCTAGCTTTAACTCTTTCAAGACTTGTGACAAATGGTTAAAATATATGAAACTAAGCTCCTTGTAGCCAACATACTAAAATATGATGACAATACATTTGCAACTAATGGAGTCAAATTCCAATCAAATCCACCCTACAAAGGTAGGAAAAATTCCAATAAGAAGGATAATGATAAATTTGGAAATATCGCACAACAAGATCTTCCATTTGTCCTCTTTTGGGATATAAAATAATAATGGATCCATATACCGAAACCCTTTATAAGGTCTTAAAGAAGATCCTAAAATGAAATCTCACAAAATTACTTCCACTTGTTATGGTGGAAATGTCTAGGCCATAAGGCTTGAAATTTTATAGCAAGTTATATTACAATTAAAATAGGTGTGTTGGTAATTGTTGGTGTTCATACATGCACCCACGTCTCGAGATCTTGAAAGGGATGAGGTGTCTGAGACCACAATGGAACCATCCCCAAGTTGTGGGACCTTGTGTGCTTGGGACGGATCTCCGGAGAAGGCTGGTTCCTCTATCTATTTCTACCGATACTGCTTGCTACTAGTAGTGTTGAAAGGGGAAACTAAGATAAGAATGCCAAGGGACCAGGGAAAGAAGGATAACATGAAGTAAACTACACTAAAAGGTGATAGCACTAGAAAAGAGGGATGAACACTATCTGTTCTAAGCAAGAATGACAAGGAATGTGTGAAAGGAGGATAGGCACGAGTAACACAACAAAACACACATTCACCAAATCATTCTCATGGAACAAAACCAAATATGGAACTATAGGGGACCTGAAGTAGCACAAAAATACACAATGCAAGAGAAGAGGCAAGAAGAAGGAATGCAAACACATTAGGATAGAGAATAGTCACAAAACGATGCTTCTATTACTTCCAAAAATGCACAAAATATTACATGATGATAAGAGGATGATATCCACATGCAAGAGCCAAACATGGAGGTTTGCAACTCAAAATACAGAAAATGTGGAGTCCTTAGCAACATGCGTAAGGATCCAGAGTGTCCAACCTTTTACAATGATCCTTGACCTTGTCCTTTATAGATTCAATGCAGAGAGGAAGAAGGAGAGAGAGAGAAGTGGGAAAAACTAATTCGAAGCTCAACCACCATCGTTAATGCCTCCAAAAAATCCACCCCAAATTTGTCATGTCTGCATCAATTACTTGTTTGGCGCCTCGAAGGAGGAGGAACGATCAGATCAAATTGAATCAGATTTGGTGGTTGAAGAAATCTAATTATGCTTTAATGTCCTGATATATGTTTCTTCATTTCCTCCCCACCTAACTTCTCCAAAATTAAAGATTCAGATCTCTAAGGTGTAGATGAGGTCGAGATATTTCCAATGGTGCCAGATTTGTTGGATTTCAAGCCCCGAGTTGAAAGATATGCCCATTTGAAATTTGAATCATGGGCACGTAATATTTTAAAGAGTTTGTCACACAAAGTCCATGTGGCAGCCTCGTGCACCTTGGAGATTCAACCCTTGCCTTTGCTTTTGAAAATGCATCAGACTGACACGTGGTGGCTTCCGCGAGCCTACCTCTACTTTGACTATTCAACCCGACTCTGTCCCTTTTTTGGACTTGGGACATATGGAAGGCCCACGCTTCTTTGGGGACTGCCTCTAGAATTTCCTTTTGACATTGCACCGTTGATCCATGTGGAGGCTTCCATTGGTTCTCTATACTTAGTCATTTTTAGGCCCGCTTTTGCTTTTGGATTTGACCTCTATTGACCATTTGCTATGTGGAGGGCTGGCACAAGTTTGAGTCTCGACCTGGATCCCACTTTTGAATGTGCATCGTTAAGACACTTGGCACCCTCCATTGAGTTGAAGAATTTTCAATGGTCGGTGCAAATTTTGGGGCTCTTGGACGCGTGGAAGCTTGGTGCTTGTTTGGGTCTGCCCCTTTGGATTTAACTTTGGAGGTGTACCGAGCTGACTAGAAAGAAGGTGAATGCATAGAGTGTGGGCGCAAGGGAGAAATGGAAGAAAGAGGCAAAGAGGGGCACATGCAATGTGCATGCAAAGAGGAATGTGTATGAAAGTTATCCAAATGGTGGGAGAGCTATTTGGATAACAGTTTTGGCAACTTTCGGGGACATCTTCGCCTACTAGATGAAAGAGATCAGTAGCCTTAGAAGTCCATTGGGCATGGAGTTAGCTTGTTCAATCATGAAAATGCCCCTGTAATCACTTGAAAATCATATCTACACTCTGTTCTGAATCTCACAACTGCTGAGAGAAGCTCTGCATTCTAGAAGTAACAAAAGAGCGCACACAGGAAGCACATGAGAGGAAAGAACTATGTATAAACAAAAATGTGCATGGAGAACACTTGGAGGAATTGAAACTACTTTAATATATACAACATGATGTAACAAACCTAATAGAAGGGTTTGAGATAGATCCCATTTACTGAGATTTACAACACGCTTCCATCTAGATGAGTTAACTCGAAAGAGTTAGCTTCTTTGCAGGACTTGATGATGTATGGGCCACTCCAAAGTGCATCAAACTTTGAATGGTGCCCTAGTTTAGCTTTGTCAGCATCCCATTTTAGAACTAGGTCCCCAAATTTGAAAGCTTGAGGCCTAGCCTTTCTATCAAACCATTTCTTTGTTGCTTATTGGTGTTGTTCTAACTTGATCATGGAAAAGTTTCTGAGCTCTTCAAGATGAACCAACTCTACCATCCCGATTTATCTTTAATCCGCGTCCTCAAATTCCGATTACTGGACAAACACTAATGAATTTAGTTCTAGCGTCAAAGGAAGGGCAACCTCCTTGTCATAGACAAGCTTGTAAGGTGAAGTTCCTATTTCCTTTCTAACTATTATTCTATCTACCCAGAGCACATAAAAGACCTTCATATGCCACTTTCTTTGGCTGATGTTCATTGTGCACTTCATGATTATGATCAGATTCTTATTTGTTAATTCTACCAAACCGTTTCCCTGAGGGTAATAGTTGGAAGATGTTTTCAGGTAAATGTCCATACTTAGAGCCCAATTAGTGATTTTAGTACTAGGGAAGGCCTTTGCATTATCAGAGATAATGGTTTGAGGAACACCAAACCTTGTGACTAAACCTTTGAGAAAGTCAAGGATGAATGCCTTAGTTGATTCCTTAAGTGCAACAACTTCTGTCCATCTGGTGAAGTAATCTGTAGCTTCCAAGCACCCATTTATGTCCAACACTTGAAGGCAGATTGATCATGCCTATGAAGTCGAGACCCCATTGCACAAAAGGCTGATCCGCTTGAATTGGTTGGAGGGGAAGCACTGCCAATATTTTCTTTCCTACAAAGAAAGTGCATTCTTTGCATTTTGTGACCCACCTATGTGCATCTGCAAATAGGGTAGGCTAAAAGATACTTGCCATTATGATCTTCATTGCTATAGTTTTGGCAGAGAAGTGTCCACCAGAGAATCCATCATGAAATTCTGCTAACACTTTTTCAGTCTACACACCGTTGATACATCTTAACAACACACCATCTAGATTTATTTTGAAGAGAAGTCCATCAATAAAAACATAAGGAATAGATTGCAACCTCAGATGCCTTCTCTTTTCTTTGTTCAAACCAGGAGGGTACGCGCCTAGAAAGGAATGTGATCATGTCCTCCATCCAGTCACGCATGCCAAGGTCTATATTTTGTTCATGTTCTACACGTGGGAGGTCTTCATTTAGAAATAATGAAGCCTCAAGTTCACTTTACACATCCTAAGAAAATTGCATGCAAAGTGCATTGCCTCTCTCCAACTTTGTGGCCTTAATAATCACATCATATTCCATGATTTTTGTCACCCATCGTGCTCTTTTCTCACTGATTTTTTCTCCCATGATGAAGTCTTTGACATATGAGTGGGAGACTAACACCTTGATATGATTTGTGGTGAGCATGCTCTTGAATTTATTGAGCACGCACATGATGGCAAAGAATTACTTCTCCGTGTGATTGTATTTCAATTCATATTCCTTCAATGTCTAGTCAAAGAAGGCCACTAGTCTGCTTCCACCCTTGTTCATTTTCCTATGTCAGGACAACAACAATGCTTACATCAGCACCATAAGCATAAAGGATGAAATCCTTTGAGTAATATGGATTGATGAGTGTTGGCACACAAGCAATATCCTTCTTGATATTGTTGAAGATTTCTCTTCCTTCTACTATCCATCTGAAGGCTATGTCCTTTTTGAGCATAAGGGTGATGGGCCAAACCAGTCCCACGCAAGTTAGGCATAAAGTGCCTAACAAAGTTAATCTTGTCGAGGAAGGACTATAAGGCCTTTTTTATGTAGCGGGGGAAAGGGCTAGGGTGGCTGAAACCTTCTCGGGATCAATCGTGATGTCATCCTTTGAAACCACATGTCCCAAGAGCCTTACTGAGCCACCACAAAATTACACTTATTGGGGTTAAGAGATACCCCAAATTCTCTACATCTCTCAAATACCTTTTCTAGGTGCACCATGTGATCCCCACCTTACTTTGAGAAGACAATTATATCATCCAGGTAAACCAAGATGAAATCATCGATGTAACCTTTGAAGGTAATATCCATGACACGCTAAAATGTTACACCCACATTTGACATACCTAAGGGCATTTTCTAGTATGCATATGTTCCCCACTTGGTTGTAAATGCTATTTTGAATTGATCCTCTTCCTTGACCAGGATTTGGTTGAAACTTGAATACCCATCTAGCATGGAGAACCTTTGCACACTAGCCACAATCTATAGAATCTGCTCTATTGAAGGCAAAGGATAATGATCCTTTAGAGATGCCTTGTTCAAATCTATGAAATCAACACAAAGTATGATTTCACCATTTTTCTTACGCTAGAACTAGATTCGTGACCTAGGTGGAATATTTTATAGGAAAGATAATCTTTTCCTCAATGAGTTTGGATAAATCCTTTCTCATGAGGGGATCTATTTTTGGATTGACTAACCGCTGCTTTTGTCTGATGGGCTTTATACCAGGATCAAGGTCAATGGAGTGTTGAGAAACACTTGGATCAAAACCTTGAGGTATTGATACTCCCATGAGAAAATTTCACTATATTTTTGTGAGAGAGAGATGAAGGCTTGATTTTATTCATCTAGACAAGTCTTCTTTGAGCAGCAAACTCCTTTTCGTGCACAATAGTAATGGAGGAGCAATCCTCTTGTGTGGCACGCATGTATCTTTCTTCACCCTTGAACTCATCATCAGGGCTGAACATTTTTTCTAAGGTGACCAGCCCTTTAGGCAAATTATTTGTCTTTATCTATATTACTTGGTCACTATAGCTATCATGCAAGTCAACTTGCATACTTGATGAAAATTCAGCTTCATTCTAGGATAAATTGACAATCATGCATCACTATCGAACACTTGCCAACTGGTGTTATTATCTAGAATGGATGGTCTGATTACCATCTTAATGTGTTGAGTGTTTCCTTTGACAAAGTCCTCAGTAGGAGAAAAATGTGAACCGAGTGCACCCATTTGGTCAGCTTCTTTGTTCATTCTATGCAGAGCTACCTGTAGATTAAGGGCATCAAAGCTCTCAAGTAGGTCCCAAACTCTATGATTATAAGCTTTAAGAAGCTTATTCTTTTCTGGAATTTTTTGGTGACTTGGTGGATGATCAATTCCGTGTCCCTAAAGATCTGTAACACTTTAATTTTCTTCTTTTTCAGCAATAAGCAAGCCATGCACCCGCGCTTCATATTCTACCACATTTTTATAACATGTAAATTGTAGCCTATGTGCGAAGAAGAATTTGTCATCCCTAGGGGAAATAAGAACCACTCCTACTCCTGTGCCATTTTTGCTTCTGGATCCATCAAAGTATAACTTCCATAGACCAGTTTGGACTTTGTCTCCTATGAGCGTGCGCGGAAGCGTAGTGTCTTCTTCTAGAATGCACAAGTACCAAGCCCGTTTCATGGGATTTCAGTTCTTCAACATAGGGATCAAATTTGTGAAGACTCTCCACTCATTCATTAAGTAATAGGTCTAGAATAGAGGGTGGAAGAGACTGCTCTTCAGGAACTGAAACTTGTTCTTCTTGGATAAGACAATTGGCTTGGAGAGGGGATGGGACATATGGCTCTACATGATAAGAAAATATAGGCTCAGATTGTATGGTAAACCGGTACCATACCTTATTTTGAGTAACATATGAGACCAATTAGAAGACAAGTAACCACCTACCTTAGTAGTAAATTCTCTTGATAGACATAGGGAAAACAAAGGAGGCATGTCAATAATTGACAAATATTGAGTAATTTTCAGGCTTGGACATGCATGGAGGGTTAACTCAAGATCCTTGATGACTCCTAAGGTGGTTATAATTGAGCCATCAAGTTTTAGGACTCCTTTAGACAAAGGGATATATTTCAGACCTAAGACATCAGCTATCTTCTTAGGCATGACAAAAGTACTAGCGCTCGAGTCAATCAAGCAGTTATGCACTAGGTGTTTACCTATAATCAAGGAAATATAGAAGGGTGGGGTTTTAAAAAATTTACTTACTTGTTTCTCTTCTTCTTGGAATATTTTGATAGAAGTGCGTGGCTTCTACATAGCCAAGTCAGCGCGGGCTTCTACATAGCCAAGTCGCGTGCGTGGAAGTTGTGCCGAGATTCATGCAATGATCCCGTTAAGATGGAATGGTCAGGGCATCCCACATTATGACGTTTATGTTTGTTTTCTTCATCTAGTCAACAATGTTGAACGGAAGCCCCCACCTTGTGAATTTTGGGAACAACATCCCTTCTTGACTGTTCAGGTGTGGAAGCTTGAATTTTAGCTGGAGTAGAGGCTTGGCCTACCAAAGGATGGGCATGTGTTGCTTCAGAAGGAGCTTTACGTGGGACCTCCTACATAGGGATTTGAACGCTTTTGCTGCAAGAGGTCTTGTCTGATTCTTTTTTCTTCTAAAGATCTACTTGTATTGTTGGGGTGTGACTGCACACTTGACTTTAATATTATTTTCTTATATCTTGTGTTGTTTTCCACTTGGGCGTGCGGTCTGTTTGTATCTTCTACAACTTGGTTGATTGCACAAAATTCCTCCATGCCAAAGAACATCAAATTGGTTTCCAGGAGGAGCTTCTGGTCCTTCTGGATTATCTGCTTCATGGGTGCTTGTTGAGGGCTCACATGATGAAGCATTCTAGATCATGAAGGCTTGGGCGCGTGCAACATTAGCACAATGGTACTGACTATGAGGAATTTTGCAAGGGAAGCACCATTCGACTCTTGTTCCAAGTTGTTTTGAACTGGAATGAGTGCTTGGCTCATGCAAGGTGCTTTGTGAGAGAAGGCATGAGAGGGAAACTTGCAAGGGCAGATGTGCATTAGGCTGTCACCTATCATTCTGCTAGTTGGGCACGTATCTTTGATTTCTGTATTGATTCTGCCAAGGCTGATTCCCTTGGCCATGCGCCTGATTAGAATTGCCTCTATATGCTTGTGCTTGCTGCTTTTCTAATGATATGACCTTGTTTGATAAATTTATAATCAAGGCCTTCAATTCTTCATCTTCCTTTTGCTGTGATGGAGAATAGGATGTTGAAGCAACCGGTTGCATGCTTTGCTCAGGAGTAGGAATAGAGGCTATAGAAGGTTGGGGTGCTTGCGACATTTTTGGGAACCAGGGCATGGGTGGTCTAGGAGCCAACTTTCCCTTTGAATGAGACTATTTTATGCCCTTACTGTAATGTTATAAGTAGTTGGTAGAGTCCTACCTCCCATAGATTGGATCATAACTAAAATATCATTGTTGAGCACCTTCAGATAATAAAGGAAAGCATGTTGGGATGTAGGTCTTACCACAAGAGGGATTTTGTCCCAAGTCTTCTAAAATCTGATGTTGAAATCAGTCATCTACTCATTGGGCGCCCTCCTTGTTGTTGTCAGTTGCTCCACCAAAGATAGGTGATCTGACTTATCTTTAAAATAACTACATAGAGTTGTTCCCAGCTCATCCCAGGTGCTAATAGATCCAAGTCTTAAGCCTCGGTACCATTGAAGTGCTTTACCTTTGAAAGAGGCTGCAAGCAACCTAACTGCTACATCATTATGTGTGATCAGATAGAGTGAAAACATATTTGTTACATATTTGATATGCTCTTGAGGGGTGACTTGATTCTCACCAGTAAAGTAAGGAATACTCTTGAGTGCACCATTTGGGATATCGTGCTACATGGCTAGGAGTAAGGTACTCCCTCCATCAAAGTTTGCAAAGATTCTTGATGGAGGGGGGATGATGCACCATTATAGGGCACAAAAGTTGTCTGTTTTCAGGAGGAGTTGCGTGGGCACGGTGCATCGAGAGATAGAGATGCGTGTATGGGCTTTCTGGAACGAAATATTCTTGGGGATAGTTGGAAGTATTCAAAATAATCTTCAGCTCTGCCGCACTTCTTCTTGTTTTCACTCTTCTCATGAAAAACACTCAAGACTACTCAAACAGAGATCTTAAATATTGGGAGTTGTCGATGTGTTTGAAATGAGCCTCTTCAAAGGTAAAACACTAAGTTCACACACCAGAACTTAGAGAACTACAATTTGAGATTTCAATGCTTGTCCCACTGGCATGCCAGCCTGTTGGTGTTCAGACGTGCACCCGCATCTCGGATCTCGAACGGGACAAGGTGTCTGAGACCAAAATGGAACCATCCCCAAGTTGTGGGACCTTGCGCGCTTGGGATGGATCTCTAGAGAAGGCCGGTTCCTCTATCTATTTCTACTACTACTACTACTACTAGTGATGAAAGGGGAAACTAAGCTAAGAATGCCAAGGGACCAGGGAAAGAAGGATAACAAGAAGTAAAATACACTAAAAGGTGATAACACCAAAAAAGAGGGATGAACACTATCTGTTATGAGAAATAATGACAGGGAATGTGTGAAAGGAGGCTAGGCATGAGTAGCACAACAAAACACACATTCACCAAATCATTCTCATGGAACAAAACCAAATATGGAACTGCAGGGGACCTGAAGTAGCACAAAAATACACAATGCAAGAGAAGAGGCAAGAAGAAGGAATGCAAACACGTTAGGACAGAGAATAGTCACAAAATAATGCTTCTATTACTTCTAAAAATGCACATAACTGTTACAATGATAAGGAGGCTGATATCCACATGCAAGAGCCAAACATGGAGGTTTGCAACTCAAAATACAAAAAATGTGGAGTCCTTAGCAACATGCGTAAGGATCCAGAGTGTCCAACCTTTTACAATGAGCCTTGACCTTGTCCTTTATAGATTCAACACAAAGGGAAGAAGGAGAGAGAGAAGTGGGAAAAAATAATTTGAAGCTCAACCACCATCGTTAATGCCTCCAAAAATCTGCCCCAAATTTTTCATGTTTGCATCAATTACTTGTTTGGCACCTCGAAGGAGGAGGAACGACAGATCAAATTGAATCAGATCTAGTGGTTGAAGAAATCTGATTCTACTTTAATGGCTTGATAGACATTTCTTCATTTCCTCCCCACCTAACTTCTCCAAAATTAAAGATTCAAATCTCCAAGGTGTAGATGAGGCCGAGATCTTTCCAATGGTGCCATATTTTTCAGATTTTGAGCCCCGAGTCGAAAGATATGCCCATTTGAAATTTGAATCATGGCACACATATTTTAAAGAGTTTGCCGTACAAGGTCCATGTGGTAGCCTCACGCACCTTGGAGATTCAGCCCTTGCCTTTGCTTTTGAAAACAAGCCGGTGACACGTGGTGGCTTCCGTGAGCCTACCTCTGCTTTGACTATTCAACCCGACTCTATCCCTTTTTGGACTTGGGACACGTGGAAGGCCTACACTTCTTTGGGGACTACCTCCAAACTTTCCTTTTGACATTGTGCCGTTGATCCACATGGAGGCTTTCATTGGTTCTCTATACTTAGTCATTTTTAGGCTGATTTTTCTTTTGGATTTGACCTCTATTGACCATTTGCTACATGGAGGGTTGGCGTAAGTTTGAGTCTCTGGCCTGGATCCCGCTCTTGAATGTGCACCATTAAGACACTTGGCACCTTCCGCTGAGTCGAAGAATTTTCAATGACCAGCGCAACTTCTGGGGCTCTTAGACATGTGGAAGCTTGACACTCATTTGGGTCTCCCCCTTTGAATTTAAAATTGGAGGTGTGTTGAGTTGACTAGAAAGAAGGTGAACGAGAGGAGTGTGGGCGCAAGGGAGAAACAAAAGAAAGAGGTGAAGAGGGGCACACACAATATGTGCAAGAGGAATGTGTATGCAAGTTATCCAAATGGTTGGGAGAGCTATTTGGATAACAATCATTCAACCAATAAGTGCTATCGCTTATACTAACAAATACAAGATATCGTTGATAAAAAAATATTTCTATATAGCACTTGGATGCACCTAGTAATAAAGTGTTTTCCCAACATAATTCCTATTTAAAATTTTCACTAATAAACTACTGAATTATATGTAAACTCATAAAAGTGCACTAAATTACTCGTGATTTATTATATAATACCTCCTCTACATGATTATATTATCAGTCCTCGTCCTATTGGTGTCTTCTTTGGATTATCTATAGAGATATCATAATAAACTCCTACAAATATATTCAATGATTTAGAGATTCCTCTTTATGATGAGGAATATATAAGACCATTATTCATTCGTGCACATATCAATTCACATCCAATCCAAAAAAATGGTAGACAATACCTGTATAGCCATAAATTTTACACTATGGAAATACTTATTACTCTTGGTTACACTACATGAGACCTTATCAAGTACATCATATTAAATTTAGGAATTTTATGATTAATGTCAAAACACACTTTGGTGCATAGTATTACCTTTGCAAGTTGTACCTAAGAGGATTTCCACATAATTCCTAGTAGTCCCTTCCAATTACATAGTTAACATGTTGTTGGGATACCCATGGATTTGAGAGGTGTGCACTATCCTTTCCACCTTATATAGATGTTTAAAGTATGTATAAAACAACAAGGTGGTTATAGTTCTTAATATTCCTTACAAATACCTTATTCAGCCTAACATATCATCTAATACCATTTGGTCCCAACATGTGGTGTCCCCTACTAAGGAAAAACATTATATTCCACCTAGTTTATTAAGAATATTCCTAAAAAAATTCCATAATTGATGCGGGGATATCATTTGAAGGACATAAAAATGTAAAATTTCCATCCTTTTCATCTTAGGAGATCATGAAAGAAGGTTTGGGATTAACCTACAGTGTTAGGTGGGGTCAAGATACTCAAAAATTCAAAATATATGTTTTCCCTCCAAATGTAATTCAAATTATCATCTTGTAAAAGTGGATCCCTAAGTGTGTTAAGAAGGGTCTAGGAAAGTGGTGTGGACATGTTAAAAGGGGTCTAAGTCATATTAAATCATAAATGTTGAAAAATATTATAAAGGAGGCTATTTCTCTAGGTATGGTATGTAAAGAGTCACCATGAGTCCAAGAAAGTCAGTTATGAATCCAAGAAGAAGTTATATAAAAGGTAAGGACAATTCAAATGAGAGAGAGTGAGATGAGAGGACGACCTTATGAGGAGGGTAAGAAGATAAAGAAATTACGAGTATCCTCATAGATCGGAGGAGAGATGAAGAAAGAAACAAGAAATTTTGTAAGAAATACATAGACAAATAAGATGAACTCTATTTTGCTTAGTGAGGACTTTGTGTGTGTTACTTAAGTTGATGCATTTCCTTTTTGAATAGATTCATTTGTGAGTTTTATTTCACTCTTTGGAGCATGTGAAAAATCTTCTCAATTTTCATGAAAGGGTTGATAGGAATCTAGACTATGATTTTTTTGTTTTGATATGCATACTGACATGTTGTTTGTTATTGATAGTAAGAACAATTAGAATCCTTTATTATTTCTGAACTGAGATGTGTAAAATTAATTTTTGGTGTGATAAAATTATGGAGAAGAATTGAAATGGTGTTTGGCTTAATGGGAAGTTGAAACATCTACTACTGTACATGCATGATTGAAACCCTCGAGACTGAGACATGGTTAGTAATTGAAATTTATGTTCCTTCATAAATGAGAACAAAATCGAGTTATTTGTCATTGATTTGTGGTATGAAAGGAGTAAGATGTCATTATGAACGTTGTATATGTAAATATTATAAGAAAAATAAATTTATTTATTGAATATCGAGATGTGAGTGAGAGGGTTTGACATTATTCCTAACATGTATGCATAACAAGTTTGGGATTCTTATTGCATTTATTTTCATTATTACTCTTCACTATCAACACATGATTAAAGGAGAGGTAGAAAAGGACTTGAGGATAAATTTGGGAGGTTTGAAGATCAAATCTTTGCATGATCTTAAGAATTAAAGATTCTCGGGCTCTCGAAGAGAACTACGATTAGGGTTTTAAAGGAAAATGGATTTGAAGCCTTAGAGTAGGGAAATTTTCTCAAAACTCACAACATATCATGTCACCGAGGATTATTAAAAGGATCATGAAATAAATTTGAAGAACCAAGGGTTAAATTTAGTAATTGTTGTCTGGTAAAATATTACCTATGTATCGAAGGCACATATGATAGTGGCACAAAAGAAGTGGGTATGTGGATAGGCACAAAAGGTTGAATGATTTACACCACGAGGTTTCACACCCGAGAAGGAAAAAGTTTGAGGTTTAGCCATTTTGACATACATGAGATGAAAATAGGATGGAGTGCATATCATGCAAGAATAAGAACAAGAAGAATTCTCGAGAAAAGGAAAAGCTATTTTTGGAGCAAGTGGAAGATCAAGAGACATGCAGTGGTAGAGATAATAATAGGATTAGATCTAGAGTTAATTATAGATAATCTATTATTAGGTGAAGCTTGCATGCTTCTTTAGTTATCTTTGTATGCGTGCATGGCTATTTTGAGCATGTGGACTATTTTGAGAGAACATGGGTGGTGAAGGGAAAGTCCCCACCCCTATATATATGTATTGATTTGCATTGTTTTGGGAGATCAAGGTTATCATAATAGAGTTATGCTACTTTTCTTGGTATGTTTGAGCACACGACTTTTTGATGACATGTATGATGTATTTAGCTATTGTTTTGTGATGATTTAATAAAATGGATTGTTATGGATGGATATTGATTGTTGATGTCTTTATTCATGGTACTTGTATGGTGGATCTAATCTTAATTGTTATTTGAACCTTTATGTTCTAATTATGTGTGTTTCCAAATTGCGCTCATGGATCTCATTATTATGATGAAATATATACATTATGGTTATTATGAACATACATGCTAACACCCTGTAAGATAATAAAAAAGAGGACATGGTACCTTTGTGCACTTTGGGTGAGCATTCAGATTCATCTGGATGAAGTGCTAGCGTGCCTAGGGTTTTGATTAGAAAAATAAAGACTACATTTTTTTCCATTACCAGGATCTATTTTTGAACTATTTACCATGATGTTGCATGATGATGGATTATCCATTGAAGATTGGGTAATTTACGAGACAATAAAATTTTGTGTAAAGATACGGTTGTGGACCTATTTTCAATGTGCACATGTGGGTTGAAGAACATCTATATCATGAGATTTATAAGTTATTCTTTTGCTATTTTCCAATAGAGTCATATGGTGGTTGTATGCATATGCATCGAATAAAATATGGAGTTACAGACCAAGGATTTGGATGTAGGAAGAGTACCAGGATTTTTTTGATATAGATGAACCTTGGATGTGTGATGTAGATCATTGGTGGGTTGGTGTTGTGCGTAGTTATACTTTGGAGTATGTTGTGTCTACGTATTCTTATATGGAAGTTGTTAAGTTTGAATTTTTGCATGAGCCTAAGGGATCTTACATTCACACTATTCCTTTGTCAATTAAAATATTGATGGTGCTGTTGAGTTTAGAGCACCTAGCCATGACTAGCTAAACATACCACCATGCGTAGGGGAATGAGTAGGTGTGGTGATAGATGATAGACCTGATGACAAAAATGGAAAGAGAAGAAAGTTGGCTTACGTATAATGAAGTGTGGGAAAGGTAATTGGTGAAGCATCGTGATATTGAGGAGTTTGTGGAGTTCTATAGGATGATGTATCGAGAAGGATTTGAAGCTCATGTAGAAGACATGGAGCCGGACCATCATACTCTCCCCCACTTAGGAAAGCACAGTAGAGAATACCCTCATTCTTTTGATGAGAGCATGTCTAATGAGGAAAGACTAAGAACTGTGGGCACACATCTAATCCCACCCGACAACTTAGCCCTTGCACTTAGTGTTCGAGTTAACAAAGTAACTATTGATAAACAAGTGAGTGTAGGTAATCCAATGGCTTCAAGTAGATATCATTTCCTTTGAATATAAAATTACATCAGATAATACATACATCTATAACATCAAAGGTGAAAACATATATGCTATTCCAAGGACCAATTGGAGGAATATTTTCTCGGTGCATCATCGGGATGAGTGTAGACACATAGGTCATTGGGAACACTTATGGGAGTTTAGTTTAGTACTACTATTAGGATGCAAGGAAATACATCCATTGGTATGACACCCAATGCAGGAGGTGGTTTAGGATTAGGAGGCTTGGGATCAAGTGGATCGGTGCTTTTGGTGGTGGAGGAAATACTAGAGGAGGTTTTGGTTTTGGATCTAAAGGACAAGGTTCGCACCCTCATCAGCCACAATAGGTGTTTTATGAGATGTATCTTCACTTTCCAGAATATAGGGGTATTGAAGATGATGTAGACTATGTACATAAGTGTGAGTTACTATGGCGTGCTAAAGGAATCATTGCTTCATATAGAAAGGAAAGTCATTTTACTACTACTCTTCAAGGGTGAGTGCATAACTAGTATAGAAAGTACGACCTGCACTGAGAATGCGGTGGATTATTATTCTTTGCACTCTATATTTTTAGTTGAGCTCCATATCCTTGAGTTTGAATAGAAAAGTATTAGTGTGCTCAAGGACATTAAGAAATGCCTATCAAAAAGTGTTTGAGAGTATGACGCACATTTTAAAACTTTGTTGTCAAAGTTATCTTATGACATACACCCTAGTCAACATGCACAATGGTTTTTGGAGGGTTATTGACTCCATTTAGAAGGGTGCTAGCATCTATCATAAGACCTTTGTATATCCATGCAAAGATTTAGAGGAAAATTTGTGTGCTAAGGTAGTTGGGAGTGTGGACAACTTTGGAGTAAGTCTATTTTTAGAAGTGTAGATTACAACAATGGCGAAACAATTGGAAAATATCTATGCTAATTCAACCAATGAGACACGTAGTGGAATATGGTGTATATATTACAAGGTTAAAGGATGTACCAAAGATATTTTTCCTCAAAATTTGGTGTGAGCCATATTGCTATATTGTGATATTTTTCATTTGGATCATGATGCAAGTAGATGTCCTCTTTTGTAGTGCATGATTCGAAAGAATGTGTCCATGTATCTTGTAATATTTGTAAAACCCACATTCATGACACATTTATTGATTGTAGAGTGATAGATCATATACATGAAGCCATTGAAATTGGTGTGCACCATACTAGTGTAGTAGGTGGATCTAAAGAACAAGGAGAACAACATAATGAAGGGAGCAATGAATGGGGATAATAGGAATAAAGGCTTTCATGGGGGATATAGAGGCCAAGGTCATAGTGGTGGAAGAGGAGGATTTCTTAGAGGAACTTGTTTTACGTGTGGATCTATTGATCATTATCAGCTTGAGTGTCCTCAAAATGTTATTTTCTCATGGCATGGAAAACAACAAAAATTTAAAGAATGTCTAGACTTCTATGAGCATATGAGCAAGCAACACAAGAAAAACAAGGGAACAACTATGATTACGATAGAATGTGTAGATGGTGACCAATGAATGCTGAAGGTTGGATTGAATTCTGAATTACAACCTATATTAGTCACTACACGTCTTTGAGGTTACGTGTGCTTGTGAACCTCCAAAGTATAAGACAACTATAATAAAGAAAGAAGTGATTAATACCAAGTACCCTAATGGTGAACATTAGAAGGAAGTTTACCTAGAGACTATAGACATTATCGGATATCTGAAAGGAGAGATTTAGAGCTTGAAGGAGTAGGTGTGTGTGTTGGAACAAGCTAAGAAGGTTGAAATCCCATAGAAGGATTTCGATGATCTGAAGGAAGTCTGCAAAATACTTGTGCTGAAGAACATAATCCCTTTGTTAGGAGAATGATTGAGAGAAAAGGTACCACATGTAGGTAACAAGTGTGAGAGGTATATATTTCATACAAATTTACCTCCTTGTAATCATGAGTATGATACGAAGATTACATTGAACATGGTTATAAATGGATGGATTCTGAGAAATATTTTGATAAATACATGTGCGGAAGTTAATGTACTCACATTGGATGCTTGGAATCAGATGGGTAGACCACCATTGTAGCCTTCTTTGAATGTGTTGTATATGGAAAATAGAACTAGGGCTAATCCTATTGGGGTATTAAAAGATGTGACTATTATGATTCAGGGAGCCAAGTTTACTAGGGACTTTGAAGTATTGGAGCTCGTGGAGGAAGATAGTTTCCCAACGTTACTTGGGCACCCCTGGTGTTATGCAAATAATGTATATTTGCACTTCAACAAGGGGTACATTAGCTTTGAAAATAAAAAGAGCATGTAATTATACCACCGACCGATACAAAGGATGCCCCGTATGTTGAGATTTTGAGTGAAGAAGACTTGAAAAGATATACGCGCATACAATCAGAGACCCTAAGGTAACTGATCCATTTAAGGAAGGAGTGATACAATGGGATGATGCTCAATAAATTAGTGATACCAAAAGTATTGCTTGTGATAATTGGGTGCATGGAACATATGAGGTAGTTGGGTGAGAGGTTAAGAACACAATTACTTACATGATCAAGCCGTGCATGGTTAGGTGCTTAAGTTATAACCAGTACCTTGGTACACTAGTGAAGGAAAAATTGATGTATTTCTACATGCCATGGAATCCCAATGGAAGGATGCGGGTGACAGAATAAATATGCTAGTTTATGCCCTACATGGGACAACAACATGCTGGTGGGATACACACAGAGACATCCTATTGGAATGGCGCAAGGTGAGAATCACCTTTTCTACTATGTTTATAAGGAGTAATGTACCTTCTCAAATATGTGAATTTCATGGGAAGTCCCTTGATTCACACCACGTCTAGGAATGTGAGAGAATTTTGACAGAAGAAAAAGAGGCCTTACCACCATCACTTTGGGTACATAAGTTCTACACAACCCTCGATGGCTAGACACACGTGTTGTATGTCCATGCTTTGAATGGACATGGGAGAGAGTTAATTGGTAAGAGATAACCTCGTGTGTGATCCATAATTTTGATTATTTTTCTACTAAACCTTTGATCAATGAAGCACTATAGATTATGAAGCGCATTACTTTGGGCAATAAAATGAAGGATGAGGAACTTTTGTTATATATGTTTGATAAGATGGAT
Source organism: Taxus wallichiana var. yunnanensis (assembly GCA_018340775.1). Lineage (NCBI taxonomy): Eukaryota > Viridiplantae > Streptophyta > Pinopsida > Cupressales > Taxaceae > Taxus > Taxus wallichiana. The sequence continues at coordinate 735,536,257 of CM031234.1, read as the reverse complement.
TTAGAGGTGCGCCTTGACCTTGAAGATACTAAAGAAGAAGAAATGGTCTCAGGCTTAGGAAATAAAGGAAAAGGGTAAACTGGTGTGTATAATAAATGATGATGATGAGGATAATAACCTGGAGGTTAACCACACTTTGAAAGGTACCTGCGAGGTGACGAAAACACTAGATGAAAAGGTATGCGCATATCATGAGCCTATAAAAACAAATAATGTTAATATTGGAATAGATGCAGAGCCTAAAGAGGCCATTATTGGTAATTACTGGTCGAGATAAGGAAGTGGCTAAGATTATTGGTTACGTGATTTATAGGACTTATTTCCATGAGGCTATCATGAGTTAAAAGGAGTGCATCACTCTTTGGGAAAGATGAGAATAAAATTAAAATAAGGTGCACAATCGGTTAGGAAGAACCCATACAGATAAATCCTAATTTGTGCATCAAGGTGAAGGAAGAAATTGATAAGATGTTGAAATCTAGAATCATTGATCCCATTGAGGAGTCAGAGTGGGTTAGCCCGATGGTAATAAACACAAAGAAATATGGTAGGATAAGGATTTGTGTGGACTACAGAGAGTTGAATGTTGCTTGTGTCATAGACCCTTTTCCCACACCTTTTACTGAGGAGATCTTGGAGGGTGTTGTAGAGTGTGAGATTTACTCTTTCACTGATGGATTTTTGGTTATCATCAGGTGCGTATCACTAAAGAAGATCAGGAAAAGACAAATTTCATGATTGATTGGGGAATTTTTGCATATACATTATGCCCTTTGGGTGAAGAATGCACCCATCTTGTTCTTGTGCATTATTGTGCAGGATTTTCAGGACTTCATTCATAAGTTTTTATAGGTATATCTAGATGATTAGATAGTGTATGGTTTGGTTAAGGATCATTGTGAAAATCTAAGGATTATGTTTGATAGGTGCAGGAAGTTGAACATCTCTTTGAATATTAAGAAATAAATCTTGCGACACCTTTTGACACTTTGCTTGGGCATATTATTTGTAAGGAAGGATTTTGATAGATCCAACCAAGGTCGTTGTGATCTTGGGATTGGAAGACCCGATAAACAAAGAAAAGTGTGTGGAGGGTATTATAGGAAATTCATTAAAGGCTATGTAAATATTGTCGCACCCTTGGAGGAACTTTTGAAGGCTAAAGGAAAATTCTATTGGGGTGAGGTGCAAAAACATGCATTTGAAACATGAAGGAAAGGTTAACCACTACACCTATTTTATGCTTTCCTTCATGGGAAAAACCATTTCATGTTCATGTTGATGCTTCGGGATGGAAATTGGTGTAGTATTGGTGCAACTAGGAGAAGGAATTGTAGACCACCCTATTTTTTTGCAAGCAAAAAGTTGACACCAAATTTGAACAAAATTATACAACTACTAAGCATGAAGCTTTTTCCATGATTTACGTGTTACACAAGTTCAGAAAATACTTATTGGTGACACCATTTATCTTCTTCACAGATCATATGACACTTAATTATTTAGTCAACAAGCCCATGTTACAAGGGCACATTTGCAGGTGGATACTACTATTTCAGGAGTTTCAATTTATAGTGATTGTGAAACCAGGAAAAAGTAACTCATGGCCTGATCATTTATCAAGGATCAATTCTAGTGAGGATGCGTAGAGCATTGAGGACACAATTTTGGATGTACAACTCTTTAGATTGAATCACACACCCACCAAGTTGGAAGATATTGTAGTATTTTTGTGCATGGGTCGACACTTCGAGGGAATGAGGACATTAGAGAAAAAGCAATTTGTAATATGCACAACCGATAGATGGATATTTATACAAGCTAGGCCATGATGAAGTTTTGCACCGGTGTTTCCAGAGCATAAGCATGAGGATATTATGGAAGAAGCTCATGATAGAGTTGCGAAGTCATTATACAAGAGATATCACCACGTACAAAATTTTGATGGCTAGATTATGGTGGGAAACTTTGTATAAGGATGTTAAGGAGTATGTCAAGGAACGTGATCATTGCAAACCATTTGAGAAATGGTTGATTGAATTTGTGGGTCATATTTCCCCACCCATGTGTAGAATTGGCACACGCTACATTATAGCTTGTATAGATTATCTGACATGGTGTGTTGAAGAAGCACCTACAAAGGATTGCACATAAGCTACAACAACAAGATTTTTATGGGAAAACATTATCAACAGAGACATGGATATCCGTTGAGTTTGACAAGTGATAGGGGCACTCATTTTATTAGTGAGACCATAAAAATTATTTTGGCTGAGTTTAAGGGGAGCACCACAAGACAACACTTTATCACCCATAGGAAAATGACACTACAAGCTTTCAACAATATTTTAGGACAAACATTGAAAACAATATGTGATGTTGGATGGAAATACTAGGATGATAAAGTCTTTATTGTACTTTGGGCACACAAAACAACTTAAAAATTATTGAACAAGGCCACACCCTTTCAGTTGGTGTTTGGTGCAGAGGTTGTATTTCCTGTGGAGTTCATGTTTCCATCCCTATGTATTATGTGCATAAGAGGATTGGATGATGAATAAGGTGTTGAGGAGTACATAGACAAACTAATGCAGTTGGATGAGTGATGCGCTATTTCTCGGTGGAGCCGAAGGCAAAAAGTGAGAAAGAAGGCATGACATGATAGATGTATTCAGATTAATGAATTTGAGGTTAGAAAAATGGTTCTTCTGTATGATTCAAAGTTTACGTGCCACCCTAGGAAGTTGAAACTTCATTATTTGGGACCATTTGTAATAATAAATATATTGAATCAGTGCTTGCTAGTTACAAAAGGCGTTGGATGACACTTTATTGCCTAGTTACTTCAATAGGAGTAGATCAAGCCCTACTATAAATAATTATTCTTTGTGTTTGTAATAGGTCAAGATTACCACTTAGATTATATTTACTTTTAATAAATTTTACTTTCACATGTTTCATTTCATCATTATTATGATTTGTCAATTTAGTTCAGTGTTTGGTTGTAATAAGCACACTTGTGCCCCGGAGATGATTTCTATCTATTGGATTCATGCACATAGGACCACACATACTTTTAGCGTGGGGCTGGTTGGAAAGAATAAGTGATTGGTGCTTTGATACAGATTGGTGTGCATAGGAAAAATATTATAGGTTCTTAGAGTTAAAGCACTTAAAGAAAATTTCTTAGATTGAAGACCACACGTAGATGGATGAACACACAATGTAATGCAAGGTAGGAAAAAATATGGGAAACTACTTGTTATGAGGCATAATAGTTTTTACTTTAGTGCAAAGAGGTGCACGTAAGGAGGTCCGTGGCCGAGAAGTAGTGGGTGCGCTAGAAGGTTAAAATTGGGATCGCATAAGAATACGGTCCACACATGGAAGAGAGAAAGGGAGGAGTTAATAACATGTAAGGTGGTGGTTGAGGAGTAATTAATGTGAAGGATTTTGGTAGATATATAAAAGAAGAAGCTTACAATGTTATTTTTACCTTGCATCCTTTGTGTTTTTGAGCTAAGAAGTGTGAAAAAGTGTGAAGTACAAAGAGAAATCATTTGAACGATGAACCAAGTGATTTCAATGCATGTTAGTACCAGAGCTCCATATCGAAGTGTGTTTGAGAAAGTCTGGGCATGTGCATAAGGAAAGATTCACGTTGTTAGGGTTTAAAAATGCTATCGTAGTCTCAAACACAAGGGCAAGGATATGGCCCTAGAATAAATGGATACAATGCTTGGAGATATCCCAAACAAGGTGAAGAAGAGAATCGGTGATTGGAATGAGTTAGAAGTAGACATTAAGAATGAGTACCCTAAACTTTTGTTTCCTGTAGAAGAATAGTGCCCAGGTTGTTGAAGTATTCTTACATCCTTTCATTTTTGTACAATCATTCTTTACTTTGTTATTCTTTATTCTTTGGAGAGATAAGGTATGAGTACCCATTTTTGGGGGTGGAAATGACATTAGTGTGGGGTAATGTTGGCTTGGTAAAATATTACATATGTATCAAAGGTGCATATGATAGTGGTATGGAAGAAGTGGGCATGTGGATAGGCGCAGAAGGTTGAAAAATTTGCACCTTGAGGTTTCACACATGAGAAGGACAAAGTTTGGGACTTATCCGTTTTGACATACATGGGATAAAAATAGGATGGAGTGCAGAGCATGCAAGGATAAGAACAAGAAGACTTCTCAGTGAAGGAAAATCTATTTTTGGAGAAAGTGGAAGATCAAGAGACATGCAGTGGTAAAGCTAATAATAGGATTGGATCTAGAGTTAATTATAGATAATCTATTATTAGGTGAAGCTTGCATGCTTCTTTAGTTATCTTTGTATACATGCATGGATATTTTGAGCATGTGGCATATTTTGAGAGTGCATGGGTGGTGAAGGGAAATTCCCCACCCCTATATATATGTATTGATTTGCACTTTTTTTGGGAGACCGAGGTTATGATAACATAGTTATGTTGTTGGTATGTTTGAGCGCATGAATTTGTGATGACATGTATGATGTATTCAACTAATTTTTTGTGATGATTTAATATAATGGATCATTATGGATGGATATTGACTATGTCTCTATTCATGGTAATTGTATGTGGATTTGATCTTAATTGTTATTTAAAACTCTATGTTCTAATTATGTGTGTTTCCAAATTGAGCTCATGGATTTGGTTATTATGCTAAAATATATACTTTGATTGTGGTTATTATGAACATACATGCTAACACCCTAGTAAGACAGTAACAAAGAGAGACCTGGTACCTTTACATGCTTCGAGTGAGAATTCACTTCATCCGGATGAAGTATCAACGCGCCTATGCTTTTGAGTAGAAAAATAAAGACTACATTATTTTTTTATGACAATCTAGCGGAGGGAAAATTTTCATAGTCAAGACCTAATTGTGTAGGTCATTTTACAAAGGAAGTGGTCTTAAATTTTAGAGAACAACCTTGAAACTTTAGATATAGTTGTAACTCCACGAAATTGGTACTTAGATGTTTTAGAACCCTATGAATTAGAAGTTAAGGTGGAAAATGAACTGTATGAGTGCTAGTAGGCCTAGTGGAAAGTAAAAGAAGAAAATGATGGTTGCAAGAAGGGAAAAGAGAGATAGGTCATGAAATTCGGCATGTACCATAATAGGATTAATGGGATTTTGAAGGATTTTTCAGTTGGTTTTGGGTAAGGCTAGTTTGTTCTTACCATGGAGCTAACAAGAACATGATCTTGAGAGCCTAAGAAAAGGGCAGTCTTAAAAAGAAAGGATAATTTGATGATTTAATTCCTTTTGAGGTAATTTAGTGATGGAGCTAACAATTATTTGAAGTGATAAATAGGGTATATGTATTGGGAAGATCCATAAAATAATTCAAGATCAAAATTAGTTTGATTTGGAGGTTAAAGACCAAGAAGGCTAGTGAAGACAAGTATAAGAAAGGTAAGAGGAATTGAAGTTTTGTAAGTTGAGGTATTTTGAAGGGATATAATGAAATTTATTGCATGGTATTGCACATGGTGGAGTGATTAGTAGAGCCATTTAAGGTGAGTTTGGTCAAAATTACAAAAATAAGCCATTTTGGGCTTGGAATGATCCTCCTTTGCAAATTTTGAGGTGAAGTTGTTGTCTCAGTACTTTCTTTATTTCTTGAGTGCATGAAGAAAACTTTTTTCTCTACATCAATAATATACATCAATAGATAATAATCTTGATTGAGCTTTAACATCATATCATCCTTAGCTATGTCATATAATATCTATTCATGTGCAACGTGATGTGGTTTTACAAAACCCTTACAAACATTACCCATATGGGATACTTGTACATTATCCTATCAAACAACGAGATCCTTAGTTTTCTATTACTACTTATGATCTACAACTTTCATATTCACATATTAGTAATACCAACATTTTAGGATACGTCATCTCACATGGTTACACCTCAAACTGAAATGATGACTATGTTATCACTCACACCACTCCTTCAAATTTTATGCAATTTGCAGGACTTGATATAATAAACCTATAAGAAAATCCCATCGACAAGATCATATGATATTATTATCACAATACCCTTCATCACATTTATGAATGAAATGACTTCTACATAAATTTTTTGATGTGTACATGTTTCTTTTTCTTTGATAACAAAGACATTTTATTTTGAAATAATACTCATTCTTCTAACACCTAGAATACACTTCAAGGTTAAGGTTTAACCCAATGATGCAACACATTTTTGGGTTTTAATGTGATTAATGAGGGAATAATCATTACCTAGGACCCCATCCCATTTATTCTATTATTTATAGCCCATGAAACATGGCCCTTAATATACTACAACTTGGAAGTTTCTTTTTCATGTTTTTTTGTATGGAAAAATAGAAAACTAGGACATGGATACAACTACCTAATTACGTATAATTGAACATTGTCATAATTAATATTTATTACTTTACAAATGCTAATTTATACGCACTTAATACTTACAATAAACATGAGAAGCTGTATATACCCATAGTTCATGGAAACTTGTACACACCTTACGACTTCTTAGCCCAATAACTCGAGAGGCAACCTATCACATTGAGGGGATTCCTACAATGGGGGAATTTTACATAGAAATATTATCTAACATCACATTTTTTACATACTAGTCCATTGGCAATACATATATTTTCTCTTATCTTGCATTGCCTTATATCTTATGACATGTTCCATATTGTGATTTAATCAACGAATACATTCCTTGCTCCTATATATTGATTTGACATGCTCCATTTTTAGTTGCTGATGATCTTGATGCATTTACATGTTTATTCATTTTTATTCTTACATGCTTATGTTTTTATTCAACTATGATTGGACTTAATATCTTATTTGGTTCATTATTAGATCCCACACATTATTTGATTATTTACTCGATATATGCATATTATATGATTCCTTACTCTATGCACATTTCTTGCTACATATTTTGTAATTCGTTACTTTATTTATGCACGTTGTTTGTTATACATTTTTGATACCTTAATTTCTCTAAGCAAATTCTTTTCTACATTACTTTTTCTTTGCACATTTTCAGACACACCTTGTTTGATACAAATTGGCTTCTTATGAAAGTAATTATTTACTACACTTATCAATTGGGAAAAAAATCTTATGAAAAATTATGTGATACACTTATTGTTTATGACACAAGACTTATAACACATGTTGTTTGAGACATGTTTCTTAAGACGATTTACAAGACACATATTATTAGATATATTTTTATTGACACATTTATTTGACAAACATGGTACATTGCACACATTACTTTTTTTGATACATACTTTATTAACACACATAATTGACTACTACTAACATTGTTCAAGTCATCATCGTGATATATTATCAGTTATCTATGTATTATGGTGAGCCTATGATGTTATGTCTTATCAAAAGTTTCAATGTGTCTATTTGTGTTGAATTGTGTATCTATTAACATACTCCTCTTATTTTCAATAATACACTCTTGGCTATTTATTTCTATGAAAATTTGGATATGATTACATTGTGTTTACCTATGTAGTGACACATCTAATACCTATTATTTAATTATCATATCTGATGCACATTAATTTTATAACCATGTTCAATACATATTATTTATATAGTGTACATCCTAGATGATTTAATTATACATGTTACAAATAACCTTTTTTAAAAATTTAGGTTATATACGACAACATCCCTCACCTCAAAAGGAGGAAATATTGTGATATCTTCCACAAGTTCACATAGATCATGACCAACCACCAAAAGGTAAACATGATGATAATATTTCTATTATGAATAAATTAACTCATCATTTCATATTGTAAAGTAAAGTTGGTCTATAAAATAACTTTGCACATTTATTTATGGGAAGTGTATTTATAGTTTTGTAACCTTTCTTAGTAATTGAAATCCTAATTTATAGGGATTTTTATGTGCAATATGGTTTAGTAAATAAATTCTTGTAATATTTTTCATTTACTTAATAATACAATATTGTTCAAGTCCAACATTTAGTATCGAGTAGTCTCTAAACTTGGGGGTAATAGAGAAAATTTAGGAGGTTTAGGAAGAGGGAACCAAGAGGAGGATCCTTGTGGCACATTCATTCTCGGTATATTGTCACCCCCAATCCATGTCCACATCCCCTATTTTTTTATTAGGTTGAAGGATTTTAAATTTTGTTTTAATTGTAGATATTTTTGAAAAAAATATGAGCCCCAAGGTACTATCTTAGATTTTCACAATAGATTGAAGATTTACATTGCAAGTTTTTGTTTCCAAATCTTTAAAAAATTAGATTTAGAACATTTTGATTTTCTATAAATATACTTAGATTTAAAATATATAGAATTGTTGAAAATTTTAGAGCATATCCCCTCTATACATTTATAAGACCCCTCTTTTCTTTACATGATGATCTACACGAATAATTCAAGGAGCTTGGTAGTGTCACATTCTTCCTTGTATTTTTTTCCAACACCCTACAACTTTGGCATTAGAAGTTAGAGTCTGAATGAGCCTCTCTTCATAAGATATTCGAAAATACATCAAATGTATTTCTCTTATGGCGACACCAAACACCCGAGATCGACCAACGAGATCCTTTCTCTCTCCATTGTTTACATCAATCCATATGGAAAAATTATTGAATTCTTTAAAGCCTCAAAACTAAATATTTAGGTCTTATTAAATGAATACAACCTTGATGTGGTGGTTATTTGGCTATAAATCAGTATGGGCTTGGACTCTTCACATTGGCATTGGTGTTTGGAACTTGGTATGATCCTACTGAAAGTTCAAGTGGCATCTAAAACACTCTAAATTAAATTCAATAAATATCTCGTGGTTGTCAAATATTTAGGTGGAAACTACATAACACTACAATAAGCTTCCACATCTTCAAAATTTCTTCCTCTAACCCTAACCGGTGGAATATTTGAAAGTTCATTTTAAAAACTTTGATCCACAATTTTTATAGTTTAAAACTACCTTATCTCCCTTGGATACGTCACGAGCTTACTAGATTACCTTGTTCTATTCATGATCTAAGTTTATTGGGGTAAGATTGGTCATTGTGTCAAATCTAAATCTCACCAAATGTGGGTTCTTTCTTGTAAAATGGGTCACACTTTGTTTAATTGGTAATATATTAGGTAACCTCACAACATAACTTGTGGGATACAAATCCCATGTGGTATTACATATTTTTCCAAGGGATTGGGTGGTTGGTAGGTCTAGGGATTGAACCCCACCCCATTCTCATGGCCTAATTTCTACTAAAAATTTATTTAAATAGATTTTTTTAAAATAATGAAAAATGTGTTAAATAAAATAAAAACATTTTTTTCAAAAGATGTCGAAGAGCCCAAAAATAATAATAAAATCTATCCAAAGGGGAGGGATTGTTTTGTGGAAAAAGAAATTTTAGGGAGGCATTTTTTCTTGAATTGAAAATTGCATTGTAATTTTTGTAAAATTTACTATAAATCATAAATTATTCATGTATTGAAAACATGAGTTTTCAAAACTCAATAACAACGTTAACTATTAAAGTGCCTTTGGATCAAGATTATGGGTAAATTTGTCATATTGAATTACCGCATTCATTGCCTAATAGAGAATCAAAATGATATATGGGTAGTCCCTGTCAATCACCGAGGATAAATGAGGTCACATTCACTCATTCAATCCTCCATCCATTACCCATTCATCATGATAATTTGACATAAATCTATACATTTGGTTTCATCCACTCATCAGTGTGTCAATGCTCGTAAAACTCCATTTAACATACTATCTTGGTAACACATATCACTCTTCTCTCATGTGCATTAACGTCTTTGTCACATACCATAAATTATATCAATAGACAAGATTCTTCCACATATCAATAAATATATTAGAAGGGTGAATATATCAAGAGGTGCGGTGTATCATATTGACGATATATAGAAAGGGTGACATGTTGGGAGTGATAAGGAACATGTCCATCTCCTATAGTTTGTAAAAATGGATATAAATTCTTTGAAATTTTTCTACTGTATTCACAACTCCCGAGAGGAGATAATTATGTTGTATGGAAGACAAAAAATAAGAAGTAACTTGAATTTAAAGAGAATTAGAATGAAGTTTAAAAACCCTTCATTTGACCTAAAAATGATGCTATTATACAATGAAAAATTTAAAGTATAGACACTAAAATTTGATAACTTGTCCTTATGCAATGCCAAACTTGATTGTGATCTATTTCTAAGATAAATGCTCACATTCGGAATCTAATAATTTTGTCTCTTTAGCTCTCCTATGAGTTTCTTATCATTACACTTTGCTTTGTCATCAATTATGGGAATATTATCTAATAAAATAGTAAACAAAACCTATTATTTAGGTCCAAACTTTCTATTTTTATGTTCTTCTCCTTTGTACAAAATCACACAACTATGTCGAGATGTGGGGTTGAGTCTTCACCGACTTGTATGGTCCTAGATCCCTAAGTGCACCAAATTTGTTTTTACTTTCAATATTTTATTTGGGTCATTTCATTTTCCTAGGGTAAAATTTGTAGGAATATTTTACCTACATAAGGCTATATAAGAAATTCAATATCACTTTGTAATTCACTTGACACTCTTACAAGGTCTTATTACAAATAATCATTCCAAAAGCACTCTAAGGTTTCCTAAATCAGCTACACATAATTTAGAGCAATCCCTAATATATGTTTAAAGCACTCAACCAAGTCAAATACTCTATCTTACTCACTTTCAAATCATCAAAATGTCATAGAGACATGTATTAATAAGAGAAAGGTCACTCCAAGCATTATTCAAGGGTTTAAAGAAACAAAGGGTTGTGTCACATAGAAGAAGCATAACACATCTCACTAACACCATGTTGGGCACATTATATACTATGGAGTTAGTAGTTAGCCTACTATCTTGGTGTCAATAGACATGAGTTCACCCTTAACTTGGGTTGGTTAGATATTCACACTTACACAAGCTCCTAGGATAACAACATGAGGCTTTATCTTGTGATGAGGGCATGCAGTGCAACACTTGGATTGGTTCAATAGATGAGATTTTGACCACCGAGGGTATTCCAAACTTAATACTCGGACATGTTTTCTCCTTTTGGTTTTCTAATGATCTGATGAAGGGTTCTATAGGTTTCTATGGTTTCCATTTTTTTGCACGTGATTACAAGTCATCACATCTTGTGTAAGAAAGTACAACATACAATGAAGGTCGTTTCAATCAATTAGTGCACATAAGAAGTTTCAGATCTAGACTATCAAAGTTCCAAGATTGTGTAGTTCTAAGTCATGATTGCATAGTTCTAGTATGGACAATAAAAACTTGTATGGTCCTACCATTGTTGAGTTTGTAGTTCCAAAATTTCATTAAAGGACTTTAAATTTCTAATCTACCTGTTACAATCATCTTGCACATCTAGACAATTTTTTTTTCCTATATAACTAAGTGTACCGTTGGATAGATTTTTCACTTTCGTAATTTAACTTAATGAAGTGAAATAACAAAAAAAACTGACCTAAATGATAAACATAATGAAATCAACCATGTAAGAACTAGTTACAGTCATGTTTAACACCATTATTCACCCAATACACTCCATTATATTAAACACAAGTAAATACAAAAAGCTTCTTACAATAAATAGTATCATAAGTTTATGCGCGCATCGATCTGGAAACATAACTCCACAATAGCTCATACACAGTGTCTCTTAACTACATATTTAATACATATTTATAAGGGTGGGGACTTTCCCTTCACCACTTACGCACTTCCCAAAATAGGTCACATGCTGAAAATAGTCATGCACCTTTACAATAACATGCACACATGCAAGTGCACTAATAATAGATCTCTTATAGTTAACTGGTAGTAGTAATCCTATTATTAACTCAAACTCATGCATGGTGCTTAGTAGACACTCTTCCCAAAATAAATTTGTGTGTCATGCAAGTCTCCATCCCATTGTGTGCTCCATACGCTATCTCCAAAAATAGCCCATAACCATGAAAATGGCTAAGTCCCAAATCAATCTTCTTTTTGCACATTTTCCTTCCCTATCCTTTCACACCTTCAAATATGCCTTTCTCCCACGCATGAATCTTCTATGTGTGCCTCTCCTTAGTGTCATATTTTGTCTTCTCAACATTACCCCACACTAAACTACATTGTCATCCCAAAATGGGGTTCCTCCTATGTTCCCAAAGAATAAAGAATAAGAATGGAAAGAATGTAAAGAATTACTTTACAAAGAATGGAATTCTATTCTACAACACCCTCTACTTCAACTGGGAGGATCAACTCCGGATATTCTTCTTTAATCTCAGCCTCCAAGGCTTTCCAATCATCCAACGTGTTTCTAGTCTTCTCTGGAACATCTCGTGGTGATGGATTCCAACTCATCCTTGGGTTATCTCTCCCTTTTCATTTTACAATACTAGGACAACATTAGCCATAAATAGACATCCTTCCCTCCAGAAGATCCATCTTTTGTGTTATGAGCTTTCCAAGCTCATCCAACCTCTCCTTATGCAGATGTTGTGTTGTTGCAAGGGCTTCACACTTTTTCTTTACTAATGCCAATCTCTCACGCATGCCCTAAAGTCTCATCCTTCATTTCCTTCAGAACTTCATTATCTTCTAATATAGTTCTGATCCTGATCACTACTTCTGGAGCTGCACATATGTTCAAAGCTTGGTCTACTTTCTTCAGCTCATCTTGTAAAGTTTGGAGCAATGCCTCATAAGATGAAATATTTCTAACCACGAGGCCCTTTCTCTCTCTACTTCTTGTTCAGGGTCCTTTGGCACTGGCATGCAAATTGGTCCATCCTCAAGCACCAAATCAACTAACGTACACACATAATGCATAGCCAAAGGAAAATTTTCAGGTACCTTAGACTCTAAGTGCGGTCTTGCTTTCAGACATAATCACCAATTTCTTCTGCCATGTTGATGAAGGCTTCATTATTTTTCTATTCTAAGTCCTTCTCTCCTTTTAGATGTGCTATTTCTACAGCTTTTTCCTTGTTATCTTCTCATAGCACTCTAATAGTGGCAACCTTATCTATGTTCCTCCACAACCTCTATAGATACCTTAACCAAGGCATTTCACCTACTCTCATCAGACATGAGAGTGGGCTTTATAGTCATGTGCCTACTCTGTGGTGCCTTCTTCATTCTTCTTGACACACATGACTCCTCACATACATCAAAATCGGGCTCATCCATGTGAGTTTGCATGGACCAGACAATTGTTTTCTCACACGTGCGTAGTGGCCATGTCTAGGGTCCATCAACTCCCATCCATACAACCCCTTAAGGCCCATTGTGCTTTGGAAATGGGCATGGAAAATTTTACTTGTGTCCTCAACATAGCCCATACTTGGCCCAACATACTCCCCACTAGTTCTCCTCATTCTTGGCCCCTTAGGAATTTGAGCACCAAGGTTTGGAGTTGGATCTTTGATGTTTTGAGAAATATCATGCTTTGTTTCCTCTACCTCCTTCACACCTTCCTCTTCATCCTTCATATCCTCATCCCTGGGTTCTTCCACATCTTCTAGCTTATACAGGGGTTCCAGTGCACTCTCTCAAACTCCTCCACCTCCTCATTCAGCTTTAGTTTTCTCTTCTTCCTCTCAGTTGTCTCTTTCTAAGGAGAGAGTCATGGTGACCTTCTTACAGGATTGTGAAGGTCCCACCTTGGGTCCTTGTTCTTTTGAATACCCTTTTAAAGTGGCACTCTCCATGGACTACTTCCACATCCAAGTCTTTGTCTTCTTCTTGTACCTGAGGTGGAGTACCCACATGCTCAGTCTCTACTCTATCTGTGGGCTGCCTTCACCTCTATGATCTAAGCCACCACTATCTTCATGTTCTTCATCCTCCTCATCTACCACTATAGTTTCTAGGCTGTGGGGCTGACACATTCTCCACTGTATGTTTTCCTTTAGGTGGCCCTAGGGAGCGCAAACTCATTTTCTACATACTTTTTATTCTCCAGCTTAGGCTTAAGTTAAGGTATATGAGCGAGCATGGCTCCACTTATCCCCAATAGCCAAGCTTACTGGATTCATACTTATGACATCTGAGATGAGCCTCTCAATGTAGGCAGTCCGGCCTAGATACACATATGCCTTCCTCAGAGTGTGGTAGTCATAGTCTACCTTGTCTACATTAAATTTAGGTGGTGCACATCAGTAAATCGGTGGATTGATGCCTAGAAGTAGCATGTTGTGAAGGCATATGATAGTTTTTCACCATGGGCTCCATGCCCCATCCCTCATAGAAAATCACATGATGCAAAAGTGTTGGTACACCACAAACTATATATTACCTTTCCCACCACCAAAGGTAGCTCCTTGGGAATGCACCACTCCTCCTCAAATGCCACATGAAAGTCGGTCATACCACATCTCCACCCTCTGCTTAAATGGCCCACTCATTGATCCTTCACATAAATATTTGTCAAACCTCTCCATGAGGGACTTATTTTCCATGGGATACTCCCATATCTTGTTCTTTGGCCCATCGGCACTCCAATTTCTACAAACACAAGGGAAAGGAGGATAGTGCAAAAACTTATCTTCTCTCCTGTGCACTTCCTCAATAATGGTGTTTGCAATGTAGCCTACTAGGTTGTAGACTACTCCCTAAGACATTTTCTTCACAATATGTAGCCACATGGTATTCACTCGACCATCTCTCTTGATCATTCAACTTGGTTACTAGATGCACAAATTCCTGCACCACTGGGTACTTCTTCAATTTATCAATGTCCATTCCATGTGGACCCTTAGTATACCCCAACTCCTTTCTTATCTCTATGATTTTTGATTTATCAGTCAAATCACCAACAAGGTCTACCCCTGTGCCCTTCAATCCTATCAGTGTCAAAATCAAGGTTATTGTGATTCTAACCCTTCATCTAGATGAAATAGAAGAAGTCCTCATGGACTCTACTCATCATCCATTGGTATAATGGTTCATACTTTCCAAAATACGGAGCTCATACAACTGATAGACTCCTACCTACTTCAACAATTTCTCCCCAACGTCATCATATACTGGCATATCCTCCACCGTGCACTTTTTTGGTCTTTGTATTCAACAATGCATCCAAATCTTTCTTGTTGTCAGATGTATGGTGGTTGTAGTCACTTATTTTTCACTTGCATGGATGTGGGAATCCCACTCTTGTCTAACTATCACACCTTCTGGTACTACATCTCTCAAAAATTACTCTCAGGAGCCATTTCAACTTCATCTTCTACCTTCTTCTTTCCTTTTGTGCCTACTGCAGTGCTTTCTTTGGTGCCATCATAAAATCCCACCTTTTCTTCTCTATAATGAGAAAACTCAAACCCTAGCTCAATCTATGTGTGCCCTAGCTTGAAACCATGTGCCCTAGCTTCTTTTCAACACCTCTTCTTCACTCAAACCCTTCACCAATGGGGATGCAAGCCTCTTCCATGCACAATAATCCACTCTCCACATCTAGTTTCACACTCTCCACACCTCAATATGACTCACTCGACTTGATCACACTTAGCTCACTCAAATACTTGTGATCAAAAAGGTAAAAATGAACCCACATCACATCCTTATATAGATTTTCAAAAATTTAGTGCATTTATTGCTCCTTCACCAACCAACAATCCTCTCATTAATTGACCATTTTCACAATCTCCATGTGGTACATCTTCGCCCCAACTATAACCTTCTAGTGCACCTTCCTACCTTCTAGCTACATAACTTCTCTTCAACATGCACTTCCATGCACCCAAGTACCTCACTATGCCTTCCCCTGTAGTCTCTCCATGGCCACTTACTTACCTCATGTTATATTGTTCCCTCATTTATCTCCATCTACGGTCATCTTTTTTAAAGCAATCTCCTTTCTAACAACTCCTCTCCAAACTTGAATAACACTTGTAGTAGTTTATTCCTTTATGTGTACCCAATTGTAAATAACCACCCCACACCAATGGTATGTGCAGTCCTCTGCGCATAAAAATTCTTCAAATGGTAATTAGCTTCCAACACAAAAACACGTTTATTACACAAAACACCAACTAAATTGACAAATAATGATAAGAAGGAAAAATAGAAGGAAATACAAAAATGAAAACCTAGTCTAAATGGCAACACTACCTTATTACAAACACCAAGAAGACTTATTTATAATAGGGCTTCAACCTACTCCCATTGAAGTAACTCAGGTAAACCGTATTCCATCAAGTGTCTCTAACTAGAAAAGCCTCTATTTTCAAGTATGTGAGTGATAATATACGGTCCCAACCAATGCACTTTAAGCTTTCCTGATGGCACAAAAAACTTAGAGTCATAAAGAAGCACCATCTGTCCCATCTCAAGATTTTTGTCCCTGATGTGCCTATCATGCCATGCCTTCTACCTAGCCTTTTCCTACTTCTTCTAACTCCAACATGTATTTCTCATCTCTCATCCAACTTTATCAACTTTTCAATTCTTTCTTCTAGGGCTTTCTCATCAGCTAGACCTCCAACGCATGCAATACACAAAGAAGGTAACATGAATTCCATAGAAGAACTACTTCCACACCAAACACTAACTGAAAATGGTGTGGCCTTGTTCAACCTCTTATATGTTGTTCTATACACCCAAAGCATGAAAAAAACTTTATCATCCCAATCTTTCCTTCCAACATCACAAATTTTTGTCAATGTCTGCTCAAAAATCTTGTTGAAGGCCTCAACAGTCCCATTTTCCTGAGGATGATAGGGTGTAGTCTTATGGTGCACAATCATAAATTCATCCAATAGTATCCTGATCATCTCATTTAAAAAGTGTGTACCCCTATCACTTGTCAAGCTCAATGGGCATCCATACCTTGTAAGAACATTTTCCCATAAGAACCTGGCTATTGTAGCTTTGTAGTATAATCCTTGGTAGGTGTTGCTTCTTCCCACCTTGTAAGATAATCTGTGCAAGTGATGATGTAGCGTGATCCAGTTCTACGTGCACAGCTGAAAAATAGGACCCACAAAGTCTATAGCCCATTTCTCAAATGGCTCTACACTAGGAATAGGTCTTAAAGGCATTTCATCTCTTTTCCTAGGTTTACCAACGTGTTGACAATGATCACACACCTTACAATATGCTTTACAATCTTTGTAGAGGGTCTCCCACCATAATCCAATGAGTAGAATCTTACGCAAGTGGCATCACCTACATAGTGCCCACCTGTAATACCACCATGAGCCTCTTCCATGATGTCCATGCACTCGTGCTCTAGTACACACCACGTAATACTTCATCTCGGCCTAACTTGTATAGGTCACCACTAATCAACATAAAAGGTGTCACATGAATTTCAAGTTGTTTCTTCTCTAAGGATTTCATTCCTTCTAGTGCATATACATGTACGTAAAAAGATAGCAATATCCTCCAATTCTAAAGGCATGCATTGTAACCTATACAACTGTGCATCCAAATTGTATCTTCAATTGTCTTGCATGCATCCTCCCCTCATTAAATTCTTGATAAGTGGTCTGGGCTAGAATTACTTTTCCTAGTTTTACCACAACTATGAAATCAAATTCTTGGAATAAGAGCACCCATCGACATATGCACCCCTATAAAATGGGCTTGTTTACCAAGTATTTCAATGCCATGTGATCGGTGTAAAATATGAATGGTGTTGCTAGAAGGTATTGTCTAATTTATGCAGTGCATAGATCATTGACAAGGCTTCACGCTCAATAGTTATATAATTCTTCTCTGTAAGAGTCAAATTTCTACTAGAAAAATAGATAGGATGATCTATAATACCTTCTCTAGGCTGAGCTAACACCACACCAATGGCCATGCCAGAGGCATCCACATGTACATGAAATGGTTGGTCCCATGAGGGAAAACACAGAATAGGCATTGTAGTAAGTCTCTCCTTCAATGTCTCAAATGCGCATGCATTGCTATGGTTCTCCCCAATAAAATGTCCCTTTTCTTTTAGTAACTCTTCCAAGGGTGTGAAACCTTAGCATATCCTTTGATAAATTTTCTATAATACCTAGTGTGACCCAAGAATCCACACACCTCACTTTGACTGGTAGGCTCTTCCAGCCTATAATAACTACAACCTTAGCTGGATCTACTAACAAACCTTCCTTACAGATGATGTGCCCTAACAAAGTGCCAAAAGGTGTAGCAAACACACACTTCTTGATGTTCAAAGAGATGCTTAACTATCTACATATTTCAAACATTAAGTGAAAATTTCACAATGATCCTTAACAAGTCCATACACCATCCAATCATCCAAGTAAACTTGTAAGAAAATGTGAATAAAATCCTAGAATGCTTGAACAACTATTCATGAAAAATACAACAGTGCACATTTTTCACCAAAGGGCATCACAATATATATGCAAAAATTCCCCATTCAGTGGTGAAAGTTTTTTTTTCTTGATCCTCCTATGTAATCTGACTGATGATACCTAGAGAATCCATCTATAAAAGAATAGATTTCACACCCTACAACACCTTCTAATATCTCCTCTGTGAAAGGTGTAGGAAAGGGATCAATCACACATGCAACATTCAGTTCTCTTGTAATCCACACAAATCCTAATCCGACCATATTTCTTTATACTATAACCATGGGGCTAACCCACTCCATTCTTCTAGGGGCTTGATGATGCCAGACTTCAACATCTTGTCAATTTCTTCTTTAACTTTTACGCACAGTTAGGGTTCATCCTATAGGGTCTCTTCCTGACTGGCACACACCTTCCTTAAGCTTGATCTTCATTTCTCCTAATGACTCATGCACTCCTTTTAATTCATGGTATCCCCTAGGAAATAAGTCCTAAAAATCATGGAGCAACTCAACTATCTTTTCCACTTCAGAGTCAAACCAATAATCTCCAATTATTGCCTCCTTAGGTTCAACATCCATACCAATATTCACTTTCTTTGTCCTCATAGGTTCATGATAGGCACACACGTTGTTATCCACACTATCCAAAACCTCACGTGTACCTACTAAATGATCTATATCCATATTTTCTACTTCTTCATCATCCACTATGTAGACCATCTTTCCTTTTTCTTTCTCAAAGCAAGCACACTTAAGTAGTGTGGCATCTGTCTCTTCTTCTTCATCAAAGCACTCCTGAGTCATTCTCATCAAATAAATCCTAAATGAGTTCTTCCACCTTTGCACTATCTCCCATAGTTAAATGACTTTATAACCCTTAATGCCTCTTCTACTAGAGGTTTAGTAGAGAAGTAGTCAAAATTCTGGACCATTCCTACAATCAAATCTTGCCAATTTCTAGTTTTTTTCTATGTAGCTCTCACATATACATACCAAGCATGTGCACAACCTTGTAAAGTGGAATAAAGTTTGTGCACCCATAAAAAGGTGGTAAAGCTTCCTTCCCTCTATCTAGAGCCTCTCACACTACTGAACATGGTGTTGAATAGGTTGATTACCATGATAAGTGTAGATTTGAGTAGGTGCATTGCTCCTAGAAAATCGAGTTGTTAGAGAAATCCTGACTTCATTCCATTCTACAAGATTATCCCTGTGAACCACCCACCAACAGCATTGTTGTCCCACATAGGGTATATGCTAACATATTTCTTCTTTCAAATTGGTCTATCCACTATTCCTCCATGGTGCAGAATACCATAGGGTCTCCTTCTCTAGTGTACCGAGGTACAAAGTTGTTACCTATCCTCCTAATGCAACGAGGTTTGATTTTCCACACAAATGCACTCCTTACTTCATGCCCAACCATCTCATAAGTACCATGAGCCCAATTATCACAAGAAATACTTGTAGTATCACTAATAGATTGTGCATCTTCCCACTGAAGGATTCCTTCCTTAGATGGCTCAGTACTTCTGGGTCCCGAATGGCGCGTACATAAATCCTATTCAGATCTTCCTCACTCAAAGGCTCAACATAGGGCACAATTTCCCATATGTTAAAGGGATAATAACTCTTTCCTCCTTGTTCTCAAAACTGATATATCCCTTGTTGAACCAAAGATCAACATTATTTGTGTAACACCAAGGGTGCACCCAAGCAGAGCTGGGAAACTATCTGCTTCTAAAGCTAAAACCTCAAAATCCCCAATGAACTTGGCCCCTTGTATAGTAATGGATGCATCTTTTAAAACTCCAGGAGTGGCCTTAGTTCGATTAGCCATAAATAATACATTAGAAGATGGTTGCAATGAAGGTCTCCCCATCTGTACCCATGCATCTAAAGTAAGCACATTTACCTCCACACCTATGTCAATCAATATATTACTCAAGAGCCATCCATCGACAACAACATTCAGAGTGATCTCCTTGTCATAATCTAAGCTATGGGGGGAAGATTTACATGCAGGATCTGACATCCATTCTCAATATTCACATGTGTGAGTGTGTTTCCTTTAGCCAACTCCCTAGTAATGGAATGATATTCTCCTAGCACGCAACATTTTGCATACCTCCTTCAAGTCATCAATATCTGACTGACCATCTCTCTTGCCTTCTTTTCTGTTCCATCTTCCATGATTTCTCCTTTAAACATTATATTTCCCTTGAAGGTCTCTGAGTACTTCCATGGTCTCCTGATAAACCTCCTTCTGGTGCATGTAGGATCCAGATACCTTGCATGCAAAATTTCCTCCTTAGTGATGGTAGGCTTCTTGTTGTAATGCTTCTCTAGCACGCACAACTTCAACGCATGTAGTGATCTTCACAGGTAATACCTCAGGTTCTAATGCCAACTTTGGCATCCACTAATTTTCCACAACACATTGTATCCTAACCATCCTTACGCCCTTTGTTCTCTTGTTTATGCTGCTTGCTAAGATGCTCATATAGATCCAGGAATTCCTCATAGCTATGATTCTTCCCACAAAAAGAACATGTAATATTCTAGGACATTCACACTGCCTATAGTGGTCAGGTGATCCACATGTAAAGCATGTTCCATGAGGGAATTCACTTCATCCACCACCACATGCCTCAACCTCCGAATCCACCATGGTATCCTCGACCTCTGCCACATCCTCCTTCATAACGCCCCTCATTCCATCATAGTGTGCTTGATTGTGATTCTGATCCTGATGCTCACCTTTACCCTTAGAGTTATCTGATATTCCTATTTCTTCACACACCAATATCTATAACATCATGGATCTAACCAATCAACCTGTAGTCTTCTATATCATGAGTCATGGACCGAAAATCTTACAATAACAAGATACATTCTTCCTTATCACGTGTTGTAATAATGGGCAAAGCAATGGCTGACATCATGGTTCAAATGACATATCTCATAGTCTAGCAATAATGAATGTATTGTTCTACGGGGACAACTATCTTTGTGTGCCCTTCCACTTCACATTTGTACACCAAATCCCAGTGCACGTCTCATGTGCCAAATTTCCGATAGTTTCTCCAACTACTTTTCCATAGCTACAATCTATGCTTCCAAGAATGGGCTGACTCCAGTGTCTATACTCCCAACTACCTCAGCATGCAAAAGCTGCTTCAAGTGCTTCACGTGGATCAATGTATGTCTTATGTGACAACGCCCTTCTAAAAGGTGTGATCAGACTCACCAACGAACCATTGTATGTTGGCTTGCATGAATATCATAAGAAAGCTTAGATAAAAGTGTTTTGAAATGGGCATCATACTCCCGAGACACTCTCAATAGTGCCTTTTTAATATCCTTGAGCAGCGCTTATACTCTTCTACTCAAATTCAGGATATAGAACTCTTTAAGGAATGCATCTTTGAATGTTGCATAATCTACGCAAGTTTGATCAGGGTCAAACTTCCTATACCAACTATGTGTGTGTCCCTACAATGTAGTTACAAATTGACTTTCCTTGCTCAAAATTCATGATTCCTTTTATGCCACAAGATATCACACACATGTGCACATGTTCAAACATCTTCTATGCCCCTATACTCTAGAAGATGAAGAGACATCTCCATGTAAATATTTTGGGGTTGGTGCAGACCCTGCCCACTGATCCAAAACCTCCTGTGTTGCCTCTTTCCTCTAGAACCACTAGATCCACTAGAACTAGAGCCACCTATACCCCCTGATCCTCCACCTAGTAGCTGAAGTGGACCAAAAGATGTACTTCCCTATGTCCCAATAATAGTAGTACTATACTAAACTCCTACATTTTGTGTGGGTGGTACTACTCCCATAAGTGAGCCCCAAATTCTACGCACTCAAATTTTGTGTAGATGATGCACCTAAAAGGTACCTCCAAACAACAATGAAGATGTTTTCCCTACCATATGTACTTTACTTATGTGACTTACTCCTACTTCCCTACTACCCAAATTAGCTTGCTGACTATTAGATGTACTAGATACTAGGAAAACCAAGCACAAGGGCTAGGTTTCTAGTAGATTCAGATGCACCTACCCTATGCCCAAGTCATCTCTACTACCGTGCACTCCTATGTGAGGCCGAGGAGGGTTCCCTTCTATCATGCTTTCCCAAATGGGGGAGTTCCTGATGCTCTGCTCCATGCCTTCTATGTGAGCTCCAAATCCTTCATGAGCCATCTCTCTCCTCAATGCCATCCTCTCTATAATGTCACATTGCTTCTCTATCTCCCTCTCACACACCTCATTGTACTTAAGCCACCTTTCTTCTCTCTACCTCTCTTCTTCACTAGGTCCACCATCTTTCACCAAACTTGCTCCTTCCCCACGCATGGTGGGGTTTAGCTAGCCATCAGATTTTCCTCTAAGTTCAGGGTTACCATCAAGATCTTGATCACCAATGGAATGCCTTACAAGTAAGTTCCCCTGGGATACCATAAAATTGGAACTCAACTACCTCTAGGGAAAGAATAAGTGGAAATTGAGTACTCTAGAATATAGTTGTTCAAAACACCACAAAACCAAGTATCCACAATGCATGTGTCCAAATCAGATCAACATCATAAAGGGCCTAAAATTCTTCCTATGTCTCAAACAAGTGTGTGATACCTCCAATTCCATTTAGATGCATAAGCAACCAACCACTCATATAGTTCTACTGGGAAAATAACAAAGAAGCTCTCATACAAAAATAGTCATATAGATTATTTTCCACCCACGTGCATGCATCAAACTCAGATCCAATGTTGAACCTCCATGCGTACTCTTCTTCTAGATATTTTATCCACTCCTCAACACTTGCTAGGGTCAACCAATACGTCTTCATCATGAACCATCCTTAAAACAACTGAAAAGAGGTCCCAAAAATGAACCAATGATGCAACCTAGAATTTACCATGAATAACCCAAGCACACTGGCACATCACCTAGCCTGAGCTGAGCACTCACCCAAAGCACAAAAGGTACTAGGCCCTCCTTAGAGTTTTTGTGCAGATGTGAACATGATGAAGATATAATGCATTCAGATCCATAAATAACATAAACATTCCACAGAGCATATTCTAGATCTAGATCTTAAAGAATCATGAATCAAATGATAAACATAATGAAATCAACCATGTAAGAACTAGTTACAGTCATGTTTAACACCATTATTCACCCAATATACTCCATTATATTAAACACAATAAATACAAAATATTCTTACAATAAATAGTATCATAAGTTTATGCGCGCATCGATCTGGCAAAGATAACTCCACAATAGCTCATACATAATGTCTCTCTAACTACACAATTAATACATATTTATAAGGGTGGGGACTTTCCTTCACCACTTACACACTTCCCAAAATAGGTCATGCATGCTGAAAATAGTCATGCACTTTATAATAACATGCACACATGCAAGTTATTCAATTCATGCATGACACTTAGTAGATGATCTTCCCAAAATAGCAATCCAATCTCCATCTTGTTGTTTGCTCCATACGCTATCTCCAAAAATAGCCCGTAATAATGAAAATGGCTTAGTCTCGGCTTCCTTCCCTATCCTTTTACACCTTCAAATATGCCTTGCTCTTACACGCAAATATTTTGTGTGCCCTCTCCTTAGTGTCATATCTCCATCCAATTTGGATGACTCAAGTAATCGTACCAAAAGTCTTTGGTCTCTTACTGAATGTAGTTGAGGAAGTCGATCTTCTCGCCAATTTCCTTGAAGTCATTGGAAAATCATATTGCGCACAATGTTAATTTATGAAGGATGTTGTATTGTTCCCAGAAGAAGGGGTGTTGGACTATAGGAAGGTCATAAATGCTTGTAATGGGATAAGACCGCCAGTCATGGTCTAAATTCTATGAGAAGTCAAAAACAATGTGCGGGCAAGAGAAAATATTTTTGAAGATACCGAGAGAGGAGGAAAAAATCCTATTTATAATCATTGGCGATCGGTTAGGATCACCGACAATCCGCATTTTTGGGGAAAACATTTGGGAAGTGGTTGAAACCACTTCCAAACAGGGTTTTTGGGTAATTGATGAGGATAAATAGTTAAGGGTATGTTATGGAAAAGGTGTGGAGGTTGAGATTTGTTAATAAAATAGTTTTAAGTAGATTTAAAGTGGTTAGGTGGTTTAGGATGGGTAAAATAGGATTTAATAGTTGTAGAATGGTTTTTACGGGTGTAGAATAATATTTACATGGAGTTAATATCATGGGAGAGAATATAACTTAAAATAAAGGTATGATAGATTAAATAATGTGTGTGGTATGGAGTTAGGTGACTTATTTTAATTTGACATCGGTGAGGGATTAGCATACGTGGATAGGGAAATTAGCGGTGCTAATTTTAGGTGTCTACATTTGCCCTTTTTTATCCAGTAGTTTGGTGTAGGTAAAGTGCTACACAAAAATGATCTAGGATATGTCAATTTGTTTTTTATGGGTGATCTCCCCCAAACTAGGGATGATTACGACACTTTGTGGAAGGATCACCAGTTTGATAGGTTGTTTTGGATAGGTTTGATATGTGTGTTTTATTTTGAAGTTTTCCTAAGATGAGGTATCAAAAAAATAGGTGTTACCATGGAATCAAGTGATAGGGGAACCAAAGGATTCATTACCTATGGACATATGATCCATAGAGGTAGGTCGCAAGAATCAAGAATTCAAGTGATAGGGGAACCAAAGGGTTCGCATCCTATGGACGTATGAATTTTCTATGCTAAATTTTAGATCGAATCTGAGAGATTGATAGTTTGCAAGGATTTGGGGTCCTCAAGATGAGGAATTTTGTTGAAAAAATGGATATTGTTGTTGAAAATAATCACCGATTTTGAAAAAGTATAGTGTAGGATAGAAAGTACGAGATCGCTGCAAATTTAGACTAATCACCAATGATTATGGTGAATCATCGGTGATTCCTACCCTAAAATTTTATGGGCTATAAATAGCCAACCACTTTAGGAATAGTTAATTTTTGTGATTATGATTTGGGAGAGTGAAATTAAGTGATAAAAGAGTGATTTGGGAGTAATGGAAGTGACATGATCATCCAAAGAAGAAGAAGAGACTAACTCGGGTAGAGGTAGGTCCTTTATTTTGTTGTTTTTGTTGGTGTTTAGCTAGTTTTTATTTTATTTTTTCATTTTTGTGTCTATATCGAGGGATTGTTTTGAAAATCACTAGATTCATCGGTGATTGAATGGATATCCGAGAAATTCATAGGGATCACTTGGTGATTCAAATTGGATTTTGGCAATTTAGGTAATTTGTTAGCGATCGATATTTTTGATAAAATTTTGATGGAAATTGATTCTAATCCATGTTTTTGTGTTTTGTGAATGCAAGTGAAGGCCAAGTTGACCATTAGAGATAGGATTCCAATGATTCTAGATGAGGTGAGGGAGGATATGTCAGATGAGGATTGGGAACATGTGGATGTGGTGGGATTTATGGGGATGCGTGATTATAGACGCATCCATAGGCATCAAGGATTATTGTTGGCATTGATAAAGAGGTGGGATCCTGCCACCTATACTTTTAGCTACCTGCGGCAGTGAGATCACTTTCAATATGGAGGATATCCATAAAATCACCATGTTGCAAGTCCAAGGAGAGGGTATTTATTACATTAATGATACCGAGAGGGAAGAGGTTATGAGGAGGTTGTATGGAGAGGATGTTGAGGATGTGAGATACACCACATATGGGTTTTATTATCATAATCTCTATTCTGCAGAGAGGGAGGGTCATGTTTGGATGACGATGATGATTATGGGGATCTCATGTTTTTCTTTGCTTGACTTTGGAGGTGGTTGGTTTCCCTAGATGATGACAAGGGTTATTGCAAAGATAATGGAGCATCATAAAATTTTTGCATAGGCCCCTACATTACTAGCGAAAACTTACATGGAGCTATGGGCTTGGAGGGTCCATAAGAGATTTGGGATTGATATCACATTTTTACTATAGTGTTGGGATTTCGAGCATATTTTTGTGACTCATCCTCATGGTTTACCATGGGGAGGTGTGGATATGATTGGGAGATTGGCTGGCTTTGTGAGATGGTGATATGATGCGGGGATGATCTAGAGGATTTTAGAGGGAGGCTCACTATAGAGTGTTCCTCATAAGTTTACAGTCGGGGATGTATTATGGAGACCTTATATTGAATTTCTAGTATGGTATAGATACGAGAGGGAGATGAATGCCACTTAGTAGGAGTTATGGGTGTAGGGATGATGAGGTAGAGAGTGGGAGATTATTAGGTTTGGGTGTGTTAGGCACTAGTTTGGTTTGATACAGGATGTTCTTGGTGATCTAGTACCGTACATATGGGATGTTGGGGATTTAGATACTACCAAGTAGGTTATGGGACCACCTTTTCCTATAAACAATGAGGAGGGAGCCATGGGTATGGATGAGCATGGGGACATGGTTTTGATAGATGATGTTGGTGTGATGTGGGTTATACGACATGGTGGACTGGGCATATGCTAAGCGGGAGAAAACTCATCTATTTTAGATAGGTAGGAGGGTGTGAACCTGAGTAGAGGAGGTGCATGAGGTGGTTGACATTAATGACAAGGAGGAGGATGAATACGGGGAAGACTTTGAGGCTACTATTGCATAATTGATGACTGAAAATGCCACAGTAGAGGCAGAGAGAGATAGTTTGAGGGTGGAGCATGATGGTTTGGTTTGAGAGAGGGATATAATTCTAGTTGAGCATGATAGTTTGTGGTAAAAACTATCATAGGCTAAGACTGATTGGGATAGATATAGATAGGCTAGGACATTAGTGTCGGTACCAAGTTAACAACTCGAGTTCAAGCTAGTGGTTAGATGGGACCACATGGGACAATTAGCTTGGCTCACTATTAGCCAAACAAGAGAGGATCTAGCCTATTATGAGGACCTCTGGTACAAAACTTAGCCCTCACACTTAGGTATCTAGAGTATCAAGATTAGTGAGGAGCAATTCCAAGTGTTAGTGTTGCGAGTGTGGATCAGCCACCTTGGGGTCTAAATAGAGGAGGATCGATGGAGGAGATGGTGGTGCATAGGGTGCAAGCATCATGGTGCTCAAGGGAGTAATGTTTTTGGTAGCGAGTTCTTTGGTGTTTTTTAATTTACGAGATGATGTATGTTGTAGTGTATTTTGATGTATGTGAATCTTTTATGAAGCCTATATTCAATGTTTAAATTTTGATATAGGGAGATCATGCAACTCCTGATGATGTATACAAACTTTGGATATATATATATATATATATATATATGGATATTGATGGTTTTGACTCTAGATTCATGTGTTAATGATTGTGGTGTGATTTGACTATGTTTAATTATTGATGGTTCTGTAAGATGTTTTTAGTTGGTAGACAAGGTGGATGGATGTAATGATTATGGGGTTATTGCTAAGGAGGAACTTATCCATAAGAGAAATATGTGATTAACAGAGCCATGGAGCTCATCTTTAAGGTTATTTAAGGACAGTGATGGAAAACCACATACTTTCAAATCATTATAATGATTAGATGGTGGGATTAATGGATGAAGTTTCGATGAAAATACTATCATTATAGTAAAAAATGTTAACAGTAGAAAGTTTGTAAGTGTAAGGCATTCAAGGGTTCCTTTTTAGGTGTACCATCAAGAGAATCTAAACAATAATCTCTTGACCCATATTTGTGAGTTATGATATATGGATATATCTAGTTAGGGGAAAAATTTCCGCGTTTACTCCTTTCCAGAGTAGTGACATTTTGATTTTATTTTAAGACCAGGTCACCTATGTTAAAGTCGCGTTCTTTTACATGTTTATTAAATGCACATTTGATGCACTCTTGATAGACATGATGATGTTCAAGGGTTGTTAAGAATTTTCATCTAACATTTCTAGTTGTGACAAATGTTTTTAATGATAATCCTCATCAAATATGAAATCTCTAAGAGATATATGAAGTGATGGGATTTAAAATTCAAGGGGTAAGACCACCTTAGAGCCATAGACTAGTGATAATGGTATAACACATGTAGGAGTATGGATACTAGTAAGATAGGACCACAAAGAAATGGGATTTAGAGATGTCAATTCCTACATGTTTTGTCAATGGTTTTCATGAGGATTTTGGTAAGTGTTTTGTTAGAAGCTTCAACTTTTCCATTTTCTTATAGATAATTTACGATGAGAAACTCAATTTGATATTAAATGTGTCATAAAGTTTATTTACTTATTTTAAAAGGATTTTCCATTATCACGTATAAGTTTGTGAGGGATATCAAAGCGATATATGATAAGTTGATAGATGAAATCGACAATTTTATTTTCTTTAGTAGATGTCAAGGGAATAGATTCTACCCATTTAGTGAAGTATTCAGTGGCTGTGATAATAGAATGATGTTGTTGTGATGAATGAGGGTTGATAGTGCCAATGAGGTCTAGCCCCCATTGTGAGAAGGGCCATAGGTCCTAGGAAGGTTGTAAATCTTGACTAGGGATGTGGGTGAGGTTTGAGTGTTGTTGAAATTTGATACATTTCTTGACATATGCACAACAATATTGGTTAATAGTAGGCCAATAATATCCCATTTTTATAAAATGCTTAGTGAAAACCATACCATTAAAATGGCCACCATAGATACCTGTCATTGACTTCCTGAATGGATTTAGTAGATTCATGGGATTTTTGGCATCTTAGTAAGAAACCATAAAATCCACATTTTTAAATACCACCACCTATGATCACATAACAGGTAGAACATTGAAGGTATTTTTGATGGTGTTTATAGAAGGGAGTTTATTTTTGTTTGATGGATGATCAAGTCTACGGACTACAACGAATAATTTAGAATTATCAATTGATTCTTCAATTGATAAAGGGATGAGGGATGTTAAAGAGGCCATGGTGTCCGTGAACTTGTTATAATAACATAGAACGGTTTGGATGGTATAACGGTCAAAGGATTCTAAGATAAAGTCAACAATGGATTTATATTTTTGTAGAATTTCATTTTTGCACTGATAGATTCTAGTGACTTGGTTGATGACAAGGTGTGAGTCTCCATAGATGTCCAAGATTTGAACACCTAATGTAATGGTTGTTTGAGGACCCATGCTTAAATCTTCATATTCGCCATGTTATTAGTACATTTGAAGTTAAGTTTGAATGATAGAGGGATGTGAGTCCCCCAGGGAGGTATTGGAACAATACTAGCACCTCTCCTTGTTGATATTTAGATCCGTCAAAAAAGAGAGTCATCTTGAAGGAGTAAATTCAAGATTGGCGATGTTAATGGATTCATCTAGAAACTATTCGTGTGGAGCACTTTTATCAAGAAGAGGGTCCTCGGCGAGTTGATCGAGAGATAGATTTTCCTTTGATAGATATTTACGAGATAAATTCAAGGTTGAATTAAGTCATAAGCATAAGTCACCAGTAATGCATTCACCATGATAAGGTTTGGAGTACATGGTGTTAAGAGGTTAAATCTAGTTCTTGTAAAAGTCTTGTGATTAAGGAGATAATGATGAAGTTTACATGTTGCAAATTACAAGTCATAACACAACTTTTTGGCTTTGGTGTAACATGTCTCATATTCATGGAGTTTGCGACTTATGTAATAGACAACTTGTTCATGACCCCGCTCATATCGATGAGAAAGAATTACACCCAAGGCGTGGTCAGAGGTGGATATGTAAAGGTAGAATGGATCCCCCTCGTATGAAGGTATGAGTATGGGTAGTGATAAGAGATATTGTTTGAGTTCATTGAAGGCTTGCTAGTAGTTAGAATCCCACTTATAATTGACATCTTTTCGGAGAATATGATGGAATGTATGACAATGGTCAAAAATATGTGAGATAAAACATCAAATGGATTGTAGCTTCCTTGAAGGCTATAGATTTTTAAGGTTAGTTGGGGGCATTTTGATGATAGCTTTAATCTTGGTAGGATCTACTTCAATGCCTTAGATAGAAACTATGAACCCTAGGATTTTATTGGTGAAAACAACAAAAACACACCTAGCAAGATTAAGACGGAGAAGGTATTTGATGATATGGGTGAAAATAACATCTAGGACAATGAGATAATCTCTTCATTGTTTAGATTCTCCTAGAAGATCATCAACGTCATATTCTTATATTTTATGGATAAGGTCATGAAAAATGTAAGTCATTGCACATTGGTAAGTGGATCCATCATTCTTGAGTCCGAAGGGCATCACTTGATAACATAAATTTCCCCTAGGAGTGATAAAGGTAGTAGAATCCATCTATAATGGAGAGCATTCATGACAGGGAGATTAGATCAACGAGTTGATCGATGTTTGGGAGGGGAAAATCATCTTTGGGACATGTGAGGTTAAGGTCCCGGAAGTTGGTGTAGATGCATAATTTTCCAAAAGCTTTGGTTACAAGAGACTATATTAGAGACCCATTGTAGATAATCAATGGGTATGATGAAATTGGTAGAAAGCAAGCGTTGTAACTCTTCTTTGATGAGAAGAGCTACGCGAGGGTACATTTTACGTAACTTTTGTTTGACTATTTTGTGTGAAGATAAGTGACGATATTGTATGCGATAATGTCGGGTCAATGCTTGACATATCAGTATATGACCATGTAAAGGATTGACTTTCTTTGGAGAGGAAGGTACTGAAATCACGCACATGCTCTTGTGAGCTTAAGGACCGACCGATTTTGACGATGCGAGGAGCATGTAGGGTTCCTATGTTAATGTCAATGGTGGATTCATTAAGAAGGTTTGATGTGTCCGGAGGTAACATTTTTTGGAGATAGTGGTCTTCTGCTCCCATATAAGAGAGGATAGATTGGTCATCATGACATTGAAGAATTTCAACAATAGGAGAGTCCTCTTCAATCATTTATGGTAAAACGAGAGGAAGGGTTTTGGTACCAGAACTATTTTGATAGGTCAATAGTCCTAAGGTGATACTATTGACTAAAAAAACATTAGGTGGGATGGAGATAGTGTCATCTGTGTCCATAGGGTCATTTTGTGGATGAAGAAGATGGTTTTGGTTACTAGAATGGTTGTAGGTGGGGGTTGCATGAAGGATTTGGAAGTGGACTTATCATATCCCAAACTATATTTTTCATGCATTTTAAGGGAGTGTTCAATGATTAAATTAGAGATTCCCATGTTCGTAACATCTGAATCCAAATCCTTTCTAGGCGTAGTGGTGAAGGTACATTTGAGAGAAGACTTGGTTATATAAGAAATTGAAATCTGATATGAATGGTTTGGGTTGACATTGGAATGTAGGTGGTGGAGAGGGACGATCAATCCCTCCATAAATGAGATTGGTTTTAAGATGTGGCGTTAGACCAAAGGAGATGACATCCTCGACATTAGGTTCATACATTGGTTATTTTTTAGGTCTACCATATGTATTTGGTGTAGGAAGTGTGTTAAGTGTGAGGAGGCAATACTCCCCCAATGAAAGGAATTTCATGACATCGCTAAATGAGGTATCATCTAGTAATTTGGATGAGGGGACTGATGAGCTAGTGGAGGCTTCATTAGAGGAGCCTATGTTGGTTTTGGGAACAAGCACATCGTTGGGTCTATATGTCATATGGCATGATTTGAATGGGTTTGGATTTGTAAGGCTGTCAAATATTTTACCTTCGTGTTCGTATTTAAGACAAATATGAAGTGTGGATGGGATAAAATGCATAACACGTATCCATGGTCAACCTAATAGTATGTTATATTGAAATTATCCCTCTACCAAGTAGAAGAAATATTTCGTGAAGATTTTGATGCTGATTTTGATTGGGAAAATGATGATCATACCTAATGTGGGAGTAATTATGTCATTAAAATATCATAGTATGACATGTGATTGAGAGAATATAGTGCTAGGTAGATGAATTTGGTTGAAGGCGTGTGAAGATATTATGTTAATGTTGGCATCGTTATCGATCATAACTCGTTTAACTAGGTTGTCATCGATCTGAGTGGTGATGAATAAAGGGAGGTCGTAATCTTCTAGTTGTAATGAGGGGATTTTTGTACTATCAAAAGAAATGGTTGTGGATGTTTTAAGGGTACCTACTAGATTTGTGAAAGGTTATGTATCATCCGAAGGGCTTGTTATGGATTAGAGGGCTTCGATCATGGTTTGTCTACGTATAGGAAAAGTTTTCACAAGCTCGTAAAGGGACATATTTATAGGAGCTTGATGGATTTGTTTGATAATGGTATTTTGGATAGGGGTAGTAGAATGTGTAGGTAGAGCATCAAGAATGGATACCTTGGATTTATTAGTAGGGTTGGTGGATTCTAGTGCAAGGGTGATAAAAACCTTGGACTTGTTATGTTATAAGGTGCTTGGTTCATGGGTATGTGTTCTAATGGTAACATGTACTTGCATCTATCCGAAAAGGGGGTTTTTTCAGAAGAATCCTCACTTTTAATGAATGTGGATGTAAATAATGGTTGAGGAGTGACAATTTGATGGGTCATTTTTTATGGTTTCAAGTCTATGGGAAGAAGGCCTTTGTTAGTAAGGCTCTTGACATTGCATGAATGGCCTTACACAGTCCTCCCAGAGTGTCTTGGTGTGTGATGGTAATCACAAAAAGATTCAAAATTATATCAAGATGGCTTCCATCCATGAGAGCCAGATGGTTTGAGAGGGGGTAATGTGATGATGGATTGTTTGATAAGCTTCTCGAGGGTTAATGTGTAATAACCTTTGGATGCAGAGGTGGAGGGGAGGACAAGAAATTCTAATGGTATGAGAATTAGAGGTATCATTTTAGATGTGATGGTTTTAGACTTGGTCTGAGGAATGGCTTTTGATTCTATGACATTGAATGATAATTTTGATGGAGGGTATAATCATAATATAGAGGAAATATCTTTGAGTTTGATATTGAGGGAGTTAGAGGATTATGTGATATGATGGTAACCTTCTTAGACGAGAGGAACTTGTGGTTGTGTAATGCGATTTTTAATACTATAGAGGTAGTTTTGGTTACTTTGTGTCTTCATAAGAGCTCTTGTATTGTAAAATGGGTTTCTTATCGAAAGATCTTAAAGAGGATGGGGTGGATGTAGATGATTCCATATATTTGTTTGGTTTAGGGTAGGAGATATAATAGTAGATTTTTTTAGAAATTTGGTGACATTTCGAGAGATTACGAGGTAAATACAAATGGTTTTGTGAATTCTTTGATGCCAAACCCTATAGGTATTATAGACACCTTAATTCTGCTCTTAATATTATTTTTAAAATGCACACAAATTACTCTCATTCTTGCCAATTCCATTATAATTAGTGATTTCCGCTAATTAACTAACACTTTCCCCATATTTTGGTTAATTAACAAATTATTTGTTGATTATCCACCCTTTTCCACATTCAAGATGCCAATCGACATCAAATCGTAAGTTGTTATCCTCTTAGGAAAAAATTAGTGTTATTAGCTAATTAAGCCTATTTTGCCCTTGATTTGGTCAATATGCCTAATATTGACTCAAACCCCTCTTATGACCACTCAAAATCACCCCATTCATTTCCACAACATCTCAACAAGCTTAAAAAGATTACCCTAGCCTCTTAGTTGACCCTAAGGAGTTGATTAAGGCTTTATACCTATTCATTACTTGGTAATTCACTAATTGTGATTAGCAAGGTCTAATCATGATTAGTAATTCTAATCTAATTTGGGGCTTTTAGTCCCACATGCACCAAAATACAAGGTTCTCCCAAAAGGAAAACTATAAAAAAAAATTCACCTCTTACCTTAATACTTTACCCATGCTTTGATTTGCTTCTCATATAATACATATGATTCATAGTCAAGTTTAAACCCTCGCGTAAAGCCTTTAACAAGGTTAGTAGATGAATAATCTCAAGTGACTTAACAAGTCATTTGGAGAGGTCATTTCACCATTTTTTAGAGTAGCAACCATAACCATTTGATTTCCCTCTTAGGTCTATTTAGGCCCATGTTAGGTAATTCAAGCATATTAGTATGCATGTTTAATTAGATCTTGCATTGTTTTCGAGACTAGTTAAGCATTCCCTTAACTTCTATCTTAATGTTACATTCTTAGAATTAGAACGTTGGATATATGGATGGAAATGGTGTTAGTTTTCCTTGTTTAGTCATGCAATTGATTTGTAAATTTTAGGGTGCTTTCGGTATGGAGAGCTCCATGATTTTTTTATGTAGAAGCACTAGAGGTAGTAGAGGGTCCGTTTGTTGTGGCCATAGCGAAGCTATTCATGTGTGTTTTAGATGATGACTCGATTCACAGGAGCCTTAGATACTAGAGGTATGGATGATTGATCTTTAATGGTATTGACAATATGATGAATGAAATTTGATTGTGCTTGACTAGTAGGTGGTGGATGATTTGGAAAAGGCTGTTTGAAAACATCCAAATTTTGATTTGGAGGTGCATTTGGGTTATGTAATTGTAACTCACCTTTATCTATGAGATCCTAAAGGAAATTTCTAAATGAATGAAACCTTTCAATGTCATGACCTTTGACCCTATGGTATTTACAATAATCATTATCTTGATACCAAGAGGGTTTTGATACAAATGTGTCAATGGGATGGATATGGGGAAGAGTAATCATGTTTGTAGTGAGGAGTTTTCTGAATATTGAGTTATATGATTCATCAATGGGTGTGTATTTACGTTGAGGTTGAGATCATTCAGTGGTAGAACATTCCTTGGGAGTGGTTTTGACAATGAAAACGTTGGATGATGATTTAGATTTGTTGTTTCTAGAGGATGGTTTGGATGAAAAGTCAGGTTTTGTATTTTTCCATCTAAGTTTAACACTACAGTCTTCAAGAGCAAACAACTTGAGTTTGTGGGCCATAGTAAAGGATTCGTCAAATGTCTGGAATGATTGGATTTGTAGAGTGGATGATATATGTTTAGCGCATGTATGCGGGAAAATAGTTCTATAATCTCATTTTGTGGGAGAGAAAATGATAGCTAGTTGATAATATGTCTCAACGAAACAAAGTCAGCGATAGATTCATCTTAAAATTGTTTGATCGCATATAGGTTGGTGATAGTAATTTTCATGCAATGTTGATTGAGAAATGTTCAAGGAAGAGGTAAGCGAGTTGTGTGAAGGAGAAAAGAAAATACGAAGGGATGTTGTTATACCAATATAGGGTAGGGATTGCTAGAGACATGGGAAATGTCATAAGCATCAATTCCTAATCGTGGGCTATAAGATAACATGTATCTTGGAAGGCTTGTATATGTTGTTGAGGGTATTCTTTGCTTTATAGAATTTAAGGAACTTAGGAAGTTCCCAATGTGGAGGATAGGATTTTTAAGTACTTGATGAGTGGATGGGCTCATTACATATCTGTTCGTATGATAATAAGTTTTCGAGCCCATAGAGGCCACTTCAGGATAGATATTTTCTTCATTAGGGTCTGAAGAGGGACAATTTGTGGTTGTTGTTTCATATTGGATAACGATGAACTAGATTGATTATATGGAAGTTGATTAGGTTGCAAATATGGTTGATATTGTTGAGGGATATTTTACTGAAAGGGGATGTTTTGCTAAGGAATGTTTGTGGGGATATTATAGGTGGACTACAAAACTAACGATGTAAGGTTGAATATATTGATATTGGATGGGCATGGATGTGTTTAGAAGAGGTTGTGATTGTTGAGGTGTGTACTAAAGAGGTTTGGATGTGTGAAAGAGGGGTTGAGAGTATTGAGATGGTTGTTGAAAGGGATTGGAAGTATGGATGAGAGGTTTTGATTTTTGAAACATGTATTGAGAGGACATAAGTGGATGTGATTTTTGAGGTATGTGTTGTGAGGAAATAAGTGGTTGTGATTGTTGAGGTATGTGTTGTGAGGAAATTTGTGAAATAGGTGGGGTTGATGATTGTTGTGAAATAGGATGAGTGCTAGCAATAGAACTAGTGTTGATGAGAGGTATGGATGTAGGGATAGACATGGTAATGTTTTGGATGGGTGGTGTAGTTTTTGAGGGTAATGGCTGAGACACATTGGTAGGGATAATGCGACATAAATTACAGGAGGTGTCTGGATAGTAGAGGTAATTAGAGGAGTTTTGTGGATGAAGAAGTATTGGTATTATTTTGAGATGATGTGGAGCCATCAAAAGGTCTGGTGAAGACGTAGGTTGTTGATTGGTTGTGTCTTGTGAGGAGATGACATTAAGGTCAAAATCAATGATAGGAGATGAAGACACAACAATGGAGGTTTTCATATTGGTTTCTAGTGGGATAGGGATGTACATTTTGGATGACTAGATCGTGG
This sequence comes from Taxus wallichiana var. yunnanensis, assembly GCA_018340775.1. NCBI lineage: Eukaryota > Viridiplantae > Streptophyta > Pinopsida > Cupressales > Taxaceae > Taxus > Taxus wallichiana. The sequence continues at coordinate 735,499,442 of CM031234.1, read as the reverse complement.
TTAGGGTAAATAAGATGGGAATAGTCACACGATGTGTCAAGTACATAAGGTCATGGTTTAGGTGTGAATGGTTGGAGATGAACACCCTAGCTAGAAAAGTATGCATTAAGGGAAATGTGGTTAGAATCTAAAATTTTAGAAAGACATGATCTCCACCATCAAGGAAATGAGGACTACATAGATTAGGTATTTCGGATGATTAAAATGGTTTAGGTGGGGTTGTTATTGATCTTTCTTGATTTTCTTGACATTTTTCAAGTAGATACGAGGCATCCTCGATGTAGGTTTGAAGATTCTCAATGGATCGTTGGAATTTTCCGTCATACTTTCAAGGATTTGGATACGGGATTGTTGTCTTGTAGTAACCATGAAATAAAAAAATCACCTAAAAATGAAGAATGAAATCTAGATAGTTGATTACAAACAAAATACAAATCACATAGAACAATTTTAAAGAAAAAAGTGAAATGTGTAAAATGGTTTGATAGGGTCATAGGAAATGGTAGTCTATGGATGGTTTCGGTGATGTTTAAGGTTGGAGTCCTCGATATAACCAAAGGTACGTGCGGCCCAAATTTGTGTTGGTGCTAGTATGGGGCATCGTATTGGGGCCTACCCCCTTACTTCATGGTCTTGCAGTGATAAGGGAGTCGGGTTCTTAGCCAATATATCGACAACCAATTATTTATACTCAGCCAAAACATTGAGTCGATTCTCCTCTTGGTGATGAAATCCAAGTAGGTCCACATGGGTAGGAATTTTTGATACAATTTTATGATTGATTTGATTTGGTTGTGTGTGGGGAGATTAATTGAATGCAATCTATTAACCTCCTAATTAAACTATATGATTAAGAATAATGAAGGGTTTGTTTTAAGTTCAAAAGAAAGATTAATTTTGAAGAGGACAAAGGACAAAAATGCAATACTTTATAAGAAAATGAAAGGAAAGAGACACACTGTAAATGCTTCCTTTTTAAAGTTTTTAGATTTTTATTTTTAGCTTTTTTAGCACAAAAAAGACACGAAAGAAAAACCCCCAGATCGAAAACCTACATAGATTAGTGGAAAATACAAAATAGAAAGAGATAATGATGTTAGAGGTTTGGTGACTAAGTAATCGAAGCATTCACAAAGATCATCGATGATTAAAAGGAATCACTTGGCGATTCACCCTAATTGTTGTAAATATGATTAGATCACCAGCGATTACAGAGTAGAAGGCCTATAATGAATGAAAAATTAAATTAAATGAAATAAAGAGGGACCATTTTCCCATCGGGTGTGCCAGAATATACTAGAGATTTTTTTCTTTCCAACTTTAACTTAATGAGGTGAAATAACAAAAACAATATGACCTCATAAAATGGAGGGGTTTACTAATAACCACGATGTTGGATGTCGATTTATGTTGGATAAATCTCCTTCTTATCACGTTGATGAAGAAACCTGTAAATTAAAGACAACTAAACAAGATAAAAATATAAATGGGTAAACGAGTTTCTTGACAAAAGATCAATTCCAGGAATCCAAAGGGACTTCCTTTGAGGATGTCAACTCACTTTTAGACAATTAAGTAGATTTATAAAGATAATGATAAAGATGGACAATGATAGATAGATAACGAATGAGAATATCTATAACTCAAGGTTGAAGAGTAAGTCTTGTGCAACTCCAAAGGTGGCCCAAACAAGGGTGGATGAAATCGAGACAGACTCAAATTAATCATACTAAAATTATTCTGTCTCTTCTTGAATGTAGTGGAGGAGCTTGATATACTCATCGATGTCCTCAATGTCGGTGGAAAATTATATTATGCACAATGTTAATTCATGAAGGATATTATATTATTCCCAGAAGAATGGGTGTTGAACAATAGGAAGGTCGTAAATGCTTATAATGGGATGAGACCGGACATGTACTACCATCTAAAGTAAATCCATGCTTGCAAAGAATACGTTAGATGAAAAGAGATTGATAAAATGGATGATAGACTTATAAATTGATGAAAATATTTAATTTGATAGGGATCGTCACGATTGAGCCGATCGGCGATTCTTGCTAAAAATATAACTTTACTAAAAATGATAAATAAAGCTCTAAAATGATAATTTTGATTGTTTTTATGTTTTTATGAACTATAAATGATAAAACAAAATAGAGGAATACCTTTGGATGTGAAAATGAGCTAAGAGATTCCTCAAATTGTTGAATGGAGTTGATTGAAGTTGATGTCCTGTTGTTGAGATTTCGGGAGTTGATTGATGAAAAAGACTATCAAAATGATGTGTTGATAGTTGTTGGAGGTTGATACAAGCTCTTGATGATATTTGGAATGATCTAAATTCTCTGAGAATTCAAAAATGAAGTGTGGGCATGATAATTTTTTTCTAAAGATACTTGAGAGAGGAGGTAAAACTTGTATTTATAATCATTGGCAATCGGTTAGGATCACTATCGATCCACTTTTTAGGGAAAATGTTTGGGAAGTGGTTGAAACCACTTCCAAAGGGTTTTTGGGTAATTGATGAGGGTAAATGGTTAAGGGAGGTTATGGATGAGGTGTGGAGGTTGAGATGTGTTAATAAAATAGGTTTAAGTATATTTAAAGTTGTTAGGTGGTTTAGGATGGGTAAAATAGGATTTTATAGCTGTAGAATGGTATTTACAGAGTGTAGAATAATATTTACATGGAGTAAATATCATGGGGGAGAATATAAATTAGGATAAGGGTTTAATATATTAAATAATGTGTGTGGTATGGAGTTAGGTGACTTATTTTAAGTTGATATTGTTGAGGATTAACATATGCGAGACATGGAAATTAGCGGTGTTAATTTTAGGTGTCTACACTAAGTCTCTCTCCCCTTTCATGTATTTAAGAAATTAATTATCATTTATCAATTGCTACATGTATGAGTACATTATTATGATTATGAATGATTAATTTTGGAAGATAATTAAATTAAAAAAATAGTCCACATGTTACATACCCTTAAATTCTTCTTAATTTTATGCACTCCACATAACACCTATGTAGATAATTTAATTAGGGCGTAAACATTTGGTGAACTCAACTCTTGGATTGAGTTAGTTTTTCAAAACACTATCATTTTATCCTTGTTTATTTTAATACATTATATCTATAAATGTCACGAATAATTATCATCATTTATATCTCATGTTAAAGGGTTCCCTCACTTTCTCTTATGGAATAGATCATCCCTCTACTCGGGTCCACACTTCTTCTTTATGTGAGGAATGGGAACCATTGTCGATCCTCCGCATGTTGCCACTAAGGTATCTCACTCTTGTGAGCATAATAATTCCCATTCTTATAGTACATAGGTTCTTGAATCCCTTATTCATTATTTACAAGCTCAACTTCTATAATTACAACAAGAGTCGTCTATATATTCTCATGCTAACTCATATTTCCCATAGCCTAAAAAGTTACAATTATAAGCTTCTTGATGGAAATTCACTAATTTACCTTACTCATTGTAGAAGGTGCCTAAAAATTACTTGAATGTAACCTTGTATCTCTTCCTACACCACTTGAGGTTGATGCAATTTCACGTCATGGTAAGAAATTTAATGTTAATGCTCATTGTGACTATCACCGGTGATGTGGCCATCCTAATAATCAATGTATTAATCTTCACCATGTTATAAAATATATGCTTGATGCAAGTACTATTGAATATGAGGCTACACCCCAACTAATCCCGATCAACAATGAAAATAGGTTACATGACCTAGTGCTTGATTGTAACATTGCTAAATTATCTTATGATGGGTCTTATACTTATTATGTGGTGTCTCCCTATATTTTTATAACAAGCTAGTTGTTGGTCTCTTCCCACTATGAATATTTATTATTTTTATGACACTGATATGGGTAGTGATTTTTGTTCCTATACACTCTACATTCAAGTATTTGTTAACCAACAATCTATTCATAGTCTTGTGATCAAAGAAGCTTCTACACACAATTTTTGCACTCTTATATTTCTTCACTCTCTTGGATATAGTAAAAGTAATTGACCTTTAATGAAACTAAAACATTAAGACATATTGTCCTACCTTTCTGTTGTCATGAGTTTTTTCAACAAAAAAATCAAACTTGAAATCATGACAACCATACCGTTGTGAAAATTTTTGCTTGAAAGGCATCTCGAGCCCTCCTCCAAATCATTCTCACCCATGTATCAGTCATATCCCATCCTTATGAGTAGTTCAATGTATTGTGTCATCATGTCCATAGGTGATTTAGGGATATCAAGTCCATTTAAGTACTTCTAAGACAAGATTCTTCAAGACAGAATTTTTGAGAAGCTTAAGAAAGGCTATTTTATGGTCTTCCTAAGGCTAGCGCACACCCCCTTAGAGAAGAATGAAAGACACAAAATCATTAAGGAGGAGTATCAAAGAGATAATATTTTTTACTGAACTCATTTTGGAAAATTATGGGAAATTTAAGAGGTTTTGGGACAGTTTCAACAAAAGTGGGTCCTGGAGGGTGAAGCAACTTGCAGTGTACGAAAAACCACCGATCTTCGGGAAGTGATTTGGAAGATCCGTAAAAATTTTGAGGCCAAAAAATATATATTTGAAAAGGTATTTCAGAGATCTAAAGGACCGTGGTCTCACTTTTTTCACAAAACTCGCGTAATTCTTCCCACAACTTGATTTAAACATGCACAACAAATGACCCCGAAGAAAAGTCCTTTTTAGGAGGGTAAAGGAATAATAAAAGTATTATACCCTTCTCATTATTTTAAAAATGTCATTTCCAATGAATTTCATATAATTAAGTGTGGGAAAATTCATTTGGGAGCTCAAGTTACACCTCTGTCAATATCTCCCGAAGGTAAGATAAAGGAGTTAGTCAATTTCAGGGGTGAACACGTGTCAAGCCTAGGTGGTGACACACTTTTTTGCACCAACCGTACCAAATTTTTGGGATGGTTAGTACAAAAAAATGTGACTCCCTCCCCTTTTGGCTCTTGGTCACCCACATGACCCTTGAGTTCTTCAGGAGCCTTTTTCTAGCCCCCTCATTCTTTCGCCTCAACAAATCATAAACTGACACGTGGACCAATGGGAAAATGTCACAATTTTTTGTACCAACCATCCCAAAAATTTCAGATGGTTGGGAAAAAAGTGTGCCCATGCCCAATATGAAGAAATTTTTTTTTTTAATTTATAATGCTTTCTTCCCTAGCTCACTCATGAAACCCCATCACTCGGAAATATTCATTCTCCTCCATTAAAATTAATTCCACCACATCGTATTTTCATTGAAGGTATATTCCTCATCCTCCATTTATTATATCACACTAAAAATTTATTTTCTAGGCATCACCATTGCCATTTTTTTTTCCAGAAGCTTCCATGACTAAGAAACGAAGAAATCTTCACAACTCATGATCCGTAAATCAAATGCTCTTGAAATTTTGGACACATCTCTTCCTCCCAAAAAAATATAAATAGAAAAGGTTCCTATGATAATTAATGGCATAATTTTAAATTTTTATTCCCTAGACCCTTCTTCTCAATTTGTCGTTGATCCGGAAAGTGGGTGAAGCTAAAATTTTGAACAAAGCATCTAGAGAAAAAACCCATCATAGAGAAGTTAATTTTTCATCAATCCAAAGTGGAAAAAACTTGTCAAAAATCTTGGTGACTCCATTAATGGCTGCCATGGTAGCTCTTGTGCCCGAAGCTCTCACCAGGTAAAAATTTATTTTTTATTTTTGAGCTTTCCAATGAGCAAAACACAATGAAATTTGGAGTATGAGATCGCGACGAAGAGACAAATCCAAAAATATCATTCCCATTGCAAAACAAGGCCATTTTTTCAACTTACTAAAAATAGTATATTTTATCCTCCCTAAATGCTAAAAATAGTAAGTCCCCCAAATTGCAAGTTTGATCAATCAGGACAATCAAGAAAGATGCAAAATGGAAAGGAAAGCAAAAATGACAATTTTCCCAAAATAACAGTCCCCAAAAAGCTACCTACTAAAAATATCAATTCCTCAACAATGGAATAAGATGGAATGTGCCAAGATGGTTAAGAAAGGTGAAATTGTAGCAAAAAAAAGTGATATATCCCAAAATAGCAGAGTCACGATCCTACATTCTGCAAAAAATAGAAAGTTATCATTTTGAGAGCAAAAAGTTGTAAATGACTCTATTTTCACTCATCTTTCCAATTTTTGGTCTCTCTACGGGATAATGGGATGATTCCATAGCTCAAAAAAAATAATTGAGGAGTTCATATGGGTCTTAAAAACTTCACATTGAGTTCAATAGTATCTCGGAAGTGAAACGGGGCATCGCAAGGCACAATGGGTGGATCCATTACCATCTCTTAGTGAGTTGGGTGTTTTAGAAATGAGTTGGCTGGGGTGAGTTCAAAAGTTAAGAGATTCATCAATCATGTACCAAGGAGGATCATCACGAGTAGTTCTTGTTTCATCTTGAGCTCACATTGGGAAGTCTTGAGACAGTGTTTCTCAACACTTGTTTTGTGGTCTAGTATGCCCATGCATCATGTAAAAGGAGTTAGCTTGTGCTCACCATTAGCAAGGGAAAATAGTTCAAAGTGAAATTCATTGGAGTTTCACATCGGTGTAGAAGTACTACGGTGGTCATCTGAAGCCAATGTTTTCATCTTCAACTTCTTCGGGGTGGTTCTTTATCAAAGACATATGTATCCCCATTCATGCTATGGAGAATTATCCCATTTATATCTTCATTCTTCCTCCTCTTCTTCCCACCCCCATTTTCTAATTCTTTTTGTGAGTAATCATGACATTTTCCTATTCATTAAGTTGATTATAGTCTAAATTGTAATAAGTTGCCCTTATTTTATAAAAGGGGACTTAATGTTCTTTCCTAGGAATGCCAAAAGTCACATGTGGAAAAGGAAAGTGAAAAGACACATGGGGGGTAGGCGAAGAGTCATTTATTGGTCTATATAATGTAATGACACCCTCTTTCTTAAGGGTTTTCAATTTTGTATGCTCAAGTTGTGGTCAATTTTTGTATAGAAGGATATTACTACTTGGAGATTCATGAAGGAGATAAAATTATTCTATTTTTCCAAAATAATTTTCCTCTCTTCCATTACATTTACAACTTGTGGAGATGTCAATCAAGGAAGGAGTTTCTTCCTTCTTATATGTATGAATGTGTGCAACTTTGTGTGCATGGTTTCCTCTCATCATTGGTGTCACAAGCATAGTTGTTTCTTTCTCTAATTGTGTATGTGAAACTTTGATTAAATTTGGAAAGAATTTGATTTCCTACTTGCAGAGTTAATCTCTCCCCCATAATTTCTCACTCCCTTTTCCCATCATTCAAAAAATTCCTCCCTTGCAATTTATTATAAGAATTTTCTGTGGGTACAGTGGAGTGTGCCTATTGGATCCTAACCTCTTGGCTATAAAAATACTTCCCTTTTAGTTCACTTACAATAAATGGAGTTGCACCATATAAATGGAGGGATCTAGAGTCCTAGAGCATTGGCAAGATACCCACCAATTTGTCTACCCAAATTTTTTTCTCACCAACAATTTTTGGCACCCACCATGGGGCAAACTTGGATAATCCGCACCCAATATACGATCAAAAAATCTAAAAAATGATGAAATTTGAAGTCCATTGTTGAAATAAACTTTGTATATCCAGAGTGTCCTTTCATTTTCCCACTACAAGGTTTTCCCAAAACTAGCTGAAAGAAGATACACCAGTTGAATATATTGAGAGGAGTTGTTGATCCAACTTTTGAGGCTTTTCAAAACTAGCATAAACAAATTAGAGATAATCCATATTTCTTCTCTCAAGCCTCATCTTCATCCAAATATTCAAGTGGTACCCATGGGAATCCTATCCAAAATCCTATTGATATTCCTCCTACATATTCTCCCATTTTACAACCTTTGTTGAACATTGAATTCCCTAGTGAAGAAGAACGAGGACCGAAGAGGAATTGGGAGAAGAATTTGAAATTTTTTCCAAAGTAGGAGCCAAAGATGAAATAGAAGAAACAATGGTGGATGAAGAACAAAAATAACACTAAACCATTATTCCATGGGGAATGAGTACAAATCCACTTGCTCTTGCACCTCCTCTTCATAATCTACCAACATGTTATGTAAGAAATTTCCAAAGCTCAAAGGTTACAACAAGAAAATTCTTGAAGAACCCATCTTTTCCTTCATCACATCATACAAAATTCTTGGAATTTAAGATGAATATGTTTCTATGATATTGTTCATGGAGTCTTCATAGAAAAGGTAGGCCGAGTGGTTCTATCTCCTACCTACCAAATCCATCACTAGTTCGGAGGAAATCAAAACATGTTTTGAAGAAAGATTGAATAACTGAATATTGTCAAGACCTCTTAGTCTAATTGGGACAAATGAAAAAAATAAGCAAATGATACTATGAGAGAATTTGTGACCCATTTCAACCGGTTACTCATAAGGATACAAAAGATGCTTCACCATCTAAAAAAAATGTCAATAGATTCTTCATTAATGCAAACCTACTGAAGTAGGATTCTTTCTCTGAAGGGTTCAACTAGGGAATCTCACAAAAGTGCAAGGAATTTCCATTGAAGTTGAAGATGATCTCATCCTATCCGAGAAATATTGAAAACCCTTTAAAGGGTAGATCCCAACATCCTAAAGATGATATAACAAATCCATTATTGCAAAATATTGGTAAATTAAATGACAATATTGAAGAGGGAGGTTTATCAATGAGAACTCCATCAAGATCACAATAAAAATTAGATTATAGGGGCAACCTCAAAGGCTTGCCTTGGAGGACCCACCTATCAATGTAAGTTACAGAACTCAAGAAGATGAAGAAGGATTGGAACATGAAAGTGTAGACAATTCATTTCTAGAGGTTGAGGAAGTAGAGAATGATGCACAAATCATATTTTGTGAGTACTACTATGAAAGATGATGACATGGATGCACCTAGTCTCTCATGTGTGGTGCTCACCCACTCTCAGTCTAAAAAGGGAGCCTTCCTCCATCACAATTATGAAAAATAAAAATATTGAAGATCCTCCTATGGTGACTCTACTAAACAAAATAATCACTCAAAGATCCCACTTCCCACTCTCCATGGAATCTACATTGAGAAACCTAATCCAATGACAAGTAAAAGTCACCTACTATTCCAAGTAATTCTTAATGCTTCTTCTAAATCTAAATCTACTCTATAAAATATAGCCCTTCAAAATTTCCTAGTGTACCTTTCAAAATAGCCTCTTGTTTCCCAAGCATCTACCCTACCTCCAAGCCTATATTGATTCTAAAAGTAGTCCCTTCATCCCCCTTGTCATATCTACTTTTTTGACATCATAAAAACATAAAAAAGACTAAAGTGTAGATTTATGAATTTGAATATCTACAGAATCATCCCAAATAATTCAAGAAGCTTTTTCCATCATGTCAAGGGTGGTAGTTCAAATCCCAGTACCATAAATCCTAGTTCTAAAGTACTATTATCAACTCCACTTACACCTTCATCACAGAACATGCTTGCTTTGAGAGCATAAAATATTGATAAGGCGGATCCTTTCTATGTCTCCCTCTCATTGGAGGATACTAATTGAATAATTACATAATAGATTCAGGTGCCTTTGACAATGGATGCCTGTGAAGGTTTCTAATTCCCTCAATATCACATTGAATTGGGCCGGTGGCTCTTGTTACTCCATGGAATCAAAGGAAGTCACACTTGTAGGAAAGGTCAAAGATGCACAGGTAGCGGCTCTCGCTCAATTTCCCAAACAAGAAAGTGTTCATAACCATCTTGGTAGTAGAAATTCTAGATTCATTTGGAATTTTACTAAGTAGAATATTTTTCCAAAATTTGGGAGGGAAAATCCAGATGAATTGGTGTTTTGCAACTATTTCAGTTAAGGGACATATGGAAAAGTTTCTCCCAGAGAATAAAATAAGATATATCATACAAAAGGAGGAAACCCAGGAGCCAAAATTCTATGCCAAAATAGTGGTAAGATGAATCATTTTGTAAACATCAAAGAGGAGGATGAGATTACCATATCTGATAGGACCAAACATCCCTTTTCAAGGAGGTATTGATCTTAAAGAAGCATTGATAAATATTGAAATGCAAAAGGATAATCTCAAATTGCCTAATGATGTAAGCCATGGGAAGATGGAGTGTTCGTTGATGAATTCCAAGATGAGAAATCATCCTACTTGCATATCCTTGATACGAGATGTTCTATTCCCATTTGAATATGAAGATGCTCTTGATCATGTCATCTAAGGAGATACTAAGACAATTTGTGATGAGCCCTCAAAAGGTCTAAAATAAGACTTTGTGTGAGAATTGTTGAGAGCTGCGAGAAGAAATAGAAGACCCCAACTCGTCTTGAACTCCTTATGCAAGATATGGATCTGTAAGAAGAGTGTGAATCCAATTCGGAAACCTTAACCAATTTGAAGGGTGGTAATGATGAAATAAAGCAAGATGATAAATTTGATGTCTCTCTCAAGTCAATTCCTACCGGATATGATGATGAAATCATATATTTTTCTTTCCCATTCAAGAAGAAGATCTTTCTATGATGAAGAAGTTGAAGAAAGGATTTTTACGGTCCTTGAAGTTAAGGATCCATTGACTAAGAAGTAATGGAATGTAATGTAATGAGCTTCAAGATGATGAACTAATCACTCTAAATGGTTACCTCAAACTTTAAAATGAAGTTTCTTTGGATGAAAATTCAAGGATGATCTATTAAGTTAAAGGAGAACTCCATGCAAGAAATCTTGAATGCGATAGAAAGTTACGAAGATCTTGAGAAAAGTATTGGCCTCTTAGCTCATGATAGGGCCATTCAAGATAGTTATGAGGCTACTTCTAATCCTCAAGTTAATATCCAAACACCTCATATTGGAATGTAGAAAATGATGAATTCATGGTTTCTTGTGGAAAGGATGTAAATAAGCATGAATGCGGGAAAGAAGGAAACTAAATATATTCAAAAAAATAATCCTCGGGGTAACGATGAGATGCTCAATGAAAATTCAGCAAGTGTGGGTGAACACATATGGAAATTAGCATTCCAAAAATTATTTCAAAGAGAGTAAAGGAAATGGACTTTCCAAGCGAAGCTCTAAACATCAAAAAGATAATATAGGATCAATCCTCCCAAGTATACAGGTATTTTGAACACACATGGATTTCATAAGCGAGTTTAAGAGAGGAGATACTTCCTTGAACTGGTCAATGGGTTCACAAAACATCATCACTTAGTGTTAGCCATGCAAGGGTAATCTCTAAAGAGAAAAAAGTGCTACAGTGAAAGCGGGTTGTCCCACGCATTGTACTATAGGTGATTTAGGTTTATTTTCCTTTCCCTATTGTCTGTGTTTCTCCCTTTTTAGTGTGGTATTTTTCCTTTCTTTACACATGCACATTCACACGCGTGCATGCGTGCGTGTGTTCCTCCTTTTGTCTATCTCTTGAAAGTTTTGTGATTCTCTAAATCCCAATGGATAAGGCACTAGTTAATGTTATGTATTGATATTCTAGAGTTATCATGTCATGTCCTTGTTGCGCTTCGATCCACAACATGTCCCCAAGTTATATCCAATTATTTTCATGAGTTTTTGTAAGGGAAAAATTCATACTTGAAAGCATGAAAACCATACCCTACTATGAAATTTTTTTCTTGAAAGTCATCTTGAGCCCTCCTCCAGATCATCCTAACCCCCATATCAGTCCTATCCCATCCTTCCAAGTATTTCAATGTGTTATGTCATCATGTCCATAGGTGATTTATGGATATCAAGTCCATTCAAGTACTTCTAAGATAAGATTCTTCAAGACAAGCTTTTGAGAAGTTGAAGATAAGCTATTTTTTAGTCTTCCTAAGTATGACAAACCCCCAGAGCGGAATGAAAGAATCAAACTCATCAAGGAGGTGTATTAGAGAGATAATAATTTTTTACAAATATTTTGGAATATTTTGGGAATTTTCAGAGGTTTTGGGATAGTTTTAGCAAAAATGGGTCCTTGAGGGTGAAGCAGCTTGTAGTGAAAAAGCAACCCATGCGCTTCTCAAGAAGTGATTTTGGGAGCTTCGTGAAAATTTTGAGGCTAAATGAAATATCTTCGATCTATAGAGAATTGTGGTCTCACTTTTTTGAAAAGTCTCAAAAATTCTGCCCACAACCTAATTCCACCATGCACAACCTATGATCCTCAAGAAAAAGCATTTTTAGGAGGTTCAAAATCCCATTTCCAAGAAGAATCAATGTAAAATCCATTTGGGAGCTCAAGTTATGCCTCCGTCAAGTCTGCTCCCAAGGTAAGATAAATGAGTTAGTTAATTTCTGGGGTGGACACATGTCAAGCCTAGGTGGTAACACAATTTTTACACCAACTGTCCCAAACATTTGGGACAAAAAAATGCACCCCCCTCCCATTTTGGCTCTTGGTCACCCACATGACCCTAGAAGTTGCTAGAAGCCTTTTTCCAGCCCCTCATTCTTCCACCTCAAAAAAACACGAAATGAAATGTGGACCAATGGGAAAATGACACGCGTTTTTGCACTAACCCTCCCAAAAAAATTGATTGTTGGAAAAAAAAGTGCGCCCATTCCCAATATGAAGAAAAAACTAAGTTTTTGTAATTTCTAGTTGCTTCTAATTTGCTTCTCCCCCTGCACTGTGAAACCCTACCGCCGGAAATTTTCATTCTCCTCCATTGAAATTGATTCCACCACCTCCATTCTTCATTAAAGGTCCATTCCTCATCCTCCATTTCTACTATCACACCAAAACCTCACTTTTTCATCTGTCACCATGGCCATTTTTGTCAAAGCTTCCATGACCAAGAAATGAAGAAATCTTCATAACTCATGATCCGTAAATCAAATGCTCTTGAAATTTTGGCCACATCTCTTCCTCCCAAGCACCTTAAAGATGAAAAAATATAAATTTTAAAGGTTATATTGATAATTAATGGTAGAGTTTTCAAATTTTATTCCCTAGACCCTTCTTCTGTAATTTGTCATTGATGTGGAAAGTGGGTGAAGCTAAAATTTTGAATAGAGCATCTAGAGAAAAAACCATCACAGAGAAGTTAATTTTTCATCAATCCGAGGTGGAAAAATAACCTATCAAAAATCTTGGGGAATCCATTAATTGATACCATGGTAGCTCGTGTTTGAAGCTTGCACCAGGTAAAAATATCCTTTTTTATTTCTAAACTTTCCAACGAGTGAAACACAGTGAAATTTGGAGTATGAGATCGCGACGAAGAGACCAACCCAAAAATATCATTCCCATCACAAACAAGGACCATTTTTCCACTTACTAAAAATAGAATATTCTTTGCTCCCCCACATGTTAAAAATAGTAAGTCCCCCAAATTGCAAGTTTGATCACTCAAGACAATTTGGAAAGATGCGTTTAATGGAAAGCAAAGCAAAAAATGACAATTTTCCCAAAATAGTAGTTCCCCAAAAAGTAACCTACTAAAAATAGAAATGTGCTAAAAATAGCAATACCTCAGAAAAACAAGAGGATGGAATGTGCTAGGATGGTTTAGCAGGTGAAATTAGAGTAAAACAAGTGATATGTTCCAAAATAACAGGTCATGGTCCTACCTACTAAAAATAGAAAGTCATCATTTTGGGAGCAAAAAGTTGCAGATGAATCTATTTTCACTCATATTTCTATTTTTGGAATCTCCACGAGGATAATGGGATGATTCCATGGCTCAAACAGAGAATTGAGAACTTCATATGGGTCTTGGAAACTTCACATTGAGTTCAACAAATGTTCTAGAAGCAAAGTGGGGCATCACAAGGCACAATGGGTGGATCCATTACCATATCTCAGTGAGATGGGTGTTTTGAAATGAGTTGACTAGGTGAGTTCAATGAGTTAAGAGGTTCATCAATCAATTTATAAGGAGGATCATTATGAGCAGTTCTCGTTTCATCTTGAGCTCACATTGGGAAGTCTTGAGACAATATTTCTCAACACTTGTTTCATGGTCTAGGGTGTCCATGCATCATGTAAAAGGAGTTAGCTTGTGATTAGATTGTGATCACCATCGCCAAGGGAAAATAGTTCAAAGTGAAATTCATTGGAGTTTCACATCGTGTAATAGTATTGCGGTGGTCATCCTAAGCCAAGATTTTTGTCTTCAACTTCTTCGAGGTGGTTCTTCATTAAAGGAATATGTATCCCCATTCATGCTATGGAGAATTCTCCCTTTATCTCTTCATTCATCCTCCTCTTCTTCCCACTCCCCTTTTCTAATTATTTATTGTGAGCAATCATGAAATTTTTGTATTCATTAAGGTGACTATATTCTAAATTGTAATAAGTTGCCCTTATTTTATAAAAGGGGACTTAACATTCTTTCCTAGGAATTCCAAAAGTCACATGTGGAAAAGGGAAGTAAAAGGACACATGGGGGTAGGCGAAGAGTCATTTATTGGTCTATGTAATGTAATGACACCCTCTTTCTTAGGGGTTTTCAATTTTGTATGCTCAAGTTGTGGTCAATTTTTGTATTGAAGGATACTACTACTTGAGATATATAAAAGAGATAACATTATTTTGTTTTCCCAACATACTTTTCCTCTCTTCCTTTACATTTTACAACTTTTGGAGATGTCAATCAAGGAAGGAGTTTCTTCCTTCTCAAATGTATGAATGTGTGTAACTTTGTATGCATGGTTTCCTCTTGTTGTTGGTGTCACAAGCATAGTTGTTTCTTTCTCTAATTATGTATGTGAAACTTTTGATTAACTTTGGAAAGAATTTGATTTCCTACTTGCAAAGTTAATCTCCCCCTAATTTCTCACTCCCTCTTCCCCATCATTCAACAAATTCCTCCCTTGCAATTCATTGCAAGAATTTTCCATGGGTACAATGGAGTGTGCCTGTTGGATCCCGACCTCTTGGCCATCAACAAATTTCCCTTTTAGTTCACTCACAATAAATGGATTTGCACCATCTAAGTAGAGGTACCTAGAGTCCTAGAGCATTGGAAAGATACCCACCAATTTTTCTACCCAATTTTTTTTTCGCCAACACTTTCATTTTTGCTCTTGGTATTATCGTCACTCCATTTTTAGTTTCAAATTCCATTACTTTATGTGACATGTTATTAGGTTTCCTTGGATACATTATTACTTGGTTTTAACCTCTATTATACATCAATGCATCAAGTTCATTCTTGATCAACGTGTGGTTACCATTAGGGGTATCCCATTTGAGAAACCTCTACTTCCATGGTATTTCCAAGATATTGAAGTCACTATTTCTGATCCTCATGCATTCTTGGATCGCATTGCTACCTCACATACTCGTTTGGGTGAAGCACTTATTTTAATTCCAACTCCCATTAGTGCACCAATTCCTTTTAGTGGGTTTCTCTCATATAGATGTCCTAATCAATGTTTTAACTCACATGATATTCTTAAATGATTTATCTATCTTACACTTTTTATTGCTTCATATTCTAATTTTTAGGGGTAATTTTCTTCTTGGATTTTTTTCTCAGCATTTTCTCACACATGATCACCATATTTCTATGGTTTTGGACTATTTGCACACTTCTATTGCATTTATTCACATAGGATTTTCTACCATTAATATTCCCAATATGGCTATATCCCTACCTTTAGGGGAAACCAATGATACAATGGCATTTATTCCACCATATAGCTATGATAAGATGAGCCCTATTGAATATCTTCATTATAATCTATGCAATATCCCATCTCCAATTTTTCTACAAAATCTTGCCACTATCTCATTTGGTTCCCCTAGGACTCATCACATTGTATCATCTAAAGATTATTTTTGGCTATAGTTTTCTATGTTTCACACTATTATTGTAATTATTCAGATTTTGCTGGCTATTCTATTCAAATTTTACACTCCTAGTTTTTATAAACCTTTCCTTATGACATAAATATTCCTTTTTTATGTAGTTATTTCATTTATTTCATGATATTTATCACCTCACCCCCTTAGATTTCTATTATATCTCTAGACACATGTACTACTCGAAGGACACATTCTCTTAGATATTTTAATATGTCATCTTCTATGCATACTAATCATCATGAGTCTCCTTACTTCATCTCTTCTATAACACATGTTATGGACCCTACATTGATTATAAATGAGCATCCTTCATCTCTTATGACACTTTTAGGGCTTGCACCCTCCACCTATTGAGTGCAACATACCTCTTCATGAGGCCTCTATTATGTAGATATTGTGCTATCTAATTTATTATACATATTTATTTCCAAAACACTTCAAAAATGCTAAAAATTACAAAATCGGGACCTATATATGGCTTATTTGGCTAGCTTGTTACTTTATACATGTTTTTTTCACATTGGCTAGATAGATAACATATTTAATCTTCACACACATGAGTTCATGAGGTATATTTAATTTTATGTAGGACACACACAAATTGATACATGATAAGAGGATCCATCTTGGTTCATTACACTACTCTCTTGGGGAATCCCCCACACTACATAGGTGATTTTGTTTCATTATATATTACTTTAAACCTTCCTCACCATGCTTGGTTATATACATAATGCTTATTGATATCCTTCAAGATAACATGAATAACACATGTATTATGTGCAATAATAAATTTTCTTGCTACCTATTTTTTAACTTGATTCATATGTTTTTGTCACTACTTGTTTATACAGATTCCTTGATTGCTTGTTGTGTGGATTTACTAGATTTTCTTAGTTGATTACACTTCTATGAAAATTTACTTTATAAGGGCTACAAGAGTTGATTGTTTGGTGACAATATGGGTATCCCATGTTTGTGGCTCCATCCCTATATGATTGTGGCACATTATGCCATCTATTGCGATTTTCTTGGGACACCGTGGGTGTCCCATGTTTGTGGCTCTATGCCTACATATGACTATGTTTCTATACATTATCATGTACTCAACTATACAATGTTGTTTCTACTATTATACTATTATATCTTGTGACATACTTGATTTACACTCTAATGATTACTATATTGTATTTATTATGGATTCTAACATGTTTTATTATCAACAATATTTTTCTATTGCTATAATATTGTTATTTTCACTTATGACACACTTGGTTTATACATTTTTGTTACACTACTATGAATTCTAACATGTTTTCTACTTACTATGTTGTTACTACTCTAGATTATTACATGAATTTTTATTTTTTATGTTATTTTTATTAGTATACACATGTATTCTTTCTTGTTCTGTGTTGCTTTGTCTCTATGCCATGCTATCTACCATGTGCAACCCCTTTTTGTAGATATAGGTTCTAAATGGTGGCCACCTTTCCAATCTTCTATGTGATCCTATGAAAATCATCGGACATATTAAAAATGGGTACACATTTATTCTTATGATATGAGGGATAAAATTTTGTATCATATGTACCTAAAAAGAAGGAAAATTCATCATGTAAAAAGTTATGTTTTAATGTTCTCCTTTGTCTAAAAGCGTAAAAGTAGGTATGGATGCGGGTCTAGTCTTGGCTGACCTATAAGGTCTTGGATCCTTAAGTGCACCAACTATGTTTTCCATTTTCATATCTTCTTTGGGTCATTTCATCTTCCTAGGGTCAACCTTATTTGAATATTTCACCTATGGAAGGTTATGTAAGAAAGTCAATTTCACTTTATACCTCACCTAACACTCTTATAAGCTCTTATTACAAATATCATTTCAAAAGAACTCCAATGGTTCTTGAATCTTCCCAAATATATTGCACATAATTTAGAGTAGTCCCTACGAGATGTATGAGGCACTAAACTAGGTCAAATAATCTATCTTAATCCATTTACAAGTATGCAAAGGTCATAAAGCCATGTCTTAACAAGAGCAAGGTCACTTCAAACATTTTTCAAGGGTTTCAAGAAAAAAAGTATTAGGTCACATAGTTGATGTAAAAACATGTAATTAATACCATTCTAGGTAAATTATATACTATGCAATTATCCCACTATCTTGGTGTCAAGACACGAGGGAACCCCTAGGGGTGGCTAGCTATTCACACTTACATAAGAACACGAGAGTAATACATGAGGATTAATCCCAAAATGAGATTATTTAGTGTAACACTTGGATTGTTTTAGTATTTGGGAGTTTGAATACCAAGGGTAGTTTAGACTTTATCACACACACATGTTTTATCCTTTTGGTTTTCTAATGATATGATGAATGGTTCTTTAAGTTTCTAGGGTTTGTACTTTGTTGCAAGTGATTATAAGTCATCTCAAAGTTGTGTGAGTAAGAGTGACATACATTAAAGATCATTTCCAGTAAATTGAAGCACACAAGAAATCTCATATCTAGAATACCAAAGGTTTTGATAGCATACATTTCTAGGTTAACACCATATAGTTCCAACCTAGACCATAAAAATTGTATGGTCATGTCCCTATCGATATTGTAGTTCTATAACTTTCATCAAAGCACTTACATTTTTAATCTACCTATTCCACTATCCTCCATGTCCCGATCATCCTTATTTTTCTATGTACAACCAATATTATCTCTCCTCTCATGTAGTTGAGAAATTACTTTTCATTTATTAGTTATTACATGTTCGAATACATTATTGATCCGAAAATTATCAAGTTTTTATTCGCCTGATCTTGGACTCCTATAGGCTTATTTTATTTTCCAATAATTTTCTCCTTTTAAGTAATCAATTTAAAATTAATGCAAGAATATAATGAAAAATTACACAATGATTGATTACGGAGTTTGGAAATTGCCTACGTCTCGAGTTCTTATCGAACCATTCCACTAGTCAAAACTTGTAAGTTACAATAGTAATTTCATAAGAAAACCTAATGGAAACTATTAAGAACTTGCTTAGAAGAATATCCAAACCTTCAGATGACAAGGGTGAAAAATAGCACCCGACTTCCCCTTTCTGGCATATTCGGCAAGCTCTATGGCACCAGCTCCACTATTTGGAATCCTCTAGTTCTTGATCGGCCTTCCAGATGCTTCGTAACGCCCTATGGCACTTTGGTCGATATTCTAGGCTTCACAATAATTGGTGTGGTGCTATGGGCCGAATAGGTAGTATTAATAACTCCTAGTCACAATAATTTTAATTTACTATTGCCTAAAAAATAATAGGTCAATAATAATTAAAATAATAATGCCTAAATAAATTAGGACTTCACACAACTATGTCGTTGACATAATATCTAACTCTCCTCTTAGCTCGATCTCTACCTTTCCAAGCTCTAGGAATGAGCTTCCAAGTTGTGTGTGTTACAATAGAGAGGGGTCCCCTATTTATATTAAAATAGGCCCCTAAAATTTAGTGGAAGGGCCTTATCGGCCAACTCACTACTCAACCAACTCGTTGGCCAAGTTGGTTGATAACTCGCGTTGGCAAATCGCTTCGGCCGCATTGTGTTGATAACACTTTGAATTGGGAAATCCACATTGACCAAGCGTGAGGGGGTAAACTAGGAGCTGGGATAAATATCTTTAAGCTTTATGTTGAACAAATCCCGCCTCAAGGAGTAGAGTAGCTCGATGTAAAAATAAAATTTTCGCATTATGAGAAAAAGCATTTTAGGGTTAGGAGGAATACCTCAATGTCGAGATGGTGTGCGCAATGTCGAGAGAAAGATCAGAAAAGATCTGATCATGAGAACTCCTTTTTGTCTGGAAGGACTACCCGCAAATAAGAACACAAGACCACAAGATTTTGATTAAACAATAAATGAGGAAACCGCCTTGGGCCTGTGAAATATAAAACTTCCTTTCGAAGGTGGTCACTCTCGCTAATATGAATTAACACAAAAGACTCGCAAAATATCAATTAAATTGTTTCGTTGAACCGGGTAGGGAAAGGCTGGTTTTCTCGGTTTTGATCGAGAGGAACCGATGCGCCATCGATAACCGATGCCGTTATCGATAACCGATACCGGTGGGTTCTAGGATCTTCTTGGTAGCTATGGTGTTTGTAATGGCTGGTTTATGGATGATATTAGGAAATGGGATGATGAGGGATAAAAGAATGACAGTTAGATGCAATGGCACGTTGGGTAGTGGATTCAGAAATGGATTTAGGAGGACTGAGATTCAAGAAGCATAAGAAATGTTATAACAGAGGACATGCAAGATGTGACTTACTGGTTTTGGCAAAGATGCAAGTTGATCTCCTCTACTGCAAGCACTTCTCGGTTTCTTTACTCATCTCTCGCTCGTCAAAGTGAAGATCCGACTCGCCTCGCTCGCAATGCTCTCTCGTTGATCCGTAAATCCTTCGACCGATCTCCAAAATGAAATTCCGATCCGTTGTTTTGGTTTGGGGAGCCCATTTACAGGGAACCGATGGCGGTTGCGTGAACCGACGGCGGGCCGAGTAGAACCGCATCGGTAAGGAAAAAGTAGGCTATTTTTAGTAAAATAGCCCACCTTCCCCGCTTTCTCCCGAGAGATCACCATGGGCTTGGTCAAGTGGCTAGAAGGTCGGCTTTGGGTGCGAGTAAGGAGGCATTAGTTATGGATGTGAGTCTGACCAAGTCATGGGTCCTAATTAGGTTAGTTTAGGTTAGGGCTAGGTCATGATGAGGTGGCAAAGTGAGGTGGGTATGGTAAGGTGATGTGGATTTATCAATTATAAGGTAATTAATAAATAATTGTGTAAGGTTTAGGTGATGAGGTTAGATCATGAGATGAGATGCGGGTCACAAGGGGTCGTAAGACACAAATTTGGTGTCTACATTAGCCCCTTATCATGTGTAGTAGCTTGTTCTCAGTAAAGTCACATGACAATAATATGAAGTGGTTTCTCATGTTAAAGATATAGGTAATCCCCTCAAATCTATCGCCGATTGAGTGAACGGGAAATCAGGATAGGGTCGATAAAGGGTACATGTTGTAGAGAGATGATGGTAAGGTGGTGGGGTAGGTCCAAGGAAGCAGCACGCATGTCAAAATGCAATAAGACGACGAGGGTACATGATTTGACAAGCAAACCAAAGAATGTGTAGGCAAAGGTCGATATTTATCCAAACAAGGGTGATATAATCCCTGTATCCAAGGCATGGAAGTAGCTCCAGTGGTATATAACAGTGAGGTACAGAACGCTTTAGGCATGTTCGGCAAGACTCAAATGGTTGGTTTGGTTGAGATAAACGCCACGGCCTAGGTCTAGGCAAAGTTGGTCGACATGATCAAGTCAAGGACCCTAATCATGCTAAAACACGAACAGTGAGCTCGATTGAACAAAAGGTACATGATGGATGGATAAAATAAAACGCTGATTGTGGGTATGGTATCAAGTGATGCGGTCGGGCCAAGTGGTCGGGCGGCAAATTGGGGGGCGGGCCTCGGGCCAAATCAGGGGCCGGGCCGGGGTAGGTGAGGCCTCGGGTCGGGCCAAATGGTTAGGGCGAGGCCTCGGGTCGGGCCTGGGTGGGTAGGCGAGGCCTCGGCCTGGCCGGGCCAAAGGGTAGGCGAGGCCTCGGGTCGGGCCAAGGTCGAGGCGAGGGCAGGTAGGCCTGGGTCGGGCCAAAGGGTAGGCCGAGGCCTCGGGTCGGGCCAACAGTAGGGTAGGTTGAGGCCTCGGGTCGGGCCAAATAGGTAGGGCGAGGCCTCGGGTCGGGCCAAATAGGTAGGGCGAGGCCTCGGGCCTGGGCCAATGGGCGAGGCCTGGGCCGAGGCCTTGGAGGCCTCGGGCCAAATAGGTAGGCGAGGCCTCGGGTCGGGCCAAATGGTAGGCCGAGGCCTCGGGTCGGGCCAAATGGGTAGGCCGAGGCCTCGGGTCGGGCCAAATGGTAGGGCGAGGCCTCGGGTCGGGCCAAATAGGTAGGCCGAGGCCTCGGGCCAACGGCCGAATAGGGCCAGGTAGGCGAGGCCTTAGGTCGGGCCAATAGGTAGGTTGAGGCCTTGGGTCGGGCCAACAGGTAGGCCGAGGCCTTAGGTCAGCCGACAGGAACAAATGGTGTTCAAAGAAAGGTGGATAGAGGCGAGATGTGGTGAAAAAGAGGCAAGGGTAAATAAGGGCAAAAAGAAAAGTAAATGGGGGGAAAGTTGGGTAGAGAACCGATGTCGATTCTCGCATGACCGATATCGGCAAGGGACCGATACCGGTTCCTTAGGGCAAAATGAAACCGATATCGGTGAAAGGCGAAAACCTATAAAAAGAAAAAAATACGGCTTGTCATTGTCACTTTTGTTATTTGCAAACCAAATCGACTTGTCTCGACGTGGAGAGTTGGGATTGAGGCTCGATTGAGTGAGGTGGAGCTATCAGATTGGGTGAGAGAGTCGATAGTGGGCCCGATTAAGGAGGAGGCAAGAGCTGATCGGGCCGGGACCCAAAGCAGATCGTGATCGGAGCCATGGCACAGCAGAGGAGCCGGAGGGGCCGGACCAAATGACCGCCACCACCCATCCCACCACGACGACGTGTCGCCGTCGTAGATTCAAACTCTTTAATTTGGTGATTTGGTCAGATTATGCTAAATTGGGGGTTTGGGTAGGAATTAACCTTTTTTAGGAAATAATGAGAAAATGGAAATGATTTGAAAAAGGGAGAGGGTAGATAGGCTAGATAGGCTAAGGTGGGTAGGTGGGTAAGTTTTTAGGGTTTTTGGGTGGGTAGATGGGTAGAAATAGGTAAAAAAATGGGTTTTGGGGGCCGCGCGGGGGTTCGGCCCGGAGAGGACAGGACCGATGTCGGTCACTAAGCGACCGGCATCGGTCGCACAATTTTAGGGAAAGGGAGACTTGATGGGCTGGTGACCGCGCATGGCCATGGTATCGGCTTCGCGGGTCGGGGCTTGTGGTGTTTTTTGGGTGGGTGGGTTGGGGGGTGGGGTTGGGGTGGGGTTGGGTTGGGGGGTTGGGTGGGGGTGGGGTGGGGTGGGGGTGGGGGGGTTGGGTTGGGTGGGTTTGGGTGGGTTGGGTCAAGTGGGGGGGGGGGGTTAGGGGGTGGGTGTGGGGTTAGGTTTTGGGTTTTGGTTTGGGTTTTGGGTTTTTGGGGGGTCCTGGGTCAGTGGGGGGGGGTGGGTGGGGTTAGGGTTTTGGGTTTTGGGTTTTGGGTCAGGGGTGTTGGTCAAGGGTTGGGGTGGGTTGTGGGAAGGGTTTGGGTGGGGGGTTGGGGTTTGGGTTTTGGGTTTTGGTGTTTGGGGTTTTGTTTTGTTTTGGGTTTTGGGGTGGGATGGTTTTGGGTTTTTGGGTGGTAGGGGTGCTTCAGAGGGGGTGGGAGAGAGTCGTGGCATGGTCTGGGGATAAAAAAGGGGTGTTTAGATGATAAAGTAGATGTTGTAATAAAGAGTAGGTCTAAGGATGTGGGTTGGTTTTGCAGCACGCGCAAAGCAGCTGACGATGCGGATAGATGCCCCGCTCACTGGTGGCGGATGAGGCCACACGATCTCGCGGCTCATTGGGCCATCATGCGCGAGGTGGGACTCGGTGGAGTCCAGAGGCAGAGAGCGATAGAGAGAGATCACACCCTCGATGGTCGCCTCATCGAGAGATGGGATCCGCGACCAATGTGTTCCATCTCCCGACCGGGAGATGACCGTCACATCGAGGATGTGTATCGCATCCTTCTGCTACCTATATCGAGGGAGAGGCAGCTTCCGTAGATTCAGATCGCATGGACAAAGATACCGCAGTGTTTTTGGGGATGCAACCGCACACGACCTACCATAACGCGAGTATCGGTACGGTGACATGTACCGTGCACGCGATCGACACGAGACACGACCGGCCGTGGTTGATGATGGTCGGGATCACCCGCTTCGCCTCCCGACTCGTAGGGGAGGCCGCTCCCACGAGCATTGATGGGGGTACCGCTGAGATGGTGGAGGAGCACACCTGTTACGCCCGGGCACCAAAGATATCCGGTGCAATTATACAGGAGCTATGGGGCTATCACGCCGAGGAGGCGATTTGGTATTTGTTCTACATTTTGTCAGATTGTTGGGCATACGAGCACATCGTATGCATCAAAGCCGAGGGTTACCCCAAAGAGCCTGTGGCCACAGTCATATACCGATATGGCTTTCAGGTGGTCAGGGTCGTGGGCCACCCACGAGCAAGCTATGGCAGGTCGGGATGTGGCATACTATGACATTCACAGAGGGCCTTACAAAGAAGAGACATTGTATGGAGACCCTACAGAGGTCACCATCCCGGCAGAGGAGCCCGCTTACAACAAGCGCCTAATCCAAGACACATTCTGATAAAGCAGGATTGAGGCCAGAGAGTACGAGCGATACCCCCGAGAGGGTACGCAGCAGATGGGGCCGCGACAGACGAGCCACCTCCCGCCTCAAGACAGAGAGATGATGTAGAGGCCCCACCGCCCGCACCACACACCTTTGATCCAGATTGGGTGCAGCAGAGAGGCCAAAGCAGTGAGGGTGTAGATGATGCCGGGTGCACGGAGCATACAGGTGTGGTGGGTCACAGAGAGCAGCCAGATAAGATACGCCCGCACACCGCACTTGGGCAGCAGTGATGGAGAGAGAGATCAGCCTCAGGGGTCAAAGTGCAACTTTACAGGGGCAAATAGCATGCAAAGACAGTACGTATAGGTGTCTTACAGGGCAAATAGCCTGTGCTCAGCATAATGCACAGCAAAAGACCACCACCAAAGACCACACCCACAAAGCAGCAGTTCAGTGCAGCAAAGAAGATGTACAAAGACAAAGACCACCACCAGCAGAATGGATGAATACCACACAACTTTGCACAGTGCACAGTGTACAGTATGTGTAAGTACCACACCACAGTGCACCACCAAACCAGCACCAAAGACAGCACAGGGGGCACCGGTGTAGAGGTGTCAGGGACCAGCCCCAAGACTGACTACGGGCTCGAGAGCGCTACATGGAGGCTGAGCGAGGCCCGATACTATCGATATTCTCGATGGTACCGGGCTGATTATCACCCCTATGCGGCACATAGAGCAGCGTAGCGTAGACCTCCTGAGCCGAGGTCTCAGTGGAGGCGCAGCCACACACCGGTGGGTCCGTCACAGGCAGGAGGCGAGAGGCACCACAGGGACCAGCGGGGAGAGGTGCCGAGGGCGGTGGGGAGAGCTGAGAGATCCCAGACATGGTGTATTGATAGATGGGCACCGGTCTGCGAACCGGGTGTATTGATAGAGGCCTGCGTGCCTATGTATTATTCATGTATTCATTTATTCATTTATCAGATACCGCCCGCGAGCCGAGTAGGGGTTATATAGTGGATACCGGCCTGCGAGCCGAGTATATATCTATTTTTGATACGAGGGACCGGCCTGCGAGCCGAGTCGAGATTTTTTGACAGTTATTGCGGCCTGCGTGCCGGCTTTGGTGGATTATGAGATCACAGAGGCCCCGATGTAGGGCACATTGTATTTTTGAAAATTTGTATATATATAGAGACGATGTTTTGATCCACATGCAAAGTTGTTCAAAATGTGTTTAAATATTTTGTTAATGGTCAGTAATATATAATGTATGATAAGTTTTAGTCGACATGTTGATAGATGGATGATGTTGATGTTTTTGTTTTTTTTTGCACGATATATGAATGTCAAAGTTATGTGATGAATTGTGGTTTTGTGACATTGTGATATATGTAATCGATGAGTCGATCCAAATGATGTATAGATTGATAGTTTCTTGATATCCGTAGTTGATGGTTTGTGTATTTGTATAAAATAAATGATGTTAATGAAATTGTAATGCTATGTGTGGTGGATGAACAAATGTGGTAAATTGTGTTGTTTATGCAGAAAAGGCGGCGCGCGACAAAAATTTAGGTGAGAAATGAAGAAAAGAACGCTGTTGAGAAAAGATAGGTGTAACCGATATCGGTTAGGAACCGATATCGGTAGATGATGACCGATATCGCTAAGTAACCGATACCGGTTATTTAGGTATGAGCTTTTCTAAAAATAGAAAAGCTAGGGTGGCAACTTAAGTTTTAATTTTAGAGCCATGCAAGAGGTTAAATACGCGAACGCGACGCTTTTTTGACGACCGAGACAGTATTATTCGTATGAGAGATTTGAGTGATAAGGAGAAGAGAGACAGAATTTGTATGAGAGATTTGGGTGATAAGAAAAGAGACTCGGGAAGGTGAATGCGATCGGGAGATTCGTAAAGTAGAAAGGTGAATTTGAAAAGAGTGGTGATAATGGCAGACGAGGAGAAACATCCAAAGCAGTGGGACAAGAGGGAAGACAAGGGCCACCTCAAGCTACCGCAACCCCGAGGTAAATGTTTTGGTTGTGATTTGATTTTTGCATGTGTTATGAATAAGAGATTAAGTGGGTAGATATGAAGAAGAAAACATGATAAAGCAAGGGTTATAGGTGAGGTAAGTGTTACGTGGTAGGTAATCAAGGGTTTCGGGTATGTCTCGTATACAGAGAGGAATAAACGAGCAATTTATCATCGTCGTAGGTGGTTGTTTTAGGCAAGATGTATGTAATCGATAAAAGGACCGGTAGCGTTAGAGGTAACCGGTTTGCACTCAACCGATATCGGTTATGTATAACCGATACCGCATCGGAGGAATTTCCGTAATGTTTGAAAACTCCGACGATTGAATGGTTGTTTGTTGTTTTGGTGTACGCAGCAGAGGCGTGGTTGAGGATGAATGATAATGTGCCAAAGACTGCGTTGTCACGAATCCGAGCGGATGTAACACCAAATGAATGGACATTGATAAATCGCTTTGGGGTTAAGTGGAATCCGCTTATTATTCACGAATCGCACGTAAAACCATGCTATGTTGCAGGCATTGATCGAGAGATGGAATCCCGAGACAAATACCTTTATCCGCCAACAGGGAGATGACAAGAATATCGAAGATGTGTTTCGATTTTGAGACTCCCTATTACAGAGAACCAAGATATCGTGCACTACCTAAATGCGCACCTGGGAGCGATAACAAAGATTTTGGTCCATACGCACGAGATTTGACACAAATGAGGTTTATCCTTTACGTATGGGGTAATGTATGCAAAGACACCCCGAGGAGACAAGGTTAGCAAGTGATATTAATGATAGCGGTAGGGTATTATGCATTACCGAGGCGTATGAGGAAGATTTCCAAAGGCATTGATGTGTGTTATCCGGGAGATGATAGAAAGGAACGTGACGCTTTGCATGGGCACCGCATATTTGGCGAGCTATACAGGGGTTTATGGGCTCAGAGGTGAAATCACAGACGACGCTGGATTGTTCATACTTATTACACTCGTTGGGCCTATGAGCACATTGTTTGTGTGCGACCAATAGGCCAATCCATCCAAATGAGAAACCGGAGTACAGAGGTCGGGATTCGACGATGGGTCCAGACATGTAACAAGAGGCCGATCCCAGCCGTGACGGGTGATATTGAGTATTACAGCAGGTATGGGAGAGAGTGACGGTCATGATATCTGGCTGAGGCCTTACGGGAACTATATGGTAACAGAGAGCATAGCTGAGGAGTTAAGGGGTGTAGAGCGAATGAGGTGGATCGCGGGGCACAGGCCAGGTGAATATGAGAGGATTCCTATAGATCGCGTGCGGCGACAATTTGGATTTGTGCAGGATATACCCCTGGCTTATAGACCATATATGAGGATCGACGCCGAGGCAGCATTCTCACCTCCCCGGCCAACACCTCCAGAAGGGCCTGAAGAGGTAGCAGCCGATCGCAGGGTAATGGATGCAGGAACGACAGAGGCCTATAGATTATGGTGGGTAGCAGAACTGCGAGGTGTACGTGAGCGCCCTGACATAGCTGTGATTACAGCAGAGAGGGATCGTCTGCAGCGTTTAGTTCAGCAGCTCCAAACGCAGGTGAATGAGACAAGAGGATTGTTAGTGGTCATGAGTCACTAAGGCGAGAGACTAGAGGCTGGAGTCCTCCATGCGAGAGGGCGTATTCATATGTTACAGGAGAGATTGGCAGATCAGTGGGCGGTACCAATAGCCGTGGTACCTTTGAGGACAGAGAGGCCCGGCGAGAGGGGTCGACGATCACGATCATCACCTAGTTCGGGATGAGGCGTGAGGGTCTGAGTAAATGTTAGCAAGGTATAAGAATAAATAAGAGTACCGACTGCGCGTGTCGATGATAGAGAAAGATGTATTTGTTTAACATCTAAATAAAACGAGATATGTATGTTGATTTGAGTTATAATAATAAGAATGTTTTCGTTTTGACTTTCGGTGTTTTGAAAAAGGATAAAGAGGAATGTGATTAAATAGAAATACACAAAAATATTTATATTTACCACACATGATAGGTTATGGTAGGGGATGGTCGAGCTAACCTTGGGAGACCCCATGTCTCCGAAGTGCTGCCTACATAGCCCATTGCACAAAGCAAGGAGGGGCCTCGATCGATGTAGTTCTCCTTAGGATCGTGGAGAGGCGAATTCTGTGCAATTTGGGTACGGTTTAGGCAATTGGTCAAGTTGGTAAAAATATTAAGATTAGTAAAGGTAAGGTTGATGGTGTTGGTAATGAATTGGTGATGTTGTAAAAGGTATAAGGGAAGCGAAAGTTAGCCTACCCAAGTAGTAGGGAATCATGTCCTGATTAAGGTCAACACACAATCCTAGATGCGAGGCAAAGCAGAAAGAGTGCTCCGTAGATGAAGAGAGCTAAACAAACCACACCACGTAGAACGAGCTTGGAGCCCTAGGTACCGTGCATAGACGAGAAGTCAATAGGTGAAAAGAGTCAGTGTGATCACAATATATCGAGCGTACATTACGTCCCTTGAGTCAAACAAATGGTGAGGTGAGGTGGATGGTATAGCCGAGGTACGAGAACTTATTACAAAGTGAGTGTTCTACGAAAGAGAACCTACCCTAAATAGACAAGTCCATGACTCAAAAGTTCTTTTGAATGAGGCTTTTATTTTATCAATGTAGACCGATCGATGCGGAAGTCTACAAGGGATATTGATTGTATTATTCTTGAGGTCTTCACGGCCGATCAATGCGAGAAGCTTCGATAAAGGTCGACTGTGTATAGCTGTCCTTCGAGGGAGCAATTTATTTATAGTAGCAGTATATGATTTTAATGCATAGCTGTCCTTCTGGGGAGCAAATATATATAATAAGAAAGAATAGTTCGGCATATAGCTGTCCTTCGAGGGAGCAAATATATATTTAATTTAGATGACTAGATGTTCTTTTGGCGTGAAGCATCTAGTTTAGTAGGAAGTTTGACTCAAGAAAATCCCATAAGAATACGGCTTATTTTAATACTTTGAAGTCATGGACTAGACTAAAAAGGGGAAGGCATCATCAAGGGGAGGTGAGAATCAAACTATGTGAGCTTGATTGTTATTATGAGGTGTAGGAAACAGAGTGTATGTAGTGGTAAGTGAGCTCAAGGGACGAGCGGCAGGTAGATAAGAAGTGATATAACACTAATTTCAACAAAGAGAATGGTCGAAGATGCAAGGCATTATGGGGTTCAGCTCAGTTTACCATTGCTTAAGCTAAACGATAAGTACCAGATCCATAGGTGTGAGTGATTATATAAGGCCCAATCCAATCGGGAGCAAATTTTCCACGTTTGCTCTTTTCTAGTTTGGTTACATGTTGATTCTCTTTGAGGACAAGATCACCAACCTTAAAGGTACGCTCATGAAGTCGCTTATCATAAGCACGTTTAATGCGTTTTTGATAGATTTGAAGGTGATCAAGAGCTGTAAGACGGCGTCAAAGAAGCTCCAATTGGGCTAACCGCTCTTGGCGGAAATCATCGCTGGTGAGAATATCCCAAGAGATATTCTAAGGGAGGGTATTTGTATTTCGAGAGGCAAAACAGCCTCTGCACCGTATACCAAAGAAAAAGGTGTGGCATTAGTAGAGGTACGAATGCTAGTACGATAAGCCCAAAGGGCAAAGGGAATGTGATCGTGCCAATTTCTTCCTGATTCATCGACAACTTTCATGAGGATTTTGGTTAGTGTTTTATTAGAGGACTCGGCTTGCCCATTGGCTCAGGATAGTAGGGTGATGAGAAACTAAGTTTGATACCAAAGTTGTCGCAAAGGTCTCGCAACAACTTGTTTTTGAAAGATTTTCCATTATCTCGTTATCGTGCGATGAGGAACACCAAAACGATGATAATGTGGTGGTTAATGAACTCGACAATTTTTTTTTTTTTGATTGAAATGAGTGGAATAGCCTCCACCCATTTTGTGTAATATTCGGGCACGTGATTATCCAACGGTGACGCTGTGAAGAGGTCGGGTGAATCTCACCAATAAGGTCTAAACCCCATCAGAGAAGGGCCAAAGATCTCGAGCGACCGAGCGGGTGGCTAGGAGTATGTCAAGGTCAGTATGTTGTCGACACATAACACAACGCTTAACATATTCGTAGCAGTGTTATTGAGAGTAGGCCAATAATAACCAAGGCGAAGGATTCGCTTTGGCCACTGGCAAGGGCCGCTAAAATGTCCACCACAAATACCGCATGGACTCCGCTGATGGTATGAGTGGCCTCCGCGCCTAGCTAGACAAAAAGGAGGATGCCATCAAAGCCACGTTTATAGAGGAGTCCCCCATGACAACATAACGCGAAACA
The DNA here is from genome assembly GCA_018340775.1 of Taxus wallichiana var. yunnanensis. NCBI lineage: Eukaryota > Viridiplantae > Streptophyta > Pinopsida > Cupressales > Taxaceae > Taxus > Taxus wallichiana. The sequence goes on along the minus strand of CM031234.1, from coordinate 735,468,775 downwards.
CTTTTAAGAAAAGCACGCTTGCTGCTTACTAGTAAGGTCGTGGGAGGACAGAGATTGTAAGGTAGTCGTGAAATTGGTGGTACCAAGTATCCCGCGAACTAGTAGACACACAGTGATTTATCATACAAACTACCGGGGTCAATAGATGGGGCAAAAAGTTGTGACCACAACGAATAATTCGAGTCAACAGGCGCAAGGGAATTTGCGAGGCTAGGCAAGCCATAGTGTCCGCAAATTTGTTAGGGAGCGGGAATGGTTTGATAGAATAGTGAGTAAATAAGGCTAGAAGTGAATCCACGTAGTGTTTGTATTTTTGAAGTTCCTCATTTTTGCATTGGTAGACGCCCATAACTTGATTGACTACCAATCGAGAGTCACCAAAAATGTTGATAGATTTGATGCCTAAGTGTAACAAACTGAGACCTGTAACAAGGGCCTCGTATTCCGCCGTATTATTAGTGCAAGGGAAATCGAGTCGGAATGAAAGAGGCATAGGTTCAGCGTCGAGAGGAATGAGAACAACGCCGGCTCCTCCGCCGCTACTGGCATTTAGATCCATCGAAGAAGAGGGTCATTGGGTACGACTCCTCCGTGAGGGAAAGAGTAGCGATGAGTTCGCTCGGAAATGTGAAATTGGTAAATTGTTCCCCAGGTAAAGGAGCTTCCGCAAGTTGGTCTGCGATGGTTTGTCCTTTGATTGATTTCTGGTGGACAAACTCAAGGTCGAGGTCGGCGAGAAGCATGAGCCATCTGGCAATGCGTTGGTTCAGATGAGGTTTGGCATACATGTAATGGATGGGGTCTCAGATTGGTGATGACGAAAGTCTTGTGATTTAGAAGGTAGTGTCGAGTTTGGTGGCCACGAATGATAGGGCAAGGCACAATTTTTCTACATGTGTGTACCTAGTCTCATAGTCCACCAAAGTACGACTTATATAATAAACGGCTTGTTCGCGATTCTCGTGAGTCACGATGTGCAAGCATGGCTCCTACAAATATGTGGTCGGGCGGAAAGGTAAAGGTAGAAAGGGCGGTCGCCTTGGGGTGGGATAAGCACGGTGGTCGCAAGAGATAGGATTTGAGAGCTTCAAGGCTTGGTGACATTCTTCGCCCATCGAATGCAATATCCTTTTAAGGAGGTGATGGAAAGGTCGACACCGATCCGAGAGTCGGGAGATGAAACGCTCGGATAGATCGAGCTTACCTTGTAAACTACGCAATTGTTTGAGATTTTTGGGTGGGGGCATTTCTAGGATAGCTTTGACTTTAGATGGATCGACCTCAATGCCACGCAAAGAGACGATAAAGCCAAGAAGTTTTCCCAAAGAACACCAAAGACACATTTCTTCTGGTCAAGGCGATGTAATATTGTAACAAAGCATCAAAAATAATGGTTAAAACATCGAGATGTTCACTACGATGTTTAGACTTGCACGAGAAGATCGCGACATATAATCTTCAAGGATAGTGTGCATAATGTCATGAAAATGTAGGTCATAGCCCGCCGATAGGTAGCACCAAAGATTCTTAAGGCCAAATGGCATGACACGATAATGTAAGGTTCCCAAGGAGTTATGAAGGAGCTTTGTGTTGATCGGCAGGGGCAACCAAAATTTGGTCAGATCCTCGAAAAGCCATCCATGAGAGAGAGCATCTCATGACCTGCAGCTTAGATCAACAAGTTGGTCAATGCTAGGTAAGGGGAAGTCATCCTTAGGGCAAGCGAGGTTAAGATCCCGAAATGCAGGCATATCCGAAGTCCCCCGCGCTTTAGTGATGTACGATGTTAGAAATCCATCGAGGATAGTCAATAGGCAAGATGAAGGAAACAGAAAAGGAGTCGCTGAGCTCCTTTTGACCAAGAGAGCAATGCGTGGATGCATTTTTCTCAATTTCTTTTGACTGGTTTGGAATCGGGTTTAGGGTGATGTTATGGACGGCAATGGTAGGATCAATTCCCGCATGTCAAAGTAAAGACCATGCGAAAGCTTGTCATGAGCACGAGAAAGGTAGTAAAGGCGGCTTGTTCTCGATGTGTTAAGGGATTGTCCAATCTTCACAATGTGAGGATCCTCCTCCGTGTGGATGTTGATTTCTATGGTAGATCTGCTCAAAGATGGTTTGGGTTTCGATGGTAAGGCTCGGCTGAATATAAGAATCATCCGCGCCAAGGTAAGTGAGGATGGAGTCATCATCATCCCGGCATTCAACAACATTAATCAAAGGCGAATCCTCTTCGATCATGTCCGGATACGTAAGGGGAAGAGAAGATGGGTCCTCATTATCGCGCTGATAAGTGAGAGGACCTATGAAGATAGCATTTATGAAAAAAAAAGTTAGGAGGGATGGATTCAGGGTCTATAGATTCTCAGTGGGTGATGATGGCAAAGTGGGTGATGATGGTTTGGGTAGGGGCGACGCCTTCTTTCTTCCAGATACAAATGACAGAGGTGTCTCCCGTGTAGGTGTTTCGGGAAAACCGAGACCACTACGATCATTATGTTTACGGGTAGTCACGGAATGAGTGTATGTCGGCCTTGTTCAGTAAAGACCAAAACCAAAGCCTTCCACGCACAAAGAGTCAAGAAGGTGAGGGATGAAACGACGATTTGTCAAGTATTGAAAATCGATCGAAGGGAACCACACCAAGAGGAGGTTCAGGGGTAATGGAGGATGCGCCAACACCCCCATACGTTAGGTTAGTGCGGCAATGGGGTGGTCCGTAAGAGATTATCTCCCCACGCGACGGTCGTAGGTGGGATGTGCATGTAATTGTCCATACTCCTCGCGGGTAGGGAAAGAACTAACGTTATATAGGCGGTACTCCCCAAACAGTAAGGCGCTGAAAACATCTACTAAGGGGTCGAGGTTGGAATGTTAGTCATGGGAAGGGAAGTGGTTTTTGCGATGGTGGTTTCATCACCAAGGCGTAGGCGCGGCTGAGGTGGATGGTTGAGGTACATTCAAGAGGATGGTCAGGGTTGAATGTATGGGTGTCTTGATTGGTATAAGCACATCGTTAGGGCGGTATAACATATCAGCAGGTTTTAAAGGGGGAGGGTCACTTTTACTGGTGCAGGACTTCCCTCGTACTCAAATTTTATGCATCTATGTAATGTCGAGGGAACGCATCCCATGGCTCGATCCAAGGACGACCCAAAGAATATATTATATCGAACTCTCCCTCCAAGACATAGAAGAGTTCGGGTAAAGTACGTGGTCCTACCCGAATGTTGAGGATCACGGTGCCTAAGGTAGAAGTAATAGCTCATCAATGACCGCAACATGATGGGGTCGGCACACATGCAACTGTAGGGATATTCATTTGTTGGAAGGCTTTTCAAGAGATGATGTTTAGGCTAAGCCCCCACAATCATAACCCGACGTACTCGAATGTCCCGACGTAAGCGAGATGAAAAGGGCAGGGTCGTGGTCTTCTCACTACAAAGTCAACAATTTCATCTTCGAGAAACCGATCACAGCAAATTGCTTGTTGTATGAGACGTATGGTTGGGGAATGGGTTGTTTGGTGAGAGAAGCAACGTGATCGGGTGTTAGAATGGAGGCGACAGTGGGTTTCATTAGGTAAAACCTCTATCCTCAAGGATCTCAACGAGAGCTTGTCGATGAGATTCAAGTCCGAATGAGATCATACAAAGGTCATTTTTACGGTGATCGGTGAAGCCGTTTAATCATATTTCGGTGGGCAATGCCATTAGAGACGGATAGGCGGGTCCGCGAATGACCACTTTAGGTGGTGGTGCAATCGATGTTCGACGGAGAAAGAGATGCCGCAGTGTGTTTTCTTTTGCTTTCCCATTGTTTTTCTCCCTCGAGCAATGCGACACTAATCATATTAATCTCGTAGACCCGAGATGAGGAAGATGGTCAGATAACTCATGGTCTTCAAGAGGTGGGGTCAGAATAATGATAGATCTTGGTGAGGCGGGGACAGATGGTATAGAGAGGGAATGGAAACTAAAGGTCTCTCCCTTCGTAAGTTGTCTTTCTTAATCTTTCTATCCGGGAGAGGTGACTCGACGAAGGATGGTTTTTAGAGCTTTCATCCCTCCACATCATGTCGTGTGCGGTGATAAGCGCAGATTTTAGACTCATCGTAACCCATAGGTCGGGGTTTAGACGGGTCATAAGGTCTAAGTGGAGGTAGGGAAATGGTCGCATTCTCCACCAACATAGCAAGGATTTTGGCGTAAGATCCTTTGAGTGGGTCAAAATCGGAAGAGGATGAGGGTATTGGTCAGGCGGGTTTTGGTAATGTTTGGGCATGATTGGTTCGCACGGGTGGTGGTTTAGCCGAGGGGTGTTGATACGTGGTTTTTACTAAACGTGATTTCTTTGGCGCAGAAGCTATGTGGGATGATGAGGCCGCAGATGATGTGGTATCAGAAAACAACCACGGGAAATAGGAGTGACCGAAAACAAATCTTTTGATGATGGAATTTGTTTAGGGTCGATAGTGGACAGATACGCGAGTGACGGTGTTGCTATACCCTGAATTTCTCGTATAGGTGCGGAAGGCGAGGTTGTTTTGAAGAAAACGCAGGAGGTATGATATATTGATGTAAGGTAGAGGGATGGGGTCCCAATATGGAAGGTAGGTATGACGATGATGGTTTTGATTGTGATAGGGGCACGGATTGAGTTTGTCTCCTAGGTGGCGGGACGGATTTATTTTTGATAGATCGATTCGCTTAGGCGGGTGCGTTAGACTGGGCATGGGTGAGGTCCCAAGCGTAGGGGAAGATCTGGTTAAGTTGATAGAAGTGGACGGGGCATTTGGTAGAGGTGAGGGGGGTGAAGGTGAGAACAGGGGCATTTTAAGCTTCTGTAAACACTTCGGGTATATGGTGGAGACATCAGATCACCATTTGCATTTGAGTAGAAAAAGGGGTACTCAAACGCTCCCATAGGGCCCGTCTATCTTCCGTGGAATGACAGCCTCCAGTGTGATTTGTAATTTTTGTACGGAAGAAAGGTGGGTCAGTAATTCCACCACCGCGGGTGTGACACAGGGGTAGATGAGGCACCGTATCAATAGATGTTAAGAGGTCAACCTAGTCGTTGAAAAGATTTAGGCGATGAGGGACTAATAGGTAGAGGGCGTGCTTCGAGGGGATCCGTCATGTTTAAAGAATGTGGTGATGTCAGTGTAAGAGATTTCTCCTAAAGGATGACAAAAGGAGTGGCGAGCCTCCTCTGTGCAGCAAGAGAGCGGTAGAAGGGGACGTTTGGGAAATAGATAAATTAGATAACATCCGCCTCACACCTTGAGGGATGTGGTGTAAGAAGACTCATCGATGAGAAGAGAAGTCCGGGCAGTTAACTCTTCTATGGGTAAAGGAATGATTTCACTTTGGCTTGATGGTGGTGAAGGAGGTTCAGACTCCTGTGTTGGTGGAGAGGCTTGATTCAAAAAATTTTCAATAGAGGCTTTTGGCTGAGAATCGAAGACTGCATGGATCTCATGAACACTCTCCTCGGCTAAGATATCTTGGTTTACGTTACTGTTGGACGAGTGATTCGGGAATGGCTTGTTGAAAATTTTCAGATTTCGGTTAGCAGGGGCGTTAGGATTATCGAGGGTTATATCCCCTGCATCAACCATTTCCTGCACTATGTTTTTCAACATCTTGCAGTTTTCATGACTATGTCCTTTTACGCGGTGAAAGTTACAAAAGTCATTTTCTTTGTACTCAGAAGGTATTACATGGGGTGGAGTCAAACCCAGAGTGAGGTTTAACAGGGGGCAAGGTGATAGCCCCAGCTTTGAGCAATTTCTCCAGGATGACGCCATAAGTTTCTCCCAAGGGAGTGTAATTGGTGGGCTCGGCTTTGTACTTATAAGTGGTTTTCATGAGTATCGACGGTGTTTGAGATTTGACCATTACCGCGTGGGACAGCTCCTTTTGATTTAGAAGAAGTGGACGCGTGAGGAGTGGTGGTGTTTGGCTTGTTGGTAGAATCAGGAGTTCGAAATTGGGGTTTTTGTTACGCAACCGCAATTTCTCTTCTTCTAAGGCTCGAATTTCTAGTTTCCGAGCCATGGTAAAGGCCTCGCGAATGTGCGGAAAGTTTGAATTGGAGGGTAGGGGAGATGAGCTTAGCGCAGCCCGCGTAAATAGTTCGATAAGTTCGGCTTGAGGCAAGGCATACGTAAGTTGGTTGATAAGGCCCCGCCATCGTCCAACGAAATCTGCGATAGATTCGTCTTCAAATTGTCGGATGGCATAGAGGTCGGTGATAGATACTTTCTTGGCAATGTTAATGGAGAAATGATCCAAGAAAGATTGGGCTAGTTGGTTAAAAGAGAAGATCGAGTGCTGGGTTAAAGCACTGTACCACTCCAAGGCGGGTCCTGATAAGGACATGGGGAAGGTGCGGAGTAACAAGGCATCATCATGGGCAATCAAATAACAAGCATGTCTAAATGATCGCAAGTGTTGTTGAGGATCCTCTTTACTGTTAAAACGAGTAAATTTTGGCAACTCCCATCGAGGAGGATATGAATGAAGGGGGACAGAAGGGTGAATGGGCTCCTGACAAACTTGCTCGTATGTCAAGGCGCTACGACTTCCCAAACAACAAAGCCTCCAGTTTTGCATTTTGTCCATCATTTGTTTGATGAAATCTGTGGTCGGGATGAGATGATGGTGCCACTAAGTGTTGATAAGGTAATGGAGGATGTTGGAGCAAATGTAATAGGGATGTCCCATATAAGGTGTCGAGGTTAATGGATACGTGTATGGGAATGAAAAGGTAGGCGGAGCTTGAGAAGGAAAGCTCGTGTGAATAGGTGGCAGAGAGTAAGTCATGAATGGAGTGGTCCTCAAAGAGAGATGAGGTAGGGGCAATGGTGGTAACGATACGTGGGGTCCAAGATTAACCAAAGGAAAGCTAATCGGGTCGTATGAACCTCTCAAGCCGCCGGATCGGGAGACGGGGCTAGAGATGCAGAAGTAAGGCAAAGTTGTTATCGAGGAGGAGTGGGAGCTAAATGAGCAGCTATACTAATAGGCATGCCAATAAGGAGCCGACCATCAAAGCGTACGGTCAGGGGCATGAGACAAATAGTATTGACAAAATACTGGGATTAGCATCCGTAAATTTGGCAAAGTCCTTGTCTCCTACAGAATTTGGGGATCTCACCGTGTCCGTAGGGTTCCCTATAGAATGTGAAGGGGGTGATTCAGCAAAGACACAGCAGGCATGTGAAACCATGGCGGCGGCTTGCTTCCGAGTGATGACAACCATGGACAAGAACACACAGAAAGTTTCAATCTATCAAGAACAAAAACAACCTCGTAATGATGAATTTGGCAAGTCATGCTGGTTTGTCGTGGGCGATGAAGACAAGAATCGATATCGGTTTAGTAACCGGTGTCGGTCACAGAAAACGACGCCGGTCCCTTAACCGATGCCGTGTCAAAAGTCTAGGATAAGAAGATATAAAAGGCTGCTAATTTGATTTTTAGCAACGTTGAGTATATTTATCAACTTATTGATCACAAAGACAAAGTATGACAGAAAACAGAATTTGAAAACAAGCAAGATGCACACGCAAATCCAGAGACTAATCCTAGGGTTAATTTTAGTTATCGTGGGCTTATGCCTTTAGACGTAAGATGATGTCGTAATCCTAAACAACAAGACCTAGGGGAAATGTCAAGTTTGTTTTGGCTTATAAGGTTACCTCAATCGGTGAGGAATACCGCGGAAAAGGGGGATGTTTGAGTCATGTTGTGTTAATTGTGAAGTGATTCGGTATGTGTCAGTGCAAAGAAACTAGGTTAATTTCCGTCAATACCGTGGATATCACCCCCACGTGTACGACCTGTTACTTAATCTATGTTCACTAGAATTGAAGAACAACAAGCAGGAATGCAATGCATGTGTTTTAAACCCAAATCGAAAATTATGTTCGATGAAGCAAGAGAGATGACTTTCACTAATGCGAAACTAGGAAAGCAAGACAAATTCTTTACGAAATATATAACAAAAGCAAAGAAAAAAAATATGCTTCCTAAAATGAAAATAAGCAAGAGAAAGAAACCCAAAATGGGTCCCACCGGGCGTGCCAAAATGTTTCACTCTGAATGTTTCACTCCTGGGAATAGAGTTGCTTCTATCCTTTCATTCCTTTTAGAAACAGATGAGGTTAGGGTTAGGAGGAATACCTCGTTGAATGTCGAGATGGTGTGCGCGCATCAGTAGAGAAAGATCAGCCGATCATGAGAACTCCTTTTTGTCTCGGGAAGGACTACCTCGCAAATAAGAACACAAGACCACAAGATTTTGATTAAACAATAAATGAGGAAACTCGCTTGGGCCCAGAAATATAAAACTTCCTTTCAAGGTGGTCACCTCTCGCTAATATGAATTAACACAAAAGACTCGCAAAATATCAATTAAATTGTTTCGTTGAACCGGGTAGGGAAAGGCTGGTTTTCTCGTTTTGATCGAGAGAACCGATGCCGTTAATGCCGATCGATAACCGATGCCGTTACATCGATAACCGATACCGGTGGGTTCTAGGATCTTCTTGTAGCTAGCTATGGTGTTTGTAATGGCTGGTTTATGGATGATATTAGGAAATGAGATGATTAGAGGGATAAAAGAATGACAGTTAGATGCAATGGCACGTTGGGTAGTGGATTCAGAAACGGATTTAGGAGGACTGAGATTCAAGAAGCATAAGAAATGTTATAACAGAGGACATGCAAGATGTGACTTACTGGTTTTGGCGAAGATGCAAGTTGATATCCTCTACTGCAAGCACTTCTGGTTTCTTTACTCGTCTCTGCTCTGATCAAGTGAAGATCTCGACTCGCTCCTCGCAAATGCTCTCGCTGATCCAAAATCCTTCGACTGATCTCCAAAATGAAATTCCGATCCGTTGTTTTGGTTTGGGGAGCCCATTTACAGGGAACCGATGGCGGTTGCGTAACCGACGGCGGTCGAGTAGGAACCGGCATCGGTAAGGAAAAAGTAGGCTATTTTTAGTAAAATAGCCCACCTTCCCCGCTTTTCTCCCGAGAGATCGGGCCATGGGCTTGGTCAAGTGGCTAGAAGGTCGGCTTTGGGTGCGAGTAAGGAGGCATTAGTTATGGATGTGAGTCTGACCAAGTCATGGGTCCTTAATTAGGTTAGTTTAGGTTAGGGCTAGGTCATGATGAGGTGGCAAAGTGAGGTGGCGGGTAAGGTGATGTGGATTTATCAATTATAAGGTAATTAATAAATAATTGTGTAAGGTTTAGGTGATGAGGTTAGAATCAAGTTCTTGTGTTGTGGATTTGATTTCAATTTTGTTTAGAAGATTTGGATCGGATAAAAACATTCAAGTTAGTTTATTTGATTAATTGTTTAAGCAAGCATAAAATTAGATTATTTGGATTGAATTCACATTTTCAGTATCCATAACCCACAATAGAAAGGGAATTGGACATTTCAGATTTAGAATCAAGAATTAAATTTGAGTGCATTCTAAAATTAATCTGTGAATTTTTAAAATGGATTTGTAATAGATTCAAGATATTCACTTAAGTTGAGAATTAAGGATAATTGATTTATCTAGAAAAGTTCAAGGATTAGGGTTTCAAGAATTCCCAAAATTGTTAATACTCTTAGTCAGTTATCAAGTTTTTAAATTTGAGAATTTTTCTAAGTACTACTTCAAAAAAAATAGTACCATTTTCGATTAGATTAGTTTGGTATCGAGCTAGTTTAGCTCCATATTTGCTTTCAAAAATCTGATTAATAGAGTGATTGCTTCAAGATTGGTACAGCTGGTTCATTTTGTGTGAACAAGGTACAAGTGCACTATGAGCAAGATGTCTATACAAGTGAAGCTTGATGAAGTTGAAGCTTATAATCACTAGATCCATAAAGATAACTCTCTCTTACGATCAATGTATTACTCCTTGGAAGAGGATAATGCTCACTTGAAATCAAAACTGCAAACCAAGGATGAGATCTTGGCAAGGTTACAATGTGGTGATCGAGAAAAGAAATACCTTCAACTTCAGATGCAGAGACCATGGCAGATGATTGCACTATAAGTTGTTCACCACTGGAATATTCTTCTTCCTCCCATTTGGTTTCATATTTAGGTAATGAAGTCTTTAGTTTGTTTGAAAATCATACTAGAGGCATTGGATCCAAATTATTAGATAAAATGGGATTTGATGGAAGAGGCCTTGGTAAAAATGGCCAAGGCATTGCTAACCCAATACAGGTCAAGAATCGTCCTAATTTTACAAGTTTGGGTTTTCCTAGTGCGGAATGAATATTGGAGAATGCTCCAAGAACACTGATGGAAGAAAAGCTTCTGAAAGTAAAGTGAATACCCCACTAGTCCTATAAGAAGATTTTGATCAAAAAATTTGTGCTTCGTCGTCACAGGGAAGATATGGTAAGAAAAAGCAACGAAGAGGTAATGAGATTCCACCTCAAGTTTCTTACCATAATCATAAGCACAATAAAACTTCGATCCACTTTTTTAGCTTAAGAAGTATGGTTATGATTTTTAGAAGATGTGTAATTCCTTTCCATGTACTTTTTGGGTTGTATAATCATTTTGTGGCTGATGTTGCAGAGAAAGGACATTGATGAAGAATTTGATGTCGTTCGTCATCAAGAAAAAGAAAATCGAAAAACCAATCTCATCATGTAGAGTCGAGAAATGGTAGATTGAGTTCCTCATCCCGAAAAGAAGGAGATTAAGAGGAATTTTTGTGCTCATTTCCAGGAATGGGCACCGGTGGAAAATTGCTAACCGCATCCATCTCGGACATTAGAGTTATAGGCAAGCCAAAGATGGAATGGAGGCCTATTGCAAAGGCAAAAGAGGTTCCTAATCCACCACCATTGACAAGTCAACCTGGACTAGTAATACCTGAAAGTGAAAGTCCTTTAAAATGGGTAAGTCAACATTTTTTCAATTATATATTGCATAATTCAGATTGATGAATAATATGCAATATTTTTTTGGAGATTAGATTTTGTGAGAAAATGCTGAGAGAAAGGTTTACCATACTCAGTGGATTTTCTTACTTAGAAAATTTGATTAATGCTCCAAACATATCTCCTAATCAACTTGTGAGTACCTATTATATCTTGGATACAATATTTAACTCATATAAATCTTGGAGATTGATCTGCCATTTGTGCAAACATTAGAGTTCATAGGAGTCAGCTCGAAACTTCATTCTATGTAGAGGCATTATGACCGTGTAATAGAATGTTAGCTAAATCATTGTTAACATATGACACCCGTTACAACCATCGGGAATTTGTTCTGTGAAGAGGCCATCATGTGCATCTAGCAGAATGGTACCTGATATTGCTTGTCAACAAAAGGAGCTCAAAATATTAGCTCAGAAGGTCATTCAGTGTTAAGGCATTGTGAACACACATTTGAATGATAGTTTATCAAGATACTTAACATTTGATGACAACGAGAGGTGTTGATGTCTACAAGAGACTTAGCACTACACAATGGAGGCTTGACTACAAGATGGAGGGAGGTTGAGGTCTGAAAAGGGACAAGTCATTGTCCATCATCGACATCGATCAATCATAGCTCTAATTAACATGGAGTTCCTTCAAACTAGTTTGGATTCTATGGAATCAAATCAGATCTAGGAGTTGTGTTATAGAGTAAAATAATATCCTTGTTGTCAGATATCTGGAAGCTTAGCACCGTAACACGTAGTAGGAGCATTGAAGTTTCATTCAGAAACTTAGCACCATACAAATGTGAGCGTGGAGGTCTTCTTTGAATATCAGAGTGGCGTAGCGGAAGTGTCATGGGCCCATAGCCCACAGGTCTAGGATAAGAGAAAATTTGTCGAAGTGAGAAGGTTACAGGAGAAGAGACCAAAGGGTCTACTACAACAACACTTCCGAGGTGGCAACAGAGTTTCCAAATTCAAGACAAGATGGTAAAATGTTCCAATATAAGATTTTTGGGACAAAAATCCTTTCTCATTGGGGAGGTGTGATCAGGGGATCATTTTTGATATCAAAACTTCCCTAAAATCCCTAAATTGTGTTATTGCAGAAATATATTTTCAAGAAATTTCACGACTATAAGAACATGAAAAATAGACATTAGGAGCTCTAGTTATGTCCAAAGTCAAAGGTCACTAAGGGAAAGTCAACTCTAGTCAACAACTCAATAATGGACCAATGGCAAAATACGACAACTAGTGAAAAGGAAAAGGGATTCGTTTGTTGGTTTTTGACCTCCGGTCTTCGACAGGCATAAAAGTTGGTGGTTGAACAAGAGGCTCAAATTTTTTAACGGAGGGGAGCCCGACCGTGTGTGGACTAGTTTGTTATCACCGACGTGGTGGGTCCACAAGCCACCACGTGGCTTGCCACCACTTAGCCATATTTCATTTTGAATATCATAGTATTATATGGTATTTTATATTATTCACCATGTTACTATGTTATTTCAATTTGTAATATTGAGAATTGATCGAGTTTATTATACTCGGTATTATTTCCACAATGCTCGGGATTGAATTATATTCCATATAGTTGGGGATTTACATTATTCTCTACTACTTGGGAAACCAAATAACTTAGCCCATATGGGTGGTCCAACCACATGACTCGGAAAATTAAACACATGGCTTGGTCAACAACCAACGGAACGGCAGTGCATCAACAAACCAACAACCACTCGGCCGAAGAACAATGCAAATGACTCGCAGTCCAACCAATAGCTCAGCCAAGCATTGGTTCATTCAAAAAAAAGGAGGAGGAGATGTGGCCATAGCCACATAAACATAGGGGCCTTACCCCATTTAAAACCTCCAACCACGACTACCTCCGCTCAATGTGGGATATCTCACCCACATGCAAATCCGACCCTTGCCAAAATAATGTCACTGGGATTTGACCCCAATACCTTCGCTCCCAAGAATCATCTACCAAAAGCTCAGCCAAGTGGCTCGAATGGAGTAAACAAGGAGCTTGCTTGTATATAAAGAGCTCTAAGCTCTATGTTGAAGAAGGAGGGTCAAGGAGGATAAGGAGCAGCAGTGATCATCAGGAGTTTTGAGGCACTTAGAGGTGGAATCAAGACTTGATGTAAAAAGAAAAGTTGCTTGAAATTCCGAGACAAAGACGATGGTGGTATTATTGTCTCATGAATTTCTATATATTTTCCAGTGTAGATATTTTTTGGACGTAATTGCACAGAACGAGCACTAGGAGTAGGCAAAGATCTACATTTTCCAACCACTTCTGATCCGAATCAGGCCATGGAGTAAAAGGGAAGTTTTTCAAATTTCCTCTAGTTTCCATAAATGTAAATATATTTTATGTAGGTGTTGTACATTTAAATTTGTAGACATTTTTGAACGTAATTACACAGGAAACGAATAAAAGAAACACTTTAGGAGCCACAGATCATTCTTGGGACAAAATATGATTTTGTGTAGAGTTCCATGGGACAGAGATCAACTCAATTATAGGTATAAAGATATATTAAGTCAATAGTGAAGGGATATTTTACTTCATTGGGAAATAATAGATTGATTCTCTTTTCGAGAATCTGGAGATGTAGCCTTCGAGTGAACTCCGTTATCAAGTTCTTGTGTTGTGGATTTGATTTCAGTTTTGTTTAGAAGATTTGGATCAGATAAAAACATTCAAGTTAGTTTATTTGATTAATTATTTATGCAAGTATAAAATTGAATTATTTGGATTGAAGTCACATTTTCAATATCCATAACCCACAATAGAAAGGGAATTGCACATTTCAGATTTGGAATGAAGAATTCAATTTGAGTGCATTCTAAAATCAACTGTGAATTTTTTTAAATGGATTTGTAATAGATCCAGTATATTCACTTATGTTGAAAATTAAGGATAATTGATTTATTTGGAAGAGTTTAAGGATTTGGGTTTCAAGAATTCCCAAAATTTCTAATACTCTTAGTCGATTTATCAAGTTTTAAATCGAGAATTTTTCTAAGTGCTACTTCAAAACAAATTAGTACCATTTTTAGATCAATTATTTTGATTATGAATGACTAATGTTAGAAGTTAACTATAAATAACATTAGGAAAATGGAATGGGGACGCTGAAAGGAAGACATAATGAAGTGAAAGTTAAAGGAGTAGAGGAGAAACATAACAAGGAAAAGAGGGGAGGTGAAGAAGGAACCCAGATATGACGGTGACCTTTAAAAATTGTAATATTTATAGAGTGTGGAGTTAAAAAAATTAGGTGGTGGGAGTTTTCCAATAGTACTCAAGTAAAAATACACAATAATTTTATTTATATACATGATAAGGGTGAGTAGAAGTTTCACACGGAAGAATTACATAAGGATTACTTTAATAATAATTATTTTATGTTCCTTTCTTCAAGCTTCAAAGGTGCATTTTCAAATACGCATACAAATGCAATTGCAAAGGAGGACCCATTAACACATTGCATACATTTTCTACATTGCGAGAATTTGTTAGATGTTTGTATGTCCCACACCTATTTCATGCCTCAAATTGTTCCTCCCCAAATAATAGTTTTCATCAAATTGTTGATGAAAGAGACAATAGTTGTAGCTGAGTTGCACCATTACACCAAAAATTGAGTAACTAACATATTCAACATATAGTTAAAAACATATAATAATATTTTTTTAGTTAATAATATGAAAAATAAAATAAAATTTAAGGGTCAATTTCAATATTTAATTTTATTATAAATAAATCTATTTCATTATAAAATTATATTATTTAATTTTATTAAGAATAAATATTATTACAAGTTTTGAAATTAAAAATATTATAATTTTAAGAATAATGTTGTACTACGTTATTTCATATTTAGTCATATGGAGGTGGCGCATAGTCAAAGTCATTAACTGGTTTGTCAGGGGGATAACAAAGAAGTCAAAGTTAACAACTAATAGTGAAAAATAATAGGAGATGTGATGAATGTGCATGGAAACTATTTGAGGGAATGTACATCTATCTTTTTTTTGCTTTCATAATATGTTGAAAACTCAGGTCTTGGCATTGATATGTGTTTCTGTATCAAAAGTTAGAACTCACGTGTGTGGTGAATATTGCATGATTCAAAAGACACCTTAACACCTTAAAATATTCTCCTTAACACCTTGATGGCTAAGAAATGCAATGATGTTTTCGGGTTCAAAAGACACATGTCCACATTGAATGGTAGTCATTAAAAAATTATTAAATACATTGGTGAAGCA
Source organism: Taxus wallichiana var. yunnanensis (assembly GCA_018340775.1). Taxonomy (NCBI): domain Eukaryota; kingdom Viridiplantae; phylum Streptophyta; class Pinopsida; order Cupressales; family Taxaceae; genus Taxus; species Taxus wallichiana. Next base: position 735,453,518 of record CM031234.1, on the reverse strand, counting down.
TGAAATCTCATTTAATGGAAGGTGCGGTGCCTTGGAAAATGGAGTCATTCCTAATTCCCAAAATTATGTTCTTCTTTCCATGTGAAGCACGCCTCCACCATTTCCGTTGGATGTTTGAGGACAATTGGGCATAGGGGAAAACATTAATAAAAAAATCTATACTCCACTAAGCATTGGAGATTTGTGGCAATCCCATGAAATTTTATGTAATGCAATTTTAGTGGATGGGTAATAATAAGTGTGGTAGGAGGAATGTGGCAGGGGCAAAACCAAAAGGTGGGGTATTTTTTCCTTACAATATTTGTGTTTTTCTGGCCTAGAATATGTCATGTTTCATAATTATATGTAAATTAGAGGCAATTTTTGATGGAATTCAAATAAAACTGTGAAATTTCAGATAAGGGTTGTTGAAATTTGTTCAGATTTGAATTCCATTCGAGGTGTTTGTAAAATTTGTTATTCTCTACAACTTTCTTTTGGTAAGGTCATAAAAATTAAGAGTAATTAGGCTACAATAGATTATTACATTTTTTTAACTAAACAATCAACAAATAAATTAAAAAAATCAATAACACTAAAACAAAAAAATCATATATATTAAAAAATCATTAAATCATATACAATTATTAAAACATCATAAATTTAATATTTTCTTTCCTATTCTTGAAACAAATTCAAAAACCGATAAATTAATTATATATCATGAAATCAAAACATTATAATGATTAAAAATTGATGAAGAGACATCATATACATTAAAATAACAACACTTGTGATGGTGACAACCACAAGCCACACATAAATTTATTTGGGAGGGAAACAGAAAAATAGTAAATGCTTTTGGTAGACAAACAGAAAAGAACAACTCAAGAAAGACATATTCAACTTAAAAATTGAAAAACTTAAAACTAAAATCCAATTATTTTTAAAATAAAAGACAAATTTATTAATGTTTTATTCAATTGTTACTAATAAACATTATAAAAAAATGTGTCAAATATTTATAACATATTTATTAGTGAAATACTTAAATTAATCTATAAGTTATAAAATCAAAATTATAAACCACAACACCACCCACAACATTAAACGTACCTTCTCGAGGATATCCATTTATCCATCCTCGTTTTGAGGGCCTTTCCAACCCCCAAAAATAAATTATATTTTATTTATTAAAACTAAATATACCAATATTTTAAAATATATATCACAATATAAAAATTGCACTTAAAAGATTTTAAATTAAATTGTGATACAATTCAAGATATCCTTTCAAAAACCTTTGAATGGAGTTTCCAGATTCAGGGGAAAAGTCCACCATGGATCAAAACTCATCGAGTGAATTGACATCTAGGAACTAACAAATTTTCAGTGTCATTGTTAGGTGTGATGAAACCATAACCCTTCTGCAAGCTGAACAACTTCACCTTGCCACTTTTTTCCCAACCCGGCACCATGGTTCAAACCCCATGAGAAATTAAATAATGATTTTAAAAACCCAACTCAACGCTCGGTGCCTCCGAACAAAGACTAGAGATGGTGTGTCTATTGATGCAAACCGAAGTGAATAGGTTGGGTATATAAACACAAATTTATTGCAAAACAAAGGAGCAATTTTTTTTATAGACCGTTGGATGCGGGGATTCAGGAACATCTGATGCATGGTGAAATATGCAATAAATCTAAAAATTCCCCATTCACTATAAATAATGCCTTGAATGTAATTAGATTATAATATTCCACCTATTGCAAACCCTTACATCTTTTTAATTATTGGGCACTCCACGTAACACCTATATAGAGAATTTAATTAGGGCATAAATAGAAAGAGAAAATCAAAAGGCCAAGTTGATAATGGTGTTTAGAGTTTCGATGAGGTGCATAAACACATTCATGATGTTACAACATTTAAGGAAGCATGAGATAAAATCAACACAATGTATGAAGCTAAAAATCAAGATATAATTATCTACCTCGAAATTCAATTATACATTCTCAAAATGAAATGTGGTGTAAAATTGAGGCCTTTTATATTTCATATTGCAATTTTGAGGGTGTTAATCCTAGCATTGGAAGTAGAAGTGACAAATGTCTCTCTTGTACTAAATGTATTGAGAGCATTTCCCCCTCCTACAAGATATTTGTGACCAATTTGAATGTCATGGGACAAACACTAACATTTAAGAAGTTGGTGAACATGTTGTAACAGAAAGAAACCATGCACACAATATAAGAAGAGGAGGAACATGATCTAGCTTTACATAAGAAAGGGAAAAAACAATAAAAATTTTACAACAACCCCAAAAGTAGAGTAATCAAAAAAATCAACAAGGAACAAATAAAATAAATAATGTATTATTTGTTGTGAAAAAGGACAAGAATTAAGGATATAAAAGGTAAATTGGCAACAAAAGAAGCCACAACTAGAAGGTAACATTATTGATTAGGAAGACAAAAATTATGATGATGACTTATAGTATGCTACATAATCACATGAGGAATCAAATTCATAGAGTTATATGTGCTATGTTGACTTAATTATAAATTGACATATGGTTGGGATAAAATATTGGTCATTTATTTTGAAAAATACATGCAGTAAAATTCATGTTTCATTATGTGATGATAAATCCTATAGTGTCCAAGGTATTGGAAAAATCTTGTTACCTATTAGAAACCATGATTTCCAAATCAAACATGTTTTATATGTTTGGACTCACTAAGAATTTTCTCCCTATCATTCAATTGCTTGAACACATCCCGAAAGTTGATTTTGATGGTAAAGATGATGAAAATAACCAAGAGATCATTTTTTTACATGAGAATCTAACATTGGGAGAATGTTCCATCTTAATTTTTTCCAAGAAATAATTAGGAACTTCTTATAAATGATTTAGACTTAGTAAGGTCATGGCACCAAAGATATGGGCATGTGAGTTTTGGATACTTGTATGTACTCAATCACTACAATATGGTGAGAGGATTTTCTCGACTACGAAACATATAGATAAACTTCCCATTTTTCTAGTAGGAAAACAACATTGATAATCATTTATTAAAAGTAATTTTTGAGCTTTTGGAAAGTTAATTTTGGTGCACATTGATCTTTGTAGACAAATGAGATCTATTTATGTTGGGTTTTAGTACTTTATTCTCTTTGTTGATGATTACTCATGAAAATATGGGTTTACTACCTAAGGACCAAAAATCAAGTCTTTCATATTTCTAAGAAATTTAAAGTGTATGCAGGGAAACTAAAACTAGTGTAAAACCAAAAACTCTCTACTCAATTTGGGGGTACACTAGTAATGAATTCTAAACATCTTTTAAATTATAGGGTATTAAATTTCATCCGAATCTACCTCACATTCCATAGAATAATGGTGTTATAGAAAGGAATAATATCACTATCATGGAAAAGGTGTGTTATATGTATGATAAGTCAGATTTGGAGAAAACATAATAGCTATAAGTAGTAAAAACAATAGTATATATATTGAATATAGTGACCAATACATTTCTTGATCTAATGGCTCCACAAGAATCATGGTCATGGCATAAAATATCTATATACCATCTTCAATTTTGGATGTAAGACAAGTATGCATTCTCCCAAAAAGAAGAGAACAAAACTAGATATGAAATCTAAAAAATACATCTTAGGTTCTGATGAAGAGAGGTTGGGTTATAGACTCATGGATCAAAAAACCAAAAAAATGTATTAATATTGATGTTGATTTTCATGAGAAGAGTGATTCAAATTCAACTTACATAAGCTAACCTAAATAATAAATAATATCTATTGTAAACATAAAAGGTGAGCACAACCTTGATGATGAAAGTGATTATGGGAATTATGGTGATGACCCAACGAGATCAACCACCCATAAGAATAACTCAATATATGCCAAAATGGTATAGTAGTGTGATACGATATGTTAAGTTGCATGGATTCCCATACACATCCACCATTGGAACAAGGAATTAATGTATAATTCAAGATGAGCTCAATTTTTCCTTAATGAGTGTAGTTGTTGAACATGTTGAGAACTCTACAATTCAAGAAGCCATAGGGTCGAAAATTGGAAATATTCCATAAATGTAGAATAGTAGTCAATGATGAAAAACAACACATGATAGCCTTTGGATCTTCCATTTTGAAAGAATTTATTTATTTGGTGACTGATCTTCAATATAAAGTACAAATTAGATAGAATTATTGACAAGCACAAGGAAATACTTATATAAAATGGGTATGCTTAGGATTAAGGAATTACCTATGAGGAGACATTTTCTCCTATGGATAAAATCAAACTATAAAGATGATATTTTCTCTAGCCACTCAGTTTGGTTGGAAATTGTTGAGCCGATAAAATATATCTCAAGGATGAAAACACATAAGGGTTAGGCACGTGGGAACAAGGCACACAGGAAGGCGCGAAAGGTATAGCGAATAGGGCGCGCCAAAGAAAAGGTGGAAACATGACTTAGTTGTTTTCACTGTGTGAGGCTATTTATGGACTTGGAGTACCAAGCACGCAATGATATGAAGAATTGCGGTCCATGCAAGGATATTTTGGGGAAAGTGGAAGTTTGATCACCATGTAGAATTTTGGGCTAATAATAGGATATATACTTAGAGTTAACTTTAGAAGATCTATTATTAGCACTTGCATGCTTTTGTATTCTCTTATAAAGGCACATGGATATTATTTTCATGTTTCCTATTTTGGAAGGTACATCGACAAAGTGAAGGGAAAGTCCCAACCCCTATAAATATCTATTGATTTGCATTGTTTCGAGAGACCGTTGATACCATTTTATTGTAGAGTTATGCTATTGGTTTGTATGAGCACATGACTCATGGTGACATTATCATGATGTATGAAGCTTTTATGTTTTACAGTATTTAATATAATGGATACTATTGGCTAGATAATGGTGTTAGATGTGACTTAATATGACTATTTCAAGGTAAATCTCATTATAGTCATTTTTAGTCAATATTTCATATGGTTTAGATCTAGATCTGTTTATGCACTATGGTGTAATTGATTATCTGTTATGGATCTGAATTATATTTGTAATAATGCTAACATCTTGAAAAAGATACTCTAAAGAGGTACTTGGAACCCTTACACGCTTCAAGTGAGTGCTTAGTCTAGTTTGAGTGATGTGCCAGTGTGCCTTGGGATTTGTGAGTATATTATAGGCTACATCATTGGTTCCTTTTTCAGGACCTCTTTCTCAACTGATTTACAAGATGTTGCATGATGAAGATGTACCGGTTGACCTTGGCTAGTATTGAAGAGTGGTTAGATGATCTAGAAGAAGAGTACGCTCATAGATTTAACACTGGACCTAAGTTTATTGCACGCGCATGGGTTGAGCAGAATTTATATGAGAAGTTTTTTGCTATCTTTTCCATAGAGTTGTATGAGTGGTTTATTACTTATGTGTCTAAGAGGAATTGGAGATTTATCACACTTGTTTGGATGCAAGAATAATTCCAGGCCTTGTATGATGCAAATATGATTTGAACACGCCCTATGGATGTTTGGTTCCGTGGTGTTTTGAACAACTATATTCTTGAGTACGTAGTTTCCACTTACTCTTACCTAGAAGTTGTTGAGTTACATTTCTTATGCGAGCCCATAGGATATTACTTATGTCGTATTCCTTTGGAAATCAAGATCTTGATTGTAACCCCATATTTGGAGAAGAAGCCTATGGCTAGCTAAACCCCACCACACGTGAGGGTAGGATCAGGTTTGGTAAAGATGAATAACCTAGCGATAGAGAGACAAAGAGAGGAAATATGGCTTAATTTTAATGAAGTACATGAGAGGGATCTGATGAAGAAATGAGATATCATGGAAATAATGGTGTTGCGAGAGGGATATGGCTTGTGAAGGATTTGGAGCTCACACAGAGGATGTGGAGCCGGAGAATGCGAACTCCCCATTTGAGAAAGCATGATAGAGAACCCTCTTTGGCTTTGGATGAGGGTGTGTCGATGAAATATTATGGACCGCGGGCATGCATCCGAACTGTCTAGCAACCTAGCCTTTGTGCTTGGTTTTACAAATTCTACGGCAGTTAACAGTAAGCAAGCTAGTGTGAGCAGAGAGATAGATTCAATTTATAGTCAAGTTTAGGAGTTAATCAGAAAGCGTATTCATCTATGGTGGCACAATTGTCATCTATGTTATTTGGGGGACTAGGTTTGAGGAATTGTTTCTAGTGCATCATCGGAACAGAACTTGGGTGCCTAGAATATTGGTATAACATCCGGAAGTAGTGCAACTTTGTAGATCGTGGGAGAGTCTAGTTCAAAGACGATTGTTGGAACAAAAGGCATTGAATCCTCCGGTCCATGCTTCCTACTTGAGGAGGAGGATCAGGGAGGGTAAGGTGGCTTAAGTCTTTGGTAGATCCGGTGGATATGGATGCGGCTAGAAATACAAGCTCTGGGTCTAGTGGGCATGGTCCGCACCAACCTCAACAAATTTATATGGAGATGTCTCTTCATCTTCTAGAGTATAGAGGAATTGAAGATGTAGCAGAGAACGTACATATGTGTGAAATATTGTGGCACACCAAGGGGATTACAGCTCTAGAGTGCAAAGCAAGTCAGTTTGTAACTACATTGTAGGGGCACGCACACATCTGGTATAGAAATTTTGATCCTGATCAGACTTGTGTGGATTATATAGCGTTGTGAGATGCCTTCTTAAAAGAGTTTTATATCCCTAAGTTTGAGCAAAAAAGCATAAGCATGCTTAAAGATATTAAGCAAGTGCACTACTAAGAGTGTTCAGGGAATATGATGCTTGGTTCAAGACTCTTCTATCTAAGTTATCTTATGACATCCATGCAAGCCAACATGCACAATGGTTCATTGGAGGACTGATCACACCTTTTAGAAGAGCACTTTCACATAAGACCTTTACATATCTCATGCAATGCACTTAAAGCAACTCTGCACATTAAGGTGGTAGGAAGTGTAGACACATGAGTGAGCCCATTTTGGAAGCTCAGATTGCAGCAATGGAAAAGCAGTTGGAGAAATTATCTGCTAATTTGGCACATGAGACACGCAATGGAATTTGGTGTACATATTGTGAAGTAGAAGGGCATACTAAGGATAGTTTCCCTCATAAATCAATGCGCTCATTGTTACTAGATTGTGAGATATGTCATTTGGACCATAGTTCAAGTTGATGCCCATTTTGCAGTGCGTGATAAGAAATAACATGTCCTATTACTGCAAGATTTGTAGGTCTTCCACTCATGATACTAAATATTACAGGTTGATTGATAAAATTCATGATGTCATTGATGTTGGGGTGCGCCAGATAGGTGTTGCTAATAACTCTAAGGATAAGGGTGAACATCATGACTATGATCACAATGAGGGGCATTCTAATGGTGGCCATGGTCGAGGTCGAGGATACTATGGAGGATTCCAAGGCTGAGGTCACGGGGTGGAAGGAATGATTTTCCTTGTGGAACTTGTTATACATGTGGATATCCTGATCATTACAGCGTGAATGTCCATAGAACATCATCTGTTCTTTTTGCAGAAAGAACCATAAGTATGAAGAGTGCCCAAACTTATATGAACATTTGAGTAGGAAGCATAAGAAATAAAATAAGGGCACGTGGATGGTTAGAGTATAGCACGTGGTAGAGGACTATAAGATGCCGGTTAGCACTAGACCCCGAGTTGGTACCCGTGAAGATCACTACACACACTCGAGGTTGTGCATGATAGAGAGATTCTTTAATAGAAGCTTATGGTTACTAAGAAGGAAGTATTACATGCAAAATATCTAGATCCTATGCATCAAAATGAGGTTAATCAAGAGACCGTGGAGGTAATTCATAATTTATAGGGTGAGATACAGTGTTTGAAGGAAAAATTGTGAAAGTTAGAACAAAAGAAATTAGTTGAGCTCCATCCAATAGATGTTGATGATTTGAAGGAGGTTTGCAAGATGTTGCGCCAAGAGAAAATTATTCCATTGTTAGGGAACTAGTTGAAGGGAAACACTCCGTGCATTGGGACTAAGCACGAGAGACAAATTTTACATGTTAATCTTCCTCTAGATAGTTTGGATTATGATAAGGAGATTACTCTAAATTTCATTGTTGATGGTTGGATTTTGAGTAACATTTTGATTGACACAGCGCGAAGTGAATGTACTCACTTTGGATGCGTGGGTTCAGATGGGTAGACCTCCATTGCAGCCATCCTCTAATGTGTTGTTCATGGAAAACTAGACTAAGGCCATGCCCATTGGATTTTTAAAAGATGCATCCATTACTATTCAAGGGGCCAAGTTTACTGGGGATTTTTAAGTGTCGAGTACTTATGTATAGACAATTTTCTCGCATTACTTGGGTGCCCTTGGTGTTATACAAACAATGTTGACTCTGTGCTTTAATAAGGGGTATATCAGCTTTGAGAATAAGGAAGAACGTGTCATTATCCCTTTGACATATGGGAAATCTACACCTTATGTAGAGCCCTTAAGTGAAGAAGACTTGAACAAAATTTATGTGTGCACCATTCGAGATCCGGAAGTTCTTGAGCCATCAAAGGAAGGATTTCTCCAATGGGATGATGCATAGTCCATGAGTGATACTACAAGTGTTTCATGTGACAACTGGGCACATGACACTTATGAAATGGTTGGGTGTGAAGTATGAAGTACAGCTGCATATGTTAGTAAGTTGTGCGGTGATCGAGCATTTGGGTAGCACAGGTACCAAAGTACACAGGTGAAGAGAATCTAGAAATATTCCTGCTTCCTATGGAAGTTTAGTGGGAATGTCAAGTGGAAATAAGGAACATGTTAGTGTATACTCTACATAGGATGAAAACGCGTTGGTGGATGGTTCACAGAGATAATATTTTGGAGTGGAGAGCAATAAAGATTACTCTATCTACTATATCTTTAAGGAGCAATGCATCTACTCAGATATATGCATTCCATGGTAATGATCTTGTTTAGCACCACATTCAACAAAGGTGTGAGAGACTCTAGATAGTAGCGCATGAAGCTTTACCACCTTTATTATGGGTGCACAAGCTTTATTTCACCTTGCGAGGCTGCATGCGTGCATGGTATATCTATGTAGAGTTGAATAAAGAGACTAGAAATTGGTAAGAACTTATTGCAGGTATAATTTAGACCTTTGACTATTTTTCCCGAAACCTCTGGTTGAATGATACATTACTAGTTATGAAGTGCTTAACTATGGGGGATAGTGCAAAGGATGAGGATCTCCTTCAGGAGTTGTTAGGAGATTCAGACTTGGGGGTGCATTTTGAAGAGGAAGAAACATATGCTAAACAACTTGGGTGCCTTCCTAGAAAGAGAAAAGGGTAAGATGGTCTATATAGTTGATGATGAAGAGGTTGAGAACTTGGATATTAAGCACACAGATGGTACTGCGAGGTCTTGGATAGTGCAGATGAGAAGGTGTGTGTGTACCATGTGCCTGTGAAGACCAAGAAAGTGAACATTGGAACAAATACTGAACCTAAGGAGGACATCATTGGAGATTATTGGTCGGACTCTGAAGTTGCTAAGATCATTGAGTTACTGCATGACTTCCAAGATTTGTTCCCTAGGGGCTATCATGAATTAAAATGTGTACATGAATCATTGGGAGATATGAAGATAAAATTAAAAGAAGGTGTGCACCCAGTTTGAAACAGGCCTTACAGGATGAATCTAAACCTACACATCAAGGTAAAAGAAGAAATTGAAAAAATGTTAATTTATGGGATCATTATACCCATTGAGGAATCATAATGGGTGATCCATATGGTGATTAACATCAAGAAGGATGGAAGAATTAGATTTTTTGTGTCATAGATCCCTTTCCCACACCATTGTTTAATGAATAAATCTTGGAGGGCGTTGTGGGGTGCGAGATCTTCTCCTTCATTGATGGATTCTTTGGATATCATTAGGAAAGGATAGCTAAAGAAGATCAAGAGAAGACAAATTTCACCACCAAATTTTTTCATACACGGTTATGCCTTTTGGATTAAAGAATGCGTCTGTAGTATTTTCATGCATAGTGGTACAAGTATTTTAGGAGTTTATTCACAAGCTCTTGCAGGTATATCTAGATGATTATAAAATATATGGGCTTGTGAAGGATCACTGTGATAATTTGAGGCTGAAGTTTGAGAGGTTTCGATAGTTGAGAATCTCTTTAAATATTAAGAAGTGTGTATTTTCCACCCCCTTTGGAATTTTGTTGGGACACATCATTTGTAAAGAAGGCTTACTAGTGGACCCTGTTAAGGTTGTTGTAATCTTGGGCTTAGAGGAACCTACTAGCCAAAGTGAGGTGCACAGATTCTTGGGAACATGGGATATTACAAGAAGTTTATTAAGGGCTATGCCAAGATCGCCACACCCTTAGAAGAGTTACTAAAGGGAAAAGGAAAGTTCTACTAGGGCGAGGTGCAATAGAGCATGTTTAAAACACTAAAGGAGAGGATTACTACAACACCTATTTTTGATTTACTTCATGGTCCAAGCCTTTTCATATTCATGTAGATTCCTCTGGCATGGTCATTGGTGCACTACTAGCTCATCCTGAAGAAGGGATTGTCGATCATCATATTTTCTTTTCTTGCAAGAAGTTGACTCAATAAAACAAAATAATATGAAAAAGAGTGTGTGGAGTTGTCTATGATCCAAGAATTCCATAAGTTTTGACAAAGATTTATTAGCTACACCTTTTATCTTTTATACTAACCACATGACACTGAAGTACTTAGTAAATAAACATGTTTTATAGGGGAGAATATGTCGTTGGGTATTGTTATTCCAAGAATTTAAATTTACTGTGGTAGTTAATCCGGGTAAGACAAATTCTAGTCCAAACCATTTATCAAGGATTCAATCAGGAGAGGACACGTAGAGCATTGAGGACACAATGCTAGATGCATAGTTTTTTTGGTTACATTGTGCACCCTTAGACTTGGAGGATATTTTTTTATTTTAATGGACAAGAGTGGCACCCGAGGAATGAAGGCCTTAGAAAATAAAAAACTTGTTATTCACATTGCGCCTTACATGTTGATCAGTGGAGACTTATACAAGTTAGGTCATGATGAAGTTTTGCACCGGTGTGTACTTGAGCATGAGTGTGAAGTAATTATGGAAGTTGCCCATGGCAGTCTTGAAGGTGGACACTACGTAGGGGATTCCACTACACATAAGATTCTCGTAGCTAGCATATGGTGGGAAATGTTATACAAGGATTGTAAAGCATATTGTAAGGCATGTGATCATTTTCAATGCCTTAGAAAGCTTGGGCATAGGGATGAAATGCCTTTGAGGCCTATTACTAGTGCATAACCTTTTGAGAAGTGGGCAATTGAATTTTTGGGCCCTATCTCCCCACCACGTGCAAGACTTGATCACACTATATTATAACTTGTACAAATTATCTTACAAGGTGTTCAAAAGTGACACCTACAAAGGATTACACAATAGCTACGGAAACACGGTTTCTATGGGAAAATATTATTAGCAGGTATGAATGCCCTTTAATTTTAATAAGTGATAGGGGTACTCATTTCCTTAATGAGACTATCAAGATATTATTGGATGAATTTATGGTTACACACCATCGAAAAAACCCTTATATCCCTTAGGAAAATTGAATTATCAAGCCGTCAACAAGCCATACCTTGACCAAAATTTGTGATGTTGGAAGGAGAGATTGTGATGACAAGGTTTCTGTTGTACTCTAGGCATATAGGACAACCTACAAGAGGTTGAATAAAGCAACACCCTTTCAGTTGGTGTTCAGTGTAGAGGTAATTCTACCAATGGAATTCATGTTACCTTCTTTGCGTATTGCACACGCAAGAGCTTTGGCTAATAAGAAGGAATTGTAAGAACATATTAAAAAAATATGCAACTGGATGAGAGGTGCACCATAGCATGATGGAGTTAGAAGTAAGAAAATCTAGGTAGAAGGCATGACATGATAGGCACATCAAGGATAAGAAGCTTGAGGTTGGGAAAATGGTACTTCGTATGATTCAAAGTTTTTGTGCCACCTTGGAAAGCTTAAGGTGCATTGGTTGGGACCATATGTTATCACTTATATACTTTATTTAGGCACTTGTTAGTTAGAGGCGTTGGATGGAACACGGTTTCTCGGTTACTTCAATGGGAGTAGGTTAAAGCCCTACTATAAATAATTCTTCTTGGTGTTTTTAATAAGGAATTATTTCCACTTAGATTATATTTCCTTAATGCATTCCATTTATATGTGTTTCCTTCATCATTGTTATGATTTTTCAATTTATTTCAGTGTTTTGTGTAATAAGTGCACTTGCGCGCAGAGATGATTACTATGTAAGTATTTTCATGCGCGAAATCACACATACCCTTAGTGTGTGGTGTTTTATATATAGGGTTCATTTCCAAGTTTGATTTTCATCTGAAGATATGTATGTATAAAGAAACTTTTATACAGGTGTTTTAGGGAAAGGTGCAGATAGAAAAAAATTGCTCATGAATAAAGATCATAAATGGAAAAATGGACGCACAGTATAACACGAGGTAGGCTACATTAGGGGAAAATAATTAGTGAGAGGTGTAGTGGTGAGGTACTTTAACACATGAGGACATGTAGAAGGAGGTCTATAGCTAAAAAGTAGAAGGCACACCAAAAGGTTATTACCATAACACAAAGATGAGTAGTGCGAAAAGTTATCGAAAAGATGAATTAATGTTGGGGATGGTAGTAGATAAATGTGATAATATATATAAGGACATGATGTGAAGTCATTTTTACCTTTGCATACAAGATATTTCAAGTGATTTGAAGGTGATCGAGCTAGCAAGATGGTGGTGAAGTGTGGAGAGTTTCGAACCAGTTATATCTTGTCAAATTTGTGCATGGGATAATCTTGCACTCCATTGGTGACGTGTTTGAGCAAAGAAGAGGCATGCGGGGAAGAAGATTGATAGTTAGGGTTTGGTTTCGAGCTAGGGCATGTGAAGTTGAATTGTAGAGCTCAGAAGAGGTAAAAAGAACATGCCTTTTTAGTTGATATGGCACCCAAAAGAGCACCTAGAGCTGGTACAAGGGGAAAGAAGAAAAAGGAAGCTAAGATTGAAGTGGAAGATGCCCCCGAAAGTATATTTTCTAAAATGTAGTACCTAGAAGGTGTTTTTATGGGCCATGAATAGGATTCACACATTCACCACTACAAATTTAGTGACTACAACCACAAGAACAAGGATACCAAGGAAGAATTGGAGAAATTACTTGTGGTGAAGACCTTGAAGAGAATAGCAGATGATATGGTGGTTTACGATGATGCAGGTGAGAAATTATTGACCAAGGTAGGATTTTTATAGCTGTATGAGCTCCCATATTTTGGAAAACCTGAGAAGTTATACCAGTGACTCATGAGAATATTCCATCAGGACTTCTTTTATTTTTTGGGCAACGAATGAGGATCAACGCACCTTTGATTAAAAGTTTGATAGTGATGAAGAGTATGGGTTTTGAGCTAAGTAGCGACCTCACTGATAAGGAGGCCATATAAAATATGAAGAAATATCTTGGATACACAAAAGGAGGGCACAAGATGGACATCCCTAAATTGCAGAAGTATCTAGTCATTCAGCAACAACCCATCTCCTGACAAAGCTAAACAATCAAGAGCGTTGGTCCCAGGTAAACAAGGCTTGGCTTCATGTTGTGCGGAAAATGACAGAAGGGGTTGTATACAACTTATCAAATTTCATTGTTGAGATGATTATTGAGGAAGCATAGGAAGGTGAGAAGATCAACTTTGGCACTATACTTCTGTCATTAGTTTTTTTTGAAATTGGGGTGCCTGATGGGCCAAAAGATAATATGTGGGAGTTTCCTAAAGAGAAGAAGTCCTTGGTAGAAATATTTTCCAATTATACTTGTGATGGATCAATGAGTGGACCCTTCAATCAAAGGTCGAAATGTGGTATGAGCACTTACATGCCGTGTTTGAAGAAGAGTGGAGAATACCCAAGGAGTTACCTTCGGTATTGGATAAACAAGTACAATTTTCCATGTACCAACACTTTTGTATTGGGCACTTTGAGATGAAGGATGGAAAATGGATCCCCAGTGCAAGATACCATATGCCTTCACAATGCACTATTTTCAAGCATCTGTACATAGGTTTTCAAACGCACGCCAATTGTTATTCAATGCGATGATGCAGCCTAGAATTTACCGTATAACACCCTAGATGCATTGGCACATCAGTCGCCCTAGACTAAGTGCTCACCCAAAGCGCGCAAAGGTACTGCAGTCCCTCTTTAAGGTTATTGTAGTAGGATGTTAGCATGATGAAAGAAGAAACACATAGATCCATAACTAATCCATCATTCTAAAATGCATACCATATTCAAATTTATGAAACAACAAGCTTAAACAATAATCATGATTGAATCAAGAACATGTACTACTCAATTACACACATAAATGACACTTAGGTTCGACCAATATCTTCCATCTATTAATAAACACAGAAGCTCATTATAGTAATGGAAATCTATCCCGATGGGCGCATGGATCTGATATAGTAATCCAATCATATGCGCATATCTCTATACCTCCATACATCCATATCTCAACCACACTCTACTACTATGTGATTCACATCATATATATATATATATAGGTGTGGAATTTCCCTTCACTGTTTATCTATTTTAGAAATAGACCACATGCTATTAATAGCCACGTGTCATTTATAGGCATAGCCACACATGCAAGTGTGCTATCTATAGACCTCTTATAGTTAACTGGAGTGACAATCCTATTCTTAGCTTGTCTCCATGCAAAACACTTCGATCCGATCCTCCAAAGATAGAAAATTCGTGGCACACACGTCTCTACATTGTTGGTGTGTTCTACACGCCATCTTCTAAAAATAGGTCTTCATGCTCAAAATCGGCTAAGTTCTGAATGCTAAACTTTCCCTCCATGTGCGGGTTCTTCCTGTCCCTCCGCGCCCTTAAACTTGGCCTGTTTCTCCACGCAAACTTCTTGAGTTCCACAAGTGTTCTTTGATCAACATTACCCCACACTAATCTCATTTTCACCCCAACAATGGGTATCTCCAAAAATTAAAGTAAAGAAATAGAAGAATGAAAAGAATAAGAATGAAAGAATGTAGATGAATAAAGAAGTTTTATGAGGTGCCTCTTACAGTACGGGCGGTTGAAGTATCAACTCTAGATACTCTTCCTTTATTTCAGCCTCCAAGGCCTGCCATTCAACAGAGTGCTTTTTCTGAATGTCCACAACAATGGACTCCAATTCATCCGTCACAATCTCCCCTTTTCCATTTTACAAAATGAACACAATGCATGTACATTGAGGTCATTCTTCCTTCTAGAAGATCCATCTTTTACACAACTAGCTTCCCAAGCTCTTCTAGTTGAGTCTTGTGTGGCTCTTGTGCTATTGTCGTGGGCCTTATGCTTCTACTTAGCCATTGACAATATTTCTTCGCGGCCTAATGTCTCATCCTTTTAATGAGAAAAGAATCAAGCTCCTTCTTGTTCTCTAAGGTCTTGTGATTGTATTCGCTCACTTTTCTCTTTCTGATGGGTGAATCCCATTCCTAGCCAATGATGACTCCTTTTGGATATTACATTTCTGAAAAATCACTTTTGGGTGCCATCTCTTCCTCCTCAATGACCACCTTCTTCTTTCCTTTTTTTCCTACATACTGCCTTCTTGGGTGCCATTTTTACCTTACAATTGTCTCCTTTTTAACTCTACAATTTGCGAACCAAACCCTAGCTCGATTCAATCGTGCCCTAGGTGGAAATTTTTTTCCCTAACTCCTCTCTCTGTCTCCTTGCTTTTCTAAAACCCTTCTTCACTTGGGACACAAGATTCTTTTCACACATATTTATTTCTCATGCTTGGTATCACACCCTTCGCACCTTAACCCAATCACTCGGCTCTTCGCACTTAGATCTTTCCTCAAATTCTCTTAGTCGCAATGGTAAAAATGAATTTACATCCCATCCTTATATATTTTTTCAAATTTTGATGCATTTATTTCTCATTCACCTACCCAATATCCTCTCATTCATTGACTAAATTTGTTCATTCCATGCGAAACATCTTCTTACCCTAGCTATAACCTTCTAGCATGCCTTCCTACCCTTTGGTCACAAACTTCTCTTCAAAGACGCGCCCTTATGCCCCAAAGAACTCATCATTGTACCTTCTCCTAGTAGTTATCATGGCCTCTACTTACCTCGCGTTATACTGTCCTTTCATTCATCTCCATCCTTGGTCACTTTTGAGAAGCAATCTTCTTTTGACTTAAAGCACACCCATAGTAGCTTATTCCTTTCACCTTTCAATTCCCACAATATTTTACTTGGATAACTAAAACCACCCCACACTAAAGGTATGTGTAGTCCTTTGTGCATAAACATTCTTCACATAGTAATTATCTTCATGCGCGTAAGTGCGCTTATTACTATGTGCGTGTATTTTTGCTTAAGCTAAGTTAGATGAATGAGAACTGCCACCTAAATAGTTCTATAAAAAGCTAAGTTAAAATCTAGGAACATCAAGATGAAAGCTAAACAACATCAATACTAAACATAATGCATTTAAATTTGAACTAAGATCAAATTAACATGCTAAAGTATTCAAAACCTCTACTTCTCTAGATTACCAACAAAAGAAAAGGGACCTATATAGACTCCATGGAAATCAAATTGATTGTTTTGATCTTTAAGAACCTAGGAATGAGAGCTCATCAAAGCTTGGCTACAAGACCCCTTTGGCTATTCCCATATGACCCAAGCACTTGGCTAGAAAATTCAAGAAAGGAGGCTTAGCTCTTCAAATGGTGAATTTCTCAAGAATAACAAAAATCTTATAGTCTATTTTCTATGTGCTTTGCTTTTGTCTTCTCAAGGAATTAGGTGTAAGTGTAAAGGTAGGAGGAGGGCTCTTTATATATCCCAAAGGGTAAAGAAATATCTACATCCCTTTGCATGTGGGATAATAGAGATGTTGAGTTACTGTGGATAAGTTGTGGATAAGGTGGGTTTATTAATTAATCAAGATGATTAATTAATAGATGTACAAGCTTAAGAAGCTTTTTAGAGAAATAGTAGTATGATTTAGACTATAGAAGGGATTAAATCAATTAAATATTGATTTATTGGTTTAATGAAAGGGGAAGCTAATTAATTAATAATAATTCATTAGTCTAGATAGAAGGAAGGATTTATTAATGAAGGTCATTAATTAGGTATTTTTTCGGATAGGTGACTTAATTAATTAGCGTAGTGTAATTAATTAACGAAGATAGGACGAAAAGATGAGGACATGTTGCCAATTTGCAGGATAGGAGATAATTAGCACAATTTAAGTATTTAAATTACTCAGGCATAATTATAGGTGTCTACATTTTCCCCTCTTTGGGGTGGCATAAGTGACACCACTTCAAAGATAGTAGATGGATAAAATTTTGAAGGGGTCGAAGAAAAATTAGTAGAAGTGAGAGATGCCCCCTTGAGTGTCGATGGGGTGATGAAGGAAGACAATCGACGATCAAAAAGGTGAGAAATAAATAGAAGAATGGGTAGGGATAGAATGCCCAGGTGAAATGGAAGATTAGGGGTGAGAGGAAAGTGATGTAGAAGAAATATGGAGAAGTGGAGAGAAGAACTTAGCCTCTAGCCTTTGTATTGGAACAACTTTAGTGTCATCATATTGCCAAAAGATCTACGTCATCGGTCCTTATGAAAAATATAAGCATACAACAAAAGTAGAATGACATGAAAATCCATACTATGAACAATTGTCCATTTTTAAAAACACCAACTCCATGCAACATACAAAATGCAATGCAATATGAGAAGGAAACAAGCTCATTTAACAGGGAAAACAAGTACGAACGCACATATCCAACCCAACAATGGTCAAGACAGTTGTACAAATATTTTGTTATCAAGCTGAAGAGGTCCACATGTTCGTGATTGATGACAAGGGTTAAAAATGATGCCCTGAGAAAGGATACATGCAAGGGGAAATGATGATGGACACTGGGTCCAAGTAGAAAGCTTTGTGCACAACAAAACAACACTAGGCAACAAGATGTGCCCCAAAGTATAGATGAAGCAAGCAACTAGCTTTGTGAATGGTTGTGAATCCAATGATCCACAAGTCATGTTGATCGGTGAAGATGTGAAACAAACCAGTAGGATACGGAAAGAATACCATGCGCAAGACACAAGTTTCAGCCATAATAAGCGGGTTACCTATTTTTGCAGGTTTTTATTTTTTAGGATTTTGTGGAGAATTTTGCCTTGTTTTTGGATTTTGAAGTGATATATATATATATATATATATATATATATATATTGGTTTTGTGTTGTCTAAAATGTGGTGGACAATAGAAGAAAATAGAATAAATAGAATGAAGTGCCTATAGGAAAAAGAAAATGCCCTAGGGAGAAGAGAGAAGAAACATGTGACAAATAATGTCCCTGTATAGTGGAAAAAAAAACTAAAATATTTATTCAAGAGAATGTGGAGAAGAATAAAAATCACCTAGGAGAAATAAACATTATCCTAGTGAGAATAAAGGGGTACTAGATGGCAAAAAATTCCCCAAACATGGTGAAAAAATGAATGAAAAATCATTATTTAAATAAAATAATTATTTGACAGTGAATAGAGGAAAAAACAACGGTTAAAACAAGCCTTCAGGCACCACAGCCAGTGAAAATAGCTTGATATACCCCACTTGGGGGGGTAAATCACCGCAATCAATTCATTTGTTACCGACCACTGCTGAATTTCTTATCACGAGGCTTTGATAGTGACGAGGATGATGGTGATAGCATAAGACCATTTGAGATGAGATGAGCAGACATAGTCCGAGGGTATGAGTGACATGCAGACGATGGTGTCTTTATGAGTATCCTAACCCTCTTCATTAATTTTGTAATTAATGCCCCTAGAAGTAGGAAACTAGGTTTAGAGGTCACGTTATCACGCATTCACGAGGGCGCGAGTGCACTAAAGGTGGCGCAGCATCCTAATGGTGGCACCTTGGTGTGCATGTGTGCACATGTAACACACAAAAACATGCATACGCACTCGCGTATGCACAACATATATGTGCGTATGCGCACACACACAAAATAGTGCATACATAGAGGGCATACCTATGTGTGCATGCAGTAGGTACCCAATCGATGGAGCAAGTGCTCACAAGTGGATGCACGCATGTGTATGCGCACGCTAGAAAGGATGGTGCACATGCCCCAAAGGGTGCGCAGGCACACTTAATAGACAAAGGACATATAGAAAAATGCCAAAAATGATGGCATTTAGAAGAAAATTTAGGATTTTTGGGTTAACCCTAAAAATGATAGGTAGAATTTAGAATAAATGTTAGTAATTGACGAATGGAATGATTTTACAAAGATGTTTTCCCGTGTTCTAAATGTGTGAGTGACATTCACGCATAGTAGAGCTAGAGGGGATCATGTGGAGATGAGACCGGCATGTAGTGGAAATACTCCTAGAGGTTGTGGGCCTAGGCCCCATATCTCGTATGTCATCCATTACTTTGGACCACGGTCTACTGACTGCATTGGCTGAGCGGTGGCATAGTGAGAGCCAGTGTTTTCAAGCTCCCTACTAGAGAGATGACAATGACTCTAGAGGATGTGTGGCGGATTCTCTATGTGCCTATCCTAGGCTCATTGATCAAGTATACTAGTGACCTTGGGTAGATCAGGGTGGCGGTCAGTGAGCTTTTAATAGAGATGATATACCACATGACGACATGACCATTGCATTTCATGAGTGCATAGCAGATCCGACATTGCACCGGGGCCATTATACATGATGTCACTTATCAATGGGTTTTTTCTCACTGATAAGACTGGGACATCCTTCCCTAGGGGTCTGATGACATTAGTGCATGGGATTTTCAGTGGTGAGCGTTATTGCTGGGGCCAGTGCATACTGGCACATCTTGTATTAGGATCTACATCTTATTACATACCACCGTCAGAAGATGGTGGGGCCTGCCTCTCTACTATAGATTTGGTCATGGGACCACATAGCTATCAAGTGCCCTATAGGCACATTACATGTTTGATCCTCAAGGAGCCATCATATATGGCTTGGGTTTCAGTAGGTGATGACATACGAGGTCACCTAGGCATCTTGTACCGATATCGACGAGATTTTGACAAGCTATTAGACAAGGATATTATATGGAGGCCCTACAGGAAGATACAATGGCTAGAGGACAGAGTAGAGCTCATTGTTTTTATGGTGGAGCACTATCTTCTCAGTATTCGTAGCTACATTATTGAGCTATACAGAGTAGATCAATGTCGATGAAATGATGGGCTGGGCTGGTCTAGGGGGTTCCACAAAATGACTTGTGGTTTACCCAAATGAGACTTTGAGAGGCTGACCGTGGGGGCCGTGTACACAGGTGACCCAAGCTAGGGCCAAATTTTTCCAGGTGGTGCCACAAGTATGGGACCCATCTGGATAGGTTAGAGATCTGGGTACCACTTTGGATTAAATGGCTTGGTACGCCACTATTTTACCATGGCACTTGACTATTCTAGATGAGGCATGGGAAGTAGGTACTCGACCACCGCAAGAGCTTCATCACGACGGTGACGATAGGGGAGGATATAGCAGCCCATGACCCAGATGATCCATTTGATGGGCTGCCACATGATGAGTAGAGTACATCAAAGGTACAGGGACTAAGGTCATAGGGGACTAATACAGCACCTACACAAGGTTCCCCAATTTAGACTACGAGAGCAAGGAAAGTCCTTCGACCGGTATAAGGGCAAGCCCCCACGTGGTGTAGCTAGTGGCATAGATAGCCACCTTACAGTAGCAGCAATAGGCCTTAGTGGAGAGAGACTAGGCCATAGCAGAGAGAGACCAGTCTCGAGCCTAAACTTTGGTAGTGATAGTAGAGTGGGATCGGATCGGGCTCAGCTCAGCTGGCCAGGGAGATGATAGTGTTATTCAATTTTAGAAGATACAAAAATGGAAACACATATGGCTCAGGTGACGGGCCTATATCAATAGACACAGCCCAACTATAGCCTATGATCTTGGAGAGAGATAGGTTGAGAGCATAGTGAGTAGTGGGTCAGGCCAAGCTTGCCCAAGCATCAGTAGAGATAGTGTCCTTCCAACGCATAGATGGCACAAAGAGTGATAGCCTCGAACTCATAGAGATCTAGTGACAAAGAGGGGCCGAGCATCCTATTTTAGATATTTATATTTTGAGGAAGTTCCATCTCGAGCGGTGGGCACCTTCCTACATCTAGCAAATTCGAGTAGAGGGACCTAGTCGAGAGGCCTCATGCCTCAGTGGAGCAGCCATAGGGACAATCAGTGATACCAGTGATGCTCGTGTTATGCCTCCCCATGGAACACTCTAGCCACCCCATCTAAGGGCTCGAGTCAGCCTTGATGATTATATTGATACATATGCCTCTTGATGAAGGCTATGAGCAACTTGTGCTCAATGTACAACATTCTTTATTATATAGTAGTTTTGACATATGCCTTTGATGAAGGCAGTTGTATTCTTTGATCGATGTATATCATCCCTTTTTATGCCTCAAATGAAGGAATTTTTGATGTATAACAGTGATGTATATATATTTTTGATACAGATATACCACACACATGTATATATATGGACATTTTTGACATGACATGTGTGTTATGAGATGGGCATTGTTTGTTATTTTTGATGGAGGATATGGATATATAGATGTGTTTATGATGTTAGCTGATTTGATTTCACATGCATATGTATCCTGATTTTTAATATATCGCATGTGCTTTGATTTCTAGATGATAGATCTATAGATTATATCAAATGTATTTGCTCATGTGATGTGCTAGACTTAGTGGATGGGATGATATGATGATATGGGTGTGGGGGATAGATTTTGATATTTGCGATCCCTCTTTCCCCCATTTGGTGATATGATATTTGATGATTAGCTTAGCATTCATGTATGATGTATACTTAGATTTTTCTTGATATATGATGTATAGATGATTATAGATGTGATGATATTGATGGAAATATGATGATGTGATAACAAAACGATGCACATGCAACAATCAAACACAAGCAAATGCTAACAAATAACATAATGAACTAATACAACAATGTACCATGATTCACCAGCATGCAAAAACACACTTCAATATGCACAAGTAAGAATAAATATGATCTAATCAAGAAAAGAAGAATCCTAACAAAGTATGTCCAAGCAACAAACAATACAAATGTACAAACATGAAGCAACTATACAAGAAATTAAGAAAAGCAAGAAACAAGACAACACAAGTAAACTAAAGTGAATGTTTTTGCAAGATTGTTTTTGTGAAACAATTTTCTATTGTTTAGATTTTGTGAAACAATTTTCTATTGTTTAGATTTTTGTGAAACAATTTTCTATTGTTTAGATTTTTTGTGAAACAATTTTCTATTGTTTAGGGTTTTGACATTTTTTTTAATGTTTTTTTTGTGAAACAATGTTCTATTGTTTAGAGTTTTGTGAAACAATTTTCTATTGTTTAGGGTTTTTGACATTTTTTTGAATGTTTTTTTGTGATTTTCTAACAGTTTTCTAGAGCTATACATAGGTAACCAAGAAAGCATGGATTCCCCAACGTTAGATGGGGAATATACAAGGGAAAATTCCATGCACTTATAAACAAGAAGGTAAATTCGTAGAAGTTCCCCCAGTGTGAGATGGGGAATAGAAAAAGACCATGCCTTCATAGACAAATAAAAGGAGACAAAGCCGGATCAAGGCTTGACAAGATTGGCTCATAGGGAACCTCAGAGGCGATGCGGAACTAGCCCTAGGCTAAGTAAAAGTACCCTCTAGATGCAAGATGCTTGTGAACAACGAATCCTCCCAAGGTGCGAAACCAATTTTCACCCAAGGACCTATCCAAAGTGCCACAATTGCATGGTTTTCACTTATGGATGACCTGTTTTCTTTTATTTTTCTCTTATTTTAATTTTTTTGTATTTTTATTATTTTAACCCCTTTTTATATTTTTTTTTTTCTGATTTTTGCGCCATGTTTAAGCATAGAACCGCTTAAGGTGCATGGCATTCATGGGCTCATGGAGCTCATCACCATTGGGGTGAGAAAGTTTGTATGCTCTTGTGCCATACTTGGCCACGATAACATAAGGTCCTAACCAATGTGGTTCAAACTTTCCTTTCTTTTCTCGTTCGCCCTTGTGTTGAATTGATTCTCCTTCATGACCAAATCACCAACCTCAAACTGACGAGGTATGATTCTTTTGTTGTAATTTCTGGAGACTCTATTCTGATACACTTTGAGGTGATTAAGGGTGTGGATGTGCTTCTCATCCAAGAGCTCTAACTCTGCCATTCTATCCACTCAAGTAATCTTCATCTTTATCCAGATAATCCCTAAGAGAGATTCTTAGGGAAGGAAGTTCAATTTCTAATGGGATGATAGATTCCATTCCAAATACCAGGAATATGGTGTTGCACCCGTAGGAGTGTGAATAGAGGTCCTGTAATCCCAAAGAGCTGGGTGGATTTGTAAATGCCAATTACAACCTGTCTTACTTACCATCTTCTCCATTATTTGCACCAAAGTCTTATTAGTGGCCTCGGCCTATCCATTGCCTTGGGGATAATATGGTGTAGACCATTTTAACCTGATTTGAAACCAATGACAAAGATCCTTTACCATTTTATTCTTGAATGATTTTCCATTATCAGTAATAATGGTCTGTAGAGGAATGCCATACTAGAAAATAATATGATTCATGATGAACTTGGAAATCTGAGCTCCTGTTACATAGGTTAAAGGGATGGCCTCCACCCACTTGGTAAAGTATTTAGTAGCCGTAATGATGTGGGTGTGGCCATCAGATGAAGTAGGGGTAAGCTTCCCTATTAAATAAAGTTCCCATTTAGAAAATGGCCATAGGGTGGTGATGGGTTGTAACGACTATGATGGAGCATGGATGAAATTTCCATACTTCTGACAAAGTACACACTTTCTTACATAGTTGCAATAGTTGGTTTCCATGGTAGGCCAATAGTATCCTACTCTCAATAATTTTTTGGCTAGAACCATTCCGTTAGTATGTGCTCTACACACCCCTTCATGCAACTCCTTAATCACTTAGACCAACTCTGTCATATCAAGACAACGTAACAGATTCCCATTATAGCCACGATGGTATAAAAGGGCTATTTGGTGAATTAGGCTTTGTTTCTTGGAACAAGATATGTTGGGAGGAAACATGTTGTCTTTGAGGTAGGTAAATATGGGCTCATACCATGGGGAATTGGGACCAACAACATCACAAGCCAGACAAGATTTTAGCATGTCGTATGCAGGCTAGTGTAGATTTTCCACAAAGAATGGCATGTCATTACTTTCCGGTGGAATGTAGAGCATAGAACCCACTATTTCCATAGCATCTGCAGATCTATTTTGTGTTGTTGGGATCTTTCCAAATGTGATGCACACAAAATACTCTTTCAGAGTTTCTACTAGCTTCTTATAATGGACGAGTTTCTCATCCTTAACCTTGTATTCATCATTAACTTGCTTTATAATTAATTGAGAATCACCTACAATATTAACATGATGAATGTCTCATTTAATGGCAAGCTTCATCCCTACAATGAGTGCCTCATACTCTGCGATATTGTTCGTGTAAGGAAAACCAGACAAAAATCATGAGGTATGGGGCTGCCAAAAGCAATAATGAGGACCACACCTGCCCCTGAACCATGAAAATTAAAAGACCCATCAAAGTGTATCTGCCACATGAACGATTCTTGAATGTATAGTAATGAAGCATCTAGTAGATCCAAATTCAAAGGTTCAGTCCCTTGCAAAGGTGCTTCTACTAATTGATCAGCGAGTACCTATCCCTTGACCGACTTTTGATGCACAAACTTGATGTCAAATTCACTTAGTAGAATTATCCAATTAGCCATTCTACTGATGAGGGTGGGTTTAGACAACAAGTATTTGAGGGGGTCAACTTTGGATATAATCTTGGTTTTGGTGTTCAATAGATAATGACGAAGTTTTTGAAAGGTAAAAACTACAACCAAACAATCTTTTTCAATTTGGGGATATTTGAGCTCATAAGTGATGAGAGTGCAACTAAGGTAGTATACCGCTTTTCCTTTGTGACCAAGGTCATATTGGGCAAGCAAAAGACACCAATAGCAAATTGAGTAGCATATATATAAAGCAGGAGTGACTCACTAGGAGTTGGAGGCATGAGGGCAAGTGGATTGGCCAAGTATTTCTTAAGTAAGGCAAAGGTTTGTTGTTACTCTAGTCCCCGTGATGAAGGAAACACCCTTTTTAAGAAGGTGAGTGAACGAATGACACTTATCGGCAAGTCGTGAGATGAAGCGGTGAATAGCCTATATTTTCCCTTTAAGATGCGTAGTTGCTTAATGTTTTTAGGAGGCATCTCAGTAATATCAAATACTTTAGCAGGGTCTACCTCAATTCCTCTTCTTGATACAATGAAACCCAAAAATTTTCCTGATAGCATGCTAAACACACATTTATTTGGGTTTAGACGGACCTTGTACTCTCGTAGGCACTCAAAGATACACTACAAAATAGCAGGGTGATCCTCCCTTGTCTTAGATTTTCCGAGGATATCATCCACATAGTCTTCCATGATATCATGGATCATATCATGGAAAATTACCATCATTTCCCTTTGATAAGTAGCTCCTACATTTTTAAGACCAAATGGCATTACCTGATAACAGAAGGTACCCCAAGGAGTTGTAAAATCCATCTTGTGTTGATCTTCATCAGCTATCTTAATTTGATTGTAACCTGAAAATCCATCCATAAGAGATAACATTTCATATCCTACTATTGAATCCACAATCATATCAATATTTGGCAATGGAAAATCATCCTTAGGGCATGACTTATTTATGTCTCTAATATCCTGACAGGAATGATGTTGGATATCCATTCAAAGTAATCAATGGGCCAAATGAATCCTATCGCAAACAATCTTTCTAATTCCTCTTTAACCAGGAGGGCCACCCTTGGGTGCATCTTTCTGAGCTCTTTGCTTAATAGGCTTAGCATCTGCATGTACAACTAAGTTGTGCATGACCAAAGTTGGATCTAATCCTGGCATATCCTTATAGGACCATGCGAATACATCTATAAAATCTCGTAGCAACATGGTGAATGTTTTATGTTCCCGTGCTGAGAGTTAAGCTCCCAATTTGACTTTTTGGGTCCTCTTTGTGCCAATGTTTACATCGATAGTCTCCTCTACTAGTAATTTTGACAAGTCCTCCATATGCATAGGATCGGGAGGAAGGTTGAGATCTTCATCCAAGGATGTCTCCACGAGATTTTCATCCTTGGCATGGTCACTTTTATCGTCCTTTGATTTTTGCACCTGTTTTTCCCAATGCCTCAAAGAGGTTTTCACTATGTGACTTGGACTTTGATTTTTGCCAAGGCTTTGTGTTGGAAATTTTTCCCTCACTTTTTCTTAAATTTTGCTGACCATGAAGCTCAACTTCCTCTCCGAAGTAGGCACAGGTATCTAAGTCAATATAGAATCCCTTTTTGTGGTCTCCAATGGGGATTGTATCTTGAATTCCCATGAACTCTGCAATAGCTTCATCATTCTTAAATAGATCTAGTGACATATGAAATTTTTGGTCCCATTCAACAAGGGAAGGGTAAACGAGGTCAAGTGTAGGTTCCTTAGGGGTTATGGTGAGGACAACGGTATTCATGAATAGGTTCGTGGAGGCAAGATCCTCATATTGGCTACAATGGGAATCTGTATCGTTGTCTAGATAGTCAGACCTATCCTCACAATTAGAATAGGTAGCATCTTTATCATTGGGATGTGCCCCACAAGGGTGAATTACAATGTTGTATCTTTCTATTTTAAAATACGAGAGAGGCACTAGTTCTTTTTTTTTCCTTGCTCATTTCTTCCGCATCCTAGGCCCTTGTAGCCCATGGAGTACATCATTCGACTAGATTTCTCATATTCAGGGGTTTGATAGTAGGTTGGCTGAGTATCCTCTAGGACCCAAGTCATAGGTGGATCCAATAATTTTCTTCAGCCGGAAAGCCTCCAAGTAAAAATGACTCAATATTTTTCTCATTTCTAGGTTGTTTGAAATGATAGTTGGGTCGACCTCTAGTTTTAGGTGACAATGAGAGGTTTGAAACTAAGAGGGCTTGTTGCACATTATATTCTCCACAATTGTATTCTAGAACCTTCATCTCCCATGAATCAAAAGGAGAAGTTGATGTAGAGGCACCATGGGTGCAAGAACTGAGAGAATCCAAATCTACCCGAGACTCCATGGCTTCAAATGGAGAGGAACAACTATATTGGTGGAGGGACACACATAGGTACCCTTACGTGTAAAACTATTGAGAGCTATGTAGTGAGTGAAGGGCTCTAAATCTCCTTGTATTGTGATAGTGTGTCCCTCGTGCTTCAGTTTAATGCATTGATGGAACGTTGATGGCATGGCCTACATGGCATGAATCCATGGTCAGCCTAGAAGCATATTGTACGGAAGTTCTAAGTCCAGGACATGAAAATTTGTGTGATGACAAGTAGGACCGACTTCCATGGGCAACATGATTGTGCCAGATGACTCCCTTTTGTGTTGTTGTAAGCGGTTATGGTAATGATGTTTGACTCAAGATCTACTTCAGTATGTCCCAGTTTCTTAACCAACTTCAGCGTGCATATATTTAACCCTGATCCGTTGTCCACAAGCACCCATTTGATCTTCCTAGGCGGGTAATGACTACCTCAATATATAAAGGAAGATTATGTGTTATATTTTTAGTAGGTATTTCCCTATTATTAAAGGTAATGTGTTCATCAATACAATGTTTGCTCACTGCTGACCTAAAGATGTGTAGGATCTACCTTCAAAGGCACTGCGCCCCGAAGAGTTTGGTACAAAATGTCTTTATGTACATTTGATATCTTCCAAGATCGAGATCTTGGAAGACATTTTCTCAAGTTTTTCTAAGAGGTCATACCTACCATTTTTGGGGTTAATGGAGAGAGTTCGGGAATAATGAGGCGGGAACACCTTTTTACTTTGCGGTGTAATCCTTTCCCTTGATTTGAATGGTGTTCACATGGTCACTAGGAGAGTGAATACATCTAATAAGTGAATCATAATGATTTTTGTCTTTCTTGGTATATAAATAATTTGTTGCTTTATAACTCTAGGATGACTCTCCTTGATCCGGCTTTGAATCTTCTGATTTACCATGTTTGGGGAATGGTTCTTTATATATCCCCATATTTTCGTTGGGTGTCTAAGTTTTCTCTGGGTTTTCCACCTCTATCTCCCCATTATTGATGAGGTCTTGGATATAGTGATGAAGTTGCAGACATTTTTCTATTTTATGTCCCTTGACACGATGTAATTCGCAATAGTCATGCTCTTTGTACCATGATGGTTTTAGAGCATTATCATCAAAGGGTTGTGTCATGGGATAAGTCACCATGTGAGCCACATCCAATTATTTTAATATAACCAACAAAGGCTCATTGAGAGGAGTGAACATTCTTCGTTTAGGTGGTGGTTGAATAGGTCCTTTGGTTAGTTTAAAAGGTTGACTAGTTTGAACCATTTGCACACGTTTGGAATATGTGATTCCGTCTCCCACCACATTTTTTTGTTAAATATTTTTGGCTTCTCCGTAGGTTTAACACTTTGATTATCTTTAGATTGTGACTTAAGATTTCCTTTGGCAATAAGGGATTTCTCTATTTGAACGCCTTTTTCAATGACCTCCTCAAAAGTGTGAACACAATGCATTTGAAGGTGGAAAGTGATGTCTAGATTTAGGTTAGGCACAAAGATACTTACTAGCTGTTTTTAGGGAAAGCATAAGGGAAGTGACTAGCTATCCCTCTCCACCATTGTAGGAAGTTGGTGAAAGTCTCATTAGGGCATTGTTTGGTCCCATTCAACAACATTGTGCCAAATGTGTGCGTGTATTTTTACTTAAGCTAAGTTAGATGAATGAGAACGCCACCTAAATAGTTCTATAACAAAGCTAAGTCAAAATCTAGGCACCATCAAGATGAGAGATAAACAAGATCAATACTAAGCATAATGCATTTAACTTTGAACTAAGATCAAATTAACATGCTAAAGTATTCAAAACCTCTACTTCTCTAGATTACCAACACAAGCAAATGGACCTATATAGACTGCATGCCAATGAAATTGATTGTTTTGATCTTCAAGAACATAGGAATGGGAGATCATCAAAGCTTGGCTACAAGACCCCTTTGACTATTCTCATATGACCCAAGCACTTGGCTAGAAAATTCAAGAAAGGAGGCTTAGCTCTTCAAATGGTGAATTTCTCAAGAATAACAAAAAGCTTATAGTCTATTTGCTATGTGCTTTGCTTTTGTCTTCTCAAGGAATTAGGTGTAAGTGTAAAGGTAGGAGGAGGGCTCTTTATATAGCCCAATGGATAAAGCAATCTCTACATTCATTTGCATGTGAGATAATAGAGATGTTGTGTTAATTGTGGATAAGGGGGTTTAGAAAGGGTTGAGTTAACTTTAGGGCAGTTTAGTTTGTCCTTTAGTGACTCATGTGGATGAAGGGGTTTATTAATTAATCAATATGATTAATTAATAGATGTGAAAGATTATAGAAGCTTTTTAGAGGAATATTAGCATGATTTAGACTATAGAAGGGGATTAAATCAATTAAATATTGATTTATTGGTTTAATGAAAGGGGAAGCTAATTAATTAATAATAATTAATTAGTCTAGATAGAAGGAAGGATTTATTAACGGAAGGTCGTTAATTAGGGTATTTGTTGGATAGGTGACTTAATTAATTAGCGTAGTGTAATTAATTAATGATGATAGGAGAGAAGATGAGTGCTTTTGATGATATGTCGCCAATTTGTAGGAAAGGAGATAATTAGCGCAATTTAAGTATTTAAATTGCTTAGGCGTAATTATAGGTGTCTATAATTACACAAGAACAACAACTAAATTAAAAAATCATAACGAAAATGAAGGAAATACATTAAGGAAAGACAGAATGGAAACCTAATATAAATGGCAATACTTCCTTATTACAAACACCAAGAAGACTTATTTATAGTAGGGCTTTAGCCTACTCTCGTTAAAGTAACCGGGTAGCATTCCATCAAGTGCTTCTAACTAGAAAGCACCTAATTCAAGTATGTAAGTGATGACATACGGCCCCAACCAATGTACATTGAGCTTTCCTGGATGGCACAAGAATGTTGATTCATAAAGAAGTACCATTTGTCCAATCTCAAACTTCCTATCCCTTATGTTTCTATCATGCCATGCTTTCTACCTGGCCTTTTCCTTCTTCTGACTCCATCATGCTATGGATCATCACTCATCCATTGAATCACCTTCTTAATACACTCCTCTAAATCCTGCTCATTAAGCAAGACCTCCAAAGATGCATAATGTGTAAAGAAGGTAACATAAATTCTATAGGGAGAACGAATTGCACCAAACACCAACTGAAATGGTGTGGCTTTGTTTAATCTCTTGTAAGTTGTTCTATATGCCCAAAGAACAGCTGACACTTTTTCATCCCAATCCTTTCTTCCAACATCAATTTTTTTTGTCAAATTTTGGCTCAAAATCTTGTTGAAAGCCTCGAAGTTACATTTTCTTGAGGGTGGTAAGGTGTATTCTTATGGTTGACAACCATAAACTCATCTAATAGGATCCTCATGGTTTCATTTTAAAAATGTGTACCCCTATCACTTGTCAAACTTAAAGGACATCCATATCTTGTAAGAACATTCTCCCATAGAAACCTAGCTATTGTACAGTCCTTCGTAGGTGCTGCTTCTGCCCACCGTGTGAGATAATCTATGCAAGTAATGATATAGCACAACCCAGTCCTATGCGCGGATGGTGAAATAGGTCCTACAAAGTCAATGGCCCATTTCTCAAATGGTTCAGCACTAGTAATTGGTCTCAAAGACATTTCATCTCTCTATCTTGGTTTTCCTAGGCATTGACAATGATCACACACCTTACAATATTCTTTGCATTCTTTATACAATGTCTCCCACCATAATCCAACAAGTAGGATCTTCCGGGTAGTCGCATCACCTGCATAATGGCCTCTTGCAATACCACCATGGGCTTCTCCCATAATATCCTTGTGCTCATGCTCTAATACACAATGAAGTAATACTTCATCTCTGCCTGACTTGTAGAGGTCACCACTGATTAACTATTGTCAATTTTGCCCCAGGGCAAAAATGGATAATAGGATAATACCTTGAGTCCGAAAATTCTTCCATAAATACTTGAGGGTTATCAGTATAATTTAAATATTTGAAAGTCTTGTATGTCATTTTGGAAGGTTTCAATCTTCTGGATTACTCTTTCTTTTCCATGTCTTGGAGGTTTAAATTGGTCTCTCGAACATGAAAATCAACTCCGGTGGGCCCATAGGCTAAAAGGATCAAAATTGATACATTGTGTTTATTAGGCCTTTTGTATCTTTTCTACTCTCCGGTTTGAGGAAGCCCAAGATTATTAAAATTAGGATGAAAAAATGAGTAGAGTAAAGGAAAGTTAGCACTAAGAGAAAATAGCTCACCGAGCTGTGTATTGAGAAGAGCTCGATTTTGTTTCGTTATCTTGGCTTGGTCATGAGAAATAAAAGACTCGGCAATGGGCTTATAGTGAATCGAGCAACTCGGTGATTGCACATTGAAGTGAAATGGAACTCAGCTTGAAAGAGTGAAATTTGATGGCTCGATGAATCGTTGGTCGATTTATGCATGCGAATTTGAGGCAGAGCCTAAAGGCTCAAAGCTCAGGCATATGTATTGTGGAACAAGCCGCTCTATGTATTTGGGAAGTTAATGAGCAAGCTAGAGGGAATGAGGTAGAATGAGCATGTAGGGAAGCTACTATGGTAGTGAGATTGGGACCGGGAGCTCAGGAAATGGCTCAGGATGAGTCATGACAAGCTCACAGAAGGTAGAGATCGAAACCCATGAAGTGGGGGTTGAGCCAATATCAGCTCGAGCACGAAACAGATGTAAATTTAGTAAGTCATGGATATTTGGAGGCATCTAGTTTTGATCTTGGATGCATTGCAGGTAGGATCGGAGCTCATCCATATCGAGCTTGATTGAGTTCTCATGGGCTGCGAGAATCACACAGATCATCGAGTTATCTAGTGGATGCAAGAAATAGGGAAATAAACCTGTGAGAGAAAGCTATGCCAAGTAATGGTTAAATGGCTCGATCACAGAAGATGTGTCTCGATACATTTTACATAGGCATCTAGGAGCTCGGTGCTTGTGGGAAAGTTATAGGGTCGATTGAAGTTTGGAGAGATTATTCCACAACTCGACATGGTGAAGTATATAGGTTGGACCAAACTCATAGATGATGATCATCTCGAGAGGTCCAAAGATTGAAAGGAAGATGATTAGCTTAGTTTGGTATCATTGATGTTTTAACATGCAAGTTAAGCTAATGTCTCACATTGTATGGCCGAATGAGGTGGGCTTGGCAAGTTTGATAGGTAGATGAGCTCTCGGAAGGAAGTTAGGGTGAAGCCAAGTTCTACATATTAATCAACACAGAAACTCATGGTCAGATAAATATTATAAGCGAGCTCACCGATCGACACTAAGGAAGATTTCAGATTTATGTTTTGGAGAAAATGTGATTTGGAGTTTTGGAATAAATGGTTTTGGAACTTCGTAAGGAAAATTTCTGAACTGATGAGTCACAAATGTCCGAAATCGACGGGTTCTCAAGTCTGAAATTTAGACTTTGTAAATTTGGAGCTCGAGAGGATTTTTGAAGGAGTTGGTTCAAACTAAGCTCGCGAAGGAATGAAAATAGGAAGAGCTCGGTCAACATCAAGGAGTTGTTTCATATTTTTGTTTCAGACAAATTCATTTCAGAATTTCAGAGAATTTTGGGCTTGAGGAAATTAAGTGAGTTGGAAATCTCAAAAGCCCAAAACTCCAAAATTCAAAGTTTTAGGTTTTCAGGATTAAGATATTATGTTGTTTTGGTATTAGAGAAATTGAAGTTTGGAATGTAGGGATAGTGGCTTCGAGATCCAAATTCATCGGTGAGTCATGAGGAGTCTCGAGTTCATTACCGATTTGGGGTGAGTCATTAAGGGCATTAAAGCATGATCAAGTGATTCATTCACCAAGATATGTGGAGGATTATTGGTGACACTTATGAGAAAATCAAGGGAGAATCCCAAACCGAGTAGCTCGATGGGTATTCCATGTGGTTAGGTCAAACAAGTGAGATCGGTGAGTGATGAGCTCATAGAACTCGAGGATCTATGGAATCAACGGGGTGATCACTAATGCAAGCCAATTCATGGTGATCTCATGAAATCAAGCCGAAGGGAGGAGAGCCATGTAGACATGAGGATATCACCAAGAGAGGCTCGCCATTTGAGCCAAGTCAAGCAAAATTTGTGGTGGAGAATAGATAACTTAGCCGGAAGATGCGTGAGGTACAGGAGGAACTTAGTTTGGTATTTTCATGGTGAAGGTCGAGCTTGCTTGTGAGCTTTAGGTCGTCGGTGTCAATGGGCTAGGAGAAGTGGGGTGATCTCACTTAGGATCTCGGCTCGGGTTGCATTGATGGTGCCAGGTTTGGAGGTGAAGCTCGCCATAGAAGGAGCTTGCTTCTACACATAACTCGGTTGCCTTAGTCACATGAATGAAGGGTACTCGTTTGAAAACCAATCCGGTCAAGATGCGGCGGTGAATAGGAGATTAGTTGAGTTAGTCAATGGAGGAGCCAAAAACATGGTAGATTCGTAGGAAAGAAAGAAGCTCGGGCTCTCCGTGGATAGGATGGACTCAAACGAAACAAACTAACAAAATGAATGGAGGAGAGCC
This sequence comes from Taxus wallichiana var. yunnanensis, assembly GCA_018340775.1. Taxonomy (NCBI): domain Eukaryota; kingdom Viridiplantae; phylum Streptophyta; class Pinopsida; order Cupressales; family Taxaceae; genus Taxus; species Taxus wallichiana. The sequence continues at coordinate 735,419,417 of CM031234.1, read as the reverse complement.
CGGTGAAGGTGGTAGATCATCTTGACAAGGAGTAGGATTGGGAGATTGGTCAAGGCGGAGGACATTAAACCCGTGAATGGAGCTCGGCTCACGTGATGCGGTGGAAACTAAAATCGTTATGTATTTTGTGACTCTCTCGATGCGATGAGGCTGGTTGCGGTAAAGGGAGCTCGGTTGCATTGAGTGTGTGATGGATATTGATGCAAAGAAGCTCGGCATTGCGGTAGAGAGCTTGTTTGATAAACTTCGCGTTAGGATCTCAACTCAAAATTTGTGACAATGGAAGAGCTCAAACCCAAATTGGTGGTGATGGGCCATTTTTGATTTTCCCATCAAAGCGAGACCGGATCAGCGGGAAGGTCCAATTAATTTTTAAATTAAATTAATATTTTTATTTAAATATTTTAAATAATAATAATATTTATTATTATTATTTAAATATTCTTTTAATTAATTAAGAAGACTTGGTTAACCAAACATCAAGAGATGCATGATGGCACATTTTCAGGTGGTTCAACCGAATGTAATAAATGATACATCATGTACCTTCCATTTAGGAGGGGAAATTTATGACTCCTCTCCTCTCTCTCTCAATTTCTTCTATAAATGTAAGTTGGAAACTCATTCCAAGGGGTTCCAACTAGTAGGTTCCAACAGGTCATACAAGTTGGACAAGTTAGACACTTTCCAAGCTTCCCCTCTCTTCACAAGCTAAGATGTTGTGATTTGTAGGCTTTCAAGCCTTTCTTCTCAAATTGTAATGGAAGCCTATGCCTTTTTACTGATGTAATGGCACTATGCAAGTGTTTGAAGTAATGAGAATTATGCTTTGTGATCAATTATATGTCCTTTCATGATTTTTTGCTTCTATTTTCCTCTCTCATGTTTTTCAGTGAACAGTACAAGTTCAGGTTTCCATTGTAGGTTTGTGGAGTTATGTGCTTATCAAGTAGTGGAATATTACATGTAGTTGAGTTGTGGTGTTGGTTCACCCTTCTCAAGTTCATCCTTTTCCATTGGGAGATTGGTAGCTTATTGTCTGATCAAGTTTAACAAAGGAATGTCCGCCCCTGGTTTGTGGTATTTTGTACCCTTTCTAGTTGTGATAGGTGAAGGTGATCAGTGATGCAAGCATCCCTCCCACATTAACCCTTCCAGATGTTAAACATCCCTTAATTTGGTGCATCACCACTTCTAGTTTAGGTTTCATTTCCTTACAAATCTCTTTCCCTAATCCCATGAAATGTTAGCATAGGACTAGTTAGCCTTTTATCTTTCATTAGAAGTAGTGTTGTGTTTAGTTTAGGAAGAGGAAGTCGGACTTCTCCGAAGGTTCACCTCGAGCCCAAGTCCCATAGCTTGAGAGGTGATCCCATGTGTCCCAATCACACCGAATGTTGTGATTCATTTTCAAGCCATTCGGGGTGCAGTGATTTGGTGACAACAGTTTTTGGCACACTCGATGGGACAAAGGGAACATCTTTCATAGGTATGTGTAGTTTTTTTCACTTCATTTCATTAAGTTGTTGTGCTCTTAGTGAAATTTCAGCCTTAGGAGGTATACCCAAGAACAACTGGAGACTCCATTGGTCTAAGTACCCTACTCTCTGTGTTGCAAAATTTCATTTTATCCATTTCCCATCTATTTTTCTTCCATATCTTTCCATTTTCTCTCATTCATGAAGTTGTGCAATCATGGATTCATTTCCATAGTGGGACTCCCACTTGTAGCAATGACGGTTCTTTCCATCTTCAGGCTATTACAATTCACCTCCAAACCAATTTCATGATGAATATCAGTTTGAGCATGCATGTTCACATAAGCAAGATGTAGGTCAATTCGGTTATCCACCAAACATGGGAGTTACTGAAGAACAATGGCATGCAGATTTTGGAATTTATTCCACACATGAAGAGGATCACTTACAGAAGAAGGTTCGAGAGTTGCAGCATAACACGGTATGAATAAGGATCAATGAAACAATGAAGGCATCTTAGATTGGCTTTAGAATTCCATACCCATGGACTGGCCATATACCATGTGAGCTTAGTCCTTAATAAAAGCTTCACTTCATAATCAAGATGATGAATCAAGTTGGAGAATGGATCAAGAAAAGGGATATTTATGAATGTAGTGTTAGTCAATCCTGTCAATGGGAGGCCCCTGCATTACCACCTTACAACCCTCTTCTCATGTTTCCATCTATGTAGTTTCAACTTGAACCCCATAGTCCTAATATTCCAATTTCTACTCCTCTACGATAATTCCTTTTCTTCACTTATTATTCCTCCATTTCATCACAAATCTTCCATGCCTCATCCTTATAAAGTTCCCTCTTTTCTACAAGGTCCATCAAGACAAGATAATGAATCTCTTCCTCAAATAGTGAGGGAATCAGTTAAATCCCAACCCAACCCTCCTCTTGTGGTCCCAAATCCATTTTGGGAGGAGCATTGTCAAGAAATGAGAAAAAGGGAGGAGTATGTGGTCGAAGAGAATAGAAAAAGAGAGCATGCAGATAATCTGAGGAAATGGGCTGCAAAACTTAACATCAAGAAAAATTCATTCCTAACTAAACCTTCTGTAGAAGTTGAGGCTCAAGAACAAGCAGAACAAACTAGTTTTGTACCAGAAAAAAATCTAGAGTTGAACGAAGAGGACCAGCAGTCTACTTATTCAGAATGTAGTATTCATATTGGCTCAATCCCATCAGAGGAGTTTGAATCACCAAAGGTGGCAGAGTCTATTGGAGAAGAGAATGTGGAAGCTGAAGAAGAAAGACTCTCAAGTGTACAAGCTGATTCTTATGAGTGTAATGATCCTACTGTCAAGCACATCAAGAAATTGCATCACTTTTGGAGCATTGTAGCGACTTTCCAACATCATCATCAAATACAACAACTGATCATAGAGGATTCTTTCCATGATGGACTCAGAAGTTTCAAGTATAGATTATACCATGTAGGAAGTTTTAGATTCTTCCCCTTCTTCGTCTTTTCAAAACTCTATTTTCTTATATGAATTTGATGTTGCAAATTTTATGTTTGAAGATGAGGAAGGTCATGAGGAATCAACTACTAATTCAGGAAACACCATAAGGGAGGTTGAACCCTTTACACATTTAGAGAACAAAAAGTAAATTTTTTTGTCGATTCGGGAGTATTTAGATGCAAAAGAGCTTATAGAAATACCCACTTCTGGAACACCTGTAGTTTCAAGTTATCTCCTTGAATGGGAAGACTTGGATCATCTGTAATATTCATTAAATGAAGAAAGAGAGGGGCATGCAGGAGGAAATAAGTCAACTTTGAAGGTTTTGGGTGAAGATGATATTATTGAGAGTTTCTTACTCTCAATTGTGGGGCCAAATTTGTTTGATGAACAAGTGATGGTGGAAGAAAACCAAGGAAGTTGTGCTTCCCTTAATTGTCCTGAAAAACAATAGGTGAAAGGATGTGATCTTGCAGGTTTCATGTGGGATGAAGAGGTTAGAGTTGTTGAACAACTTTTCCTTCAGATGAAAGTGGAACTCCTATATGATCAATATGCTTTGAACACTTGCAGTGACTTTCCAATAACTTCATTTGAGGTTGTAAGTGGTCCAAAGTGGTTGCATGTCATGGAGGAACTCCTTGTTGTCGAGAGAAGATTTGTTTGTAAATGGGAAACAGGAGAAGAGTCAGCTCATGGATCATCATTATTTTCAAGGAAGTCTCCCAATAGAATTTCTTGTCAAAATTTAAGTTCAAACAAGAAGGAATATCCAAATGGTTTAGACCATGTCCCATCAGGTACCTAGCTTCATTGAAGCCAAAAGAGAAGCCAAAACTAGTCACATTCACTTCAGAATGTGAGGATGAGTTTCAAAATTATGAGGATCGATTCTGATAGCTTCTATAGGACAAATTCATAGCAACAAAAGAGGAATTCTTTCTCTTTTCATTTGATGTCTCAAGAGGCTAGGTGGAAAATTGAGCTTGTTTTAACATTCACTTCAGAATGTGAGGATGAGTTTCAAAATTATGAGGATCAGTTACAATGCTTCTATAGGACAAATTCATAGCAACAAAAAGAGGAATTCTTTCTCTTTTCATTTGATGTCTCAGTAGGCTAGGTGGAAAATTGAGCTTGTTTTAGTTTTTCACTCTCAATTTCAGCCATGTTCATTATCACATCATCTTCATGGTTGCCCATTGAAGCTATTTTACACAACCAGATTGCAAGTTTTATTTATCTCACATGTGCTCTTATTAGTGTAGGGTAGTATAGGTTTGCTTTCTGTAGAATAAGTGCATATGCACACCCTACATGATCCACTTGGAACATGTATGGTTTTCATTGTTGTTTGTGTTTGTTTTCTTTTTCTGCTCTTGTGTTGTTACGTACATTGTACCATTCTAGGAAGGTGTCAAGGAGAAGGAGGGTTCGAAGATTCCACAAGAGTTCATGATATGTTTTCAGTCAAAATTATGCAGTGTTCCATAAATGCCAAGTATTCACTAGATTCAGTATAGTTCATGCTTAGCATTCCAGGGAAATCCAAGATCAAATTGTTCAAGAGAATTCGGGATGTATCAAAGAGGATCAAATTGGTTTCAGATTGAAAAATATTGAATCCATGCCCAATGAACACTTAAGGCTCTTTTGGAATCATGCTTCACAGAAAGCATCTCCGAGAGGTCGCTAAAAATGTTGTCAATTTTTCCCCCCCGGGAAAAAATGGACAATAGGATAATACCCTGAGACCAAAATTCTTCCATAAAGATTTCGGGTTATCAGTATAATTTCAAGATTTGAAAGTCTTGTATGTCATTCCGGAAGGTTTCGGATCTTCCTAGATTGCTCTTTCTTTTCCATGTCTTGGAGGTTTAAATTGGTCTCTGAATGGGAAAATCAACTCCGGTGGGCCCACATGCTAAAAGGATCAAAATTGATACATTGTGTTTATTAGGCCTTTTGTATCTTTTCTACTCTCCAATTTGAGGGGAAGCCCAAGATTATTAAAATCAGGGTAAAAAAATGAGTAGACTAAAGGAAAGTTAGCACTAAGAGAAAATAGCTCACCTAAGCGAGTTGTGTATTAAGAAGATCTCGATTTTGTTTCGTTATCTTGGCTCGGTCATGAGAAATAAAAAACTCAAAGAATGGGCTTATAGTGAATTGATCAACTCGCTTATTACACATTGAAGTGAAATGGAACTCGGCTCGAAAGAGTGAAATTTGATGCTCGGTGAATCATTGGTCGAGTTATCCATGCAAATTTGAGGTGGATCCTGAAGGCTCAAAGCTCGAGCATATGTATTATGGACCGACCGCTCAATTTATTCGGCAAGTTGATGAGCGAGCTAGAGAGAATGAGGTAGACCAAGTGAGTGGGAAGCTACTTATGATAGTGAGATCGGGACTAGGAACTTGGGATCAAGCTAGACAAGGAAATAGCTTTGGAAATGGCCCAGGATGATTCATGATGAGCTCGGAGTAGAGAGAGATCGAAACCCATGAAGTGGAGGTTGACCCAATATCATCTCGAGCACCAAAAAGATGAAAATTTGGTAAGTTGATGATATCCGGATGCATCTAGGTTTGAGCTTGGATGCATTACGAGGCAAGATCGGAGCTCATCCATATCGAGCTCGGTCGAGTTCTCACGGGCCGCAGAATTGCCTGATCATCGATTTACCCAAAGTGGATGCAAGAAATAGGGAAATAAACTTGCGAGAGCAAGCTATGCTAAGTAATGGTTAAATGGCTCGGTCATAGAAGATGTGTCTCAATACATTTTACACAGGATGTTTAGGAGCTCGGTTCTTGCAGGGAATGTTGTAGGGTTGATCAAATTTTGGAGAGATTATTCCACAACTCGACATGGTGAAGTAATACAGTTGTACTAAGCTCATAGATGAGGATCATCTCGGAGGTCCAAAGATTGAAAGGGAGATGATTAGCTCGACTTTGCAACGTTGATGTGTCAACATGCAAGTTAATTCAATGTCTCATGTTGCATGGTCGAGTGAGGTGGGCTTGGAAAGATTGATAGGTAAATGAGCTCTTGGAAGGAAGTTAGGATGAAGATGAGTTCTACAAATTAATCAACACATGAAAATCATGCTTAGAGAAAGATGATAAGATGAGTTTTTCTGACACTAAGGAATATTTCAGATTTTTGTTTTGGATAAAATGTAATTCAAAGTTTCGGGATAAATGGTTTCAGAACTTCGCAAGGAAAAGTTTTGAACCGATGAGTCACAAATGTCTCAAATCGGCAGGTTCCAAAGTCTGAAATTTAGACTTGAGAAATTTGGAGCTTGAATGATTCATGAAGGAGTTAGTTCAAGCTAAGATCGTGATAGAATGAAAATAGGAAGAGCTCACCAACATCGAGGATTCGTTTCGTGGTTTTGTTTTGGAAAATTTCATTTCAGAATTTTAGAGAAGTTTGGGCTTGAGGATGTTAAGTGAGTTGGAAATCTTCAAATCCTAAAACTCTGAAATTTGGAGTTTTAGGTTTTCGGGATTAAGAGATTATGTTGTTCAGGTTTTGGAGAAATTGAAGTTTGGAATGTGGGGATACACAATCAAAATAAGGAAAAGATCCTTGAATTGTTGGCCAAAAGCACCTTAGGGAAATTTTTCTATGGCTGGAAATAAAGATTACAACAACAAAATCTCCCTCAAGGGGTGGAGACTCCGTGTTGAATTCTTCCTAGACTTGGTGAAGGGTTTCATCCTCACACAAGAATATCCAATGGTTTTCATCCTTAGGATAGGGAGAGATGTGCTTCAAAAATAATATTTCCAAAGAGATAATTGAATTCACATAATCATCAAATGTCCAAGCAAACACCTTTTATATCATAAGGGTGCTACAATTTGATAATGACCGAACTCAAACAAGACTTCAATAATTTCTTACATCTTGAGCTTATATGCTCACCAAAATAATTAAATAATTAAATTCCTCTATTGGAGCGCTTGGCTTCCCAATAGGACTACATCATAAAAATAAAAACAACTCCTAAACTATCATCAAATATCTTCGAAATGTTCCTCTTGTTCCAACCTTTAATCCCACAAGGAAGAAATGGGATAAGGTCTTCAAGTGTGCTAGTCTCCAAAAGGGGAGATGACATATATCGATTGACACTTTAAGCTTTACCCCATCTTATGGACATCCTACGAATGTACCGTACTAGCAATCGCACAACCACAAAGGAAAATCCTTTTTCTCTAGTTTATGGTCCAAAGTTGTTCTACCATTAAAGGTGGAGTTGCCTTCCCTCCCCGCATCTCTCGTTATTTAATTATTCATGATGAAGATCTTTATGAAGCTCTCCTTCACACTTGTGACTTAGTTGATGAGAAACACTTAAGCACTCTCTAACATAAACGTTAGTACAAAAATTACATCTCCAAACAACATAACAAATGCATCAAAATTTAGAAATTCGATGTGGGATATCTAGTCCTAAAACTAGACTACACTCCCAATGAAGAAGGAAAATATGCCAAAAATGATGGGGTCCATATTTAGTCAAAGACATCTTACGATTGACTACTTACTGTTAACAAACTAATGGACATATTTCAAATATACTTTATATGTATTGGTCACACTTTTCCTTCATTACATTTATTTTAGTTATTGCATCTAGTTACAATGTATAGCATAATTTACATTTCATGTTTATAATATGGATATTATATTCCAATGCTCTTACTCCGTTCTTCAATTACACCTCTTTTTTTTTTAAGAAAAAAACCAGAGGATCATTATATTAGAGAAAAATGAAGGCTACAGATTCTACTATGCCAGGTGTTGAAACTATTTGTCCAAGCCTGAGCATTATACATCAAATATGCATTACAAATATTCATTGAAGAGAATCTAAATGTAAAATATGTCTCATATCCTCCTGTACTTTAGTGGACCACCATAGTGGTGGTAAACCATAGCAGACAATGTTGTGATTGTCAAGGGCCCAATTGGCTAAAGCATCAACTACTTGATTTCTCTTTCTAGAGGTGTGACAAAAGAGTACTACTTGAAACTTTGCTTGGAGCCTTTTAATTTTCCATATTTCTCTTGTAATTCTCTAGTAAGAACTACAACGCTCATCGTTCCATTAACAACTTAACTATAACTCGAGAGTCTAACTCAATGTACACTCTTGTCCAACTACTTTGCATGACTTCCTACAATCCTGTTGACACTGGCTTAGGTTCTCCATAATTACTTGTAGCAATGCCTAAGTTTTCTAGAAAAAGGAGACTTTTGCTCCGTCATGTAATCTTGCAACACCCCTATAGCTGCTTGTCCCAGTTACCTCAAGCTCCATCAATATTCAATTTACAATAGTTGATTACTGGAGGGATCCTTTGGGTGTTTCTATTATCTTTCTTCTTTCTTTTAAAAGTTGGCATTGTCGAATATGTGGGCTGCATAGAAAGCATTTTATAGATGTTCTCCCATGCTAGTGTAACAATAGAAGGGAGAGATATTTTATGTTTGATGCTCTTTGCAATATTAATTTTTGTTTTCTACCACACATAGGACATTTCTTTACTTTCTTGTTAGACTACTTGAAAATGCCAAGTACCCTCATACCATTCCCGATAATGCACTGCACGGCGAAGTACAGCTTTGGGTATGGTGCCACATGGCTCGACTATGTCTTGGGTACGGAAATATGTACTTGAACATACTCCGGCTTGTGGGTACATACCCACATGGTTTTTTTAAGTGCAAATAAATAAAATAAAACTTGAGTTCTTTGACCGAAATTGAACCTCGAAAAGTTTATGTGAGATTCAATATTGCCAATAGGCTCTGAAGGGTTAAGAGAGATGAAAATGAATTCATTTGGTTGACTTACTATTTGGTTGCTTTCTTGTTTCTCCTCATGGGTCCTTTATTCTTCAGTCAATTTGGAAGGCATGGGAACAAGTGAAGCACTTGATGATTGGGTAGCCTATCTTCTCTTCCTTTGACACTAGGTGCCAAACCTACAAATCAATTTCGTCGAATCTGAAATATAATGACAAGATCCTTTCCTTGACAAGAGGTTGGTCTCGCCCTCCTTTGGTTTGTTCATTCCATCCACTTCCCAAATTTTTACAACTCGTTATGTATTTTGTGACTCTCTCGACATGATGAGGTTGGTTACGCAAAGGGAGCTCTGGTTTCCATTGAGTGTGTGATGGAGCTCGATGTGAAGAAAATTGGTATTGCGGTAGAGATCTCATTTGATGAACTCGTATTAAGAGCTCAACTCGAATTTGTGAAAATGGAAGAGCTCGGACCCAACTCGGCGAGTTGGGCCATTTTTGGATTTTCCCATCGAGCGGACTATCACCATGGGAAGGTCCAATTAATTTTTAATTAAATTAATATTTTTATTTAAATATTTTAAATAATAATATTTATTATTATTATTTAAATATTCTTTTAATTAATTAAGAATACTTGTCAACCAAACATCAAGGATGCATGATGGCACCTTTTCATGTTGTTCAACCGAATGTAATAAATGATACATCATTTACCTTCAGTTTAGGGGGAAATTTATGACTCCTCTCCTCTCTCTCTCAATTTCTTCTATAAATGTAAATTGGAAAATCATTCCAAGGGGTTCCAACCAAGAAGTTCCAACTAGTAGGTTCCGACAAGTCATACAAGTTGGACAAGTTAGACACTTTCTAAGCTTCCTTCTTTTCACAAGCCGAGATGTTGTGATTTGTAGGCTTTTAAGCCTTTCTTCTCAAATTATAATTACATCCTATGCCTTTTCACTGATGTAATGGCACTGTGCAAGTGTTTGAAGTAATGAGAATTGTGCTTTGTGATTAGTCATATGTCCTTTTCATGATTTTATGCTTCTATTTGCCTCTCTTGTGTTTTCAGTGAACAAAGGTAAATTCGTGTTTCCATTGCAGGTTTGTGGAGTATTATGCTTATCAAGTAGTGGAATATTACATATAGTTGAGTTGTGGTGTTGGTTCACCCTTCTCAAGTTCATCCTTTTCCACTGGGAGATTGGTAGCTTATTGTCTGATCAAGTTTAACAAAGGAACGTCCACCCCTAGTTTGTGGTATTTTGTACCCTTTCTAGTTGTGATAGGTGAAGGTGATCAGTGATGCAAGCATCCCTCCCACATTAACCCTTCTAGATGTTAAACATTCCTTAATTTGGTACATCACCACTTCTATTTTAGGTTTCATTTCCTTGCAGATCTCTTTCCCTAATCCCATGAAATGTTAGCATAGGACTAGTTATCCTTTTATCTTGAATTAGAAATAGTGTTGTGCTTAGTTTAGGAAGAGGAAGTCGGCATTCTCTCGGAGGTTCACCTCGAGCCCAAGTCCCACATCTTGAGAGGTGATCCCATGTGTCCCAATCACACCAAATTTCATGATTCATTTTTAGGCCATTGGGGGTGTAGTGATTTGGTGACAACAATTTTTGGCATGCCTGGTGGGACAAGAGGCACATATTTCATAGGTGTGTGTAGTTGTGTTCACTTCATTTCATTAAGTTGTTGTGCTCTTAGTGAAATTTCATCCTTAGGAGGTATACCTAAGCACAACTGGTGACTCCATTGGTCTAAGTACCCTACTCTCTGTGTTGTAGACTTTCATTTTATCCATTTTCCATCTAGTTTTCTTCCATATCTTTCCATTTTATCTCATTCATGAAGTTGTGTAATCATGGCTTCATTTCCACAGTGGGACTCCCACTTGCAATAGTGGCGGTTATTTCCATATTCAGGCTATTACAATTCACCTCCAAACCAATTTCATGATGAATATCAGTTTGAGCATGCATGTTCACATAAGCAAGATGTAGGTCAATTTAGTTATCCACCAAACATGGGGGTTACTAAAGAACAATGGCATGTAGATTTTGGAATCTATTCCACACCTGAAGAAGATCACTTGCAAAAGAAGGTTTGAGAGTTGCAGCATAACATGGTATGAATAAGGATCAATGAAATGAAGAAGGCAGTCTAGATTGGCTTCAGAATTCCATACCCATGGACTGGCCATATACCATGTGTTCTTAGCCCTCAAAAAAGCTTCACTTCATAATCAAGATGATGACTCAAGTTGCGAGAATGGATCAAGAAAAGGAATGTTTATGAACATAGTGTTATTCAATCCTCACAATTGGGAGGCCCCTACATTACCACCTTACAACCCTCTTCCCATGTTTCCATCTATGCAATTTCAACTTGAACCCCATAGTCCTAATCTTCTAGTTTCTACTCCTATTGAGAATTCCTTTCCTTCACTTCCTATTCCTCCATTTCATCACGAATATTCCATGCCTCATCCTTCTAAAGTTCCCTCTTTTCTATAAGGGCCATCAAGACAAGATAATGAATCTCTTCCTCAAATAGTGAGGGAATCAGCTTAAATCCCAACCCACCCAGCCTCCTCTTGTGGTCCAAAATCCATTTTGGGAGGAGCATTTTCAAGAAATGAAGAAAAGGGAGGGGTATGTGGTCGAAAAGAATAGAAAAAGAGAGCATGAAAATAATTTGAGGAAATGGTCTGCAAAACTTAACATCAAGAAAACTTTATTCCTAACTAAACCTTCTGCAGAAGTTGAGACTCAAGAACAAGTGAAACAAACTAGTTTTGTACCAGAAACAAATCTAGAGTTGAATGAAGAGGACCAGAAGTCTACTTATTCAGAATGTAGTATTCATATTGGCTCACTCCCATCAGAGGAGTTTGAATCACCAAAGGTGGTAGAGTCTGTTGGAGAAGAGAATGTGGAAGCTGAAGAAGAAAGACTCTCAAGTGTACAAGCTAATTCTTATGAGTGTAATGATCCTACCTGTCAAGCACGTTAAGAAATTACATCACTTTTGGAGCATTGTAGTGAGTTTCCAACATCATCATTGAACACAACAACCGATCATAGAGGTATTATTTCCATGATGGACTCAGAGGTTTCAATTATAGATTATACCATGCAGGAAGTTTCAGTTTCTTCCCCCTCTTTGTCTTTTCAAAACTCTATTTTCTTAGATAAATTTGATGTTGAAAATTTTATGTTTGAAGACAAGGAAGGTCATGAGGAATCATTGGTGTTGCTAAAAAGCACTCACAAAACTTGTGCAATGCATAGATCATTGAAAAGCTTCACGCTTTGTAGTTGTATAATTCTTTTCAGCATGAGTCAGCTTCCTACTAGCAAAACAAATTGGATGATCTACAATTCCTTCTCCTGGTTGAGCTAGCACAACACCAATGGCCATGCCAGAGGTGTCAACATGCACGTGGAATGGTTTCTCCCATGAAATAAAATGCAGGATAGGCGCGGTAGTAAATTTCTCTTTTAATGTTTCAAATGCGCGCTTGCTATGGTTCTCCCCAATAAAATGTACCTTTCCCCTTCAGTAAATCTTCCAAGGGTGCAACAACTTTGGCATACCCTTTGATGAATTTTTTATAATATCCTGTATGACCTAAAAATCTGTGCACCTCACTTTGACTAGTAGGCACTTCCAGGTCTAGAATGAATGCAACCTTAGCCGGATCAACCAGAAACCTTCCTTACAGATTATATGTCCTAACAAAGATTCCAAAAGGTCTAGCAAATATGCACTTCTTGATGTTCAAAGAGATACTCAATTGTCTGCACCATTCAAAAATTAAGTGCAGATTGTCGCAGTGATCCTTAACAAGCCCATATATTGTCCAATCATTGAGGTAGACCTATAAGAAGTTGTGAATAAAATATTTGAATGCCTGAAAAACTATCCGTGAGAATACAACAGAACATTTTTCAATCCAAAGGGAATTACAGTATAGGTAAAACTGCCCCATTTAGTAGTAAAAGTTGTCTTTGCTTGATCCTCTTGAGCAATCCTAACCTGATAATACCCAAAAACCCATCTGTGAAGGAATATATTTCACGCCCTGTAACTCCTAATATTTCCTCAGTAAATTGTTTAGGAAATGGGTGTGTTACATGTGTGGCATTTAGCTCCCTGTAGTCCACACATATTCTAATCCATCTATTCTTATTGATACTGATCACTATTGGACTAATCCATTCTGACTCATCCAAAGGTCGAATGATTCCATACTTCAAAATTTTATCAATTTCGTCCTTCACTTTTTCACGCAAATTGGGGTTCATTCTATAAGGTCACTTTCTAACTGGCTGCACTATCCTTAAGCTTTATCTTCATTTCCCCAAGTGATTTATGCACACCTTTAAGTTCATAATACCCTTGAGGGAATAAGTCCTGATAATCCCCGAGTAACTCAATGATATTTTCCACCTCCGAGTCCACCAAAGGTAGTCTCCAATGATGGTCTCCTTAGGCTCAGCCTCCAAACCTATATTCACCTTTTTTGTCTTCATGGGTTTGTGATAGGTGTGTGTATCCTTGTCTGCACTATCCAAGACCTCATACACCCCTTGTGAATGTTCAATATCCATGTTCTCAACTTCCTCATCATCCACGATGTTAACCATCTTTCCATTTCTTCTTCCCTTTCAAAACACGCTCCGACTCTGTCTCACCCAATACCTTATGAATATGCTTTTATGCCTTTGCACTATCTCCCATAGATAAGTGCTTGACAAATTGTAATGCTTCTTCCATTGGAGGTTTAGTCAAGAAGTAGTCAAAGGTCTAGAGCATTCTTGCAATCAAATTTTTCTAGTTTCCAGTCTCTCGATGTAGTTTTACGTATACAAACCAAGCACATGCGCATCCTTGTAGAGTAGAGTACAATATATGCACCCAGAGTGAAAGTGGTAATGCTTCCTGTCTTGTTGTCCTGAGTCTCACACACTACTAAATGTGATGTTGAACAGGTTGATCACCATGATAAGTGTAGATCTACGTAGGTGCATTATTCCTTGCAAACCTAATAGATTAGGTGACTCCAATCTCTTCCCATTTTATAATATTATCTTTATGGACTACCCACCAGCACGTTGTTGTCCCACGCAAGGTATACACTAACATATATCTTCACTTAATTTGATTTGTCCACTGAGTTTCCATGGCTTTCAAAAATATAGGAAGATCTTCTGCCCCTATATACCAAGGTATTGTGCTACCTATTCATTGAACAGAATGAAGTCCATTCTTGCACACAACCACACTTTTTACCTCCCGCCTTACTAGTTCATACGTACCATGAGCCCAATTGTCACAAGAAATACTTGTAGTATCACTAATAGAATGAGAATCCTCCTACCGTAGGATGTATTTCCTTTGATAGCTCATTGACCTCGTGGTCCCGAATAACGCGTACATAAATTTTGTTTAAGTCCTCCTCACTTAGAGGCTCAATATATGGTGTAGACTTCCCATCTATCAAAGGTATCACAACCCTTTCCTCTTTTTCTCAAAGCTAATATACCCCTTATTGAATCTCAAATCAGCATTATTTGCATAACACCAAGGGAATCTAAGAAATCCTAGAAAAGTGTCTACTGCAAGTGCTAATACCTCAAAATCCCCAGTGAGCTTGGCCCCTTATATGGTTATAGATGCATCCTTCAAAACTCCTATGGGAGTGGCCTTAGTCCTATTTGCCATAAACAACACATTAGATGATGGCTATAATTGAGTCCTCCCCATTTATACCCATGCATCTAATGTAAGCACATTTACTTATGCACTGTATCAATCAAAATATTTCTCAATAGCCATCCATATACAACAACATTCGAGTAATTTATTTTTCATAGTCAATGCCATTAGAAGGAATATTTGCATGAAGGATCTTTTTTCCGGTCTTAATACTTGCGTGTGGAGTGTTCCCTTTTAACCAAATTCCTAATAGTGGAATGATGTTCTCTTAGCGCAGCATTTTGCACACTTCTCTCAGATCATCGATATCATTTTGGGTACCTGCATGATGATTTCTTCTGCTCTTTTAAGTATTGTATATCACCCTGAAGATTCCTTAGCACTTCCATGGTATCCTGGTAAACTTCCTTCTGATGAGCAGGATCTGGGTACCTTATATGCAAAACCTCCTACTTGGTGATCGTAGGCTTCTAGTGGAATGCCTCTCTTATGCACGATGCTTCAGCTCGTGTAGTAATATTCACAGTTAAGGCCACAAGTTCTAGTGCTATCTTGGGAATCCACTGATCTTCTACCATGCATTGGATTCTGACCATCCTGGCACCTTTATTTTCTTACTTATGTTGCTTACTCAGATGCTCATATAAGTCTCGGGAACTCTTCATAGCTATGGTTCTTTCCGCATAAAGAACATGCAATATTATGAGGACATTCACACCTATAGTGGTCAGGAGATCCACACGTATAACATGTTCCATGAGGGAACTCACCTCTTCCTCCACCACGATATCCACATCCCCTTCCACGACCTCCTTCAAAATGCCCTCATTCATGTCATAGCACATTTGATTATGATCTTGATCCTGGTGCTCATTCTTACCCTTAGAATTATCTATTACACTTTTTTGTCGTACCCCAATGTCTATAGCATCATGGATCTGACCAATCAATTAAAAATCCTCAGTATCATGGGTCGTGGACCTAATTTTTTTGCAAAAGCAGGATACATTCTTCCTTATCACACGTTGTAACAAAGGATAGTGACTAACATCATGATTCAAATGATATATTTCACAATCCAACAATAATGAGCGTATAGATCTGTGAGGGTAACTATCCTTGGTGTGACCTTCTACTTCACAATCTGTACACCAAATTCCTGAGCGTGTTTCATGGGCTGAATTTGTTGATAGATTCTCTAACTACTTTTCCATATCTGTAATTTGTGCCTCAAAGAATGGACTAACTCCAAAGTGTCAATGATCCCAACTACCTCAAAGACGTAAAGTTACTTCCAAAGGTGCTTCACGCCAATTAGTGTATGTCTTATGTGACAATGCTCTTCCGAATGGTGTAATAAATCCTCCAAAAACCATTATGCATGTTGGCTAACGTGAATATCATAAGACAACTTAGATAAAAGTGTCTTAAAATAGGAATCATACACTTGTACACTCTCGGTAGTGCCTTGTTTGCTATCCTTGAGAGCACTAATACTCTTCTCTCAAACTCGTGGATATGGAACTCTTTCAAGAAAGCATCCTTCAATGTTCCATAATCCACGTAACTTTGATCGTGATCAAACTTCCTATACCATATGTGTGCGCATCCCTATAATGTAGTAGCAAATTGACTTTCCTTGTTCTCATTTCCATTATCCCTTTCACACACCACAAGATTTCACACATATGCACATGTTCGACAAAGATCCTCTATACCTCTATATTCCGGGAGATGAAGAGACATCTCAATATAGATATTTTGTGCTTGTTGTGAGCCTTGACAACTTGATCCAAAACCTCCTGTGTTTCCTCTGCCTCCAAAACCACCAGACCCACCAGAACTAGAACCACCCATACCTCTTGATCCTCCACTTACAGCTGGAATAGGACCTATAGATGTACTCCCCTATGCTATGAAATTAGTACTATACTGAACCCCTATAGTCTATGAGGTAGTTCCACTTCCAGAGGTGAATCCAACATTCTATGCGCTCACATTCTATATAGATGATGTGCCTAAAAATGTTCCTCCAAATAACATTGAAGTCATATGTCCTACCATTGATGTACTTGCTCCCTGACTTACTCGCTCTCCTACTTCCCAAGTTAGCTTGTTGGTTACTTATCATACTAGATACTAGAAAACCAAGTGTAAGGGCTAGGTCACCAGGTGGATTAAGATGTGCACTCATGGCCTAGGTAGTCTTTGCTGGTGCACTTTTGTGTGAAGCCAAGGGGGATATTTGTCATGATTTCCAAGATGGGGGAGTTCCTTGATGCTCTGGCTCCACGTCTTCTACATGAGCTTTAAATCCTTCATGAGCCATCTCTCTCCTCAATGCCATACTTTCTACAATGGTACGTTGCTTCTCTATCTCCCTCTCATGCACCTCATTATACTTAAGCCACCTTTCCTCTCTCTAGCCTTTCTGCCACTAGGTCTACCATCTTTCACCAAACATGTTCCTTCCCTCACGCAAGTTGAGGTTTTAGTTATCCATCGGTTTACTTTCTAGGTTTAAATTTACCATCAAGATCTTGATCGCCAGTGGAATACCTTGCAAATATGCTCCTCTAGGATACCGTGAAAACTAGAATTCATCTACCTTTGGGCAAGAATACGTTGAAATTGAATATTCAAAAATATAACTGTTTATAACACCACAAAACCACGTATCCACAAATAGCGAGTCCATATCGATCAACATCATAAAGGGCCTGAAATTCTTCCTATGTCCGAGATAAATGTGCGATACCTCCAATTCTGCTTAGATTCATAAGCAATCAACCACTTGTATAATTATACTTGGAAAGATGGTAAAAAAACTCTCATATAAGATATCATACAGATTCTGTTCTACCCAACCGTGTGTGTTAAACTCGATCCAATGCTAAACCATCATGCAGATTCTTTCTCCGCATCATGTATCCACTCCTCAATACTTGCTAGAGTTAACCGGTACATCTTCATCGCGAACCATCCTGAAAACAACTAAAAAAGAGGTCCTAGTAATGGAACCAATGATGCAGCCTAGAATTTACCAGATAACACCCTAGACGCACTGGTACATCACTCATCCTAGACTAAGTGCTCACCCAAAGCGCGTAAAGGTACCAGATCCCTCTTTAGGGTTGCTATAGCAGGATGTTAGCGTGATGAAGGAAGAAACATATAGATCCATAACTAATCCATCATTCTACAATGCATGCCATATTCAGATTTATGAAAGAACAAGCTTAAAAAATAATCATGATTGAATCAAGAACATGCACTACTCAATTACACACAGGAATGACACTTAGGTTTGGCCAATATCTTCCATCTATTAATAAACACAAAAGCTCCTTACAATAATGGCAATCTATACCGATGCGCGCATGGATTTGATACAATAATCCAATCATATGCGCATATCTCTATACCTCCATACATCCATCTCTCCACCACACTCTACTACTATGTGATTCACATCATATATATATATATATATAGGGTGGGGACTTGCCCTTCACCACTTATCTATTCTAGAAATAGGTCACATGCTATTAATAGCCATGCACCATTTACAGGCATAGCCACACATGCAAGTGTGCTATCTATAGACCTCTTACAGTTAACTAGAGTGATAATCCTATTCTTAGCTTTTCTCCATGTAAAATGCTTTGATCCGATCCTCCAAAGATAAAAAAATGTGTAGCGCACATGTCTCTACATCATTGGTGTGTTCCGCATGCCATCTTCTAAAAATAGGTCTTCATGCTCAAAATCAAATAAGTCTTGAATGTTGAACTTGCCCTCTGCGTATGGGTTCTTCCTGTCCCTCCGCACCCTTAAACCTAGCATGTTTCTCCGCATGGACTTCTTGTGTGAGTTTTGTCAAGTGTTCTTTGATCAACAGATGACAAGGTAGATTGTGACTAACACGCACTTAGGAAGTCATATGTTTATCCAAGTAAGATTGCTTACATAAAAATATTAATTTTTAGATGATATTAACATGAAGGTTGTGAGTTTGGCCATTAGAAAGATGGGTGTGGCTCTAGTATATATATACTTGAAGCCTAAACTACAAAATGGGAAGTATTTGGAGAATGAATTCAAGCTCCCTGGGCCACCCAAGGGAAAACATACTTTGTGGGCACTTTAGAGGAAGATGATACTTTTCCTGTTGAAGAGGAAGAAGAAGAATAACTTCATGAAGATATTGGTGGGTTTGAGCACGGGGTAGAAGACACCCTACGGTTGGAGAGAAGAGAGCTGAGGTGACTTGTTTGTTATAGAAACAAGAAGATGAAGTGTTGGGGATGGACATAATGGAAATAGATGTAGATCAGACCATTGAGGAGCCAAAATTTAAAAGGGTGTTGCAAAGAACAAGGGCTCAGAGTTTGGGAACATCACAACCTTTAAGGAGATCACCTAGGACTTCGCCTCAGAAAGTAGAGCATGAGAAGAAAAAAATGCAAGTTCAATCTTAAGGAGTGTTACCAATTTAATCTACCTTGAGAAGTAAAATTTTAAATCGATCAGAAAAATTTTGAAAAAATATTCACACAGAAGTTTTCTGCATCTTGAAAATTCTCCAAGTCCTCAAGTCGAACTTCAGACTTCAGGGATTTTCCCTTTCCGAGTTTAATTGGCTTGAAATTGAAATTGTGTTTTTAAGTTCCGAAGTGTGAAAGCCTGAAAGTTTGAAATTTTGGAATTTTGGGATTTCATGTTTCAGAACTCTAGGTCATGATTTGTTAGAAAATTCCCTTTGGAGTTTGGAAGTATGAAACCCCGAAAATCCAAAATTTTGGACTTTTGGGTTTCGAACTCTAGGTCACACTTTTTGGAAAGTTTCTTTTGGACTTCCAAAGTCTGAAACTTTGATATTTCATACTTTCGAGATTTCAAGTTTCAGAACTCTCTCGATCATTTTTGAGTTAATTACTTTCAAAGTTCCGAAACCCAAAATCTTGAAAGTTTGAAAACAATTGTTACCAATTTAATCTACCTTGAGAAGCAAAATTTGAAATCGATCAGAAAAATTTTGAAAAAATCTTCACATGGAAGTTTTCTACATTTTGAAAATTCTCCAAGTATCTCAAGTCAAACTTTGGACTTTAGGGATTTTCCCTTTAGGAATTTAATTGGCTTGAAATTGAAATTGTGTTTTTAAGTTTGAAATCAAAGCCCAAAAGTCTGAAATTTCAAACTTTTGGGCTTTTAGGTTTTGAACTCTAGGTCACAATTTTTAGAAAATTCCCTTTGGAGTTCTGAAGTCTGAAACCCCGAAATTTTGAAATTTCATAATTTAGGGCTTTCGGGGTTCGAACTCTAGGTCACGCTATTTTGAAAGTTTCTTTCAGACTTCTGAAGTCTAAAAGTCCTAAATTCTAAAATTTCGACTTTCGGGTTTCGTAACTCTCCCAATCATTTGTGAGTTAATTACTTTCAAAAAATTAACTTTCAAAGTCTGAAAGTCTAAAATTTTAGGCTTTCGTGTTTCAAAACTCTTTCGTGCCATTCCGCGATTTTCATCCCTTGATCTTCAAAGTTTGAAACCATGAAATTCTGAAATTTTGGAATTTCAAACTTTCAAGTTTTGGACTTTCAAACTCTCTACACATTTAATTCTTACCTACTTCCATACAAATTAAAATTTTGCCATTAATATCAGGTTTTTTCTATTTAAAATCACATTTTCACCTGACACTTTTCTCTGACGATCCAATTTTACTATATCCTATACTTTTCGATGTCATTCTCAAGGTATATTAGTTTGGTCATTTTATTTTTGGCTTAAGATATTTTGTTTTTTTCTCCATGTTTTTTTATTTTTTCCTCCTCTGATACCTTGGGAAATGAAAAAATCATTGCCTACCATGATTCCATGATTTTAGTTTCTACAGGCATTCAGAGTTTACAAATATCCTCTCGAGTTCTCCAATTTTCCCTCTCAGCACATCTTGTTTTTCAAAATTCAGAGATTGGCATTTTCGAAGAACTCTCTTTTTAGAATTTGGAGCTTTGGTTGTTCAATGCTTCTAATTTTTTGGTAATTGTGCCATTCAGACTTCAGAGTTCTCTTTTTCAGGATTTCAGAGGTCTCTACTTTAGAGTTCTTTTTTTCAAGATTTCAGACTTCTCCATTTCTGAGGTTTTCACTTCAGTTTTCAAAATCTGTTATCCTGTAAAATTAACAAGGGAAATTTTACAGATAACCATACCAAAATTTCATTTTGGTCCCCTTAGAAGGTCTACTATTGTTCAAAATGGCTTAAAATTCCTTTCCGAAAATCAAGTTTTAAGAACTTGGCCATTTTCAGCCTTTTTGAGATGGGCACAAAAATTGTTATGTCAACATCAAGAAATGTGCGCCTTTGAAAATATTTTGGCGCCAAAAAAAAAATGTCAACATGAAAAGCATTGTGCCAAGAAACGTGCTTAAGATGTGAAAATTTTCATGTTGACACATCAAAATGTGCACCCCTTTTTCCCTTTGGCGTTGAAAACTTTATGTTAACATATCCAAATGTGCACTTTAGGCGCTGAAGCTTTAGTGTCAACACCAACCAAGTTGCGCCAAGGTGCATTTATGTTCATGTCGATAAAAAGTGCACCAAAGAAAGTTGGTGGGGAAATAAATGTGGTATTTTCCTATAAATATGCGGTTAACACCTGTCATTTTCACGAATTGAAATTGAGAAAAGTTATTCCTCTGTGCTGCATCACCTTTCTGTCGACCCCACATGTCATTTGTCGTGTTTGTGGATCCCACGTCATTCCTTCGTCGTTATTTATCCTAGGTAAGTGGTTTTTATCACTCTTATGGTTGTTTGTGGTTTTGTTTCTTGGTTGTTATGGTTTTAGGATTGTTATAAAAGGTTAAACCTAAAAATCTAAATGAATAAACTTAACAATCCATAAACTATCTAGAAACACCTTATCCCTCCTTCCAGATCTGCAAATCTGAGAAGGCTCTGCCTCTGAATAAACCATCCTTTGTATCTGAGAAGGCTTTTCCTAGCTACAAATCCCACAAACCCTCTCTTTGTCACTTTGCAAAAATAAAAAAAAGAGAAAAGGGTCATGCAAAGGGAAAAGAAATCAAATAATGCAAAATCATTCTTTTTCCTTTGGACGCACTGTCCCTTCATGCTACATCACACACAGTCACACCTTGGTGCACTTGTCCCCACCTGCAACATATTTAAAACCTCCACCCAAGTATAAACACTTAAAAATCTCCTCAAGGCACTAGCGCATCCCAACCAACATCAACATTTGATGTTGTGTTCCCCAAATCTGCACCCTTTATAAACCCTTTGGCACATTAAGCTTCTATGTAACACATTCCAAAACCGTGCCTTGGGCGCACTAAAAAACCATGCAACATCATCTTTTACAAGCACCCAGTTAAAGCAATTTTCCAAAGGCGTTGGCGCATGAACCTTAACACCAACACTGCATGTTGTGTGTTGTAGACCCGCGCCCCGCGCCTTTCTCCTTGGCACTAAAATATTTTGTGCAACACTCCTCAAAAGTGCACCCCTCTATAATCCTTTGGCGCGGCTTTCCCCTTTCAACACAGGTGCATATTTTTGCATGTTGACATCCTCAAAAGTGCGCCCAACCTGTTTAAGCCTCTGCAGCATGCTATAAACCTGCGCCTTGCACCTTAAGGCTTATAATAGCTCATTTTTCATTTTGCAAGCTGTTATTATGGATAACATGATGGTTGACATGGCTCTTCTATGTTGGACCTCTTTGATTCTCCATGTAGAACAACAATAACCATCCTCGAGCTCACACATGTCTTCATCGAGCAAGAAGCCAACTAAAGGTAAAGCCAAGTCTAAATTGATAGAGCAGGAAATGAAATACAAATATCAGAGAGTCAGGATGCCTAACTCACTTGCAGTACAATCTCAACATCGAGACTTTGAGTGGGACAAATAGATATGGATGAATTTTGGGAGAGAACCAAAAAGGTTACTGGTGGCCCATGGATGGACAAACTGGTAGGCAGCGGGCTACACTTTACAGTAGGACTCCTAGTAAGTGCAATGAACAATGAGTTCATCATGTTGGTGGCCCATTGTTACAACAAAGACACAAGATGTGTCAAAGATAAGGAGGGCAAGGTGATCATTAACCTCACTGCCCACCACTTTGAAATCATGTTGGGCATTCCTCACCATAGCCAGTATGTGGCAGTAAGCATTGAAGAATGCTTAAAGACATGGACCGATAATGAAGACAAGTGTATGCAGATGATGAATGAAGTCTACCTGAAAAACAAGAAGGTGGTGAGCAGATGGCCCCAGACCATCCATCACAGTGACTTCAACAAGGAGCTGAGTGATACCATCACCTTCCTCAGTAGAGTATTTGGGCTTCCTGATGCCCACTACTTTCACAAATGGATGCTCAGATATCTAGAAAATATGAGCAAGAATGTTCCCAATCAATGATTCAACTGGGGGAGATCATAAGTGATACTATCTCGTAGTAGCTCCAACAAGTTTCGACAACTGGGAGGTTCTACATGAACTCCTATGTGGTATATGCAGCCACATCAGAGAGAGAGTTCCCAGGACTAATTTAGAGTGGAACATGGCCCCAGGTCAAAATATATGAGTACTACCTAGCTAAGGCTCGAGGCCAGTATCGCCCAGTTCAACAAGATCAATGACGCCTTCTTCTATGAGGTGATCTACCTATTGAGGCCGAACATGAGACACGGTCGGACCAACATGAGTGTGATTGCTACCACCAAGAAATGGGGGATTTGTTTACACAATTCCCCACCTTCACATATCTCAGGGCTGCCAACTTTCTAGGAGAACCAACAAGGTTACCAAGGTACGCAGGGCCCAAGCTGATCCTCCTAGAGCTGTCAAGGCAACTAATTACATATCACGAAAAGTGTATGAAAAGGAAGAAGGGAGGAACTCCATTCCCCCTCACGGTTGGCAGATACACCTACGCCTCATTAGGTAAAGCCTAGGAAATGTATGCGGAGCTAGAATTGCTCAACTTGAAGCATGATTTCCTGGCAAGGCCAACCTTTGACTGCTGGAGTTTCCTCCCCAAGGCAAAGATCGATCCCATCCATGTCCTAGAGATCGAGGACATATGGATAGACGTGAATCACGAAGTTGAAATCAGGCGAAAGGATCACTCCCAGCTGGCTCTAGCAGAGATCGTCCACTATGGAGTTGCCATCATCCCAAAATATTTCCAAGAAACGATCAGGAAATTGATCAGGTTTACCTTGACACAAATGGGGATGATTGGTCATTTGCAAGTATCGATAGGACCAAGGTGCCCAAGACCATAGAAGAAATGGTCCATCCCACATTGCAACACACCGAGAATTGGTGTAAATGAAATGGTCTCATCTACCTTGGAGTGGATTTCACTACTTCCCCCTTAGGAAGTGCACCTCCAAGGCCAGATCACTTGCCAAAGGGAAAAGGAAAGGATAAAGTTGGAGAGCCAAGCAAATAGGAGAAAGCTCCTGATAGCCCTCCTTCGCTTGAGAAAATAGTGGACTTAGTGTCCCCAGGAAAAGAAGAAGTGGCAAGTGTTCCAACGGACACATCCACTCAGGATGTTGTCACAGCTACAACTATGGAGGTGCCCACCATTCCCTCTTCTACTCCTCCTCCTCCTCCTATCACTCAAGTAACCACTCATATGGTTGTGTCTTCTCCTCCGTCTTCCTCCCTTCCATCTCCCACCTCTTCCATCTTCTCCTCTCTCACGGATCTGTCCTCCAGCTGTTTCCTCCATCCTGTCGCAGATCCCTTCCATCTCCATGTCCTTCTCTTCCCCTGTAGTGACTCTGAGCCCTATAAGCACTAGTGCATTGGACTCTCTATCCATGCCACCACCAAGTGTTTCCACATTCTTCCCGAGTCCACTACAGTTGCTCCCCCTTTCACCCCCATTTCCTCTTCTTCTTCTCGATCTTGATCCCATAAGTCCTAGTTGGATCTCGACCGCCTGAGTCAACATAAGAGTAAGGTTCCCATTGCAGCTATGTTCTTCTCCGTCATTCCGGCAAAGGGACCCAAGAAGAAAAAATCAATAACTTGCTTCTCAAAAAGTGCCTCAGAAGAAAGGGTCATGGAGATAGCCTACCCGGATCCCATAAAGAAGAAAGAAGATCTATCTTCTACGAGAATTCATAGTGATTCAAGTCACAATGGGAACTGTACGATGGAAAAGTGACAAGCGAGCATGGGAATCTACAAGTAACTCTTCCTCGCACCCGACCTCCCGAGGTCGTGCCGAGATAGCTAGTGGGGATGGAATATGTATGGGATGTAGACAAACTAGTTAGGCAATCTAATGTCTTCAATACGCACTAGTGGAATTTGTGAATCTAAGGAAAAGAAGGCCCTCCTAACCTGAACTGGTGTGATAGATCGATCAGCAAGGATGATTGCTTGAAGGCTCCAACGATAGTTTCATGTACGTCTCTGGATAAGGTCATATGGTGGATGGTAAATATAGTTGACTCTATGGATGATTCTCTAGCCTAGTCCATAACTCTCTAGCTTTGTTAGTTGTTATATCTAGTAAGGATAACTGTTTGATGATGATAGGTGGAAGTGGAGTGGATCTGAATACTAGTGTGCATAGGCCAGTGTCTATGTCTGATTGACTTACGGATTTGTTGGGTTGCGGGATTTGTGGATCACAACCGTAGACTCTTGGTTGTTGCGGTCCTGCTATGGTCATGTATGGAATCAGTCCCTGATCCGTAGTATCCAATAGTCGTATGCTTTCTCCACTTCTATGTTTAGAATCAATAACTATGCGATCTTCTCAGAATATCTTACAGGCGTTCGTGCAACCTGAATTCTTAGGCTGGTATCTATATCTGTAAGAGTGTCTCCTGCGTCTGGCTATGGGACCAAAGGATCGCAACCAAAGGTTTGTTCTCTTTCAACCCCTTCTACAGTCATATGGATGTTACCTAGGGTAATCTGTAGTTTGGTTGATTTGACCAAAATGTGTACACTTGGTCATCTTCTATGTTTAATCCACTCAACTGGGAATTGATTTGTTGCAAGGCTTACCTTTGTTTGGAAGACTTGGATCCTAAGATTTTGATCTATATCAGTTATTGCTATGATGAGATTGGGCTGGGGCACGATTGGCTCGAATACGTATTCCCTGGGCTCCCTAGGTCCCGTGATTGTCATACAAAAGTAACAATGTAAAACGAACTGTAGCAAAATAAAATTTAACTACGTTGAATATATCTATAGCATATATGATTTCTCTATTTTTGTATTTTCTGATGAACTTTTATGAAGGAATTTTTAAAAGAGCAATTATTTTAACATACCTAGAATTTGACAATTAATCTAATGACGAAATTAAAACAAACAAGATAACCGAGTGTAGTTATTTGTCTGTGCAATTTTGAACCTATTCTAAACAATGAAATAATTGACTTAATCTATTTGCAAGGCTCTCAATCCTACCTCAGAAGTGAGGAGTGAATCATAGTTTCTCAGAAACTATCAATCCCCACAGCTTCCCTGGTAATATCGAGTAGAATTGACTGAAATAAAGTGATTGGCTACTTTATTTGATATATTTCTAACTAGAACTTTGAAAGCTAGAACCTGGATTCTGCAGAATAGTGGCGAATCTGATGGTGTGTGTGATCTTGTCCCCTCAGTGTGATCTCCTCGTTCCTTCATGTTCACGTGGATCTAGAAAAGCATGTAATGCTAGCATCAACAGAAGTAGATATTGGGACAAAGGCAGCTCAAGATACAGACTGAATACAATGCGAGTAGGAGAGGGATAGCGCAAGAGTACAGAGCTTGGCTTATGCAATTCCTAGCGGGATTTATTGCGAGTCATGCAACATGAAACATCTAGAACCTGAAACTATCCTGTTTGAAGAAAAAAACCTGCAACTTTAATGGCTTCCTATTGAAAACAAACTATTCTACTCCAATGGATTGGATAAAATGTCAACAACACTTGCACAAGATGGATATGTGGCTTACTAACAACAAAACAATGCTAACTAAGCATGTAATGAAAGAAACTAAGCATTCTAAGCAAAATGAAAACTAAATCTATTGCAAAGAGAAATTAGAGGCAAATTTTGAGGGGCCATTTGCTTGAGCACAAGCCAACTATTTATAGCATTTGCATTTACCCAAGGTAAAAACCAAATAGAACTCTTAAACTATAAATAATGGTAAAACACTATTCCAGGGAACCAGAATCATAAATGCAAGCTTATGGCGGTGAAAGAAAGCTGGTAAAATGTTGAAATTATGTGAGTCATGTTAAAAGATCTTTCTAGAAAACGTGTAAAGGACCGCCGCCCTAAGCAGGGTGGTGGTTACAGGACCGCCGCCCTATTCAGGGTGGCGGTCAGGAGACCACTACCCACTCGGGGGTGGCGGTTTCGCCACCAAGAGAAAAGGGCCAGGAAAAGAGGGGAAAAGGTAAAAACAAAGCACACAGGGCTAAGCGGGGCATGTGGGATGTTAATGCACACTTGGAGATCTTTTCCGGATCCCGAACACCTTGCGAGGAGACCTGTATCATCATTGGGGCACCTGTTATGTTATTTTGGTAGTACAGTACCTTACAATTTTGTGTACATACATATTGCCCCCTCGGAGAAGCGTTTTAGCCATGAAGAGGCGTAAACGGTGGGTCTAAAATATGGTGGTCCCGAAATGGGAAGTTAAAATTTATACCGATACGTCGTGTGTTGAAATGACGCTGTCCAAAATTCCTGCTACCTGCAAAACAAAAAGAGAACTCAAGTGCAGATAGACACAATAGTTTGGAAAATAAACGCTAAAACAATAGGAAATGAGAACGTACCATTTGTGCGGGGATAAGAACTTACCTCCGTCGGCGCTCCAAACCTGTGAAAAAGGCATTTAAAATGAATTAGGGTGCTATATATATGAAAGTGGGCCCATTTTCCTATTCATTTGCGTGAGTTGATTCGATTGATTTTGAGCTCTGGAACCCACAGTGACGGTTTCTTGCATGAGTAGAGTCAAAACATCCGTGACGGGATAGTGATCATGCCTCCATGAGCAGAACATCGACCCACGAGATCACATGTTAGTTTTCTTCAATTTATCCCTTTTACCCCCTTAATTTTGAAATGCTAAAATCTTTGTCGTGGGGGGGTAATTTTTGAAAATGTTAGTGTTAAAAGGTTCATCTAGGGGGGGCGCCTACTGGGTAGGCCTTGTTTTAGTTAAAATGGTCTTGTTTTGTCATTTTTTGGGATTTTTAGGTTTAAAAACCTGCATGGGTTTTTGGGTCACGACCGCCACCCCCTGCCAAGGCAGCGGTTACAAAACCGCCTCTCTGCTCAGGGTGGGTGGTTTCACATGAATGCCAAAAAACATCTGCGTTTGAGATTGTTTTTACATTTTTAGCATTTCTACGTGCTTTCATGATTTTTCCAATATTATTCGGATGCTAACTTGCTCTATTTTGTGTGTTTTTGGGTGTATGCAGGTGAGAGAGGAGTATATCTGGTGGAGCCGAGAGAGGGAGTGTGACTGGCTCCCAGGAGTATTGGATGCCCTTTCACAGGATGAGGAGGACACTCTTCAGAGGGCCGGATACTACGCATCTCACGCGTGCCCCATGTTACACCATCCAGTCACATTCTTTGTGACCTATTCTCCTATTGGGATGCTGATCGGAACACCTTCCGATTACCAGGGGTCCGCGGTGAGTGGACCATTACTTTGGAGGACGTCTATCGCATTCTGGGGGTCCCGATTATTGGGAGACGTCTCACCCTTGAGACAACAGGTTCACGGGCCCAGATAGCACAGTGGGCCACATACATGGGAGATGCAGTCATCTCCACGGGGTCGAAGAAGGGGGTTAGAGTTTGATCCATTCCTAGTTTTCCCATCCCCTTACTTCGTCAGGCTATCATGGGGATCCTTGCCTTGAGACTGATCGGGGACAAGGGAGGAGATACATTGTTATATTGCTGGTCCCCCATTATTACACAGATAGAGGGACATGGCTGGATATATTCCTGGGGAGCAGACATACTTGGGACCACCTACCATGATTTATATAGGGTAGTCCATTTACAGGGGCAGTCCTTGAGCCACCCGACCCTAGTCATGAGTTGGGTCTATGAGCACTTCATCCCCTACGGCAGAGGTGTAGAGGTGGTAGATCCCGGAGCTGTGAGGGTAGCCAGATGGATAGATATGTCGGTGCTCCGAGCACCTCATCAGCCAGTTGCTTCTCTGACTACTGCCGACATGGAGGCCACACCATATTAGACTATGGCAGGTATATGGGGCGAGGAGGCTCTTACTCTGATCTCCTGCTCCACCATAGGGTAGCTTATTGACAGAGTGGGGCGAGTGGAGATGCACCCCTTTGGCCGAGTTCCTCAGCAGTTTGGCCTACCCTATATGGGCATGCTTCCCCAATAGCGCCAAGATACATATCACCCGAGAGGCTGAGGGGGCCTAGAGGCCGGGTTGATAAAGGGTTACTCCCGGCATTCCCATTACGGCCGGAGGGTAGTATGTGCCAGAGGGAGAGCCAGTGCACCTCAGGCACCCTTGCTTCAGATTGCCGCGGGTCCTGCCCATAGCAGCGATGACCCCATTGACATAGACTCCGAGTCCGAGGAGTTTACAGGGGGAGAGACAGAGGAGGACAGTGATCCTGAGTGGCATGACACTCAGGATATCATGCAGGCAGAGAGGGCCGAGCAGAGTGTAGAGAGAGTGACTCTGGTTTCAGAGGAGCCACTCTCCCAGGGCCATGGCAGGGAGGATGAGTCTTTGCAAGGTGCTACGTTGCTCCGGGCCATAGGAGCAGCCCTCGGTCCGCCGGCGGTATCCATGGTAGGTGTTGATCCTATAGATCCATCTTGGAGGCTTGGTGATCCGAGTAAGTTACCCTCTCTCCTTTTAATGTTTGTTTTTAGTTAGGATCTCCTTAGTTGCTATCTCTCCTTTTGTTTTATCTTGTATTTCTAATTTCTTGTTTGGTTTCTAATTTGTTTTCTCCTTTGTTTGCAGAGACCATCGATGAGTGGCGGGACTTGATTCACAGGGTATGTACTGATACCCTAATGATCCCCATGGAGAGGACCCACGCAGAGCTATCCGTGGATGCTGGGGAGCCCTCAGCAGCTGGTAGACATACTGACGTCTTCGCCCCAGTCTGGCATGTGGCCAGGATGGTATCGACTCTTTGCACGGAGCTAGCGGGGTATAGGACGGCCGAGCATTTGATGAGGAGTCATTCTCATGGTGAGACTGCGGCTGCCCCTCGGGATCCTGAGCCCTCCGTGCACTCAGAGCGCCAGCGTAGCCGGAGTCCTAGGCGTGGGCATGCACCTTCAGAGGGGTCTCGTAGGGATTGAGAAGCCACTTGGCTCTCCTAGATTTTGTATGATACATTCTTTTGTATATCCCGGGCTCTTTGAGCATTTTGACCATGCTTAGTGCATGATGGCATTGTACAGAAACGTTGATCATTTATATATATATATTCTTTTTTGGATCAAACCTTTGGCATTTATGGCTCTGCTTCTTTTCTAGTTTCCTCACGTAGATTACGATGTATGTATGCATGCTTTTTTTGGAATGTATGCAATGGAGAACAAATGATGCAAATGTTTATTTTCCTTTTGTATTTCATGATGCTGATATATGATAATGTAGATATAATGTGATTTTGAATCTTAGTTTCTTTAAGAAATTTTTGATACTTCATATTTGTTTTGGCAAAGTGATGAATATAAACTGGTATGATGAGCAGATAAACCTGCCCCTACCCCCAACTCCACGCAACTAGTAAGATGCGAGGGCTCATCACCGAGAGTTGGGAAGGGCGCAAGTTATGAGATGTGTTGAAATGATATTGATGAAAGATAGACAAAGCTTTGGCGGAACCAAATTAGGATACCACAAGCCCACTCCACTTGAGTGACTTCATAGTTTTGGATGCAACTTGCTTTGCAGTTTATCCAGACTTAGATCCTTAGATGGCCACATAGTAGACAAAATCTGGGTTTTAGGATTTTGAACTCTTTTAGAATTTTGGACATCTGATTCATTTGTTTTTGACTCAAAGACTTCGAGATTTGAATTGTTTTCTTATGACCTTTTGCATTTGTTTGTCAAGACGACCCCCTACACTTTGCCCCATGCTACCAGTAAGAAGCGTGGGTTTATCACCGCGGACAAAGCATAGGCAAGTAAGGGCATTTTTATCCTTCCCCAACTCTACGTCACTAGTAAGAGATGCAAGCTTATCACCAAAGGTTGGTGGGGCAAGGAAATGTGTAAAATTAAAATTTTCTGTTTGATCAATATTTGACTTGTTTACTTGAGTAAAATGTCAGTATGTGCTTATTTCCAAAGAGATATACATATGGGATAGATGTGACACCATGAAGCTTCTAGAATAGACCATAGGCAAGACACCTATCCTAAGAAGAAACCAAAAGTGAGAATAAACCTGCAGATCTTGGCATGGGTACCGTTAAGACTTTGTCATATCTAGCTTTACTTGATAAAATGATTCCGAGATAATTTGATGATATCATGAAAATGGAGAGGTATGATTAGAGTGTTTATGCCAACAACATCATGAGTTTGTAATGAATTGCTTTGAGAACAAAATTCCTTGATCACAATTTGTGTACGAAACAAGTGGACAAAATGATCTTAATCTATATGAAGATGCAATGTAGATGTAATTATAAATAGTGCTAGTTGCTTACACGTAGAACCGCTTGAGGTGTAGGGAATTGACCATTTCACCAAATTCCTCACCTTCCAACGTACATAAGAGGTATGCACCATTTCCATAGTCCTTCATGACTCGGTATGGGCCCAACCATTTAGGCTGGAACTTCCTTCCTTCGCCGGTCTTCTTGTCGATCCGGTTGTCTAGCCTTAGAACTAGATCACCTTCATATATGTCGCGTTCATAGACTTTCTTGTTATACTGCCGGCACATCCGGTCAGCATAGGCTCTGTGCCGTTGTTCAGCATCTAACCTAGCTTCATCTAGGCTTTCTAGTTGGGAGAGACATGCTTCTCTGTAAGCGTCTTCATCCAGAATCCCTTGTAATGAAATACGGAGACTGGGTATTTCAACCTCAAGTGGGAGAACTGCCTCTGCCCCGAATACTAGTGAGAAAGGAGTTGCTCCCATTGGTGTTCTTATTGAGGTTCGGTGGGCCCATAAGGCCGGATATAACTTCAAGTGCCAATCTCGTTTGTTTTCTTTCACCATTTTAAGGAGAATGGATTTTAGTGTTTTATTTGTCGCTCCCCAACTGCTCCGTTGGCTTCGGTAATACAAGGAAGCCGTATGATGGCTTATTTTAAATTTATTGCACAATTCACGAACTTCGTCATTCTTAAAAGAAGTTCCATTATCTGAGATAATGATTTGCAGGATACCATACCTGCAAATGATTTGGTTCAAAATGAACTTGGCGATTACAGTAACCCTAGATAAAGGTAGTAAGAGGCATAGCCTCTACCCACTTGGTAAAATATTTGGTGGCCGTGATTATAAAATTATGGCCGTCCTATGCATGAACGAGGGAGAGAATTTCCCTATTAAATCTAGGCCCCATGTAGAAAAGGGCCATGGAGTCGCGATTGGTTGTAGAGTTTGTGTCGGCATGTGAATCTCATGGGAGAACTCTTGGCACTTATGACACCTGCGTACAAACTCTATTGCATCGTGTTCTAGAGTGGGCTAGAAATAGCCCATTCGATGTATTTTACGAGCAGTGGCATGGCCACCGAAGTGGCCTCCACACATTCCACTGTGAGATTCATGGAGAATTTTCTTGGATTCTTCTGTGTCGACACATCTTAGAAGCATTCCATCGAACACTTTCCGATAGAGCACTTGCTCTATAATGACGTATTTTGCTACGATAATGCGTAGCCGCCTTCTGTGTTGTGGTGTAGCCCCTTCTGGATACGTATGGTCCATGATATAATTAATGATATCAGTGTACCAGGGACACTCAGAGATAGGAGGTCTGGTTTCAATGTAGTATACGCACTCATCTGGAAAATCCAGATCTACTAGATCACCTCCATCTAATGGGTTATCAGCTAACCAATCCACGATGATTTGTCCCTTAATGGATTTCTGATTTACAAATGTTAATTTGAATTCTCCCATTAAGGTTATAAAATGTCCAGCCTTCTTAGACAAGGACCCTTGCATGAGAAAAGTTTGTAAATGGTTTGTTTTTACCATGACCCTTGTTTCTTGATTTAGCATATAATGTCTTAAGCGTTTGGTTGCAAAGACTATGGCGAGGCATTCTCGTTCTGCTTGTGTATAACGTGTTTCATAGTCGAGCAATGTTTGGCTAATGAAATAAATCACACGTTCTCTCTTGTCATCGTCTTCTTGAGCCAGCATATAGGCTAGCGAGACATTGGTAGCTCGCGAGTATAAAATTAACGGGTGATCTAGCTTAGGTGGCATTAGCATAGGTGGTGACAACAAGAAACGCTTAACTGCGTCAAAAGATTCATTGCAATCTTCAGTCCAATTAATATTGTAATCTTTCTTGAGTAAATTGTTGATTGGATGAATGGCAAAACTTAAGTCCGGATGAATCTCCGGATTGCACCAAGCTTTCCGAGAAATGACCTGATTCCAGATTCATCCGAAGGTGGGACCATTTCGAGGATAGCCCGAATTTTGGTTGGGTCAACATCTATCCCTCATGATGATATGATGTAACCTAGGAGCTTCCCTCCTATTACACCAAAGACGCATTTTTCTAGATTTAGCATGACTCCATATTCTATCAGACATGAAAGAATGATGCGGAGTATTTCTGGATGGTCACAACGCTTCTTGGCCTTAGCCAACAAGTCATCTACATAGGATTCCACGATCTTATGAATTAGATCATGAAATATATATGTCATAGCTTGTTGGTATGTAGCGCCAGCATTCTTGAGACCGAATGGCATAACAGTGTAGCAATAGGTTCCCCAAGGAGTTATAAACGTGGTTTTAGTTTGATCTTGTTCAGATATTCTGATTTGATTGTATCCCGAGAATCCATCCATGAGAGACAAAAGTTCAAATCCAGCTGTCGCATCAACAATGACGTCAATGGATGGTAACGGGAAGTCATCTTTAGGACACGCTTTGTTAATGTCTCGGAAGTCTATGCAGATGCGTATCTTTCCATTTTTTTAGAACGGGAACGATGTTAGATACCCATTGAGAGTAATCAACTGGTTTGATGAATCCTACTTGGAGGAGTTTCATTACCTCCTCTTTTACCATGAGAGCTACTTTGGGTTTCATCGGTCTCGACTTTTGTTTGACCAGCTTTGCATCAGATTTAGTGATGAGGTTGTGCACCACAATGTAGGGTGCAATGCCTGTCATTTCCTTATAATTAAATGCAAAAGCCTTCTGATGTTCCTTGAGGATTTGAGTGTGTATTTCTACTTCTTATGGAGTTAACGAGGATCCTAACTTCAATATCCTTGGTTCATCTTCCATTCCGATGTTAACATCAATTGTTTCTTCGATTAAAGAGGCATTACCTTCTTCAAACTCAGGTGGGGCTGGAGGTAAGTCCAAATCGTCCCCATTTTCTACTGTGTTTATGCTAGGCTCCATTTGCGAGGGAAGCTCCATCATGGGATTTCCGAAGTAGGAAGACGAATGTGGGATTAAGGACAAATCTATCATATGATAGGAGAGATGTAATGCCGCATAGGTGTTTAAGTAATTCAGAGTGGCCATATCACTATCAATGTGGTCTAGGATAGTAGATTTGTTTTCATTTTTGTTTAAAAGAGAATTTGTCATTGTTTTTATCAATGGTTCATCACGAAGGGATACTATGAAACGGGTATCCTCTAACTTACTGTTTGGAGTAAAATGTGATGCTGAAGTTGCTATTGAATCAGCGAGAAGATTTTTCTCTCGCAGGATTGCTTCAATTGATATGAAGTCAAACTCCTTGCTTAAATTCAACATAGCTGTTTTGTAAAGCTGTAAGTGCTCGGCTTTGGTTTCATATATCTCAGAGACTTGGTTTGCTACCAATTGTGAGTCTCCTAAGACTCTGATGTTATCAACACTAATTCTCTTAGCTAAGATGAGGCCAAGGAGGAGGGCTTTGTACTCAGCTGCCATTGTTTGTGCATTCAAAATTTAGTTTAAAGGAAAATGGTAGGACTTTCCCTTCAGGGGAAGTAAAGATTACACCTGCCCCCACTCCG
Organism: Taxus wallichiana var. yunnanensis; assembly: GCA_018340775.1. Classification (NCBI taxonomy): domain Eukaryota; kingdom Viridiplantae; phylum Streptophyta; class Pinopsida; order Cupressales; family Taxaceae; genus Taxus; species Taxus wallichiana. The sequence continues at coordinate 735,384,557 of CM031234.1, read as the reverse complement.
TAACGACACCTAGCCCCATCAAAATGGAGAGTCCAATATTTAGGTGGGAGTATAGATGTTGGGATATTTGTTATGTTAACATCTTCTACTTCTACCATGCAGAGATCTACCACTGGGAGAGAACCGACACCCAGGGAATATCCCACACCTACAGAATCAAATGGTAAGAACATTGGTAGATCTTGTTCTATTAATTCAACGATTTTTGTAGTAGTTCCTAATGATATTGTTTCTACAGTGTTAGCCTCACCTTTGGGGGTTGGGGTTGCCTTGGCTAGGCTCATAGTTTCAAGATCTGTCATAGGTACCAAATTTTCTTTTGGTTTTGCGTCGGTAGGTTTATTAAGTTGGTTTGTTGGGAGTTCAAACTCTGAGTGCACGCCTGGTATTTTCTTTAAGTCAGCTAGGTGTACATCGAATGGTTTTGGATCACCTTTGGCCACAAATATCTTTCCTAAGTGTAAAAACCTTACTTCTTGAAATAGCGTAGAAGGGATTGCCTTCATGCGGTGTATCCATGGTCAGCCGAGGATCATATTATAGTTAGTTTCCCAATCTATAATATAAAACTCACCAAGATGGTTTTGGGTCCTAAGGTGACCGCTAATATTATAGTTCCAACCGAGGTGGCTTTAAGACTATCATTGCCCCTTAGTGTGTTTCAAGTTGTGGAACAATTGGTTTCTCCATACCCTGGCTTTTGAAGGAAAGAGAAGGGGACTATGTTAACTACCACCCCATCATCTATCATTACATGCTTTACATAGTTGTTATAAACCCATACTTGCAAATGTAAGGTTGGATCACCTCGACATGTGATCTCAGCATCTAATCGGCATTTTGTTTATCTCGAATATGAATTCGACATCCCTATCCGCCTGCCCTGGAGGATGAACATCGAAGTCTATATGATTTACCTGTGTTTCAGGAGGTGGAGTGATGTTAATTAAATGGCCCAAACCTAATGCCTCTAAAAGAGCAGCCCTGTGAGCAGGGGAATTTTTTAATAAATCCAAAAAGGAGATGTGCGAGAAGGTTTTTGTTAGGTCGTTAATTAAATCATAGGCACCCACAGGTTTTGCTACGATTTGTTGGATGTTATCCGTCTCTGGCAGGTGGCTTGGACTTGGCTGAGAGAAATACTCTCGTGTCCTTGTTACAGCTTCGATGGGTAGTTCGGCATCTAACTCCACTAAACCGACTACCTTAGGCCGTGGCTGACTTCCTAGTTGTGGCACAACTAATGGATTTAGCGAGGTTGAAGCTTCATGATCATTGTTTCCTGTTATTACACTCTTGTTTGTCCCAGTTAGATTTAGCCTAGTTGTTATCGTGATTTGGGAGCGGATCATTGAAGATCTTGAGGGGTGCATTTTGAGGAGAAACTACCCCTGAAAAGGTATTTGATGTTGGTGACGTAGGATCTGCCAAGAACATATCCATGAAAAGTTGTCTTTGTTCATCTGGCAAGCGTTGCATGAATTTATTGTAGTCACGGCACGTTCTAGTGTCATGGCCCTGAATTTTGTGGAAACCACAATACGAATTAGGATTGTAATTCCTAGTTTGTTGGTTTGGTGCGTATTGTGGCCCAAAATTTTGATCAAACCGTTGTCTATTAGGATTAAAATTTTACATTTGTTGTCTTTGGTTTGAATTCTGGTTTTGGTATCTAGTTGAATTTTGGCTCGGACCCTGTGTGGGATTTCACCATTGTTGTTGTTGTTGTTGTTGTGGATGGTTAAAATCCACTGTATTGATTGTCGGGGTAAAGTTGTTGTTTCATTGGTTGTTTATTTGTGATGGAGTATTGACAATATTTACCTTCTTAGGCTGGTCGGTTACTCCATCTGTTGTTACACCCCTAATTTTTATTAAGGATTTTAGGTCCTTGATTGATGTTTGTGGTAGTAGGATAAGTCTGTAGTGTTCTGGTTGGAGGTGACTAACCTCCCATTTTCTCCATATGTTTTGTGACCACTATCAATTGCTGCTTGATCTATTCGAAGAGCACTCTCAAGTACTTCATTGTAAGTTCTTAATGGGAACTTCTGGACTTCTTCCTTCACTTCTCTGCTAAGAGAATGAAGGAATAAATCACATAGTTCCATTTGATCCATGTTTGGAGCACTTTCTGAAGAATAAAGAACTGTACGCCACCTTTGGATGAAATGGGTGACAGATTCGTTGTGTTCTTGCTTGATGTGTAAGAATTCCCTGATTCATGTCCTTAATAATTTGTTCATGTCAAAGGCCTTGATGAATTCTGACATGAGCTGCTTGAACGAATGGATGGAAGCCTCAGGTATTCTATAATACCAATCGAGAGCAATGCCTTCCAAGGTTTTTGGGAATATCTTAGCAACAACCCCATCCCATGGGAGTAGTTCTCGAATGGCTATAGCGTAAGCTTTGATATGTGCATTTGGATCTCCCTCACCTTTGTATTTGGGCAAGTTGGGAAGAGGTCTTGGAAGCATGACGCTTCGTATGGTGAAATCTAAGGGTTCTTTCAAATATTCTGAATAAGTCCCTATCGCATAGGTTTCGACCATTGATGGTGCTTGCTGAGGGAGCGGAGGTGGAATGGGTTGTTGATATGGCGTAGCGTATATGTTGGTAGGGGCATAAGGAAACACCTGTGTTTGAGAAAACATGCCAGGAGAGGAGAACATATCCCCTTGTGGTGATTTGGAGTACATGTTTAAGTATGACGGGGTATTGTCCAGGAATGGATTGTTTTGTACTAGACCGGGAGGAACAGCGTTAGAGATGGTGGGTCTAGTTGGCGTTTGTTGTGAATACTGAGGAGTCATGCCTAACGTGCCTACTCCTATGAGGAGGTCTACTTGGCTAGGAGGATTAGAATTTCCTGTTTGTATGAATTGAGAATGGTGATTTGCTTGAGCAAGTTCTAACCCTCTCACTTTTTCTACTAACGTTGAAATGACTTCATTTGGTGAAGTCACGGTGTTTTGTCATAGTGGTGTTTGTTGTATATCATGGTGTTGTATAGGCATGTGATATCCTGCTATGAACTGATCGCTGCCCTACCAAGTTTCCCCGAGGGCATTTCCTATATGTAGTGGCATGGAGGTATTTTCTTGAAAAGAGACCTCAGGTTGTGTTTGTAAACCTCCTATAGGTGGGTACATACTTTGAGAACGTTGGTCGTTCCTGGCATAACATACCGAATGTTCATCATCTAAACCTCGGTATGAGTTTGATTGTCTACTAATTTTTGGTCTAAGTAGCACCTGAGGAGATGAACTAGATTCTCCGGTGAACATCATGTTATTCGAGCCTGAAGGCTCTGTTTGTTGCGTTTGAGCGAGCTGATCTAACTCCTCAGTTTGAAAAGATGAGTTATATCTGATCCTTGGAGTTTGTGTTGACAACTGGTTGGTTGAGTAGTTATCACCCCATACTGAGAGTGAGGGTGATGATTGTCTATTTTTTTGGGCGTAGTATGCCTCAAGGCCCAAGAGGGGCCTGCCATATGCATCGAATCCTGACATATTCGGGGGGTATATGAATACCCGTAGAATAATGGGAAGGAGCGAAGGTGATGGTGAAAGCTAATGAGGTAGTAAAGATGAAAGAATCATTTTTAATTTGAAAGAACCAGTAGAAATCTGATTCCAGACTAGAAAGTAGAAAGTTTCACGTCGGGTTCACCAATTTTGTACGATGGAAAAGTGACAAGCGAGCGTGGGAATCTACAAGTAACTCTTCCTCGCACCCGACCTCCCGAGGTCATGCCGAGATAGCCAGTGGGGATGGAATATGTATGGGATGTAGAAAAACTAGTTAGGTAATCTAATGTCTTCAATACGCACTAGTGGAATTTACGAATCTAAGGAAAAGAAGGCCCTCCTAACCTAAACTAGTGTGATAGATCAATCGGCAAGGATGACTGCTTGAAGGCTCCAATCAATATCGAGCTCTGGCATGATTCAATCTATGGGTTGTGGAATACGTGGAAAATGACCTGGGATAGTTTCGTGTACGTCTCCGATAAGGTCATATGGTGGATGGTAAATATAGTTGACTCTATGGATGATTCTCTAGCCTAGTCCAGAACTCTCTAGCTTTGTTAGCTGTTGTATCTAGTAAGGATAACTATTCGATGATGATAGGTGGAAGTGGAGTGGATCTGAATACTAGTGTGCATAGGCCAGTGTCTATGTCTGATTGACTTACGGATTCATTGGGTTACGGGATTTGTGGATCGCAACCGTAGACTCTCGGTTGTTGCGGTCCTGCTATGGTCATGTATGGAATCAGTCCCTGATCCGTAGTATCCAATAGTCGTATGCTTTCTCCACTTCTATGTTTAGAATCAATAACTGTGTGATCTTCTCAGAATATCTTATAGGCGTTCGTGCAACCTGAATTCTTAGGCTGGTATCTATATCTGTAAGAGTGTCTCCTCTCGTCTCGGTCATTTGTGGGACCAAAGGATCGTAACCAAAGGTTTGTTCTCTTTCAACCCCTTCTACAGTCATATGGATGTTACCTAGGGTAATCTGTAGTTTGGTTGATTCGACCAAAACGTGTGCGCTTGGTCGTCTTCTATGTTTAATCCACTCAACTGGGAATTGATTTGTTGCAAGCTTACCGTTGTTTGGAAGACTTGGATCCTAAGATTTTGATCTATATCAGTTATTGCTGTGATGAGATTGGGTTAGGGCACGATTGGCTTGAATATGTATTCCCTGGGCTCCCTAGGTCCCGTGATTGTCATACAAAAGTAACAATGTAAAAAGAACTGTAGCAAAATAAAATTTAACTACGTTGAATATATCTATAGCATATATGATTTCTCTATTTTTGTATTTTCTGATGAACTTTTATGAAGGAATTTTTAAAAGAGAAATTATTTTAACATACCTAGAATTTGACAATTAATCTAATGACGAAATTAAAACAAACAAGATAACCGAGTGTAGTTATTTGTCTGTGCAATTTTGAACCTATTCTAAACAATGAAATAATTGACTTAATCTATTTGCAAGGCTCTCGATCCTACCTCAGAAGTGAGGAGTGAATCATAGTTTCTCAGAAACTATCAATCCCCATAGCCTCCCTGGCAATATCGAGAGTAGAATTGACTGAAATAAAGTGATTGGCTACTTTATTTGATATGTTTCTAACTAGAACTTTGAAAGCTAGAACCTGGATTCTGCAGAACAGTGGCGAATCTGATGGTGTGTGTGATCTCCTCATTCCTTCATGTCCACATGGATCCAGAAAAGTGTGTAATGCTAGCATCAACAGAAGTAGATATTGGGACAAAGGAAGCTCAAGATATAGACCGAATACAATGCGAGTAGGAGAGAGATAGCGCAAGAGTACAGAGCTTGGCTTATGTAATTCCTAGCGGGATTTATTGCGAGTCATGCAACATGAAATGTCTAGAACCTGAAACTATCCTATTTGAAGAACAAAACCTGTAACTTTAATGGCTTCCTATTGAAAAAAAACTATTCTACTCCAATGGATTGGATAAAATGTCAACAACACTTGCACAATATGGATATGTGGCTCACTAACAAGAAAACAATGCTAACTAAGCATGCAATGAAAGAAACTAAGCATTCTAAGCAAAATGAAAACTAAATCTATTGCAAAAGAGAAATCGAGGCAAATTTTGAGGGGCCATTTGTTGAGCACAAGCCAACTATTTATAGCATTTGCATTTACCCAAGGTAAAAACCAAATAGAACTCTTAAACTATAAATAATGGCAAAACACTATTCCAGGGAACCAGAATCATAAATGCAAGCTTATGGCGGTGAAAGAAATCGGTAAAATGTTGAAATTACGTGAGTCATGTTAAAAGAGCTTTGGAAAATGTGTAAAGGACCGCCGCTCGAGCGGGGTGGTGGTTACAAGACCGCCACCACTGTTCGGGGTGGCGGTCATAAGACCACCGCCCGATCACGGCGGCGGTTTTGTCACTAAAGAGAAAAGGGCCAGGAAAAGAGGGGAAAAGGGAAAAAAAAGCACGCGGGGGCTAAGCAGGTCATGTGGGATGTTAATTCACACTTAGAGATCTTTTCAGATCCCGAATACCTTGCGAGGAGACCTGTATCATCATTGGGGCACTGTTATGTTATTTTGGCGATGACAAGACCTTACAATTTTGGGTACGTCACAGGAACCTCATCAGAAAGTATGCAAGGTGAAGCCTTGTTAGCTATAGATGCCCTCTGCAAGAAGCTTCAAGAGGTGAAGGAGAAGAAGAGAGTGCTCAAAGAACATAACAAACATCTCCTCCAAGCTTTGCAGAAAATGGGCAAATCTCCTTCAACGCAACTACTCTTTGTAGAACCTATTCAGGCTCCCAGCCAAGAGAAAATAAATGAGTACATAAATATTGTTGAATAGGGTATGGTTGTGTCATCTTGGATTGAGAAGATCCTCCAGGATGGTCAAGTGATAATTGGTAGGTTCACGTTGCTCCATCAAGACATAACTTGAGAAAATAAAGAGCTACAAGCAGTAGCAGGCTCCCTTTCTAAGGAATTGGATAATGCTAAGTTGCAGCAAGGAACATTCTAGACCATGGTTAACTATTTGGTTGATGACCTATTAAAGTTCAGCATTATCAATCACCCATGGGCACATTATAAAGCTCTCACTACTTTAGATTACTAGGTCAATCAAATGGAATTCATCCTGGAAAGAATCAACAAATTCAAAGAAGAAGCCTTGGAAGCACTACACAACATGGAGAAAACAATTTCAAAGATGACTCCTAGACTGCTCAGTGCATCCTATAAATTAAGAGAAGTAGATGATACATTCCAGCGCTTTAAAGCTATTGTCTCTCAAGGTCTGGCGCAAGACGTCACTTTCGATCGAGATTCCATCAACAACCTCTTAGCGACACATGACTTTATCGAATCTTTAATCGATGCAAATGAAGATTTCGCTGATTTTCCCGACAAGCTAAAACTAAGAAAGAAACTTGCAAAGTAATTCATGACCATTTCAAGGGTCATGATCAATATCAACTTCAAGAGATAATCAGTATGTTTACGGGGTATCGAGTGTAATGTCATATCGACTCCCCTAAGCCACCGCCAGATACTAAGTTCGAGCTGAGAGACAATGACGAGTAGCTTCTTCCTCCTAGATAATTCCTATTTTTGTAAAATATTTAAAAGGCATGTTGGCACATGTGATGACATCATCCATGTTGCACCATGGGATGTTGCCATCCACAAACTTGCCCAAAGTCAACTTTTGACTTTTTAGATATTTTGTGGATATTTTGTAAATAGAGGTTGGCTTCTTTTTGTCTTTTTCCTCCTTCTCCTTCTATAAATACTGGAATACTTGTTGTATTCCAGGTGGACCATTTTGTATAAAAAGAAGAAAGGAGAGAAAGACTTTGTGCTTTCTTGTAATAGAAGAGATATTAATACATATATTACGACTTTGTGCTTCATATATGTGTTATTTGCATTTGATCTTTCTTACGTTAGATCTGTGTTTCTATTATGTTGGATTCATTCCTAGTATTGTCAGATGTTCATCAGTATTGCTTTATTTGTTTATACAAGTAAGTTAGGCTCTGTTTACTACCAGCCCAAAGCATAAACCCTCTGACCTTTCTGTCTTGGAATTCATTTATTTTCTCCCTTCGATCTACCTTCCTCCATTCCTTCCTTATTACATTTCTATTCATAGTTGGAACTACCCCTACTGGGATGAGATCCCAAACCCCTGAAGTTAGAATATTGTATATTTGCATAGATTCCTGCTTGATAGAATAGCAATAAACCAGTTTTGCTTTGTTGTCTCAAAGAGGGGCTATGCCCTGCACACTGTTGGCCTATTTCCCCACGATCTACCTAACCGATAGATTTTCAAACCAACAGTTTTTGGAAACTCCATTGGGGATCGAACTAAGGAAATAACTAAAAAAACTATAAAAATTGCTACTAGATTGCAAATTTTAACCTTTTGTTAAAAATCAAATTTTTTGCACAGAAATGATCAAAATCAAAAATTTCCTTATACAAATCCATAGATCTGGGCCAGTTAGGAGCTTTTAGTTTGCTGATTTTTACAAAAATTTGTATATTTCCATAGATCTGAGAATCTAACATTTTCTGATATTTTCAAAACCTTACAAAATTCAATTCAAAGATCCGAAAATCAGCTTTCTAAATTAAACCACCTTTTTATCCTTGTTAGTCTTTGTTAAAAAACCGTAGTCGAGTTGTTTTTAAGAGGATAAAATTTAAATATTAGAAAAGTACATGCTGCTGATTTTTGCTATAAAAATAAGAAAATCACCAAGTACAAACAAAAAGATTGTTGTAGATCTGCTCTTAAATGTTGCAGATCTGAACAGATATGCTGGCGGACGAGACATTTACTCGTGGTAGGAGAGCTCATGGAGAATTTGATCCAATATTTGATATTCTTCAAAGGCACAATTTCAGTATTACTCTGGCATGATTCGCATCACTAAATTCAGCAAATCGATCAGCAAGAAGTGCCTCACCTCCACGAAGAAGTTGGGTTTCACAGGGTGCTTCAACATCTATTTGCAGTTCTCTTTTGCTAAGTGGAACCACACTCCCTGCTCACGTTCTCTTTCCATCTTTTAAAATGGTAGTACCATGGGGAAATGCCATGGGCCCTCTCATGCTTTGCCACATCCAGTTCATTCCCTCCCTCACGAAATCGCAAGAATTTCCCAAAAATTGATGGGAGTGGAAATCAAAGCATGGATGCACATATTGCTACATTTATTATGTCATGCAATATTCTAGACGTGACTCATGAAGATGTATTTGTACATCTCTTTCTCAAGACCTTACAAGGGCTGCATTAGAGTGGTTCCGTATTTACCAGTAGGATCTATCACCGGTTGGGCTACATTACGAGAATTTTTTGAAGGCAGTACAAGCCTTTAGAAGACACATTTGTGTCATTGTCAATGATCACTCACTTAAAGGAGAAAATGAAACCATGCGTGATTTTATCACCTGTTTCAATTCACTAATCAATTGTGTGCCACTTGCCATGTTACCAACACCAGAGAATTAAAAGTGTTTCTTTGTGAATGCCATAAGTTCAAGAGTAAGTTTCTTGCTTTTACAAGAACAAATCACCACCTTGGTCCTCGCTCAAGCTGCGACCATTCGAGATAGAGGACAACCTACTTATATCTGGCGAGTTAAGATGGGAGATGTCAAAATCAAAGGCTTCAACTTCTTCTCAGGCCACCTCATCAGATCCAACATTCTAGAAGATGGCAAATGACTTGCTTGCATTAAAGAAACAATTAGCTCAAACTTCATCTACCACTCCATACCGGGATATCCCACGGAGTAACTTCACTCCCAACAATGCCCCAAAAAGGCCGTGTTTACCTACTACTGCTCCAAGGCTAGCACTTAAGGCCCCTCGGTTAATGCCTTGGTCGAGATCAAAGAAGATGAGAAAATTTATGAAGAACCTTCATCGCAAGGTGAAGATGATCAAGATGTCGGTGAACCGACTAGCGACTCTACAATCGGTATATGGAATTTGAGGATGAGGAATCTGATGAAGAGGAAGGTACCCAAGGGTATGTAAGTGGACATTCATACACTGTATTTTCACCCACTCACAAGGAAAAGAAGTAGAAGTTGCTTTGCTAAAATACAAAAGGAAAAGGTTGTATTAAATACGCCTCCAACAATCACTAAAAGAGGTAATCCCCTTCCTACTCAACCTCCTATCAAGCCTTTTGTAAAGAAATATTTTCCTCTTGTTTCTCCTCGAATCAACCTCCCTCCATTTCCATAAAGACCAGTACCACTCCTCTACCATCACAAAATGAAGGACTCATTCCTTCGTCAGTGCAACCCTTGGTTGCATTTGATATAGTCGATCATGCCAAAAGGACCAAGATCCAAATGTCTGAAGCTGAGTACCTTCAGTCTAACCCTGAGAAACTTGTTAGATTAACCAAGTATATTCAAATTCAAGCTGCCATTTCTCACCCTTTTCTCCAAAAGGAATTCTTTCCACTCCTCCTACATCCCGCATAAACGTTGCCTCAATTAAAATTAAACCTTTTTATCTATCTCTCCTAATTAATGGTCACAAGCTAAGCAACTGCATAATTGATTCTGGAGCATCCGACAATGTCATGCCAACAAAGGTCACCCATGCTTTGGGCCTCACACTCACTAAACCTTTCGGTAGATGTTACTCCATGGAAACCAAGCAGGTACCATTAATAGGTCAGATCAAGGATGCACAGTTTGCATTCGCAGCATTCCCTGAGAAGAGAGTAAAAATGACTATTCTCGTAGCTGATATTCCAACAACATACAAAATATTACTAGGGAGAAGTTTTTGTAGAGAAGTTGGTGGAGAAATCCATATGGACTGGTTTAAAGTCGAATTTACACAAAGGGTGATGCAAATGTTGGAGCCTGAATCACAAAATAAATATCTGGTCACCAACTCTAACGACCCTAAGGCCCAGATTCTCTTCGAATCATCAGGGATGGGGAATTACTTCTTGTCCACTGACTCCGATAAAATGGAGGTTCTCATCCAAGAGGAGGACCTCAACAAGATATGGACACTGTAGTTTGATGGCAGTTGTGCAACAAGTGGGTGCGGTGTTGGGGCCGTTCTGATATCTCCTGAAGAGGATATTTTCCCTCTTTCTTTCAAATTGTAGTTTTTCAATACAAACAACACTGTTGAGTATGAATATTTGCTACTTGGCATGCAAGCTGCAAAGGAAAGGGGAATCAAGAATTTAAAAGTACAGGGTGATGCTGAGCTAATTGTCAATCAAGTGAAAGGGGTATACCAAGTAAAGAACAACAGGCTCAGACACTACCACAACGCAGTGTGGGACAACATCAAGGAATTTGATGCTTTCTCAATCAAAGCAGTTCCACGGGCTCAAAATGACATGGCTGATTCTTTGGCTATCTCGGCCTCTCTCATGCTCCCTCACCTAGGGTTAAAGACAGACACATATACCATTGAGGTAGTTTTCCGCCCAAGTGTGCCAGATAATTCACAACACTGGTAGGTATTCAATGATGATAATCAACTTATCACTTTTCTAGAGAAAGCTAAAAATTTCAAAGAGCTCCATTTTGATGGATCAACTTCTGTGTGTCGTGAGTCTCTCACGGGCCAAGTGTAGGAATCGGTAGAAGGTCAGGGCATATGTCAGCTCAAGGGAAATAAGATTCCGAAAGGTTTAGTTTCCCTGGAATGATTATTTGATAAGCATGACCGTTTTGTCAAGAAAAGGTGACAGGATAACCCTGGCTCTTCTCTAGAAATTGAATCTGTCAATTTGGGTACTACAGAACATCCTCGGTCTATGAACATCGGGAAGTGTTGTACACCCAAGGAAAAGTAGAAATTTGTCAAATTGCTGAAAAGATATATGGATGTATTGGCATGGTCTTATGCCGATCTGAAGTCATTTAAGCCAAAGGACGTTCGGCACAACATCCCACTCAAAGATGACATTAAGCCTTTCCATCAAAAGCAAAGGCACTACAACCCCAAAATCTCAGGTACCATCCAAGCTGAAATACAAAAATGTTGGATGCAAGAATCATTTTTCCAATTCATCATAGTACCTGGGTTGCTAATATTGTGCTTGTATGAAATAATAATGACAAGATACACATTTGCATAGAATTTCACAACCTAAACCAAGCGTCCTTAAAGGATAACTATCCACTATCCATAATGGATCAAGTTTTGTAGGTAGTGACTAGTTCAGAAATGTTGTCCATGCTTGATGGTTTTTCAGGCTACTGATCGATTGAGGTCATACCTGAAGACCAATTCAAAATAGCATTCACCACTCCTTAGGGCACCTTTTCCTACAGCAGGATGTCGTTTGGTTTAACCAATGCTAGTGCCACCTTCCAACGAGTGATGGAATTTGCATTCAAAGGTATGATGGGAAAGGTCATCATAGTCTACCTAGATGACTTAACCGTGTTCTCTAAAAAATGAAGTGATCACTATGATCATTTGGAGAAAGTCTTGATTAGATGCCGAGAACACGGAATTTCTCTAAACCAAAGAAGTCAGTTTTTGGGGTCACCGAAGGAAAATTGCTGGGACATGTCATCAAAAAAGGGACAAAGATAGACATCAAAAGAGTCAAGGCTATTCAGAGCCTTACCTTGCCCACAAGCAAGACCGGCATTCACTCTTTCTTCGGAAAGGTAAATTTTCTCAGTGCTTTGTTCCTGATTTTGCTGAGAAAACTTGTCATATATCCAATATGATGAAAGGGTCACAAACATTCCGATGGAGTGAAGAAGGCAAGATGTCATTCAAGGATATAAAAGCCTCCATTGCTCATGCACCTGTCCTAGTATGTCCTGACTTCTCCAAGGATTTCATCATGTACAGTTATGCATCCGTGCATACTGTATCAGCTATCTTAATGTAGAAGAACTCTGAGGATGTTGAATCCCCAATCACTTTCATGAGCTCTCCCCTCAAGCCTCATGAACTAAAGATGTCACAACTAGAAAAACATGCCTTCACCGTAGTAAAAGTAGTCAAAAGTTTTTGTTACTACATACTAAATTCTCATACAGTAGTGTTGGTTCCAGACACGATAGTTAAGTCTATCCTGACTCAACAAGAGTTAGGAAGCTTACAAGGGAATTAGATCGCAAAGGTCCAAGAATATGATTTGGACATCAAACCAACCAAGTTGGTAAGGGAAAGGGACTGTGTCAGCTAATGGCTGAAAATAAAGACCCAGAAGCACCTGAGGAGCAAGCTGCTCATGTTGATGAAGAACAAAGTGAACTGGAGAAAGTGGATTCTTTACCCATGGTTCTGTTTGTCGTAACCAACGATGAATGGTATTCCGACATCACTTTCTTTCTCACCTATGGAGAGTTCCCAACTCATCTAACCACAAAAGAAAAGCGAGCAGTAAAGCTCAGGGTGGTGAGGTATGTCATTTGGGATGATGGGTTGTACAAGCGTGAAATTGATGGCATCTTCCTACGATGTGTTGACAAGCCACAACAGGTAAAATTACTAGAAAGCTTTCATGACTCAGCCTGCGGTGGTCATTTCTCCTCTTCCATCATAGCACATAAGATCATTCGGGCCAGGTACTACTGGCCAACGCTATTTCAGGATGCAGCCACCTGGGTAGCGAAATGTGAACTTTGCCAACAGATTCGTTGGCAAACCAAAGCTAGCTGCATTTCCTCTCAAGCCCGTCATTATTGACAAACCATTTAGGAAATGGGGAATTGAATTTATTGGAGCACTCCATCCTCAATTGAGTGTTGGACATAGTTATGTCCTGACAACAACAAATTACTTCACCAAATGGGTGGAGGCTATACCTGTCAAACATGCCACTTCTGAAGTTGTTTGTAACTTCATCAAGGAAAATATCATCGTGAGATTTGGCATTCCACACAAAATCATTGCTGACAATGCTTCCAAATTCTCTTCATGGGAAGTTATTGGTTTTTGCTACGGATACGGAATAACTTTGGCTCATGCCTCTGATTACTATCCTCAGGGAAATGGTCAAGTAGAATCTAGCAACAAGAACCTAGTAACCATCATACGGAAGCTAGTTGATGAGAACTAGTGATCCTGACACAAGTCATTATACGATGCCTTGTGGGCAGATCGTATCACTCTAAAGAGATCTCTCGGCATGTCACCTTTCCAAGTGTTGTATGGGACCAATGCCAAAATCCCTATCTCTATAGAATTCCTGCTTTGTGCTTGGCTTGAGCAATCGAAGATGAAAATTTTCAGAGTTCTTTGAAAAATATAATTATGTACCTGACAAAACTTGAAGAAAAGTAAGTAAAAGTGGTCGACAAGATCACTGAACATCAGAATCAAGTCAAGAGGTTGTTCGACAAGAAATCTAGGTAGAGATATTTCCAGGTAGGGAATCTTGTCCTTCTATGGGACAAACGAAGAGAATCGAAAGGTATGCATGGAAAGTTTGAATCTCTTTAGAGAGGGCCATACAAGATCAAGCAGCTCAATGGAGAGAATAGTTTCTATCTCTCATATCTAGATGGAACCGAGCTTCCACTTCCCTACAACTGGGCAGCACCTAAAGATCTTCAGGAAGTAGAGCTTGCTCTCTTCTTTGTACAAATTGCTTTTTTTGTGTCATGTGTTTGCTTTCTGTTTGTTGTGTGTTTCCTTTCTTCCCTTTTGGTCACCCTTGTTTTTGACTCTCTGTAACCCAATGGATAGGCACATGAAGACTGGGATTCTCTACCCCTAAGTTTCACTTAAGGATAGTCCCCAGAAAGAGCCAATTGTTATCTGTAAAATTGACAAGGGTAATTTTACAGATAACCATACCAAAATTTCATTTTGGTCCCCTGAGAAGGTCTACTAACATTCAAAATGGCTTAAAATTCCTTTCCGAAAATCAAGTTTTAAGAACTTAGCCATTTTTCAGCCTTTTTGAGCTGGGCGCAAAAATTGTTGTGTCAACATCAAGAAATGTGCGCCCCTTTGAAAATCCTTTGGCGCCAAAAAAGACATGTCAACATGAAAAGAGTTGCACCAAAGAAACGTGCTTAAGGCGCAAAAATTGTCATGTCGACACATCAAAATGTGTGCCCCCTTTTCCCTTTGGCGCTGAAAACTTTATGTTAGCATATCCAAATGTGCGCTTTAGGCGCTGAAGCTTTAGTGTCGACACCAACCAAGTTGCACCAAGGCACATTTATACTCATGTCAACACTTTAAAAAGTGTGCCAAAGAAATTTGGTGGGGAAATAAATGTGGTATTTTCCTATAAATATGTGGTTAACACCTATCATTTTCATGAATTGAAATTGAGAAAAGTTATTCCTCTACGCCTGTCAGCCTTTCCTGTCAGCACGTGTCATTTGTCATGTTTGTGGATCCCACATCATTATTTATCCCGAGTAAGTGGTTTTTATCACTCTTAGCATTGTTTGTGGTTTTGTTTCTTGTTTTTTATTGTTTTAGAATTGTTATAAAAGGTTAAACCTAAAAATCTAAATGAATAAGCTTAACAATCCATGAACTATCTGAAACACCTTATCCCTCCTTCTAGATCTACAAATTTGAGAAGGCTCGCCTCTGAATAAACCATCCTTTGTATCTGAGAAGGCTTTGCCTTGCTACAAATCCCACAAACCCTCTCTTTGTCACTTTGCAAAAATCAAAAAGAGAGAAAAGGGTCATGCAAAGGGAAAAGAAATCAAATAATGCAAAATCATTCTTTTTCCTTTGGCGCACTATCCCTTCATGCTACATCACACACACATGTCATGCCTTGGTGCCTTTGTCCCCACCTGCAACATATTTAAAACCTCTGCCTAGGTATAAACACTTAACAAATCTCCTCAAGGCACAGGTGCATCCCAACCAACATCAACATTTGATGTTGTGTTCCCCAAATCTGCCCTTTATAAACCCTTTGGCGCATTAAGCTTCTGTGCAACACATTCCAAAACCGCACCTTGGGTGCACTGAAAAACCATGCAAAATTATCTTTTACAACACTCGGTTAAAGCAATTTTCTAAAGGCGTTGGTGCATGAACCTTAACACCAAAATTACATGTTGTGTGTTTCGACCAATGCCCCGTGCCTTTCTCCTTAGCACTAAAATATTTTGTGCAACACTCCTCAAAAGTGTGCCCCTCTATAATCCTTTGTACGACTTTCCCCCTTTCAACATAGGCACATATTTTTGCATGTTGACATCCTCAAAAGTGTGCCCGGCCTGTTTAAGCCTCTGCGCAACATGCTATAAACCTGCGCCTTACGCCTTAAGGCTTATAATAGCTCATTTTTCATTCTGCAAGTTGTTATTATGGATAACATGATGGCTGACATGGCTCTTTTGTGTTGGACCTCTTTGATTCTCCATGCAGAATAACAACAGCCATCCTCAAGCTCACACATGTCTTCATCGAGCAAGAAGCCAACTAAAGGTAAAGCCAAGTCTAAATTGACAGAGCAGGAAATGAAATACAAATATCAGAGAGTCAGGATGCCTGACTCACTTGCAGTGCAGTCTCGACATTAGAGACTCCGAGCTAGGACACATAGATATGGATGACTTCTGGGAGAGAACCAAAAGGTTATCGGTGGCCCATGGATGGACAAACTAGTAGGCAACGGGCTACACTTTGCAGCAGGACTCCCAGTAAGTGCAATGAACAATGAGTTCATCATGTTGGTGGCCTGTTGTTACAACAAAGACACAAGATGTGTCGAAGATAAGGAGGGTAAGGTGATCATCAACCTCACTACCCGCCACTTTGAAATCATGTTGGGCATTCCTCACCATAGCCAGTGTGGCAGTAAGCATTGAAGAAACCTTAAAGACATGGACCGACAATGAAGACAAGTGTATGTAGATGATGAACGAAGTCTACCTGAAAAAAAAGAAGGTGGTGAGCAGATGGCCCCAGTCCATCCATCACAGTGACTTCAATGAGGAGCTGAGTGATACCATCACCTTCCTCGGTAGAGTATTTGGGCTTCCTGATGCCCACTAATTTCACAAATGGATGCTCAGATATCTAGAAAATATGAGCAAAAATGCTCCCAATCAACGCTTCAGCTGGCGGGAGATCATAAGTGATACTATCTCATAGCAGCTCCAATAGGTTTCGACAACCGGGAGGTTCTACATGAGCTACTATATGGTATATGCAACCACATCAGAGAGAGAGTTCCCATGTCAAAATATATGTGTACTACCCGGAGCTAAGGCTTAAGGCCAGTATCGCCCAGTTCAAAAATATCAACGACACCTTCTTTTATAAGGTGATCTACCTATTAAGGCCGAACATGAGACATGGTCGACCAGCACAAGTGTGATCATTGCCACCAAGAAATGGGGGATTTGTTTACACAATTCCCCACCTTCACATATCTCAGGGCTGCCAACTTTT
The DNA here is from genome assembly GCA_018340775.1 of Taxus wallichiana var. yunnanensis. Taxonomy (NCBI): domain Eukaryota; kingdom Viridiplantae; phylum Streptophyta; class Pinopsida; order Cupressales; family Taxaceae; genus Taxus; species Taxus wallichiana. Next base: position 735,367,598 of record CM031234.1, on the reverse strand, counting down.
TGGGAGAACCAACAAGGTTACCAAGGTACGCAAGGCCCAAGTTGATCCTCCTAGAGCTGTCAAGGTAGCTGATTACATATCATGAGAAGTGTATGAAAAGGAAGAAGGGAGGAACTCCATTCCCCCTCACAGTTGGCAGATACACCTGCGCCTCATTGGGTAAAGCCCGGAAATGTATGCAGAGCTGGAATTGCTCAACTTGAAGCATGATTTCCTGGTAAGGCCAACCTTTGACTGCCAAAGTTACCTCCCCAAGGCAAAGATCAATCCCATCCATGTCCCAGAGATCAAGGACATATGGATAGACATGAATCATGAAGTTGAAATTAGGCGAAAGGATCACTCTCGGCTGGCTCTAGTAGAGATTGTCCACTATGGAGTTTCCATCATCCCAAAAGATTTCCAAGAAACTGATCAAGAAATTGATCAGGTTTACCTTGACACGGATGGGGATGATTGGCCATTTTCAAGTATCGATAGGACCAAGGTGCCCAAGACCATAGAAGAAAGGTTCTAGCCCACATTGCAATGCCCCGAGCATTCATGTAAATGAAATGGTCTCATCTACCTTGGAGTGGATTTCACTACTTCCCCCTTAGGAAGTGCACATCCAGGCCAAATCACTTTCCAAAGGGAAAAGGAAAGGATTAAGTTAGAGATCCAAGAAAATAGGAGAAATCTCCTGATAGCCCTCCTGCTTCAGAGAAAATAGTGGACTTAGTGTCCCAAGGAAAGAAGAAGCAAGTGTTCCAACGGACACATCCACTCAGGATGTTATCATAGCTACAACTATGGAGGTGCCCACCATTCCCTCTTCTACTCCTCCTCCTCCTCCTCCTATCACTCAAGTAACCACTCCTATGGTTGTGTCTTCTCCTCCGTCTTCCTCCCTTCCATCTCCCACCTCTTCCATCTTCTCCTCTCTCGTAGATCTGTCCTCCAGCGTTTCCTCCATCCTGTCGCAGATCCCTTCGTCTCCATGTCCTTCTCTTCCCCTGTAGTGACTCCAAGCCTTGTAAGCACTAGTGCATTGGACTCTCTATCCATGCCACCACCAAGTGTTTCCACATTCTTCCCGAGTCCGCTACAATTGCTCCCCCTTTCACCCTTGTTTCCTCTTATTCTTCCGATCCCGATCCCATAAGTCCTGGTTGGATCTCTAACCACTTGAGTCAACACAAGAGGAAGGTCCCCATTCTAGCTATGGACTTCTCCATCATTTTGGAAAAGGGACCCAAGAAGAAAATCAATAACTCACTTCTCAAAAAGTTCCTCAGGAGAAAGGGTCATGGAGATAGCCTACCCGGATCCCATAAAGAAGAAAGAAGATCTGTCTCCTACAGAATTTGCAGTGACTCAAGTCACAATGGGAACCTCATCGAAATTCTACAAGGTGAAACCTTGTTAGCTGTAGATGCCCTCTACAAGAAGATTCAAGATGCAAAGGAGGAGAAGAGAGTGCTCAAAGAACAAAACAAACATCTCCTCTAAGCTTTGTAGAAAATGGCCAAAGCTCCTTTAGCAACTACTACAGAACCTGTTTAGGCTCGCAGCCAAGAGAAAATAAATGAGTATATAAAGATTGTTGAATAGGGTATGACTATGTCATCCTAGATTGAGAAGATCCTCCAGGATGGTCAGGTGATAATTGGTAGGTTCACGTTTCTCCATCAAGACATAACTCGAGAAAATAAAGAGCTACAAGCAGTAGCAGGCTCCCTTTTTGAGGAATTGGATAACACTAAGTTGTAGCAAGGAACATTCCAGACCATGGTCAACTATTCAGCTGATGACCTGTTAAAGGTCGGCATTATCAATCACCCGTGAGGCACATTATAAAGCTCTCACTGCTTTAGATTACTGGGTCGATCAAATGGAATTCATCCTAGAAAGAATCAACAAATTCAAAGAAGAAGCCTTGGAAGCACTACACAACATGGAGAAAACAGTTTCAAAGATGACTCCTAGACTGCTCAATGCATCCTATGAATTAAGAGAAGCAGATGATACATTTAAGCACTTCAAGGCTATTATCTCTCAAGGTCTGGCGTAAGAGGTCACTTTCGATTGAGATTCCATCAACAACCTCTTAGCTCTTTGTGACTTTATCGACTCTTTATGCGATACAAATGAAGAGTTTGCTGATTTTTCGACAAGATAAAAATGAGATAGAAACTTGCAAAGTAATTCACGACCATTTCAAGGGTCCTGATCAGTATCAACTTCAAAAAATAATCAACAAGTTTGTAGAGTATCGGGCGCAGTGTCATATCGACTCCCCTGAGCCACCGCTAGATACTAAGTTCGAGCTAAGAGACGATGACGAGTAGCTTCTTCCTCCTGGATAAATTCCCATTTTTGTAAAATATTTAAAAGGCATGTTGGCACACATGATGACATCATCCATGTTGCACCATGGGATGTTGCCATCCACAAACTTGCCTAAAGTCAACTTTTGACTTTTTAGATATTTTGTGGATATTTTGTAAATAGTGGTTGGCTTCTTTTTGTCTTCTTCCTCCTTCTCCTTCTATAAATATTGGAATACTTGTTGTATTCCAAGTGGACCATTTTGTATAAAAAAAGAAGAGGAGAGAAAGACTTTGTGCTTTCTTGTAACATAAGAGATATTAATACATATATTATGACTTTGTGCTTCATATATGTGTTATTTGCATTTGATCTTTCTTACGTTAGATCTGTGTTTCTATTCTATTGGATTCATTCCTAGTATTGTCAGATGTTCATCAGTATTGCTTTATTTGTTTATGCAAGTAAGTTAGGCTCTTTTTACTACCAGCCCAAAGCATAAACCCTCCGAGCTTTCTGTCTTGGAATTCATTTCTTTTCTCCCTTCAGATCTACCTTCCTCCATTCCTTCCTTCTTACATTTTTGTTCGCAATTGGAACTACCCCTACTGGGATGAGATCCCAAACCCCTGAAGTTAGAGTATTGTGGATTTACACATATTCCTGCTTAATAGAATAGCAATAAACTGAGATTCACTTTGTTGTCTCAAAGAGGGCTATGCCCTACACACCGTTGGCCTATTTCCCCACGATCTCGCTAACCTAACCGATTTTCAAACCAATAAGAACTGTCATTTTAGGCTTCTCCAATTCACATTTTGGAGGTTTCCACTTTGGGTTTCTAATTTTTAGGTTTTGGAGGTTAGAGATTTTTGGGTTTTCGGACTTCTCTTCTTCGGCATTTCAGAACTTAGAATTTGATGTCTACTTCTACATCCAAGGGAAAGGAAAAGATGAAATATTCATTCCTCGGGTTTCTCCTCACTCTTGCTTATCTTCGACCTAGGGAACATAGGAGACACCGATCTCGAAAAATTGATTTTTCGACTTATGGAAAGGGTGAAGGCCCCAAATAGGAAATCTTGGATGCAAGCCATATATGACAGTTGGCTTGCTCTTGCTACCAGTTTTCCCTCATCCATGCATTTCCCAAAGTTTTTTCTAGCTTCTAAAACCCACTTCAATGAAGAATCCATGGTAGTTAAGGATGTCGATGGCAAGATTGTAATCCGCTTGGATCCAGATTTCCTTGAGGATTTTCTCAAACTCTCTGACGTCAAATATTATGCCACAATTTCACCATAGATTCGGTGGAACATTGGGACAAAGAAGTGGAGTTGTGTAGGAGGGTCATGTTGAAAACCTATTTGGTAAAGAGCGTTGCAAAATTTCCAAAGGCCATGTATCAATTAGACTTCATTCGGAGGTCATGACATTATTGTGCTACTAAGAAAAATCTTAGATCTTCCCTCTATGAAGAAATTTTAGGAGTGGATGTTCTTATATATCGATACCATCAAGAAGAATAAGGAATTTATTAGATGTAGGGAGCATATCAATAGCTCCATTTGTCATTAGTTGAGTAGAGTGAATTCTTCAAAGAGTTTCTATATTACATACTTCTTAGTTTATGCCGTAGGTTCTATGGGAGACTTCTTCGAGTTGAATACTAAAGGTATTCGTAGAACTTCTCAAATAAATGATTTCTATCCTCATCTCGCACTGGATGAGGGAAGTAGGCACTTCTGCAGGATCAATGATGCCTTCTTTGTTGTTATTATCTACCGTTTCGATAAGGATTTGCATAATCAGAGGATTTCTTATGAAGCCTTCAAGGAGTGTGTGAATAGGGAGATATCTACCTTTAGTTATCCATATTTACTTCAATTAAGATTCCTAGCTTTGTAGGTGCTCCTAGCAAGATGCCAAGATGTCCCATCGAAAATGGGTTCTACTAGACTTGATTAGACAACTACTAGACTACCATAAGATCCAAAAAAAATGACACAATGTGGGAATTCAATTTCCTATTTCAATTGGTAGATACACTTTCCCAAATATTTACAAGGCTAAGAATGTGGATGCAGAAATGGTAGAGGTAACCTTGTGGACTTTCCACCCACAAACCAACTTTGACTATTGGGGTAAATTTACAAAAACAGGTTGGTCCAGTTCCCATGTGCCTCAATTGGAAGACATCTAGATTCATTGTCGAGATGAATTTGTAAACCGACAAAGAGACTATGAAAGGCTTACTTTTGATGAGGTTCATCAATTTGGAATAGCTGATGTCCCAAAAGACATGTAAGATTGTGACAAGGTTTTGGATGTAGTATATAAAAATAATAATATTGCCAATCAACCATTGTCATGGATTGAGTGGTATGTGGAAGAATGTTGCAACACAAAGGAGATGGTGAGTCCCATTCTCGTACATAACTTAGTTGGTCAGTACCTTGGGAATATCACCCAAAGGGTTAGAGAAACCTACAAATACAGAAGCCCCATCAACCATGAGCCAATCAAAACCCACAATGGGAAAAAGGTCGACCCAAAAGACCCATACATTTCCAAAAAATATTTGATTTGTTGTTGGGATGTCATCTCTCTCCAAGGCTACATTCCCAAAGTCATGCCTCCTACAACACCCGTGACAAAAATAGTTGAAGTCAGTGATTCTCCAAGTGTCCCACAAGACCCATCATTTCCTTTTTCTCTTCCATTGTCACTTCCTACATCAGTTCCTTCTACTTCCATAATCATTTCTTCTTTCCCATCTCCTTCTATGGCCCAAGTATTCTCATCCCTTCCAGTTCTCTTAGTTGGAGAAACTATTGGGTCACCCATTTCTACTTCACTTCCCTAACACTTCCATTTCCTTCCATCTCATCCCCTAACATCATTGTATCAACTCCTATGGCCATCCTCACATCCACCCCATCCATTACTACCACTACCATTCAAATAATAATTAATGTTTCCAGCACTCTTTTTGTGACTAATGTTTCAGGTACTAGATCTACTACTTAATCCTTATCAACATCATCCATCCTAGAATGGTTGTTTAGGAAGACTCCAAAGCAAAAGAATAAGTTTCCTCTGGGGATGTTATAGATCTTAGTATATTGGAGCATACACCAAAGAGATAGGCCAAGAGGCTAGATATTTTTCTAGCCTCGATAGTGAATCCATATGGAGAATGAATTATATAGGTTTCTACTCCCATTAAGGGAAAAAAAAAAAAGGAAACTATTACAACCACATATTATCGAGTTTCTAAATTTTTCTAGGAAAATCCACTCACGAAGAAGCTAAAAATATATACACACCGCTTGCTTTGTAAATCTGATGAGAACTATGATAAGGATAAAGCTTCTAAGGATGAGCTTAAGGCCAAGGTCGAGAAGCTCACTGCATTGCTATGAAAAGTAACAAAGCTAACTCATTTACTAAAGTCTCAACTACTATGGCTATGAAAGTTTTGTCTACCATTGATGAAATTTCTTATCACGAGATCGAGAAGATAGGCTAGAAAGGGAGATCGGTAGATGGATGGATGGAACATATACTGTAAGAAGCTAATCCTTTGATCAAAGAAGCTATCAAAATATACAATGATTTGTGGGTTGGAAAAACTACTATTTACAAAATGGATGAAGCTTTTTTGAAGGACAATAACAACCTAAATTTGAATGTTGCAATGTTTTTCGAATAGCAAAAGTCCATGGAATTTCGGTGTCAGGTGTTGCAAGATTTAATTAAGAAGTTGGATGATAAATGAGTGGAAATTACGGATGCTTTGAATGACATATCAGAAGAATTTGATATTGTTAACTGTAAATTCTTCAACAAAAACATCGATGCTCTTCTAGAGGAGCAGATCAAGAATAATTTCAAATATTTGGTGAAGCGTGATGATGAAGTTACAAAAATTCGGTAGTGAATCTATTGACAGGTTTGGTTTTATGCAAAAATTTCACAGGAAGGTTAAAGAAAGTTGTGATTAAACTTAGAAGAGTTCTAGCTAAGATCACGAGGGAAATTGAGACAATAGATGTAGTGAATCACTACACATGTGGGCTAGGGGATGAGGAAATTCAAGGAATCATTAAATGCTTCATCGAATATAAACATCGAATGGATGTATGGGAGGAAACACAACAAAACCTACAGAAGAAGAAGTTGTTGCAGAACTAGGCCAAATCGAGAAGCCATGAAAGGACATATCCAATCTATGGATCGGTCAATGTTTCAGAGTTGACTGAGTCGAGTCAAACCCTTGCAAAAAAATTGTTATTTTCATGGGAGCTTGTTCCCTTAAATTAATGACATTTCTATTTTTAGTAAAATGTTAGTTGAAGGCCCAACTGTAATGGCTCAACCTAAAGAACTTATAAATAGTTAGGTGTATGGAGTCATTTGGGAGATCATTTTTTTGGTGAAGTTGCTCTTCAAGCTTGGAAGAGTGCTTCAGAGATTTAAAACCTTTTAATTATATTTAGAGTGATATCTTGCCTTGAAGAACCTGATTTATTGTGTTAAATGGTTGATTGGTATATGCTTTGTGAATGTATGATTCCTTAGTATAGATGATTAGCTTTCCTTTATTTCAGATTATCTTGTTTCATATTATGGAAAAGTGATATAACCATCTTTTATGTCAGTTGTGGAAAGAGTGTTTTCCTTCTATTATTAAAAGTTATATTATCGTTAGCCATAATCAAGTGAAATGAATGTTTGACATGTGCATGTGTTTTATCCTCGTGGTTAGTTAACTATGTGTTCAATCAAATTTGGTCTCTCTATTTTGTATGATTCAAGTTTTAACAAAGGAACGTATGCTTCTGGTTTGTGGTATTTTGTATCCTTTCTAAGTTGTAATAGGTGAAGGTGATTAACGGTGCAAGCATCCTACTCACATTAACCCTTCCTGAGATTAAAATACCCCTTTATTTGGTGCATCACCATCCCTAGTATAGTTTCCTTTTGTAAAACTCTTTCCCTAAAACCCGTGACAATGTTAGCATAGGACTAGATAGCCATTTTATGAAACTAGGAGTAGTACAACACTTAGTTTAGGAAGAGGAAGTCAACCTTCTCCGAAGGTTCACCTTGAGCCAAGTCCCACAGCTTGAGAGGTGATCCCATGTGTCTCAATCACACCGAATGACCTACTTATAGTTTGGACATTCGAGGGGTGCATTAGTTTGGCAAAAATATTTTTTGCATGCCTGATGGGACATAGTTGGTACTTACCTTGTAGGGGTCATTCGACTCCATTGTACGGAAGGTTCACTCCGCCAAGGAAAAATTGACCTCTTGCTTCTTTGGCATGAAATCAAGTTTTTACCCCATTCAATGCAAGAAACCCTCTTTTATTGGCTCAATGTGATCCTATACCTATTGTGGCACTCAAAATTTTACCATTTCATATAGGGGAAACTCATGTCACTCCAGATCAAACAAATCCTTAATGTAGCCAACATTTGTGACATACATAACATCACAGAGGATAATGTTGTTGTTAAACTTCTGGCCACTTCTTTCAAGGGATAAGCACTTCAATGGTTCTGAGGGTTAAGTTTTGGTAGTATAACCACTTCGGACAAGTTAGAAGAAAAGCTTTGTAAACAGTTTAAAGACAAGAGTGATAACCTATCACTTTTGGAACAACTCACTACCATGAAGAGAGCTCCCCCAAAATACATGAGTGATTTAACTTCTGATTCCACAAGACTTGGAATAGGATTTCAGCACTCATAAAGCCTTCTTCACATAATGCATTCTTGTACTATTTATGAGCCTTAAATAGTGATGTAACGGTTATGATCCAGTCCATGGGAGGAGATACATTTCCTGATGCCTACGATGTGGCCATAAAGGTAGAAAAATCCTTAATTCAGCTAGAAATATAGCTCCATGACCACCAATGCCCTTATTCCTGACCTTACAAACAATTAGCCTATCATTTCTCTTATTCCATCAGCCTCTAATCAACCTACTCAATATGCCCCTACCTCTTCAAATGATCTATTTGAAGTCAAGTCATTGCTGCAAACTTTTGGAAACAAGATTTTTGCACTCAAGAGGCAATAATTTCAATATAATCATCCATACCAGCCACAAAATCATCGATTCGTGCCATCTGTCCTCCCTTTCAAGGGAAAAATCATCTGCAAAATCAAGCTACAAATCAAGTCATGAATGTCAAGCCTTTAAACTTTCGGAACCTTTCTGCTTTGCTACTCATCTAGAGCCATAGTACCGGTCTAGAATAACCTCATTCAAGATTATGAATGGTGCTATCCTTTTTCTCAACCCCACAATCAAAATCTTTATCCCAATGGATTTCTTGGCCAGGCCCTTATGGTTCAAAGTGCATTTGTCCCTTCTAAGCTAACAGATAACACATCTACTCAAGAAACAACAGATCAACCACAGACACCTAAGGAAACCACTTTGCTAAATTGGCAAGTAGAAGGTTTTTACGGGTTGAATATAGATTTCTCATCAGTGGCGGAAAACACTCATTCCATGAAGAGAGAAATGGAACCTCAAACTTCCAAATCTTATTAGGCATCTATTTCACAGCCTCAAGCACAAGTATCAACTGATAAAGGTACAAGAAATAAATCACCAGAAGTATCCACGGATTAGTCTACAAAGAAAGATGGAACTTCAAGTATCATAGTTCCCAATAGGAATTTCCTAAAAGAAGACTCTAACACCAAAAAAAGTATTAGAAAATTTGGGGAAATTCCATTCAATATTGTGGAGCAAATGAAGAAGACCAATTTGAGCGTCATGATGTGGGATGCACTCTCAATTCCTTCTTAGAGGAACTTGCTACGGGAGGCTTTGAATAGTTTTGGTACTACCAATAGATCATCAAGTCATGAAGTAGCAATAGCAACCAACCTGTGTCAACCAAAAATAAAAGTGATTTCTAACGCCAACAAACCACCACCATTCTATATCTCTCTGATCATCGTGATCATTTGGTGAAAAATTATATGATCGATTCTGGAGCCAGTAGTTCCATGATGTCCAAGTAAATTACAGATGTATTGGGAATCCCATATACTCCAATCTCAAAAGGAGTTGTCTAGTTAGATGGTACTATAGTCCAAATGGTTGGAGTTATCAAAGGACTTCAACTTACCATCCATGCATGCCCAAGTTTTCATTCACCCAAGACATATCAGTCATTGATCTTCCTCCTCTCTTCGCCATCTACCTATCACGAGATTTCACTACCAAAATGGGCGGTTATCTATCAGCTGATTGGTAACATATGATTCTCGTGGACTCGATACTGGAACCAAAGTGACTCTAAGGGGAAAACCAATCTGCCATAATACGTAGAATCCTATAGTTCTAGTCCTATAAATGGGAATTACACCATTGGAGATCCAGAAGAGGAAGATGTTGATCATGAACCGACTACTCTTGTTGAAGAAGTCCCTGATATTGTGCTAGATGAAGTAAGTGGAGATCATTAGTACAATCCCTATGCTGATACATTGGCCAAAGAAGAAGTTGGTTTTCTACTTTTAGAAGAAACAAGATTGGGTACCTATTGTATTCATGAAGAAGATACAATCATACCACAACTTGTCAAAACACCAAGCGGTTTAGAAGGACTATGGAAATTATTCTTCAATGGATCAAGAAGTAAGAATGGATCTAGTGTTGGTGTTATGTTAATTTCTCCAGAGGGAGATAAATACTTCTTATATTTTCAGTTTTAGTTTAGTTGTACTAATAATGTTTCCTAATATGAGGCCCTCATACAAGGAATTCAACTGGCTCAAAAGATAGGAATCAAATCCTTGATGGTCTTTGGTGATAATGAATTGGTTGTGCATCAAGTAATATCCTAGCACATCAAAAATGATCTATTGAGATCATATAAGAATCAGGTTTGGGACTTGATAAAAGATTTCAAAGCTTTTGGAATTCATGCAGTTCCTAGAAAGAAAAATCAAGATGCCGATAGACTGGATACCATTGGATTACAATATGGTATACCTAAAGACATTATGAAATAAGGGCAACAGATGGTCAAGATGGTGGTTCGTCCCATGGTCCCAGATAATGTAAGTAGTTGGTAGGTGTTCAATAGTGACAAACATATTTTCCTTTTCTTACAAAGAAGAAGCAAAGTTTGTTACCAAACACCAAGATAGACTGCAAGACTCCTACAATGATCAAATTATACAGTTGAAAGGAAATAAATTGCAAAATGTCTAGTTACACTTGAATGTATCCTCAACACGGATGACTAGGTCGATGGAAAAGTACCAACATGGTAATAAAAGAAGAATATTTTGAATAAATCGAGGTGGCAAACAAAAATTTCTAAAGATTGGAAAAGTATGTACCGCTCAAGAGAAGGAAGATTTTGTTGAACTATGTCAAGAATATCATGACATTTTTACATGGAGCTATAAAGACCTGCGTGGTTTTGATCTAGGTCTAGCTCAACATACCATTGAGTTGGATCCAAATGCTAAACCAATTCGTCAGAAATAGAGGCCAATTAATCCTAAAATTGAGCCACTGATGAGGAAGGAGATAACCAAGCTTATTGAGGCCTGCATAATTTTCCCCATCAAGCATTCCTCATGGGTAGCTAATCTGGTACATGTAAGGAAGAAGAACAGAGAAATTCGGTTGTGCGTAGACTTTAGGGATTTGAACCAAGCCTCGTTGAAAGACCACTACCCTCTTCCATCAATGGAAAAATCCTTCAAACAGTGGCAGGGGCTCAAAGGTTTTCCTTGCTCGATGGATATTTGAGATATAATCAGATTCTAGTCCAAGAATCAAACCAATTCAAAACAACTTTCACTACTAAGTGGGGCATGTATGCGTACAACAAAATGCCATTTGGGTTGTCCAATGCAGGGGCCACATTCCAAAGAGCCATGGACATGGAATTCAAAGGACTAATCAACGATATCATCTTGGTTTACCTCGATGATATAACGTATATTCCACATATGTCGAAGATCATATCACACATCTAATAAAAATTTTCTGAAGATGCAAAGAGTTTGGGATCTTACTGAATTCTAAGAAGTGCATTTTTACAGTTCAAGAAGGAAAATTATTGGGACATGTAATTTAATCAAAAGGACTATCTATTGATCCTGTTAGGATTCATTCAATTATGTCCTTATCTCTTCCAAGCCATAAGAAAGGTCTCTAGAGTTTCCTGGGAACCATAAATTTTGTGTAGAGATTCATTCCTCAATTTACAACGTTGGCTAAACCACTCACAGCTATGCTGAAAAATAACATTCCATTTTCTTGGACAAAGGAAGGGAGGGAGAGCTTCGTGGCTATCAAAATGACCATTTCTCAAGCTCCCACATTGGTAAACCCCAGGTTTGACAAAGATTTCATTCTATATACATTCACAGGACATGAAAGTATTTCAGGGGATCCTCACCCAAAAATGACAATATGATGGAACAACCAATTTCCTTATTCAGTCAATCCCTCAAGGAATACAAGCTCAAATATTCCTTCATTGAGAAACAAGTCTTTGCAGTCATTCAAGCCTTGAAAAATTTAGGCACATGTTGTCCAACAACAAAATTCACCTGATGGTTTCTCATCCTGGCGTTAAGGAGTTTTTGCTGAAAAAAGAGATGAAAGAAAAATGTCTTTGGATGGATCATGAAATTAATGGAGTATGACGTGCACATTAAAGTCACTAAACTTGTCAGAGGAAAAGGATTATGTCAATAGCTAGCTGCAGACTTAGAGATCAAAGACGTGGAAGATGCTACACTCTTGAATGCCAATGAAGGTGATGATAAAGTTGATTGGTTGAAAAATATACAAAATTTCCTCCTCTCAGGGGCATATCCTTCAAATATGGACAAAGTCCAAAGACACGATTTTCATCTCTAGTCTATTCCATACATCCTAGTCAATAATGTTCTTTTCAAAGGACTTGAATGGTGTTATTTTACGTTGCATCAAATAGGAGCAAGTGAATAAGATATTAGAAGAATTCCACAACGACCTATCTGGGGGACATTACTCTTCTTGTATAACTGCCACCAAAATTATGCGAGCTAGTTATTATTGGCCAGATTTATTCAGAGATTGTCATCTCTAGGTAAGGAAATGTAAGGAATGCACCCTTTCTGTAGGTAAACATAAGCTATCATCCCTTCCCCTACATCCTATTCAAGTGGATCAACCTTTCATCCAATGGGGCTAGATTTCATTGGGATGATCAACCCACCATCTAGTGATGAACATAAATGGGTCCTTAGTGCAACTGATTATTTCACTCGATGGAAAGAGGCAGTAACATTGAGAGAGAGTAACAAAAAGGTATTCCTTGATTTTCTTGAAAACATAATGACAAGATTCAGTGTTCCATTCAATGTTATCTCTGACAATGCAATCGCTTTCCTCGGTTTGAAGTTGAGTGAATGGGTGGTTAAGAATGGGGTCTACCTCAAGACTTCATCTAATTACTATCCATAGGGGAATGGGTTGGCTGAATCAAGCAATAAGAATCTCATAAGAATCATCAAACGTACGATGGAGGCTAACAAAAGGACCTAGTATACACAACTTAAGACTACTTTATGGGTAGATCAAATCACACCTAAAAGAGCCATTGAAATTCACCTTTTATGCTTGTATATGGGAGGGAGGAAAATCTCCCACTCTCCTTGGAATTACCTTCTTTAGAGTTGGCTCATTAGCTCGAAGTTATGGATAATGACTCCTTAATAATGAGGTTTGTTGAACTCATGGAGTTAGAAGAAGTTCAAAACACGGCTATGAAAACTTTAGGCCAACATCAGGCTCAAGATAAGAAATCCTTCGACAAGAAAGCTTCTGATAGGCATTTTCAAGAAGGATATTTGGTTCTCAAGTGGGATGAAGACAGCTAAACCTAGCAGAGGCATGCCAAGTTTGACACTCTCTGGAGTGGACCGTATATTATCTCAAGTTACAAAGAGGAGAATTATTTTCGTCTATCTAGACTCAATGGAGAAGAATTTCCCATTCACATGAATGGGATACATCTCAAAGCTTGCTTGTGAGATGGTTTCACCCATGTACAGATTTATTTGTCTTTTCCTCTAAGTGTTTTGCACATTGTTTTGTTTTCATTTTATTTTCTTTTGGTGCCCCCTGAATGTAGTTTTCTTCAAGACTCCTTTTTCCCAATGGTCTGTATAAGGATATTTATCTAAAATCTTAGCAAGAAATAATTCCTTGGAGGTCGCCAAAAATGTTACCAATTTAATCTACCTTAAGAAGCAAAATTTGAAATCGATCAGACAAATTTTGAAAAAATCTTCACACGAAGTTTTCTGCATCTTGAAAATTCTCCAAGTCCCGAAGTTGGACTTCAAACTTCGGGGATTTTCCATTTCAGAGTTTAATTGGCTTGAAATTCAAATTGTGTTTTTAAGTTCTGAAGTTTGAAAGCCCAAAATTTTAGACTTTCAGGCTTTCGGGTTTGAAACTCTAGGTCACGATTTTTAGAAAATTCCCTTTGGAGTTCCAAAGTCCAAAACCCCGAAAATCCAAAATTTTGGACTTTTGGGATTTCGGTTTTGAAACTCTACGTCACGCTTTTTGTAAAATTTCTTTCGGACTTCTAAAGTCTGAAAGTACAAAATTTCATACTTTCAAGCTTTCAGGTTTCAAAATCTCCTGATCATTTTCAAGTTAATTACTTTCAGAGTTTTGAAACACCGAAAGTCTGAAAAAAAATGTTACCAATTTAATCTACCTTGAGAAGCAGACTTTGAAATTGATCAGAGAAATTTTGAAAAAATATTCACATGGAAGTTTTCTGCATTTTGAAAATTCTCCAAGTCTCAAAGTCAGACTACAAACTTCGGGGATTTTCCCTTTCGGAGTTTAATTGGCTTGAAATTGAAATTATGTTTTTAAGTTCCGAAGTCTAAAAGCCCAAAAGTCCAAAATTTTAGACTTTTAGGGTTTCGAGTTTCAGAACTCTAGGTCACACTTTTTTGAAAGTTTCTTTCAAACTTCCGAACTCTCAAAGTCCGAAAGTCCAAAATTTCATACTTTCAGGCTTTCAGGTTTCATAACTCTCCCTATCATTTTCGAGTTAATTACTTTCAGACTTCCGAAGAATGAAAGTCTGAAAGTCCAAAATTTCAGACTTTCAAGCTTTGGGTTTAAGATCTCTTTCATGTCATTCCATGATTTTCATCCCCTAATCTCAAGTCTGAAACCCCAAAATTCCAAAATTTCAGAATTTCAAACTTTCGGGTTTCAAACTTTCGGAACTCTCTACGCATTTAATTCTTACCTACCTCCATGCATTGAAATTTCACCATTAATATCAAGTTTTTTCTATTTAAAATCACATTTTCACCTGTCATTTTCACCTGACACTTTGCTCTGACGATCCGATTTTACTATATCTTGTACTTTTTGACGTCATTCTTAAGGTATTTTTATTTTGGTCATTTTATTTTTTGTTTAAGATCTTTTTTTTTTGTTTTCTCCTTGTTCGTTTTGTTTTGTTCCTCCTCTGCATACCTTGGGAAATGACAAAATAATTGCCTACCATGTTTCCACAATTTGAGTTTCTACAAGCATTCGAGTTTGCAAATATCCTCTTGAAGTTCTCCAATTCACCCTCTCAACACCTCTTATTTTTCGAATTCGAGAGATTGGCATTTTCAGAGAACTCTCTTTTCTGAATTCAAAGCTTTTGGTTGTTCGGCGCTTCTCATTTTTGGGAATTGTGTCATTTAGACTTCAGAGTTCTCTTTTCAGGATTTCGAGGTTCTTTACTTGAGTTCTCTTTTTCAAGATTTTAGACTTCTCCATTTCGGAGGTTTTCACTTCAGATTTTTGGAGGTCTCCAATTCAGGTTTTCAAAACCTGTCATTTTAGGCTTCTCCAATTTGGGTTTTCAGAGGTTTCACTTCAAGTTTACTAATTTTCGTGTTTTGGAGTTTGGAGAATTTTCGTGGTTTTGGATTCTCTTCTTTGGCATTTTGGAACTTAGAATTTGATGTCTACTTCTACATCCAAGGGAAAGGAAAAGATGAAATATTCGTTCCTGGGTTGCTCCTCACTCTTGCTTATCTTCCGACCTAGGGAACATAAGAGACACCAATCAGAAACAAATTAATTTTCTAGACTTCTAGGCAAGGGTGAAGGCCCCAAATAAGAAATCCTAGATGCAAGGCCATATATGACAATGGGCTTGCTCTTGTTTCAGTTTTCCCTCATCCATGCATTTCCCAAAGTTTGTTCTAGCTACCATAACCCACTTCGATGAAGAATCCATGGCAATTAAGGATGTCGATGGAAAGATTGTAATCCACTTAGATCCACATTTTGTCAAATATTTTCTCAAACTCCTCGACATCAAATATTATGCCACAATTTCACCATAGTCAGCGGTGGAACATTGGGACAAAGAAGTGAAGTTGTGCATGAGGGTCATGTTGAAAACCTATCTGGCCAAGAGCATTGCCAAATTGCCAAAGACCATGTATTGGTCAAACTTCATTCAGGAGGTTGGTGACATTATTGTGCTACTAAGTAGAGTCTTAGGTCTTCCCTCCGTGAAGGAATTTCAGGAGTGGATGTTCTTATATATCGCTACCATAAAAAATAATAAGGAATTTATCAGATGGGGGGAGCATATCAGTAGCTCCATTTGCTATCAGTTGAGTAGAGTGCATTCTTCAAAGAGTTTCTATATGAAATCCTTCTTAGTTTATGCCACATCTATTATAGGAGACTTCTCTGGGTTGAATACTAAAGGTATTTGTAGCACCTCTCAAATATATGATTTCTATCCTCAGCTTACACTGGACGAGGGAAGCAGGAACTTCCACATGATCAACGATTCCTTCTTTGTTGTTATTCTCTACCGTTTCGATAAGGAGTTGTATAATCAGAGGATTTCTGACAAAGCCTTCAAAGAAGTGTGTGAGTGGGGATCTATCTATCTTCAATTCCCCACATTTACTTATATTCAGATTCCTGGCTTCGTAGATGCTCCTAGCAAGCTGTCAAGATGTCCCACCGATAAATGGGTTCTACTAGAATTGGTTCGACAACTACTGGACTACCATAAGATCCAAAACAAATGACACAAAGTGGGAGTTTAATTCCCTATTTCAATTGGCAGATACACTTGCCCAAATATTTACAAGGCTAATAATGTGGATGCAAAAATGACATAGGTAACCTTGCGAACTTTCCGTCCATGGATCAATTTTCACTTTGTTGGGGTAAATTCAATAAACAAAGTTGGTCCATTTCCCATGTGCCCCAGATTGGAAGACATCTGGATTCATTTTTGGGATGAATTATGAAAATAATGATAAGAAGATTGTTCCAAGCCATGATCTCAAATGATAATAGCACACCACATTAGATTTACAAAATAGAAGAGCTAAAATACCATATATGGAAATCCATCATAATCCATAATGCTCAATACATTACAATATAATGACTTGAATTACTCAATAAGAAAGATGTACATATAGGAGGAGGGAAGTGCAACTACTACCTAAATCAGTGGTGAATAATTCCCACTAACTAAAATTGGTAGTTAAGTTAACTCAAGAATACTAGTAAGCTAACTCCACATAACTAAGAATCTAACTCAACACAACTAGTAAGTGACTCCACATAACTAGTACACCTAAGTAAGTTAACCCAACAAGTGTAGGGCTAACAAAAGTGTAAGAATTATCCTAATAATAAATAAAAGGATAAATAATAACCTACACTAACGCCCTCTCGTAAGGATAGCTTAGGTGAGTGGAAAAGAAGGTGGGTCCCAACAACAATGCTCCGATGAGGTACCCACGTACAATAACTAGGAAAAATAGACACTGCAAAGTACCCAAAACTAGTAATAATTATGTAGAGAGAAAAACTCCCACTTTGCAAGATATCCCAAGAATCTCAACTCCAAAAACTCATGCAATGCTAAAGAAGAATTTTGTGCGCACACGTGTGTATGAATCCACCGCTCGATCATAGAACTCAAAAACAAGCGACATTAGGCTTCACTGCATAGCTCCATGTAAGGAGATCATGGGAGTGATGTTGAAAGTGTAAAAAAACACCAAACATAATTTGATCAACTACTAAAAATAGGTGTGCCATGATCCAAGAATAACCAA
Source organism: Taxus wallichiana var. yunnanensis (assembly GCA_018340775.1). Taxonomy (NCBI): domain Eukaryota; kingdom Viridiplantae; phylum Streptophyta; class Pinopsida; order Cupressales; family Taxaceae; genus Taxus; species Taxus wallichiana. The sequence continues at coordinate 735,350,106 of CM031234.1, read as the reverse complement.
GGCAACAAGGCAAGGACACGAGATCCAAATAAATAGGATTTCCACAATCCAAGAAAAGCCAAGGTAACAAGGCAAGGACACGAAACCCGAAGAAGCAATATTAACACATAACAAGGAAAGGACACAAAATCCAAAGAATTAGTATCAACAACAAACACTCCCATACTTTTGAATGGGTATAGTGACACCACAGATCTATATGAGTTGCCAAAATCAACTACTCAAACACCGACATACTAACACCGGGCTTCACAAGAAGAGCTCCCCACAAGAGAGACTCACAACATGCCAAAAAAGTGTCAAAAATATAGATAAAAAATATCTCAACAAACAAGACAGATATAAATATATACACTCATAGATACAAGAATTCAACACCCAAAATTTTAGGATGTCGACTCAATCGAAATTACGTCCACAAGTGATCACAAGACCCTCCCAAATTTTACACTTTATAATTGAGTGCATATAAATATTACAATTAGTAACAAGTACCTTTTACATTTGAAATATGTGTATAAAAATGTCACCAATTCCTAGATCTTGAAAAAATATACAATTTCAAAAATATCACCTTAATCTGAGCTACAGATCAAAAGTTATGAGCTCTAGAAGGTTTTACTATTAAAATAATATTTTAATGCTGATCTTTTTAAAAAGGTACATGTGACACCCTAATGTCCAAAGGGTAAAAGAGTGCATCCACATGATACAAGCTTGCGATCAAAGGATAAAATCTTGCGCCCAAAACCTAAAATGTCCAGAGGGTAAATCATTGCATCCAGAGGGTACACGTCAATATCCAATGGATAAAAGAATGCACCCGAGGGTACATATTTGCATCCAATGAATAAAATAATGCATCCAAAACATAAATATCCATAGGGTAAAAGAATGCATCTAGAAGGCACACGCTTATATCCAATAAATAAAAGAATGCACCCGTGAGGGTGCAGATTTGCGTCTAGTAGATAAAAGACTGCATCCAAAACCGTAATATCTAAAGGGTAAAAGAATGCATCCAGAAGGTACATGCTTATATCCAATGGATAAAATAATGCACCCATAGGGTACATATCTATGTCCAGTAGATAAAATACTGCATCCAAAACCGAAATATCCAGAGGGTAAAAGAATGCATCCAAAAGGTACACTCTTATATCCAATGGATAAAAGAATGCACCCATATTTGACTGTCTCAAAACATGGTCAAGTTTATGGTTGATTCTAGGGTTTTGGCACCTTATAAATCCAATGCCACAATCTATTTTGCATAAAAATACATGCTACAGAAAATTTCTAACAAATTCCAAATACATGAAAATAATAAACCCTTACTTGCAAATAAAAACTTACATATGGATGTCTACATCATCTATCACTCTGATACCGTGAAAGGAATGATAATAAGATTGTTCCAAGACATGATCTCAAATGATAATAGCACACCACATCATATTTACAAAATACAAGAGCTAAAATACCATATATGGATATCCACCATAATCTATAATGCTCAATACATTACAATAAAATGACATGAATTACTCAATAAGAAAGATGTACATATAGGAGGAGGGAAGTACAACTACTAGCTAAATCAGTGGTGAAGAACTTCCACTAACTAATGCTTTGGTAGTTACGTTAACTCTAGAAGACTAGTAAGCTAACTCCACATAACTGAGAATCTAACTCAACACAACTAGTAAGCTAACTCCACATAACTAGTACACCTAAGCAAGCTAACCCAACAAGTGTAGGGCTAACAAAAGTTTAAGAATTATCCTAATAAATAAATAAAAGGATAAATAATAACCTACACTAAACAATTCATAATCTGACAGAGAGACTATGAAAGGCTAATTTGGATGAGGTTCGTCAATTTGGAATAGCCGATGTCCCAAAAGACATGCAAGATTATGACGAGGTTTTGGATGTAATATATAAAAATGATAATATTGTCAATCAACCATTGTCATGGATTGATTGGTATGTGGAATAATGTTGTAACACAAAGGAGAGGGCATGGCCCATTCTCAGAGAGAACTTACAATTGGTTGGTTACTTTTAAAATCTCACCCAAGGGGTTAGAGTAGCCTACAAATACGAAGCCCCATCAACCATGAGCCAATCAAAACCCAAAAAGGGAAAATGTCAACCCAAAAGACCCATACAGTTCCAAAAATATTTCATTTGTTTTTGGGAGCTTATCTCTCTCCAAGGATCATGTTCCCAAAGTCATGCCTCCTACAACACCTGTGACAGAAATAGTTAAAGTCAGTGATTCTCCAAATGTCCCACAAGATCCATCATTTCATTTTTCTCTTCCATTTTCACTTCTTACATCAGTTCCTTCTACTTCTACAATCATTTCTTCTTTCTCATATCCTTCTATGGCCCAAGTATTCTCATCCCTTCTAGTTCTCTCAATTGGAGAAACTATTGGGTCACCCATTTCTACTTCACTTCCCCTAACACTTCCATTTCCTTCCATCTCATCCCCTAACATCATTGTATCAACTCCTATGGCCATCCTCACATCCACCCCATCCATTACTACCACTACCATTCAAATGAAAACTAATGTTGTTGGTACTCTTGTTGTGACTAATGTTACAGTCTAATCGGATCTACCGCTCTATCCTCATCGATCACCATCCCAAAATGGCAATTTAGGTAGACTCCAAAAAAAAAAAAGAAAGTGCCTCTAGGGGATGTCATAGATCTGAGTATATTGGAGCATACACCAAAGAGATAGGCCAAGAGGCCAAAGATTGTTTCTATCCTGACAATGAATCCATCTAGAGAATGAATTATAGAGGTTTCTACTCCCATTGAGGGAAAAACCAAGGAAACTATTATAGCCGCAGATTATCAAGTTTCTAAATTTTCACTGGGAAAAGCCACTCATGAAGGAGCTAAACAAGATGTACACACTTCTCTTGGAAATCTACTAGAGAAATATGATAAGGACAAAGATTCTAAGGATGAGCTTAAGGCCAAGGTCGAGTAACTCACTGCATTACTATGAAAAGTAACAAAGCCAACTCCATCTACTAAAGTCTCAACTACTACGGCTATGATAGTTTCATCTACCATTGATGACATTTCTTATCACGAGATCAAGAAGATAGGCTAGAAAGGGAGATCGGTAGATGGATGGATGGAACATATACTATAAGAAGTTAATCCTTTAATCAAAGAAGCTATCGAAATATACAATGATTTGCAGGTTGGAAAAACTATTATTTGTAAAATGGATGAAGCTTTTTCGGAGGACAATAACAACCTGAATTTGAATTTGGCAACATGGAGTGAAATCAAAGAAGAATATTCAGATCTAATCCTTCAAGAGGATGTAATTGACGATGCTGCAAATTTGTTTGAATATCAAAAGGCCATGGAATTTCGGTGTCAGGTGTTGCAAGATTTAATTAAGAATTTGGATGATAAACGAGTGGAAATTATGGATGCTTTGAATGACATATCAGAAGAATTTTATATTGTTAATTGTAAATTCTTCAATGAAAACATCGATGCTCTTCTAGAGGAGCAAATCAAGAAGAATTTCAAATATTTGGTGAAGCATGATGATGAAGTTACCAAAACTTTCGGCAATGAATCTATTGACAAGTTGGTTTTATGCCAAAATTTCATAGGAAGATTAAAGAAATTTGTGAGTAAACTTAGAAGAGTTCCAACTAAGATCATGAGGGAAATTGAGACAATAGATGTAGTGAATCACTACGCATGTGGGCTAGGGGATGAGGAAATTTAAGGAATCATTAAATACTTCATCGAATATAAACATCGAATGGATGTGTGGGAGGAAACACAACAAAAACCTGCAAAAGAAGAAGGCGTTGCAGAACCAGAAGCCAAAGCTGAGTGGCCATGAAAGGACAGATCCAATCTATGGATTGGTCAAAGTTGTAGGGTTGACTAAGTCAAACCCTTACAAAAATTTGTTATTTGCATGGGAGCTTGTTGCCTTCAATTAATGACATTTCTATTTTTAGTAAAATTTTAGTTGAAGGCCCAACTGTAATGGCTTAGCCTAAAGAACTTATAAATAGTTAGGTGTATGGAGTCATTTGGGAGATCATTTTTTTGCTAAGTTGCTCTTCAATCTTGGAAGAGTGCTTCAGGATTTAAAAACTTTTAATTAAATTTAGAGTGATATCTTGCCTTGAAGAACCTGATTTATTGTGCTAAATGGTTGATTGGTATATGCTTTGTGAATGTATGATTCCTTAGTATAGATTATTAGCTTGCCTTTATTTCAGATTATCTTGTTTCATGTTATGGAAAAGTGATATAACCATCTTTTATGTCAGTTGTGGAAAGAGTGTTTTCCTTATGTTATTAAAAGTTATATTATCGTTAGCCATAATCAGTGAAATGAATGTTTGACATGTGCATGTGTTTTATCCTTGTGGTTAGTTAACTATGTGTTCAATCAAATTTGGTCTCTCTATTTTGTATGATTCAAGTTTTAACAAAGGAATGTATGCTTCTAGTTTGTGGTATTTTGTATCCTTTCTAAGTTGCAATAGGTGAAGGTGATTAACGATGCAAGCATCCTACTCACATTAACCCTTCCTGAGATTAAAATACCCCTTTATTTGGTACATCACCATCCCTAGTATATTTTCCTTTTTACAAAAATCTTTCCCTAAAACCCGTGACAATGTTAGCATAGGACTTGATAGCGATTTTATGAAACTAGGAGTAGTATAACACTTATTTTAGGAAGAGGAATCCGGCCTTCTCTGGAGGTTCACCTCGATCCAAGTCCCACAGCTTGAGAGGTGATCCCATATGTCTCAATCACACCAAATGACCTACTTATAGTCCGGCCATTTGGGGGTGCGAGTGATTTGGCAAAAACAAGGAGGAAGAGGAGGATGAATCTGGGGAAAGCGTGCATAGGTAATCTAGTGAAGCCTGAGAATACAGAGGAGCCTCATGGTGAAGAAATGAAGAATGATGAGGAGGAGCTGAAGGAGACAGAAATAGAAGAAGATAAGGGCAAGCCTTCGGTGCGCCCCATACTACACAAGAAGGTGAAGGCCCAATTCTAGATTCAAGCGCCCGGGTTCCAAAAGGAAAGTAAACAAGGAAGGAGAAGGGAGATGAAGACTATGAGACTCCTGTAGTGGGATATGTGGATGACATAATAAAAATTAAATGTGCACAGCCTCAGAGAGAACTATGGAGCCTAAGGATTTGTATGGTTGGGAACTTATGGATGCGAAATGGCGAATGCACGCACACAAAAGTAATTGTCATGGTCTATGCAGACTCATATGGACAAGCCTGATTTTGACATGTGTGAAGATTCATGCATTTCGTGTAGGATGAAGAAAGCACCCCACATCAGGCATGTAAATGTCAAGCCCACTTTGTCATGTTGGATGAATAGGTGAGCAATGCTTTAGTGAAGGTATTTGTAGAGGTTGCGTGCAGGAACATAGATAAAGTGGAAACCATTAGGGAATTGATGGATGATAATAAGGATAAGGATAAAGATATTAAGTGCTTGATAGTAGAGAAGGAAAGGGTTGAAGCAAAGGTAGAAGCATTGGTGAGTATGGCAGAGGAAATTAGAGATGACATTTTGAAGGTATGGCCACACCTAGAATCAAAAGTTCCAAAAAGTTTCCTTCTATGATGCATTACCTACACACGTTAGTAAAGTTGGTAGTCGATGAAGGGCCCATGCATATGCCAACACCAAAGGATGCTACAGAGGAGGTAGAAAGGGAAAAGTCTGTGATTGCAAGAAAAGTTGTAAGTTATGAGTCATTGTTGCAGGCCTTGAAGGATGAGCTTAAGAAGTCGATAAAGCTTTGAACATATGTGCAGCAGCAGATGTAATTATTAGGACAAGGACTATTGAAGAAGATACTGAGGTCCTAAAGGAAATGAAGAATGAGATGCTCGGGCGCATGGATAGGCTTGCTCTAGTCAAATAAAATCACAAAGCACTTGCAGAAGCCCGAATCCACACAGGGAAAGGATGAATGAAATTAGGAAGCTCATTTCTTAGAAGATGGACTTCATGGAGGGAATGGTTTCCAACATGGCTAACATTGTTAGGATACTATAGAATGAAAAAGAAAACATGACTCATGATGAGCTGGAAGCCATAGTGATGGATGTTCTAGATAAGACGGGAAGAGCAGTGAGTGATTGACAGGCATTAGAGGTAGAGATTAAAAATGAGTATCCGAATTGATCCTTCGGTAGAGGAGTAGAGTGCCGAGTAGTACTTCACTCTTTTTGGTCATGTAATTTTTTATTATTTTATTCATTATTCTTTATTCTTGGAGAAATGAGTAGAGATTATCCATTACCGGGGCAATGCAATTAGTGTGGGGTAATGTTGAGTGGATAAAATATATCTCAAGGATGAAAACACATAAGGGTTGGGTGCATGGGAACAAGGCACACAGGAAGGCGCATAGGTATAACAGAACATGGCACACCCAAGAATAGGTGGAAACATGACTTAGCCATTTTCACCGTGAGGCTATTTTTAGACTTGGAATACTAAGCACATAGTGATATGAAGACTTGCGTTCCATGCAAGGTTATTTTTGGGCAAGAAGAAGTTTGAGCACCATGCAAAATTTTGGGCTAATAATAGGATTTATACTTGGAGTTAACTTTAGAAGATCTATTATTAGCACTTGCATGATTTTGTATTCTCTTGTAAAGGTGCATGGCTATTATTAGCATGTAGCCTATTTTTGGAAGGTATATGGGTGGTGAAGGGAAAGTCCCCACCCCTATAAAGATGTATTTATTTACACAGTTTGAGAGACCGTTGATACCATTTTATTGTAGAGTTATGTTGTTGGTTTGTACATGTGCATGACTCATGGTGACATTATCATGATGTATGAAGCTTCTATGTTTTACAGTATTTAATATAATGGATACTATTGGCTGGATAATGGTGTTAGATGTGATTGAATATGGTTCTTGCATGGTAAATCTCATTATAGTCATTGTTTAGTCAATCTTTCATATGGTTTAGATCTAGATCTGGTTTATGCATTGTGGTGTAATTGATTATCTATTATGGATCTGAATTATATTTGCAATCATGCTAACATCTTGAACAAGCTACTCTAAAGAGGGACTTATAACCCTTGCACGCTTCGGGTGAGCACTCAATCCAATCTGAGTGATGTGCTAGTGTGACTTGGGATTTGTGGGTATATTCTAGGCTACAACAAGTATGCGAAATGGATGTGAAAATTTTCTTCCTAAATGGATATTTGTAGGAAGAATTCCACATGACTCAACCAAAAGGTTTTTCCTATTTGGAATAAAAAGTAGTTGTTATCCAAAATGTGCCCAAGCTCATTTTTTGTGGCTAACTCCTTGTGTTCTTTCCTCTCTTGTGCCTCAGTCCACACTTTTTGATTTTAAGGCACTCAAAGATTTCTTGAAATGGCACCATCAGATAGAGCTCTCTCTCAGCTTTCCAGAAAGGTAAAGTTTGCCTCGTAACTCCTTATATTTTTCAAGTTATGGCTCGACGGAGTTTTGTGGAAAATTTTCCCGTTTGAGGCCCGCACCAAGAGGATGCTGCCATGTGGCATTCGACCAGTGGAGCGCGGGAATTTTTGAAAAAATTTCCAAAGACCAAAAAAGGGTAAAATTTGAAAAAAATTCCCACCAATCCGTTTTTGGGCCGTTTTTGCCCTAAATCTTCAAACGATCATATCTTTTGATCCAGAGCTCAGATTTTCGCGTTCTTTATATCATTGGAAAGATGTTAAAATTATCTACATGGTTCCATGGTCAATTTTGAATTTTGGTTCAGTTTGAAGGGATAAAATCAAAAAACGCTTCTGGTATGCGCCCATGGACAAAACTGACGTTTCAACAACCAATTTTAATGCGAAATGGGTCGCATTCTTCTCCAGCATGGTCAAAAATGTCAGAGCATGGGTTTGTAAGGACCTCCATGCTATTTTAATGTAGTTTCATTCAATGAGGGATGGCTCCCATGTGTTTTTCACATTTTCTCTCTCCTGGGCTCGACCCATGTACTGTAAAAGCCAGATTTGGCTCATTTCTTCATGGTTGAACACTTTTTGGCATTGCAAACTTCTTCTTTCACCTCCAGCAAGTGATAGTTGTAAGAATCAGACATTTTTCATAGTTTGTAATAGGTTTATACCTCTTTGATGGTGGAATGCAAGAGATTTTTACATGGAATTGACAAAGGCAAACTCGTGAATGCTTTCGAGTCCTCTTTTGTATTGTTTTACTTCATTTTAAGACCTCTAATTACATCTATCAGCTTTTGTATGTTTTTCCTTGTTGCATTTCATGAATTTGTGTCTATTTACATGGCAAAAAATGTTTCACCACTCCTTTTGGTGCATCACCATCTTTAGTTAGTTTCAATTTTTGCATTTCTATCCTTGTCCCCTTGCAATTTAGAGTAGGATTAGGATTTGAACCTCTGTAGTTGTGCAAAATATAGATCTAATCAGAGGAGTTTGAGGAACCAGCCTCTAATCTGGAGATTCCTCTCTCATTTTACAAGTCCCACACTTTGAGAGAGGTTTCAATGTTGTGCAATCACACTGGATGCCCGAAACATCAACTTAGAAACCTGATTTGCATCCAGGGGTGCTGCTGATTTGCAACAACAGTTTTGGCACGCCTGGTGGGACATTAGAGGTCTCATTTTTATTGCAGCAAAGTTGATGTGCATCTGCTACAATTTTCTTACTTGAAAAGAGCTATAATTTGCACATCTGGCGACTCCAAGGGGAAGAATCAATTGGTTTCAACAACAAGAGGCACGAAAACTCATGAGAAGAATCACCACAAGGTCAAGAGTTGGAGAAGAAGAAGTGCTGTTTGAATACCTGCAGTTATCTCCAAGAGTAAGGCAAAGTGGGAGGAGAATCCAAAGGTCTCCATCTCCACCAAATAGAACTCTCTCAACTCCTCCACCTGGTAGGCCTTTCATTCAATCAACAAGGGTTCTAAGACCAATTAGAATGGCGCAACCACCGAATCCGTATGTCAATTTCACAGGCAGCAGCCCACTTGCCCTCAATGCACAACATCCAATTCCAATTGCAGCCTTGAAGAACATTCCATACTTCACTGGAGAGAATCAGACTACTCCAGGTGATCATGTTAAAGACATTGCCAACCTTTGTGTAATTCATGAAATCAATGAGATGCAAGTGGCTGTCAAGTTGCTGGCATCTTCATTCAAGGGGAAAGCATTGCAATGGTTTAGAAGCCTTGGAGCTGGTTCAATCACAAATTGGAATCAGCTGTGTATAGCACTTCATGAGCAATTTGGAGAGAAGGGAGACAACTTGTCTCTTTTGGAGCAGCTAACAACCATCAAGAGAGCTCCCAATGAGTAGCTGACTGATTTCAAAAGACTTGGGAGAGAATTCCAGTGGCAGTCAGGCCAACAATGAGAAGGTGCTTTTCTCTACTATCTCAAAGCTCTAAATTCTGATATTTCTATGTTGATTTAGTCCATGGGAGGCATAACTATCCCTATGGCTTATAGCATTGCCATTAGGGCTGAAAATTGTTTGATCCAAGCTGGCAAACTAGCCCCTAGACCTCCCATGCCATTGTTTCCAAGTTTAGAGAGTCCAAATACCAATCAAGCACCTAATTTGGCTCCTTCTCCCACTCCTAGAAATCAGAGTTCAAATGAAGCTTCTACTTCATCTCCAAGTGCCCCAAATGAGCTTCAAGAAGTCATGAAGCAACTGCAAAACCTAGGCAATGAGCTGGTTACTCTCAAGAGGCAACAAGCCCAAGGTTTTAGACCTTCTTACCAGCCCCAAGCTCAGCCCAATAGGCAGCCATACCAACCACAAAGACCTCCTAATCCAGCTGCAAATATAAATCAAACAAGGCCTCCTGCCAATAGACCATTTCAGCCCTACAATCCAAATGCCATATCTACCTCTAAGGCATTGGTGCCAACACAAAACAACATTGCTCAGGAGTATGACTGGTGTTTTCCATGTAATGAACCTCATAACCAATCCATGTGCTTTAATGGTGCTTTGAATCAAGCATTAATGGTGACAACTACTGGTGTGGAGGGTGAGGGCAGTCAAGGAAACAACCAACAACAAGAAACATTCCAACAGCAATCAGCCCCAAATGACACCACATTGGTAAATTGGCAAGCAGAGGATTTTTGTGGCATGAATCAGGTAGTTTCCCAAGGTGTTGCAGCCAACACAAGGTCAAAAAGAAGGAATTTGGGTGAAGAACAGCCATTAGCTCCAACCAATCCACAACCTTCCATGGCTCCACAAATGGTTGGCAAGCAAAATCCAATTTCAAATGCATAAGGGCAGCCAAGAACAGCTCCTAGACCAACTCAAATACTAGTTATTTCTACCCACGTGCAAGGAGTGAATGTACAAGCAAAGGGATAGCAAAGAGATCCTTCATCACCATTCAATATCATTGATCAGATGAAGAAGACAAATGTTAATATATCAATGTGGGAATCCCTATCTATCCCAGGCCAAAGAGACTTGTTACAAGCTGCCATGAAGGACTGGCCAACTTCGAATCAGCAAGTTCAGATGCAAGAGAAAGTGCTCACAAATGCTGCCCAGCCTGAGGGAAATCATGGAGGATAGCAAGGTAAAATGTTGAAGCCCCCTCCTTTCTATGTTTCATTAATCATTGGAAATCAGTTAGTGCACAATTGCATGATAGATTCCTGGGGCAAGTAGCTCAGTGATGCCTAAACAAATAGCTGATCAGCTAGGGCTCCAGTATGAAACCATATCCAAAGGGGTAGTGCAGCTGGATGGGACAGCAGTAACAACAATTGGGGTGATTAGAAACTTGAGTCTTACCTTGCATGCATGTCCAAATGTTGTTGTTTTACAAGATGTATCAGTCATAGACCTTCCACCACTCTTTGCCCTATGCTTGTCAAGGGACTTCACAGCCAAGATTGGGGATATTTGTCTGCTGATTGGTCACACATGCTTTTTAGAACGAGGTATGGAACTAAGGCTACAATCAGGTCTGAACCTATTGCAAACTTCCACATTGAGCCTTACACTCCAAGTCAGATCAACGCCAATTGTTCAGCATTTGATCAAGAAGACCACCCAAGCACCGATGAAGCTGACACCAAGGTTGGGAGCATCCCGGATCTAACTCTTGATGAATGGGCAAACAAGGTACATGCTTTTGATCCTTATCAAGAAGTAGAAGAATCTGAGCTAGGGGTCTATTGTATACATGAAGAAAATCAGCCTATTCCTAACATCACCAAGCCAAACCACAAGGATGACAATGAGGTATGGCAGCTGTTTTTTGATGGATCAAGGAGTAGACAAGGTGCAGGAGGTGGAGCTATGCTTGTTTCACCTCAAGGAGTAAAGTACTATTTAGCTTTTAGATTTCAGTTTGCATGCTCCAATAACACTGCTGAATATGAAGCCTTGGTGCAAGGGATGCATTGGGCAATCAAGAAGAAAATAAAGAACTTGCAAGTCTTTGGTGATAGTGAATTGATTGTAAATCAGGTTAAGGGACAGCATGCTACCAAGAATGATCTACTCAAGTGCTACAAGAGCAAGGTATGGGACCTCATGGAATATTTTGAGGGTTTTGGCATCAAATCCATTCCTAGGAAAGAGAATCAAGTGTTGTGAGCTTGCAGCAGTGAGGGGCAGCCTTTGACATTGTGGAAAGCATTCAAAAAGACAAGGTACATCCAAACATCCACGTGATTGTGAGGCCTTCAGTGTCGGATAACAATGTCAGTTGGCAAATGTTTGAGAATGACCAGTAAATCATCCATTTCTTACAAGAAGAAGCCGAGTTCTCAGCTAAGAATCAAGAAAAATTGGAACAGCAGTATGGTGACCAAGTGGTACAACTGAGAACTAACAAGCTGCCCAAGGGACTTATCACTTTGGAGTCCATTTTTAATCCCAATGATCAGTTTAGAAAGGAGAAAGCAAACATTCAGGTCAAGAGAGAGGATTCAGTATCCATCTTGGTAGAAGAGAACAAACCATTGCAAATTGGAAAGATGACAACTGATCAAGAAAGGTATGAGTTCGTACAGCTGTGTCAAGAGTTCCCTGATGTGTTTGCATGGAGCTATGAAGATTTGAAAGGTTTCAATCCCAACTTAGCTCAACATACCATTGAATTGGATCCAAATACTAAGCCTGTCAGAAGAAACAAAGACCAGTCAATCCACACATGGAGCCTCTCATGAGGAAAGAATTGGACAAGCTGATTGAGTCAAGAATCATATTCCCAATCAAGCATTCTAGTTGGGTTGCCAACTTGGTTCCAGTCAGAAAGAAGAGTGGAGAGATCAGATTGTGTGTTGATTTCAGAGACTTAAATAGAGCATCTCTCAAGGACCATTACCCACTCCCTTCCATGGAGCAAATCTTGCAAGTTGTGGCTAGCTCCGAGAGGTTTTCACTACTTGATGGCTACTTCGCTACAATCAGATTATGGTGAAGGAAGAAGACCAGTTCAAGACAGCCTTCACAACCAAATGGGGAACTTATGCATATAGGAAAATGCCATTTGGGTTGTCCAACGCTGGTGCTACTTTCCAAAGAGCAATGGACATGGCATTCAAAGGTTTGATTAACAATGTGGTGCTGATTTACCTTGATGATATCATTGTTTTTCCAAAAATGCAGCAGACCACCTCTCTCATTTGAGACAAGTTTTCACGAGGTGTAGGAAATTTGGAGTGTCTTTGAATCCTAAGAAGTGTATCTTTCTTGCACATGAAGGAAATCTCCTTGGCCATATTGTCTCCAAAGAAGGATTAGCAATTGATCTAGAGAGAGTCGAAGCCATAAGAGCACTACCATTGCCAAGCCACAAGAAAGCCCTTCAGAGTTTCTTGGGGAGGATAAACTTTGTTCGAAGGTTTGTCCCAGATTTTGCAGCCCTTGTCAAGCCCATCACCAAAATATTAAAGAAGAACATGGCTTTCAAGTGGACAGCAGAAGGTAAGGAGATTTTTGAAGCAATCAAAGAAGCTATCTCTCAAGCACCAACTCTCATCAACCCGAAATTCTCCAAGGATTTCATCCTCTATGCATTTGGAGGTAATGACACTATTTCTGCCATTTTGGTACAGCAGAACAAGGATAATGATGAGCAGCCAATTGCCTTCTTCAGCCAGAGCCTAGATGACTATGAGGTGAAGTACTCTTTTATTGAGAAGCATGTGCTGGCAGTAATTAGAAGCTTGAAGAAATTCAAGCATTTAGTCTCAAACAACAAGGTCCAGTTGCTGGTCTCACATGTTGGGGTTAAGGACTTCCTCCTCAACAAAGATTTGAACGAGAAAAGGGCAGGTTGGATCACCCGTGTCATGGAGTATGACATTGAGATCAAAATCACCAAGTTGGTAAGAGGAAAAGGATTGTGTGAGCAGTTGGTTTTGGGGAAGCAAAAAGAAGCATGCAATGAAGGAGAGGCTGTTTTGACAGTTCAAGACAGCCATGAGCCATGTGGCACTCAAGAAGAAAACAATGCTGCCCCCACTCCTTGCTGGACCCAAGGTATAATGCACTTCCTAAGCATAGGCCTATGCCCTCCTGGAGATGAACAAGACCCAAAGAAGACACTTCAGATTGCAGGCTATCCCATATGCCATTGTTGATGGAGTTTTGTTCAAGAAAGATGTGAATGGAGTGCTGCTGAGATGCATTAGCACAAATCAGATTCATAGGGTGTTGGAAGAGTTCCATGGTGGATCAGCTGGTGGTCATTTTGCACCGAGAGTGACAGCTCTAAAAATCATGAAGGCTGGTTATTATTGGCCTAAAATTTTCAGTGATTGCTATGCATGGATCAAGAGGTGTAAGAATTGTGCATTCTTCATAGGAAAAGAGAGACTTTCTACCCTTCCATTGCATCCAATCTCAGTTGACTTGCCATTCATGCAATGGGATTTGGACTTCATTGGAGTCATTAATCCCAATTCAAGTCAAGGGCACAAATGGATTTTGATAGCCACGGACTACTTCACCAAGTGGACTGAAGCAGTAGCACTCAAAGAAGCAAATGAGTCCAGCATCTTAGACTTTTATGAGGGGATAGCAACCAGATTTGGTATACCTACAATAATCTCAGATAATGCATTGGCATTCATTGGATCCAAGGTGACTGAGTGGGCTGTCAAGAATGGGATCTACCTAAGCACTTCATCAAACTATTACCCTCAAGGTAATGGCCAGGCCGAGTCTACAAACAAGAACTTGTTGAGGATCATTAGGAGGACTCTTGATGAGAATCAGAGGTCTTGGCATACCAAACTGAAATCAGCCTTATGGGATGATAGGATAACTCCCAAGAGATCCATAGGTAACTCTCCATTCAAACTTGTCTATGGAAGAGAGGCAATCTTGCCCATGTCACTTGAGTTGCCAACATTGGAACTCATGAAGCAATTAGAGTTGCTAGAGTTTGAGCCCATGGAGGTGAGATATGCAGAGTTGATGGAGTTGCAGGAGGTCAAAAATTAGGCATCCCAAGCAATGGAAAAGGATCAAGCTTTGATCAAAAAGACCTTTGATAGGAAGGCCAAGGATAGATCTTTTCAAGTTGGAGATCTAGTGTTGAAATGGGATGTGAATAGAGAAAAACCGGGAAGGCATTCAAAATTTGATGCCATTTGGAGTGGCCCATACATGGTCACGAAGTGCAAGAACAACAATGCTTTCCAATTGGCCTCATTGGATGGTGAAGAACTACAGATTCCAGTCAATGGAATCTATCTCAAGCATTGCTTCTAGAGGGAAATTTACCACCTTGTAAATATTAGATTAGATTTTCATTCCTCCAAGTGCTTTGCACATTGTTTTGCTGTAGGTTAGTTTTGCTTTCCCTAAGTGCTTTGGCACAACTTGTTGTCCCTGGAGATGTTTTGCAGTCCTTGCTTCCATCATGTGATATTCCATCTTCCTCCTTGCACATTCTAAGTCAGTTGGGGTTCTAAACAGAATATTTGATGGCTCCATGCCCAATGGACTGCTTCAAGCTACTGGTACTTTCATCTAGCAGGCAGATGACCCCTCTGAGTCACCAAAATTGTTATCCAAAATGTGCCCCAGCTCATTTTTTTGGCTAACTCCTTGTGTTCTTGCCTCTCTTGTGCCTCAGTCCACATTTTTTTATTTTAAGGCACTCAAGGCTTTCTGGAAATGGCACCATCAGATAGATCTCTCTCTCAGCTTTCCAGAAAGGTAAAGTTTGCCTCGTAACTCCTTATATTTTTCAAGTTATGGCTCGGCGGAGTTTTTGTGAAAAATTTTCCCATTTGAGGCCCGCAGCCAATAAGAAGCTGCCACATGGCATCTGACCAGTGAAGCGCGGGGAATTTTTGAAAAATTTCCAAAGACAAAAAAAAGGTAAAATTTGAAAAATTTTCCCGCCGATCCGTTTTTAGCCGTTTTTTCCTAAATCTTCAAATGATCATATCTTTTGATCTGAGCTCATATTTTCATGTTCTTTATATCATTGGAAAGATGTTAAAATTATCTACATGATTCCATGGTCAATTTTGAATTTTGGTTCATTTTGGAGGGAGAAAATCAAAAAACACTTCTGGTATGTACCCATGGACAGAACTGACGTTTCAACAACCAATTTTAATGTGAAATGGGTCGCATTCTTCTCCAAAGCATGGTCAAAAATGCCGAGCATGGGTTTGTAAGGACCTCCATGCTATTTTAATGCAATTTCATTCAATGAGGATGGATCCCATGTGTTTTCATGTTTTCTCTCTCTGGGCTCGACCCATGTGTCTTTGTAAAAGCTAGATTTGGCTCATTTCTTCATGGTTGAACACTTTTTGGCATTGCAAACTTCTTCTTTCACCTCCAGCAAGTGATAGTTGTAAGAATAAGACCTTTTTCATAGTTTGTAATAGGTTATACCTCTTTGATGGTGGAATGCAAGAGATTTTACATGGAAATGACAGTGCAAACTCTGTGAATGCTTTCAGTCCTCTGTTTGTATTGTTTTACTTCATTTTAAGACCTCTAATTACATCTATCAGCTTGTGTATGTTTTCCCTTGTTGCATTTCATGAATTTGTGTCTATTTACATGGCAAAAAATGTTTCACCACTCCTTTGGTGCATCACCATCATTAGTTAGTTTCAATTTTTGCATTTCTATCCCTGTCCCCTTGCAATTTAGAGTAGGATTAGGATCTGAACCTCTGTAGTTGTGCAAAATATAGATCTGATCAGAGGAGTTTGAGGAACCAGCCTCTAATCTGGAGATTCCTCTCTCATTTTACAAGTCCCACACTTGGAGAGAGGTTTCAATGTTGTGCAATCACACTGGATGCCTGAAACATCAACTTAGAAACCTGATTTTCATCCAGGGGTGCTACTAATTTGCAACAACAAGTTGTGTAGAATCATGAATCCATTCTATGGTCTCGGACAAGAATCTTGAACATGGTATATAAATATTGATGAGCATCTTATTCATCAAAGGTTCAAGAGGAATCCTTATAATCCCACTCTCTACTTTAGAAAACAAGGGGAGAATGTATTTTTGGTCTATGTCAATGATCTAGTTGTCACCAATTTTACTTTGAAGATGATCAATATAATGAAGAAAGATCTTTATTAATCATTTAACATGATAGATCTTGAGCTACTATATTAGAATGGAAGCATGGTAAAAGGAGCACCAAATTTTTCTATCCCAAATGAAATATGCCAAGATAATTCTTGACAAGTTTTAGATGTTGGATAGTTAAAAAAATTCTAGGTCTTTATAAAATTATTTTAGGTCTCTTTAGGTCATCTTGTGTGTCAATACATCCCTAATTCAAATTCAATATCACATAATATATAAACAAATATCAAGAAACTCGTAACTTATTATATTGTTCACATATTCTCTAAATGAAATATTCTAAAGATTCAAAAGGAATATATTTGCATAATCACACCATTTTTATGTCTTTACCAAAGAAGGTCATAAGTGAGTTTCATACAGGTTGTATATAATTATTTTAGGATCAAAAGTGGGCTATACATGCTTACAATGGGAGAACTACATTATCCTTGTTTCCACCTATGTTTTGGATATATGGTGCAGTGCTAAAATGTAATATATGTGATTTGAGGATGGTTTTGTCTTAGTCTAGGGATACTAAATATTTTTACATTGTTAGGTTTACATATAAGCATAAAACAATACAAAAACCTCATGCTCACTACAAACATCTAAAATTGGTGTTTTTATAAGGCATACATATTCACACACACATTGAATTTAGTAAAAATTTGATTAGGAAAGGGTGAGACCAATGACCTCGACAAGATAATATAGTTCTTGTCCTACCCATTGTACGCATATTTTTCCCATTTTGAAATCTCAAAAATTGTGTCCAACACATTGATTACAAAAAAATGTCCATGTTTAATTAAATCATCATGTGTTGAAATCTGATTTTTTTTCCTCCAAATGAGAGGGCTCTTTTTTTTTTAAGGCATATAGAAGTGATGGAAAGTCATTAAAAGTGTGTTTAGCATACTAATTATAATTAGTGTAGGATATTCATTTTCCTTGTATTTGTTTATTTACTTGGAGATTTCCTACACTCATGGGATATGCTTTCTTAGTTGTAGCAGTTGTGTTGAGTTAGCTTACCAATTTTGTTGAGTTAGCCTACTAGTTGTGTGGAGTCAACTCTACTTCTAGTATCAGTTAGTGAGAGTTATTCCCCACTGATCTAGGAGGAGGTTACACATTCACCTCCTATATGTACATGACTTGCATCAGTCTATCTTATGGAATATGGAGCATATGGAGCATTGAGTTGATTTGGAGCCATTCTTTCCTTGTGAGTTCTTGATCATATTGCATCTTATTGTTAGTTATTTCGATTTTTGCAATTTCTTGTGCATTCATTTTTCATCAAAGATCCAAAAACTCTAATATGGTATTAGAGTGATTCTGGTGATACATTTTCCATTACTGAGTTATTTGTAGTTTTCAAATACTTCATTTGTGAAACTAACAATTCATGTGCAAAAGATCGATATGACTCTATCTTGGTTCTTTACGGTTGTGATTTTTGGTGTTTTCTTATTGACAAGTTGAGGGTTGTTAAAACTTCCAAGGGTTTACAAAAATATTCCAAAAAACCTCGGGATTTGTTAAAATCCCTTGTTCGCCAAAAGTGACCGAAAAAAATTAGAGGTTTTTTCAAGAAATTTGTGTGGTGCCTTAGTTTAGTGCATTGTAGGTTTCACCATAGACTCATATCATTTCTTGGTTCTTGGATTAGATAATTTGATTCATATTGGAGGTGGATCTATTTTGGCCTACATTGCATGTGACATATATACCCAACAAGAGGTTTAACTTTGTTTCGGGTCTAAAAACTCTCTATTTTGCCACACTACGTTAGAGATCTAAAATATTGGGTGCCTAGATTTGAGTATTTTCCCTCTCAAAGGTCCTCATCAACAAGGTTTCCTCTTTCATTGTCCAAATGCCTCTCTAATCAGAGGAAAAATTGTGTTTTGATCTGGTTTTTGGTTGGGTAATGAATTTGGAGTTTTTGTTCTTTTTCTCATCCTGGCGGTTTCTTCAGCCTTCTTCCAACGTGTGCAAGCTTTTATTTGGCCTCCTAAAGACCTGTAACATCAAACAAGGTAGAAACATCCTGGTTTGCTATGTTTTTCATAAGGGCTTATATTTTTGGTGTGTTCCAAAGAATAGTTGACATGGAAAGTGGGACCCATACTTTGAGTCAACATAGTCAAATTTATGTATAACAAAAACCACTTTTCATCATTAATTGTTCAATTAACTATTCCATGAAGTATTTTTCATTAAATAGTTTCATGTCCCCGCAGTGATGATGTCATAGCCTACAAAGGTCTTCCACTTTGAAATATTTGGTCCTTGCCCCATGATCTGAATTTATCACTTGTCATTTTAATTTTAATATATTGTCGATCTGTCACGAGACTTATGAGAGTTTGGTCCACACTTCACAGTCCATTAATCGTTATCGTGGTAACAAAGTGTTGGATTTTGGCATTCAATGTTACATGTGACAAAAAATTGTTTGGGGTTATAAAATTATACGGATATTATTTGACGTTTAAAATTTAATATGCATGTCAAATTTGTTTTTCTAATAACTATTAAGGGTAAGTGCACAAATTTGGGGGGCCAAAAAGTGGAAAAAAACCTGAAAATGAATGAAACATGATCATGTTTTATAATAATGCGATCATGTTATGTTTTCCTAGGCTCGTAAATTCATGAACTTAAAGCACGTACATGTTTCTATGGTCACAAAAGGTGTACACATTTTTCTCTATATGAAGTTTGTAAGGGCACTCAAGGATCCATATTTACTAAAATAAATTTAAAGAAATAATAAAAGAAATCTTATAATTTAAATTTATTTTAGTAAATATAAGATGTTATGGCCACTCATTGCTTGATGGAAGTGCTCTCGTAGTTACGGCGGTTATAATCTAGAAGATTATTTTTCAAAATATAATCTTCTCGAAGTACTTCTTCATTTTTTAGGATTTCAAAGAATGACCTAAAACTTTCATGCCATATATATTGTAGTCGGTATTTGTTTTGGGAAAACATATAATCATTTTGTAGGTTTTTGACCTTCCGGATTGGATTTTAGCACTACCACTACTTGAATTTATACCAATTTTAAAATTTGGTCCATAATTCACTTTAGTGACCATGAATCAACTCTATGATGCTTGTCTACTTCTTACTAAAATGAGATCCTCACTTTCTAGATAGAGGATTGCTCCTTGAATGGGATTCTTGTCCTATGGAAAAATGAGGTGATTGTAATGTGCCTCCTCCTTAAGGTGTGATCACACTACTAGGTGTTGAATAATTTTTTTACTGAATAATACCAAGTGAATTACATCAAGTGAACTCAGATGATTGCTCATTCTTAGAAACATGGTGCTCCATATAAAGATCATCCCTTCACCTTTCCTAGCTCTAAAATCATCCTTTCATGGAATAAAATTCAAGATTATCATACATGTCTTTACTCATATGTATCTCATGGAGATAGACGATTCCTTAATACTTCACACATGATGGTCCTGGATACCTCGGTGGCATGACTAGCTCATTTTAGCTTGTTCTTTGGAGAGATTTGGGTACAATGACACGGTCAGGATATGATGATCATCAAGTCACTCCTTGAGCTCCAAATTTCACCTTTGAATATGATGAATCCTTCACAATTAAATTTATTTACCAAGATGAAACCTGGGTGTAAGCATGCTTATGGTACATGGACACTTTTTTTTCTCAAGTTGCTCCTCATGGAAATGGGTTTCCACCTCCAGATAGGGGATGAATCCTTGAATTAAATTTGAGTATGAGTTACATGTTCTTGACCTCCATACTTCACTGAAACACTAAAAATCACATTTTACGATCAATGAAACTATTCTAAATCTAATTCTGCCTGCAACTCAAAATTTAGGTCCTATTTCATTTTGAACTTAGAGGGGAAGTTGAAGAGTTTTGTAGTACCTAAAGAAATATTTAATCCTTGAATGAATGTTGATTATTCCACCTTATATATTATTATAATATCCTTCCAATTCCTTTTTTTCATCCTAATTCTTTCCATAACTCCTGGAATCATCCAGAGAAGTCATATTTTACCATTTTAGCTTTCATTCCCTACACTTGAAAACCCAGTCTTAAAAATATTTCTCCTGAATGAGATTTTATTTCCTAAAATTTCCTAAATTTACTTAGAAATATTCAATTCTCTCTGAAATCACCCTCATATGCTTTATATTTTCTCTAAAAACTTCTGAAGGGTGTTCAATTAGCTATAGAATGGCCAAAAATGGCCTTTTTAGGCCTTCAAGTAGTCTCTCATAAAAACTAAATGATTTGATCAATCACCTAAAACACTATTCCATACACACTGAAACACAATGAATGATATTATTAGGACTTTCCTTTGGGTTAGGGTTTATGATTTATGGTTTAGGGTTTAGGGTTTAGGGTTTAGTGTTTAGGGCTCATGGTTCAGGTTTTAGGGTTTAGGGTTTAGGGCTCAAGGTTTAGGGTTCACAGTTTAGGTTTTATGGTTTAGGGTTTAGAGTTTAGGATTTATGGCTTAGGGTTAAGGTTTAAGGATTTTTAAGATTTAAGGTTTAGGGCTTAAGGCTTAAGGCTTAAGGTTCAGGGGTTTAGGTTTCATAGTTTAGGGTTTAGTGTTTAGTGTTTAGGATTTAGGGTTTAAGGTTTATGGTTTAGGGTTTAGGGATTCAATGTTTAGGGTTTAGGGTTTAGGTTTTAGGTCTCAATGTTTAGGGTTTGGGTTTTAGGGTTTAGGGTTTAGGGTTTAGGGTTTAAGGTTTAGGGTTTAGGGATTAGGGTTGAGGGTTTAAGGTTGAGGGTTTTGGGATAATGGTTTTGGGTTTAAGGTTTAGGTTTTAGGGTATAGGGTTACTGAGTTCAAGGTTAATGGTTTATGATTTAGAATTTAGGTTTAGGGTTTGGGGTTTAGGGTTTACTGGTTTAGGGTTTAGGGTTTAGGGTTTAGGGTTTATGGTTAAGGCTTAGGGCTTAGGGTTTAGGGTTTAGGGTTTAGAGTTTAGGGTTTAGGGTTTAGGGTTCGGGTTTAGGGCTCATGGTTTAAGGTTTAAGGTTCTAGGTTTAGGGTTGAAGATTTAGTGTTTAGGGTTTAGGATTTATGATTTAGGGTTTAGGATTTAATTTTTAGGGCTAAAAGTTTAGGGATTTTGGTTTTAGGCTCATGGTTTAGGGTTCAAGGCTCAAGAATCATGGTGTGGGGTTCAAGGCTTAGGGTTTAGGGTTTAAGGTTCATGGTTTAGGGTTTATTATTTTTGTTTTACGGTTTATGGTTTAGGGATTAGGGTTAAGGATTGAGGGTTTAAGGTTAAGGTTACATAATTTAGGGTTTAGGATTTAGTGTTTAGGGCTTAAGGTTAAGGGTTTAAGGTTTAGGGTTTAGGGTTTAAGGCTTATGGCTTAGGGTTTAGGGTTTAGGATTTAATGTTTAGGGTTTAGGGTCATGGTTTAAGGTTTAGGATTTATTTTTTAGGGTTTAGGGTTTAGGGTTTAGCATTTAGGGCTCATGGTTCATGGTTTAGGGTTTAGAGTTTAGGGCTTAAGGCTTAAGGCTTGGGGTTTAAGGTTTAGGGATCACATGTAAGGGATCTAGATTTAGGGTTTAGGGCTCGGGAATTAGGGTTCAAGGTTTAGGGTTAAGGGTTTAGGGTTTAGGGTTTAGGATTTAGTGTTTAGGGTTTAGGGTTTATTATTTTGGTTTTAGGGTTTATAGTTTAGGGTTTAGGGCTCAGGCTTAAGGGTTGAGGGTTTAAGGTTTAGGTCACAGAGTTCAGGTTTTAGGGTTTAGTGTTTAGGGCTCATGGTTTAGGGTTTAGAACTTAGGTTTTGTTAGAGTAGGCATTTACCTTAGCTCATGTTCACTTAGGTATTTTATTTACCTTTATTTTATTCATTCTCACCCACTAATGTGTGTGGATATTTATTTTTATTTATTTAGATATTAGGGGATATTATCTAGTTATTAGGTATAGTTCTTTCCCCGGATCTATCGTATTGACTAGTTCTTTCCTTGATCAATGGTATTGACTAAATCCTTGATGTATAGTTCTTTCCTAAATCTATGGTTTTTACTAGTTCTTTAATGACTAGTTCTCTCCATGATTTATGCTTGATATAGGACCTTGACTGATTCTTATATTTTTATTCCTTGCCTATATAAACAAGGCCCATTCTCATTGTATTTCATTGAGTTCCATAATAATATATGATATTGTTGCTCATTTATTTGCAAAGGTTTATGTAAAATTATTCTATCGAATTACTTTCATCTTATTGATCATGGTGTTTGATTAGCATATGTGTTCTTGGCTTGGTATGATTTGGTTATCGTTCCTTTTATGGTATTAGAGCAGGAGATTACTATTGACATCCATCCCTAAGTTTTATTTTGTAAATAAATTCTCTATATATTCATATATTCAGGTTTGCTCATATTTTGTTACTGCGTGCATTTTTATGTAAAAAATAAGCTTTCATTAGATCTAGAAGGTGGAAAAACCCTAAGATTGACTGTAAACTCGACCATTTCGGAGGTAGTCATTTTTGGGTTTTTGGCTATCAGATAGAAACGCACTTTGGGTCACCTCGGAATTTGTGCCAAACAGAAAAGAAAACCAGATTTTATTTTTGTAGTTTTGTTGAGATTCTCAATATCTATCTTTGGGTTTTTTTGGTTGAGGTGCATCGTAAGCCATTGAAATCCTTAGCCCATGGTTATATAGTATTGTCATATGAGGGCTTAAAGCTTGTGATTCATACTAGTAGGTGCTTAACTCCAGCCCCCTTTCATTTTATTTGTGTGGTGAACGCAAGAGAGCATTTTATTCTATTTTAGTGGAAACTAAAATAAATAGTAGAGCATAATATTGAAAAGCTTGTATCTTTTGATTAGTAACTCGGTTTTGAGTGCCATTTTTTTGCAAAAGTGCTTGTTTTTTCATGCTTTTTTCATTGAAATATTTATTTTGAGAATTTCACTATAATTACAAAGTGTCATATTGTAACATGCACTCATTATAAAGTGCCAAAATCTGGGGGCTCTTGTTGCATTTCTTGGGGCTCTTGTTACATTGCTTTGGTCTTGCATTTATTTTGGTGATTTTTGAGGATGACATCTTTATCTACTTCTGCATTAGATCATGTTGAGTGATTAACAACACATTATTACCAAACATGGAAACCAAGAATGGAAACAATAATTAATTGGAAAGGATTATGGGCTTTAAATTCTTCAAAACAACAAGTATTCTCTCGAGAATATGAGAAATCTCAGCACCATTGCAAATTTGATGAGTGTATGGGTTTGATAGGAAATTATGTAAGTGATAGTATTTTGTTTCATTTGGAAAAATGTGACTCTCCTTTCAAAATATGGGATAAATTGGAGGATTTATTTGGTAAGGTGGATCATATGAGAGCCATACAACTTGAAATTGAGATCACCTCTCTTAATCTGAATATTTTCCAACAATTATAGACTATCTTACCAAGTTCAAGCATTTGTTGACACAATTGAAGGGGAGTGGAAGAGATAAGAAAGATGAAGAGTGTGTTTACTTGATTCTATCCAAGTTGAGAGGACCATTTCAAATATTTTCTTCTACCTTTTTCTCTAGCATGGATTCCTTAGGTGACACATTCAAAATTTTTGACTTAGAAATATTTTGTGAAAGACTTACTAGGGAAGAATCCAAATTGTCTCACCTTAAGTCTTACACCTCTCAAAAGGCATTAGTTGTATCTAATCCTAAGGGAAAGGGAAAACCAAAAAGTAAAACAAAATTCACCCCTTCTCCATCTCAAAGTGCTCTTAAACCTAAAGAAAACAACTATAAACCCAAGGAGTCTTCTAAATCCAAGAATAAGTCTAGCCTTTCATGCTCTTTTTGTGGGGGTAGTGGTCATGAAGAACATAGGTGTTATAAGTGAATGCAAGCCTTAGAGGATGCAATCAAGAAACACAAAATTTCTATCTCTACTCCACCTCCTTCTAATCAGCATGACAAAGCACTTAATGTTGTTAGGAGATCTCAGTCACCACTTACAGAGATAGTTGGGTTATAGATTTTGGTGCTTCTCATCACATGACTTTTTCCAAGGAGTCTTTTGTTTCTCTAGGTTTGAGTTCTAATTCCAAAATTGAGGTTTGATATTCTTCCTTTATTTCTATTGAGGAAAAAAGTGATATACAACTTGATGGTGGCAGTGTCTAAGATGCACTATATGTTCCTAACATCACTACAAATTTTCTTTCCGTATATCAAATTTGTCATTCTGGTCAAGGGAAAACAATGAATTTTACACCACATGGGGTAGAAGTAAAGACTTTGTTGGAGCCTTATTCACTTGTTGTTCAGGGTATTGTTGATCATAGTTCTATACTATATCATTTTGAGGGTTTTTATGAGACTTCTTCTATACGGACAGATTGGTTTCTCATGCATATTCGAGAGAAGGCTTTGGCATGAAATATTTGGACATCTTAATTATAGATATTTGAAGGAGTTAAGAACTCATGGTATGGTAGATGGTCTTCCTAGAGTTTCTTTTCTTGAGGGAGTTTTCTCTAGATGTGCATTAGGAAAAACACCAAGATCCATTTCCTAATAATTTTTCTAAGAGAGCTTCTTCACCACTTGAGCTTGTGCATAGTGACTTGATGGTTTTTCCTACCCCCTCTTTCAATGGAGCTAAGTATGTACTTACCTTTATTGATAATTTCTCGAGGCATACTTGGGTTTATTTTCTCAAGTACAAAAGTGATGTTTTTCACACTTCAAAGTCTTCAAGGATTTGGTCAAGAAACAATCTTCTAGTTGCATAAAGAACCTTCATACTGATAATGGGGGAGTAATTCAGCAATGATTTTTCTGACTTTATGGAAACTCAAGGAATTATTTACTAGAATTTTATTCCTCGTACTCCACAACAGAATGGATTAGCAGAAAGGAAGAATAGAACTTTGAAGGAAATGGATAACTATATGATGCATTATAGAGATTTACCTCCTGTCTAGTAGGCAAAAGTAGTTAATTGTGTTAACTACATTTAGAATCACACACCACATAGAGAACTTGAGCATTTGACTCCAGAGCAAGCTTGGTCCAACACTAAGCCAGATGTCTCATTTTTCGAGTCTTTGGAAGCCATGCTTGGGCCTTTGTGCCAAAGAGGAAAAGGAAATATTTGGATAAAAGAGTAAACCCATGATATTTGTATGGTATTGTGAGCACATGAGAGCTTATCAAATTTTAGATCCTGATACACATGACATTCTTTTTTGAACACATGTTTAGTTTGATGAGCGCTTCACTCCTCATGATTCTTCATCTTCTTCCATGCCTCCTTCTTCATCATCTCATCTTGAGGATCCTTTCTTTGAGGAGATTTATGAGGAGGTTATAGATGCCATTGAGGATCCTATTCCCACTGATGTTTTCATTATGCCTAAGTGGGCTTGTACTATAGTTTCTGAGGAAACACCTTTCATATAGGATCTTCCACCCACTAGGCATCATCACACACATTCTACAAGTTCTGTAATTTTGTGTCAAGAAGTTTTTGAGGATCCATAGTCTTTTTCAAAGGCTCATGGGATATAGGAGTGGGATGATGCGATGACAGCTGAGTATTCTTCTTTGATGAAGAATCATACTTGGGATTTGGTATCTCTTCCTAAAGGAAGAAATATGGTTAGGTGTAAGTGGGTATACCGAACCAAATATGCAGCTAATGGGTCCATTGACAAGTATAAGGCTCATCTTGTTGCAAAGGGTTTTTCATAAGTTGAAGGTATTGATTACTCTGAGACTTTTGCACCCATTTCCAAGATGGATTTTGTACACCTTGTACTTGTTATTGCTGCATCACAAGGGTGGCCCATATACCAGATGGACGTGAAGAGTGCCTTCTTACATGGAGATCTACAAGAGGAAATATATATGGAGTAACCAACTGTATTTTTTCAGGATTCTTCTCTTGTTTGTAGGCTCCGAAGGTCTCTCTATGGTCTTAAACAAGCCCCTCAAGCTTGGTATGAGAAGATGGATTCTTTTCTTCTATCTACTAGTTTTGTTCATTGTCACTCCGATCATATAGTGTATCTCCAGCATGTTGGTGAGGATATTGTGATACTTGTATTGTATGTTGATGATCTATTACTTACTGGCATCTCTTCTTCCCACATTCAGAGTATTTAGAGGGATCTTTCTACACAATTTGACATGACAGATCTTGGGTTATTACATTATTTCCTTGGTTTACAAATTTCTTAGAAAGATTCAAGGATTCATTTGAGTCAAAAAATTACACCCATGATCTTCTTCGAACTTTGATATGGCTGATTGTAAGCCAAGTCCATCTCCTTTTCAGTCGAGGTTACTCTTACTTCCACATGTACCACACCACTTTGTGATCCTACATTGTATAGGAAGTTGGTTGGGAGTCTCATGTACTTGACCCATACTCACCCTAATATTTCATTTGCAATAGGGCTTGTATCTCGGTTTGCACATTCTCCTCATAGTAGTCATTGGTAGGCTGCTAAAAGGATTTTACACTATTTGCAGGGCACTTCCCACTTTGGCCTACACTACACTAGGGTTCTACTCAGTTGGTTGGGTATACAGATTCGATTTGGTAGGTTCTATTGATGACAGGTGTTCCACTTTTGGCTATATTTTTTTCTTGGTTCTTCTCCAGTTTCTTAGGTGTGCAAAAAGAAACAGACTATTTCACTTTCATCTTCAGAGGAAGAGTACAGGGCAGCGATTATAAGCGAGTCAATAGGTTCTTTAGCTTCGATAGTTATTGATAGAGTTTGTATTCCCACAGGATTCACCAACTGTACTTTGGTTTGACAACCAAAGTGCAATTCACATTTCTCACAACCCATTAGAGCACCAACGGACCAACATATTGAGATACACATCTACTTCATTCGTCAACACATCCAGGATGGAGTTCTTTTCTTGGAGTTCATTGTCTCGGCTCAGAAGAAAGTTGCGGACATATTTACGAAACCTTTTACATCACCTCACTACCTTGAGTTGCATGGAATGCTTGGGGTTTCAGAAGTTGTTCTTGGGGGTGTTCATGAGAACATCTTCCTTCTTCTTCTTCTTTCTCTTTCCTTCTAGCAGGATTCTTTCCTTCTTTTGGTTTGATATTTCTTCATGGATATATTGTACATGAGTACCTCATCAGGGCTATTTTTCAGGACTCATACTGTGGACATGTCACTTCTATTTTGGCCCCTAGCTTCACTTGAGGGGGGTGTTAGAGTAGGTATTTACCTTAGATCATGTTCACCTAGGTACTTTATTTACCTTTATTGTATTTATCCTCACCCACTTATGTTTGTGGATATTTATTTTTATTTATTTAGATATTAGGGGATATTATCTAGTTGTTAGGTATAGTTATTTCTATGATCTATGGTATTGACTAGCTCTTTCATTGATCTATGGTCTTGACTAGTTCTTTGATGACTAGTTCTCTCCATGATTTATGGCTTGATCTACGACCTTGATTGGTTCTTAGATTGGTATTCCTTGCCTATATAAGCAAGGCCCATTCTCATTGTATTTCATTGAGTTCCATAATATTATATGATATTGTTGCTTATTTGTTTGCAAAGGTTTATGTAAAGTTATTTTGGAAAATTACTTTCATCTTATTGAATGTGGTGTTTGATTAGCATCTGTTTTTTTGGCTAGGTATGATCTAGTTATTATTCCTTTTAGGGTTTAGGGTTTAGGATTCATTGTTTAGGGTTTAGGGTTTAGGGGTCGGGGTTTACGGTTTAGGGTTTATATTTTAGGGTTTGGGGTCATGGTTTAGGGTTTAGGATTTAGTTTTTAGGGTTTAGGATTTAGTTTTTAGGGTTTGGGGTTTATGGCTTAGGGCATAAGGCTCAAAGGTTAGGGATTAAGGCTCAAGGTTTAGGGATCGGGGCTCAAGGGTAAGGGTTTGATGTTCAATATTTAGGGTTTAGGGCTTATGGTTTAGGGTTAAGGGTTTAGGGATCATGGTTCAAGGTTTGGGGTCTAGGGTTAAGGGCTCAAGGTTTAGGGTTTAAGGTTAAAGTTCAAGGCCTAGGGTTTAGGGTATAGGGTTTAGAGTTTTGATTGTATAATTTAAACACTAAAATATTTAGGTTGAATGCTAAAATCCTAAAAATTACCTATGTATTGACCAAATTATACTATAAAAACTATCTTCTAAACTATGACAGATGGAGCTATGAGACTAGTTCCATAAGGTGCAGAGTGACCCTAACATCTTATATTTACTAAAATAAATTTAAAGTATAAGTTTTTCATTTATTATTATTTATATGGTTTTCATTTATTATTATTTCTTATACTTAAACGTTTATTTTTGTAAATAAAAGCATGCCAAAACCGCATATCATGCTTATACTATTAGGAACGCGTACGCATTATTACACAATCACATTATGTTTTTTACTTTTCCAAGCCATGCCTCAAGGCCCGGGGATCCAGTTAGGATCCCTTGGCCTAAGGCATAGACCTATAAAAACACAGCAAACAACACGTTTTTGTAGGAAAATGCAAAAATATCTCTTCTCGCCATCATAAATCGACATAAAACGACCGATTCATTTTAAAAAATTATACCACAACGTAGAGCAGAGTTTTTACTTTCTAAAAATATATTTTTTCAAAATTTTTGACTAATATAAGGTTTCCATATTATTTATTTTCTAAAAATGCCTTTTTATAGCTATTTTTTGAAGTTTAAACATATATATATATATATATATATATATATATATATATATATATATATATATATATATATATATATATATATATATATATTTTTTGGCTCATCGAAATTGAAAAAAAAATTATACTAGCCCAAACTAGGCCTAATTCTATACACATTCAAAAAAATCTAATTTTTGATATTTTTTGAGGTAGTTAGGGGGCACGGTTGGAGCTTCGTTATGTTTTTAAATTTAAAATTTCTATACTAAAAATCATTAAAAATACTCGCTAAAAAATCTTTAAAAAAATGTAGCCCAAACTAGATGCTCCTAGCTATCTTTCTACCAAAGGGTTTTCAAAAATACTAAAGTCAAAAAATGGTGGGGGCACGAAATTCACTCTATTATGTTTTTTAACAAAAAAAAGAGCACTTGTTGGTATTTTAGTTATTTGACCCACTTAAACTTATCTCTGTTTTCAATAAAATTTAGTAACTTAAAAACTAGACTCAAAATTCTACTATTCGTGTTTATACAACATCTTCCAATTTTGAGTGTAACTATTTTTAAAAACTCGTACAAGTTGAAGTTTTTATTTTTCGAAAAATGCGTCCACTTAAGACCTCCTTTTGGCCCCCCAACTTGGTGCACTCACCCTTACAAAATACATAAATCAAGTTAAATTTTATATGGATGTTGGTTTTCTTTGTAATATTATTTCATAGTTATGTTACTTTTATTTAATTATATATAATAGATTGGACTAATCAATTTCATAGTTTTAGAAAACAAAAATCCACAAAATAAATGTTGCACTAATCAATTTGAAGATCCATAAGTATTATTAAATTTTATAAGAATATTAAAACAAAATTTCAAATTACATTTTACAACTAAATTTGAAGAAAATAAAATAAAGTGTAAACTTGCAATTCTGTAGAAAATGGGTTCCATTTCCAACTTCAACTCCCGGCTTGTAAAGGCAACCTTCTAACTTCACCTTACAAATTTCAAATCTAATACATCTAGTCTATTATCCAATCTTTATTTGTAAGAAATCAAACAAATTAAACAATTACAAATCAAAATCAATAAAATAAAGCTAAAAAAGAAATCAAATAAATCTAAAAAATCAAACAAAACTAATTAAAAATAAAAATTAATGGATGTTTCTATTTTATCAATGAGATATGCATATATTTATATTTCATTAATAAGATATTAAGATAATTCTATTATTTTTATTTTATTTACATTCCAAAGTTTCCATTTTCATTTATGTTATATTTGTCATGAATCTCACAAATTTATAATGTATAGTGTCTATTTAATATTTAATTTTCAAATATTCCCTAGGAAACATAATTTTATATATATATATATATATATATATATATATATATATGATGGTCAAATTTTGAATATACATGTCATTTTGATGTTTAAATTATATATTTACATGTCAATCATGATGGTCATATTTTAAAAGTGGTTGTATTTTGACATCTAAAATGATTTAAAATGTATAGACCCCTTACAAAGTCCAACACAGTAGCGAGAAGGATTTTCCTACGATCATGGCTCAAACAAATTAGGAGGCATGAGTCTTCAAACTTTAAGCACCAAAAATGGTCTAAATGTCGTCGAAAGAATATGATGAGATTTTAAAATAATAGTATACTTGTCTAAAAATAAGAGAAGGAAATTTGAGTAAGAAGACATTCTCATCTTGCAACCAATCAACCATTATGGTAGTATGATGCCCAATTCCATTTTGGTGTCACCTATATTAACATGTGGATCATGATGTATTGGGATTTGTATGTTACTGTGGATTAATTCAAACAACTAGCTTGGGATTAAGTTTTATTGAGCGAGGAATTTAGATTTATAGAAAGCAATTCCAAGATGCATTGAAGAGGCATATCTAACTTTTCTAGTAAATTATGCATTTAAAGAAAATTTCATATCATGTATTTTTAGGTTTTTTCAATACCATGGAGGAGGAGAGGTGAAGGATGAGCAAGTAAACATACCTCAGTAACAAATCAACCATTATGTTAGTTAGAGGGTCACTTCCATTAATGGTGTCACCTTTACTAGCATAAGGATTGTGATATATTGGGGTTTATATGTTATTGTAGAGTAAGCTAACCATCTAATGTGAGATTATTTGTTATTGAGTGAGGATTTTTAGATTCATAGAAGAAATTCCAAAATTCACTAAAGAGGCATGTATGACCTAGTACTAAAGCATGTATTTAGAGGTAATTTTATAGGATTTAGTTTTGGGATTTTTAATCCACCCAAATCTACGAGAATGTCGAGAAAGATAACATACGCATCCCATTATAAATCAACTATTATGTTAGTAAGAGGGCCACTTCCATTGTGGTGACACCACTATTGGCATAGGATCATGTTATATTGAGTTTTATATGTTACTATAGACCAATCCAAACAACCATTTTAATATTAATTCTTATTGAGTGAAGATTTTTAGAATCAAAGAAGAAATTGCAACAAGTAATAAAAGGCATATTTGTTTGGGACCCTAATGTAGCTACCAAATCTTAAAGGCGCGTAGGCGTGCATGGCTAGAGGAAGCACGCAAGTTAAGGTGCACAAGGTAGGATTCAAAAAGGGTTCTTGGAGAACCAAGGACATGCGCCCACAAAGCACAATTCAAGACTTAGCCGTTTTCGGCCTTTTGGACATAACACATGAAGAACGTGTTCTATTTAGATAAGGTTCCAGCCTAGCAACAGGGTGTCCTGGAAGGAATATACCTTGCGATAAGAAGATCCAAAAGCTAATCATGACATGGAGAGGCATGCACCTAAGGTGATCCACACCTTGACACTTGGGGCCAAATCTGAGGTTGCAGAGGAGTTTGTTGGAGATCAGATGCCTATATATATGTGCACCCTTAGCAAAGAAAAGAAGAGAACCCGAGGAAGGAAGTGGAGCTCTGCAAAATTACTGAGAACTATGGGATAAAAGGGGTAGATGATTATAGGAAGGATGTAATAAGGGAATGGGGAATGTAAATTTTGTTTCAAAAGTCTTCATGTATGGATCCAGATATGGCGCATGACTACGGTCTCCCCTTCTGTAATATTCTATAGTAATGCTATGAATGAATATGATAAGGTTACCATGATAATTGTATTAAGATCTTCTCTCTGTATTATCTGCATATTTCTATTATGCTTTTGATCTTGTATAATCATGAACCTTATTTGAATGTTAAGTCTATTTGTGGATTTACAACTTCCTAGTTCATTAATTTTGTTAAGCGCTTTTACTTTTGATATGACTGAAAGGGTATAGAAGCCGTTCTGAGCTCTATAGCTTTTTCATGTCCTTTAAATCACTAATTCAAGATCATGAATGATGCCTTCCACTAAACTCACATAAAAGAGAGACTCGGCTCCCTCTCGCGCACCTCGGGTGAGTGCCCAACACCCACTGGGTGATAGGCCAGGCGCATGAGGTTCCCTTGTTCTTGGTGGGTGCAAAAATGACTACATCTTGGTTCCGTTTCCGGGACCTCTTTTCGAAGTTGTAGTGGAACATGGCATACATCATGGTCTATGCAAAAAGTGATGACGGAGCGCTTAACACTTGAAGGTGTTGAAAATTGGTTTAAAAGCACGGAGGATGAGTTTTCTCAGAGATTCAATACTGGACCTGAGTTTGATACGTGAAGATGGGTGGAAGACACTCTCTATCATGAGTTGTATGAAACCTTCTTCTATTGTTTCCCAGTAGAGTTATTTGAGTGGCTCTTGGCATATGCATCTAGGTCGGGGTGGTATTATAAATCACACCCTTGGACCCAAGAAACATACCAGAACTTACAAGATGTTGATCTAACGTGGACCCGTGCTATAGATCATTGGTGGAAGGGAGTATTGGCTAGCTACACTCTAGAATACACAATTTCCACGTATTCTTGTCTGGAAGTTGCTGAGTTTGAATTTTTGCGGGAGCCCAGAGGATCATTTTTGGGGCTATCCCCAGCAATCAAAATCTTGATGGTAACCATGAGTTTAGAGGCATTCCCAATGGCCGGATAAACCACTCTGAGTGCTTGGTGAGGAAGCCAGGTTGGGGAAAGATGGCTGATATAACGACTGAAAAGGAAAGGGAGGAGAGACGGCTCAAGTATGGTGAAGCACATGAGAGGGAGATTGTGAGATGGCGCAAGGTTACATTTACGATGGATCCATGGAGGTAAAAATTTTGGGAGAAGAGGTTCACATGGAGGATGTGGAGCCTGAACAGTCTGTGCTACCCCATCTTGGAAAGCGTGGAAGAGAGAACCCCTCGGCTTCTAATGAGATCCCATCATGTGGAGAAAGAAGAGTCATTGGTGCGCATCTAACCCCACCTAGCAACCGAACCTTGGCACTTGGTTTGTTTGAACGAGGGAAAAGTATAGTTGATCCATTTGATATCAGTGGAAGCAACCGATCGGTGCCCAGAAGATACAACTTCTTGTTTGGGACTTCTATGGCTTCACACACTATTCCAGTATTTGGTGGAATGTTTGGGCAAGGCATATATATAGGTGGTTTTGGGAGCGCGTCAGGAAGTGGTGGAGGAAATACAACTGGGAGTGGCACTAGTTCACAAACTGTCAGTGCGTAATTTAGTGGGACGACGGGAACATTCGGCATGACAAACACAGGCCCTGTACCTAACACAGGAGGATCTGGAGGTGGAAGTGGTGAAGCCGGGGCTCGGGATCTAGTGGGTCTAGCAAAGGAGGAAACAAGGAAATCAAGGGACCTGGTCGGGAGGACAAGGGCCTCAGCTACCTCCTCAATTATTTTTCGAGATGTCTCTACACTTACCATATTACAGTGGGATAGAAGATGCCATAGAGCATGTGCATAAGTGTGAGCTGCTATGGCGCGCGAAGGGGATCATGACCCAGGATCAAAAGGCCAATCAATTTGCAACAACCTTGCAAGGACATGCACATAGTTGGTATAGAAAGTATGACCCTCATCAAACTGTTGTGGATTATACCACGCTGAAAAATGTGTTCTTGGCGGAATTCCACATACCTGAGTTTGAACAGAAGAGCATCAGCTCTCTCAAGGAAATCCAGTAGGGAATGGCAGAGAGCGTGTAGGAATATGATGCACGCTTTAAAAATTGATTGTCTAAATCGTATTATGATAGCCACCCTTCACAACATGCTCAATAGTTTGTTGGAGGGTTGATCACACCCTTTAGGAGGGATTTGTCTCATAAAACATTCACGGACCCACGCGAAGCGTTGGAAGCTACTTTGCACACTAAGGCAATTGGTAGTGTTGACACTAGTGTTAGCCCATTTCTGGAGGCTCAGATCGCTTTCATGGCTAAGCAGTTAGAGAAATTATCTGCCAACACAGTTCCAAAGACTTGCGGTGGGATGTGGTGCATAGATTGTGATGTAGAAGGGCACACAAAGGATAATGGTGGGATATGTACTTGGAAGGTGGTACACACCATAGCGGTAAATTGTGAGATATGTCACAGGGATCATGATGCAAGTAGGTGCCCCCTTTTACAGTGCACAATCCATAAAAATGTATCTTGTTATTGCAAGATATGTACCTCAACCACACATGACACCAAGGATTGTAGATTGATTGACCAGATTCATGAGGCAATTGATCTTGGTGTGCGCCAGACTGGCATTTCCAGCAGTTCCAAAGGATACGAGTGTCGGTATGAAGAATGCGGAGATGGAGGTGTGCACAGGAGGGGATTTCGTGGAGAATTTCATGGATGTGGTAACCTCGGGGAAAGAAGTGAGTTCCCACATGGAACATGCTTTAATTATGGAGCCATAGACCATTCTAAGTGTGAATTTCCAGATCTTCTACAATGCTCCCCAGTGTGGGAAAAAAATAAGTACGAAGAGTGCCCTTGAGTTATATGAACATATGAGTCAAAGCAGCACTGAAGGATAAGGGCACTTTGTCATGATGAGTATTAGGAAGGTTGACACGCAATGGCTCCCGTGAGTAATACGTGAATCAGAACTAGATCCTGTTATGGTAATAACAAGGGCAGAGTCCGCACGTGCAAGGGAAGTGCCTAAGCAGAGACCTTTGGTTTCAAGGAAAGAGGTAGTACATGGGAAGTATCCAAACCCGGCTCACCAGAAAGAAGTCTACCAGAAACCATGGATGTAATTCAAAGCTTACAAGGGGAGATCCAATGCTTAAAAGAGAAAACTAGAAAAGATGAGAAAAGAAGACTAGTAGAAGCACCAAAGGATGACTTGGATGAGGTTAAGGAGGTGTGTAAACTATTGAGGCAAGAGAATGTTATTCCCTATTAGGAGCATGGTTGAGCAAAGGTACTACGCACCGGGAAGAACACGAAAGGCAGATCCCTCATGCAAACCTCCCACCTCACATCCTTGATTATGACAAAGAGATCACCTTGAACGCAGTAGTGGATGGATGGCTGCTTAGCAACATCCTCATTGACACAGGCACGGAGGTTAATGTTCTCACTCTGGATGCCTGGCATCAAATGGGAAGACCTGCATTATAACCATCTTCAAATGTGTTGTATATGGAAAATAAGACAAAGGCAATGCCCATAGGTGTCTTGAAGGATGCGACCATTACCATTCAGGGGACTAAGTTCATTGGGGATTTTGAAGTCTTGGCGCTTGCCAAGGTAGATAATTTCCCAACGTTACTTGGGCACCCATGGTGCTGTAAGAATAATACATATCTCTGGTTTAACAAGGGGTACATAAGCTTTGAAAACAAGGAAGAGAGGGTGTTTATACCACTTGCTGATGGAAATTCCACACCCTATATTGAACCCCTTGGAGAGGATGTCCTAGATGTGCGCTCCATAAGAGATCCAAAGACCATCCACCCTACGAATGAGTCATCCAGGTTTGATGATGCTCAATCAGTCAGTGATACTACCAGTATAGCATGCAATAATTGGGCGCATGGGACTTATGAATTGATTGGGTGACATCTGAAAGGATCGGTCACTAGGATAACCATGACGCGTACATTTTAGCACCTGGGAGGAAAGGTAATAACCAATTATTCTGAGGATTCATACCCTGAGGTCTTTTTGAGAGAA
This sequence comes from Taxus wallichiana var. yunnanensis, assembly GCA_018340775.1. NCBI lineage: Eukaryota > Viridiplantae > Streptophyta > Pinopsida > Cupressales > Taxaceae > Taxus > Taxus wallichiana. Next base: position 735,313,566 of record CM031234.1, on the reverse strand, counting down.
ATGGAAGCTCAATGGAGGGAGGACAAGCGACAAGGTATGTTGGGTTATGTTTTGATAGGCACAACAGCAAGGTGGTGGGTCATGCATAGCGAAAACTTGTTGGAATGGTGTGAAGTTAGAATTGCACTCACTGTCTGATTCTCAAACAACAATATACCCATAACTATCAAGGATTACAATGGTAATGAACCCGCCTCTTCCCACATCCAGGCATGTGAGAGGGTCTCGAGAGAAGGTGTGGAAGCCTTACCACCCTCCCTTTGGGTGCACAAGTTGTATTCAACATTACAAGGTTGTGCGCGTGCTTGCACACATCCATTCTGAAACTCACCGCCAGATGGGAAATTGGCAAGAATTAGTGGCTGACCTGGTTCACACATTCGAGTACCAAAGTACCAAGCAACCGATTGATGAGGCGTTGCAGGCTATCAAGTGCCTCACTCTAGGGGATTGTGCCATGGCGGAAGATAGATTAGTAGACTTACTTGGTGGACCTAGCTTGGAAGTGTGGTTCGGAGAGGAGGAACCAGAAGACATATAATTCGAGTGCACGTGTGCTGAAAAGGAGAAAGGAAATATGGTATACGTGCCTTAGAAATGCATTCGGGGCTGAATGGCAGATCCCCAAACAACTCCCCGTGGTTACCAAAGGAGAAGTAGAGTTCACAATCTACCAAAGCACTTCTGTATTGGCGGGTTCATTTTGGTCAATGGAAGTGTAAACTCCCATTCTCATTTACACCCAATTTTTCCAAGCAGGAGTAAACAGATACAAGGAGTCGAAGAAATTAAACCTTGACTTGTCCACCCTTGACAGAGAGCACAGGAAATGAGAAAGAATTTGGTCTACCCAGAGAAGCGCACGTACGTTGAAAGGTACGTGTCACATGATGTGCATATTATAAGGCCTTTGACCTTACCTATTGTTGGGAGCAATGCCGCAAGGATTTACCTACACATAAGGCCAAAATTTGAAAAGGGCGTGTATGTAGAAGATGAGATATCCATCCCAGACGAATTTACCCTACTAAAAGGAAGAAGTTTGTGCCAAAGCGTAAGGAGAGGGAAGAGAAAGAGGAACAGAGGGCGGTGGAGAAGTAGGATGTAGGTACCACGGGGACAAGTACTGTTAATGTCGAATCACAGCACCCCTGGGACTCTGTAACTCGATGGGTTGCAGATTCTCAGTGTGATTGCATAACATGGAGCTTTTCCCAAGTGTGGGACCTTGCGAAATCGAAAAAGCTCTCCGGATGAAGGCCGGTTCCTATTCCTCTGTTCAGATGCACACGTAAAAATGCAGAGGGTCTACTCAAAACCTAATCTAATTTTCCAAGGAGACAGGGAGAGAAAAATGCATAAAAATAAACCTAAGCTAAGGAGGTGATGCACCGAGGAATGAAGAACACCTGTCTTGCCAATAAACACAGACCATAAAAATGTAATGCAAGATCATGCACAGATAACTAGATTTACAGTGAAAGATCAAGAAAATGCAAATAAACACTGAGAGGGTTGATAATCATCCACAGACATGCATTAATTTTCTCCAAAGATTGATACAACACACTGCAAAATGCCAAGAGACAAGGTTGCATTACAGTTTTAGATAGGAGGTTTGAACTCCACAGATTCACCTGCCAAAGAGAAGAAGGGAGGGGCAAAACAAGAATGTCCAACCTTTAGAAAGAAGCCCCTCCTTACAATTTATAGGAAGAATGAGAGAGAGAAGAGAGAGAAAGTCCAAATCTACCCCAACCACCTCAGGTTGTATTTAATTCATCTCATTATGGTGGTAGGTGAGGACCATATCAAACCCCAAAAGTGGAAAACTGTATTTTGCATTTTTAAGAACTTGAATTGGGTCGTAGTTAGGTAGAGTACGCCGTAGGCTTTCCGAAAAGTCCAACCTTGTGTGAATCGGAGCTCCCAGTCAAAAGTTATGGCCATCTGAATATCTCGGGTCGAGTCCTTCTGTCAAGCACTCGAAATGTTGCGCCTCCTGAAGGTGCGCCATAGGCACATCCGTGTGTGTGTCGACATCTTCTTATGTGCGCCATGGGCGCATTCTTTCTTATGTCGACACTTATTTCATGCGCCCCTTTTGTGCGCCATGGGCGCATCCATTTTGCTGTCGACACTCATTGTCGTGCGCCCCTTTTGTGCGCCATGGGCGCATCCATTTTGCTGTCGACACTCATTGTCGTGCACCTTTTAGCGCCATGGGCGCATCCATTTTGCTGTCGACACTCATTGTCATGCGCCCCTTTTGTGTGCCATGGGCACATCCATTTCTTGCCGACACTCATTGTCGTGCGCACCTTTGTACGCCATGGGCCGAGGTTTGAATTTCTTTGGTTTCCATATTCTTCCGCTTGTCTATATCTACCCGAGGGGAAGATATATACAACGATACCACATCCGTAAGAAGAAGAGGATGGTGGCCAAGGAGAAGACCCCGAGAACCTCGCGCCACCACCATCCCCCGGGAATGCTTAGATGAAGAGAAGACCACATCCTCAACTCGGAGTTTTCAGCAAAGGAAGAAGAAGAGGGGATGGAAGAACTAGAGTCCGAGGATACAGATGACACGAATGCCTATATAGGAAAAAAGGATGATGATGAAGAGGAAGAGCTAGAGGTAAATCAGAGCTAATTGATGTCCATGATTTGGAGGAAGAGGAAGCAAAAGATGCAAATGATGCTTTCATATTTGCAAGGAGGAAGGGTGCCCAAGGGGAGGAAGGTGCATAGAATGAAGAAAGGAGTGAGGGGGCAAGTACCAAGGAGCTAGATATGCCCAAGCTCACTCAGGAGGAGGTGGATGAGAAAGTGACAAGGGAGGTAGAGAAGATGATTAATACCTTGGTTGATGAGGAATTGGAGCACAGCGTGGAGCTCATGCTCGGTGAATTCAAGGAAGAGAAAAGGGAGAAGAGTGTGAGTAGCACAAAAGGCCCAACTCTTACAATGATTGTTCCAAAGGGCGTGTGCATGGGAAGTAAATGTGTGGAGGAAGGAAAATCAATGATGGGGTATGTTAATGACCCTAGCAAATTTTTACGTGCACACTTCCAGAGTACCATGCCCACCAAGGAGCTCACCGCCATGGAGTCCTTTGATCCTAAGGGTGGATACCGTACACAAGAAAGATGTTATCATGGGCGTTCGACTCCCACCTTGATGAGCTCAAGTTCGAGGTTAACCAAGGGGTGATACTAGAGCTATCCGAGACAAAGGGGGTCAACCCCATCATAAACACACAACTGTTGGATGAGCAAGTATGTAATGCACTCAACAAAGTCTCCGTGGAGGTAGAGGCAAGGCTCTTCTGTAGAAATGACAGGTTTAAAGTCTTGGAGGACCTGATGGAGAAGAGGAAGGAAGAAATAGTTGAGCTAACAAAGGAACTCAACCTTGAAAAGCTGATCAACACTCAACTACAAATGAGAATTACAAGAGGAGAAAGCTAAAGTGTGTGAAGTTTCCAAGAAGTTAGAGCTCATCTCCCAGGCTATTGTCATGAAGCACCCAAATCTTAACCTTCCCGAGTAGGAATATGGTTCCCCTTGGAGTGTCTTGAGGACTTGACTTGGATCCTCACCATGGAAAGGTAGCCTTTGGCCTTAGAGTTGGTAGAGAATGTAGCTGTGTGCTTGGAGCAGAGGACAAGTTGAAAGTCATTACACTCGTAGCTAAATACAACAAGGTGCTTGCTGATGTAAAAGTAGCTACACAAACCGTTGGGGTCACATACGACCATTGCATGGATTAGGACAAGGTGACAAGCATGTTGCTTTCCAATGATGAGGCCGAGCTGAAGGACTTCAGGGAAAAGAATAAAGGTAATAGAGCAGAGCGAGAAAAGATTCTAGCTGAAGTAGAAAGAAAATATGAAGCTATTGAGATCCTTCGGGTCTCAATCAAAACCCGGCTTAAAGAGCTCTACACGGTCATTACGAGGAAGATGGATGCCTTGGAAGATCAAGCTAAGGAACTAGAAACGGTAGTAGATACCATAAACACAAAGGGGGAAGGATTAACCTTTGACGAGGTGAGCACATTGGTTGGTGACCTTTGCAAGAGGGCACAGGATGAAGTCAGCACTTGGAATACACTGGAGGCCGACCTGCGGCAGAATTTTCCCCTTCTTCTTTAGGCAGTTTTCCTTCTATTCTCTCTCTTCCCCATTTCTTTATTCTTTCCCTCCATTCTTTTCCAAGGCAAGGCCTTGCCTTTTTGTACTGCATTCTTTGAAAAGGTTCCCGAGGGTGGAGAACAGGTGAAGTGTGGGGTAATGTTGGGACCCTAATGTAGCTACCAAATCTTAAAGGCGCGTAGGTGCACGGCCGAGGAAGCGCACAAGTTAAGGCACGCAAGGCAGGATTCAAAAAGGGTTCTTGGAGAACCAAGGATACACACCCACAAAGCACAATTCGGGACTTAGCCATTTTCATCCTTTTGGACATAACACATGAAGAACGTGTTTCATTTAGATAAGGTTCCATCTTGGCAATAGGGTGTCCTGGAAGGAATATACCTTGCGATAAGAAGATCCAAAAATCTAATCATGACATGGAGAGGCATGCACTGAGGTGATCCACACCTTGACACTTGGGGCCAGATATGAGGTTGTAGAGGAGTTTTTTAGAGATCAGATGCCTATATATATATATATATATATATATGCACCCTTAGTAAAGAAAAGAAGAGAACTCGAGGAAGGAAGCGGAGCTCTGTAGAATTACTGCAAGAACTATGGGATAAAAGGGGTAGATGATTATAGGAAGGATGTAATAAGGGAATGGGGAATGTAAATTTTGTTTCGAAAGCCTTCATGTATGGATCTAGATATGGCGCATGACTACGGTCTCCCCTTCTGTAATATTCTATAGTAATGCTATGAATGAATATGATAAGGTTACCATGATAATTGTATTAAGATCTTCTCTATGTATTATCTTCATATTTCTATTATGCTTTTGATCTTATATAATCATGAACCTTATTTTAATGTTAGGTCTATTTGTGGATTTGCAACTTCCTAGTTCATTAATTCACATTAAGCGCTTTTACTTTTGATATGACTGAAAGGGTATAGAAGTTGTTCTGAGCTCTATAGCTTTTTCATGTCCTTTAAATCACTAATTCAAGATCATGATTGATGCCTTCCACTAAACTCGCATAAAGAGAGACTCGCTCCCTCTCGCGCACCTCAAGTGAGTGCCCAAAGGCCCATTGGGTGATAGTCCGCGCGCATGAGGTCCCTAGTTCTTGGTGGGTGCAAAAATGACTACATCTCAACGTGGGTAGTAAGGCATGTATTTAGAGGAAATTTAATATTATCTTTTTAGGGAATTTTGAAGCCACATTGGAGGAAAGGGGAAGGCCGAGCAAGCAAACATAATCATCCCCAACCAATTCAACATATGTTATTAATAAGGCTACATCCATGGTCGCATCACCTGTATTTGCATGAGGATCATGATATATTTTTGTTTATTTTTCACCACAAACTATTTCAACCAACTAATGTGGGATTAATTTTTATTGAGTGAGGATTTTAGAGTCGTATCCAAGAAATTTGAAGATGCACTAAAGAGGTGTATCTGACTTGGGTATAATGCATATATTTAGAGGTAATTTTATGACAAAAAAAAGGTTTTGAAGTTACAAAATAGGAAAGGGGAAGGATGAGCAAGTAGAAATCCTTATCTGGAAATCAATCAACCATTATGTTAGTAAGAGTGCCACTTCCATTATGATTTATTTACAATCTCCTTATCTTATTTCTATTACTTCCTTTATATATGTTATCAAATGGTCAAAATACTTTGACTATTTTTATTCATACTCATAGTATAAGTATTTCATATTTTCAAATGATTTTGTGCCTCCTCAAGTTTTTTCTATTCAACGAAATTCACAAATTAGTGTTACGCATGACATAGACAAAGAGGGGAATAGTTTCTTCATATTTTATTTGATTATGTCTTGGATTTTTTTGTAGCATGCTATCTCTAGAGATTTAAAATTCAAGAAATTCATCCTCACAAGAATTTAAGTTGAAAATCAGCTATTGTACTTAAGGACATTAAGGTCCTCCCGTAGGAGTACATAGACATGGAGCTTGTTGGTGTAGTAAGGTCCTCATTAGGTTTTGACATTGGGTTGTCTTTATTAATATCACAAATTAAGCTACACCAAACATCAAAAAAAAATCATTTGTATTTAAGAATAAAAAGTGACATATATACTATGTTGATTTCAAAAACTACGACATAAATAATGTGTTGAATTGAGAAAACTAGGGTATACATAATGTGTTGAATTGTGAAGTAGGGAACATATATTGTGTTGAATTCATAAAAATATTGCATACATATTGTGCTCAATTCATAAAAGTAGGGTAAAATAATTTGGTTCAATTTTTCTATAAAAGCTCATTGCGAATTGAAATCTTGTAGTATTCAAAAGTGGAGGGTATATATGTTATCTAGGTACATGATTACATTTTTGTAATTGCATTACATATTTCTTAACTACTTTTATTGTTACAAACTATTTATTTTGATTTACTTGAGGAAATTTAAAATTTATTACCACCCTTGTTAGTGTTGAAATGACAAAATACTTATTAGATGCCCATGGTAGTGTTTTCTTCATTGATGCAATGGTCCTAAAAAGGTCTTCAAAAAAAGGTACACAAGTTGGAAAAGTGATATCATAAACCCTATAAATCCATTTATAGGAATCAATACAATTATAGAGATCAAATGGCCACGTTTTTAGGTTACCCTTAAACACATCGGGAAGATACGCTTAACAAATTTTCCTTAGTTTAGTTATAGTCACACCTTCTAGATATGTATGCAAAAGTGGCATTATACAAAAGACGTGTGGATAGTTGTAGAAATTTGAAAGGGGTAGAGGCACAGGAGGTTTCTAGTGGGATGTTAGGAAACGTAATGATGGTAAATATTGGCCTAGTGGGCCAAGTGAAATACATGTTACCTTGAGTTTAGAGAAGTTGTGATTTAAGGATTAACACAATATTGACATTATAAAGTGAAAAGGTAGAAAATTTAGGTTTTTATAATAGTCAAGTATCAAAGTAAAGATTTGATTGGAATAGAAAAAAAAACTAATAGGATTGAAACCAATTCTTGGGTGATTTCAAAGATCATGAAAGGTTTAAATATACTAAGGTTGACATTACATATCCAAAGGTGAGTTTTCATGGAACTCCCGAGTTGCAAACAAAATATCTAACCTATAGACATCAAACACACATTCTCTAGTCTTGAAGTGGTAGAACACAATATACATAAATCAAAATTCAATCGGAAAATCTGAATTCATTAGAGGATTACATACATCAAACCAAGAAAGAAACAACTAGGTAGTTGTAGATTTAGCCATACAAATTGAAGAGCCTACAATAACAACTTGATAAATCCTACGAAGAGTAAAGAGCGTCGAACAAGGCCCAACTAATGAAAATGATTGAGATAATAAAGTAAGTTCAAGCTCTAAGTATCCTAAAGTGCTAAGTAAAACAAGTCAAGAAGGTAGTCCTAATAATCAAGCTAAGACATGTTGGTAAATAAAAAATGAATCAATCTACAAAACTCGCCCTATTACCTTTTTAGAATTTATATTGGTGTAAAAATTAAAATGTTAAGCACGATATCCACTGCCAATAATTTTTGTGCTAGAACACATTATCTCTCTTATGCCACGAGTTTTATAGGTCATTTAAATGTCATTTCATAAATTTTGTGCCTGTTTTTTGCATTTGGAAAGGGAATCACAATAATAATGGTTTCTAGTTGTAACATATTTTACTACTTTTATAGTTTTAATTCATCTAATTAATCGAATAAAATAGTTGGATTTCTTAATTGAACAAAGGTTAATATTTTCATCAATTTAAGATATGAAATCAATTTATTTTTTTGTTTTTCCCTTGTTAGACATTATGTTAAACAATTTGCATAACATTTAAATCAATGCAATTTTCATTGTTTGGAATCTTGGATTCATAACAATTTCCCAAATCACACATAGCATAGGGCCTATAATCAGAATGAAATATTTTTAACACAAGATGCAACAAAGGATGGACATACACAACTAACTCTTAGACACAAAAAAATTATGGAAGTGTAAAAATGTTGGTCCAAACAACACAAGTGCACATATTTGGAGAGGAAATAAACCACCACAAGTATCAATGATTTCCCACAAGATTTTAATTATCTATCAAACATGTCAATGGATACATATGTCCATGCTATAACACTCTGCATTGGAAGAAATTAATGAGTTTCATGAGCACAAAAAATCTCCTATTTTATGCTAACATGTATCACATTTTGCCACATATTTTTCCATATCATGTTTCATAATATCCCATATCAAGTTCCTTTTCACTTAATCATATTTGTAAGAATCAAAATTTCCCACATAAAGTGATGCATGTAACTCTGATAATAATTTATCTTGAAGGTTTGAATTTTTAGAAAGTTATGGTTGCACCTAATAACATAAATAGAGCTCCAAGAACATCTACTTGCATGGTTAATATCTTGTGTAGTAATTCATAGGAGGAACCTTAGTGAAAAACATTGGTGAAATGAAGAAAATATTGATAAGCTTACATCTCCTTTAAGTGAAAGAATGGTGGAAAGAATCTCTATGGAGTTACTTTCTACGGGTTTCAGTATCAACATTCACATGTCTATAGGAGGCATGCTATGAGTTCTTGTGTGAGGAACCAAATGTATTTTTTCATGAAGCTCCATTATGATCTCATTCTTGATCATTTTGGGGTCTTCATCTTATGATTCATTTTCTTTATCGAAACAATAATTATAAAAAGACATTGTTGATAATCTTAAGGATATCATAATTTTATAGGTCAAGCTTTCGACACTCTAACCTCATTTCATGGGACATGAAGGATGAACCACTCGATACTTGATTGTTTCACCCAGATTATTAGTAGATTAATAAAACAAATAAGGGTATAAAGGCCAAGGAGGAATACTTTTTGTTCGTTGGTTAAAGGTTATGCACACGAATCTGATTTTGTGATCCAAGTTGATTGTGTGAGCTTCCTTTTTACGAGGAGGAACTACCTAAAATGAAAAGTAAGACCACAAAACATAGTTAATAGCAAAAGGTTAGTGGATTACCTAGAATGACCTAGATCCAGGAAGTGTGATACTTCCTCGAAAATTGTCAATCCACTGATATATATATATAATTCAATATAAAGTAAATGAACATGCAACTAAAAGAATCTAATGTTAGTTTTCTAATTTAGGTATCTCATATTACTATCAATGTTAATCCAATTAGATGCTTTAATAATTAAAAATATGAAGGTCAACGGTCACTTGTAGGCTAGGTAGGTGGTTTGGAAGTCACAGGCATGTGTGCCTGGTAAGATTTGGTGGAGTTTGGGTTGGTCTTGGATAACTGGGAAGCTTTACGCCTAAATCAGTTTACCGGACATCGAGACTAACGTTGGTCGATGTGTGACTAATGACAGCTTTAGGTATGACTGATACCAGTTTAAGATGACCGATATCGGTTCTGTGGGTGTGGTTGAATGTCAAAAATAGGTGTCTAGGCTCTCTCTATGTCTGCACAGAGAGTTGGAAAGGTATATGGTAAGGTTATAGATGGGGTACTAGGTCTTGGCAAGGTTCTGTGAGGTTTTTGGGGTATTAAGGTCATTTTAGTTAAAGTATGCCAGGAGACACAATAACAAGACATCGGTCGAGTGACCAATGTTGATGAAGGGGAAACTAACGATGGTTAAGGTAACTGGCATCGGTAGGGGAAATTTTGTGAAATTTGATCAAAGGTAATTTTGGGATTCTCGGTGATTGCACAGAGAGTGAAGGAGGGATAATTGAGTTCATAATAATATGAGGAAGACTTAGGAAGGTATAAATGATAGGTAGGGAAAGCCAGAAGACTGGGGTGGCTAGATAGGTAGATGGACAGGAAGGTGGGGATGGAGGAATACAGCAAAAACAAGATCTAATAATAAAAATATAAAGAACCTATTAGATAAGTACATAAATGATGCAAAATCAAATGTACTTACTTATATTTGCAAGCTGGTTGGGTGAAGGATGGTGATGGTCGATCTGTGAAGAACTTGGTGGTCAGTGTCATGGAAGTGCTTTCTAGAGTGCTACCATGAATGTCAATACCTTTGGATCAATCTCAGGTACTTTCTTGGGCCTCTAAATGAATGTATTTTATCATCTTGATGCTGAGAAAACTCTAGTTTGTGCTTGAATGCAAATAGCTCTCTCCAAAACTCGAAGTGACTAACCTTGAAAAAGGTTACAAAATTGTATATATGGTAACCGATGATGGTCAAGATGACTAGCACCGGTTATGGGTTAACCGGCATCGGTTAGGGCGGAAATCCTAGGTTTACCAAAAATAGTAGATCTTGGCTATTTTTGGCGTGCTCTATTTATCATTCCGGGTCTCAAGTGATGGTTAGCGCTTAGATAAGTTGGAGTGTTGTTGGAGAAGGAATAGGAATTTAATGTTAGGGTTAGAATAAGTCCCATTTTGTTAAGATAAGTAGAGACTAGATATTAGTTAATTAATAGGGTAAGAATAAGTCTATGGTGAGGTGTTTAGGTGATATGGCTGGGTGAGGTGTAAATTAACCTAATTAAAGTAATTAAATTAATAAATAATGTGAGGATGGGCATTAATTCAATTGTAAGTAATTAAATTAATATGAATGTGGGGTAAAGGGGGTGTGGTTAGGTGAACATGTTATGTTAACTAATTGAAAGGGGACTAAGGGGAGTGTGACCCAAATTTGGTGTCTACATTTGCCCCTTTTGTCACGTAGCTTGTATTGGTAAGTGATGTTGACAAAAATAGGAAGTGGTTGCCCCAAGTATAGGTGAGAGTGGGGTTGCCCCAAGTAGGGCTGAAGGTGAGGTTTCCCCAAGTGTGGGTGGAGGTGATCCCCCTCAAACCAGGAGTTGATGAGGTGTTAGACAGAGTCGGTGAGTGGTTTGATAAATGGGTAAGTGATGAAGGTGAGGGTAGGTGGGTTGTAAGGGTATGGTCATTGTGGGTAATGGGTAAGGGTAACATCGGGTAATGGGTAATGGCAATCAAACACACACACACGTATAGACTATGACGTGGTATCAGGTGGAAGAGCTTACAAACTCGACAATGTCCAAGGTTGATAGGATTATCTAAACAAAGTTGAAGTGTTTTAAGTATCTAAGGTATGTGATATGGTCCAAAACACAACTTAGGTTAGGTGTAGGAACGTTTAGGTATGATCCGGTACACCAAAGGTTTGGTCGGGATAAACAACATGACAATAGGTAAGGTAAGGTCATTAGGCTAAACAACATGGGTAATAACATCACAAGGTATAACGAGTACACAAATTCCAATGTCACAAAAGGTGGTTTAGGTCAGGTATGTAGGTCATGACATGGGTAAGGCCGAGGTATAGGTAAATAACATGTCCCTAAACACAATTAAGGAAATGTATAGGTAATTTAGGCTTGTGGGTAGGGTGTAATAGGTGTTGGTAAGGTAAAACGTTGTCGAATCACTAATGTTTTGAGGCAAAATGGGCTTTGGGTGGGTTTAAAATGGCAAATGACTAATGTCGGTTAGGATGTAACCGACATTGGTTTAGTAAGGCATGATTGAGTTTAGGTCGATTAGGCATGGTTGAGTTTAGTTCATGTAGGCATGATTGAGTTTAGGTCAATTAAGCATGGTGGAGTTTAGGTCGAGTTTGAGTTTAGGTCATGTAAACATGATGTAATCTAGGTGAGTTAGGCATGATTTGGTCATGTTTTTGGGTTTGATTTAATTTCCAAGTGATGTGTATGTTGTGGTGTAAATTTCCAAATATTTGATGTCATGGAAATGTGAAATGATGGATTGGATGTTTTGATGATGTGATAAAATGGTAGGTATGCATGTTTTTTGAGTGTTTAATTTCCTAGTTTTGTGTAAAATGGAAAACTAAGGTAGCTTGTGAATAGAAAAGGGGAAAAAAATTTGGGGTAAAGAGTGGTCGAGCTAACCTCCAAGGGCCCCATGCCCTTGGAATGTCTGCCTCATAGCCCCAACGAAAAAGGGGCCTCAGGTTGATGTATTTCTCCCGTAAGCTAGGGAAGAATATGATGAAGTAGAAGGATGGGTTGGTCGGTTGTATGCATTTTTGAGTTTAGGTGATTTTATGCATGGTTAAGTTTAGGTGATTTTAGGCATGGTAGATTTTAGGTGATTTTAGGCATGGTTGAGTTTAGGACACTTTAGGCATGGTTGAGTTTAGTTCACTTTATGCATGGTTGATTTTAGTCGATTTAGGCATGGTTGAGTTTAGGTGATTTTAGATGTGATTGAGTTTAGGTCACTTTAAGCATGGTTGAGTTTAGGTTACTTTAGGCATGGTTGAATTTAGGTCACTTTAGGCATGGTTGAGTTTAGGTAATTTAGGGTAATCCTTAAAGTGTAGGTGTCGATGGTCTAGTCCTATATAGGAGAATCAATAAGTAATGAAGAATGTGTATGGTAAGAGGTGTAAAAAGAGCCACCTAATTGATAAGAATCCTCATGAGTCTATCATACCAAAAATGGCTTATGAACATAAGGCCCTAAAGGCATTGCATAATTAACTGTTCTAAGGGTGAAGAAAGTCACATGATCACAAAATTTCACATTTGCAGACGTCCCTTGAGCGGTAGGAAATTAGGGTGAAAAGGCAATGAGGTGAAAACAGTTTTGGTTTTAGCATAACCTAGTGTGAGACAACATGCCTATTTGGCAAGAGACCCAAGATCAAAATAGGAAATTCCATGACAAAAAGTTATCTTTTTCTTTTTTATTTTATTTTTATAGACTGGTTGATGTGGGAAGTCTATATGGGATGAGTAGATTATCTCCTTGAGGTCTTCGTGAAGTTGATCGATGCGAGAAGCTTCTGAATATTTTATTTTATTTTTTGCAAGAATAATCTTCTTTTGATGATAGACTATGTACAGTATGGCTAACTTTGTATAGCTATCCTTTGAGGGAGCAGTCTATTTATAGCAGTGAGATAGAAATAGTAGATGTCCTTTTTTAGGGTGTAACCTTTTTTCTAGAAGTTTAACTCAAGGATTTTAATCCCATTTTACTTTTGAAATTATTTTTCTTTCAAACTTTTAGGTCATGGACAAGGCTATAGAGAACAATAGGCTCTTGTGTTGAAGACAAAACCATAGCACACAGAGGTTAACTATGAAAGAGAGGGTTTAAGTGATGAACGACCATGTGATTCCATCTTGAAAAAGATGAAAATTATCCATGAGAATCATGCCATGAGTAGAGCCATGGTACTCATATTGAAGATAAGGCTGAAAAAAGTGACGAGTAGTCACATGATTCTTGTTTAGTCGTTGATGCTTAAAATAGGTAAAATGGAAGGTGAATGGTGCTCAAGAGACAAGCTTTTTAACTAGACAAAATTTTATATAGGAATTCATTCAAAAATAGAATGGTCAAAGATGTAAGGTATTGAGGGGCTCAGTTCGGGTTTACCTTCGAGTGAAGACAAATGATAAGCACTTGATCCATAGTTATGAGTAACGATATAGGGTCCAAGCCAATTAGGAGAAAAATTGCCCCATTTAATTTTCTCCTCCTTTTTACATGTTGAAAGAGAGGTGTTTCTGCAAGTTGGTCAATGATGGTTGATCCTTTGACAGATTTTTGATGGATGAATTCAAGTTCTAGGTCTATAAGAAGCATGAGCCAACATGCAAAGACGTTGATGTTAATAGATCTTGGTGTACATGTAATCTAAGGGGTCAGTATTGGTGATAATGAAGGTTTTATGGTTAAGTAGGTAATGGTAAATTTTAGTGGTGATAAAAACTAAGGCTAAGCAGATTTTTTCAGCATGAGTGTATATAGTTTCGTAGTCTAGACGCGTCTGACTTGTAACTTGTATAGTAAACCGTGTTCCTGTGTTGCTCGTCATGATGAGCGAGCATGACACCCAAGGAATGATCAATAGTAGAAATGTAAAGGTAAAATGGTTGGTCATCCTTAGGAGGAATGAGCATAGGTGGTTGGAGGAGGTATTGTTTTAAGGCATCAAAGGCTTTGTGGCATTCATCATCCCATTTGAAGGAGACGTCTTTTTTGAGGAGATGATGAAATGGGTGGAAGTGGTTGGAAAGCTGCAAAATAAAGCGATGAATAGATTGCAACTTGCCTTGCAAACTACGAAGTTGACTAAGGTTAGTAGGTGGAGGAATTTCAAGAATAGCCTTTATTTTTGTGGGATCGACTTCTATGCCACGCAAATAAATAATAAAACCAATGAGATTTCCAGAGAGAATAGTGAAGACACACTTCTTAGGTTGAAGGTAGACATAGTACTTGATGATATGGTCAAAGATAACCTTAAGGACAGTAAGGTGTTTGGCATGATGTTTAGATTTGGCAAGAAGATCATCAATGTAATCTTCCAATATGTGATACATAATGTCATGAAAATTATAAGTCATAGCCTACTAATATGTGGCACCAGCATTTTAAAGCTAAAAGGTATGACACGATAGCGAAGGTCCCCCAAGGAGTGATGAAGGTAGTTTTATTTTATCTTCCGGGAAAGTAATATTTGGTTATAACCTGAGAAACCATCCATGAGTGATACCATCTCATGGCGGCGGTGAGATCAACTAGTTAATCAATACTAGGTAGAGGAAAGTTGTCTTTAGGGCAAGCTAAGTTAAGGTCATAGATATCCATGTAAATAAGGAGTCCCCTGCCGCTTTTGTGACAAGAACAATGTTATATATCCATTGGGGATAATCAATGGGTAAGATGAAGGAAACCGAAAGAAGGCATTGGATTTCTTCTTTGACAAGAAGGGAAATGCGAGGATGCATTTTCCGCAGCTTCTATTTTATAGGTTTGGCTTCAAGAATAGTTACGATATTATGGACCATAATTTTTGGGTCAATACCAGGCATATCAGCGTAGGACCAAGAAAAATCATTGTTATGATCTCGGAAAAAAAGAAGTAAAAGCTTCATGTTCAGTAGCATCTAAATATTGGCCTATTTTTAGAATGTGCGGGTCATCCTAAGTGTTAATATTGATTTTGATGGTCGATTTATTTAACATGGTTTATGTCTTAGAAGGTAACGATCGGTGAATATAATAATCTTCTACACCAAGGTAGGTGAGAATAGACTCATCATCCTGACATTGAACAATATTAATAGAAGGTGTATCATCATCGATCATGTTAGGATACAAGAAGGGAAGAGAAGAGGGAGCCTCACCATCTCATTGATAAGTCAGAGGTCCCAGGGAAATGGTGTTCACGAAAAAAAAGTTAGGAGGAATGGATTCTAGATCCATAGACTCCGTAGGTGAAGGTGGTGAAGTTGGTAGATGGGGTGAAGGAAGGTTGTCGTCCTCAATGAGTTCGATGTGGGATTTCTTGGAAGATGGTTCGGCAAAGCCAATACCACTTCGGTATTTATGTTTATGTGTGGTGCATGAGATGACAGTATGATGGCCTTGTTCATAGAAACCAAAGCAAAAACCCTTCCATACACAATGATGGAGGAAGGTGTGGGTGAAGCAGTGGTTGGTGAGAGATTGGAGGTTAGATGAAAATGGTTGTGTTTGGGTAGGTAGCTTGAACGAGTAGGTAGAAGTATCTAGTCCCCCATACATTTAGTTAGTGCTAAGGTGGGGAGGACCGTAAGGGAAAACCTTTCCTAAGTAGTGATCATAGTGGGGATGTTGGCATAGGTTACCATACTCTTGAGGAGTAAGGAATTTTTCAATGTTGTATAGGCATTACTCCCCTAGAGTGATACATTGAAAAACACCTTTTAAGGGATCAATAATTGGTATATGGGTAGCATGAATGGATGAATCACTGGAAGAAGAAACATTGGTTGGTTGAGAAGTATATGGGTCAATGGATGGGTTAGCTACGGAGGTGTGGTGGAAGTGGGAATAGAGGAGTTAGGTGTGAGCGAGGTAGTGGAAATGTTGGTGGAAGGGGTTATGGGTGAAGGAGATGTGGCAGCGATGGAAGATGCCCTAACCGGTATAAGGACATCATCAGTCTCTATACAACATGTTACATGTTTTGAATGGTGAGAGGTTAGCTAGAATGGTATAGTTATGTCCTTCATGTTCGATTTTACATAGTGATGTAAGGTTGAAGGAATGCAACCCATGACATGGATCTAAGGTCACCAAGCAACAAGTTATACTTTGGAATTCCCCCTCTAAGATGTAGAATAATTTTTGAATGATATAAGGGCCCACGCGAATGTGGAGAATGATGGTGCCAAGGATCGAAGTTATGTCATCATTGAATGAACACAGAATAAGCAAGTTATTATGCAAGTAATTAGTGGGGATGCACATTTGGTTGTATGCATGGGAAGATATAATGTTGATGTTGGCACCACCATCGATCATAATGCATCGAATGTGTATATTATCAATGTAGACGGAGATGAATAGGGTGGATCGATCATCGATTGGAGAGGTACAATCTTGTCGTCGATAAAATGAGAGTGGCTACCCGATGAGTGGTAGCAGTGTAGAGGAAGGGGATGAATTGGTGAGAGAGGCCACATGGTGAGGGGTGATAATGGAGGCCACAGGCGTAGGGTTGTTAGGTAAAACCTCGATGGATTATAGAACCTCCATGAGGGCCTGTCGGTGAGACTCAGAGGTTTGGACAAGGTCGTATAATGACATTTTGAGAGGATATTGGTGCAACTATTTGATCATTTTACGATGGGTGACCTGTCAGAAATAGGGTATGTGGGTCCCCAAATGGTAATTCTTATCGGGTGCGAGATGGTTTATTGGGCACAATATTGGCAGATTAGCTAGTTACTTTCTCCTTTCCTTTTTCTTTCTGGGCATGAGTGGCAATGCTAACCATATTAATATGGGGTGAGGGAGCAACTGAGTCATGATAAGTGTAGTGACAATATGGGAAATAGAATGATGAGGGAATATACTAGTGTTGTGCAAAGAAAGCATCGCATTGGCATTTAGATGGAGGTTTAGATAACTCTCTTATGCGGACCATGTTGATCTCTAATTTTGGAGGTGGAGATGAAGGTCATTTGATAGGTAAGGGATGAGGGTGTGTGGTGATAGGTGAAGGGGGAATAGGGTCCTTGTCTAAAAGATCATCATCATCAAAGTTTTCTTCGAGGAGGACATAATTGGAGGAGAACTGGTTTTTAGAGCCTTACAGTTTTCTACATCATACCCTAGAACACAATGATAGGTGCAAATTTTTGTATCATCAAACCCTTTTGGCTTAGGTTTGAGTGGATCGTAAGGTCTAAGTGGTGGAAATGTGATGACATCGGTCTCTAAAAGGTTTATTGAGATGTTAGCGTAAGACCCTGCTAATGGATCACAATGGGAGGTAAGTGTGGGTCGAGATAGAGGTGTGAGTGATTTTTTTGGAGAGGCATCACGAGAGGTGGAATCAGAGTTGCAATAGATTTGATCACCGGTTTTGTAGGTTGTACTATTTTAGGCTTGGGTTATACCATCTTGGGTAAAGGCATAGTAGATGAACTAGTGATAGAAGGTGTTATAGTTTTGACTACCTCTTTTGAGGGTAGTCGGTTTTTCAAATTTGATTGCACCTTCATGGGTAAAGGTGAAGACAATGTGCGTGATGTTGAAGGTAAGGTAGATGGAAGAAGGGGGCGGATTAGCCAAGGTGATAGCGGAGGTGCGGTGAAGGTTTTGGAAGATTTGAGGTGGAGGGTATTAGTTGAAGAGTGGGGAATATCATAGGTAGAGGCGAGTCTATTAGAATTGGTGGGGGTATAGGTGGTAAATAGGTTGCGAGGTGATGAAAAAGGTGTACGTTGTGTATGTAAGTTAGGTGTAACAAAATTTTGTGATGAGGGGATGGGGTGTTGTGTTTTTAGTTTACCTTGGATAGGAGGTTTCTTGGCCAAGGTGGATGGGTGAGGTCTTAGGATAGATGGAAGTAGTGAAGGAGACAAAGGGGTAGTAGGTAAAATCGGTGTATGCGGCCTAGAAGGTTGGGTCTTCCTTTTAGGTAGAGGTGTGGTTTTTACATGGGCTTGTGAGGACATGGCTAAATCTAATTTGACAGGAGGATGGACTAGGCTTGATGTTGGCATGACTCCCAATGTGGTGATGGTTCTGGATGTGGGGAAGGTGTAGGTGCAGGTAGGTTCCTAGGCATAGGAACAAGTTTGATTATTGGTAAGGGTTTAGGTGTAGGTGAGGGTGATGAAGAATATTTTGTTATAACAGGCTTGGGCATGGTTGGTTCGATTATCTGAAATAACTTTAGGTAAATCATAGAGGTATCAACAGAAAACATTTGTATTTGGGTTGAAAAAGGTAGCTGAAGGCATCCCCAAAGCATGTAATTATCAACATAATATAAGCATTCAACCAGGCATGAAAATGACATTGCTGTAGGAGCAGATGATGTTGACTTTGTGGTAATCTCTATAGAAAATGTTTATGAGACAAGGAACTGGTTGGATTTGGACTCTTTGGGTAAGAGAGTCAAGAGAAAATCAACAAGGTCCTTGAAGGCTAATGGGGAATGGTCTCCAACAAGCAGTGGCACTTCTAAAGGATCCCCTATGGGTAGGGAGATGATTGGTAAGATGAAGTAGGTTTCTCTTTCGGTGGAGAGGAAGATGAGCATGACTCTCCCATGGGTAAGAGAGTTAACACCGCAAGTTGTTCGTTAGGTTGCAAGGTGAGTGGTGAAACAACATCGAAAGATATTGAGGACTCCTTATGTGAAGGGGGAGATGAAGGGGACTCCTCTGTGGGTGAAGGAGTAGATGAAATAGGTTCCTCTATGGGTAAAGGTGCTTATGTAAGAATCTCCTCGATAGAGGGGATAGGAGGAAATTGAGGAAGGGATGGTATGACTTCAAAAACAACATGAACTTCACAGACATTATTTTCATTAGTTACAATTTTTCCAGTTTGGTTAGATGATGGGGTGTGATTAAAAAATGGCGTCTTAAAGATATGCAAGTCCCGGTTAGTTTGTGCATTCGGGTTGTCCAAAAAAGATCTCTGTTGTCTAATATTTCTTGGACAATATTTTTGAAGGTTATATAATTACCATCACTATGACCGTTAACATGATGATAGTTACAGTAATCATGTTCCTTGTACCATGCAGGCATAAGACGAGTGGGATCAAAATTAGTATTTGACCTTATCGGTGGAAGAGTAATTGCTCGGATTTTAGAATTTTTTCTAAAATAGAAGAATAGGGCTCTCCTATGGGAGTTTACTTTCATTGCTCTTGCCTGAACTAGAAATCTTGAATGGGAAAAAGGTTGGAAGAAGGTTTCGATTGATTAGATGGGTGATATGGGCCAACTTTTAAAACTACCGTGTTGTCAAATATTTTGGTTTTGGAATAATTTTTTGGGGTTTGGAGGAGGAAGATGCATCATTTGACTTGAATACAACATTTTTGTTACACAATTGAATTTTATTCTCTTCTATGACACGGATTTCAAGTTTTCTAGCCATGGTGAATGCTTCATCAAATGTACAAAAGGTTTGGACTTAGAGATTTGGTGAGATGTTTCGACACAAGCCACAGTGAAAAACACTATAAAATCAATTTGAGCTAGTTGGAATGTAATCTAGTTGACAAGGCTTCACCAACGAGTGAGGAAATTTGTGATAGATTTGTCTTTGTATTGTCGTGTTGACTATAAGTCAATTATGGTGACTTTCTTGACGATATTGATCAAAAATGGTCCAAGAAGGCTTGAGCCACTTGGTTAAATGAGTAAATGGAATGTCGAGGTAAACCACTATACCAATCCAACGCAGGTCCTATTAAGGACATTGGGAATGTTGCAAGAGTAAAGCATCATCATGAGTGATTAAATAGCACCCATGTTTGAAAGACCACAAGTGTTGTTGTGGGTCCTCTTTGTTGTTGAACCGATTGAATTTGGGCATTTCCTAATGCGTAGGGTATGGATGAATGGGAATAGATGGATGAATGGGATCATTGTAGATTTCATTGTAGTTCAAAGATTTACGAGAGCCTCGAAATTGATGCTTCTAATATCTCTGCATATTTTCCATCATCATTTTAATAAGGTCGTTGGTAGGTTCTGATGACTGGGAACCCCTGTAGTATAAAGGGTAAATGGTGAATGTATGATAAGGATGACATCCCGAGTATATGGTGGTGCCAAGCATGAGAACCGTGAGGGGGGAATAGATGTAACCGGAAAATATCCCGAATAGGCGATAGACAAGACAGGTGGTTGCTTGATGATATGTGTAAGTAGGTGGGTGGATGTAGTGATTGGAGGTAAAGACTGCGGCAGATAGAAAGGACGTTGTTTTGGAATAGAGAGTGAGTTGCCAACACCATGGGTGGTTGTGATGCAATAAGTATATATGAGGTGGTAGGTGAAGATGGGGCTATGCTCAAGGTAGTTGATGAAGGAATGGTTGACACCATGGGAGCAACTGATGTCAAAAGTGTGACCGATGTCATAGGTGCCACATATATTAATGATGTGGGGTCAAGTTGGGATACTACAGGCGGTAAGGTGGAAGAAGGTAAGGCTAGTTAGTACTACCCGACGCAAGTGGGGGCGAGGGTAGGGGGTGGACACATGCATGCCGTATACCAGTTGTCCTAATGAATCCCAAGTAGATGAATGGGCGAGATAATGTTGTAAGGCAACAGGGTTATGGTCAAGGAGTCTTGCAAACTCCTCGTCATCGATAGTAATGATAATGGGTTGAGTAGGATCCATAAGTGATAGGATGGAAGGTGGTGATGGGCTATATGCGATCAATTGAAGGATTGTGTGGAATATAAGTGCATTGGATTAACTATGAGTCAAAACCATGTGAGTTAGCGGAAACTTGGTAATCTGATCTTTGTCAACGACACAAAATAACAAAAGGGAATGGAGAAAATATGTTATGGGAGGTAAATTTTGTTGTTGTTTTAATTAAAAATTAAAACATAGGAGCCGACAGTGATTAGGTTAACCGATGACGGGGATAGAGGGTGACCGATGATAGTTTGGGTGACCGATACCGGTTACTATGGAAAATCAATTTTTTTGCAAATGAGGCAATAACTAATGAAAATGAAGTAAAACATAGATTTGATAGTGTTTTCAAAGATCTAGAGGTATGATGATGTATTTGGGGAAACTTAGAAAGAATAGAGAATTTGATGAGCGTAATTTTTGGTAAAACGATCAAAAAATCAAGTAACCGGAAATGGTTAGGTAAACCAATGATGGTCGATGAATAAACCGGCGATGAGATTGCTAGATCAACGCCATCCTGTGAAATTTGAAAAGATGGAAAAAATTGACTTTTGTGACTTAGATCAACTAAAATACCAACCCATAAACCTGAGTATGGTAATGATGAACTCGACACACTCAAAAATAGTCGAAATACACCAACTATGATTGTGGAGTGTGAAAGGAAGAAAATAAATGGAGAAAACAACCTCTCAACTCAAAACACAAATCAAGCAAAAACTAAGAAACATGAAATCCTATTGGTGAATTTTATGTTTTAGCTTATGTTATTTAGGACTGACTTGTGAATAAAACAGAGTTTTTGGTTTGATAGAAGGTACCCTATGAAAATACAAGAACTAAGGATGGTTTCGGTGAATTTTTGTGGGGGCAATCCTTTCTCTAAGATAATGACTGGACAGAGAAACTAGTTGGGTGCCCATTGTCAATCCTTTGATCGTGTGATCATTGACAACTTCTTTCGGGTAGGATGATGTTTAAGAAGATGTGTAAATTGTTTAAGTGGTTTGGTATAGAGAATGTGCAAAGTGAACTATGATTGAATTAGTCAACCATCAGTTGGGCATGACTTCCAGCATATAGGTTTCCCTCAATTAATGTGAGCTACAATGTAAAAACTAAAATGAAATGCAAATGTTTTAAGCCCAAATCCACAATTATGTTTGATGTAGAAAATGGAGAATAGGAAGAGGAATGCTCTTTCACTAATGCAATGCAGTAGAAAGAAAGATGTGTTCTTTTTAAAGCACCAAAAGCATGATTTCTTTTAGACAATAGAAAGAAGGAGAATATTCCAGAGAATAAAATTAATGTGAATACTTTTCAAAGGGAAATAAACACACAATTTTTACCTAGGAATGAAAAAATGCAACAGAACCCCTGATGGGTCCCACTAGGCGTGCCAAAATGTTTCACCAGATTCTTAGTAGATTAATGAAATAGATAAGGGTAGAAAGTCAAGGAGGAATACTTGTTGTTCGTTGGTTAAAGGTTGTGCACGTGAATCTGATTTCTTGATCCAAGTTGATTGTGTGAGATTCCTTTTGGCTAGGAGGAACTACCTGAAATGTAAAGCAAGACCACAAAACATAGTTAATAGCAAAAGGTTAGTGGATTTCCTAGCATGAGCTAGATCTAGGAAGTGTGATACTTCCTCAACGGTTGTCAATCCACTGATATATATAATTCAATATAAAGTAAATGAACATGCAACTAAAAGAATCTAATGCTAGTTTTTTTATTTAGGTATCTTAGATTACTATCAATGTTAATCCAACTAGATAGTTTAATAATCAAACCGATGAAGGTCACGAGATCAGCTTGCAGGTGGGTGGGTGTTCTGGAGGTCACAGGCCTGGTGCAGGTAAGACTTGGTGGAGTTTTGGTTGGTCTTAGATAATTGGGAAGTTTATTGGTCCAAGTAGTTTACGGATACGAGACCAACGTTGTTTAGTGTGTGACCAATGACAGTTTAGGTATGACCGATACCAATTTAATATGAATGATATCGGTTCTTGTGGGTGTGGTTGAATGTCAGAAATAGGTTTTAGGCTCTCTCTGTGTCTGCACAGAGAGTTGGGAAGGTCTATGGTGAGGTTATAGGTGGGGTACCAAGTTTTGGAAAGGTTCTGTGAGGTTTTTGGGGTATTAAGGTCATTTTAGTGAAATTTTGACAGGAGACACAATAGCTGACATCGGTCGGGTGACCGATGCTAGTGAAGGAAACCGACGATGGTCAAGGTAACTAGTGTCGGTAGGGGAAATTTGGTGAAATTTGATAAAAGGTAATTTTGGGATTCTTTGTGATTACACAGAGAGTGAAGGAGGGATGATTGGGTTCGTAATAATATGAGGAAGACTTGGGAAGGTATAAAGGATAGGTAAGGAGAGCCAGAAGGCTGGGGGTAGCTAGATAGGTAGATGGACAAGAAGGTGGGGATGGAGGAATACAGGGAAAAAAAGATCTAATAATAAAAATATAAAGAACCTATTAGATAAGTACATAAATGATGAAAAATCAAATGTATTTACTTGTATTTACAAGTCTGGTTGGGTGAAGGAGGGTGATGGTCAATTTGTGAAGAACTTGGTGGTAAGTGTCGTGGAAATGCTTTCCGGGTGCTACCGTGAATGTAAATAATTTTGGATCAGTTTGGGTACTTTCTTGGGCCTCCAATGAATGTATTTTATCATCTTGATGCTAAGAAAACTATGGTTCATGCTTGAATGCGAGATAGATCTCTCCAAAACTCCAAGTGAATAACCTCGGAAAAAGGTTAAAAAACTATATATATGGTAACCAATGACGTTTAAGATGACCGGCACTGCTACAGGTTAACGAGCGTCGATTATTGCAAGAAATCGAGGTTTACCAAAAATAGTAGATCTTGGCTATTTTTGGTGTGCTCTGCTTGTTAGTTCGGGTCTCAAGTGATGGTTAGCGCTTAGATAAGCGAGAGTGTTATTGGAGAAGGAATAGGAATTTAATGTTAGGGTTAGACTAAGTCCCAGTTGGTTAAGATAAGTAGATACTAAGTCTTAGTTAATTAATAGGCTAAGAATAAGTCCATGGTGAGGTGTTTAGGTGATGTGGCTAGGTGAGGTGTAAATTAACCTAATTAAAGTAATTAAATTAATAAATAATGTGAGGATGGGCATTAATTCAATTATAAGTAATTAAATTAATATGAATGTGGGGTAAAGAGGGTGTGGTTACGTGAAGATGTTATGTTAAGCGATTGAAAGGGGACTAAGGGAGTGTGACCCAAATTTGGTGTCTACACCAATGATTTGGAGTGCAAGATATCTGGGCCAACACTCTAAATGAGAATTTAGATGTGTTATATACATAAGTGAAAACAATATAAAACAAGATACTTAACAGAGAAAATAATATATCTTGAGCACTTTGATTAACTAAAAATGGAAAATATGTGTAGTTAATCTAATCTAGAACGACATGTAAATGCAATAAATTACTATGGAAAACGGCCCAAGAAACTATGAAAATGAAAATATTATACCCTAGAGTACTAAGAGAGTTAGAATTAACTCAGCTAATTAGAGAATCTTGTTGGATTGTGTCACAAAAATGACTAATGTAATAAGAAATCCAGAACGATGCGTGCAGGGGTCCCATAAACGATGGATCTACGTTGTCTAGCTAGACTAGAGCATCTAGAAAGGGACCGGGTGCCTATGGGTGCTCAGTGCAGAATGGGTGCCCTGCTCTATGTAAAAGGTATAGAATTGAGATTCACCTGCCCAAGAGGTAGTCCGAAACCCTCGCTATGTGTCACACCGATTCGTTACACTACACCAAGTGTCACTAATAATGCTAGATGTATAGAAGACCTTAAAAAACCAAAGAGGAGTATAAAAAACCCTTTAAAAATCGAATGCAAATTAATGGGTCAAAATGACCTCGCCTTCCACAACAAAGGCTCACTAACCGAGAATTGCACTATATTTCGACCCAAATGTAATCCTCAGGTGTTTTTGCATCATGTTCCCTAGGTGCTCTTATGCCGAGTTGCACTTTTTGAAGTAGCGAGCAATAACTAGATGTAGAAAATGTAATATAATGTGTGCAAGAATAGAATAGAATCCCTTGTTAGAATTTGAGGATTCTAATAAATACGGATTTAATTAATTTACATATTACATAATGTTACGATAAATATTTAAATAAATATTACATCATAACATAAGTAAATAAAGAAATACTTACATAAAATAAATAACACAGGTGACACAATATTTATAGTAGAAAACTCCAATAGGGTAAAAACCACTTTTAAAATAATCTTTTCTTTGAGAGAACTTATTTTACATCTAGTAAGATCATCTCCTCCTTTGAAACCCTATTTACCAAGGGTAAAACCAAATCAATTGATTTACATGCCTTTAATATATTTCCCAAATATATCAAATGAGGACCTAAAGTCCTTTTTATATAAGGTGATCGGGTATGTCTCCCAACCCACCTTTTCAACCTAAAATGGTTGACACATACACCTAGATTTATAATATTTAATATTAGAAATATAAATATTTCATATTATTAATATTAACCTATATATTAGTGATGGACCCATATACATTAAGAGTTGGTCAAAACACTTAATCATTATGTTCCAACACTCTCCCTTAATGTTAAGTGGGATAACATAACATATGTCAATAGATTACCTACTCGTGGTACACTGCAAGATTTACAATCCTTAAACCATAAAAATTATAGGCTAGCATATTGGTTAAAAAATTATAACTCCTTCATTATACTCAATTTACATTTGGTACAAAAGGATTTGGAATCTCAAATATCATCCCATGATCAGTGGCTAAGTATGATCTGTGAGTTTTACATGTTCTCACAGGTTCTCATAAAAGGTTATTGAACCCAAGCATATAGGAGTATTTTACAACTAAGGACCTCCTTAACAATATGCTTGTACTAGATGTTTACCAGTAAACTCAATAGCACTAAAGAGTTTACTAAAGATCTCCTTTAAGATCTTTCTACACTTATTTCTAAAAAGGAAGTCGAGGAGGTATACATGTCCAAAAGTCTTTTTACATTTCCCCAAAGGTCTTTTACAAATGACCGAAGGTTTTTTACAAAAACCAAGTTCCATTAGGAGGTGACATTGTCATGCACACTCCCTCTACATGGAAACTCTGACAATCCAAGCTTTTCACGAAAGTGACAAAACTTTGCAACACTCAGGGACTTTGTGAAGATGTCAGCAACATGCTCTTCAATCAACATGAACTTGAGATTTATTTCATCACTTTGCACCTTCTCACGGGTGAAGTGTATATGTATCTCAATGTTCTTTATCCTCTGATGTTGAACTGGATTCTTAATCAAGAGTAATACAACTCTGACCACCACATAGAAGATAAATACTTCCTTTAGCTTCCATGTGTATCTCTACCAACAGCTCATTGCAGCCACATAGATTTTTACTTCTTCCATTGTACTTCTCTGCCTCAGTAGAAAAAATGGAGACTATTGATTGTATTTGTTATTCCAAGTAATGGTTCCTACACCAAAAAACTTGAACACATATCTAGTATATTTTATAACACAACATCAGTATGGTTAGAATCACAAAATCTATATAAGATAGCATTTTCATTCTTATTATAATGCAACCCATAATTGATTGTTCCTTTCAAATATCTAAAAATTATTTTTGTAAGATTCCAATGATCTAAAAAGGTTCATGCATAAACCTTAAAGGAATTCCTTTTGTATAGAAAATATCGATTGAGTTATAGTTAGATAAATCAAACTATCAACTAACAACGTATATAAAATATGATCAACCTTTTTCATATGCGATTTATGATCAATATTTATTCCAACTTCCATTGAAGTAGAAAATGGTTTACAATCAATTAAAAAAATTCAATACAATGGTTGCATATTGTGTTTTGAAAACTAGCAATAGAATGAAATACAATCATACAAATAACGTGATGTGAGAGACCTAACTCATTAATTTCAAAGTACGACTTCAATTTCTATTTAATCATATGAATTAAATCGAATCACACCGAAAATAAGTAAATCATCAACATATATACATTTAATGATAATATGCGAGCCTTATTACTTAATGAATATGTCATTATTAGAAGAACAATTAACAAAACCTAATAGTTTAAATAAGGAAACAAGTTTTACATACCAAGCTCTAAGAGCTTGTTTTAAACTATACAAGGATTTCTTAACATACAAACATAGTTTTCTTTACCAATTTCTTCAAATCCTTTAAGTTGAAACATGTAAAGTTCTTATTTTAAATCGTAATTCAAAAAAATATTTTTCTTATCCATTTGGTGGATTTCCCACCTAAATTGAGTGGTAATTACAAATAAGGCCCTAACAGTACTCATTTTAGCTACAAGAAATGTCTCAACATAATCAATACCAAGTTTCTGAGTGAAACCTCTAGCAATAAGTCTAGATTTATGTTTGTAATACTACCATCGCCATTATATTTTACTTTGTATATCCACCTAGACCCTATAATACTTCACAGCTCAGGTTCATACAAAGTAATTAATGCATGGTACATATGATGGCTTCTGGTCATTTTCCTAAGGTTAATAGGATTTAAGTTTTCTAACATAGATTGAGCCCAATTTAATTTCTTATCTAGGAAGATAAAAATTTGAAAACATCTATAGCATCAAAAATCATCATGACCATTTACTAAATCAGGATCAAAACCATTATTTAGAAGCATTTAATGAAGTAAATTCAAGAGAAGAATACCACATGTAAACCTTTCACTAAACTATATCTATACCTTTTATATAAGATTCGATAATTAACATGGCATAACCTTTCATGCCATAGTTTTGAATTATTCAAACTCTGAGATATAAAACAAGATGCAGAAGAGAAATCATCAAAAATATATAGATTATTTATTTGAATTCTTTCAGCTATTATACTCTCATTACTATCCTTGATATACCAAGTATCTTTCATGCATGGATTCTAGTTGTGTCCATACCTCTTTCGGATGTTCGATATTACCAATGTGTAGAAGGTACTCATCGTTCACATTGCATAGAAAAAGAGCATATTACATTCATTGCAAGAATGCATTCATGTTATCTACAGTTGTTTGACGACCGAGTGGGAGCAACCTCAGATCTAGAAATAATCATCTAGAGTTTCCTCGCCATAAATTCTATTTTGACCCAAATGTTGTAGTTGGTTTCATTCAGGATCTGGGTTTTGTCAAGATAGAAATAGTTAGACGTCATTGTTTTCCTAAACCTGTAAAACACACCCCATTATAATATACAATGTACCACAGAGTTAGATACATATTTATCGATAAAAACAACACTTTTAATATAATCATATCTAAATTTTATAGATCTAAAAAAACTATTTGATCATAACTAATTTTGTCATTACAATACATACTAATTAACCTCCCATGATCAAAATAATAACCCGCATTATAAAGGGCTCTGCATTATACCCCATATTTATTAAAAATATTTCTGACCATATAGAAGTGAAGAAGAGACCCCTAAGAATGCATAACAACTTCAAATTTCTAAAAAAATTAATGTAGACAAAAATCTAGCCAACTTAAATTTGATATCTAAATGACCATTATAATGGCTTATTTTTTGGTCTATCGTGACAGTCATTTGACCATCAATTTTAACACAATTAAAGTTTCTTATAACCTATAAGCTTAAATTTGACGTCTAAATGACTGTCATATTGTCTTATGTTTGGTCTACCATGACGGTCATTTGACCGTCAAATTTAATGAAGCCAAAACTTGTTGTGTATTTCTAAAATGTGAAATTCTAAAATTTCTTCTTCTTGTATAATATTAGGGAGGTTATATTTTAACACATTATAATAACCTATTATAATTTATAATGTAAAAATATATACATTTTTATAAAAAAATGTATATAATTTATAGAATGAAAATAAAAAACAACATATAGTTCATAAAAATTATAAACTATAGTATATTGTTTTTATATTAAAAACACAACCCTTATTAAAGGGGTTTAAAAGACATAGACCAGGTTAAAATAATTTTACCAGGTGCAAGTAGATTTATGAGAGTATAGATTAACTTGCATATTTTACAAAGGGGACAAGTAATTTCACCCACCAATGAAATAAATTGAAATCCCTATTTTCATGAACATTGTCTTCTCCCTTCATTTACTCTTAATTTTACCCCACACACATTTAAAAGTATGGAAATATTACAAAATATTTTATATAATTTCTGCAAGCTAAAAACTTTAAAACTTTTATGTGCCTATAACTACCAATATTTTAATAAATATTTACCACACTTCACGTGGGCCACCAATAAACTAGCCCATTTTTTTAATTCTCTATTTATACTTGAGAGTTTCACATTTATACCTGAGATATTATCTCATTTTATTCTCCACTCCCACTCTTATATAAAAGAAAACCTTTAAATAGGTTTATTTATATAATTTTTATAAACTATAAGATCTAAATGAATGGGGCCACCCCCTTACATGGATAATATAAATGGTTAGGGACACATGTTAGGTTTTATTTAATAAGTATTAAGATTTAAAAATTAATCCCTTCATGGCCAAGAAATAAACACGGGCCCCCTTACTAAAAAAGTAAGCACTTTAATTTTTTTAAACATATATAAACCAAATCTAATAAAATTTATATTTTAAGCGGTTTAAAATAACCATATATATAAAATATGATTCAAACTTAAGTTTGTTTCTTTTTTTTTTAAAAATTATATATGCCTAAATTTATAAGTTAAGTTTAAATATGATTTAAACTTAGGCTTAGAATATGGTCTGTTGACTCTTCCCTCAATCCCATGTAATTTTAATATGGTTTAAGACTTTTAATATATAGTTTTTTTTTCAAAACTATATAAATTTTAATATAATGTTTATCTAAATTATTATATAAACCTTATTCTATATTATATATTATTATTTAAAAATAATACTATAGTTTTCAAATTATATAGGATATAGTTATAGATTAACTATAAACTGTAGTTTTCAAATCAAATCCTTTTAGAGGGACCAAAGAACACGGGTATGAATTTACCTTCCAAAATATTTAACCTGCAAACATTTGAAATTATAGAAAACATGAAAATTATTTCATATAGTAATAAATCTTTTCTTTTTCTGTATGTGACTTTCACGCAGGTAAATATTTGAAGCCTCTTTCACATGTGCACATATCAATCTCCAAACAAATATTAATTCCATATAATTTACCAAATATAAATGAAATTAACAATTATATCATATTACATCTCCCCCAAAAAAATTAGGGATTTAAAATTGAAAAACTCTAAAAAATTTACCGAGAGTTTAATTGCACAAATGCAATGCCAAAATAAATTGAAGAAAAAAAAGAAAGGGACCAGATACTTTTAAATACCCTTTCAGGTTGGTTGAAAAAACTCGTACAAATTAAATAAATAAAATATAAAATATTTGATCTTAATTTATTTAATTTACATTGCTCTGTTACCATATTAGAATTTGAGGATTCTAATAAATATGGAAACCCTATTTACCAAGGGTAAAACCAAATCACTTGATTTGCATACCTTTGATATATTTCCCGACTATATCAAATGAGGACCTAAAATCCTGTTTATATAAGGTGATTGGGTATGTCTCCCGACCCACATTTTTAACCTAAAATGGTTGACACATACACCTAGGTTTATAATATTTAATTTTAGAAATATAATCATTTCATGATATTAAATATTTAACCTAAATTATATACCTAGGCTAACATATTTAATAATAGAAATATAAATATTTCATATTATTAAATATTAACCTATATATTAGTGATGGACCCATATACATTAAGGATTGGCCATACCACTTAATCATCATCTAGAATGATATGTAAATGAAATAAATGACTATGGAAAATGACCCAAGAAACTATGAAAATGAAAATGTTAAACCCTAGAGTACTAAGAGAGTTATAATTAACTCGGCTAATTAGAGAAGCTTGTTGGACTGTGTTACAAAAATGACTAGAGTAATAAGAAATTCAGAATGACTATGCAGAGGTCTCGAAAAGAATGGATCCGAGTTGTCTAGCTCGACTAGAGCACCTGGAGAGGGACTGGGGTGCCTATGGGCACTCTAGTCTGCAGAATGGGTGCCTTGGTCTATGCAAAAGGTCTAGAACTGAGTTTCATAGGCCCTAAGGTAGTCTCAAACACTCGTTATGTTTCACAATAGATAGATTCGTTACAACATTTATGCGAGTGTCACCGATAATGCCGGCTGATGTATAGAAGACCTGTAAAAATCAAAGAGAAGTATAAAAACCCTTTAAAAATTAGAATGTAAATGAATGGGTCAAAATGACCTCAGTTGCCGCAACAATGGGCTCACTAACTGAGAATTACACTATATTTCAGACCTAAATGTAGTTCTGGGTGTTTTTGCATCATGTTACCTAAGTGCTCTTATGTCGATCGCACTTTTTGAAGTAGCGAGTAATAACTAGATGTAGAAAATTTAATAGAATGTGTGCAAGGAATAGAATAGAATCCCTCCCCTATGCTTCTGTGATGTAGATGAACCAGCCTTGTCCTTGTGATGGAGCTAATGGATGTAAATGATCTCCAAATGGATGCAATTCTAGGTGAATGATAGTAGTGGCTAGCGCTTGGTCCCTCATTATGGTCTCATAACTTTATATGTATAGGGTTCTTTTTATCTAATTTCATAATCAACCCGAAATGGTGACCACCAAAAGGATAAAGATATTAAATGGATATAAAGAGCCCAAAAAGTGGTAGGAAAGTTCAAAAAGGATTGGGTACCCTGGTGGGACCAGGACGCCCATGGGCTCTCCATTACTAGCCTAGGCACCCCAAATCAAAACTAAAATGATGAAGGATGATAAAAACTAACTAGGCATGTGGGTGCAAGAGATCAAAAATGATGAAAGGAAATATAATAATATGGCCAAAAGATGGGGTTGATAGTACTTTCTTCACTCAAAAAACTTCTAAATAGTAGTATCAGAGCCATCGGGACTAAATAATGTCTAAAGTGCATGATTTTGTGTCTACATTTTCTCCCACTTTATGTTGGTGAGTGAAAAGTTTGGTAGCATAAAGTAGATAGAGATGCATACCTGATGTCTATAGATATTGTAATATAAAAACATGCCCAAGGACTAGACAAAGCGTGAAATGACAAAAATGTGATAGGGCATGGAAACTATAGATGAAAAAGCGCAAAAAAGTGATGAGAGTGAATCTAGGGTAGAAACGTGTGTGTAGCTGCTGATGTATGTGATGTATCTGCATGGTTAGTATGGTGTGTGCTACCGTGAAGTTCTATTGACATTTTTTGTTGTTGTTGTTGCCCCCATTTGCCTACTTATTTATCATACTTCCAGGACTGCAAGGAGAAAATGATCAAGTAGTCAAATATGTATGTATATATGTGTAAAAACGTAATGTTAAAAACGCATGTAAAAGTATGTAAATGTAAAATATGTAAATGAAAAATGTAAATGGAACATGTGTAGCTTATCCATGTCAAGAAAAAGAGTATATAAGGATATCTTGTACTATGATTTTTTTGGGTGATCTCACGACACCACTAAAGAATTGTAGGGAGAAATTACATTATTTTCCTTCTTATAACTGCTTCCCTGAATGTATGTGAAGATATATTTATACGTCTTAGTTTTTTGGGCGATCTGATGCCACTAGACGAAGTAGTGTAGAGAGGAATTACAACTTATACTCTAACCATAACTTCTCCCTATAATGCTAAGGACACCGTGTCCTATAAAAGCCACTGTATACGGGGTTCGTAGACTGGTCTAAACCAACTTGTTGTATGTAACCCACAATGCCAAAGGTAGAAAGTGCACTTAATTGAACCGGTGTAGAAGTGTTGTGTAGTATGAAAAACCCCAAATGATATCCCCTCTTTAGGGGTGCATGTGATGTCACTGATAAGAGAATATAGACCCAAAAGAGGACTAACCGCATGAAATTTATAACTCTTCCCTGCATGGGGAAGGGAATGTACTTGGTAGAAACCAAGGCATGCACAAACAAGAAGGCTGGCCAAAGAGAAGTGTTAGTACAAATAAGCATGCATATAGAAAACAATGTATAAGCTACCATTAAAGTAATGTAAACATGTCAGAAGACCAATTAAGCCACACAAAGTGGGTTTCAAACATGGGACATCACTCACGATGTCGCAAGATATGCAAGGCCATCATGGTTGCATAAAAACACAAGTGTTCACACCAAATAAATGGAAATGTTTACATACAAGAATAAACAATAGTAGACAATATAAGAAACAAGTATGGAAGAAAATATCCCTACATAACAAATGTTACACATGAAGCACCTATTAGCATGTTAGAAAGATAACTAGTATGTCAAAATCATGTATAACCAAGTAATATAAAGTGCTAAGTACAAAATGAAACAATAGCACCTAGAAGAGACGAATGTGGATGCCCCAAGAACTAGTGTAGGAAGGGTAGAAGGTGAACATCCATGTTGCATGTAAGATACATATATCTACGATCACAACTAGAAAAATACGTGAATGTGCATGTGTTGATGATATAGATAAATGACATTCAAGTAATCTAACTAACATGTGTAATAAAGTGACCATAAACAATCGAAGTAAGCAAGAGTAAAAGTAACCATAATATGAAGTTTTTGTGGATGGATGGAATGGAATGTAAAATGGAGTGATAGGAGTTGATTGCTGAAAGATTTTACAAGAGATCGAATTGGAAACGATGCACCACGAAGTAGTTGCACTCCAACGAAATCGTGATAGCTCCAGCATAATCACAAGGAAGAATTGATCAATAATGGAAGAACTTTCTCAACAAAAACAAATCTTGCACATAGAGGAAAGACAACGGAGTGTCTTGGCATGCTCATAAATGAATAGTGAAAAGGTACATATAGGGTGTTGAGTAACCCTAGTGCATGACTCAATAGAAAACCCTAAACCTAACCCATGTGAGATGACCCTCCAATATGTGAGGAGGACACATAGGATAACTCACACTAACACCCCCTTCATCGAAGCTGGGGTAGCAGCTATGATGAGTCAAACTAAAAGAAGACACTCCTAAACAACTAAGAAAGATGTGTCAATGGGGCCCAACAACTAAAGGCCTGATAAGGTGCCCATATACAAACACAATCTTCCTAGAAGAAGAAGAAGAAAAGAAGGACTACATAGCCCGAAGAAGATGAGCAGCTTATAGAAGACCTCACCCCAAGAAGAGACTGTAAGTGAAGAAACTTCATCTCAGTGAAGGGCTTGGTAAATAAATCTGTAATCTGATCAGCTATCTGAATGTACTGAATGTTGATGACACCATCATGAATAAGCTCTCGTATGAAGTGCATATGGATCTTAATGTGCTTCATCCACTGATGCTGAACTGGATTTCTCAAAATAGAGATAGTACTCGTGTTATCACATTAGATAATGGTAGGCCTCCAAAAGTGGATGCTAAACTCTATCAAAATACACTGTAGCCAAATAGCTTATGTGGCAGTGTTAAATGCTACTCTATATTCTACCTCTGTAGATGATATCACAATTGCATTCTCGCTTCTTGCTAGACCAACTAATAGGACTGAACCAAGAAGGAAAGTGTAGAAGTAAATTTCTAATAATCTAAGTCACCGACCCAATCAAAATATGTGAACCCAATCAAGTCAATATCTGCCCCTCCATGATAGTGAATGCCATCGACATAAGTGCCACAAACATAATGAAGGATCCATTTAGCTACTTTCCAATACAACTCATGTGGCTCCTGCATGAATTTGGACATGATCCCAACAGCATATGATAAATTTGGTCGAGTGTGAGTCAATTAAATCAATCTCCTCACTAACACACTAAAGAGTACCATCAACCAAGGGAGTAGAGAAATATGAAACCAACTTAACCCCCGAAAGAAAAGGAGTAAGAGAAGACTTGCAATCGACATCAAAAACAAGCTAGCAAATCAAGAGCATACTTAGGTTGTGAAATCAAGATTCCCGAGTCAGATTGTGAAATCTAGATCCCAAGGAAGTAATGAAGCAGACCTAAGTCAGTCATGGAAAACTTGTTGGCCAAGGTGATCTTCACAGAATCAATAATAGAGGAAGAGTTACCTGTGATCAACAAGTCATCAACATATAGAACAAGAATGAGTATGGAGTCATCTTGCTGTAGAATATAAACATTTGAATCAGAATGACACCTACTAAACCCTGATGTAAGTAAAAAGGAGTCCATCTTGGCATACCAAGCCCGAGGGGCTTGTTTAAGGCCATAAAGAGACTTCTTTAACTTACAAATGAGGCAGGGATCTTGGACATAACCCGGAGGTTGTTCCATATAGATCTCTTCCTTTAGGTCACCATGAAGGAAGGCACTCTTAACGTCGATTTGACGGACTTTCCATCTGTTCGCTGCGGAAATGGCTAAGGTCAGTCGAATAGAAGTCATCTTCGCAACCAGAGAAATTGTTTCAAAGATAATCAACCCTAGCTATTTGGGAGAAACCCTTTGCTACTAATCGTGCTTTAAAATTTTTGACGTCTCCATATACTCCATACTTTGTTCAAAATACCTACTTACACCGAATGATTTTTCTTCCTTTCGGAAGAGTGGTGAGATCCCAAGTATCATTTTTCATGAGAGAGGAATACTCCTCATCCATGATAGAATCCCACTCAGGAATACCAGAAGCTTCCCTAAAGACTGTGGATCAGAAGCTGAGGCGAAGAAAGAGTGCGGTCCAACAAAATTTGAGTGAGTACGTCTCATATCCGAAGTATCTTCAACTAAATCTCCAGCACTTTGCAAAGTTTTCCTAGCCCAAAGAGGACCAGGAGGATCAGGCTCAAAGTCAGAAGATTCTTCACTTGAGTGAGAAGGGACATAGTCCTCATCATCACTACTGTCAAAATTAGAAGACTCAGAGGTCTTATAATTAGGAGGATCCGAAAGAGGAGTACGCTCAACAGTATCATCATCATCGATGAGTCGAATCGATTCAAAGTTTGAATAACCTTAATAGGTGGAGAAGTAGAAGTCAAAGAAGAATCATTGAACTTAACACTTCTCTCAATATACATCTTATGAGAAGCGGGATTCATCAAACAATATCCCTTCATGCCATCGGATACCCTATAAAGGTACAAGGTTTGGATTATGGTTCTAAGGCCTTGCGTTTCTTCTTGGGAATCGAGTCATAGTCTTGGATCCAAAGACTCAAAAGTGCTCAACATCAAGCTTGCATCCAAACCAGGCATCAAAGGGTGTCATCCCTCTTACTTGCCTTGTGTGGAACACGGTTCAATGTAATTTACACAATTCACCACCGCTTGCCCAATACTCATGTGGAGGAAGAGACTTGAGTAAATCATACAAATGGCCATCTCCTTAAGAGTACGGTTCTTTCTTTCTACGACTCCATTCTATAAAGGGCTATAAGCAATCAGTATGCTACAAAGAGATCCCTTCGAAGTACGTAAATCTATGAACCTATTGTTTACATATTCATCTCCATTTTCAGTTCAAGAACCTTGATAGACCATTCCGCTGCTTTCTCGTGAAAGAGCCTTAAATTCCTAAAAATGTTCAAATACTTGGACTCAAGCTTAAGAAAATATACCCAAGTATATCGTGAATAGTCATCAATGAAGGTTAGCACATAAAGAGCTCTAGTAAATGAAGGAGAAGGAAATGGACCGTAAACATCATTGTGAGCAAGATCCAAAGGATGAGTGGCTCTCCGGGATTTTCCTTTGTCAAAGTTCTTTTCAAGATGCTTTCCAAGGGTACAACCCTCACAAAGACCCTTAGAAATCTTAATGTGAGGCAACCTTGTTGACCATTTAATTTTGGCTCAATTGTTCAAGGTAGCGATAATTTAAATGTCTAAAATGATCATGTCATAGCTTACTAACCTCATTTGCATGAGTGAGCGAGGTAGTGGGCGTAGAATCGAAGTAAAATGGGAAAAGGTATATAACCGTAAAAGGTGATCAGCCTTTCCCTCAAATGGACAGATAGTGTCATTGTTAAGCTCAAGAATAATCACCGAGTTAGGACCAAATTCCACTTGCATTCCTTCACCAAGGTGATTAATTTGGTAAACCAATAGGAGATTGGTAGAGAGATCAGGAACACTCAACACTTTGTTAAATGTTCCCCCATCCATCTCTACCGATCCACTACCGGAAACCGACACTATCGTTTCATTACCCATCGTGATTTGGGACATTCCACAAGGTTCGATGTTGGAAAACTCAACATGCGAAGAACCCATGTGGTGTGAGGCACCGAAATCTATAATCCATGTCGATGAAGGAGCAACTCTGGCTACAAGGGCCTTTCCTTTATTCTTATTATTTTTAGCACCTTTTTGCGGTAGAAGACTCGGCCTTCAAAGCACTTTGTTTTATGGATTCAGGAACACTTATTTTATTATTCTCAAGTAAATGAGATAAGTGATCAATCTGTTTAAAAACAGTGTTGCTCGTCGTGACCAGACTTCTTGCAATAGAACACAAAAATTACTTTTCTGTGCCTTAGGCTCAGAAGTCGAAGTGTTTGTGTCATTTTTAGGTTTGGTCTTGGTTTCTTTCTTAGGTTGATCCTTTCTTTCTTTCTTCTTTTCAATATTCTTTCCCTTACTAGTACTTGCTACAAGGGCATGTGACTTGGACTTGAAAAACCTCATTTGAATGAGTTTTTCTTGTTCTCGAATGAGTTGGGACGAAAAATAGTCAAAGGAGGGAATAGTCCAAGTATCGCCCAAAGCAGCTTTTGTAGCATAGAAATTTGACACGAAGACAAAATATTTGGGACCTAGCTTAGAGAGAATCAATAAGATAAATTGAGAATCTTTCTTCTCTACTTGACATCATTTTAACAACAATCTAATGTGGAAAAATTTCGAGAAGAAAGCTTGTAGGTTTTCAAAGTCACTAGGATTTAACCCTAGTAGTTTGTTTTCCAACTCATGTGCTCTCATGTCATCCAGTTGTCCAAACATCGCATCCAAGTGTTTTCCACGCAGATTTAGGTTTTTCAGATGCCTCAATGTGGAAGAGCAAGTCAGGAGAAACAGACATGCAAAGAAGACCTAAAGCTTCATCACTATAGTTTAACCACTTAGATTTTTCAGGTTCGTCATCTGGTTCAATCTCAATTCCCATGGTGATACGGAATAACCCTTTACCCCTTAGTTTCATTATTATTTTCCATCTCCATTCATAGAATTTGAATGGCATAAGCAAGGGAATTGAAAGTGCATTTATAGTGAAGAGAGAAAGAAACAAATATAGAAAAGAAACACAACCACCCAGGACAATATAAAAACCCCCTGCTTTCGGCACTTTATAGTTTAGTGTGTTGATTACAATCGGGTCCAAGCATGTAGTTTGAAATACTTGGTAACTCGTCTTGAAATTAGCGTAATAATGCGCAAGAGAGGAGACCACAACAGTGTTTTGTGGAGTGTAGCAAAAAAGGACATCGTAAACAAGCACAAAAGCAAAAAACAAGGAAAGAAGCAAAAGCAAATCTTGGTTGTGAGAAAAAACGTCTCACGTCGCAAAGAATACCCCCTTGTTGCAGACTATGGTGGACGCGCTCACTAGTCGCAAGCAATAATAAGGGTAAAATACAAAGTTGTGAACTCGAAGGAGTTCAGATATCTTCAGAACGCCGGAAAAATGCCCATAAGGGAAATAAGTGCTCAAAGTGTCACTGCACACTTGAGCGCACGATTAGTAAAAAAATCGATAATAACGCCTAAGGAATTACCGTTTTGAAACGTCCAATCTAACTAATTTTAGAGCTATTGGAGTTTTTAAAAACGATAAAAAAACGCGTTGATTAAAAACAATTTTAAAATTATTTACTAATCGAAAAAGAAAAAAATTGTAATTAATATAAATAGATTTAATTAAATCTAATTAATTACAAAAAACTAATTAAGATCTAATAAAAAAATTAAATCCTAATTAATTACAAAAAAACTTAATTAAGATAAAATGAAATCCTAATTAAAAATAATGAAAAAAAAAAACTTTCCGTTTTTAAAAAGAAATCAATTTTAAAATTAAATAAATCTAATTTAGAAATTAAAAACTCCGTTTTAAATAGAAAGAATGTTATTTTATTTTATTTTTTAAAACTTTACAAAAAAGGCTTCCACGTTTTTAAAAAAATAAAAAAGCAAATGAATTAAAAAAGGAATTTTTAAAAAAGGCTTTTGTTTTAAAAAACGCAGATTTTGTTTTTTTAAAGAAGATTTGAAATTTGTATTTTTAAAACTTACGGTTTTAGCTTTTTTAAGTTTAGAAAGGTATGTAAAAACTTACCAAAAAAACAACTAACGTTTTAAAGAAAATAATATCCACGGGTTGGAAAAAATAAACAAATGTTCAAACCACGTGAAACCCGATTTAAAGGCTTTTGCAAGTTGTAAATTAGAAAGTATTAAAAAGTAACATACATACCTTATAAAATAAAAAATTACCAAAGAGACAGTCCCACATTGAGTGGAGTTCGGTGGTGGAGGAAGCTTCGTGCTTGGTATGGTGGGCGGATGGAGTGGAGGCCACGAGAGGCTATGGCGTCACGGCCATGCGGGTTTGACCACAAAGAACTTAGGGCTGCGGAACTTAGGGCGAGATCATGTAGGGAGGTGATCGGAGGGAATAACCACGCAAGTGAACGGCCACACAAGGCGAGGGGGCAGCCACGAGCTTGATGTGGGAGGAAATACAGCCAGCAAGGGAGCCACGGCCAGCAAACAACGTAGAAAACCGAGAGGCTCGCCTAGCCGGATAAAAACTCGCAAAAGAAAACACACCCACGTGTTACCTTAAATCACGAGTTTTTTTATCTCCTCCATTTAAATCACTAAATAACACCGAATATGAGCCACCGATGAGAACCCCGTATCCTCTGAAGGGACATGCAACAACACAGAGAACCCGAGAAAACTATAGATCTTAAAAAAATCAGTTTTAATAAAAAAATTAGAAAAACCAGAAATTACTCTAGTTTAGCAAACCCGCTAGATTTAGCTGCAACTAGCTAAATGTAGCTGCAAAACCCCTGAAAACTTTAGGAATACCTGCACATGCACAAAAAAGGCACAAAAACTGACACAACTTTCCGAGAAGGCTTGTTAATGATGTTAGCAAGGAAAAAACCGAATATAAAGATCAAAAAACTTGCACGCGGGGTAAAAGAACGAAACAAGAAGAGTAATCACAACTAAAAAAATGAGTGCATGTTTACCCGACCTCGGCTCGATACCATGAAAGAGTTTTTGAGAATCGAATTGAAAATGATGCACCACGAAGTAGTTGCACTCCAATGGAATTGTGATAGCTCTAGCGTAATTGTAAGGAGAATCGATCAATAATGGAAGAACTTGCTCAATAGAAACAAAGCTTGCACATAGAGGAAAGACAACAAAGTGTCTTGGCATGCTCATAAATGAATAGTGAAAGGGTACATATAGGGTGCTGAGTAACCCTAGTGCATGACTCAATGGCAAACCCTAAACCTAACCCATGTGAGATGACCCTAGAATATGTGAGGAGGACACATAGGATAACTCACACCAACAAGTGCCCCCAAGTGAATGGAAATGTATGTAGTGAGGTTCATTTGGTTTTCCCCCTCAGTAGTCAAGAATGAATCATAAACGAGAGTGTGTCATCGGGAAACGGTCGAAGTGTGTGTTGTGTCCAACACGTTGTGGTGAGTATGTATGCATAGTAATGATGATATGCAACATATAGAAGAGATATGCATGAACCTTATATCCTAAGTGTATATCATGACAAGATGATCGAAAGAGTGATGATGTAGCCTAAAGCGTATATCACTACAAGATGAATAAAGGGAGTGGTGATGTAGCCTAAAGTGTATACCA
Source organism: Taxus wallichiana var. yunnanensis (assembly GCA_018340775.1). Taxonomy (NCBI): domain Eukaryota; kingdom Viridiplantae; phylum Streptophyta; class Pinopsida; order Cupressales; family Taxaceae; genus Taxus; species Taxus wallichiana. The sequence continues at coordinate 735,272,613 of CM031234.1, read as the reverse complement.
CTACAAGATGATTGAGTAGGTTACCATTTAGCCTATAGCGTATGTCAAGAACCTACTGATTTCACATGATGGAAGGTCAAATGATTAACATGTAGTAATGATAAGGTCCATGTGATTTGTAAACCCTCGATAGTTGAGTATGGACCGAGGAAATAAATTGTGTCATAGGGTAGTGAGTGCTGCACGTAGAATAATATGTAGTATATGTAATGATGATGATAGATGACCATATGATGTGTAAAATGTGTGATATGCAATGTATAGGATGAAATGCAAAAATGCATAGATAGACTAGTAGTGTGAAATGTGCGCTATGTGATGTGTATGATGAGTAGTATATAATGTTAGATGTAAGTGTGACACATGTATGATGAGGAAAAGTATGATGTATGATGTAAATATATGTAAAGATTGAAATGGTATAGACTAAATGTAGAATGTATGATGTGAGATGTGATGTGTGGTGCCTAATGTGTAGTGTGTGGGGTTCATGTGTAGTAATCCCTCAATAGTCAAGTGTGAACCAAAGCACAAGAGTGTGTCATCGGGTAATAACCACATGAAAATGTGTGTATGACTATTCAATATGAGATGATGTTAAGATGAATTATGCGTGAATACAAAGATGATAGGTTCTAAAATGAATGGGGATGTATTAGATGTGATGCCCCTAAATGTACATGATTACAGAGGCTAACCGATGACCACTGAATGATGAATTTCCTCCATCTAACACATGTGATGGTGAAAACGTATGACTATGCTCTAACAGTGGTGGTATAGTAGACAAATGTTGTGCTGGTGAATGAATTCTATGCACATGTGATGGATGAATGTATGATGAAGGTCGTGGCATCACAAAATGTGTCGGTGATGGAGATCTACATGATGTTGAATGTGAAGATGATGAAGACCCGCGTGGAATAAACCAAGGTGGTGACCTATGTCAATATGCAGTAACTATCATAGGAATGGGCCTATACCTATGTGTAGGACTAGTGGAATGATGTAATCATGTAGAAAATGCTTGAGTAGGTGAGCTAGGAGTAGATTATGCTTTGAGAAACATAGAATGTGATGTGCTAGAAGAAGTAGATGATGTGCTAGCTATTGTGTGAGGAGACAACGACCATGGAGTAGATGGATGGATGTTGTCAATAGAAATGAATTGTTTTTTTGTGAATAATTTTGAGTCCCAAATGATTCATAGAAATAATGGATTCAAAGTGATAAATCCAATTAAGACCAAGAAGCATGTCACAGTTGTCAACTATGTTTCCAACGAGGAAAGGCGAAAGTAGTATAAGAGGACCAACTGTAACATGAATTTTGAAAATGTCTAAGGGTTTGTTGAAAGGGTACTCAATTTTCGATGAAGGATAGCCAATAGACTTGAGAAGTGAAATAGAGCATGCACTAACGGGCCATGATGGGTCAACCTTAGTGTTGGTAACAGAGGTCAAGCCAATAGATGTATTGATATGTAAATGATTAGATGAGAAATTTACATGATAATCAACGTCGGAGAAATAAATGATTGGTGGTGCAGCGTCAGTGTTTGCAACTAAGAAATCCAAAGCTTGTGATGCAAAGAAGAGACATTGTGTGTGAGATATAATTAGTGGATGAATTGGTCATTTTTGTGTTATGTTTCGGTAATGGGTTATTAAAGATATTGAGTTTATGATTGTTATTAATAGTTGTAGATGGTGGGGATTTCGAAAGCTCAATTTGACCATTGTCAAAAAAATCTTGAATGAGATGTCGTAGTCTGAAACAACGATCAGTGGTGTGTCTAATGCATTGATGATAATCACAATAAGAGTGTTCATTAAAATTACAACCTTTTGGCTGAGATGGATCTATTTGAAGAGGAGATGGTAATGTAATAAGATTATTGTCAATTAGTTGTGGTAGCGAACAACAGAGGTACATTAATCTTAGTAAAAGGACATCGGTATGGTTGTGGTTGAAGTTCCTTATGAGTAGATACTTCATTTACAGTAGTTTTTTGTTTGTATGTTTAGTTGTGGTAGGTTTAAATGTTGTCTTACCCTAAAAACATGTGGATGATGATGCTTTCTCTTGATACTTAAGTTTTCCTATTTTCAAAAGTTTAGTCTCACGAAGCTTGAGAGTTTGAAAAAGTTGATCAAACGAAGGAGAGGTCTCAAAGAGAACACTCTCTTGAAGAGGTGGCAAGAGACTCTGAATGAATAAGTCCTGAAGCTCAGAATCCACAAGTACATTAGACATCTTAGCTAAATTATTTTTGTATCACAAGACAATCGGATAAGTGTTCTTCTGGACCCTTACTTGAGTGTGAAAGTTGAGCATAGGATATCTTAGAGCTAATGTTAATAGATAAATGTGTGAGAAAGGCATCGATCAGATGCATGAAAGAGACTACCAAATGTACGGGTAGGTCATAGAACCAACACATCACATAGTCTTATAAACTACGAGGGAAAAGCTTAGCTAGTATAGTGTGATTGTCTGCATAGTCAAGGCATGCTACATGAAATGCTTGGAGATGTTCTTGTGGGTCCCCATGGCCTTTAAAGATAGGTAGCTTAGGAGAGATGAAATTAGGTGGCAATGGATAGGTCGATATGGTAGGCATGAAAGGAGTATGAAACAATACTGTAGAGTCTAAAGATGGTGTTGCACGTGAGGTAGCTAGTTGAAGCTAAAGAATTTGTGGGTTTGCAAGTCCTAATATAAAGAGGTCAAATCTAGAGAATTCGAAGAAGAACCAAGGTGCAGATGAGGAGTACCAGGGTGAATGGTGGGAGCGCGTGGTTATAATAATGGGAGGTAGAAACATAGGTAGGCAGAGTAGAGACCATGGGAGAAGAAGAAACAACTACAAAATTGGAAGCATTATGAGCTCTCTTAGCAGCGATTATTAGATCATGCAAGACATGAGGGAGATGAGTAGGGTTTTCACACAACATATTGAAAAATTTAGTAATAGCATTAAGTTGATCTTGGTCAACATTGGTATCTTCATCGTAGGACTTCTCACTATCATTTGTTTCTATCTCATGGAGATGAACATGATGGGAATGATCTAGAGGGTTATCACCATAGATGTAGTTGTATCATCCATTGACCTAGAAGTATGATGCTTAGATGAAGGGAGCTCACAATATTGGAGAGATCCAAAATGACCGCTACGGGTAATGGGCATAAAATAAAAGAAAGATGAAGTAATCCCTAGAATGATAATCGGTGGAGATCAGCTTCACCAAATGATTAATTAAAAATAGAAAATATCTGTAGTTAATATAATCTAGAATGACATGTAAATGTAGCAAATAAATGTAGTAAATGACGATGGAAAATGACCCAAGCAACTATGAAAATGAAAATTCTAAACCCTAGAGTAATAAGAGAGTTAGAATTAGCTCGGATGATTAGAGAAGCTTGTTGGGTGTGTCACAAAAATGACCGAAGGAACAAGAAATCCAGAACGATTATGCATAGGTCCCGAAAGGGATGGGTCTCAGTTGTTTAGCTGGACTAGAGCACTTGGAGAGGGACCGGGGTGCCTACGAGTGCTCTAATCTATAGAATGGATGCCCCTGGTCTATGTAAAAATTCCATAATTGAGTTTCACAATCCCGAAAGTGGTCTCAAAACCCTCGTAATGTATCACATCATATTCGTTTCACCGCACTAGGTGTCATTGATAATCCCATATGTATAGAAGACTTGTAAAAGACCAAAGAGGAGTATCAAAATACTAAAAATAAGAATGCAAATGTATGGGTCAAACTGACCTCAGCTACCTTAACAAAGGGGCTTACTAACTAATTGTTGCACTACATTTTAGACCCAAATGTAGTTTGTGTGTGTGTGTGTGTGTGTTTTTGTGCATCATGTTCCCTAGGTTCTCTTGTTCCAATCGCACTTTGTGAAGTAGCAAGAAATAAATAGATGTAGAAAATGTAATAGAATGTGTGTAAATAATAGAATAGAATCCCTCCCCCTATGCTTGTGTGATGCAGATGAACCAACCTTGTCCTTGTGATGGAGCTAATGGATGTAAATGATCTCCAAATGGATGCAACTCTAGGTGGATGATAGTAGTGACTAGTGCTTGGTCCCTCATTATGGTCTCATAACTTTATATTTATAGGGTTCTCTTGATCTAATTTCGTAATTAACCCCAAAATGGCTGACCACCAAAAAGATAAAGATCTCAAACAGCTAGAAAGATCCCAAAAGTGGTGGGAAATTTCAAAAGGATTGGGGTGCCCCTGATGGGACTAGGGCACCCATGGGCACCCCATTCAAAGCTAAAATGACAGAGGATGATAAAAACTGACTAGGCATGTGGGTGCAAGAGGTTGGAAATGAAGAAAGGAAATAAAATAAGATGGCCAATACGGGGGGTTGATTAGTACTTTCTTCACTCAAAACCTTCTAAATAGTAGTATGAGACTCGAGACTAAATAATGTCTAAAGTGCATGATTTTGTGTCTACAAGCACAAAGTTATATTAATCTAAGTGTTTTTAATGGCATCCTCTTAAGGGATATCTATGGTTTTTTATTTTCTACTCATTGATTGTTATATAATCTTGCAAATATCTATACATCTAGATAAGATAGTTGTGAAGGATTACAAATCTATCATGGAATTTGAAATGTTTGAAATTTTATGTGCAACTCTTTACATTTTAACAAATGGATCCTTTAATTTTTATATTTGCAATGGGTTGACATGTGCTCATATGTTGGGAGCTTTAGAAGTACCACCTGGCATGGGTCAACATGGCGTGTTGTGACCACGTGGATGTTATTTGTTTTTTTATCGAGGGAATTGGTTTTGTAATAAGTTTGTATTTGTTTTATGGTTGATCAATTTTGTACATAGGTTTTTTTATCGTGTTGGTATAGTGTTGTGTATGTTGTAAACTACATTGATATAGACATGTGTTGAATAGCTTACCTAGATTAATTATCATAATATGACCAATGGGGTGTTTCCCTACACCCCACAAGTTTGTTTCTATGTGCCCCACAAAGGTGTTTCCCTCAACTCAGTAAGGAGTTAATGAGAACCTCTTACATTAAAGGGGCTCACCTCATTTTAATTGAAGGGAGTAATGTCATCTTTTAGGTTGATGCTATCATTATATAGAATGTGCATGGTGTGAGGACTAAAAAGTGGTGCTCAAAGCATAAAGCTGCAAAAATTAATTAGGAAATCAAGGTGAGAGCAAGAATCAATAGGATTGGGATCATACCAATAGTTTCCTTTGACTCTAATGCAAGCACCTTTCGTGAGGTGGATTTCTTTTTGGAAATTTTGACAATTTTTCTTGGAATTTGACGTGACTAGATTATGATGAACATGATTTTTATGTATTTTTGGATTGAAATTTAGACAATAAATTATCCTAATAAGAGGAATTGTAGGCTAATCATTGAACCAACCTATAGGTTTATTCAAATAAAATGTGTAGTTAGGAAGTAAAAATGTTTTAGTATTAATTTTTGAAGAATTAACACACAATATCAAAAACCTACATTCATAATATAATTAAAAGATATAATTTCTTTTTAACTCCAAATTTGTGTCATTTATCTTATACTAATATTTAGAAAACTAAAATTGATTATATGCCATAGCTTTTCATTAACCATAGATAAAAATCACAACCATGTTGGAAGTTTTCCAACAAAATCAAACAAGACAATGTTTACAATCTCTCTCTAATATGTTTTTTTACCTCAATGATTTAGTAAAATTGAAGTTTATTTCTTTTTCTTGGTAATGGATAGGCCTTATTTATTTTTGGAGACTCATCAAATAATTTTTGGGGCACCCATTCAGGAATACTCCAAAAATATCAATGCACTATCTAGTCCCACGTGTTATTTGTTTGATTAAAGAAATATTACACTTGGAATGTTCGCAATCTTGCTTGAAAAAACTTATATTAAATCAATGCATTTATACCTACAAGTTGATATATACGAGCTAAATTTTATAGAGTAAATATTTGTTACTAGGGTTTCCATAAGATATTTAGATTAGCATTGGTGATTAAATATGGAAGAAATAATTGTACTGCAAGTGGATGCTATTAAGATGAAAATCATTTTTTTGTGGGACACATGGAGAAGGATTATCAAAAGATTTCTTGATAAATTGCTTTGAGAAGAGGTAGAAAGGCCACATGGTGGAAAGAATCATATTTATTTCATCAACTAGTTAAGTTTATCAAATAACCTAAGATTACTCCCTATGAGAACTATTGGTTCGTCAAACATGCACCGTGTCTCGGATCTAGAAGAGTCGAGTCGTTGAGTCAACAATGGGACTGTCTCTAAGTGTGGGACCTTGTGTGCATGAGACAAACCTCCAAAGAAGGTCAGTTCCTCTACTTATTTCTAATGCTTCGATACTCCTAATGTGGAAAGGTAAATCTAAGCTAACAATGCCAAGGGACCAGGGATAAAAGGATAACAAAAAGGAAAACTAAACTAAGGGAGGCGATAACACCAGAAAAATTGGGATGAACATTATTTGTTCTGAGTGAAAATGAAGGAGAAATCATGAAGAGAGGATAGGCGAGACGCATCACATTCTAAAATGCATTAACATGATCAATTTCATGAGACATAACTAGCAAATGGAGCCACAAGGAATTTAAAATGACACATCAAGCACACAATGCAAAGACAAGGCAAGAAATAAGAATATAGACACGTTAAGGTAGATAATAGCAAAAAATATTGCTTTTATTACTTCAAGGTATGCATAGTCAATTACAATGGCGTCTGAAGGCTGATATCCTCTTGCAAAACAAGATCTAGAGGTTTGTGACTAAAAATGTAAAGATACAAAGTCCTTATCAAATGCTAGAGGATCAAAATGTCCAACCCCTTACAATGAGCTAAGATCTTACATTTATAGATGAATAATGAGAGGAGAGGAATAGAAGGAGGGAAAACTCAAATTTGAAACATAACCACCAACAGTAAGCATTGAATGCCTATAAATCCACCTATATATCTATAAAATACACTTCCCCATTTCTCTTTGGCATGTAGGAGAAGAAAGGAGGTGAGATCTATATCGATGGGGTGGTTAGAGCAATCAAATCTTCTCATTAATGGTTTGAAATACATTTTCTATATTCTCACCTTCCAAATCCCACGAAATTTGAATTTGAATAGTCTAGCATGTATCCTACATTAGCAGCTTTTTCAAAAATTCCAAGCGCGTAAGGAACCGAGCACCGCAATGATAGAAGTTATGACTTGTCGGAAGATCCGCAATGCAAAATGGGTATGCAAGACACATGGCACGTGCTAATTGACTGAAAGATCAGCCAACTCACATCTAAATTTTCATTTCTCGCCATGTGTCACCTAGCATTTTTTTTCAAAGATTTGGCACCTGTTGGCGTGCTTTGATTGGTTACGTTTAGCACACTCAAACTTTTCGGATGATGACATGGCACAGGATGGCGCAAAAGAAGGTGCAAAGGAAGGTGCGTGGAAGAATGAGGCATGGAAGGAAAATAGAGGGAAGGAATGCAAAAAGGAAATGCATGCGGCAGAAATGGGAAAAATACCCAAGGGAGGAACATATGGTCAAGGCGCAACTATTACAAGGTAATGTGTGAATAAGGAAGAAAGGTGCATGAGGAAGCCAAGGACTTGGCTGATTTGGAGAGCAAGTCTAGGGTGCGTGTGCAGGGTGCATGCAATGTTGGGAAGAAGATGAGTACACCGAGGGTGCACACGAGGGGAAAATGGAACAAAGAGGAAAAGGAAAAGAAAAGGTGAAGGAAAGGAGGAGCATGTAAGGGCGCGCGAGAAATATTCAACCAAGGGAATGTGCCAAAGGACTTGGCTGATTTGGAGATCAATTATAGGGCGGGCATGCGGGGTGCATGCAATGTTGGGAAGAAGGTGAGTACATAAAGGGTACACATGAGGGGAAATTTTAACAAAGAGGAAAAGGAAAATAAAATGGAAAGGAAAGAAGGAGCACGCAAGGTCGCATGAGAAATTTGCAACCAAGGGAATGTGCCAAAGGAGAAAATGAGGTGTGTGCAAGCTACAATGTAGATCCTTAGTGCTAGAATGGAATGTAAGTTGTCCAAATAACTAGGAGAGTTATTTTGGATAACAATTTTGACAACTTTTGGGGCCATATTCCTGTTATATGAAAGAGATCAGTAACCTAGAGTGTCCATTGGGCATGGAGTATGCTATGTAATCATAAATCTATGATCCGGGATCCTGAAGAACTTCCCTTGAAGTCACTTTGAAATATGTTCGATCTTTTGCAAAACTATTTACAACTTATGGAAAATGATGACCTGCATCCTAGAAGCAACAAAAGAGTACATCCAAGAAGCACACAGGAGAGAAGAACTATATATAAACAAAACAATGTGCACACAGTGCACTTGGAGGAATAAAACTACTCTAATATATAAAAAATAATGCAGCAAGATTAATGGAAGGGTTTGAGATATATCCCATTGACTGGATTTGTATCTTTCCTTCATCGGGGTGAGTCATCTTGAAAGAGTTCACCTCCTTGCAGTAACTGATAATGTATGGACCACTCCAAAGTGCATCAAACTTTGAATGGTGCCCTGTATTAGCTCTATCAAACCACTTCTTCATCGATTGATGATGTTGTTCTAGCTTGATCATGGTAGAATTTTTGAGTTCTTCAAGTTCAAATAGCTCTTTCATTTTTATTTCTCTCCGGTCCACACCTTTGAATTCTAGTTGTTGGGAAAGTGATAATGAATTCAACTCAAGTTTCAAAGGAAGTGTAGCCTCTTTTCCATAGACAAGCTTATAAGGAAAATTTCCTATTTCCTTCTTCACTATGATTATGTCTGCCCTTGAGCATGTGTGAGACCTTCGTATGCCATTGTATTTGACTAATGTTAATTGTTTGTTTCATGATCTTGATCAGGTTCTTGTTTGTAGATTATACCAGACCATTTCCTTGAGGGTAATAGTTGGAGGAAGTCTTCAATTATATACCAAGACTAAGAGCCCAATCAATTATTTTAGTACCAAGGAAGGCTTTTGCATTGTCTGAAATTATTTTTTGAGGAATGTCAAACCTTCTTATAATACCTTCGAGAAAGTCAAGGATGACTGAATCGGTTGATTCCCTAAGTGCGATAGCTTATTTCCATCTGGTGAAGTAGTCAGTAACTGTTAGCACCCATTTGTGGCTAGAACTTGAAGGAGGATTGATCATTCATATGAAGTCAATACCCCATTGCACAAAAGGTTGATCTGTTTGGTTTGGTCAGAGGGGAAGCATTGCTAATATTTTCTTACCCGCAAAGAAAGTGTATTCTCTGCATTTTGTGACCCACTTGTGCGCATCCATGAATAGGGTAGGCCAAAAGAGTCTTAGCATTATGATCTTTATTGTTATAATCATAGCAGAGAAGTTTCCACTAGAGAATACATCATGAAATTGCGCTAACACTTTTTCATTCTACACGTTGTCAATACACCTTAGCAATATGCCATCAAAATTCCTTTTGAAGAGAAGGTCATTAATCGAACATAAGGAATTGACTGCAACCTCATATCTCTTCTCTTTGATTTGTTTAGATCAAGAGGGTATGTGCCCTCGAAAGGAATGTGATCATTCCCTTCATCTAGTCACACGCGCTAGGGGTGTCACTCTATTTAGGTTCTCGCGCGGGGATATTTTCATCTAGGAAAAATGAAAACTCAAGTTTACTCTATGCATCCTCACCAAGCTTCTTACAAAGTGCACTACCTCTAACCATCTTTTTGGATTTGATAGTCACATCATACTCCATGATTTTTGTCACCCATCACACTCTCTTCTCGATGATCTTTGTTTCCATGATGAAGTCTCTCACACTTTTACGTGAAATTATCACCTTGATGTGGTTTGTGGAGAGCATGCTTTTGAACTTCTTGAGCGTGCATATGATGGCATAGACATTTTTTTCTGTGTGATTGTATTTCAGATCATAATCCTTCAATGTCTAACTAAAGAAATCCATTGTTTGTTCTAGTCCTTATTCCTTTTCTTGTGTTAAAATAGCGAAACACTTGCATCAGTGCCATAAGCATAAAGGATTAAATATTTTGAGTAATCTGGGTTCATAACTATTGGTGCGTAAGTAGTTTCTTACTTGATCTTGTTAAAGCTCTCCTTTCCTTTTGTTGTCCACCTAAAGGTTGTATCTTTATTGAGCATGAGGGTGATGGGCCTTACCAGTCCTACAAATTTAGGAATGAAATGCCTAACAAAGTTGATTTTTCCGAGGAAGGACTATAAGGCTTTATTGTGTGTTAGTAGGGAGAGAGCTAGGATGGCTGAGATGCACTTGGGATTGATTACAATGCCATCCTTTAAAACAACATGGGTTAAAAGCTTTTCCTATGCCACTGCAAAATTGCACTTCTTGGGGTTAAGAGATACCCCAAACTTTCTACACCTCTTAAAGACTTTCTCAAGATGTGATGTCATCACCAATCCGGCACTATAATAATTCTTCACCGGGAACTCCTCGTGCTATGATTATTTACTAATGCATAGCCTTTAGTTTGGTGGATGTAATCTGGAAACAAAACAACAACATAACACAAGACGGAATGATGACAAATCTGAAATATCAAAGTAAATTATAATATTAACATGAAATTGTTACAATCTCACCCATGAGGTACTTCAAGTGTTATTTACTACACTTTCCTTTCACCAAGACTATGGGAGAAACTTTACAATTACACCTCTTAATGGCTTCTTCAACACACCTTTAAATTGATGGCTTCCTTTGCACACTTCCTACAATATTTCTCACTACTTCCTTTTATGCTAAATGAGGGGGGTGGCCTCTCTATTTATAGAACTTCCAGGCTTATCCATCTTATCTCTAAGATAGGATAAGAAATCCACTCTGATGAATCATATTCCATACCTTAACTCTTATCTATACATGTAAGCTTATCTTTTAAGATAAGATAAATCTTATCATTTTATATGGGTTCCACATTTTTAGACTTTTTTACAAATAAAATACACAAAATATTTATGACCTCACTCCTTGTCCTTATTACCAATATAATATTTCTAATTCCTAATCATGTAGACCCTACTTCTCTAATTACCCAAACTTTGACATTTTAACATTACCGGACCACTTACGACAAATATTTACTTTTTACAACATTCCTATTGTACTTTGACTGTTACCATACTCCACATTATTGGCGGCACCGTATTGACGGTGCCGTTATCTTCTATCAAACGCTACTACTAATTATACTTAACAACATCCTATTCCTAATACATACATTAATGAAATAGAAATTATGGAGGAAAATTTTAGTGTCGACATCTTCCCCCTTCCTAGCTTCTACTCCGTCCTCGGAGTAGACTCTTCTGGTGCTTGGAAAATCTTCAACTTGTCATGGTTGACCCATTTTGTAATGGGAGTGCCATCCAATTCCTCCAGTCGGTACGTACCATTTTCATGCACAGCTGCTATTTTGTAGGGCCCCATCCATTTTGGAAGAAATTTTCTGTCTTCTTTTTTTGTATCTAGAATCGTATACTAGAACCAAGTCATTCACATGAAATGGAGACCACCGGATCTTTTGATCAAAGTATTCCCTCTTGCTTCATTTTCTTCTTATAGCTTGTATCCTTAGCTATTTCCCTCATTTCCTCTAGCAAATGAAGATGTACCAACCTTTCTTTATCTTGAATCACTTTCATCCATTCTTTCATTTTCCATTACTCTACGACCGTGGGAATATCAAACTCAATAGGAAGAACTGGATTAATGCCATAAGCCAACTGAAATGGGGAGTATCCTGTTACTGAATTTGATGTTGCCCTATATGCCCACAATGCTGCATGAATCCTTTTATCCCATTTATGTACTGCAAAAGGCTGCATCTTTACTAGAATTTGACACAACACAAAATTTGTTCATTCCACCTGTCCATTTGTGCTTGGCTTGTATGTTGTTGCCTTCCTGTGCTTAATAGAAAATTTATTGACTAGGGCTTCTACCACCTCATTAATGAAGTGGCTTCCTTGATCTGTTACAATTTCTAATGGACAACCAAATCTGGTGACAATGTGTTCATATATGAACCTTGCCACCTCATCCATGGAAGTTGTTTTCAATGGCCTAGCTTCAACCCACTTGGTTAAATAATCTATGGCAACTACAATATACTTATTTTGGCGTGAGGTAGTTGGAAGTGAACCTACAATGTCTATTCCCCACTTTTCAAAGGTACCAAGTGGAAGAATAGGGCATAATGGAGCTGATGAAGTCTTACGGTTACCATGTGTTTAACAAATATCACATGTCTTACAATAATTATAACAATCTTTAAAAAGAGTGGGCCAGTGATAACCTGCATCCAAGATCCTTCTTGCTGTAAGTTGTCCAGAGAAGTGCCCTCCACATGTACCATTGTGGAATTATTCTAGCAGTTCCTTCCCTTGATCACGTCCAACTGCCCTCTTGTACTGTCCATCAGGTCCTATTCGAAATAATACTCCATGCAGAATAGAATATGGACGACTGGCTTGAGTAATCTTTCTCTTAGTCTTTGCATTGGCACCATCAGGAAACTTGAATTCATTCAGATAATTCCAAATATCTATGTATTCACTAGGGATTGTGTCAAGGGATAACAATGCTGCATCGGGAAATCATCATCATCACAAGATGATCCTAAACCATCATAGGCTCGAGAGAGTGCATCTGCATTGACATGCTTCTTTCCTAGCCTATCTATAATATCAAATTCAAATTCTTGTAGCAAAATTATCCATCTTGCTATCCTCCCTGATGGGTTAGGCTTATTTACAATATATTTTAGAGCCTGATGATCTGTTACAACTAGAAATTTTTTCCCTAGCAAGTAATTTCTAAACTTCTTTATAGCAAAAATGATAGCCAGAGCCTCTTTTTCAGTTACAGTATAATTTACCTCAGCACTGCTCATTTTTCTGCTCCCAAAGTAAATTGGATGTTCATTCCCATTTTCATCCTTTTGGCTCAAAGTACTTCCTAGTGCTGCATCTGAGGCATCAGTGTACACAATGAATGGCTTGCTCCAATCTGGATTCTTCAAAACAGTGAAGACACCAAGGCTTCCTTCAGTTGTCCAAAAGCTTCATGCGCCTTATTTCCTGGTTCATAAGTAACATCTTTCTTCAAGAACTGGGTTAGTGGTCATGTCAATCTTTGATAAATTCTTGATGAACCTTCTATAGTAACCCACATGGCCTAAAAATGATCTCAACTTACTTCTATTCATAGGAAATGGTAAATCTTTGATTTTTGAAACTTTATCAGGATCAGTACCAATACCATCTCTGGATACAACATGCCCTAACAAAACTCCTTTAGAACATCCAAAGACACACTTTGTAGGGTTTAGTGAGGCTTGTGCTTCATCTAACCTTTGAAATGTTGTCTCCATCTAGTGCAGGTGGTCCAACTTGCTCCCATAGATGCAAAAATCATCCAGAAATACTCTAATGAAGGTCCCAATGTAGGGTTTGAACACCCTATTCATCAAACACTGGAATGTTGCTGGAGCATTACACAACCCAAAAGGCATAACTCTATAAGCAAACATTCCCCAAGGAGTGGTGAACGTGGTCTTCAGCTGATCTTTCTCTGCTATACGAACTTGGTTGTAGCCGCTATATCCATCAACAAAACTATAGCACTCTTGGCCAACAACTTCGTCCAAGATCTGATCTGAAAATGGAAGAGGGTAATGATCGTTCTTTGTTGCCTTATTGAGCTTCCTGTAATCAACACAAATGCATAGCTTCCCATTATTTTTTATTGAGATCACAATGGGAGAAACCCATTCTGAATTCTCCATAGCAAATATGAATCCTGCATCAAGCAACTTATCTATTTCTTCTTTTACAGTCTTGGAAAAATTAGGATTCATTCTATATGGCATTTGCTTTATGGGCTTAGCACTATCTACCAGCTCAATAGAATATTCTACCCAACTTACTTGACGGAGTTCCTTGTAATCAAAAGTGAATATGTGTATGTACCTTCGAAAGAGTTGGAGGTAGGATTCCTTCTCACTCTCCATCACAACGCATCACCAATCTTTATTTGTTGGAGACGATCCTCAACTTCTTCGATTAATTTTATGGGGTCATGAGTTGGTGTGACTGGAAGGATATCCATGACCGAAACATCAACCTCACTTTCTTCATCTTCAATGTCCACTTCACTGGTACTAGAGTAATCAGAGGATGTCCAATCATCAGTTTCATCACTTGAATCGACAGGTTCTGCCTTATGATGCCGAGGGATCACGTTTATTTTCACCCTCTCTCTACCATGTCCAAGTGTCATGAAGCCTTCATTCCAGTAGTTTCTTGCATGAACTCTCCTTAGCCATGGTCTTCCCAACAACATTGGGTACACAACAGTACCATTTTTCATCACCTGAAAGTCTACCACACATACAACACCCATAACATGATATTGCCACATTTGAAACTACACCTTCTGGTTTAGTTTTTCCTTTATTTAATGACCTTAACATAAGTGTTGAAGGGCGATCAATTTTAAACCCAACATATTCATTACAGACTCGGTCATTACATTAACTACAACACCTCCATCAACTAAGACATCATGAATTGAAATACCATTACATAATACCTCAGCTTGTGGAGCATAGGGATCTGCCTCTGCCTCCAAAATAGGGACCTCAACCTCCTTCCTTCATCGAGCATTGAGTCCACTTTGTAACTCCCGCCTCTTCTTAGAAGACATAGCCAAGAGTTGACCATATGTAATATTTGCAGGCCTTTTGGACAGATCTTCCAAGATGGAGTATGGTCCTTGCCCCTGTGAAATCAGAAAATTCTGCACACCCAACTTTCTTCTCCTATGTTTCTTACTAGTTTCTCCTTTCATCTTCTTAGGATCATTTCCATCTTGATTATCTTTTTCTTTCTTTCTTTTTGTTACAAACACATCTACTTCATTATTTCTGCTCTTATCTACTACATCAAAAGAATTCACAAGTTCTTTTCCTTTATCATTATCTCCTTTACCATATGTAGAAGCTCTATCTGACAATTATACTTATAATGACCCTTTTATAACAACCATAACATACAACTTCAAAAAAATTCTTTTGGACCTCTATCTCCTCCCTGAGAACTAAATTATTTTCCTTGAAGAAGATTAATAGTTAACTGACCCATCTTTTTGAGCAGATCTTCATACTCAGTAGATGTACTAGGAGAAATATTTGTGCTCACCGGGAGTGGTTGTGGATTCTGGACCAAAGGTGCTGGTGTAGGCTCTACTTTAGCAACAATTTCTTTGGGCTCCTCTTCCATGCTTTCTTCTTTCCTTCTTGCAATCTCCTTTGCTTGTTCAATGGTAGTTGGGTGGTCATACTTCACTCGTTGTCTGATCTCTGGCTTCATCCCAAGAATGAAGTGCTTACAGAGGAGATTATCCACGCCATTCATCAACCCATCCGCTAATCCTTCCTTCTCGGATCTGGGCATCGAGCTTCCTCCTTAGCTATAGAACACGAGCATGATAATCCCTTATCTTCTCCTTCTCTCCTTGGGATAGCTTTGTGATCTCGATCATGAGATCTGCATATTTCAGTTGTTCACCAAATTCTTCAAGAAAACTTTCAGTTAATAAATCCCATGAATTTTTCATATTATCACCTAGTGTTTCAAACCACCTAAGTGCTTTGAACCATCCAAAAAGGTAGGAAAAATTCAGTCCACATGATCCACACTCTGCTTTGAGAATATGGTGGTATCATCAAGGTAAACCAAGATGAACTTGTTGGTGTATCCTTTGAAGTTAATGTCCATGGCATGCTAGAATGTTGCACATGTGTTTGACAGACCAAAGGGCATATTTTGATATGCATATGTTCCCCACTTGGTCATAAACGTTGTTTTGAATTGATCCTCTTCCTTGACCAGGATATGATTAAAGCCAAAATACCCATCCAACACTAAAAATCTCTGTGTGCTAGCCACATTCTATAAAATCTTCTCAATCGAAGGAAAAGGATAATGATCCTTGAGGGATTCCTTATTCAGATCTCTAAAATCAATGTAAAGCCTAATCTCACCATTCTTCTTGTGCACTGGAACAAGATTCACAACCCGTAGAGTATTTAATAGGAAAATTTATCTTTTCCTCAATTATTTTAGACAAATCTTTCCTCATGAGGGGATCTATCTTCGGATTGACTAGCCATTCCTTTTGTCTGGCAGGCTTGATACCAAGATCAAGGTCAATGGAGTGTTGAGCAACACTTGGATCAAATCCTCTTAGGTATTTATACTCCCATGAAAATATGTCATTGTATTGCTGAAAAAGAGATATGAAGGCCTGTTTTTCATCATGCGTGTAACATTTACTAATAAGTAACTCCTTGCCACATGTAATAGTGTCTAGGGATCAGTCTTCGTATGTTTCCCGCATATTCTTTTCTTCACCCTTAAACTCATCATCAAGGCTAAATATTTTCTCTAAGGTGACCAGCCCTTTAGGCAACTTGTTTGTCTTGAGTTGTATTATTTTTTCACCATAGATGTCATGTAAGTCAGCTTGCATGCTTGATGAGAACTCAGCTTCATTCTAAATGAACTCGATGATCTACGTATCACCATCAAACACTTGTCACTTGGTGTTGTTATCTAGAAGGGATGGCCCGATCACCATCTTGACGTCTTCGCGTGTTCCCTTTGAAAAATTCCTCGGCTAGGGAGAATTGAAAACCAAACGCATCCATCTAGTCCACTTCCTTGTAAATTTTCCAGCACCACTGCAAGTTGAGAGCATCAAATCTTTTAAGGAGGTCCCAAAATCTACGTTTATAAGTTTTAAATAGCTTATTCTTTGTCGTGCACTTGTTTGTGACATGGGGATAACTAGTTGTGTCTCCCAAAGATCTACAAAACCTTAATCCCTTTCTTCTCAAAAATGAGAAGGTCATGCACTAATGCTTCATACTCTGCTACATTATTGGAGCATGTGAACTATAACTTTGTGTGTGAAGAAGAATTTCTCATCCTTAGCAAAGATGAGAACAACTCCTACGTCTGTGCCATTTCTTCTTCAAGATCCATCAAAGTATAACTTCCATAGACCAAGATTTTTTTGTTTTGTTTGAGCACACGCGGTATATGAGAGCTTTAATCTCTTCAAAGCATATGGATCAAATTTATGGTGCCTTTCCACCCACTCATCTAGCACTAAATCAGGTATAGGGGTAGAACAAGGTACTCTTCAGAAACTGAAACTTTCTCCTCTTGGATTAGGTAATTGGCTTAAAGAGGAGATAGGTCATATGACTCAACATGATAGGAAAATATTATCTCATCATTTATAGCAAACCGGTACTGTACCTTGTCTTGAGTAACATATGGGACCAATCAGAAGACAAGTAACCACCCACCTTGGTGGTAAATTCTCTTGACAGATATAGGGAAAACAAAGGAGGTAGGTCAATGATTGACACATCCTGAGTTATTATGAGGCTTATACATGCATGAAGGGTTAACTCAAGATCCTTGATGACTCCTAAGGTTGTAACAATTGAGCCATCAAGTTGCAAGAATCCTTTGGACAAAGGGTTGTACTTCAGACCTAGGACATCAAATATTTTCTTTGGCATGACAGAAGTACTTGTGCCTAAGTCAATTATGCAATTATGCACAAGGTGTTTACCTATGATCAAGGACATATAGAAGGGTGGGGTTTTAGCAACATTACTTACTTGCTTCTCCTCTGTTGGAAAGATATTGACAAAAACACATGGCTTTTGGATAACTTGATCAACGCACGGAAGTTGGGCGAGCTTCATGTAATAGGTCACATTGAGATTGGATAGTCAAGGTGTCCCACATTGTTAAATTCACATTATTATTCCTCATCTGGTCTACAATTTTGAATGGGAGGCCAATGGATTTTTCCATTTGAGGCACAACAACATCTTTCTTTGATTGTTCAGGTGCAGGGGTAGGAGCCTTAGCTAGAACAAAGGCTTGAACTACGAAGGATGGGTGTGCGTTGCTTTAGGAGGAGTATAGAGTGGAACCTTATGCACAAGAACTTTTGCACCTTTACTACTAGATGCCTTAGCTACATCCTTCTACTTTTGAGGATCAACCAGTGTTTCCGGAATTGGAACTTACGCACCAAAATTGAGCATCCTCTTCTTGTACCTTGGGTTGTCAATAATTTGGGCACGTGGTTTGTTTGTGTCATTTGTAGCTTGATTGATTACACAAAAGTCTTTAGCACCAAAGAAGATCAAATTTTATTCAGGAGGAACTTTTGGCCTTTCTTGGTTTTCAAGCTCGCTTGCACTTATGGAAGGTTCATAGTTAGAAGCATTTTGGATCATGTAGGCTTGAGCACATGCAGATTTGGTGTAGTGATATTAACTTTGTAACACAAGATAAGCACCATTTAGACTCTTACACAATATTTTTTTGAACAAGGAAAAGTGTTTGACTTGTGTTGGGTGTTGGAAGAGGTTGAGCTAGAGGAACAACTTGAGAGGTAAAGTGTGCATTAACATGTCATCTATCATTTTGCTAGTTCTACGCGTTTCTCTAGTTTTCATATTGATTACGCCAAGGATGATTACTTTGGATTTGCACTTGCTGATTTTCCAGTGATATGACCTTATTGGACAAGTTTCTAATCATGGTCTTCAATTCTTCATCTTCCTTCTGCTGCGTAGAAGAATATGATGTGGATGCAATTGGTTGTGTTCTTTGTATTGGAACAGTAGCAATGGAAGGTTGGGGCATAGGAGACATTTCTAGGAATAAGGGTGCGGGTGGTCTAAGAGCTAGCTTTCCCACCTGGATGAGACTGTTTTCTACCCATATTGTAATAGGTAACTTTCTTCCGCCCATGGATTGAATCATGACTAAGATGTCACTATTCAAAGCCCTTAGATAATAGAGGAAAGCATGTTGGGTTTTAGGCCTTACCACTTGAGGAATTTTGTCCCAAGTCTTTTGGAATCTAATGTTGAAATCAGTCATCTGCTCGTTAGGTGCCCTCTTCATTGTAGTCAATTTCTCAACCAAAGATAGGTGATATGACTTGCCCTCAAATTAGTTGCATAGAGTTGTTCCAAGCTCATCCTAGGTGGCAATGAATGTAGGTCTCGAACCTCGGTACCACTGGTACACTTTTCCTTTGAATGAGGTTGTAAGGATCCTAACTGCTACGTCATCATGCATGATCAGATAGACATAACATACATTTTCTATATCTTGAATATGCTCAACATGGGTGACTTGATTTTCTCCAGTGAAGTATGAAATGCTCTTGAGCGTGGTTGTTAGAATATCATGTTATGCATTGAGATTGAGTTGGCTTCCACCAATGAAGCTAGCAAAGTTCCTTGGAGAAGGAGTTGGTTGAAGTGTCATGGTAGGGCATGCAGGTCTCTTTTGAGGAGTGAAATGGGCATGGTGCGTTGGAGATGGGGATATGCGTGTGATTGTTCTAATTCAGACTATCCTCAAGGATAGTTTGAGGTACTTGAAATAATTTTTAGTTATTGCGCTTTGTCTTGTGTGCACTCTTCTCCTAAAAAAGCACTCAGGATGCTAAAAAATAGAAGATCTAAAGTGTTGGGAGTCACTAGATGTTTTGAAACAAACCTCCAAAGGATGGAAATCACTAAGTCACAAACCAAAACTTAGCAATGATGAAATTTAAGCTTTCAATGCTGGTCCCACCAGTGTTCGAAACTTTTGGTTCATCAAATGTGCACTGTGTCTCGGATCCGGAAGAGTTGAGTTGTTGAGTCAACAATGGGATTGTCTCCAAGTGTGGGACCTTGCACACATGAGATATACCTCTGAAGAAGGTCGGTTCCTATACCTATTTCTAATGTTGCTACTAATCCTAATGCGGGAAGGGAAATATAAGCTAACAATGCTAAGGAACCAAGGATAGAAGGATAACATAAAGGAAAATTAAACGAAGGGAGGTGATAGCACCAAAACAATTGGGATGAACACAATCTATTCTAATTGAAAATGAAAGAGAAATCATAAAGAGAGGCTAGGCGGATGTATAACATTCTAAAATGTATTCGATGATTGAATTCATGAGACATAACTATAAAATGGAGCCGCAAGGAATTTAAAATGACACAAAGAAGCACACAATGCAAAGAGAAGGCATGAAAGAATAATATAGACATGTTAAGGCAGAGAATATACAAAAATGATGCTTCTATTACTTCCAGGTATGCACAATCAATTATAATGGCATCTGAATTTGATATCCACTTGCACAAACCATATCTAGAGGTATGCGACTCAAAATCCAGAGATACGAGTCCTTAGAAAATGCTAGAGGATCAAAAATGTCCAATCCATTACAATGAGCCAAGCTCTTACATTTATAGATGAATAATGAGAGGAAGGAAGAGAAGGAGTAAAAATTTAATTTGAAACACAACCACCAATAAAAGCATTGAATTCATATAAATCCACTGAGATCTGTAAAATATGCTTCCCCATATTTGATTAGAGTGTAGGAGAAAAAGGAGGTGAGATCTATATCGGATCGGGTGGTTGGAGCAAATAGATCTGCTCATTAATAGTTTGAAATACATTTTATGGCTTCTCACCTACCAAATCACGTTGAAATTTTAATTTGAAGAGTCTAGCATGTAGCCTACATTGGAAGCTTTCCAAAAATTCAGGGCATGCAAGGAATCGAGCACCTTTCAAACAAAATTTATGATTGTTAGAAGATTTGTAGTGTAAATCGGGCCGCAAGACATGTGGTGCATGTTGATTGGTGAAAGGTTTCCCAACTATACATTTTCTTGTCATTTCGCCATATGTCACCTAGCGGTTTGTTTCAAATATTCAGCGCCCTATTGGCGTGCTTTGATTGGTTGTGTGTAGCACACTCAAACTTTTTAGATGATGATGTGGCATAGGATGGTGCGTAAGAAGGTGCAAAGGAAGGCACATAGAAGAATGAGGCATGAAAGGATAACGAGGGAAGGCAAGCGTAGGAGGAAATGAGAGAAATACCTAAGGGAGGAATGAATGGTAAAGTCATAACTATTACAAAGCAATGTGTGGTAGTAAGGAAGAAAGGTGTGTGAGGAAGCCAAGGACTTCGCTGATTTGGAGAGAAAGTCTAGGGTGTAGGCTCAAGGTGCATGTAATGCTTGGAAGAAGCCGAGTACGCAAAGGGTGCACGCGAGGGGAAAATGAAACAAAGAGGAAAAGTAAAATAAAAGGTGAAGGAAAGAAGGAGTGCATAAGGGTGCGCGAGAAATTTACAACCAAGGGAATGTGCCAAAGGAGAAAATGAAGTGTGCACAAGCTGCAATGTAGATCCTTAGAGCCATAATGGAATGTAAGTTGTCCAAATAACTAGGGGAGTTATTTTGGATAGTAAGAATCATGGACATTCGTATGATTTACATCATGTTCCTTTCGAGATTTCTTAGCAAATAGATTCTTAGTGTTTTCAACTTATTTTTAGCCTCCTCTTGTATTAACAATTCCACTCATGATTTGAAACTCAGGTCTTCTCATTCTTCATTGATTAATAAGGTGGACCATCCTAGTGTGGATGGGCATCTAGTATTTTTGTGTGATCATTCATATTTCAGTGCATGAATGTTTAGGGGATTGTATAAGATTGAGGAATTCAAATATTGGATGGCAATGACTGGAGAAGACAAATATTTGGCTATGGAAGGTATCTCTTTAAATACATAAGATAGATCCTTGCTTGTAGAATTTAGTTTTGTTGTCTTCGATAAGTTGTTTTGATTTGAGTGGCCTCTTTATCTGATTGAGGGTGACTTTTTTAAATCATTAGAACATTAGTAATTTTCTATGAATGTTTTGTTATGGGCTTTGAATGGTAAGATTTTTGGTGTCTATGCTTGAGAAATTTGTGGGTTTAGTAAACATTTTTGTAAGCTTATAAGAAACTTAGTTTATGTTGAGTTGGTTTCCTTACAATAGCCCCAATCTCATGTGAAAAAACTTAGTATCAATAAATCTAATTACAACGAGAGGCGTTCTACAGTAGTGAAACAAGGCTATAATGGATTTTGTTGTTTATTTTTATTCTCAACATTAAATTTGATGTTCATTTGCCTGTCATGTGACAGTTCATTCATAATTTTGACAAGTCTATTAGAATGTTACTTAATTAATTTTTTTTCTTGGAGATGTCAATAAAAATAGTAATATCTTGGTCATGTAGTAATGTTTGGATCTTTTATTCTTGAAAAGATATTTTTGACTCTTTGATACCTTCACAATCGAATAGCTAAATGATTTCATTTGCCACAAATCAACAAGAAATTGATAGAGAATTTAATGAAGTTGTTGATTAAAGAGGTATGTAAAAAAACATACCTAAGAACCTTGAAATTGATATCCATGGATGTATTTTATATAAATACATTTATTATAATATATTTATTTTTAATTGTTACTTTTTTAATATACTTATACTACATTTACATAGTTAGATAGGTGCCTGGATTGATATCTCTTGACGTATTTTAGATAGATGTATTTAAGATATCTATACTAGTGATAATTTTAATCAAAAGTTTTTACATATAAAATATATATAGAATATGCTTTATATAGTTTTTATGGTAGTAGTGGCTTAAAAGTGCTTTACCTTGAGTAAGAAATTGGTTAATATGATTGTTTTACATAATTTTTAGTGTTTAACCATCTAAAGATACAATGAGAATTGTAGTTATGTAAAAAAGTTAAATCATATTCATATGATAAATTAGTATATATCAATTCTTTTTCTTCATCATATTAGTGTGTATGTTCCTATTAGAGTACAAAATAATATATTAATGTTGATTATCCACAAATTAATATATATTAAATGTATGTTTAAAGAAAACTATCCATTAACCAAGTAAAAAAGAGTTACAAGTAAACTAGAGCATATCAATTACAACAAATTTAAAATCCAATATCCAAGCTACAGTGATGCCAAATGCAAATAAAGATAACTTCATGCAGATAATACCCACTAGTTTTAACAAAAATCTTCGACAAGCCCATATGGTTATTTTCTTCATGAACAATACCCATTAAGAAAAGCCACCAAAATTTTGTAGTTGTGTTGGGTACTTTTAGGGCTTATAAACCATCGCATGAAATTTTTAATAAAACCAAACAAGGAAACAAAATAAAATTGTAATTTAATCTAAATTGTTGGAAGAAATGAAGAGATCTTCTAGGTGCATTAGTTTGTTTTTTTGGAGTTTAAGTTATCAGATTCATCTTCCTCCTGTTTGAGATAATGATGGAATCCATGCTCTTCTTCTTCAAATAACATCAAATCAATGCGCTTACACTTGCCGGACTTGCGGATGGCTTCATAGTACTCTACACCTCTATCGCTCAAGCAATCTTTGCCTCCCAAAACAACCAACATGGGAGGCAGAGGCAACAGTAATTTCAGGTACTTGACGGGGTTGTTGAACGGGTGATCTCTGTCTCCTCCCTCTGGTAATGCCAACCTCCAAAACATATCACATACATTCACATGAGCATGAGGACGATCATCCACCAAACAGACAATCTCGACTACATGTGTTATTCCCTTCAAGAAAGGTTGCAGGATTATTTCTCCCCGATCATGCCCAACTCAATTCGCATTAGAAGATGGTGCACAATATTTCTTCCTGAACTCTCCCCAACCAGAAACACGTAAAATAATGATGTCCAAAGAGAAGAATTATTGGAATGAATTTAAGTTTAGGGGGGAATTTTAAAAAAATTAATATGGCGGGATGTTCAAATTTCAAAATTAAATTTAGTGTCCAGAGCAGGTTGCCAGATTATGCGGTGTCACTGGCATAATCAGTCACGGGATTTATGTTGTAACCTTAAGGTCAGTTAATAATATGGTGGATCCCCTCGATAAGGGGAGTAAGGATAAGAGGTTGACACGTTGGATTCCTCCTTCAGCAAGTTTGATCAAACTAAATTTTGATGGTGCCTCTAAAGGAAACCCTAGAGCCGCTAGTTATCGGTGTGTGTTTTGTAATGTTGATTGTCAGCCTATCCTTGAAATGGCTTTTGATTGTGGTGTAGCTTCCAATAATTTCACAAAAGGCATGGCCTTGTGGCGGGGTCTAGCTAAATATAAGCGTAGGAAATGGTCTAGAATTTGGGTCGAAGGCAACTCTCTTGCTATCATTATGATAGTGCAAAGAAAATCTTATCATGCATGACAATTACAATCCATTTGTGATAACATTCAGGCAATTTTTCCTTATTTTGAGGAGGTGATTTTTCTCATATTTTTCGAGAAGGCAATAAGGTGGTAGATGGTTTAGCTAATATTGGTGTCATGCTTTGGAATAAGGGTCGGGTGATGGCTCAATCATGGGATATGCTTTTCCCTAATGGCATTCAATCCCTTTTGGTTAATGATGCATGTTTGGCTCGTGAAGAGGGGATTTGTAATCTCTAAAGTCGTACCCCTTGTTTTCCCCCTCCCGAAATGATGGTTTTTTAAGGGAAGGATTTGGTTTTGGATTTGAAGCGTGGCACGTACCTAGCATTCATTGGATTTGGGGAAGGAGGTTGGATTTTAAGCTGTGTTTTGGTTGTCTTTGGGATATCTTTTTGGCTCCTTCTTCCGTAGTTTAGTTGGTTTACCTTCTGGGTGGGTCTGGGAAGTTGAAGCTCGTTAGTCTATTTCTCCTTCTTCTCTCATGACATCCGATGGAGACTCTGTGGGTGGCTCTGGGAGGAAGTGGCACTGCTGTTCTTAGGACCCGATTTGGGTGATTCCTTTTAGAGTGGCTTAATGGGAGAGTTAAAAATGTGGCCATGAGGGTTTGGTTGGAGTAGGTTTGATCAGTGGCCGAGATCATTGAAGATGACGAAGAAGAAGTGGTTTTCTGTGATAAATTGAGGAGGTTAATGATGGACCCTGGTCAATCTGTGGGTCAAAGGAATGTGTTTGATGTGGCACAGGGGTTGAGTGCGGCCAACATTATCTCTAATTCAAGCAGGTCAAATTCTCCTTCAAAATGAGATGAAGGACCTAGAAGTGAGGGTGGTCAATTTACAATTTCATATTCATGCCCTAACTCGTAGAGTGAAAGCTATCTCTCATGGCTTGGTGGTGGTGGCAGAAACTAGGGACTCTACCTCCCAGAGAAGACCAAAGTTTATTTGTCGGATTGTTATGCTGGTTTTTCTTTGTCTCCTTTGTCTTCAAGTGACTTAGAGGCGTAGAATCTAATGGAAAAATCCTCCGGGATCTGTCATGGAAGATTGAATTCGGGGTTCTACAATTTGAGCTCATTCGGTATGGAGTGGTTTTCACTCTCTTTTTTTACAAAACTTAGGAATGTACACTTCGTAATATATATATTGTTGTAGAGGAATTGGTTTTTGGGTTTTTGTAGGACAATAATGTGCATTTTACTCTCCCTATTAATTCCAAAGTGATTTGTAGATTAATCATGGACTGTAATAGGAATTTTTTTAAGATAGAACCTTCTCCCTAGGAATCTTCAGCAAAAAAATTATGGTGGATCCCGTGTCGATTCGGACGCAATGTTGGCGATCGCCTTTAGAATGAGCCGACAAGATACGGTCAAGCATGTTTTTTCGATATATGGATGTGTCAACATCAAACTACAGCCCACCGAAATGTTTTCCTCCTCCATAGCATTGAACCATAGTTGTAGCTTCTCTATAAGCAGTGCCAAAAGTAGTAAATAATAAATAAAACATATATTCCATGTTTATGAGCATGCAATCTATAGTCACGGCTTCCTTGGGCGTTTTTTTGCTTGCATTGGGTGTTTTTTTGCTTTTATCAAGGCGTCAGTTGGATTTTTTGCAATCGACTTCCTCTCCAAGCGTGGTTTTGCTCCTTCAAACCTGTACACTCCAAAATAGCATGTTTATCCTCGACACCAAGCAACATCAGCAAAAGATAACATTTTTTTAGGTTTTCTTAAACCTAAATTTTCTCCTCAAATCCAACGGTTTCTCTTTGTGGCCCCCACCACTCAAGGTAAAGGTGGAATGCTTATTTTAAATCTCAAAATTTGATCATAATATTAACATTTCATGCTTTTGAAAATTATTCAATTTGAGAATAAATTACATTTAAAAGGAATTAAGTGGTTTTTAAAAACTTGTATCTTCGTTTGACGAAGATGAAGGGTGAGGCCCAGTTGGAAGGAGGCCAATTCCCCCTCACAAATTAAACCATTGTGTTCTTCATTCCATTTTGGTTCCAACAAGTATATGCATGACCCCCTTTCCTCTTGTTTCTAGCATTTTTTTAATCAATTTGTAAAATTTTAATTAAATAAGTCATTATTTATAGGAAATTGAATTTGCTTATAACTTTTGATCGGTGGCTCGGATTTGAGCATTGTTTTGGTCAAAAGTGAATTTTTCTCATGCTCTACATGATGGATTAATTTATTTTTATAAACACACTACTTTATAAAGTTCCACATTTTTAATTTTTATTTTTTATTGTGTGTGGGGGGGGGTGGGTTCTTGCAAAACTCACTGGGGACTTGTACTTTTTGCAAGTTATAAAGTGCCATCTGGGATAATTTTGGGGGTTTATCTGCATTATGGATTTTCACCGTTCTGTTGTTATGCTCAACTCTGGGAACTTTATGTCTTGGAAGGAAGACATTATCAAACACTGCACTATGCACGGTTTGTTGCCCTACCTCCATGGTCTCATTCCTGAGTCTAATGAGCCTCTACAGAAGTATGAGTGGTTTAACCACAATGATG
The DNA here is from genome assembly GCA_018340775.1 of Taxus wallichiana var. yunnanensis. NCBI lineage: Eukaryota > Viridiplantae > Streptophyta > Pinopsida > Cupressales > Taxaceae > Taxus > Taxus wallichiana. Next base: position 735,245,727 of record CM031234.1, on the reverse strand, counting down.
AGGTATATGGACTTCTCGGTCTTATTATTTCTAGGGATACATTGTGTTTTTTAAAGCACACTAAATTCCCTTTCACTTCTGGACCATTATCCAACAACTTGTATAACGACCTTGTTTCACCATCTAAGAGTGACACTTCCCTGGACCACTCTAGTACCTCTATAGATTCTCCCCCTTCTCACATCCCTTTCATTATTGAGTTTTATGTTACAAATTTTTCTACTCATGAGTCCCATGTTTACCATTCACAACAGGATATTTCTATTGAGCACACTCTTCCTATTGTTCCCTCCACGAGATCGCATTCTCACACATGTTCATGCTTCCATTCACTCTCTACAAAAATGTTCTATCGATAAGCTTCATCTGATATAGATGTGACCATTTCCTCTCATGCTCCATTGCATCTTTATTTCTCAATTGATGACACTCTAATTACACCATTTTTTACCTTTGAGTGCGGTGTTGTTTTCATCTTGGACTTCCAAGAGCTCTTTGTAATAGTTTTCCCCTCCCACTTCATGTTGTGATGTTAATACATTCTTATCATATATTTGTCTCATTGAGCAACTCCATTAGGAAGATTATCTCGCCTGACCTAAGTTTTCTATTTGCAAATTCCACTTGTGTTGCATTACAAGAATATTCTCTAATTGAGCCATCACACATTTTGGATGACCCATTCATCTCTCTCATTAGGAGTTCCCACCTTGGGACATTTTTCACTTCTACTATTTCAAAGATGTTTCATAACCCACCTCTACTTGTAGATCCCTTTTTTAGGGTTATTGGGCCCCCACCATCTTCTCTCTCTAACATGTATACTGCATTGGCATTACCATTGTATTTTCTGCATACATTTTCCAGAAATATTCCACTTTTCAATTGCAGACTAGATGTAGAGATCAAAGTATTGCAAGATTCTTCTTCCTTTGTGGAGTGGGTTGAATTTCAGTACTCCTTTTCTATCCTTCCTAAGGGTAGGAACATTATTCGGTGCAAGTAGATTCTCTTCAGTCTTTACGCAGAGGACCACATCATCGACACTCTTCTTAGGGGACCTTCTTGTCCTCGATTATTTCTATCTCTACTATAGGGGATAATCATTATATGTGGGCACCTCATCAAGATGAGTTACCGAGACCCACTACTAATTCTTTTTTCAAGTTTTCTTGAGTGAGTTTCATGTCTCTCTTTTGGGGGAGTTTTTTCCCACTTGGTTTTCTCCTTTTCTCCACCTTATGTGAGATTTTCATTATATGTGGGTACCTCATCAGGCCTTTTTACAAGACCCACTTTCCTCTTTCACTTCCCACCTAAGTTATGCTTATGGGGGGTGTTAGTGTAGGATATTCATTTTCCTTGTATTTATTTATTTACTTAGAGCTTTCCTACACTCATGGGATATGATTTCTTAGTTGTAGCAGTTTTGTTGAGTTAACTTACCAATTCTCGTTGAGTTAGCCTATTAGTTTTTTTGGAGTGAACTCTACTTCTACTATCGGTTGAGAGTTATTCCCCACTAATCTAGGAGGAGGTTGCACAGTCACCTCCTATATGTACATGACTTGTATCAGTCTATCCTTGTGAGTTCTTGATCATATTGCATCTTATTTTTAGTTATTTCGTTTCTACAATTTCTTGTGCATTCTTTTTCATCGAGATCCGAAATGCTAATAATTATATAAAGCACAAAAATGTAATATCCCCTTCACAATCAAGACCCTTATCCTATTTTGTCTACCCAACAGATAAGGGAAGAAAATAAGGGTGACTTGAGTTATAATATTTTACTATAAAGTGCAAAATAAAACTAAAATAAAAAGAAAACATTATATGCACTTATAATAATTTATTAGTAATTTAAAAATAGAAAAAGACAACACATAGTGAAAAGCACTTGATCCAAATTGTTTATTTCTAGGAAAGTGCGACTTGCACTAGGGAACAAAAAGTAAATAGAAAAAGGCAAAAGCATATGGGCCAAAGTTATCCACTTTAGAAAAGTGCAACTTGCACTAGGAAACAAAGTAAATGGGAGCAAAAGATAGTGGGGAAAAAGGGTAATGATAGAATAAGACATGGAGTAGTGTGTCATGATAGAATAAGACAAAGGTGGTCACTTTAATTTAATAAAGTGCACCCACCACATGGAGTAGTGGTCACTTTAATTTAATATTGGAGGGAAAAGTTGGTGGGAAAAGCATTTAATAAAGAGGAAAATCTGATTGGTTGAGTGGAGGTGGCCATTAGGCCCAATTCTTCTATTTAAGCAATGAGATTTGCTTGAAGAAGGGACTTGATTATTTTCTCTCATATCCGATTTTTGTCTGAAGCTTTGAGCTTTGTCAAAATTAATCTTCTAAGGATGAAAACCCTTAGAGATTCACTCTTGAGGACGAAAACCCTCTAAGAGCCCTAGTTGAAGGACAAAAACCCTCTAAGAGCCCTATTTGAAGGACAAAACCCTCTAAGAGCCCTAGTTGAAGGATGAAAAACCCTTCTACTAGTTGAGAGGATTCTCCATCCAGGGGTTTCCATTGGGCATCAAGGAGTTAGCTGTGTTTTCTATTATTTTTCCAGCAGTGTGAAGGTTGTAATATTGCAGATTTCTACAAGGGTTTTGAAGGAGAAGAATTGTTGTTAAGTCTTCCCTTCATTTCCAGCCATTTCTATATGGAGCGACCTACCTAAGGAGCTGGTTTGAGGGTTTCTAGAGTTGTTTATAATCAGATCTTGATTGTTGTTCGTATTCCAGATTTTTAGAAGTCCAATCAGCTATTTTATATAATTTTTGGAGCTGAGGAAGTTGTATTTTCAGTTGGGTGTCTGAGAGGTATTCTGCAGATTTTAAATAAATAAATCAGCCCTCTATTTTGACCCAAATTGGTATTTTTCTCACATTCTTGTCTTTATAAAAATCATTAATCAATTTGGGAAAGGAAGTGAGTTGAATTACTTCAGTTTTAGTGGATTTCATTCCTTCATGCAAGTCGCCATTATCTAGAAAAATTCAGATCTGCACTTATTTAATTTTGTATAATTGTTACTACTTGCTATTTGGATTGGGATTTGCCTAAAATCCTTTTGGGGGTCAAATATGTCCATTTGGGGACACTACATAGTGGTATTAGAGCCAGCTTTCCTCTAGCCTTTTGGGTAGTGAATGAAGGTCAAAATATGGCAAATCGAGAAAATCTCAATGTGGGTTTTATGAAAAAAATGTTCATCAACATGGTGAAACAACAGGAAACCACTAACCTTTATTTGAGCCAACTCACTCAAAATTTGAATCAAAGTAGATATGGGGATAATAAGGAAAAATATGAGAGTAGTAATTCTCCTCCCCATTCATCTAACAAGTCTTTTAGTCTTCATGAGCCCTCTTTCTTGAAAGATTTTGAAGCGTCACATGTAGGGCAGCCAACAGAGGTGATGGATGAGGATTCTTGTTGGAGGAAATACCAATCTTTGAGCAAGGGTTTTAGAGATAATATGTCATTTCCAGATTATTGCATGATGAAGATTGGTAGCAAGCCCAAGAGAAACCATCATATGTCGATACTGAATTAAAAAGGCGTTTGGGGCAACAAAAGAACTCATTTGAAGAACCAATAAAAGCTCAACATGATAAGCAAGGGGCAACAGTTAGTGGGCAGCAAGGTAAGGAAAAGGAATGGGAAAGAAACAACTCTAAAATAGAAACAAGGAATGAGTTAAGGAGAAAAAAATATGCTTTGATTGTAAGGACCCATGGACACCCAACCATCATTGCAAAGGTAAGGGATCTATCCACTACATTGAGGTAGTTTCAGATAATGAAGAAGAAGAAGAAGAAGAAGAAAAGAATGTTGTTCCAGAAGAAATTGTTGTGCACAGTATGAGGAATGGTGTTCCTCAAGTTGTGGCAGCCAAGAGCATGGAAGGGCAGATTGCACAGATGATGAAAGGAAAGGACATAACATGTAGCTTGTTGATCCAAACACAACAACTAATTATTGGTGAGTCATTTTTTGTTTTTAACAAGTGTTTTATTCTTCATAATATGACACTTATAGATGGGAAACATCCTAAGGGATACTCTATCAACAAAAAAGAGTCCAAGGATGATAAATATGTTAGGAAAAAGAGAAATCAGTTGTTGATCCTACCTTTAGAATTATGAGGTATAATGTTCCACTCTTGAATTGGGTACATTCTTTGACTAATATGTGGCAAGATAGTGGTGGAAAGAAGCAAATATGGAAGGCCTCTCATGATATGAGTGTTCATGAGCACTATAAGGTATGGGATCTAGGTAATATGTTGCATTTGTCCAAGGTTATCAATTCTGATTTTGAAAATTTTGTGACTGATCTCATAAGGAAAAGAAGGAATTCAAATTGTATTTTGGGATTACAAGTGTTGATAAGCATGGTGTCTTTGGAGAATCTAGTACAAGAAGGGAGAGTACCTCTCAAGGTACTGATACTGATTTTCTGATTGCTAAAGAGGATAAGAGAATATTTTATATTCATTTTTAGCTTGTTGGATTGTTCATAATAACAATTAGAATTAGAGGAGAAAAGGCTTTATTAATAGAGCTTGTGACTGATTTTTATACTGGTCTACATGGCGGAACCTTTGGAAGGGTTAGTGGGGCATCTAAAGTGCACAAAGAATCAAGATGCAATCTTTGATTTGAATTCAAGAGACATTCATGACTTTAGCATCCTAAGGTATGAGAAGGGTTACCATTTTTCTAGTTTGTTGAGTTCTCCTATGTTGTTGCCATGTTTCTATCATTTGGGACAACGTGCACATGCTTGGATGATTGAGGAAGACTATTTCATAATCAAGTCTCAAGGTATGTTAGATGGGATAAACACATCCTCCTTTCACATTGCTCTTGATTCAGCTAATGAGCATATGTCGGCAAAGAAAATAATGCAGCAACCCATGATATTGAAAGGACATGAGGTATGTGGTATATTTATTGTGGTTGAGTTTGCTAGAGGTAAGGCTGTTTTTGGGATGCAATGGTTGCATGATGTTAAGGAAGAAGATGATGCATGGGTTGAAAAATCGAAGGAGAATGAAGATGTTGATCCTATATCAGAAATTTTGAGTTGCAAAGGTATGATGAGCAGCCCCAATTATGTTATTTCAATAGTGTTGTCTTCTCTCATGAAGAGAATCAATGGGTACAACAAAAGGTATGAAGTTCCTTATGATGAAGTTTATGGATGCATGAGTTCTAATTTTGATTTCCCTTTCTCTTGCATTTACGATGAAATGAAAATATGGGGAAAGAAAATAAAGTATGATGAGGGAGCAGCCATGTATATTCCCAACATAGAAGGAATTGGTGAGTTATGTCCATGGAAAGACATGTCTTGCACAAAGAAGGTAACTCATTTCTTTATTGTCATTAAGAGGTGTGAAGTACTTGAATGTGTTTGTACATTTGGGTTACTTGAAGTTGGAATCATTCATTGGACACATTGGCTGCCATCTTTTGGGAAACTTGCATTCATTCCTCATGTTGATAAACTGAAATTTTTTTAGGAAAACAAAGAAATCAGATTTCATGGTATGCAAAGGAGGTTGCATTTTTGCAGTTCATCAGCTGATTGGAAAGGAGAAATCACAATTGAATTCAGAGAAGGTTCTGATTTTATTTGTTTATCAGTTGATTATCCTTTTTCCAGCCTCTTTATTGCTTTATTATCTGCTGGAAATATGAATTTGGTAAAGTGTTTGGCAGTTGTTGAGGCAACTCTTCTTGTAGAATGCAATTGGGCACTTTTTGAGGGTCTAATCCTTCAATTTCAGTCACTTCAGATCTTCCCTCATTCTATATTCATTAGTCTTATGATCCATTCTTATCATTTTCAGCTGAATGATGTCATAAAGAGAACTAATTTTCAGTTTGATGAGACATTTCCCAATCTGAATTCTAAGGGGGAATTACAAGGATACTATGATATCAAAATAGTACAATAGAATTTTTGACACAATCATCCAATGGGTGAACATATATCAGCTGATTATTGGGCTTGAAGAGGGGCTAATGAGAGCTCTTTTTTTTCTAATATGTTTGCTTCATGTGCAGGGTTGAAGATAAGCAGGGAAGGTGAAGAGGACTTTTGTCCTATATACTACATGATGGTATTCTTGAGTGGGCAGCCTTGGAGCTTAGAGAAGCTTGTCTAGCTACGGATTCCTCATACACTAGGGAAGGTATAACAATTTGGAGCACATTCTTCATGGTTGATTACACTCATACTTGCATTGACTTGATGGAAGCAAGTAAGGTTGGCATATTCTCCCAAAGGCTTCATCATTTGACCGACACCGGATCAAGACTTTGGGAGCACTACATCATGTTCTCTCTATTGTACATGGACTTGGGCAATGAGTTTGGAATTGCTTGAGGGCAAAGCAATTTGGGGAAGGGAGGACTATAATATCCCCTTCCCAATCAAATATCCTTAGCCTATTTTGTCTACCCAACGGATAAGGGAAGAAAATAAGGGTGACTTAAGTTATAATATTTTATTATAAAGTGTAAAATAAAACTAAAATAAAAAGAAAACATTATATGCACTTATAATAATTTATTAGTAACTTTAAAAAAAAAAAAAAAAGACAACACATGAAAATCACTTGATCCAAATTATTTATTTCTATGAAAGTGCAACTTGCACTAGGGAACAAAAGTAAATAGAAAAAGGCAAAAGCATATGGGCCAAAGTTATCGACTTTAGAAAAGTGCAACTTGCACTACGAAACAAAGTAAATGGGAGAAAAGATAGTGGGGAAAAAGGGTAATGATAGAATAAGACATTGAGTAGTGTGCTGCATGAATAGAATGAGACAAAGGTGGTCACTTTATCGATAAAGTGCAAAGGAATGAATCATATATATAACATTGCATGCCAATCAAATATGTAACTCATGCCTACGAATTTAGTGACACCTACATGGTTTTCTTGTAAATATAGTTCATGTCATTGGCGGGTTGACATATGGGAATGGCTTATTTTTGACCCAAAAAATAAGGTAGGTAGTACAATTAGAAATATTATTGAAAACTAAGAAGAAAAAGGGTAAGAAAAAGGCATTTAGTACAACTAAATGCCATCCGAGTCCCGATAGTTCTTCGGCACGTGTCAATGCTCTCATTTTTATCCGTATCGATCTAGAGTCTAGATCGCCATCTTTCTTATGAGAATGGAATATTTTCCTTCACTAATAATTATTTGGTAGTGCATAAATACCCAATGAAAAATAAAGAGGCGTTCGAAAAAGAAACATCGAACTACAAGTTCCCATTAATTTTGGAATAATGAAATCCACACAAATAATTAAACACATCTCCCTCATACATGTGTTACATAAATTTGTGTTTTGGTTCAAATTTGTGTTGGTTATGGTCATATTTCGTATGTCGATTGCTTGATATGGAAGATACAAACTTTTGTTTTTGGATTTTTCCATGAAAAAATGAATAGGTACATTATGGATCGCAAGTGAGCATATAATCACAACAATGAATATATGAGTAGGAGTTTTATCATTGGCATGGAATTTTACACAATTGGGATGAATTGTAGGCCATGTTGTCATGATTTTTATTACTCTCATAACATATTATTCCTCATCTTTGCTAGCAGATTATTACTACGTGTTTCTTGATCTAGTTCGTGGACCCAATTGTAATTATATATATAGTGATGTTTTGAAAGTGAATTTGGGTTTGCAATCTCACTATCCTCCCATTCAATTTTTTGATTGTGTATAAATTGATGGCATTTTCATTAGTATAAAGTTCCCACACAATTTTCAAGGTTACAGAAAGTTGTTTTTTGCTTGCAATTAAACATTTATTATAGATGATAATTTCTACTTTCTAAAATCCATCGAGGCCATCAACATAATCATTACAGGGCGAACCACATGATGGGTATTTCCAGGCCCCACTAGGCATTGTGGGAAATGTTTTCACCACGCAGTTTCTTTTATAGTCGAGCAACATTGAATCTTTGTTGGAGGAGAGATGAAGAAAAGGCTACATGTTATTCTTCACATTGGGGACATTTGTATGAGTTAAAAATTGAATCTTATAGTATCCTTCCCCACCGTATTTGGCACGAACTCGTAGGAAAAAATGGTTTTCCTCCCATAATTATGATTTTTTTCCGAAGGATCTAATAAGAAGTATACCATCGAGATTGTGCAAGTAGTAAGTTGGGATTCATCCATGTCATGGGAAGAATTGGCACAGGGCATGATATAATGGACCACCGTGTGGTGGTTTTTTTATCTACCCATATTGGCCAAATTGTCATTTCACCATGAAAGTGCACTCTCCACAATCTACTCCTATCTTTTAATTGAAATAATATATATTATGCCATTATCATTTAATTAAAATGAAATAAGTGGTAACTATAAATAATTCATAATCCTTTATTTTTACCTTATTTTAAATCTAGTTGTCCATTATTTTAAAGTGATTTTCCTCTTTTAATATTAAAGCAATAAAAATGTCAATTTATTGTCTATATTTATGATTAATATCACAAACAATAAATTTAATCAATCATTATGAGCAAGTTTCTAGTCTCTAATTCATTTCCCATGTTTATTTCATTTACATTTTGAAATACATAATTTTTGAAGATTTTCCATATTCGTTTTCTTTTTCACTATATCTTTAAAGTGTGTCACAAATTTAAATTTCAAGTCCAGCTTAGTAACATGTAGTATCATATTTATCTACGCCTTTTTTTTTTATGTCTGCATTTTATTATGATATAAATATTATTAGTGTTTTTCATGATCTTCCCATCAAGGTCCAACTTCAACACATTCATGCCTTGCATTCACTTCTATTTATTTATTTTGATTAGAATCTATAGTCGTTGATATTATTTGTTTATAAAAACTTAATTTGCATTATAATTTGATAAAGCACATATTAATTATATGTTTTATTAATATAATACTTTCAATTTATTCTTGTATATGCCTATCGGCCTCTCATAAGCACCTATGGATGCTTTTGCTAGTGTAATAAAGTACACCCACAACATGGAGTAGTGGTCACTTTAATTTAATATTGGGGAAATTTTGGTGGTAAAAACATTTAATAAAAAGGAAAATCTTATTGGTTGAGTGGAGGTGGCCATTAGGCCCAATTCTTCTATTTAATTATTGATATTTTCTTGAAGAATGGACTTGATTATTTTCTCTCATATCCAATTTTTTTCCTGAACCTTTGAGCTTTCTCAAAATTAATCTTTTAAGGATTAAAACCCTTAGAGATTCACTCTTGAGGATGAAAACCCTCTAAGAGCCCTAGTTGAAGGACGAAAACCCTTCTACTAGTTGAGAAGATTCTCCATCCGTGGCTTTCCATTGGGCATCAACAAGTTAGTCATTTGTGTTTTTATTATTTTTATAGCAGTTTGAAGGATGTAATGTTTGATATTTCTACAAAGGTTTCGAAGGAGAATAATTATTTTTGAGTCTTCCCTTCATTTCCAGCCATTTCTATATGGAGCAACCTACCTAAGGAGTTGGTTTGAGAGTTTCTGGAGCTATTCCTAATCAGATCTTGAATGTTGTTCGTATTCCATATTTTTAGAAGTCCAATCAACTATTTTATATAATTTTTAGAGTTGAGGAAGTTGTATTTTCAGTTGGGTGTCTAATAGATATTCAGTAGATTTTAAATAAATAAATCAGCCCTCTATTTTGACCCAAATTGGTTTTTTTATCACATTCTTGTCTTTATAAAAGTCATTAATCAATTTGGGAAAGGAAGTGAGTTGAATTACTTCAATTTTAGTGGATTTCATTCCTTCATGCAAGTTGTCATTATCTAGAAAAATTCATATATGCACTTATTTAATTATGCATAATTATTACTAATTGTTATTTGGATTTGGATTTGCCAAAATCCTTTTGGGGTCAAATATGTCCATTTCGGGACATTACGAAAAATTGCATTCCTTTTACATGTTTGTAAGTGTTAAGGAGAAGTAAAGCATGCTTGTATACCCAAAAAGGAAGCATGTTTGGAGATTCATTTGAGAAGTGTTAAAAGAAAGAAAAAGGTGTGCCTAGTGAATGATCAAGGAAGAAAATGAAAAGCATGCAATGTAAACCCTCGAGACTCAATTAGAATCCCCAAGAGAGAAAAAAATGTGTGTTTTATGTTCTTTGATATTCTTTTCTTATAAACAATGAAAAATAAAGAATACCCACCTACATCATTTGTTGGAAGTGATAGAGAAGTAACGCAAATGTGTCAAGCATAAAATCACATATTGAGCACTTCGTGGGAAGTGTCACAAAGGAACTAAAATTGCACTTCACGAACTCTTACCTCATAATCCCTAAAATTCTAAACCTAGCTTATACACATGTTGTCTAAAAAAACCCGAGACTATTTTGACAACCTATAAACTCAATTTTGACTTGGGAAGTGTTTTATTGCAAAGGCCGCAAAATATTGTTTTTTAGTGTTATGTGGGCTTCCGTAATGTAGTTTTTGTGGGTTTTCTAAAACCCATGGAACAAAGGGTAATTGAACTCAAAGGAGACTTAGCAAAATCTCACAAGGATTTGGTCAAATCAAAAAATAAAAACATGGTTTTTATTCCTCGGATGTAATGATGCAAGGATGGTGAAATTCACATGCTTTGTGAGGATCCCAAAAGGTTAATTTTGGGTTGGCCAAAAGTAAAAATATTTTGGAACACCATCCTAGAATTTTGCAGGTCTATTAAGCATACAAAGGTCCGGGGTTTTCGTAATCCCATGGAACAAATTAACTAAAGTCAGTGGACTTTGGTGGAGTTTCTTTAATAAAATATGCAAAACATATAAACATGCCATTTTTACGGAATGGGTGAACTAGTGTTCCATAGGTTTTCTAAAATCTACAAAATAAGGGAAAAGTGTGTTAATTTCAAATGCCATGTGACAAGGGGTTGTGGGTATTCTACGAGGGCCGTAAAGAAATATTTAGGTCTTTATGGCTTGTGAAGGGGAAATATATGAGTTTCGCAGATGTGTGGGAGTTAGGGTCTCGTGGGTCTTTTAAACCAGGATACATTCAAAAAAGTCATGGGCCATTCAATTGAAATCCGTTTAATGTTGGAATTCCCTCGGAACCTTAAAATTCTTCCAAGAAGCGATAATTTATGCTAGTCAAAGAATATTCAAAATTCCTCTGCAGGTTTCGAGAGTAAATAGTAAAGTTGTGGGAGTCCTTCAAGGTTGCATGACAAAAGAAAATTTTCCAAGCACAACATTTTCCACGGACAAAGGTAAGTGAGACACGGAAGCCACGTAACAAATTGGTATTGGTTTTGTGACCATATCTTTCAAGGGAGAGGTCTAAATTCCACAAAAATAATGTCTTTCAAACCGTCTCTCCTAGAGCAACATTTTGGTATAAGAAAATATAAAAATTGATGTTGTTTGGAGGGAGAAAAATGTAAACATGGGAATGGATGGAGAAAAGTGCGGTTCCAGTCAATCAAGAATACAACCACCTCACCTACCCGAATTAAAATTTTAGACAACACCCATGCCTTTTCTTGCGAGTATTAATGGTGTGTTGCAGAATAAAACTATTGATTATCTCATGAAGTTAATGACGATAGATCTATGGGTGATGAATTTGTCTCTACTCATTGTAGATTTGAATTTCTAATTCAAATTCTTTCCCTCATATCGCCCCCTTTCTCCTTCTCCCATATTCTATAAATGTAAGTGCTTTTTCACAAAAATGGTTTCTTCTCTACGGGATTAGGAGCTCTAACTTGGATTTTTACATTTCATTGCCTTCGAGACCTATGTAACTATATTTTGTAAGTTATTCTTAAACCTTTTTTGTAGATGTGAGTGAAAACATTTTAATTATGTGTAATTGTGGGTTTTTCCTTTGAATACTTTGTATTTGATGTGAATCTTTGGTCCTCTTATCTTTGTTTGAATTTATTCTCTTGTCATTTGCAAAAAAAATGTGTTTCTACTAGATTCTTACATGGTGGTTTTATTTGTGTCTCTACATGTTATATTTGAACCTTAATTCAGTTTTGGTGCATCACCTTATTTCATTTTGTAGCTTCTTTGCACTTCCTCTTAACTTTGGATCCCGGGAATTTGTAGTTAAGGTTTAGTTTTATTTGTATTTTGAAGTTGTAGGTTAGTTTGTAGTGGGCTAAGACAAAAGGAACCAACCTTCTCTGGAGGTTGATCTCAGTTTGTAAGTCCCACATTGTTAAGATCATCTCGTGTTCACGAAAAGTGTTTATGTTCATCTGTGACCATTCAGAGGGTGCTACTTTTTCATGCTAACAGTTTTGACATACCCGTGGGAAAACTAAATATTTTTTATCATTTCACTAATATTTGGTTTATATCTTAGTGATATCAAGCCTTTATAGGCTCTATACAACACATCTAATGACTCGAAAATTCATATCTATTGGTTCAATCATAAAAGTGTCTCTATCTTATGAGAAGAATTCGACAAGGTCAAGGATAATGAGTGGAGATCCTTTTGATTATGTGTAGTTGTCACCAAGGTGGAGGAGAAGAGGTGGCTCATCCGAATATCTCCATCACCTCTAGAAAAATCCCTCTACTCTCCTCCTAGTAGGCCCTTCTTGTTGTCTTTTAGGTTTTAAGACTTGTTACATTTATGGCTCATCAAATAAATCGGGATTTTTCATGTTCAATGGAGGAAGTCCTCTAATTTTGGCCCAATATTCCAACATTCTAGTTGTAGCTCTAAATATTATTCCTTTCTTCACTGGAGAGAACACTACAACACCCATCGAACACATTAAGGATGTTACAAATATTTGTTCAGTATACCATGTAACATAAGACAATGTAGTAGTCAGATTATTGGCGGCTTATTTCAACGGAAAATCTCTACAATGGTACAGGGGCTTGAGAATAATTTCTATTACCACTTGGGATGACTTAGGGTAAGCTCTTTGAAAACATTTTGAAGATAAATCAGATCATATATCTTTAATAGAGTAGATGACAACAACAAAAATAAGCACCTAATGATCTAATGCCATATTTTAATATCATATTTTAGATGGCTTGGGACGTAATCCCAAAAGTGGTAGGACCTACACCCCCGTATGTATTCCTTTATTATCTAAGGGATTTGAATAGAGACATTTCAGTCATGATTCAGTCCATCGAGGTATAAAGTTACCATATTCTTATGACATTTCCATTAGGGTTGAGAATAGTCTCATTCGTAAATGGGAAACTTGTCCCTTGACCTCCAACACCCATATTTCTAGATGTGGGGACCTTTGCACCTTATTAAAACCTTGAATTAGCTCCCATTCCATCCCCAAGAATCCAAATTTCATGTCAAGCATCTACCCCTGCAATTCCTTCGAGTTAGTTACAAGAGGCCATGAAGAGTTACAAAATTTTGGAAATGAGTTGGTATCCTCAAGAGGTAGTAAGCACAAAATTTTAGACCCTACTAGTCCCCATACAAACCAAAAACCTTCTTATCTAATAAATAAACCACCATTCCAAGTATCTCCTCAAAATCAAATTACTCCTACAAATCTATTTTAATATTATAACCCAAACGTGGCTAGTTCATCTAAGGCTTTGGTTCTAGTGCAGAATAATCTTGTGCAAGATTACGAGTGATGTTTCCCTTGAAATCTTCCCCATAACCAAGTAACTTGCCCCAATGGTATTTCAACCCAAGAATTATAAGTACAAAATGCTTCTTTGAATTAATATGCACCCACATAATGAAATCCATGGCAAGAACATACTCAGGAAATGTCATCGAATGATACATCACTTGTATATTGGAAAATGGAAGAATTTTGCGGAATCAATAAATTGTAGGAGAGTAATCAAACACCTTCATCTAGTTTAGCCATAAATACCAGGTCAAAAATAAGGTAAGTAGAAGAAATCACTCCACCCCCTATTTCACCAAGTCTCGCATCCCCAACTTAGACAACCCACGAACTAGGGAAAATTTTAGGCACCGATGAGTAATTCGCAGAATGTAGAAAACTCACAAGATGCTTAAGATTAGTGGGACATTGAAAATTCATGCAACACTATGGACCCGTGTAGCAAGGAGAATTTTTTTATCAAAGGAAATTTTTAGGATAAAAAAATTCTACCATCCAAAGCAAAGTCATGTATTGAACAAATAAGGAAAGAAAATGGCGTTCCTCTATTGAGAATCTTGTAGTTACTCCTTTCAACATTCTATAGAAAATGAAAAGGACCAATGTGACTATCTCAATGTGGGAATCATTAACTATTCTTGGATAAAGAGATATTTTATAAGTTTTTATGGTTGATCTTCCTACACCACACGAAGCGCCCAAGGAGAAAGACAAAATTGTGTTTACCAATGCACTTGAGCAAAAGGATGACCAATCACGTAAAATGAATCCACCACCTTTCTATGTGTGTCTCATCATATGAAATTAGTTGGTTTAAACTTTCATGATAGACTTAGGGGCAAGGATTTCAGTGATGCCCAAAAAAATAGCATATCAAATTGGTCATGAATATGAATCACTCTCTAAAGAGCATGTGCAATTGGATGGAATTGTGGTAGGAACTATCAGAGCTTTCAGAGGTCTAAGTATCACACTGCACACATGTTTTAACTAATAAATTCCACAATATGTTTTTATTGTTTATCTCTCCTATTCTTTGTTTTGTGCCTCTTATGGGATTTCACTGCTAAGATCGATGAATATCTATCTGTCGATTTGTCTCACTTGATTTTCAAAACCAAGTATGGTACCAAGATTACTAAAAGGTCAGATCCTATTACTACATATCTCATAGAATCTTATGCACATATCCAACTTAGTGAAAATTGCACCATTTTTTATTAATAATATCATTCAAGTGTCAAAGAAGCAAATACTCAAATTGAATGTATCCCGTTTTACTACTTAAAGAATGGGGAACTCAATGTCATGGTTTTGATCCATAAAAATGGATTGAAGAAGTTGTCCTTGGCATTTATTTTCTCGTATGAAGAAATTTCACATGTGCCTAATAATGTGAAATCAAAAGATGAACATGATAATGGCATTTTGTAATTGTTCTTCAACGGTTCAAGAAGCAGAGAAGAAGCAAGAGGAGGTGTAGTGCTTATATCTCCTACTGGTATGAAATATTTTTCTACCTTTTGATTCTAATTTGGTTTTTCTAACAATTTAGCATAGTATGAATATCTCATACATGGTCTGCAATGGGAAAGAAAGAAGAAAATCAAACAATTGTAAACCTTCGGGGATTGTGAGATAATTATGAACCAAGAGAATTGAATGCGGCTAAGAATGATCTACTTATAGAGTATGTGACCTTCTAGAATATTTTGAATCTTTCAATATCTACGTCATACCAAGGTGGGAAAATGATCCCGCATACAAGTTATCTGTTATAGAAGCAAGGTTTGATGTTGCTAATGATTTCAAAATAAGTAAAGGGCAGCCACATATCAAAGTGGTGGTGAGGCCTACTACACTAAACAACAACACAAATTGGTAAGTGTTTGAGAATGATTAACATATCATCAACTTCATCCAAGAAGAGGTTGAGTTCTCTTCAAGGAATTAGGACAAGTTGGAACAACAATATGGAGATCGAATATTCCAACTAAGGCCAAATAAGCTACCCAATTTCTTAGTTACTTTGGAGTCTATTTTCAATCTAGTTGATCGTCTAAGAAGAGAGGAAAAAAACATGGTGGTCAAAGGTGAAAACTATGAACCCATTTCAGTTGGAAAAGGCAATTTGCTCAAGATTGGAAAGGTATGTACCCCACAAGAGAAACATGATTTTATAGAGATTTGTTAAGAATTTTTGATGTATTTTCTTGGATATATGAATACCTTAAGAGGTTTTGATCCTAATCTAGTACAACTTACCATTGAGCTAGATTCAACCGAAAGCACCCTAAACTTTACAAAGAAAATTGCATGACTAACTAAGGAAGGCTAACACCATTGCCACCTCTAGTCAAGGCTCTAAGTCTAGGAATGTAACATTAAGATAGAAGCTTAAAGGAATGCTTAACTAACATGAATACAATTCAAAATATAACTAAACATGCCTACTAATATGCTCAATTACCTAACATGGGCCTAAATAGACCTAAGAGGGAAATCAAATTGGTATGGTTGCTACTCCAAATAAGGTGAAATGGCCTCTCCAAATGACTTATAAAGTCACTTTAGATATCCATCTACTAACCTTGTTGAAGGCTTTAGGCAAGGATTGAGCTTGGCTATAAATCATATTTATTATATGAGATGCAAATCAAAGCATGGTGTAAAGTATTAAGGTATGAGGTGAATCCTTTTTATAGTTTTCCATTTGGGGAAAAATTGTATTTTGGTGCATGTGGGACTAAAAAGTCCAAATTATATTAGAATTTCTAATCACAATTAGTGAATTACCAAGTGATTAAGATGTGTGGAGCCTTAATCAACCACTTAGGGTCAACTAGGAGGCTAGGATAAGCTTTTGAAGCTTGTTGAGACATTGTGGAGAGAAGTGGGGTGATTTTGAGTGGTTGAAAGAGGGGTTTGAGCTAATAGTAGGGTATATTGACCAAAGCAAGGGAAAAATAGGCTTAATTAGCTAATAATCACTAATTGTCTGTTTTGAAGAGGATTTTGACTTACGATTCATCGTAAAGTGGCATCCTAAATGCGAAAGAGGTTTGGTAACCAAAAAGTGATTGTTAAGTTACAAAGTGGTAAGAAACGTTAGTTAATTGGTGGAAATCACTAATTATGATAGAATTGGGAAGAATGAGAGTGATTTGTGTGTGTTTTGGCAATAAGATTGCAAAAGAGGAATATAGGTGTCTACATTTGCCCTTGTTTGAGGTGAAGTTAGTGACTTCACTTCAAATATAGTAGACAAGCATAAACAGTAAATTTTTGAAGAAAAATTAGTAGAATGAAGGATGCCCCCTTGAGTTTCGATGGGGTGATAGAAGAAGTCAATCGACGATCGAAAAATATGATCAAAATGGATAGAAGAAATAGGATAGAATGGGTGTGAAACCCTTAGTTATTTAGAAGGAATAAGGAACGGATAAACATGGTCGTTTATTTCCCCAAGTGATTTGGAAGAAAAATTAGTAGTGATAATAAATGATAATGGAGAAGAAATGATAATGGAGAATATAGGACAAGCCCAATCTTTGCATCCAATATTTCAATAAGAAACTTTGTTGTATCATTTTTCCCCTAGATCTACATCATCAGCCTTTATTGAAATAAACAAAAGTGTAAATAACATGAAAAGCTATATTACGAACAATTGTTTATTGCTTAAAAATATGTAACTCCATGCAACATACATTATGCAATGCAATACAAGAAATTAAAATGATATTTAGCTCCATGCAACCTAAAGAATGCAATGCAATACGAGAAAATAAACTAGCTAACCTAATGTATAAAAAGTACAATCACATGTACTCAAACATACAACATTTGTTGGGAATTAGGACTACGAAATAAGAAATTCCCTCAAATCTATAGCAGTGGAAGTGTAAACTAGATAAATCCAAATCAAAACAAAGTACACACACATAACACATCATGTACCATGGTTCACCCAATATGGGCTACGTCCACCAAAGATAGAGATCTCATATATATAATAATCAAGAGTAAAAATCAACTCTTCCCACAAGAGTAAAATGCATCTCTCTAAGAGTATCTCCTCCTCCATATCTCTAAATGGATCTACATGAGTGCACTACAACCATGCCTCTAAACCACCACCAAATCTCACATAACCAGGAACTACTACATCTCTGAACTGCAACCAAGCTCTCCTGTGAATATATAAACAAGACCTCTCAAATGGGTCTACCAATGTGCAACCATAACTATGCACCAAGAAGTAAGTCTCTCCTCCATCACTGCATCAACCTATGCAAACAAGAAGATAACCTCCTCTACAATATCTGGATACTATCACATACCCACAAGCTATCCAATGAGCTACAATACTAGATCTCTATGGACCAACAATACAACATGATCTCATGGATCTACAATACAAGATCTCACAACAACATGTGGATCTACAAGAAGAAACTATATGTGTTTTGCATACTATGCAAGCCATTACATTGAGATAATAACTATACAAAGGAAATACAATAGAAGACATTACCCTCTTCTCACCATTCAGATGTACCTACAATTTCCTTCTGTCTATCTTCTCTCCATGGAAGTTATGTCTTCATGTAACCTTTTTCTTCTTCTTCTTCTTCTTCTTCTTCTTCTTCTTCATCCTCTCAACCAAGGATTCCACATGCAATAATAATCAATTACATGCAATTCTATCTTCTAACCCTAACTTTCTAGCTTATATAAGCTTATACAAACTTAGGGCATCTTAGCTATGCATTTACAACCTTTAGATCACCTTTAAATAAAAGGTTGGATCTAATCCCACGTCTAAAATAAAAACATAAATGCACATGTAACCGTGTCGCTTCCTGTTTTCTGACCGGTGTCGGTTCCCTATTTGCTAACAGTGTTGGTTCCCTATTTTCGACTCAAAGGTCGGTTCCTAACCGATGTCGGTTCCTCCTAGGTGACCGATTTTGGTTCCCTTACCAACGTCAATTACAAGTTGTAAAACATGCTACTTGTGAAGAAATTTAGCTCCACAACTCAAAAATATCCCACTTCGAGATAAATTTCTTAACACGTACCTGTATAGTATTGTCCTCTACATACCGTGAAGACCAACTATTATTTACATCAACAATTCTCTCAAGTAATCAGGAAGATTAATCCATCTTCTAAAAAGCAATAATATAACAAACCATGAATTACCATATACCTACATGAAGCTACTACATATCCATGGTACACGAGCTATCCATACATCAAGCTCCCACTGAATCGTAACACCACATCTCTCATGCAACCATGTCACCATGACTAACATACCTGCAATAGCTCCCACTCAAACTTAAATACTAAGCTTTAATTATAACCATAGCCATACCTATAAAACCAACCATGTTCTTGAACCATCTATCCATGTCTCTATGCAACCACCAATGCAACTGACCAGAGACAAGTCAAATTGAATTATGCAAAAGCAATAAAAATAAGATCCTCGGTAAAGACATCCCAAATGAGTTCTACATGCAACTAGTGGGTGATCAATCCACAACACCTGCATTATGCAAATCCAACCCAAGATAAACAATTTGAATGTCAAAGACAACCATTTGTATAAAACATATTTATCATGGAGTAACATAGTAATAAGAGGAAATACAAACATCCCCTACTCATGCTCAAGGGCATCTAAACCATGCTCATAGGAATCTATGTGCAAAAAAAATATTTACATCATCATAGAATCAAAAATAGAATTTATCCTCATATAAAAGCTCACCATATACATCCATCCATATCACCAAGCTCTCCATAAGCTCCAAGTCTCTCACCGACTAACTCCAAAGCCACATATGAATCATGTGCTCATCAATGTCAACAACAACCATGCTAACCATGCTACTAATAACTAGTGAAAATACCAGCAAAAATTTCATCAAACATACTGCACAACCATCCAAGATGAAAGCAAACAAGGGCAACATCAATAAACTATAAATACACACTGTTGTCACACTGTAACCTATAACAAACATATTTTCCTTCTTTCACCCTTCAAACTCTAAAACATTGATCTCTCTTCTTAACCCAGTTGAACAACCATCAACTTCCATCCCATAAGGATATCCAGGCACTACAAAATAAAACTAGAAGTGACATCATCATGCACTAAACACAAAATACCTACAAAAACCATGATTGTCCTCCAAAACAACTTGTGTCTCATGCCACTCTGAATAGTAGCATTATCCTCTCACTCTGCACGTGCATATGTGTCCAACCTACAATTCCAACAACCATGGCTTGTTCCCACTCAACATGAACTCCCCTACACTACCTCTAATCACCAAGCTCAAAATCTCCAATATATATTAGTGAGAAATAAAACAAATGAAAGAAAATATAAAATTGATTCCCTTCTTATCAAAGAATACTTCTACATCACAAAAGTTTAGACTTCTTGTGAAGTAGGATGAACCACCTTCTTTTCATCCATATGTACTTAACATCTCTCATTACCTGCAACTGTGTCTAAACATGACTTTTCATTGAGGATCTCATCCTTATACTAGATACCCTTGTCCTCAAGATTCCAACACATCCCGGAAATAAAATTCAAGCTCACAAAATATCCATGGTGCAAATTTTACTTGTGTACACAATCCAAAAATAATACCAATTGCTTCAAATGAAATAAATAAAACATGAACCATATAGAGATACCTGAATTTGACCCAAGTCTCACTGGACTCACCGAGCCAATTTTTTCCTCTTTCTGATTCAAACATTGAAGTGATCTACTCTATTTCGCATGTACACTGTAAGAAACCAAATCCTCCATAACTAGACACTAAACCTTCCATACCATATTCTATCAGTAAGAAACCCCGTGTAAACTCATTGTCACAGAGAGACCGACCATGGTCTGTTGACTGGTACCGGTTCCCCTTTGTGAGTGATGTTGGTTCACCGATCGGCGGTGTCAATGCTATTGGAACTACCACAATGCCATAAATTGGCATAGTACACCAAACCAGGTGCTTACTCTGACCAAAACCGATAGCTATGTTGAGCCAGTCATTTCAAGAAGCACCCAAAACTTGTAAAAAAACCTTACAACAATAATACAAGCAATAAAACTATACCAAGATGAAGTAAATCACCTTACCAACACCAAGACACTCACCTGCATCTTCAACTAATGTACTTGCCTCTCTTATGGAAGCCCCATCTTCATTTTTGTTATTGTAATCTTTCTCTCTAACAAATCTCATGCATCTAACTCGCACCAAGGATGCATATTGCTCCTTTATCTCTTACTCGGATCTAGATCTGCATCCAATCTCAAACATGCAGATCTAATAGAGGACACGAGTAGTCCCATGGAAATCATTCATGCACTATGACACGCCTCTCTAAAGAACTCATTGTTGCATGGGAGTACCGGTATAGTAAGAAAACCAACTTTGTTAATGGAGGTAGATCACGATGATCCTCAAGTCGTTTGAGACAAGAATAAGCAAGCACCAAAGAAATATTTTTTTGTAGGACAAATTTTGATGTTTAACAACAATGCATTTGATACATGATTCAGCTGCGTGTATGTCGTTTACCATTTTTTGAATTTTTTTGGATTTTTACAATTTTTGGATTTTTAATGATTTTACCATTTTTGGGTTTTTGATGTTTATTTGGATGTTTTGATTTTTCCGACTAACATATTTGAATGTTTTGGGATTTTTTTGAAACATATTTGAATGTTTTTGATGTTTTCTAAGAAGTTTTCCAAAGTGAACGTGCAAGGAAACAAAGAAACGTGGATGCCCCCAATGTTAAATGGGATGTACAAGGGCAAAATGCCATGTGCATGTGCAAGAAAGTGAAGATGTAAAGTTTCCCCTAGCATTAGATGGGAATATTCAAAGGCAAAATCTTTAAGCATTGAATTTGGATCAAGGCCAATACAAATAGGTTCAACATGATGATGAACATAACCCAACAACGTGCTAGGAAGGAACAAGGATGTCTCTAGTGTAAGCTAGCCAAGAAGCACATTATAGAAAGAAGTGGAAGATTATTTTCTGAAGGGGACCAAGGTATCTCGCAATCATGGAAAAAGGAAATCTTATTCACATGGATGTTCTTTATGAATTAGTAGTGTTATGATTAGCACACACGAGTTGTACGGATAATATATCAAATCTAAGCAAACATGCAATAAAAGTGGATATTCTATTAGAAGAAATATACAAAAAAAGAGATAAATCAACACCATATTTAACTTGGTTCACCCAAAGGTGGGCTACATCCACCAAGAAACAAGTCAATCTATTATTCAAAGCTTTCAGAAGATTTAAAATCTTCCACACCTCTCACAATGTACAATACTTTATTTCTCTCAAGCTTCTCCTTCTTCTCCAAGAATTCTCTCTCAAAATAATCATTAACTCTCTCTTCTAACCCTAGCTTTCTAGTTTATAAATACCTTATACAAACTTAGGGCACTTAGCCATGTAATTATAATCAATAGATCTACTTTAATACTAAAATTAGATCTAATTCCCATGAGTTAAATAAAACACTCATGCATAGGTAACCGATGTCGGTTAGCCCTAACCGATGTTGGTTCCTACTTGCCTGACCGATGCTAGTCATAGGTGACCGATGTCGGTCCCTTCATAACCGATGTCGGTTACTGTGTTTTCTAGCAAGTTGATATAGCATGCTAAACTGAAGTAATTGAGCTCCACATCTCAACAATCTCCCTCTTGGAGATAAATTACTGCACTATACCTGTGCAACATCATTCTTGGATCCTTTCCTTAGCTTTGTTTCTTCCTCTTTAAGTCTCAAAATTGAAGACCAACAGAAGTGGAGTATAGCTTCAACTTCTCTTTTTCTAATGGCTTCATTAGCATATCTGCAAGGTTTTCACTCGTATGAACTTTCTCCAGTTTCAATTTCCCATCTTCCAATACCTGTCATATGAAGTGATATCTCAACTGAATGTGTTTTGTTCTAGAATGAAACATTGAGTTCTTTGCCAAATGAATTACACTCTAATTGTCACTGAACAATTTGCAATCATCTTTCTCCTTTCCCAACTCTTCCATGAACCTGCTCATCCATATCATCTCTTTGCTAGCCTTTGTATCTCGTGACATACTCGCCTCTATAGTAGACAAAGCCACAACCTTCTCAATCATGATATCTAGCTAAATGATGTCCCACCTACTATGAAAATATATCTAGTGGTGTTCCTTCTACCATCCGATCTCCAACCATATCTAAATCAACATAGCCCCATAAAGAAATATCTCGACCCTCCATAACATAATTACATGTTATATATCCCTCTCAAACACCTAATTATCCTTTGGATTGCTTTCCAATTCTCTTTACCCGGATTGGCCATAAATCTACTCACAACTCCCACTACATGTGTAATGTCCGTCCGCAGTAAAAACCATAACATACATGAGACTCCAAACTACTTCAAGCACATGGTACTCGTGTCATGTATTTGACCTCCTCATGTGATGAAGTACATTGATATTTTCTTAATTTGAAGTTTTCAACCATAGGTGTACTTATAGGTTTTGAATTTTGTATTTTAAACCTTTCTAACACCTTGTAGATATAATCCTCTTGAGATAAATACAATTCCATGTTCTTCATGTCTTTGTGTATTCGCATGCCAATTATTCTTTTTACAGCTCCTAAATCCTTCATAGTAAATGTGTGAGCTAGCTTTCCCTTAAACTCACCAATGTTCTACATACTAGATCCCGCAATAAGCATATCATCCACATACAATAACAAAATAATAGAGCTTCCATTTTTAAGATTCTTGAAAAAACACAATGGTCGTTTCACATCTCAAGTAACCATGCTCATGCATAAAACTATTAAACCTCATGTACAATTTCCTTAGAGCTTGTTGGAGCCCATATAGGATCTTTTTCAACCTCGCACACTAATTTCTCCTTGCCCTTGACTTCATACCCAAGCGGTTCATCGCATATAAATATCTTCATCAAAATCACCATGACGGAAATTTGTCTACACATCTAGTTCCTCTAAATGTAAATCATCTACGGAAACTAAACTCAATACAATACGAATAGAATTCATCTTTACAATAGGACAAAATATTTCACCAAATTCAATACATGCTTTCTATGTAAATCCCTTTACTACAAGCCTTGCCTTGTACTTTTTTTATATCCACCCTCTTCTTCCTTGATCATGTAAACTCATTTGTTTTGTAATGTTCTCTTTCCTTCGCCAACTTAACCAAATCCTAAGTCTAGTTTTGTTCGAAGGATTCCATCTCCTCATCCATTCCATGTTCCCACTAAACGTGGGTCTCATCCTGCATTACTTCTTCAAAACTTTTTGGTTCACCATTTTCAATCAATAATAAATAAGATAGAGAATGTGTAAATCTTGATGGAGGTTTACTTACCCTATGTGACCTTCTCACAGAAGTTTGGGGTACCAAAGGCTCATTCTGACCTCCTGGACATTTGTTTCCAATTATGATAGTGACCGACGCCGGTCACCTATAGCCGACACTGGTTCTACTAACTGATGTCGGTTTGGCTCTTCTGTAACTAATACCGGTTCAGTTGACCGATGTCGGTAAGGGGTCAATCGACACTAGTTATTGTGTAACCCTATAGGTATGAATTTTAAATTTGAGAGTTCATTTTCATTCACAAACTTCTCAACTAGTTCATCCTTGGGTACCAAAATTTGATCCATGTACATTATCTTTTCATTCCATTCAATGTCATGAATTCTAATAATTTTAGAATTCTCTAAATCTCAAAAACGGAATCTAAAATCACCAGATCCATAACCAATGAAAGTGCATCTCTTGGATTTTGCATCTAATTTTTTTCTTTTTCCTTATCAATATACGTAAAAGCTTCTAAACCAAAAACTTTAAGAAAAGAAAGATCTACTAATTTATCGATCCAAGTTTCCTTTGGTATTCCTCCATCTAGTGAACTTGAAGGCCTACGGTTAATCAAATAAACTATTGTATCAATTGCTTCTACCCAAAACTGCAAGGGCAATCCAGCATGTGTCCTCATACTTCTAGCATGTTCCATGATTATCTTGTTCATTCTTTCTGCAACACCATTCTCTTGTGGTGTTCTTGGAACCTTCCTTTCTGTATGTATTCCATTCATTGAACAATAATCATTGAAAGCCTCACTACAAATATTCACCACCATTGTTAGATCTAAGGCACTTTAACGTTGAATTTGATTCATTCTCAACAAGGGCTTTCCATCTTTTAAAAGTCTCAAAAACATCATATTTATGTTTAATACAATAAACACATACCTTTCTTGTAGCATCATCAATGAAAGTAACATAATACTAGGTTCCTCCATGAGAAGCTACATGGGTGGGTACCCACACATATGAGTGTACAAGCTCTAATTTCTGATCCTTCTTAGTTGCCCCAACTTTGAGAAATATCACTCTCTTTTTCTTTCCAAATACATAATGCTCACATAAATCAAGATATAAATATTTCAAATCTGATAACTTACCCTTAGCCTTTAAGATCTACATTCCTTTTGACTCATATAGCCCAACCGACTATGCCACATGTATGTATCTCGAATCTGAATTAAATAATACGAGAAAATGAATTAGTAACACAGGTAGATAAATATAATATTCCTACCTTCTTTCCTCTTGCCACAACAAAGGCACCCTTGGTGACTTTCCAAGAGTCTGTTGTGAATGTAACCATGCAACCAACTTCACCTAGTTGCCCTGTTGAAAAAATATTCCTCCTGAGGCTTGACACATGCCTCACATCTTTCAATACCCATGTATTTCCATTTTTAATTTTAAATGAACTTGCCCTTTACCAGTAATACTGCAAGGTTCATCATCACCCAAATAAACATACCCAAAATTACCCTAGACATAATTTCTAAAATAACCCTTATTAGGGGTTGCATGGAAAGAAGCTGATGAATCTAAACCTCAATATTCTATTCTATTGTCCAAAGAAATAATAAGAGCATCTTACATTACCTCTGCTACAATATTTGCCTCTTTACCTTTGTTTGGGTGTTAGGTCTCTTTATCCTTTGACCAACAATCTTTCTTTGCATGTCCTTTCTTTCCACAATTCCAGCAAGTAATTCCCTTACCTCTAGATTTAGATCTATCATTCCTTGACTTTTATTTCCCATTGTTCTTACTCTTTGATCTATCATTTTTCCTACCTCTTTTTTCTACATTCAAATCATTCCCGATAATGATTCCTCTGTACTTTTCCTGTGAATTTCTTCATTCAAGATTATACTAATCACATCATCAAACTTCAAAATATTATTAGCAAATGTATTACTAACAACCATTACCAATTTATCCCAACTAGCGGGCAAAGAACATAAGAATAAGAGTGATTTCACTTCATTATCAAACGGAATATCAACTAATTTTAACTTATTTATAATAGATCAGAAATCATTCAAATGACTAGTTGCAGATCCACCTTCATGCATCTTAGAAATAAATAGTTTCTTCATCAAATAAACTTTATTTTAAGTGCTAGGTATTTCATATAAATTAGCAAGAGATTTCATTAACTCTACCCTAGATGTCGCTTGATAATATTAGAAGCCACGATGTTGTCAGCTCAATCTTATAGATCCCAAAGCCTTTCACAAGAATCTTCCATTCTTCATTAGTCATTTTCATAGGTCTAGACTTTTCATCCAATGATAAGTACAAATCTCTTTGATATAGATTATCTTCAATTTTTATCTTCCATAATTGATAATTTTGGTCGTCAAACTTCTCTACCTTGTATTTTTTTATTTTTCCATTATTGTAGCTCCCACTCAATCATAAAACCCTCTATGAGTAAATCTGTCAACACAAAAAGCCCTCAAATAATGCTCTGATACTATTTGTTGGGATTAACACAAAGGTTGTATAGATAATATATCAAATCTAATCATACATGCAATAAAAGTGGATATTCTATCAGAAGAAATATATAAAACAAGAGATACAAATCAACACTAGATTTAACGCGGTTCACCCAATGTGGGCTACATCCACTAAGAAACAAGCCAATCTATTATCCAAAGTTTTCAAAAGATATACAATTAATATTTTCAATCATCCACACCTCTCACGATGTACAATACTTTCTTTCTCTCAAGCTTCTCCTTCTTCTCCAAGAATTCTCTCTCACAATTATTTTCACAATAATCATTAACTCTCTCTTCTAACCATAGCTTGCTAGCTTATAAATACCTTATACAAACTTACGGCACTTAGCATTGCAATTACAATGAATAGATATTCTTTAATACTATAATTATATATAATTCTTGTGAGTTAAATAAAAAAATCAAGCACAGGGTAACTAATGCCTGCTTAGCCTTAACCGATGTCGATTCTTACTTTCCTGATCGATGTTGGTCATAGGGGACCAATGTCGGTCCCCTCATAACCAATGTCGCCATCGTGTTTTTTCAAAGAAGTTGATATAGCATGCTAAACTGAAGTAATTGAGCTCCAAATCTCAATAAGAAGAATATTGTGAATGTTGTGAATGTATCTTAGAAGCCTTGCAATGAAGAAGTGATTAGCCAAAGGT
Organism: Taxus wallichiana var. yunnanensis; assembly: GCA_018340775.1. Taxonomy (NCBI): domain Eukaryota; kingdom Viridiplantae; phylum Streptophyta; class Pinopsida; order Cupressales; family Taxaceae; genus Taxus; species Taxus wallichiana. Next base: position 735,218,376 of record CM031234.1, on the reverse strand, counting down.
ATAAATCATGAGACAAGATATGGACTAGAGTAAGAGTATGAACAAGGTCCAAAAAGACACTTTGTAACATACTAATCATGTTTTCTCATCAAGATCCAGTGTGTGCACGTGAAAATTGATTACCTCTTTGAGGGAATATTTGATAGACAACAAGTGAAGACACCCTAGTCAATGTGTAGGAATGATTTATTTTTCAAAGTTTATTTTTTAATGGAATGTGGAAGGAAAATCGTGCATTACTCCACTACCAGCTAGGATTCCATAGCCTCGATTGATATGTATTTGATTCTAATCACAACATGGCTCTACTACTAGTCAAGCATCCATAGCCCCAGAGATATTGTTAGAAATACCCCAAGAGAGAGATATACATCAATTTTCTTTTGCTTTTAGCTTTCACTTTTTGATTGATTGATTGATTTTGATTCTTTTAATTTCTAAAACTTATTTCGACTCTCTTGTTTGACAATGGGTTAAGAACCAGTGATGGCTTGATGGAAGGAGGCAAAAGTGCTTGTGATGAAGACATTAGCTAGTGTCAACAAATATGTCCAAAATTTCTTCCCAATAACTTTTTTAGATGTTGATTGTGATAGGATATCTATGAGCTCAGTCGTTATTTAATTTAACAAGGTGATGAAAGACCAAGGCCAAATGGATACCATAGAGATAAATGTCACCAAATGTGTGTAAATTGGCTAACCAAAATATCATCAAAGGGATGAAAACTATAGTAAGAATTGTAGAAGAAGAGAAAGAAAGGGAAGAAAGAACATCCGTGTGTATTCAATACCAGATTGCAATGTTTGATCTTTACCTTTGATATTTTGTTTGAATTTTTTTTATATTTTTGTCTTTTTTTTGAAAAGTGGGACTAACAAGGTCACTTGGCATGATAAGATCCAACAACAATGTTAGCGATTTCCTTGATAAGGAATACTAGGTGTGTTTTCTTATCAAGAGTCATATTATCACCTATCTCAATAATCATGGTGAGCTCATACTCAATAGATGATTGTGTTTTATCATGAAATGTGGATTTCATATGTGGGATATTGAGGTCCCTATCCAGATATTTATACACTTTTCACCATACTTGATGGGTGTATTGATGTGAATTTTTTAATCGTGGTTGATTATGAACTTTAAGATCATTTAAATTGTTGTGAGCTTTAGAGCTCTTGGAATTTTTAATCATAGTTGGATGAAGGAACCGTTTGGATTTCTTGTAAGTTGATACATGAATTGTCTGATCCCGAGAAGTGGGAGAAGAAAGTGGAGGAATAGAATTGGTGGGAGAAATGATGGTGGGTTTACCACAATCATTGATAGAAGATCAATATGATGGACGTGAAGGATACGGTCCAAGAATTGAAGAGGATGGGCTGCCAGGAGGTGTCCCATAGACTAAAGATAAAGGACTATTAGGATGTGGCCCTAAGATAGAAGATGAGGGACTACCTTGTGGTGTCCCATATATTGAAAATTATGGGATACTAAGATGCGGCCCAATAATTGAATATGAGGGGGTTTTAGGATGTGCCCCAAGTATAGAAGAGGATGGGCTACCAAGAGGTGTCCCATAGACAGAAGAAGATGGGATACTAGGAGGTGTCCCATAGATCAAGATGAAGGGCTCCTCGAGGTGTCCCATATATAGAAGATGATGAGCTACTAGGACGTGGCCTAAGAATAGAAGAAGATGGGCTACCAAGAGGTGAGCCACATATAGATGATGAGGGACTAATTGGAGGTGGCCCACATATAGAAGAAGACAATGGGCTACTGGTGTGTGACCCAAGCTGAGTTTTTTTATTAAGGAGTCATGATAGATAAATAATGATTGAGTGAAGAAAATAAGGGATCTTCCTCAATGGTCTTAGGATCTTCCTCTATTTTCTCGACAAAAGAAATCATATTCTTCTTCCCAATACACAACCATATTGAAGTCAAGATTAAATCCTTGATTGTAATCCTCTAAGGGAATGTCATTGTGTGACCCTAGGAATTCTATAATCATATCCTCATCTCGAGATGAATCGATCGGTAGGGGTATTTTTTATTTGACCATATGAGGTTGATTAGAAGAAACGGGTCCAACTGGTGTGGAAGATTGAGAAGATGATGACTCAAGAGATGAAGTAGATTTATATCTAGATGTTTGCAAGTAGAAGAAGACATGACTTTGAGATAGCTGATTGGTATAGGTTTTCCTAAAAGATGGCATATTTTCGGGAAACAACGAGGATCACATAGAAACTCAACATATGATTTTGACATAGAGTCGCTCTAAGGTTTTTTCGATGTATGCATCGACTTAGATGATATTTACATGGGAGTCGAATTAGGAGATTATGACGTGGGTGTTTTCCTAAATGAATTTGGGGTCACCCAGATCTTTAACGGAGAAGGAGGTTAACGAGGTGACAAATAAGGGAGGTCCTATAAAGCAAGGGAGGACCGTGACTCAAGAACCAAATTAGATGTTTGATTGATGGATCTTGGAGCCGCATAGATCTTCAAAGGAGGAAGATGTCATTTAGGTGACTGATAAGGGATTCTTGTGAAGAAAGGGAGGACTATGACTTAAGAGTCGAATGAAGTGAATAACTCTGATGAGAATTTTTAGAAGATCAAGGTGAATCTGAAGAATTAGAATAATAGTTTGGATTGGAGTTAGAAGAAGAGTGGGAGGAACCCGAATAATAATTTGGATCAGAAGTGTCCAAACCATTCCACCGACTATGAGATGAAGGTGGGGAATAGTTTACCTGAGCGGATTCTCTAACGCGAATAACCAAATGAGGTTTAGCCATGATGGGCATCCTTTTATGGGAATGCCGAAACTTTGATTCCTTAGTGTTGTATGTATAAGGAACCTCGCGACAGTTAGTCATTGCTGGAATTTGTGGGATACAAATGTCTAGACTGATATAGTGCAATTATAACCCTTCAATTGAAGGAATTCATATGTTGATTTGGGCTGCAAAACAAAAAAACCAGCTAGACATTTGGCAAACATGGGCCCTAGGACAAACCAAACGGTGTAATGACGTCAAATTGTTACAAAGAATACCAAACAATAAATGGTCATGAATCTGAAGGATCAATATGAACCTAAGGACACCAAATAATAAAGAATTCAATACCCTAGCAAGGCAATATATACGACACAAGTTATCTAAGATAATGTAACGACGTCTAATACTCAAACTTCAGTCACAACAAATAGTTTACTCCCTAATATTTTTCTAGATAGGTTTGAAACCAAATAGTGACAACACAATATCACCGATTAGGTCAGTTTTAAATAAACAAGACCTAAATGCTAAGATAATGTTGACGTGATCCTCTAACAAGTTATACTAAAAACCAATTTCTAAACACTAACAATTGGACATGTAATAAAAATTTGCAAAGAAAGTAATATTTTAGTATCAAATGGCATTATAGCAATGCTAACAAAGTAACCTCAACACGTAAAAAACTCAAGACAAGGATAGGATATAAAAACTATGTCTAAGTATAACAAGAAATTGTTATGCATGTGAATAGTGTGACAATACAATAAAGAGATTTAGGCCCAGCCACAATGGAAACAAGACGTAAATATCTCAATTGTATGGCTATAATGTGTGCAACATAAAAACTCAAAAGAAGACAATGATGATATCACCTAACTACAAATGATAATGAGTCTCAAATATGGGTTTTTGAGACAATGAGGGCCTACTAGATCATGAGTACGTACCATGCACACTTTCAACACTTAAGCTCAACATCGCAACCTAAGAGCAACCTAGTAGCAGTAGAATACAAAAAGTGGTGGACATGTAATATGATCAAGAGGTATCTGTATATGTTGTTTCCTTTTTCCCCAAAATGGGCAACAAGAAAACAAAGGTGTAAACCAAGTGGTGTTGAAAAATACTTGGTGTAACTTTGCAGAGTTTTGCCTTATCTTAGGACAAGTGAAAAACTAGGTCAAAGTAACACTAAATAGATTTCGTGATGAAATATCATGCAGTTTCAACTTTAAGAGATTATTTCCCTTGTTCAAAAAACAAGATTTTGAATCCAACAAAGTTGTCACTTTGTGAGAGCTCTCAAGTATAACAACTAAGACAAAAATTGGCTCCAAGCCGACAAGCTTTCCTAGGGGTTCTCTCTCTATGTGTCACAAGTTTACTTCTGCGAGCTCAATTTACCAAGGTATCCCAAGGATTATCTTGGATTTACTTTACCCGCTTCTAATACAATGAGAAACTAGTGCATTTTATTTGTATTATCACCGGTGTCATGAGCAAATAGTTTTGACTCTAAACTTTCAAGGAGTACTAGTCAATTTGGTAGTGTGGAGCACTTTCCAGTTTCATTCGCAAGGTTCCCTCTTGCGTGAAATACTTTAGGGTTTGTAGGACCACCCCCATTGTTGTAGCTTAAGGCTTATGTCAAAGGGGTTATGTCCTAGTTAAGCGGATGAGTCGTAGCTCTTAACCGAAACCTACAAATACAATGTGATGATTGTGGTGTGTTTTTTATCTTTGAGACTTAATGTGGTTTTTGTCACACTCCTTTTGGCAACCTACAAGCTCACGTGAATGTTAGAATTTGGTTTGAAGAAAGCCCTTCTTTCTTTAACAAGAATTTTAGGTCCTTCACACAAATGTTTAGTAGTTTAACAAGATGCACAATATCATAGAAATATGGTAATGAAAATGTTTGTAAATCAACTAACTACCATCAAACTTTGCAAAAACAAGGTTTATTCCCAATTAATCTAAGTGTTTCTTAATGAAAGACTAAAATTTATTTTGATTCCCAAGATCACACTAGGTGCAAGGGAAGAGCATACACAAATTTTAGCCTTGATTATTTATCAAGTGAAAAATCTCTTAAACTAAAAGATCAAGCACATGCCAAAAATGAAGGTTTATTCTCTTAGGCACAAAATGAATGATGATTGTTCCTACTTACTCCCAAGAAGCAAAAAGTGGTTTAGAGGTGCTTTTGGTTCTCAAGATCACACTAGGTGCAAGAGAAGAGCATACACAACTCTATTCCAAACTCAATCAAAGCATGAAAACATGATCACTCATCAAACCCTAACCCAATTTAACCAAAAATCCCTTATCAAACCCTAAGGAAATTTTGTTAGGAATATTGCTCTAAAATCAATAAATGGACTAAAACAACAACTAAAAACCCTTAAAAATGACAGCCATCCCAAAAACACAGAATTTGAAATTTTGAAGTTTGAGGAAATTTTACCTTAGTGCATGGGCGCACTCTGTAGAGCATGGGTGTACTCAGTAGTGCACATGCGCACATAATAGTGCATAGGTGAACCTCTCACACTTTACACAACAAGGTGATGCATGGGCACATCTAGTGAGGCGTAGGTGCACTTCTAGATGCATAGGCACACTTTACACACATAGCCAAAAATCATGTGTGCATAGGGCACTTGCACTTCGGATGCACATGTGCACTTTTCCTGTAGGTGGTCAAAAATCTGAGTTTTTGAGAAGATTTCTTGAAAAAGGTCCAATATTTGGTATTTTGAGGGAATTTTGACAGGGCTTCACCTCCTTATATCCTGCAAGGAACATGAAAACACAACTTCTACCACTAATCTAGTTGAAACAACTACCTAGCTTGAAAAATTGATCTACAAAACTTTGAAAATTACTCTAAAACTTTGAAATTAATCTAAAAAGCTTGAGAAACTAATCTAAAATCTTGAAAGTACTCTAGAAATCTTGAAATTAAACTAGAAAACTTGAAATTAATCTAGGAAACTTGAAACTAAGCTAGAAAACTTGAAATTAAAAACTTTGAAACTAAGTTTAAAAGCTTTAAAATGAATGCAAATGGGGTATGGTCCCACCGAGGCGTGCCAAATGAAAGCACCCTAAACTTTACAAAGAAAATTACATGACTAACTAAGGAAGGATAACACCATTTCCACCTCTAGTCAAGGCTCTAAGTCTAGGAATGTAACATTAAGATAGAAGCTTAAAGGAATGCTTAACTAACATGAATACAATTCAAAATCTAACTAAACATGCCTACTAATATGCTCAATTACCTAACATGGGCCTAAATAGACCTAAGAGGGAAATCAAATTGGGATGGTTGCTACTCTAAACAAGGTGAAATGGCCTCTCCAAATGACTTACAAAGTCACTTTAGATATCCATATACTAACCTTGTTGAAGGCTTTAGGTAAGGATTGAGCTTGGCTATAAATCATATTTATTATATGAGATGTAAATCAAAGCATGGTGTAAAGTATTAAGGTATGAGGTGAATTCTTTTTATAGTTTTCCATTTGGGAAAACTTTTATTTTGGTGCATGTGGGACTAAAAATTCCAAATTAGATTAGAATGTTAATCATGATTAAGCTTTGTTAATCACAATTAGTGAATTACTAAGTGATTAAGATGTGTGGAGCCTTAATCAATCGCTTAGGGTCAACTAGGAGGCTAGGATAAGCTTTTGAAGCTTGTTGAGACGTTGTGGAGAGAAGTGGGGTGATTTTGAGTGGTTAGAAGAGGGGTTTGAGCCAATAATAGGGTATATTGACCAAAACAAGGGCAAAATAGGCTTAATTAGCTAATAATCACTAATTGTTTGTTTTAAAGAGGATTTTGACTTATGATTTGTCGTAAAGCAGCATATTAAATGTGAAAGAGGTTTGTTAACAAAAAAAAGTGCTTGTTAATTGACAAAATTTGTAAGAAATGTTAGTTAATTAGCGTAAATCACTAATTATGATGGAATTGGGAAGAATGACAAAGTGATTTACGTGTGTTTTGGCAATAAGATTACAAAAGTGGAATATATGTGTTTACATCAACAAACAGCCCATTATATAAAAATAGAGGTATGCCAATATGTGGATTGAACCTCTCATGAAGAAGGAATTGAACAAGATGATTGAGGCAAACATCATTTTCCCCATCAAGCATTCAACATGGGTTGCAAATATGGTCCCAGGTGTAGAAGTGAAATGGAGAAATCATATTGTGTGTTGGTTTCAAATATCTGAACAAGGCATATTTGAAATATCAATATTCACTTCCTTATATGGAGCACATCTTACAAATGGAAGCAAGTTTTTAAGAGGTTTTCCTATTAGATTGCTACTCATGATATAATCAGATTATGGTGAAGGAAGAGGATTAGTTCAAAATAACCTTTACCACTAAGTGGGGAACTTATGCTTATAGAAAAATTCCTTTTGGTTTGTCCAATGTAGGAGAAACATTTCAAATATCCATGGATATGGAATTCAAAGGATTGATTAATAACATTTTTCTTGTCTACCTTGATGATATCAAAGTATTCTCCAAGGATGCAAATGACCACCTTTTTCATCTCAAGTAGGTATTTGAAAGGTGTAGATAGTTTAGGGTTTCTCTCAATCCCAAAAATGTATCTTCCTAATACATGAAGGTAAGATCCTAGGCCACATTATCTCTAAGAAAGGGTTTGCAATAGATCCAGAGAGGGTAAGTGCCATTCTGGCACTATCATTTCCTAGTCATAAGAAGGCATTGCAAAGTTTCCTGGGAAGGATCAACTTTTTCAAAGGCCATTCCAAAATTTTCCATCCATGGCTAACCATTAACATCTATGCTAAATAAAAATATGCCTTTGGGTGGACCACGAAAGAAAGGGTAGTTTTGACGCCATCAAACTAGCAATAACACAAGCCCCCACCCTCATTAATCCATATTTCTCCAAGGACTTCACCATTTATGATTTTAGAGGCACGTATACAATATTGTTCATGCTATTAAAACTGAATGAAGAAGGTTTGGAACAACCTATTGCATTTTTAGCCAAGGTATAGAATATTATGAGGTGAGATACTCATTTATTGAGAAGCACGCCTTGGCTCTAATAAGGAGTTTAAATAAATTTAGGCATCTAGTATCCAACAACAAAATCCACCTAATGGTATCAAATTATGGCGTTAAGGATTTCCTTTTGAAAAAATATCTAAATGAAAAAGAGATGGTTGGATCACCAAGGTAATGGAGTATGATGTGGACATCAAGATAACCAAGCTGGTAAGGGGAAAAGGTTTGTGTGAGTAGCTAGTTTCAAATCCATAGAATGAAAAGGAGGTTGTCTTAATGCTTCAACATGATCAAAACCAGCTAATACCTCACTCATTTCATGTTATACCCATGATATAACACACTTTCTCCAAATAGGCCAATGTCCTCAAAGCTTGAGAAAGGCCAAAAGAAGGTATTTTAGGCTCCAATCCATCCCTTATGTGCTTATTGATGGGATCTTGTTTAGAAAGGATGTGAATGGTGTTCTCTTGAGGTGCATTAAGGAAAATTAGGTTGAGAAATTTTTTCATGAGTTTGATGATGGAGAGGCAGGAGAGAATTTTTCTCCAAGGAAAACATCACTTAGAATCATGATGGGTGATTATTATTGTCCCAATATATTCAAATATTGTCATGCATGGGTTAAGAAATGTAAGAAGTGTGACTTATTTATATACAAAGAGAAATTAAGAACACTCCCACTTCATCCCATCTCAATAGATCAACCATTCATGCAATAGCGGCTAGGTTTCATTGGAGTGATCAATCCGCATTCTAATTTGGGACACAAGTGGATTTTGACAACCACAAATTACTTCACCAAATGGTCAGAGGAAGTTACATTAAAGGAATCAATTGAAATCAACATCCTATACTTCTATGAAGGTATTATAACCAGGTTTGGTGTTCCAAGGAAAACCCTATCGTATAATTTTTTGAAACAAATGAAACTCATATATCACGTATGATTGTGTGGATTTGGTCAATATTAGATCACTTTAATCTTCTCCAAATATACATGAATTATTAAGTGGTTAATAATGTATCCTAGGTATGGGATCCATGCGATGGAATAAAATGTACATTTCATACAATTGGCTTGTAATGTATGTTAACCTGTGTGTATAAGATGCCCATGATTTGTAACACATGATCCTCCCATATCTTGTTAAATATCGTGATGTCATATAAGTAAACAATGGAATAGGATTTTATGATGGATGTGAGTACATCCATCAAGTACATGAATATATTTACATCATTGGTCAATCAAAATGAATGACCAACCATTCAGAAAATCTATCGTATATCTTTAATGTTATCTTCCCAAAATTCTTTAGGTGTACTTGCACTAGATAAAATCTTGAATTTGGGTGAAACTTGGTGAAGTATTTTGTACCCTAGTGTCATTCTAGAGGTCATAAATCCATGGAAATGGATATTGATTATTCAACATGATTTTTTTATTAAATAGCTTATATAAAGGCATCAAGGTCCATATTTTTTGGGAGAGAGTACCATCAAATTCTTATAAAGAGGAGAGTTAAACTTTATCTTTACCTAATTTACGAGGTCTTGTATTTGGCATCAAATTTCATCATTGTCTCAAATCGATATATGATATTAAGGGTTCTTTTATAGAGGAGATCTAATAACAAAATCTATCTCGAATATTTAATTCAAAGTGTGTTGAAGATCTTTGGGCTCTCTAAACATTACATTATATTTCCTCGATGTTTTGATTATTTTACATCTAAGAGATAAAATAAACCAAAATGTATCATAATTCAATTCATTAAATAAATACAGCAAATATAGTAATATAAACCTAAATTAGGGTTAATGTGGTAACTTATAGAGATATAAATCTATATAATGTGCAACGTAAATATTCAACCTAATTCTACTTAAAAGGGGAATGTACAAAGTGAAAAGATCTACCTAGAACCGGCTCAAGGAAGTGCCATCGATAACAACATGCTAGGTTGAGACAACCCGACTCCATTTTAAGACTACACAAATGGAACTTACCGCAAAACAAAAACTCTTATATTAAATTCAAGGCCACCTCTAGTGGGTATGTTACCAAGATTATAACAAAATTCTAAACTATTACAATGGTCATGTGGGTACTAGGACTGTCACAATAGGCTCACTTTATCTTCTCTAGCTTTGGATTCCTCCATAGCTTCCAATGTTCACCTTTTAATAACCACATGTAATCAACAACTTAACCACTCCACTCACTTGCAATGAGAGATTGGCTCTAATATTATACTTATATGTTCCCACTCTTATGTCATTCAAATTCCTTCTAAATTTTTCTTCGCTACCCGCTCATATTTAAATTTGAATTTGGATCATTAATCGCATCACACCACCCTATCTTATATATACTTGCTTAATCTATTTCCAACCCGGTAGTTGAGAAGATCCATAATGAACATCCTTTTCAACTGATTATTTAGTTTCTTTCCACTCGACCGACACATGCCTTGGTAGTTAGTCCTCCTTTTTGCTTTTAACATGATGTTTAGTACATAATCCCATTGAGAAATCCTTCTACACTTAGTTTTTTTCACCGTCCCTTAAGGATCCACACACCCAAATTTCTCCATTGTGAAATCACTACATGCCACCTTCTCATGCCTTTACCAAAACTCCTATATACCTATACTTTCATCAAACCTTGCACACTATTGTGTGTGCATAGTTATACAATCCCTAGTGCAATATGCAATATACTACGTACTAAATAACTACCACACAAAATGTATGCACACTCCCACGTAATCACAACTTAACTATCCCATGTACCCTTTGCCTTATCTTCCTCCTCTCCCAACCTCAGCACGCACTAAATTTAGCCAAAATTACAAAAGCTATGAAATATACATAATTTTCCCATGATTTTATTGTATCAAACACCATGGGTTAAACAATAGTGATCCCCATCTCACGATTCATAGTCCTCAATAGTATCACTTGTATACACTATATTTTTGTAATTTGTTAGTCATTTCTTTTTTGTAGGATTTGTTGATGCAATCTTCTCCTAATCGGGTGCCTTAATGGGCCTATTGGAATTACAGAGATGATCAGACTTGGTCATGTGGGCTAGACAAAACATTTGAGAGATGTCACTATTATCCTTAATCACCCTATACTTTCCTTATTTCTTCCATTTATTCACATATTGAACTCATTATGTCTATTTATCCCATCATGACTACTTGCTTCTTCTTAGTGCATGTTATTATCTTTGATTTCAGTCACTATGGACCTTCGTCACACATTCCCATTTATTCCCTACCCTCCATTCCTCGTGATTTCATCCCATTACCTTAGGTTTCTCCAAGGTTGATGTCATTTCTCATGGGTGATGGTGCGTGTTATGGTTTTATCATAGTCAAAGCCATTTCTAACGGGTGATGGTGTCGGGTATATATACCCCCATGTTTTCTTAGTAATAATACCAATAAAAATCATTTTGAACTCACCTATACTTGATTTTTTTCACACTACATTACACATTTTTGCTACCTTTGGAGTCTTGTAACTTTCCTCTTTTGCATCCGGGTCACCATAGTGAGTTAGGTATGGAGATCTTCGTGTTGATATTTCCCTTCTATACCCATAGTGATTCTCTCTTAATTTTGTTTTCTTTGGGGATGATTATGCATAAACGGTCACACACATTTTACATGTAAGTATTTCTAACCCTCTTTAGTCTTTAATTGTGTTTATGTGTGCTTATATTTATTAGTCATTCATTGTTATATATTAGAGTAGATATAGGTTTACTTTGATCTATTGCATTGTATTATTATTACACCCTTGGCTTCATTCACCCCCTTGGATATCTCTCTTCTACTTCATAATCTTATTAGGATACCTATCTTTATCTTAGTTGTAGGCCTTGGAAACCTATAGCTATCATAGGGTTAGGACTATTATCCTCTAGATTTATGAATTTAACACTCCTTGAAAAAATTTATATCTACATGATTTTTTTGGTCTTAGATTGGATCCCTACATTTGAGAATAGAGTTGGTAACCTCTCTTTTACCCGTCATACTCTCTAGTGAACCCAATTTGAATATTACTATGTTTTGAACTAGGTTATATTAACTATTCTTTTATTTTTTCCACGGGATATGTCCAGGATAAGAATGTGGAAATTATTTGCTACCATGAGACTCTACACTCTACCTTTAATTATAGCATCAACACCATCACCATATCAATGGGTGATTTTCTCTTCAATTCGGTTGCATGATCTTATGGAAGATGTTGATTTCTATTCCTACTTTGACTCCAAGGATAATCTTATGACCTACACTCTTCTCAAAGGTAGATATTTGATGTATGATTTGTAAAATTCTCCTTCAATTACCCCTTCCATGACACCTATTGTGACATATCCATCTCCTACCCATCTTACTCCACATTTTGATATAACTTTACCTTCCAATACATCACGAATATCTCTTCTTTCCAATGCATCTCCTAGCCCACACGTGGTTGATCCGTACTACACATGGCACGAGGCTCTTGTACATGATGTTTTTGAGCATAAATCATATATAAAACATATGAAGAAACTTGAGGCTAAGGTTAGGTGACACCAAAAATATAACTAAGCAACCCTCTTCTACCACACCACTCTTTTGTTCTCATTATGGATATTTCTCAAATACACGTGAATTTTATCAAATCCTCTCTCATAAGTGCTAAGCCGTAGAGCCCTCTCCTCATGCGTTTAATTTCCAATCCCTATCCCCTCCTTCACATCATCCTATACCATCATCTATCTCTCAAAATCCCCCGTCCCTCCCTTAATGACATTTTTCATGATATGCTCACATGGATCTCTCGACGATGTTGAATATTCCCTCTTTTCTAGATGATCGGAAGTACACCGAGGTATCAACATTCATCAATATAACCTTGGTGACCTTGTAATTCATACTCACTAGTAAGTCCATCACAACATCGATGACATCATCAATGATGTATTCCAATCATTCACATGTCATCATTGAGACATTTTATCTTACTTGATATATTCTCTCTTACTTCTCACTTGGTTTTCTCCATATTGCTTTGGTTAATACAACCATTTCTTCCTATCTTGGATACTTTGGTAATTCTCATTTATATCTTGCTTGGGTTTAACCATTCCACTTGGTTTTATATGGATATTTCTTCCTATCTTGGATACTTTGGTAACTATTATATCTCCTCCCGGGTTTTTCCATTCCACTTGAGTTTATACGGTCATGATTTCCCACATTGGATACCATGATCCTCACATTCCTCTCATCTCCTACTTGGTTTTATCTCTCATCACTTGGGTTGTCTCTATTATTGGTTCCCACCCTATCATATCTCATCATATCCCCACTCTACCGATTCAAAATAATTTTATCATTTCATTTTTCTTAATCATAAATGTCCCTACATATATGCATACATAAGAAAATGGAATCATAAAATTAAACATACATTAACATTAAAATAATCCATAAAAATGGTATCTCATATATCGATCACAATGATTCATTTTCTACATCACCTACAACTCACAAAATCATATGATAACCATCCTCAAGCATCCCCCCTCATATGGAGGTCAACCAATAGTCCGAGCCGATAGTTCCCGACTAGTATCCAAAAGGGATCATGCCAAATATGTGGCTCTAGATCAATCCCTTGCAGCCTCTCCCTTCACACTATTCACTCAAACCTGTAACTCTAAAATGTGGGTTTCATCATCTACCTAGCACTTTGTCGCCCTAATCTTGTGCAAGTGTTATTTGTTCCTCTAAAATACCATGAACCAATATTATCATATCCCCCACACTCACCACCACTAGATCATCACTATGTCTCTCTGAAGTTGATGATCTTCCTTTCCTATGAGCCTAAAATCACTCATGGATTCTCTATAAATCTTGATATTGAATTCACCATCAAAGTTGTATTTTCTAGGTCCAAGATGTCATCCAATCTCATGATGTTCGACCTTAGCCATCATGTGCCACTCATTTATGGTCTGCTCAAAAATACACATAACCCATTCATAATATTAGCCATATACTCAAAGATCTACCTCAAACAAAACCACTCGTGTTAATCTAATTACCCTTAAGGCTTACCTAGTTATGCAAGTTGTCCTACAATGAATCTATCTACTCGGTCTCCCAAAACTACCTCTCTTCTACTCATATCTCGATTGGTGATCCCATACCAATTGTGCCCACCTATCCTAGGGTACCAATATAAGGTTGATCTCCACATATCCTCTACCCTCTACCACCCCATCATGTAGGTCATTATTTGGTCCCATGTCTCCAATAAATATCCTCCTTTGGGCCATCATATTCACCACTCATAATGTCATTCTTGAGGTCTCACTAATCCCTCATCTCCAACAATTTATCTCGCAGGGTTGTGCTCTAATTCCACCACCTAAGCTCCCTCTACACATGTAGACACAAAATCTATGCACTTGGGTACATTTCTAGGTCCTAAAGCACACTAATGTATACATGATTCCTAAGCAAGAAAACTAGTAGTTGACAACTTATTTTGGTCCTTTTACTTTATCTCTTGCACTTTTATTGGCCTTATATATCTTACAAAATCTATTGATACTTGATTGATTTATATTTTCTAGCCTCGGACACTAGTGCCCAAAGTAAGGACAGAAGCACTCAGAACTCATGTCCCTCCTAGGCACTCATGGCCCTCTTTATCTTATTCTTACTCTTTTGGGTCTCTTTTACTTCTTGGTCACCTTTTAAAATTTCGGGTTGGATTTTTAGTTTTCAATTACAAAATTCAAATAAGGGAATCGTATATATATACTTAGTTATTTCTCTCAACTAAGGGGCCAAGCACTATAGTCACTATTTATCATCACCTAAGCTTGCGTCAAAGGCACAACAACATTACTAGGACACATCTAGCACATCGATACAAGGGACAAGCGCTACATCACTCTACATACATAACATAAGAGGGGAAGTTTATTTTATTCCATCTCACACATTTGCATTCTTGGAACAATCTATATCTAGTTCGCTATCATAGTGCAAATTTCACAAGGGAAACCTAGGGCATCATTACACATGCATACACAAAGAACTACACAACGAGTATGAGATGTAGTGCAAGGATCGGTCGTAAGATCACCCTTCGAGTGACCATCGATCACCAAACTCCCATTATGCATCTATTTATTAGGTTTGATGTGGTTTTTGGGCATGTGTAGCTAGTTATCTATTTTACAAGTTACATGTATGACTAACGACCTTGGACTAAAACTAGAGCAATAAAAAGGATTAACAACAAAGCCCTTCTCGACCTTAAAAGCTAGAACTCGAATATCTAAGTGGACACCAAAGACCTAATTTAATTTAATTTTAATTAAATCTAATATTGTAGAGTAATTGATGTATAAATGATAAAATACATAAATGACTTAAGGAAACTAAGATATAGAATATAATACCCTAAGTAAAAGATAGAAGAAGGATGACTTAGCTGATATGCATGGAATCAAAGTGATATGAGCAAGGAGAAGTGATGAACAAGATGCAAGTAGCGTTATAATTAATCTCTATAAATTCTACCACTCATAAACAATGACGGCAGGGGCACCCATGGCGGAAAGGGGTGCCCGAGTACTTGTGATGGATATGGGAGCCATGACTATGCAACATCTCTAGATCTAGTTTTTGATATGTTACAAAGGTGGTGTAATTTCCTTTTTTGATCACCCGTTGTTCTCACTGTGTGATCGTTAATGATACATGTAACATGTAAAAGAGATATTCACCTTCACAAGCCCAGAAACCATATCAAACCTAAAAAGAAAAATGTATAATGGGGATTCAGACGACTCCGGAGGTCACTCCCGAGAGTGAACTTTCAACCAATCCTTTCACTACATCTCGGACTCCATGTAATTATTCCGAGTGTGTGTAGAAATTGTGCCTTGGGATTCCCTTGTGTAAGTTTAACTTGATAGTGGGTTATAGCTAGAATGTAGCAATGTAGTATAATGTGTGGATGGAATAGAATGAACTTCCCCTTCCTATGTTGTGTATGCATAGTATGATTTCCCTTTTCAATTGAATGGATACTAGATGGATGTCTTGGAGTGCTTTAGGTGCCTTTTGAATGCAAGCTTAGGTGATGATAGTAATGTTTAGTGTTTGGTCCTTTATTTTGAACACATGACTATGTATTTATATTATTCCCTTGTTTGAATTTTGTAATTGACAACTTAGAAGACTGACCCATAAGTGAAAAAGATTCCCAAAAGATAAAAGAAACCCAAAAGGAGCAAGTAAGGTGAGAAAGGGTCATGGGCGCGCCTGGAGGGGATAGTAGTGCTGGGCACTTTTGTCATGGTTTGGTGTTGGTGTATGAAGCCATACAAGATAAATAAGTGAAATTCCAACTGGATTGTAGGGTGTATAAGACCAAATAGAAAACAAGAGACAAAGAAAAGAGGCCAAATATAGTTGTCAACCACTAGTTTTCTCACTTAGGAATCATGTAAATACTAGCATGCTTTTAGGACCGAGAAATGTACCCAAGTGCATGATTTTTTTCTAAATTTTTCCCCATTTCATGTTGTTGAGAAAATACTTGATAACATAAATTAGATAGAATATGTGTAAACCTTATGATCATATAGAGCGTGGGGTGAAATGTGTGCCAAGTAGACAAAGTGAAGCGTGGAATGGTGCAAAGTGGAACGTGGAGACTAGGAAAGGAAAGTGGCCCTATGGGTGAAGCGTATGCATCGATTGTACCTATTTGTATGCTTTTATTTGTTGTTGTAGGCTACTTCTTGTTGTGTATTAAGGATGGACCTGTAAAAGAAGAGAAAAATAGTAGTCAAAGTTCTGTATATGAAAAATTTGAGCAAAGTATGCAAAAGTATGTAAAAGTGTGTAAAAGTAGTAGTAAAGGAAAGTGTGCACCTGATGTAAAAGAGTGTAAAGGATAGAAAATTTTCCTAAAATTTTATGAAGAGTGATTTTGTTGGGTGATAGCATGCCAAGAGTGAGTTTTTGGGTGATCTTACACCAAGTGTGAGTTTTTTTGGCGATCTCATGCCAAGAGTGAATTTATGGGGTGATCTCATGCTAAAGAACAAGTGTTGGGGAGAGAGTTCTAGTTTTACTCTTCATAAATGCCTCTTCCTAATAATCACCAATGTAGATGGTATGTCCCTTATTTTTTCCCATTATCTTGATTGTTTTGAATTATTCCAATTGTATGGAATATAGAGGAAAGAATGCATTTTGTGATTGGAGGATTGTGCTGTGTAATAAGAGAACTACTCTAAAGGATTCTATGAACTGTATTGATCTTATAAGCTGAATTTATTTTCCTCCAGTATATTAGTGCCTAGGGTAGGACACGGAAACCAAACGATATTTCCTTAGTCCGGATGTTGGCGTTTATACTATATTTCTTACATAAGTCCGATTCTAATCCAGCCTGTGAGTGTAACTTGTGTTGTTTCTGTATTATATTATGTTGTGTTGTAGCTTTGAGCTACTATAGGGGTTATTTGTTCACCCAATGTATGTCCCCCCTCATTTTAGGTGCATGTGACGTAGGTAGGAGAATGTGTCCCAAAGGAGAGGACTCGATATTGTATTATATTGTATCCCTACAGGGGATAAGGGATGTGCATGGTAGAAACTAAGGCACATGCCAAAAAAGTGGCTAGTAACATGTTTTAGTAGAAAAATTAGCAAGTGTGCAAACAAAGTAGACCACAAAAATTGGGTTTCAAACATGGAGCTCACAATGTCACAAGACAATCAGGTCCGAAGTGGCCAAAAGCATACAATGAGCATACAAGACATAGGGCATAGCCTACAAACAATAACATACAATGGCATACAAGATCAAGAAAAATGTGTCAAATAACCATGGTGGCATATAGTCTCAAAGAAAATGTTACACGTGAAGCACCCGTTATTATGTTAGAAAGATAAAAATTATGACAAAACATGTATGTACTAATGGAAAGTAATGTGCTAGAAATTAGAAGTAGTAAATGATGAAAGAGTGACACATGTAATTTGTGAGAGTAATAAAATGTATATGCCCCTCAGGAGCCTCAACAAAGACTGGAAAAGGATACAAGGTGTCGAGCATCATTGCAGCGTGTGAAAATATGTAAGAGATTTACATTCACTCCAAAAGAACAAGTGAACACGCATGTGTGTATATAGAAAGATAATGACATATTAAGTATCTAATTAGCATAGTAAGCAAAGTGCATCATGTAAGTAGTATAAGAAAGCAAGAGTAAGTGCAACCAAGATATGCAAATGTAGTGTATGAGTGTGATGGAATGGTATGTAATGTGTGAATATGATAGGATCAGTGTGCCCCTAACGGATGTGTATGAAATGAGGTTCATTTATAAATTTCCCTCAACAAAAGATTAAACCATAGAACAAGAGTGCATCATCGGGTAATGTGTTTTGTGAGAGGAGATGTGAGAAAGATGTATCATGAAAAATAGAGCATAAATTGTAGTGTATGTGAGGTTCATTTCAGAATTATACCCTCAACAATCGAGTATGAACCATGGAACTAAAGTGTGTCATAGGGTAATGATGGTACAAGTTGTATATCAAGATGTGTAAGAGCATTGAGAAAGAATAAATGTGAAGCACGAGAGTTATAGTAGATGTTATAGACAACTAATGATGTTAGGAGGGGGAAGAAAGCATGGTTCCCCCAAGTGTGAGAAGGATTGAAGGCTATCCAACGATAGTGAAGGGAAAGGGAACTCCACCCAATATTCGAGTAGATAAAGGCATGTGATAATGCTCTAAGAGCATTGGAGTATGAAAGTAATGATGTACATGTGAATGAGACCTATGTGGTGAAGGCGGTGGTGAACACTTATGTGAAGGGGCTGCCCGAGTAGGGGACTTAGGCCGATGAGGTGGGATAATGGACCGGTGTGGACAACAAGGTCGTAAAGTAGGTCATGTGTGAATGGGAGAACTGGGTGCGGAATGTGCCTTGGATTTAAGAGACCCAAGAGGCCTAGATGTTGTAACTGGTGTAAATATATCATCAAGACTAGGCTTAGGCAATGGTGTGCATGGTGGAACACCTTTAATAGTGAAAAATTGATTATTGTGAATGAACTTGATGCACAAATGATTCATGGAGGGAATGGCTTGGGTGGTGTGGAGCCAAGGAAGACCTAAGAGCATGTCACAACCTTTTATTGAAGATGTCATAGTAAATGGAAGAAGCATGGTAAGAGGCCCAATTGTAACGGGAAGCTTGATGTAGCCAAAATAATTAGGAACTGGATATGTGATATTAGATAGTGGACATTTGATATCCATGAGAAGTCTAACTGAGCACATACTAATATGATTCGTTGGATAGATCATGGTGTTATTGATAGTATATGAGCTAATAGAAGCGTTGATATGTAATGAATCAGAAGTGAATGTAACATGATAATCATGATTTGAAAATGAAATAGATGATGGTAATGCATTAGAATAAGTGACAAGGAATACAAGGGCCCCGATGAAGGAGGATCCATATATTGATATTTATGATTAGGATAAGTCATGCTTGGAAAAAGGGTCATTGAAGATTTTTAGCTTTTTATTATTGTTCATCGGCTTTAGAAGTAGATGGCTCGGGAGCTCAAGTGAATTATTTTCAATAAGATATTGAATGAGATGCCTCATTTTGAAGCAAAATGATCAATATAATGTTTGATGCATTTATGATAATCAGATTTAGCATTTTATCATAATTACAGCCACGAGGGTGAGATGGATCAAGATTGAGTGGTGGTGGAAGGGTGATTAGATTGCTTTCGATGAGTTGAGGAAATAGAAACCAAGGTGCATAGGGTAATTTGGTGAAAGTACACTTTGGAGGTTTCCATTGAAGCTTTTCAGGAGGAGATACAACATTAATGCAGATGCCTTTGTTTCAAAGTGGGCTTAGGAGATGGCTTGAATATTGATTTAACTTGAAACCTATTAGAAGATGATGAATGAGAATCGCGATACTTTAATTTTCCCATAGAGAGTGGTTTGACTTCACGCATTTTAATTGTATGGAATAATTGATCAAAATAAGGATAGTTCTCAAATATAAACATTCTCATAAAGTGGTGGTAAGATATTTTGAACAAAACTATCTTGCAATTCCAGTAATCAACGAGGACATTGGTCATCTTAGCTAGATTGTTCTTGTATCGCAAAACATAGTAAGTTTTTGGAAGCACACTGGACCGAGGGGGTTGAATCAGTCCTACAAATTTCTTATTTCATTTACCATTAATTTCATCATCCATTAACATCCATTCATTCACATACATTCAATGAGAGCTTATTAGGTGTGCATAATACATTCAAATAACCATAACACATGAGAGAGAACACATAGACACAAGATATAAGTGGGAAACCCTCATGGGGAATAAAACCCACTGAAACTATGTTTATATTACACAAATAAAATATATTTAGTGAAGCACTAACTTCACAAGGAGCACCAACCCCTATTTTAGTACAACACCAACCCTACAAGGAGCACCAACCCCTAATTTAGTGAAGCACCCACTCCAAAAGGAGGCTACAACCCCATAATATGATCAAGAACTAGCTCAACCATATAAATATGAAGATATTTGAGTTTTTTTCTACCATGACTGATGGAGATCACTAATTCAGCTCACACACCTTCTTCAAACCCTCATTCCTTTAACTCGCTCAAACTTGGATTTTCATGCCTTGATTTGGATTCAAAAACTTGCACACATGATCTCTAACCTTCTTAATATTTTCAAACACATCTTTATATCTTATTACATGCCTTATAATCTCCTTCACTCTCTCAAGTAGGTCACATTTTTCCTCTCAACTAACTAGTTCAAAAATGAACTCAAAACGTCACTTTTATACCCTTCTCATCTCATAAACATAAGGTAGGTCGGTCCTACACATTCATCTCGACCAATATAATTTAAAAATATCCCAACACAATAAAAAAACATGCATATTCGGACCATGTAATTCGACCATGCCCAAATGCACCAAACTAGCACAAAACAAGCTCAAAACCCCATCGCCTAGATGAGCTAAAACCATAAAAACTATAAAAATGATTATTCAAGATCCCTAATTCATCACACATATAAAATATGACATAAAAACATCAGCTTTGGTCATTAATTGTCTTTAACCAATCAAATTCTTCATAACTTACATAAGAAGGCTCATATCCTTCTCCAAACAATTGCTTTCCAAGAACCACCTTCACATTTGGGCCTTAAGAAAGCATAACAACAACTCAACTATGGTATGTAGCCACTCATTGTAATCAATAGGACCTTTATATCACATTCATGTTTTCTATATTTCATGAAATATCCATACATGCGAACCAAACTCACTTTCCTCTTCACCAAATTGAATTGCCCAGAAATTAGCTTTAAATACTCAATTGGTTTACACTCTTTATACCACTTTCAAGACCTCTAAATACCTTAACTAGGAACACAATTAATCTATATTCACTATAAAACTTATATAAATCATCAACTCGTTCATCTCATGTCTCTTCTACCTCAAGGTTTAAACCTGATAAATATTGTCTTGAAAATTAAAACCTTCTTCCTCAAAAATCAAGTTGATGACCCATCAAATATCATCATCATGATAAAAAAACTTATACCATTGAAATACCTTTGAATCTAATTTTCATAACATCTTACATTTCCTTACAAATCCAAGTGGAAGGCTTTCAACTAGGTCCATCTCTGAAACTACTCATTTAGCCTTGTGGACTCAAGAACTATGCTTGAGCTCATCTTCCTCCATCACCTCAAAATCACTTACAAGATTAACCAAATCAATTAACACCATTATAAATGTTTTCTAAGCACTCAAAAAGCTTCAAAAAGCATTAATAACTCATAACAATAATCTTACCTCATAAAGCTACTTGAGACCCTACTATACTAGGCATTCCCCATATTTTACCCTCAAAGAATAGGTCATAACATCCTCATACCTTATCAAAAACATTTTTTTATATACCATTGTAAATCTATTTGAACCAGGATCACAACACAACTTTAATCAATTTCTAAATCCACTGTAGCTCTGAAAATTCCAATTTTAGTACATGTTGCTCCAATCGCCCCAAAACCAATCTCAAAAATAGGGCACACTTTTCCATTTATAATATCAACCATGATCTGAAATTTTCATGGAAATCTATAAAAAAACTTGGGTTAAAAAAATGTCAATTTAATCATCATCTTCTTTGGAGAACTTTTCCTTAAACTAAACTTCTTCATAAAAATCATTTTTAGGTGGGGCCCACATATAATCACATGTACTAAATTACCTTTCTACAAATATTTAGGAGTCCTCTACAACCTCCAATCATCACATTTTAAAAACCAATTAATACAAGCTCATTATACTCCTTTTTCTCCAAGTCACTTTTAGCTAGGGTTTCAAAGCAACTTATATTCTTAACAATCGTTCATAAAAACATGATGATCAAACCACCTAATTAATTTTTCTTAAATTATGAGTTCCATGTAAAAACATCCACCAAAATATTTGGGTCCCATGCAAATCATACAATTCACAACGAGCATCGAAAGTCAACTTTTTCCTCAAAAACACATGTTCTAGAATACTCGGTTTTTCAAAATGACATATCTTACAACTCCTTCTTCAGAATGACCTAAAACTTGTCATGAAACATCATGAAAACATCATCTAACTTTCCATACTCACCATATATCCCAAATAGATCTGAAACTCTCTATAAATTAATACTTACATGTGCTTACTTTTTTTTCTTCACCTGCTTGCTTCCCAAAGACCATGAAACACTATCAAACCTCTGAAACTAACCTAAAAATAATCATACACCTCATATATATTATAACCATGATGTTACCATGCTTTAACAATACTTATCAGCTCCAAAACACATCTCTCAAGATAATTTTTCATGCTCCAGGCTAGGAATAGGCCCGAATGACTGACTCAACCATGACATCTCATGAACTGACCATGCTGACCTCATGAAACTCATTACACCTATAACACACCTCTATGACCATGTATGACCTCATGAAAACATCCAACCAACTCAATAATACTCATATTATGACCATGCACACTGAAACATGCTCCAAAACACCATAAACCTTCACCAAACTTAACACTACCAATCAACCTTCATGTTTGACACTAAAAACACCTCATGGAGACTCACATGACCTCATGAAACCATTTTCCATCAATTTACTTGACATCAATGACAACATTAACACACACAATGGCCAATAATCTCCCCTTTGTCATTGATGACAACCACCTTCAAAAACATTGATGGCAACCAACAAGACCAACACCTAAATGACCTCATTTCCATGTTTATGATGCTTCTCTCCCCTTTGACATCTATGAAAAAGACTATCATAATGACTAGACATGGAAAAATGACAACACAAGACTAGATACAATGATAATAATGCAAAAACTGACTTACATGATCAAATAGCTCCCCTGAGAATGAACTTTCTCCTTCTTCCCTTCTTAAAAAAATATGATGATATCATCATGGACCTTAATGAGCCTCAAAAAATCTTCCTTTAAAATTATATCCTCATACTTTATCTTCATTCACACTCAACATCACCTTTAGGTCTATGACTAGTTCAAAAACACTATTTTTCCTCCAAATCCAACATGAATGACTTTAGGACTACTTGTCCCTAAACAACAACTTCAATGCATTCTTAAAAAACAACTTATCCATGCTCTAGAAACCAATATTCATAATGAATCCATTCTTTATGACTCCCCCAAACCTATAACACCCTTCTCTAAGTAGAAAACACAAAAAAATCTTACCTTGATTTTTGCCATGATGAAGACTCCATCTTCTTACCACAGTCCCCGAAACACTTTTCAGTTATTTTTTCTTCCTCTTTCCATGATATTCTTACTTGACATGTGTAACCACAACTAATTTTTCCTTCTTAGCACTTATAGACACCATCCGTACTTCATGAGTCATGTTGATACATGCTCCTTTCTCCTTAATGTCTCTCCACATACATGTTCTCGTCATTGTCATTGGTTCATGTTTCATTGTCATACCATACTTTGTCATTTAATTTTTGAGGCTAAACATGATACTTACCAAACTATTTTGACCATAGGGAAATTACTCAATACTCTTTATCCTTATGACTCAACCTAAACAAAGGACACATGACACAATGTGGACACTTACAATAAACTCCTCTTCAAATCATATACATTTCATTCAAGCTTTTAAGATCCAAATTCTTGTGACAACAATTCATAAACTAGGAATATGACACTATAATGGCATTACACAAGAACATACAAACTTATAGACTCGAAACCCAACTTGAAAATACTTTTGGAATACTACAGGATTTCAAGACTTAGAGCATGAAGAAAAATCATGGAACACACCTCACAAGATTTCCATATACTCATAGATAAAGAACATGACTCACTTTCTTGGACACATTATGTATAGGCATAGACCTCTAACCACAAAACACATAAAATATTATACTAGTCTTGCACAGTTCATACATCATAGTTTTATCATCACCAAGACTCCATAGTGTCTTAGAATAACTTCACACACTTGAAGGAGATTCAAACTTGTATGCTCATTTGAGAGACATACTGCATACTATGTGTCATGTTATAGTTTCATTAAATTAACTCGAACCTTGCTTTCTTTGTTTTACCTTTGCCACTTTTATCATCAAAAATATTCCTCACCTTGATACCAACACTTGTATGAGAGTTTGAATAGTCATTCAAGCCATTAAAACTTCATTATTGTAAGCTCAAAAATTTCACATAGACTTCAAATAGTCATACACATATTTAGAATTCTAATCACACTCTAAGAAACTCATCTTTTGCCTTCACAAATCTTTTTTATTAGCTTGTTAGTTTCACCAAGATAAAACTCACCAACTTAGTCATAAATGGACTTAACAGGTTTTTTTTAACCCTCTTAGATTATTCAAACTTGTATACCTCCTTATTATACATGTATGATCTTACACAACATTGCAAACTCAAATAATTCTTACTTGAAACAACAACATTTCATATCTCTCTTAACTATATAAACCTTGTAAATTGATATATACCAAAAGGAGCACTCCTCATACCTATAGACTCTTATCTAGCATTGTTTCAACCCTAATAGGCCATCATTTATTCAACACATATTCTTGGAAAAATATTTCATATTCATCAAAACTCTGCAAGATCATTCTATCAACAACATGACTTCATAACGAATGAACAAACCTTTAAGCATATTTCATTTCAACCCTTCATATAAGTGTATGGTGTATGAGATCACCTTATATAGTATTATAGCATTTCATACTATCTTGGAGTATTGATACCACTTGACTTTCAACCCTAAGAAAAATTTTATACCTTAGAGTGCATACTTACTTCCTTAATCAATAACTTAATACACCAAACCTTGTACCTTACTCCTCGTGTCCGTCCAAGACCACTTTGAGACACTTTGTACCATTATCACTTCTTCAAATGATTATGTATACCTTTAATACACCTTTTGACAACTTGTGATACCACACTCAACACCTAAGATATATTCCAAAAACTCTGAAGGCCATCAAGAACCCTCACATTTCTTCCACATACCTAAATGACCATATGAAATCTTCAACCCTCTTTGTACAAGTTCTTTGTAGCACTTGATGCTCTGGAAATGCTTCTAGCTTATCACATTCCTATAACTCGATTCTATAAAAATCCTCCAGGGGATATGTAATCTTTCAAGAAGATGAGAGAAACTAATACTTGAATTCACAAGACACTTATCTCAATCTTGACATGACCAAACTTTTGACATTTGACTTTCATATTGAAAATAGTGTTAACATGAGACACCTAATGAAAAGAGCTTCTCAAGAAAAGAAACAATAACTTCTAATCTTGTTAGAGACATGCATGACTATTACCACTTAGACCAACAACACAAAAAATATAATTGTCTTTTGATGAAGAAACAAACCTATTTGTTGGATATGCAAGTTACAAGACATGTCTTCACCATAAACTTTCAACACATACTTTGAGATCATATGAGACACTCATAACCTTGATGCTACTTGACTGACCACTTTAGACCACAAGACACTTTATTTTGATGATTCCCTCATAGCTTTGTATAGATATGTCACGGAATGATTAATTCAAACTAACTTTGACCATTTTGAAATTTTGTGACAAGACTTGTTCATTGCATAAGATGGGACAGAAAAGACCACTTCGATATCTTAGTAGTACTTCATACTCACCAATATACTACGGAATATGTTTCATGATTGACTCAAAATACCTTTGACTTGAAGAATAAGGAAGAGATGAACACACACAGAATGACATGCTCAAGATGCTCTTGAAAAAGCCTACAAACTTGATAACCTTGTGAAAATTCATGACCTTAAACTCAACTTCGAGACCTCAGCAATCTCATACCTCTTCGACTAAAATGTGTTCTTTAGGAAACTCTTGAAAATATCCTAGACCTTGACCATGCATATTTTCACAACTCAGACACCTACTAATGACAAGGAATAAAAAACACATGGATATGTCACTTCACATACCTTATAGCTCTTGAAGTATCCCAAACTCCTAGAATTTTCAACTTCTCATGAACAAGAGAATGAATTTCAGTTAGGAACATGTGATCTTCTTCACTCTTTTCTTCTTCTAATAAGGAAAACATGCTTCCTTGATTAGACTCAATCTTGTTGATAAAATTCAATGGATTAAGCTTCATGGATGTGAATTTGAAAACTTCAGATTTCTTGACCTCTTTAGCTTGAACAACATCCTTCTTGACCATAGGAGAAGACCTAACTATCTCATCTTCATTCTTAGGACTGATTTTCCTCTTGAACTCTTTCTTTTCTTTCCTTTTGGATGCTTGAAACCTATTAATATATCCTGAAGATTCAACTTGGTGACAATACCTTGCAATATGACCTTGCTTGTGACATTTTTGGCACACAATACCATTCTTATTTCCTCTTGGATCATATACACTCAAATTCCAGCCACAATCCTTGGCCTTATGACCAAAATCACAACATGAAAAACATTCACCTTTGAAGAGACCTTCACCATTCCTAGGAGACCTTCTTTTTTGCAATCTCTAGCTCTATGACCAAAATCATGACAAATATAGTAATAACCATTAAAATAAATACCATACCTCATTGCATTAGGTTGTCTAATAGGTTTATATATTATTAAATCAGCATTCTTGGTCACATTCTCATCATATTGAGAACTTGGTCCAGCTTCACCATCATTCTTCACATGTTCTCCTTTGAACCCTAGACCTTTTTTTTCACTAGCCACTCTTTGGCTCTCTAATATCCCCTCAAGAGTTTTAGAACTATTCTATAACTTCCCATACATCTTCAACCTATTGAAGCATCTTCTAAATCAGATTCCAAAGTTTTCAACCTCTCTTCATACCTAGAACAAGTGTCTTCTTTATCCTTAGGATTTTAACACTTTCAACCTATGACTCCAAACCCTTGATGGATTTATCATGCTCTATCTTCATACATCTAAGGCAATCTTGTAAGATATGAATAATTGACTCTACAACCTCATACTTCGTCCTTAATGTAGTTTCAATATCTGAAGACTTACCATGTTTGTGCTCCAAGAGGATCTCCTTCAAGTTATTAAACTTGTTTCTTAAGGACCTAGTCTGATACCAATTGTTGGAAGCACAATGGAATGAGGGGGTGAATCAGTCTACAAATTCCTTATTTCATTTACCATTAATTTCAGCATACATTAACATCCATTTATTATATACATTCAATGACATCTTATTAGGTGTGCACAATACATTTAAATAACCATAACACAAGAGAGAGAAAACAAGAGACACAAGATATAAGTAGGGAAACCCTCAATGGGGAAGAAAACCACTGAAACTCTTCTTATATTACAAAAATCAAAATATTTAGTGAAGCATAAACTTCACAAGGAGAACCAACCCCTAGTTTAGTAGAGCACCAACCCTACAAAGAGCACCAACCCCTAATTTAGTAAAGCACCCACTCCACAAGGAGGATATAACCCCTAAGATGATCAAGCACCAACTAAACCATATAAATATGAATATATCTGATTTTTTTTTTATCACAACTAATGGATATCACTAATTCATCTCACACACTTTCTTCAAACCCTCATTCCTTCAACTCGCTCAAACTTGGATTTCATGCCTTGATTTGGATTCAAACACATACACATGATCTCTAACATTATTCAGATTTTCAAAACATTTTCATCTATAATTTCATGCCTTATAATCTCCTTCACTCTCTCTCTGCAGTCACATTTTTCCTCTCAACTAACTAGTTCAAACATGAACTCAAAACATCACTTTTATACCCTTCTCATCTCAAAAACATAATGGAGGTAGGTTCTACACCTTAATCTAGACAAATATAACTTAAAAAATAAATGCATTCATAAAAATATTCATATTTGGCCCATGTAGGTTGGTCATGCCCAAATGCACCAAACTAGCACAAAACAAGCTCAAAACCCCATCACTTAGATGAGCTAAAACCATAAACACCATAAACATGATTATTAAAGCTCCCTAATTCATCAAACATGTCAAATATTACATAAAATAATCATCCATGGTCGTTAATTATCTTTAACCAATCAAATTCTTCATAACTTACACAAAGAAACTCATATCCTTCACCAAACAATTGTTTCCAGAACCATGTCTTCACCTTTGGACCTCAAAAACACACCAAAACACCTCAACTATGTCATGTAACCACTCATTGGAATCTATGGGATCTGTATATCACATCCATGTTTTATATAACTCATGAAACATCCATACATGCAAACCAAACTCACTTTCCTCTTCACTAAATTAAGTTGCCCAAAAAGTAGTTTTACAAACTCAACTAGTTTTCACTCTTTCTACCACTTTCAATACCTCCAAATGCCTTCACTAGGAAAAAAATTCATCCCTATTCACTATCCAACTAATATAAAGCATCAAATCATTCATCTCATGTCACTTTTACCCCAATCTTTCACTTTGATAAATCTTGTCCTAAAAATCAGCAACCTTATTCCTCACAAATCAAATTTTATGACCCATAAAATCTCATCATCATGAGACAAACCTTATACATTTTAAATACTTCTGAATCTATTTTCCATAACATCTTACATTTCCTTACAAATCCAAGTGGAATTCCTTCAACAATGTCCATCTCTAAAATTGCTCATTTAGCCTTCTAAGACTCAAGAATTGAGCTTTATCTAAACCAAATCCATCACCTCAAAAATCAATTCCAAGATTAACCAAATCATGTAACACCCTTATACATGTTTTATAAGCATTCATCAATCTTCAAAAATCATGAACAACTCATAACAATCATCATACCTCATGAAGCTAATTGAGACCCTTCTAGACTAAGCATTCTCCAGATTTGACCCTCAAATAATAGGTCATAACTTCCTCATACCTTATCAAAAACATAAGTTTGATATACCATTGGAAATATATCTGAACTAGGATCACAACACAACTTGAATCAATTTCTAAATCCACCCGTAGCTCCTGAAATTCCAATTTTAGTACATGTTGCTCCAAATTGCCCCAAAACCAGTCTTCATAAATAAGGCACACTTTTCCATTTATAATATCAACCATGATCTGAAACTATCATGGACATCTATAAAAAAACTTGGGCTAAAAAAATGTCGATTTATTCATCATCTTCTTTGGATAACTTTTCCTTAAATTGAACTTCTTCATAAACAAGCATTTTTAGATGGGGCCCACATATATTCACATGCACTAAAATACCTTTCTATAAATCTATAATATTCCTCTAAAACCTCCAATCATCACATTTAAAAAACCAATCAATACAGGCTCATTATACTCCTTTTCTCCAAGTCACTTTTAGCTAGGGTTTAACTAGGGTTTCAAAGCAACTTATCTTCTTAACGATCGTTCATAAAATCGTGATGATCAAACCACCTAATTATTTTTTATAAACCTTATTAGTTACATGTAAAAACATTCCCCAAAATCTTTGGGTCCCATAAAAATCACACAATTCAAAACGAGCATTAGAAGGTCAACTTTTGCCTCAAAAACCCATTCTAGAATACCGATTTTACCAAAACTGAAATATCTTGCAATTCATTCTTTAGAATGACTTGAAACATGTCATGAAGCATCATGAAAACATCCTTTAACTTTCCATACTCACCACCTATCCCAAGTATGTCTAAAACTCTCTATAAATTAAGACTTACATGTGCTTACTTGTTTTTCTTCACCTATTTGCTTCCCAAGGACCTTGAAACACTATCAAACCTCTACAAACTAACATAAAAATCATCATAAACCTCATATATACCATCACCATGTTGTTACCATGCTTGAAAAATACTTATCAGCTCCAAAAATCATCTCTCCATACCATTTTGCATGCTCCGTGGCTAGGAATAGGCCTGGAATGACCCGACTCAACCATGACACCTCATGAACTGACCATGCTGACCTCATGAAGACTCATTAACACTTGTAACACACCTCTAATACTATGTATGACCTCATGAAAACATACAACCAACTCAATAAGACTCATATTATGACCATCCACATTGAAATATGCTCCAGAACACCATGACATTCACCAAACTTGACACTACCAATTAACCTTCATGTTTGACACTGAAAGAAACCTTATGGAGACTCACATAACCTCATGACACCCTTTTCCATCATGGACTTGATATCTATGACAACATTAACACACAATGTCCAACATTAGCTAGATGTACTTTAGATCTTTGTTTGATTTGAGTGAGTTATGCATAAGAGATATTGGTGCCAATATTGATAGAAAAGTGAGAAAGAAAAACATGAGCTAGATTCGTAAAAGAAGTTTCAATGAATAATTAGATCATGAAACTAACACATGGTGTCATCATTAAGACTCCAAGGAAATAGCTTAGCTATAAATGTATGATCATTCGCATAATCGAGACATGCCACATGAAAATATCTGAGATGATCTTAACATCACCATGCCCATTGAAGGTGGGAATATTAGGGGTGAAAAAGTTTAGAGGAAGTGGATAAGTGGAAATGGTGAGTGCAAAAGGAGTGTGGATAAGTAATGAGGAATCAAGAAATGGAGAGGAACGCAAGTATCTTGTTGTAGTTAACGGATTTGGAATTGCATATCCCGCTATAAAGAAGTTACGTCATATGTGTCGGAAGAGGAATCGGGTAGTGTATTAGAAGCATTGGGATGAAGGAGGGGAATGGTAGAAGTAGGAATGGAAATAGGAATGTTAAGGGGTTGGGTGGAGGCCATGGAAACCAAAGAATAACCTACAAGAGCTACATAAGCAGCATCTCAAGAGTATTGGTAGTAAGGCATTGAGAAAATGTAGAATATGCGAAGGGTTGTACGTAAAGCTTAACAGAAAATAGTGATCTTGTCTAATTGTTCTTGGTAAACATTAGTTTCCTCATTGTAGGATTGTTTGCTATCAGATGTTTCAATATTTTCCAAAGGAACATTCTATGAGTGATTAAAGGGGTTATCATATTCATCCATTGACTTAAAAGATTTAGGAATAGAGGGAGGAAGCTCAATGTGCTCAAAAGAACCAAAAAGACCACTATGGGTGACAGAGCATAAAAATAAAACCCTACATGTAAGGTTGGATTTTTCACATCAAGCTCACCAAATGATTGAATTAAATCTAATATTCTAGAGTAACGATGTATAAATGATAAAATACATAAATGACATAGGAAATCTAATATTTAGAATATAAAACCATAAGCAAGAGATAGAGGAAGGATGACTTAGTTGATATGTGTGAAATGGAAGTGATATGAGCGGGGAGAAGTGATGAATAAGATGTAAGCAGCATCATAATTAATCCCTATAAATTCTGCCACTCACGAACAATGACAGGAAGGAGCACCCACGGTAGGACAGGGGCACCTAAGTGCTTTGGTGACTAGATCTGGCACTTGTGACTATGCAATATCTCTATATCTAGTTTCGTATATGTCTAAAAGGTGTCACATTGCTCTTTGTTGATCACATGTTTTTGTACATTAATCTTTGATGATATATGTAACTCCGCAAAATATATGTTCACCGCACAAGCCCACAAACCACATAAAACCTAAAAATAAAGATGTAAAATGGGGAGTCGGACTGACCCGACGGTCACCCCGAGGGTGAACTTATGATTGAGTGTTGTACTACATCTCAGACTCCATGTAGTTCTTGTGAGTGTGTAGAAATTATGCCCTAGGATTCCCTTGTGCAAGTTACACTTGATAGCAAGTTGTAGCTAGAATGTAGCAATGTAGTAGAATGTGTGGATGGAATAGAATGAACTTCCCCTTCCTATGTTGTGTATACAAAGTATGCAGTCCCTTGTCCCTTGAATGGATTCTAGATGGATGCCTTGGAGTGCTTTAGGTTCCTTTTGAATGCAAGCTTAGGTGATGATAGTAATGTTTAGTGCTTGGTCCTTTATTTTAAACACATAACTATGTATTTATATGATTCCCTTGTTTGAATTTTGTAATTGAAAACTTGGAAGGCCGGCCCATAAGTGAAAAAGATGCCCAAAAGATAAAAGAGACCCAAAAGGAGTGAATATGGTTAGAAAGGGTCAGGGGCTCCCAAAGAAACAGGAGCACCTAGGTGCTTCTTTTCTAACTAGACATTGGTGTCTAAAGCCATAAAATATAAATAAGAGAAATTATGACTGCATTATAGGGTGTATAAGACCAAATGGAAAACAAGATACAAATAAAAGAGGCCAAAGATAGTTTTCAACCACTAGTTTTCTTTGCTTAGGAATCATGTAAATGCTAGGATGCTTTTAGGACCTAGAAATGTACCCAGTGTGTGTATTTTGTGTCTACACCACCTAGACCAGTCACTAGCACCTAAACACTCCTTTCCTCCCATAGGTGCTCATGTTATGTGCGCTTCGAGTTCTAGGACCCTCGGTGAGCCTTAATGACACTTTTTCCAATCTATTCCTGCCTGCAGTTTCACATCTCGATCACATCCAAATCACTCGAAATCAACAAAGTTGCCTTCTACCTCTGTACTACTTATGGTTTCATCTCATTGCATGTTTATTACTTATTTCCTAATGTAGCTTATCACTTTTATATCATTAGTTACAGTAGTTATTCTGAAATTAAGGTTTAATTCTATTTAAATTAAATCATTTGGTGAACCCCCACTCGTGATCTAACACTTGGATCCTTATTTTTCCTATTCTATTGTATTTTTCTTTCATTAACCTTAAACCCTAGTTGCATCAAGGTTCATATTTCCATCTATTGTCTCTAATACCTCTGATCTGCATAGGTTCTCCTAGGGTTTCATCCTTGGTATTATATTTCTAGGGCTCTTATTTCACACATTACCTTTTCTTTCATGGCCCCTAAGGTTCCTCAAGTCTCCTTGTATCAATTACTTCAAATGCACCCACCTTGCAAAGATGTTCTCCAAAAATCCCTAGACACTATGTACCTCCCTCACAATACACCACCTTCACAAGTAAGTTCCATTTTCAATTATCTCTCGACTCCCTATCAATCTTGATACCACAACCAATCAATCCATCTTCAAGTAAATTCAAGATTTACATCATTTATTTCAAGATAATTGTTAAGCTATGGAAACCACGATCACATCACTCACAGCTGAAATCCAAAATCTCAAGGATTCCTCTCATGCTTGTGCTAGTTCTCCTTTTACAACTCATTGTGATCCCATGTCTACTACATGTGCCCATACAAGTAAGGTCATCATCTCCAAACAACAAGCGCATCTCAAGTTTGATTGAAATATTAAGCAATATGATATTCTCTTTGAGCTCCTCATCAACAATTAACCACCTTATCACCTACTCATTACTACCCTCGATTAACTAATATGTGGATAAATGGTGGTTAATATAACTAGGAACATCAAGAAAATAAATCTAATAAATAAATATAGAAAGTGACCTAAGCAACTAGACTAATGAAAATAGAAACCCTAATATGCAAAGAAGGGTTGGAAGGAGCTTAGCTGATTTGATGAGCTTGTTGGGTGTGTGTGCAAAGCTAACTAGAGAAACAGGAGAATGTCGACGTCCGAGAAACTTGTAGATCCAAGAAATCCGAGTGGACAAGGGCATCTAGGAGAGGATCAGGGTGCCTGTGGGCACCATAGTCTGCATCTTGGGCACCCCGGGTTTGTGCAGGAGGTTAAAAATCAGATTTACAAGGTTTCTAGATGATCGAAGCTTTTGTTGTCTATCGCACTAATGTATCCGAACTGCATTGGTTGTCGTCGGTATGTAGTGATGAAGAAAAGACTGTAAACCCCCAAGATAAGCACCAAACCCTAAAAAAAGAAAGATGTATATGAAGGGATGGACGACCTCATCTACCACAATGGTGGACTTACTAATTGAGTGCCACACTACATCTCAAGCCCGATGTAGTTCTATGTGTAAATGTCTGCAATCATTCCCTAGGCTTCTCGTGTGTTGTTCGCACTTTGTGAAAGTAGTGAGCAAAAACTATGTGTATAAAATGCAATAGAATGGTGGATGGAATAGAATAAACTTCCCTCCTAAGCAAGTGTGATGCGAGATGAACCAGCCTTGTGCCTTGTGATGGAGCTAGATGGAAGCAAATGGAATCTTTGATGGATGCAACCTTACGTGATGATGCTTATTGTTTGGTCCCTCATTATGGTTTCATACCTTTATATTTATACGGATCTCTTGATCTAATTTTGTAATTAACCCTGAAGAGGCCGACCACAAGAAATATGAAATCTTCAAATGGCTAGAAAGTTCCCAAAAAGTGGCAAGAAAGTGGGAAAAGGATCAGAGCACCCCAACTAGGACTAGGGCGACTGTCGGTGCCCCAATACTAGCCTTGGCACCCTAGTAAAATGAAAAATAACACGGAATGACAGAAATAGACTAGGCATACATGTGTGGGAGGTCGGCAATGACAACAGAAAGTAAAGTAAAATGGCTAAAAGACAGGGTTTATTAGTAATTTCTTCACTCAAAAATCATATGAATAGTAGTATAGGACCGGGACTAAATAATGTCTAAAGTGTGTGATTTTGTGACTACACCCTCCTTATCATCTTAAAAATACAAA
This sequence comes from Taxus wallichiana var. yunnanensis, assembly GCA_018340775.1. NCBI lineage: Eukaryota > Viridiplantae > Streptophyta > Pinopsida > Cupressales > Taxaceae > Taxus > Taxus wallichiana. Next base: position 735,183,108 of record CM031234.1, on the reverse strand, counting down.
GGTCACCCATTTTGCAATTATCATAGAATCAATGGACATCATGAAAATGATTGATACACTTTCGAACGTAGAATTGGGAAACTTGAGCATCAAGGATTTATTTCATTTGATATACAACATTTTGGTACACACTCATCTCCAATTACTAATCCCCAATGGGATCCCAAATTTGATCCCTCTATGTCTAGTGAGCATCACACCATAATTACTAATGTTCCTTCTCTGGTAATTCAAGAGCCACCTATCCAACCCAGTGTCATACCACCTTTAGAAGTACCTACCCCATCACCTCCTCCTAGTAAGTCATCTACAGTGTTACCAATCCCACATATGCAACCAACATCCAAAGCAGAACCACCAATTCCCTCGCCACAAGTTGAGATTCCTCACCAACCTCCTCCAATTAAACATATAATTCCTCTTTTTGATCAAGATAATGCTTACTTGGCATGGTCTCTCTCACATCATTGTATAGATCTCCATCATTATTTATTGTCTCTACTCATGGCTTATCTACTACACTCCACGCTCCGTGATTCATGTCTATCATTCTTAGCATTACCACATCTCCAATATACATACTATACCATCATTACCAGATGAAACACTCTTGTTCTATGGTTCATGCTTGATAGTTGAGGGTATAATTCCTCCATGAACCCCACGTATCACATCTTTGTTACTCACACTATGTGCTTCATGACTATCTTTTTAGAATTACCACATATCCGGCTCACGTAATTTACCTTCATTACCTAATGATGCACTCTAGTTCCACAGTTCATATTCAACTGTTGAGGTTCAAATTCTTAAATGCACCTCACATCATCCACACTTCATGCTCAATGCTTCACGATATATCTTTCCTAGTATTTATTCTCACTCACATACTATGCCATCATCATTTCCCGATGACGCACTCTAGTTCTATGGTTCACACTTGACTGTTGAGGGATCATTCCTAAATGAACCTCATCTCACAAACATTCTATTGGGGAAATGTGGCTCCTCTAATCTATACAGACTAGCAACACACCATCACACAACATTTTCTCTTCTTGGTTGTATTCACTCTTGTTAGCTTATATTACTTACATGTTACACTTTGTTTTCCATGCTAGTTGGATACTTGGTATATCATCATTTTTTTATACACACATGTGCGTTCACATGGTATCTTGAGGTGAATATAGGACCTATACATATTCATACATGTTTTATGATGCCCGACACTTCTCTTTACTAATCTCGAAAACACTCTTGGGGGCATCTACCTTTTGCTACTATCATACTCTATCCAACACATGTTCTATCATTTCAGTACTTACTACTTCTTGGCACTATCACTTAATTTTCACTGCACTTACATGCTTTGACATACTATTTATCTTTCTAACATGCTAACGAGTGCTTCATGTGTAGAATTTTCCTTGCATGGCTCTATATAACCATGTTATCTATCATTTCTTGCTTACTTATTTTTTTCATTATTTGTGGGCTATGCCTTATGTCATTCTTGTTCCTATTTTACTTATGGTTATTTCCACCACGATAGTCTTATAACATTGTGAGCGTTGTCCCATGTATGAAACCCACTTTTTCGGTCCCTCTTGTCTTCATACTTGCTTGCTATATTATTTTCCTATTGCATGTTCTTTTTCCACTAACACTCGTTACTAGCCTATCATTATTTGCATGTGTCTTAGTTTATACCGTGCACATCCCCTAACCCCCTACAGGTATCCATTCTTAGATATGCATATCATTATTTGGTCCTCTCCTTTGGACCACATTCTCCTATATTCATCTCATGCACCACAAATGAGGGGGCATCTATTAGGTAAAAAATCACCCTTACAACAACTTAGAGCTCCAGAAAAAGATCAGCAAAAATACAGAATTGGAACATGAATAAAGTTACAGAGTGGTCTAGAAATAGAATTGGATCATAGACACATAGCAGATACTTATCGCCCAATAGTAGACAATAGCGGTGGGCACTTGTGTCCCCCGGATGTTTTTTTCCTAAGAGCAAAAATAATCAATTTCTTAGTTCAGGATAGTTTCAGTAGTTTATAGTAAAATTATCTAGTAGCAAGCAATTGCCTCCAGCTTACAAAATGCATTCTAATTAAGTTACAAAAGTTTACAACAAGTTACAAATCATGAGCGTGCCATCTACGGTGGTGCTATTTGGGAAGTGGCATGGATGGAGAGAAAAACAAGGCCTCTCTCCCCAACACTCTTCTCTTGGCATGAGATCGCCTAAAAACTCACTCTTAGCATGATATCACCCAAAAATTCATTCTTGGTGTGAGATCACCCAAAAAACTCTCTCTTAGTGTGCAACTACGCAAAAAAATCACTCTTGGCATGAAATCACCCAAAAAACATGCTCTTGGCGTGAGATCACCCAAAATCCTCACCCTTTGGAACAAGACACTCAAATTTAACAACATCTCCAAAGAAAACAGGATAAATTTCTATCTTTTACTCTCTTATACATTAGGTGCACACTTTCCTTTTACTTTTACACACTTTTACTTACTTATACACACATTACTCTAATTTTTATATACAATTTGACTACTCTTTTGCTCTTCTTTTGTAGGTTCATCCTTATATGCAATAAGAAGCAACTCACATTAGCAAGCATAAGCTCCAACAACACACTACTACACATACAGTTCACCCCTAGGGTCTACTTCCCTTTCCTAGTTTCCACACTTCACATTACAATCACTTCACGCTTCACTTGTCCATTCAGCATGCTATCGGCTACACTTTTCTCTACAAGATCACAAGGTACGCATAGTCTATCCACTTTATGCTATCAAGTATTTCCTCAACAACATAAAGTGGGTGAAAATGTAGACACAAAATCTATGCACTTGGGTACATTTCTAGGTCTTAAAGCATATTAATGTATACATGATTCCTAAGCAAGAAAACTAGTAGTTGACAACTTCTTTTGGGACTTTTGTTTTATCTCTTGCACTTTTATTGGCTTTATAGCTCTATTGGTACTTGATTGATTTATCTTTTATGGCCTCAGACACTAACACCCAGTTAGAACAGAAGCACCCAGGCGCTCATGTCCCTCCTAGGCACTCCTGACCCTCTTTATCTTCTTCTTACTCTTTTGGGTCTCTTTTACTTCTTGGTCACCTTTTAAAACTTTGTGTCGGCATTTCAATTTTCAATTACAAAATCCAAACAAGGGAATCATATATATACTTAGTTATTGCTCTTAAATAAGTGGGAAAAACACTATAAGCATTATCTATTATCTCCTAAGCTTGCATCAAAGGCACAAGAGCATTACAAGGACACATCTAGCACATCCATACAAGGGACAAGGGTTACATCACTTTACATACACATCATAGGAGGAGAAGTTCATTTTATTCTATCTCACACATTTTCATACTTGGAGAAATCTATATTTAGCTCACTATCATATTGCAACTTGCACAAGGGAAACCTAGGGAATCATTACAAACACATACACAAAGATGTAGTGGAGTGCTTTGTCGTAGGATCACTCTTTAGATGACTTGTTAGGGTCACCGACTCCTAATATACATCTTATTTATTAAATTTCATGTGGTTTGTGGGCATGTGCAGATAGTTATATATTTTACAAGTTATCGGTATGACCAACGACCTTAGAGCAAAACCAAAGCGATAAAACGGGATTAACATTGAAGCCCTTATAACCTAGAAAAAGCTAAAACCTAAGTATCTCGGTGGGCACTACTGCCCATACTAGTCACTAGCACTTAGTTTCCCATGTCCTCCTATGGGTGCTCCTATCCTATGTAGTTCTAAGTTCCGAAGCCTCGATGAACCTTAACGACACGTTTTCAAGTCTGCTTCAGCAGTTTCTCAACTAAAATCACGTCTATATCACTCATAAATCAACTAAGTCACCTTCTCCCTCTCTATTTCTTAGGGTTTCATATCATTACATGCTTATTTCTTGTGTCCTACTATATTTTATCATTTTTATATCATTAGTTACAGTAGTTACTCTGAAATTAAGGTTTAATTCTATTTAAAGTAAATCAACATGCCATGTTCTACTATGTCATTATTTTCAACCACTTGGGTATGGAATACGTCTCACATGGTGTGGCCACAATGGTGGTATGCCTACTATCGGTCCCTATCTCTAGCATGTCTCTATCGATACTCTAGAAAGATGGGGTCAACATATAACTTGGTCGCCCAAATTGAAAAGCTACTCTATCCATTATGTATGTCTCAAACCACCACACATAATGACCTGTAATCTCAACTATACCCTCGGATACCTTTGTAGTTGGCTAGCTAGGCCACTGATCCATTGTCCCTTTATAGGGCCTCCACACTACCTCCTCCTCTCACACCTATGGTAACCTCATAAAACCAATCACTTGCCTAATTTTTGGTCCCCCTCCCATTGTATAATTTTCAAGGTATCATGTGCTACCCTGTAATAATTGGTACCTATAGGCCTATACATTATGAACCACTCATTTATCTTAGCTAACAATAGTATGACTAGCCCAACGTACCTCGGTTGTCACACTTGAATCTGTAAAAATCATGCACTAGTTGCACCAATGTGGTTGTGCCCCAACTAAATTGGATCCAACCCTCTAAAACATCCATGCATGCTACTTGGCACAAATAATGGTATAGCTCTATTTTCATTGTGGCACAAGACTCTTGCCACAACCATCCCAATGATCACCTTCTTGATATTCAAAATTAATGCAACATATACGACACTCAATCTAATAATAAATGAGCCTGATGATACTCATCACTTCCCATGGCCCATCATACAAACACTCTCCTCTCCCCTATATCGATGGGCACATCATAAAACATGTGGACTCCTAAATTGATAATCCAAAATGACATGTACATCATGCATTGTCACTTCTGACCTCTCTATTATTTTTCCACTAGCCCTCCACCTAAAGGTGTTAGACCTGAAATCGCAATGCATCAAGAACATTTTTATCATATATTTATCAATGGGACCCACACCATTTACATAATCCCTCCAAAAATGAGGACATGTAGTTTTGTAATGTCTTGAGTGGACAATCTACTCAAAACCTATGCAAGTCATGCAACATCTGCAGATCTCCACATTTGAATCCTCTGTGGCACCTGTAAAACATTAAACAACAAGTACCCATTCAATATCAATACAAATTCAACATCAAAATCAAAAATATATACTTAAATCAAAAAAATCCACACTTCTTATTACATTGGCCTATAAGCATAATGCCATCGACTCTAAGTAAAAATCTACACATTTCCTACACCATTGGCCCTACAAAGCAGATGCCATCACCCATTGTCGATTTCCCCACACTTAAATAATATCATCCATGCTACATGTGGTCACCCCGCATGGTCAATCTTGTCAATTTCAATGTCACGCGTAAGTTTTTAACTTAATTCAAAAACCTCACCTAATGACCTCAAAATTCAAAATGCTCCCAAACCCACCTAGATATCAACTTGATCTACATTTTGACTATTTTTGGGGAAATTTTCACTAGCTAAATTTTCCCTAGCACACATTTTTACACTCTTCACCTAATTACCCATTCCCAATTTAAAAACACCACCTACCATGGGATTCGCATTGTTGTATGCCCCGTCTCAACCACCTCATCTCGCCACCTCGAAGTCTATCCATCACCACTAAAATCACTCAATTTTTATTATTCGGGGCTCCATTCTCTTAATCTCAAATTAACAATGTGACAAATGAATTTCCCCTTTACTATTCATAGTAATTTCATAATTGATTTTTGTCGTGATTTCCTAATATCTTTAAACATTCATATCTTTCACATTAAAAACCCTAAAATCATTTTGGCGACCCATTCATTTCGACCTATTATAAATATATCTACCACCTTTTTCCAAAATCCTCATTTTTTCACATCATTTCAACATTATATATCATCCCTCAAATAACCCTTCTAGCTTAGGTGGTTTATGTTTTATTTTATTGATTATCTTCTAGAAAAAAAAATCAATCTTGCTTATCGAGGGTTCCAAGCAACTACTACGCCTGCCACATGTAAGCCTAGAAACATTGAAAGGTAGGTATATTTCATTTAGCATTTCATTACTTCCTTTCAACACTTTCATTTTAGCTTTATTTCCATCATTTCCTTTCCATTTCATGTTGCATAGATATTTTTCTATAGACTATCACATGTTTCACTATTTTGACACATGATGATCTATGGTTTGGGCATATATACACCATGTTTTTTATGCCCGTTAGTATTTTTTTGTGTAGGGGTTGTTGATGCATTCTTCTCTTGAGTGAGTTCCTTAAGGGGCCTGTCAAGATTAGGGTATGATCAGACTTGGTCATGTGGTATAGACCACAACATTTGATAGATGATGTTATAAGCCTTAGTCACCCTATACTTGCCTCATTTCTTCCTTTTATTCACATATTGCACTCATTATGTTTGTTTCTCCCATCATGACTACTTGATTCTTCTTATTACACGTTATTATCCTTGTTATCAATCACTTTGGACCTTTTTCATTCATTCTCATTTATTTTATGGCGTCCATTCCTCATCATTTCAACCCATGACCTTAGGGTTCCCCCCAAGGCTGACACCATAGCCTATGGGAAATGGTGCTTGTTTTGATTTTACTATAGCCTATGCCATCGCCCATGGGTGATGGCATCGAGTATATATATCCTCATGTTTTCTTAGTAGTAATACCAATAAAAATCATTTGAACACACCTATACTTGTTTTTGTTCACACTATTTTGCATTGCATCACTTATTGGCTGAATTCTGAGTCTTGGAGCTCACCTCTTTTTCATTTGGGTCATCATAGTGAGTTAGGACTAGAGATCTTCTTGTTGATCTTTCCCCTTCTCTACCCATAGCGATTCTCTCTTGGTGTTGTTGTCTCTAGGGAGGATTATGCATCAATGGTCACACACATGCTAAAGTAAGTATTTCTAACCCTCTTTAGTCTTTCATTTTTTATGTATGTGTTTATCATTATCGGTCATTCGTTATCATATATTAGATTAGATCTAGGTTTTATTTGATCTATTGTATTGTTTTATCATTACTACATCCTTGGCTTCGTCCACCCTTGGATATTTCTCTTCTACTTCCAAATCCAAGTAGGATACCTATCTTTGTCTTAGTTGCGAGGCCTTGGAAGCATATAGCTAGCCTCTAGATTTATGACTTTAGCACTCCTTGAGCACCTTTGTATCTACACGGTGTGGCCAATCTTAGATTGGATCCTTAAATTTGAGAACACATCTAGAAACCTCTCTTTTACCCATCATACATGACCCATCTAACCAAGATCCTTCAAACTATTCATGCCTCATCCTCTATTGCGTGATTATTTCACTTCACCAAATATTCTTGGTAATCCTTTCTACACATTTCTTCACTAACCTTGAGTCCAATATGGCCAAAATTTCTTCTCTTCCTTTCTTTAATATCTTCTTCTTCCAATCAAATGTTTCTTGTGCTCCTTGTGTACCATTATCTAATTCCTCTATGCATTCAAGTTTCTCTTGATCATTTTTTTCCCCTTCATGGTGCTCATATAAATCAAAGACATTGAATATTGGTGAGATATCCAATTCTTTAAGTAACTCAATCTCATATGCATTGTGTCCATCTTCTCAAAAATTGTGTGGTTCATCTTCTTGACTTGAGCTTGTTATATGTTCCTTGCGGACATCTTTCCTTGCACAAATGTTCCAACACCTAATATACAACCTCAAATTCCTTGATTCTACACCTTTCATCTCTTTATTCATTGTAAATATAGTTACTTTTCTCTATTTTGTTGCACACTTCGCATGGAACTTGTGCATATACTATGCACAATATTTTGCCTCTACACTTCGATTATAAACTACATCTCACAATTTAGCAACTCCTCTCAAACTTCTCCCATAAACAATTTGGAAATGGGTATTTCACGTACTCTTGTTAATAAAATCATTGTAGGTGAGTTATGCTTACGCTAATGCCATATCCCATTGATTTGGCTTATCTCCAACCAAGTTGCGCAACAAATTGCTTAAACTCTTGTTTGCCACTTTTTTATCTGCCCATTTTTTTTGTAGGTGATACGCCAAACTAAAATTCAGCCAAGTTCCCATATTCTTCTACAATTTCCTCCATAAATTACCTAATAACTTCATATCTCTATTAAATATTATGCTCAATGGTAATCCATGCAACCGTATAATCTCATTGATGAAAAAAATTTAAGGTATAATATGTCACTAGTATTTTTACATGTAATAAAATGTGCCATCTTTGAGAATCATCAATTACAAAAATATGGATTCATTCCCTCTATGTTCTCATAAACCCAAGCACAAAAAACCACGTTGTTGTTCTTCCATGGTCTCCTTTATGCAGGTTTAAGGTTGATCTGATCTTATATTATGCATGTTCCTTTGGCCAATTGGAAAACTTTGCACCTCCTCACATACTTGCACACATCCACATTCATCCTTGGCCAATAGAAATGCTGCTCTAATTATGCTAATGTCTTGTCACTTCTAAAGTGAGATCCTAATCCTTTGTTATGATTTTTACAAGAAATTTCTCGTGCATTGACCCTCTACGTATACACAATTACACTCTTATAAACAACATCCCATCCTATAGAAATAATCTAACCACAATGTATGATTTGCACACGCTAGTTTGGCACATATCTCCCATGCATCATTGAAATCCTCATCTTATGTGTACAACTCCATGTCTTCATCATGCATTTGACTTAGCAAAGAACTCTTTGGCTTGAGGCATCTACAACCTTGTTTTACTTTCCACATTGATGCTTCAACAAAAAGAGTAACTTTCAGCAGAACTCTACCCACTACATATGCCTTTGGTTCAACTTCAATTGTTTATTGATGGAATGCAATACTTGGTGATATGTGTGTAAGACAAATTCATTTGGAAGCAATTAATACCTCTACTTCTTGATGTATGTACAATAACATAGAACTCGCGGTCATAGACCAAATATCTTCTCTTGGCATCATTCAATTTCTCAACTTTGAAATATGCTACATGTTTTCCTTCTTGACTCAATAATGTACTGTGGTTTTGTCACTCACATCGCAATCCACTTGAAAAACTTTATCAAAACTTGGTAATGATAACATTAGTTACGTTGTATTCATTTGCTTTAATTCTTAGAAGTTGCACCCAACTTCTTCTTTCCACATAAATTCCTTGTGATATTATTTCATAGTCTATGTGATCACTATGCACACTCCACTTTTGAAATATGAAATTCCTATAGAATCTCACTAATCCATGGATAATTTGCACCTCGAGTCACATTCCTCTATGATATACACTCAACTATTATGTGTATCTTTTTGGGTCCATCTACGAGGCCTTCTAGGATATCAAAAAAACCCAAGTATATCAACTTTTTGCACATAAAGCTACACTTATTTATGTTTACAGAACTTCTCCTCCTACAATTTATTCATCACTTTATATAAATGATCCATGTGATCTTCCTTTGTCTACTAAACACCAAAATATCATCCAAGTATACAATCACAAATTTTCTAAGGAATAGCTGCAACACTTCATTCATTAGCCTCGTGAAGGTACTTAAGGAATTTTTCAACTCGAATGACATGACCAAGCACCCGTCAATCCTTGCTTCGTCTTGAATTCCATTTTTCTTCCTACTAAACACCAAAATATCATCCAACTATACAATCACAAATTTTGTAAGGAATAGCTTCAACACTTCATTCATCAGATCATGAAGGTACTAAGGAATTTTTCAACACGAATGACATGACCAACCATCCGTATAATCTTTTCTTCGTCTTGAATTCCATTTTCCACTAGTTTCCTAATTTGGATTGAGGTGTAACCCATCGGACAACACACTAATGATGGTGTTAAATGTGTTATAACAATCAATTAGCAATGCAAGAGATAAAAATAATAACTAATTTTATTGCGATTCCTAATGTATACAAATTAGCAAACTCCATAAGAGATATGTATGCATGGAGATCTATCTCTTTATTCAAAACAAGTTGCTTTCTAGTTATACAATGATAATATGAAAAGAACTACTAAAAATAGAATATGAAGGGTTATGGATGGGAACCAAAAGGTCATCCTACATGGATACCATTCATATCCACCTTAGGGATAGATTCAAAATATATAAGTGGAAAAATATGAAATTTATCCTATTATTACCATTATTTTATTTAGTACCCCTTGTCGGGGTCATATCTCCTACCATGTTGACCCGTTTTAATAACCACAAGAATCATTGGAAATAGCACAAAACAAACTTGGTTAAGGTAGTTTCGGTGGTGATTACACTATTTCGTCAATCTATCATCCAACCTCCATAAATCCTTTCTAGACCCTCATAATTGCAATATACTAAAAGTTGTTGAAACTTTGCTAAAAATAGAATTTCAGGATTTTCCAAAAATAGCCTTTTGGAAATCCTATTCTAGATCATCTTCTTCTCTGAAGTGGATTTCATGATAACCACTATTTAGATCAATCTTGGAAAAGTATCACGCGCCATAGATAAAATCCATCAAATTATCCATTATTCATAATGGAAATTTATACTTCATTTTTATCTTGTTGATGGACATTGAATTCACACATATGTTCCACTCTCTGTTTTTCTTTGATGTTAGTACAATAGCTATTGTAAATGCGCTAAAAATTTCCTTGAAAAAACCTCTATCTAACACTCTTACACATGGCGCCTCACCACCACATTCTCCTCAAGATTCATCCTGTATGGTGCCTTATTTGTAAGCTCGACCTGTATTAAGTCAATCCGATGACTTATATTGCACATTGGTAGAAATCCTTTTGGAAAGTATACTTTCACTATGTTTGTAAAATCATCTAATAATCGGTGCACTTCTATGGAACTCTGTCATTCTTTGTGAACTCTTCATGCACTTCCTTTGGCACAAGTGCATAACATGTATTCTCATATTTGAATTCTCATAGGAATTCCTTTCCGACACAACTAACATTTGTGTACACACTCCACTACGCACTTCACCTTCATCATTTTATTTCAATGGTGTCAAATTGAAATTTCTCCCATATTTTTCTATGCGAATAACATTTGTGTGCCCATCATGAACAACCTTCTGGTCATATTGTCAAGGCCTTCCTACCAATAGATGGAAAACATTTGTTGACATCACATCACATAATACTTCATCACGATAGTTCCTAATTTGGAACTTAACAAGACTTTATTTGTTCACCAAGACCTTATGGCTTTCTCGCAACCATATGACAACTTATAAGGTTGGGATGTGTTATCCTTTTCATCCCTAATTTCTCAACCATTTCGTGAAACTAGATTGTGTGTGATACTGACTATTGACAATCACATTACAACACTTACCTCCATAATTGCATATATTTCTGAAAAAAATACATTGCGTTGGCTCGTCCTCCCTTGCACATCAACAATATCTTCAACATCATTAGGTCCTCTCCACTCTCTCGTTATTTAGAATGCTTGTAAAATCCCATTGATTCCACCTCACCATGTGCTACATGTACGTTTCCTTTTATGCATATGTTTCCCATTTTTCCTTGCATACTTAGGACTCTTGTATGTGTTATGTCGACTTGTCCACATTTGAAAAATGTTTGAAGAATCCTCTTTTCCTTGACTAAATCTTCCACATCATTTTGGGTATGATGCGCCTTCCTCTCACACACTATCTTGTGCATGTGTCTATGCACTATTGTGATCTTCTTCTTATGGCTTGTTATAACTTCAACCACTTCCTCATCTTTTTGCATATTTTGGCTTCCTCTTCGGGTTGCACTCTGACTCCTGTGCATCGGTTTCTCTTTTACCGTCAAGGCTAACAAATATGCCTCCTCCACATTCTGAATGTGCATAAGACTTAGTTCCTCCCGAATGCAAAATATCAAGCCATTAACATACCTTGTGACCTTCTCTTAGTCAACCTCTTCATGTCTAGATTGAATTGTGATCCTATATATCTCCTTTGTGTACTTGATGATATTTCTTTCGGTCCTATATTTTGCAATCATCTAAAAAATCTCATCTAGTAATTTGTAGGAATTAATCTATCTTTCATGTTCATTGTCATTCTATCCCAATGTACAATTTAATCCTTTACTTTCCTTTCATGTTCATTTCGCATTTCTTTACTTGCCATAGGGTTGTGTGCTCTTTCAACTTAGTTTATGCTACCTTTACTCTTTATGGGTCATTGATTTACTCAAACTCAAAGTATTCCTCCATGTTTGTGAGCCAATCTACTACTTGTTTTAGTTACAATCTTCCGATAAATATGAAACATCCATCTTCGATCCTCAACCCATTTTTGAACTAGCTCTCAATATTTGCATTTCACTAGCCTCTACACCCTCATCTTAATCATTTTCTCCACCTTATAATCCTTCATCATCACTATGAACATTTTGATCCACAAATCCTCTTCGAAAAATGTAGTTTGGTCCTCACGCCCCTAATATCATTCATAACTTATTCAAGTACACCCATGATCGATGCATTTGTTGCACCTCCATTGATATCTCTTCTAAGTGACATTTTACTTCTCAACTAATTGCCTCGCATTTGGTTATCTATCATCTTTGGAATTCCTTAAGTTTCCTCCTAAGGTTGTAGCCACACTATGACACCAAACTAACAACATGTTGAGCTAAGACATTCTAATGTCGTTTCAAGAGAACACGATGAAACTTACCAAAAACATGAATTCTTATATTAAATTCAAGGCCTTAAGAGAATCTACGAGGTCTTACCCTCTAGTGGGGTTATTACCAAGATTATAACATAATTCTAAAATATTACAATGGTGATGTGGGTTCTAGGAATGTTAACAGTCTCGCTCTATCTCCTTTGGCTTTGGTCCGCTCCTTAGCATCCAACGTTCACCTCTTTAATAACCGCATCTACTCAAAAACTTAACCAATCCACTCACATGCAATGAGATGTTGGCTCTTCTCGATACTTGTATATTACTCAACTTCTCTCATTTGAATTTCCTTCTAAAATTTTCTTTGTTACATACTTAGATTCAAATTTTAATTTGGATCATTAATTAAACCAATCAACATTATCTTATTGATACTTACTTGCATGTCTCATATCCAACCTAATAGATGAGAAGATTCATCCCGAAGATCCTTTTCAGCTTGATTAGTTGTTTTCTTCCCCTTAAATGACATGTGCCTTGATAGTTAGTCCTCATTTATCATTTATGACATGTCCTTCGATGTGTAATCCCATTGTGCGGTCCTCCTACACTTAGTTTTATGCACTAACCCTTGACGGACCTATACACTGCTTTTCTCCATTTGCGATCATTGTGTACCACCTTCTCATGCCTTCTCTGAAATTCCTATACCCCTATACTTCCATAAAACCTTGTACTGACAATATTGTGGGTTCCTTGCTACAAAATCCCTAGCCCACTACATAATATATCACACACCACACACGACTAATTATTGCACAAAACTAATGCACACTCCCAAAAAATCACCATTTCACTATGCCACACACCCTTTACCTTAGCTTCATCATTTCTAACCTTTCACGCACCAAAACGTACCCACAATTACAAAAGTATAGCAAGATACCTAATTTTCTAGTCATGCTCCTACATCAATCAATAGTTTTAGTAAAGGAGTCATTCTAAAAGATGTGTTTGGACATTACCATTAAAGGAGGACATTATTGTTGAAGGACAATGTTTGAGGTAGATGGTTGTGTCTATCAAGGTCTAATAACTCGTAATACTTTTTAGGATTTTTACGCGTCTACATAAAGATTTAGGGTACTCGAACACTATGATGTGATACGATGAAGCATGTGTGACCTCTACTTTGTACAAAACTTAACAGTGCGCTTAAACAATAATGCACAATAAAATGTATTCGAGTTATTGGATTGGTCCAACTTAAACACTACCCCAATGTAGGTGAGCATTACACTATGTAATGAAGCCTCACATGAGGATCAAGCCATACGTAGTTCTCTTGCATCCTATGTGAATGTACAACTATGAAAATAATGTGTAATCTAGAATTACCCCTCTTTTATCCTTAATACTTGGCACCATATATCTTTAACCCTTTGTACTTTAGATTTTATCTTATTGGAGTAGTATAGGGATGCTCTTGGAAGATTTGAGATTTATCTGTCTTTTGAATAGTGATCTCTAAAGTGTCTCTGAAGTGTATGGATATCGATAATCGATAATAATATATGGGTTCATTTGTATATATAGGTGACTCTTTGGTAATTTCTCACTATAGCAGACCCATGAATCAATCCTAGGATGACCTAATGAAAGTGTCCATATTTGAAAATTAATTAAACCAATGGATAATAGTGTTTGAGTTGGAAACAACCAACTAGAGAAAAGAATACGATGTTATTATATAGACCGAGAAAATCCCAAGTGCGTATAACTGCAAAATAACAAAGGCTAAGACAATGTATGGGTAATTAGATGGGAGGACAAGTGTGATAAAGAGTTAGATATATTTCAATTATCCATGTGTTCAAGAGCGTCAAACATGATATTTTCAAGTGTTAAATGCCACCTCTAGGTGTCTAGATGGTAACTTTATGAGATGTTGCCACAATTATGATTATGTTATACATGTTTTGAATGCTTTGTTTTCCTCTCATGTAAGTGTCCTAGGGTGGACCATAGGCAACACAAACATCTAGATGTACAACATGAGCTTATGATATTATTTGGAAGAGACCAAAGTGGCTTTGGTTCTTGGAATTGACTCCAAGAGGTTAAAGAAGAGGCATTTTACACACACCATCCACCATCATGGTTTGGCTTGATATGTTGCATCTTGGTCATACAAGTAAGCTCTCCCAAAAATATGGCTCAAACTTCTAGATTCGTAATGTCAAAAGTGATCATACCCTCTATAGGCTTGAATTTATAATGGAAATTGCATTGTTTCGACTTTGTATATCCCTCCTTTGTTAAAGCCACCCCAAGGAATATGCCTTGGGATGCATGAAAGTGTCCAAGCTTGAGCGTTAGCTTGTCACTTGTGCAATGATGTTCTTCTATCTCCCAATGTCAATGATAACATCAAGAGGTCAAAATTTTATACAAAACTTGGTATGAAAGATGTGTTCTCACTCCTCATAAGTGTTTGTGGTAGTGGCACAAGTTATCATACTTGCATACGGGTCAATATCATCTATTTGCACTAGCCTTTATTTAGATTACAAGAGAATATTGTTACACACATAATTCAAAAATTGTGGATGGGAGAGTGGTGATTTTTAAACAACTTATCACTTGATTTCCTTTTTCTTTTGTCTAAGTTAGAAGACACAAGAACCTTATGGTGTTGTGTGGCATTTTCAATATGCTCTTTAATTCTCAACTTGTTCCGCTTTTGTGCAAGGAGGATGAGATTGTGTGTTGTACATGGTTTAGATCTTGTGCACACCATTGGATGAAGAGGAAAACTTTTGCTTCATCATCTTGGCTTTGATCTTAGTGGCATTGTGGTATGCTTGTCCCAAATTCAAGAGTCAAGAACTACATCTTGGTATGAGGTCATTAATATACTTCAACACCTTATGTTTCAATGTGAGGTCCTCGTGCATGCATGCAACATCCTCATGGAACTCATTGTTGTAATCTCCCATCGATTGTTTGATTTGCATTGTCACGACTATTGAAATTCCATGTATTCATCCTCATAGTGTTTGAGGGGGTGGAATATCTATGAAAAATTCCTCCCATATATAGTGGATAAGTAGGCCTCGCATTTGGTGAATCCATGTATCCAATGTTGTGACATCAATCTTGCCTTCGAACCGAGAATGTTGAGATTCACTTGTATCTTGGTAGGGTCGATGTTGAAAGTGTTTGTGAGACGACTACGAGAGAGTGTTTTCTCATCAAGTTGAAATGAAAAATAATCTCGTAGAATTGGTCAAAGAAATTGATACAAAGGTATCCTTTATGATTTTCTAGACATTTGGGGCTACCTCATGTTGATTATAGGAGTCATACATCTTATTCGTATTGTAGTGTTCTTCCGGCGGTTTGAAAAATAATTGATTTGTTATCCTTCCTTTTCACATTGTGCTTGCATTTTTACAGGGATAAGAAAAATCTATTCTCTTATACTAATGATCCACACCACGGGGCCTAGGATCTTATAAGATATGATGTTATAAGGAGCATGAGAGTTGGAGTCTGTAGAAATTAACTTGAAGAAAACCAAAACACACACTTAATAATAGGAAGTCTTACTTGCAATAAATGTAACTTCTATTCAAAAGTATAAAATAATAGGGAGAAGTATAAATGCATACAAGGTTACCGCAAGGCTAGGAATGCAAGTGCATGCAATCAAAAAGAGAAATAGTTCATTTGCTTGTCCTAGACTAAATGTACAAATTATACATATACATATGGGAAAATATTAGATAATCTGATTCGGATTCCTTTTTCATCAACCTTCTAGTTAGTTGTATTTATTACATATGTATACAAAAATACAATAAGGTAGCTACAATTGGCAACAATTACAAAGAAAAATGGTTATAGATCATTTCATCTTCCAACTAAGTAATGGTAAAACTGCTTCCAGGTGTGGCAGTTCAACTTCCCCTCGATGTTTATTTCGAGAGATTCTCTGACATGTGGCAGAACTCGAAACTAACACTCAGCAATCCACGCAAAGCAATGAGGTTGGTGCGTGCTTGCTTGTGTGAAGGCCATTGCCCACGATGTGATTCCTACGTAAGAGTTTGATAAGGGTGATGCATGAGGATTGAGTGAGGCAAGCTCTACACAAAGTTTAAGATGTCACAATGGTTCTACGAGGTTCAACAGACTCAATAGGGAAAGGAAGTGTTGTGTGATACTGCAACGGTGTGCAAAGATTGTACAAGATTTAAAGCAGCTCCAAGTTGAGAGGTGTGTGGACTACACAAGTGCACAAAGAAGTGTATATGGATGCATAGCTACATGAATAACTGTAGATTGTTACGCAGTTGTGCAAAAAAGTGTACGCAGTTGTGCAAAAAAAGTGTTTACAGTTATGCACATATCGCTTAATATAGTCAATGATAACAGTTTCTTTCCATGTGACAACATGATTTACTTGTAATTGTGTTAGTTATCCAATTTGCTCACGTATCTTTTACGACCACTCAAATATTTATTTAGGGGTCCCCTCTCAAGTTGCATCGATGCATACCAATTTTAGTACAATTTATAGACCTCCAAGTAATGCCCATATTTCAACCTTGACCTCCTTGTTTATTGCTTCAGGGATTTCCTTGAGCCACTTCAATGCATCCTTTCCTTCGTAGACTCGCCCCAATATTAGGGAAATTACAACCATGATTTCAATTATAAATTGTATGTCTCAAACAGAAACCAAGTAATCATTTAATTAAAATAGAACTCATATTTTGATAGGAAAAACTCGGTACAATTAACATGGAGACATAAGACAATCACTCAAATAGAAATAATTGTTAAGGGGACCCAATTAATAGATCGACTGCACTTGCATTTGTTAGGAGATGGGAAAAATTGTAAATGTAATCCACCACTTAGGGTTTCTCACCCTCTACCCTCTTTTTCCATAGGCATTTTTTTTTAAAAGTTGTGACTTATGAAGCATTACATGCTCCAAAATATTTGACAACAGCAAAGAGGCTAAACTAGCCATTTTGATCTCTAAGAACAACTCAATGAATTTACTATATCTAAATCTTTTCAACATTGATAAAACTTATCCAATTTTTACAATCGGTTGGTTGTTGACGAACAAGTTGTACCTACAAATGTTTTCTTATGATCAATGTCAACGGAGTGATTCATATAATTATATACTCCATATAAACTAAATCACGGAGCTATCTAATGACACAATCAAACCCGAACGAACAAAATGTTGAATTGAATCGTACCAACCCCTAACAAAGATTGTTACTTATTCTTTGAGGGTAACAAGCAAGACACTTGTTTACATTCAATGCTCCCACAACCTACTTTAAAAACTTATGCTACTTGAATGCTAAGGGGTCCTCGTACCATGTGATTATCACCCAAAAAATATGTGATGTCAAATATCATTAAGGTAATGACTACTCAAATCTCATCTTGAGATGACTTAAACAAACGAGTAAAATCCCAAAAAAACCTAAGAATTGGATGATAGGCCTCCATAAGTGAATTTTCTTAAATGGTTGTCGTTATCTCTTAATTGTATATTTTTTTACGCCGAAGGCGTTCCCCCTATGGGAAAGGTCCTTGCGGACGTTTCTACAACTGGGTTAAATTTGACGTTTTTACGGCTGTTTGGACGTTTTTTCAAAATTTCGACCGTTTGGACGTTTTTTCAAAAAAATTGGCCCTTCTGATCTGGTTTATGTCAAGTGCCATGTGGGCCCTGTGCTGACTGGCGACATTACCATCCATGTTATCTGGTATGGCGACTGGAACCCCAACAACAAGCTAATAATAAAGGATTTCTTGCTTTCCATCTCGGAAACCAGGTCTCCTTCTCCCTCTGTGAGCGAGTGGTGGAAGACGGTTCGGATGTACACTGACCAAACGAGAAAAAATATCAGCAAAAATGTGGTTTTGGGCTCCGAGTTCATCGATGATTACTCCCACGGGAAGTTGCTCACTCGTCTGACGGTCCAGTCTGTGATAAAAATGTCAATAAGTGCTCATCTATTCTTACATGTTCACCAATTGATGTAGTCCCCTAACAAATTCCCGATTTAAATTTCTGATTGCCATCGCATTTGGCATACCTCAGACGACGGTGAAATTCTACAGCTCGAAGCGCCTTCACCCAATTTCAATTTTGATGATCATTGCATTTTTGGCATAACAAGGTAATGAAGTCGTTCTATAAAATCCTCACCCAATTTTCGTTTTCAAGTCAGTTCATTTTTCTGTAGCCTGAATCATCTTTTCTCGTTTCCCGTGCAGAATCACAGGTGGTTTATGAGCCTAGTCATGGCTGAATCTGCGTTCTCTGCTGCTGTTTCTTCATTAACTTCTTCTCCTCCTGCTTCGCCCTCCGCTATGATGCTGGGTTTGATGCTGGTTGAGAACCAACTGCAAGAGAAGACGTTCCTCACACCCAAACCTAAGGGGAAAACTGAAAATTGTCCTTCTGCTCCAACAAAGTGCAAGCGTCCTGTAAGGTTCCAGTCTGTACCAATAAGCTTTTACATTCCTCCGGAGGTTTTGAATCCAGTTGTCAGTTTCTAAATGTGTTTCAGTAATTACAAAAAGGAAAGGGGTCTCTTACTTCTGTAGGAAAATAAAAACAATAGAAGAAATGGACATCTGCAACGATAATTTCGCAGAGGAAAACATTAGAGGAGGGAGTGGATATGACAAGTAGGGAGTCAATTTGACAAAAACGAACCCATCTGAGAGATACCATCATTCATGCCATTTATAAAAACAATAGAAGAAATTTGTGTTTGCAAGGAGCATTTGCCGAGTAAAATGGCAAAGGGGGGAGTTAGTGTTCCAGATATTGAGGGCATGCATTGACAACTATCACCATGCCATCATAGGAAAGGGCACAAACTCTCACTTTATAAATTAAATGTTTTTCATTTACATTTAGATTTACTTGGATGAAGCTTCTCTATGAGAAAGGCTCTCATTTTTTGTTCACATTGTAGTTAAAAATCTTATGTGTGTATGTGTCATTTATATTTTTGAAAATAAAGTTAAAATTTGATAACTAGCGATGTGAGGGGTTAGATAAGAGATGTTCAAAGCATACATAAAATGAAAATATTCTACATTTCTTTGACTCGAATTATGTGTTTTTTCTTACATTTCGCTGCGACACAGAAACATGCCCAAACATGCTAGGATTCATAGAGCATCACAACATTTAAGGCAATGGAGAGTGGCATAATTGTTTTTGCTTCAGTTGGCAACAATGGACCCATCCCATCCTCTATTAAAACTCTACACCCTAGATGCCTATGGTTGGTGCCAACAATATGGACAAACAATTCCCGGTTGTTGTCATACTTGGCAACCTTGAGACCTACACAAGTGTCTCATTTGATAAGGTTGTAGTTGTTGGAAAAGTAATTAGATCTTATATTGTAGCTATCTTCTCTGCAAGGGGACATAAATGTTGTGTCCTTAGAGCATTGATAGCTCGACATGTTTACTTGCAAATTTTCATATTATCATCATTGTAATCAACCCAATTCCATTCCTCTCAGCCAATCTTTTCCACATCAGTACGATTCAACACATGCAACATGTTTGCCTGGTGATTTTGGGTTCAAAGAAGATTAGCAAAATACCAGTTGATCCATACAAACGCAAGAGAATAACATTAGTAAGATGACTATTGCTAGCAGCGCCACAGTTTGTGAAACTTTATTAAGAAATTTCATTTTGGGAAGCATAAATAACAATCACGTGTTTTTCCTTGCATTTTGCTGTGATACGGAAACATGCCCAAACACGGTAAGATTCGCAGGGGCATCACAACATTTAAGGCAATTGAAGGGGGTGTAATTATTTTTGCTTCAGTTGGCAACAATGGACCTACTCCATCCTCTTTTGAAAACACAATACCCTAGATGCCTTTGGTTGGTGCTAACGATATGGACAAACAACTCATGGTTGCTGTCATACTTGGCAAGCTCGAGACTTACACAAGTGTCTCATTTGATAACGCTGGAGTTGTTGGAAAATAAATTAGATCTTAAATTATAGCTATCTTATGTGCAATGTGAATGCTGAATGGTATATGTTATTTGATTTAGAGGGATAATTATTGATTTTGTAAGTGTAGGAATATAGATGAAGCATTACAAATCTGTGCAACATAAGTGGAAGCAAGGTTCGATTTATGATCAGGTTGTAACAAATACCGTTCGGCGTTCACATTGCATTGTACACATGCGATTGCTAGTTATTTTTATTTTATCAATTAAATTTGATAACTCTAGTCTTCGTCATAGCTCCAAGAAGATAGAAGTGGTCTAAGCCAAAGCATTGTGGTTTGGGAAAAATTGGGAATGTAAAAAGTGGTTGAGAGGGAGTGTAAGCCTAAACATAGATCGCTTCTTCTCCTTTCTATTAAACGTCGCCAAATTTCATCAATTTTGAACAATGTTTTGACTGATCTACAAAAACCAATTCATGGAATACTCAGTGGGATTGATTGACAAACTAGTTCATATAATATTCAGTGGGATTGACGTACGTCCGACAACATTAGCTTTGAAGAGGTTATGAGAGGTTATGAAATCGTTCATGTTCATATTCATTATTAAAACCGAAAAACATATTCATTATTCATTATTTTCTAGCAAAGGAATTGCCTTGGCTTCATCTTTTTCCCTTCCATTTCTCATTATTATTGTTACCGGTAACTAATCTATTGATTAATTTACTTATTAGTTTCCTTCAATTCTCTCTTTTCTCGGTAGAGGGCTGAAAGGAAGAGAAAAATGATAACATTACCATTGGCTGGGAAATCGAAATGGATAAAATTGTAAAGATTTAAAGATACCAGAAAGAACAGCACATTTGTTTTATTTTTTCACGTGCTTAATTTTATAACATATCATATTTTTAATAGTATTTCTCCATGCTTATTACTTCAGATTTGTATGTCTGAATTTTTGTTTACTTTTTTGTATAATGATGACGCTTTTAAGCCTCTTAAAATTGGTTTAGTATTTGGAAATTGAGTTTCACTAATTATGTTTTATTTTTGTTTTTTTGACATTATTTTTAATACTCGTAAGCTTAGACATAAATGGAAATGAAGATGTAATCTCACTCAAAAACCATTGAAACAATCTTGATAGCAAGGATTTTGGATACGAGGTGAGCCCAACACTAAAAATCTTCTTTTTCCTTTAAATGTAATTGAATCTTTATTAGAATTTTCATCTGTCATTTTTTTGTTATGTTTTCATTTTTTTCAATTACTTATCAACACTTCACAAGCACTTATGAATGTTATTGTTAGTCTAATTAAATTGCTTTTGGAAGCCTTCAAATAACTAATACAAATTAAACTAAATCACATAATATGACTAAATCGTTAAAAATACAATAAAGATGATATAGTACTCCCAAAGAGACACTGAACTATAAAAAGACACCAATACCCCACATGTCAAAGTTAACAAAAATTTACATTATTATATTGAGTAATTTAAGGCTTTTATGGGCCTTTATATTTATAGCTTTATATTTTTATGGGATTTGGCCATTCATCGTATATGTTGGTGATCATCGAAAAAGAATCAATTACAACACAAATTCCTTTACGCATTTGTTAATGCAATTAGCAAACTTAGTTCACACATTTGTTAATATAGTTAGCACACAAATACCTTTAAGCATTTGCTAGTAAAAAAGAAATAGAAAAACAATCAACCCTTCTCAACAATTATTTAATTCACATTTTAGACCAAAAATCGTGTGCCGTTATTAAGATAACCAAACTATAATTACCATAATCATCAAGAATGCATTAAGATATACAATCAGCACAATATTAAGAGAAGACCTATACAAACCGAAGAATATTAGAGTGAGTGAAAACTCTCATATGATGTGATGGATATGAAGAGGAGCTACGAATTCTAATATTCTCTTTTAGGAATATACTAACTGCCCCTATATAAACCAAAGAATATAGGAGTGTGTGAACACCCTCATATGATGTGATGGATATGAAGAGGAGCTACTAACTCTAATGTTCTCTTAAAGGAATGTAATGACTGCCTAAGTTACATTTAATATAAGGTGTACTTAAAAGAATGTTGTATGTACAACTGCCAACAAGGTTTAAATTTTATGGCCAATTCCATCTGTAAAACTATTTTTAGGCAAAGGAAAATTTTCAATATTAGCCTTCAAAAAATACTTTTATACACTTCAATAAAATTATAAGTATATTTTGAAGGGTATTATTGAAAATTTTCCATTGACTAAAAATTGTTTGACAAATGGAGGCGGCCATCAAATGTAAACCTTGTTGGCAATTGTACAAATAACATTCTTTCTTATAGACTAGTTTGTCCAACTAAGGAATACAAAGCTTATATTAAATGTAAGTTAGGCAGTTAGTACAGTCCTTTAAAAGAATATTAGAATTCGTAGCTCCTCTTCATATATATATATATAATTGTTAAAATATAGGTGAGGTTGTATGTTGTAGGGTTGTTCAAATATGCAGGTTGCACAAACAATTATTTCAAAAATCTACGAGTATTTTACACTCAACGCAGCGTATAAACGATCGTCAAATTTAAACTTTATTGCCAATGTAAAAGAAATACCACAAGAAAATGCGACTTGCGTGAAAAGAACTTACACATAATTTAACTCTCATAAACTCTTACCCAGAATTCCGGCGAGAGAAATTTGCTAATTGTGCTACGTGTCCAAAGTTGCATTTTAATGTAACTATTATATTCCTTTGGGACTCTACTTGTGACTGCATATGTTCTCTTGTACTAGTTTTGCATTGTATTCTTTTCAGCATCTTCAATTTTTTTATTATTTTTAAATCGTGAAACACCTATTATATCCCTTGTATCCTTTTTTCAAAGGAAATTTATGACATGGTATTTGTTGCTAGCTTTACAACATTTGATAAAATAAGTCGATATAAAGTGGGATCTCCCACAAATAGCATCAAACTGACGAAGAACCTTCTAAATCTAACAAATGAACCCCAATTACTACCTGTCGCATTGAAGCTCACATGAACGATTTACATGCTAAGTATCAAAATATTTATTGATCATTACAGTTTCAATGAACAGAAAACACCCTACTTAGAGAATTGAAACACTACAAAGACATTAATTTCATTACTTTGAAAGTAGTGTCCATTTAATCAAATAAACCCAGCAAAACCTCACCATTACCACCCTCTGTCCAGTCAGCTGTAGCCTAGGAGTAACATACTTTATAGGCTTCCACAATCAACTATAGTAAAATCATAGTTATGCGGGGACGCGCGCCCCCCCCCCTCCTCCTCCCTCCTCCCCACACACAAAAAGACAAGTCCGGGACGTCCCGGACGTTTTGGGGACGCCGGGACGTGGGGGAAACGTTTCCCCCACGTTTCCGAAGTGGCAGGGGGGAATGCCCGGGACATTTAGAAATAACAGAGGACGTTTCGGGGACTGGTTTGTTTTTTTTTTTTTTTTTAATAATTTATAAAAAAACTTATTTTTCTTTTTTAAATTAATTTGTTTATTGTTTTTTCCCTTTATAAATGTTTACCCATTAAGCATAACCCGACTGTATTGTATTACAAAGACATATACAGAAATTTTCGAGCACAAATGCACATGGACTGTAACAACATGCTATGAAAACTAGTAGCATACATATAAATATTAAAAGTTATATGAACATATAACATTAGTATAGCTATATGTATGCTGCGAGTTTTTAATATGGACGTCTGAATGTGGACTGTATGCACATGGTGGACTGATATATAAATATGAATTGTTATTCATAAAAAATTTAAAATTTATCTATATATTTTTAATATTTATAATTTTATATATTATTTTAATAGCCATCCCCTTGCCGTCCCCCCACCGTCCCAGAATTTTGGAAATTTTTGCCGTCCCAGAGTCTTAGGTAACTATGAGTAGAATAGATTTCGAAATTGCATCTGTACTGATTACCGTAGTAAATAAATTATTGCTCAACTGTAGATACAATCCATCCATACTAGTTTTGAATATATCTTTCTATTTGCATTTTAACAGGCATTTCAAAGAGCAAACCCCGACTGCTAATAACCAATGCCAATCTAGCAAGGCACCTCACATCCTTTTTTAGTGTACTCCATAACTCAGCAAACAATAGTGAAAAGAATGACTTCTACACTTCAACTGCGTTCAGCTGGAACTCTTTGTATTGAAAAATGTTTAACCGTGTACCAAAGAAAAAGGGTACCAAAGACATAATAAGTCCAACATTGTGTGTCTTGTTTCAACTAGAATCCATTATCAACCTTCTAGCCAGTATCTTGAGGAAAAATGCTTTCGAGGAGATGATGTAAGAAGAATACAGAAACTGCCCACTATAATGATGTACTGCCTACTATAATAAGTTACAACAATTATTAACAGTGAGTAAAATGCAGAACAAATGCCAATCCAGAAAGTGTCCTTGAATATTAATTCACTGGTGTCTTGAACTGGAATATGTGATGCTCAGAAAAGCCTTTACACGGCACAAGATCAATAAACAAGCTTGCAATGTAGATTGGATCATGACATCAGACAATTAAAATTATAAATTACAATCACCGTGCTAGATACAAATAGCTGCATCTATAGAATGGATAATGATATTATGGAATCACTGTACATTGCTAGTGATCAAAAAAGAAGCTATATATGTAGATTGTATCGTGTTATGGTAACCCTTCGGAGGATTAAATGAGAAGTTAATATGAGAACTAGTGGATGTGCCCAAGGAAGTCAAAACATGGGCATCTTACTATGGAGAGAGAAAACTAAGTGTTACAAGAACGAGCAAACTTGCCTGCCTTGGTGTAACTGTCATCTTTATGTTGTTTCTGAACTAGAGGTCAAGATTAGTGTAGATTCTGAAAAACTGCAATTGAAATGATAGGCACACCTGCAGCAGCTTAAAGGCGAGTACAGATTAAATAACCAGCACCCGTCACTAAATTCCCCCATATTGAGCACCTTGGTTGCATTAGGTAAAATTGAATTCTTACATCCATCCAAAATGATACAGGTGAACAGATTCTGCTAAGACGAGTAATCAAAAGCAAAAGCAAAAGCAAAATCCAAGACACCAAAATGGAGCTAACAACTAAGTATTATTAAAACCTAAAGGGGCCTTGAGGCCCAATAATGAATCAAGGGTCATCATCTACAGATCCAACATATGTAAGATCCGTTCTTCTAACTCTTACAGCCCCTTTAAGCCAATGACAAGCTTTCAAATTGGTTTGATCTCCACTCACACAACCCCCACTATTACTACCAGCAACCCCTGACCCTGTCCCTTCTTCCAGCAATGTCCATGGATCAATTTCTACCTCTGGATCCTGGTACAAAGTGGACTTACATTTTCCAATGGCACTGGCCATTCTAAGAGAGACTTTTTGGGAAGGAGCTAGAATGCCCGAGGGACTAGTGCTCACAGCACTGGAATGTATTCCTGGAACAGCTGATGCAGATACATGAGGAGGAACGGAAGAAATTGTAGGACCGAGGAAGGGGGAAGTAGAGGCATGGCTGCTTGTAGTCGTACACGAACTGCAGAAGACAACTGCATGTGGTCTAAATCAGCCTGGCCAAAGCAACAGGTATGTGTGTTAACACTTACCATTCAGAAATACCTTGTCTAAAAATTAGTTACATTCACCATCATAAATAACTGTGAATAAATTCATCACATCAGATAATCTTCAAGAATACACCAATGCAATGCACCAACATATCATAAAATCTTCAATACAAACTAGAAATTGATTCGAGGAAGGTAGTCTCAATTAGCACAAGTTAGCAACAAACCTGCATGCCTTCTACAAGTTCCGGATCAAATGCTGGGACTTCTCGAACAGGTTTTGTAGTCCCCTTTGGCTTCAACCAACTTGACCAGGTGCTGCTCAGTAATGCATGCAAGATACTGAGAAATCTGTCGAACAGACTCTCCCCAGAGAGGCCTGCTGCTGATGCTGCAGCAATCTCAGCGTAGGATTCAAGCTCTTTTTTAGGGAGAGATATTTCTGCAAATGAATACTGAAGGGGTCCAAAGCTTCTTGTACAACTCTAGTTCCTAAGAGACGCAGTAACACTGGAGCAAGTGTCTGTCTCATGTTGCGTGCTGACAGATCCCTGTTAATACAAATACAGATTACCATTAATTTACTACGATACATTATGTGAATCAGAAAGTATTTTCATTGACGGAAAAATGTAAGGCATTTCTAAACACAGGGCATTCCTTTAAAAGCATGCATAGATATCAATGGTCATTAGACTCTCTTTACCAGGGTTTTATACATGTACATAAGGTAATATATCTTTACATTAAAAATGCCCGGAATATTAATTGGTTCTGGTCTTTAGGCATTGATTTATTTCCTGTGTAAAGCATCTGCTCACAACTCGAGTGTGGTCAATTTAAAGCAAATGTGTCACTCTTGCAGAATTTTGAAAGACTTTACAAACTTTAGCTCTGGGTTCAACAGGGTCAAGGCCATTCTTGGCATACATAAGTTTTAGTTCTACATTTTCTGTCAAGTTAGCATTTAGACGTCTGATTTCCTTAAGAGGTCCAAGTGAACGATTCCTTATAGCTTAAATCAGCTTAAGTGTACTATTTGTTTAATATGAGGAAGTTTCAGTGTATCGAATCTGAAGAACCCTCATGCAGTCCCTGAAATGCACCTCACGATTCCACATCCCATGCTACAGCAAATGTGGTGTAACATTGCTTCAATTTACTAAAATTGTGATCTCTGAAATTTTTATATAAATGCAATTATAACAAGCATCTTCTACATTTTGCAAACAAAAGTATATCCCTTATAAGTAGAAAACTTTTACTTATCTAACAGGTGGATTATTGAAATCTAGAATTTAAGCACTCCCATTAATTCATTTTCCAAAAATCAGTTCATTTCCAGACTGTAATCTATAAGAGATCTATTTCTTAGAAGACCTCATATTGCAACGGTTAAGTGCAGTTGAAAGTGATTTAGAAGCTTTCAACCCAAGAAGCAATGGGCTTGGTGATAACCCTTATTTCATGCCTTTAACGTCATCCAAAAAAAATGGAGTATATAATATTCTAGTATATTTGCATCACTGCTCTAGTGTTCTGGTAGGAAATAAGCAGTTCAAAATTATGGTGAGATACAGTTGGGTTAGGCTACCCTCTCTATAGTATTCTTCCACACAGACCATGGGTACACCAAGGAAAAGAGAATATCAGCTTTTCCCTAAGAATGTATCTTGTCCCAGCAATCCATTACTCTTTGTGGAGAATGCACTAATCCTAATATGGAGACATTAAGTGACATTATGGCTAACCAATAAAAAAACATGACAGATATGGAGGACCACATCGTGAGACATAACATTGCAAAATCAGCAAAGTAAAACTATATATGGTGACTCCGCATTATGCAATGCCAGCTAGCAATCTTAGATTGGAAAACCGCCCGCTGTCTCTGATTGTTGAATTCTATAATACTTTCTATTGGCAATTCCCTCATTTTCAGAAAGAAATAATACAAATTCACCTCAGTACAGTAATATCAAGACCAAAGCACCATGGTTTCTGGTAAAAGCATTAAACTTATACAGATATCATATTATACCTAATCTGAAAAACACTAATATGTATCAATTTCGAGGTACTTTTCTTGAATTGGTCACATGATTTTGCTCATTGAAGGGTTCCACATTGATCAACAACTCCATCACCTAATCCGCAAACTTTCCTTTGAATGATGATGGATGGCCACAATCTAGCTGCACTACTGTGCTGGGCTCCAAAAAACTTCCAGGAGAAAGAAAAAAGTGGGCTCCAAACTCCATTATATGCCCAAGATATCGTGATTTTTCGAATGCTTCTCCAAGAAAGAAGGAAAACTGCACTATGATGGTCAAAAGACATCAAATTCAAGGTCAGTCATGTTTATTGACACCTCACAGTATCACACTCAGTCCTCCCACCCCCTTGGCTGCCATTGTCGGTTACAATTACCGGCATAAAGTTTGCTTGGTTTTTTAAACATCAAACATTATACTGTTAAGTGAAAATGAATCAAAATCTATTTTTAGTTCTGGTATTATGTTGGTGGTCAACATCAGATATATCTTGACGCATCATGTCACTTCTGGTAGACACGCTATAATGTATTTTGTACTATGCAACAATTTTTTATATAGTTAATGTTATACCAAAACAGAAAAAGTCTGTACAAAAGCAACTTCTCGTTAAGGACTCTGCTCATGTAGGTTTGTAATATTGAAATATAGTACTTCAAGGATTTCCTCTGCCACATAGATCTCTGCTCTTTACATGCTGAAATATTCTGCCTCTGCTCATGGAGGTCTATACTATTGAAATAAGGTACTTCAAAATTTCCGCTACCAAAGGTTATTTCAGGGATTTTCTCTACTACAGAGGTCTGTTCTATGTAAAAGCTACAATCTTCTGCTTTTGTTCTTTGTTCTCCAGGTCTTTTATAGAATAGAATATTTTCTCCATCCACCCCTGTAAAAAAGGCTCGATAAAAAAGTTGAAAAATTTAAAAGCCATGATTGTCAACATAATTTATCAAATCAATGTACATCCTAAACAGGCCTGATAGTGAAGGCATGTGTGTACTACATGGTGAAGATCACAGGTACGAATCGAAAGGGGACAGGGTTCAAGAAACTATAAGATAAATGGAAAATCAATCCCGTTGTGGTCTTACACAAGGGGTCTCATAAACCAAACTGGTGTCATGTTTGGTGATGACCAAAAATCTACCTCTACCTTCACCTATACCCATTATAATAACAGCTTTTCTTGACTCCATCATGTATTTTACATCCCCTCATCTAATTAGTTGTTAAAAACAAAAGACCTAACCTCTCTTTGATCATCAATTGAAACATGTTGTAATTCTCCAAACTCATTTTTTCCACACAGAATTAGAACATTAAATATGAATAATTCAATTGTCAACATAATAATCCCTCAATATAATGCTCACTATTGCCTACCCAGTAAACAAAATCTGTTAGCAAACTTGGTAAGCCACAAAATCCATTGTTTGTTGATTGGGATGAGCTCAAGTGATAAAAACATTTGGACGGCCAAACCAGAATCTTAGATTCAAATCCCCAGGATACATTGCAATCACTAATATGTTGAAATTGGTTAAAATACTACATCCAACGCATTGGGTGTGGTGTACCCCAAGCATGGCCGTGTGCAAGTCCCGAGAGATTTGACAGATGAGATACCCCCAACAAGTATGGCCGTGTGCAAGTCCCAAGAGATTTGACAGATGAGATACCCCAACAAACATGGCTGGGTGCAAGTCCCAAGAGATTGACAGATGAAATACCCCTCAGCCAAGGCATGTAAGCCGAAGGTCACCCGCAAGGGGAGTTTCACAGTAAGCATAGCAAAAAAATGAAATTAGCTATTGAATACTTCAATTTCTAGGCTTGAGATTCAACAATAGAATGAAAATAAAATTTTAGTACAAGTTAAACAAAACTTAACTAGGAACTCCTACATGTTCAAACTAAGCTGTAGGGAAGAACAGAAAAACAAAAGAAATACCTGTCTGCGTGAATGTGTGGAAGTAGTGGCAAAAGAAACTGTAATCTCAACCACATTGAAACATGCAGTGCTGCCACTGAGGATGGAGAAGTCTCAGTCACTCCTGTCGGTCTCCGTCCCAATCCAGGGCTGCTACCTCTAAGTCCCTTGCGTGAGACATGGCTTTTAACTCCACTATTTTCAGCTCCAACAGCAGCGCCAGATGCCAACTTCACAACATTTCGGATAGGCAGATTTATATGCTGTTCAAGAAGACTCATTTGTTTGACCAAATCCATGGCAAAGGTAGTGAAGGTATCGGGAACTTCGTGCTAGGCATGGCAAAACCAAGTCTGCAATCCCTTTCTCTACAGAAAAATGTTGGCTCTGATAGCAGTCTGAACCTTCGTCTGCAACTTCTCCTTCCTCTGGAGATGCTGCCTCAGCCTTCTTCTTGTCTTCAGTAGGTCCCACATCACACTGTGGAGTTGACCAACTCGAAGAACACACTTGCCTAGTTTTAATTGAAAACCCACTTCGATGTGCTATGGCTTCAAGCAGCTGTCTAAGTGACTTTCGCCCCAGAAGTACATCAGTCGCATCCACAAGAACCCATCTGACATGCATTATTAAGTATTCCTCAAGTGATTTTCCAAGAAGATGCACAACCTCTGAGTACAATGCAGCAGCATCAGGTCTTACAAGTAATCTAGTAAGAACAATTTCTGTAAATGTCTTTTCAGACTCAGAGAGCAGATTGTGACCAATGCCTGAGGAAATGGCTCGCATTGCTTCTAATGCAGAAATATTCTGGCTCTCAATCTTTTCAATGAGCACTTGTTCATTAAGAAGCAACCTAATCTCAATCCACTGCCAGTGAAATCTTACTGGCTGTAGACTATCAAAACATGGACAAGTTGGTCCACTAATGATGGTTCATTTGCAGCAGGTCCCTTGGGATCTCCATGACCACGTATCCAATTTCCTTCATCCTGCAAAAGAACAGATGATGGCAGCTGGCAATCAAGAATAGCATGCAAAAATAGTCGCCCACGCAGAGGTACAAGCGCTCTCACTTTGGAATGCAAATCTAGACCGTTCATTTCCAACGCAGCTGCAACTTCCGAATCACTTGCATCCGATGCAAGGTGTTGGTAAAAAGCATGAGTATCTCGCAAGCACACATCCCGGATTGGTTCATGCCTAATCGCTTCAGCCACAGCTGATGTCAATGATAGGTAAAGTTGATTGTCTTCACGAATCGCCATATTTAAGTATGAAAGATGAGGCCTCCAAACTACCATTGCAAATAATGAATATATAGGGGGAGAATACTGTTAAGAGGCATCATATGCTGCATTCGAGCAAGCGCTAAAACATTTGATTCGCCGAGAAGATCTGCCACTAGGCCATCAGAGACCATTTTGCAGTTGCTGATGAGAACTCTGAACCAATACAAGTATACTTCAGTTGAATAATCAACTTTGGAGGAATTACCTGGTCCAGCTGCACGAGAAAGACCATTAGAACTGGAACGACCATTCTTCAATAACTGTGGAACTTCCAGACCTTCCTTTATCCTCAAAACTGCTACCATTCTTTCTAGGTTTGTTATGCCATGAACAACGGAACCTGCAACTAATGCAGCCACAGCTGCTGCCGCTCTTGTGGCCCTTCCCAAAAAACCCTTTGTAGAGTTGCTTAATATCTCATTAGTCAGAGTCGAACTAGTATCGGGAGTTTCTGGAGAAAGTTGAAATTGACTACGAGGAGCCTTCCCAGGAGCAAAAGCAGTAGCTATTGAAGACGAAGCTTCTGTTGCAAGAGTCATCTCCAAGATCCGGTTTTGGCGTTCACCAAACACCTCTTTCAGCAATCGAAGGCAATGTATATGAATTTGAATAACTCGGCGAGCACATTTGATGGAAAAGAAACGTAGAACAGAGGATGAACCTGGGTATGCACTACTTGCAGCAGAATCAAGCATGTTTACAGTGGCTTGTCCAACATTACCAACAACTGCTGTGACAGCAGCAGCCACAACGGATGCATCACCTTGTGGAGTACCATTTCCATTTTGTCGAAAGCCTTCAAGCAGACCAACTAGAGGATGTAGGGCCATCTGATATCCATCATCCCGTTTTTCAGTCGCAGAATTCTTTGTGGCAGCTAAAAGTTCCCTTTCTTTGTTGAAAACATGCTGTATTGCATCATTAATGCGTCTTTGTACTGTCTCTTTCACACTCGGGCCTATTCTAGATAACCTTCCACTCAACTTTTGCCGCAGGTGATCATCACAATCTTCACTGTTAGCTGCACTTGAACCTCCTACCAATCCAAAAGCTGATTCACTTTCACTTGATTTCAATGCCTCCAATTCAGCAACTAGTCTCTGGTCAGATGAAGCTTTGAATGTTTTCTCCCAAGCCATCACAGATGGAAGTCCTCCATATTTCTTTAATAAATTCCTAACATAAAACAGAGTTGGGCAGGCAGACCTTCCACCTGGTATGGTAGTCGTAACAACAGCAACCCGACGCATACCAACTGATATTGCTTCTTGAAGAAGGTCTGCAGCTGCAATAACATTCTCATACCTGAAGCCAGAACTCAGTTAGAAATTTGGTAAGGATTCAGCCTTGTTAAAAGGGTATATGATACATGAGAATATTAAATTTTCCAAAACTAATAACTTTTACCAATTGAAATATACATACTTCCTAAACAGAGAAAATGATAATCCTTAATGAAAAGCATGATATTCTCTTGCAGAAACAAATGTTCTCAACACACACACTTTCCATTTAAGAGAACAATAGCCATGTATCCCAAGCTAAGATGCTAAATAAGACTGAGAAAAAAAAAGAGCAGGTACTTCAGCAAGGCAGGTCTACTGTTATAATTGCTGAATCAAATACGGATATTGTCTTAATGTCAGATTGCATGTATTTTTCCATGGAATGGCTGTAGTTTATGAACAAAAATATCTGAAGTTGAAATAAGCGTTGCTTTAAAATAATCAGCAGTAGCAAATCTACTAGTTGTTGTAAAGGGTGGATTGTTTTAACTTTTCATCCAAGTATCAATAATGTACGGGTCCATATGGTGTAAAGTACTAAATAACATAAAAGACAACTTCCAATTCCATGAGACTCGGTATGCAACTCCAAACCAAAACCCTTCACCAGGTTATTTTCTAAATTATAAATTTGTGATGCTTGCTAAAAATGGAGGGTATTTCCTACACCATAATTCAGGGAAAAATAACATGTGCTTGCACCTTAATGAACATAACCACTCATGGGAAATACTTGCTTTGGTATTATTTAAGGCTTCTATCGACCACCAAACTCTGTGACCAATTAAAAATACAAGCCTAAATCTGAGAGGTTGCCTGAGGGGACTGTTGCACACTCAACCAATTGAGATGGGTAATGCCCGAGACATTGGCCAGTGAATGAGGAGAAACACCTATGGGACAAGGAGAAACACAAAGACTCAGAGATTTAACAGTGATCTTGTGCACATGAGTGATTTTGGAATGGTGAAATTATTGCTAAACAGGTACGCTGTTTGCATTTCTCTATATTGTAATCAAGTTACTTCCTCAGTATATATGCATCAAGTCCCTCAACCTATTAAAATGGAAAAATTCTTAATGGGTATGACCGTGAACTATGTTGCGAGGAAACGCCCCCGACCCCCTGTATCCACCCTGAAACGTTTCCGGTACGGAAATGGGTGCAACGTCTTGAAATGCCGGGACATTTCCAGAAATGTTTTTGGCGTTTCCATGAAGTTTCCGGCATTTCTCGGAAGTTTCGGGACGTTTCACGGCTTATATATTATAAGAAAGAGTTTATTCCAGTTTGTTGTTGTGTTACTCCACTTAATCTTTTCAAATATAGCCTATATTTCTGCTCAGAGAATTTTCCAAACCCAGGAATAAGTTACAGTGTGCTCAGCTGTAAAGTCTTATAACATTAAAACTATACTAACAAGGAGGCACATTAAACAAGCCTAAAGATAGTTTGGGTCAGAATAGTAATCCAAAGAAAGTAGGAAGAATCTAGCAGAAACCAAGAAATGTCAGGCTAGAAAGCAGGTTTTGACTCAGTGTATTACTGCTCCTTAGAATAGAATTTTCCATTGGAATCCTCAATCAAATGAATACAATGAAGCAGGTTACAACAATAATTTTTGAAACATGGATGCATGACAGATGATTATGAAGAAAATCTAGATGATATATTCTAGAATCTAGATTATAATCATGTATATATGAAACATTGAAATTGTAACCATGTTGAATGATGAATCTTTAGAACTTCAATGAATACAAAATATTTTGAGTGCTTTATCTCTTATGGTCCATGGACTAAAATTTTGAAAATGAGTACTATGCATATATATAAATATATATATTTATATTTTTAAATTTTTTATAATATATTGTACGGACGTTTCCCGTAACGTTTCGTACCCAAGGTTTTTTGAAAATTGCCGTTTCCGCATTTCGAACCCGTAACCGTTTCTGTTTCCTGGCAACATAGACCGTGAATAGAGAAGCCAGCCCGCTGGAAAGAATGTGTACATAAACAGACAACATAAAATCTACAAAGTATTTATGTACATAGTATTTGATGCCCCTAACAAATTAAGGAAAACTCCCCACTATTCAGAGATTTTATGCTTTTATAGGGTTAGTATTAACTTATGTACCATTAAAACAAATTCCAATCTATGCTCATTTAAAGGTCGTCAAAGAGAATAAAGTTTTGAACATGTCAACTCATAAACTCTATTACCTTAGAGAAGAAGGTTCTTCACCATCAAAAACACTGTTGATACAGCAGACAAACAAAGCGTGTGGACAAATTTTAAATTATAAAGTAGCACAGACTCTATAATGTATAGAAAACTATGTCAGCCTTCATACCTCTGAAGACATGACAAGATAAAACTTTCTCCCACGTCACATGCATCCCATTCTCTGTTCCAAGCAATCACAGGTATACTCCTTCCACTGTAACTAGATAGATTCATAGCAGGAATGGGAATCTTTGACAAAATCCATAGTAAAAATTTTACTAATGATCGCAAATCCATTGAAATATCTAGTATGTATAAAATGACAGCTATCTCATCTTCGGTTAATTGCCATCGCAGTGCAGATTTCTCATCAGTTGGAGTTGAAGCACTTCCAGCAGGTCGGGCCTGTCCTGAAGATTGACTGGGCTTGACAGAAACTTTTCTCTTCCTTCAACAAGTTGTTTCACAGCAGCATGCAGCCAGCCTACAACTAACCACTTTTCGGTCAGTCGCAACCTTTTCATTGTTGTGCCTATTGCACGAATATCACCTGCAAGTTGCAATTTGTTTCCATCTTTTATTAAGTGAAGAACATTCTCGTTCTAGGCTAGGTTTATGATGTGGGCAATTTACTTTACTATCACACACGTGACTGGAAGAAAGGCACCTTGGCTACCCTCAATTCTGGCAGAAGCAAGCTGAGCCAAACTTTGTGTTTTGCGGACAGTTTTTGCCTCCCTCTTGACGCTTGCTTTGTTGGTTTCAGAGGCTGTTCAACTTTGACAGCATCTGATATTCTAGGTTCCTTTCTAACCCACCAAGTTTCATCATCATCTGTTGAATTGAGCGCAAGTGCCTTTACAAGCAATCCTTTTTCTTCACTTATCTTTTGTCTCTTGCTTCTCCCACATTCATCACAGCCAGGTGTTCCTTCTCCTTTTTCTGCCCTGCTACCTTGTGGCCCCAATGGTCGTTTAAGCTTCCTTGGACTAAACTTAACTTCGTAGATGATGATTTTCCACTTAACGCCATGAAAGAATCAGGAAAATGCAAAATCAATGAAATTGCATGTTTGAGTTCATCAATTTGTTGTAGCTTTCGTTTCTCACTCTTATCACCTCTAAGATCCATCCCTTAGCTGATTCTATCTTCTTCTTCTTCTCAAAAAGGTGACAGAAGTATCCCCATCCAAGGTACTGGCTATACTGTTTGCTAATATATTCTGTCTAAAACTTATCTGGTTTTCTCCTTCCTTTGCAAGATGTCTGACCTTCTTGTCTACAAATCCATGGAGTGCAAAATGACGTTCGTTAGAATAAATTCTGACCAAGTTAGATAGCATAGGATCTGACTCAGTTGCGACATCCTCAAAAGCATGAAGGACTGAAGATGCCGGAAGGTGCTCCAGGATGCGCCTGTGCCAACTTGCTCTCTCAACATCAGCACTAGTCTCTATTTTATCCATTATTCCACTGATTATCAGCTGCCTTACATAAGCATGGGGCAGGAAAACACCAAGTCGTATGAGTTCCAGTAGAAGAACTTGAAGAAGCTTAAATGCTTCGCCCTTACGAAATTCATGTTGATCTAGCCAAGCAACAACAGCATCATGCAGACAGCCATGAATCAGAAAAAGATAAGAGGGAGCAGTACTTTGAGAATAAAACTTGTTTTGCAAATTTTCTGATATATTCTTTAGCAAATCAACTTTTACCCTTCTCTTCCTGCTTAAAATCCATCATCAACGAATGTATTAGGAACACCCGCAAACAGCAACATCACTACGACCAACTCCACTGTTAGAAACTAACTTCTGCATTGCTTCTAACTTCATGTTCATCACCGATACTGCCAAATAAACACGGGAAAAATCTTTTTCCCAGTGACTCTCCTATCTACATATGGAGGACCTCGGAAATGTCTGAAATCACACGTTGCCCACTCAAAAGAAAGAATACAGCATAAACTTCAGATGCTTGGAGTGCTCCAATAAAATTCAAGCTTGATCTTATGCACGGATTAATTCCTGAAAGCCAGTCATCTGGCACATTTTTTGCACTGAAAGACTCTTCAAATACAGAATGATAAGCACTTTTCACATCTCCTGATATCAGAGCTTTGTCAAGGGCATGCACAACCTTTCCCTCGTTATTATGAAGAATTTCAGGATTCACAGATTTGGAAAGATTAGCAGCTCTTTTCTGAATGGAGGACACCACGTCTGCAATAGACAACTCTCGTTCAGTAATCAGCTTCTTAGGGTCCCTATTCATGTCCATTTTTTCTGGCTTACTCTCATCAACAAAAGCCTTTTCCAAAATCATAGTTGGAGTAAAAGAACCATTTCCTTTTGGTTCAGATGGACAGATACAAGATGGTAAAGGGAAGCAGTCAAGAGCAACAAAGGTATCTGGTACAGCTATAATCAAATACCGAAGCATTTCTGTTAAAAACTTGCAATGTATGCTTCACGGGATGATCCTTGAATCTGGGAGTGCACCACATGGGCACAATTTCCTTAACCAATGAACACTTATGTTTACAAGCATACGCAAATAGGCTTGTGAAAGTGCAATGCTCTCAATAAGTTCATATACAACAGGAAGAAGCAACTCCAATGCTTCAAGTGGCTCCTTTTCCTGCAACCAACAGGATTAGTATCTTTTAAGATGCGATACATTTCTGAAATTAAGTGAATTCCCAACAAAATTGCAAAAACAATTAGAATCCCTAATATTTATAGATTATTAATGATCAATACTAAAAGTATACATTCACATTATCAAGGGAAAGAAGAATAACCTGTGGCTGTAAGTGACTAAGAACCCAGTCAATAACCTTGGGACGATGAAGCAGCCCTTCTCCAAAATGCCAGTGGAGGATCTGTACCATATAGCACCATTTAAATTGCAAAGAGGGCTCCTCAGCATCATTTGTTGTTCGGGAAGGGTCGCACCCTTGATGCTGACCAGAGGCCACAAGCAACTGTGGAGATTGATCTCTACCATAGGTTCCTGGAACAGTAACATTTTGACAAGATTCATCTATGAGGGAATCGAGATATTCAATGAAATCCTTTGTCCAAAGTTCCACCCGTTTTCCTAGTGACTTTTCCGAAGGTCGAACCTGTAAAACAGCACAATATTCTACCCAGTGAGGCATCACAATTTATAACACAGAATGAAAATCTATAGCTGAAAATATAATTTTAAGCAAATGCCTTCTACTTTGAAATAAAACTGCACAAACCTGATTAAGATACGTGATTTTGATGAACCATGTTGCACGTAACAGTGGGACCTTGTGTTTAATAAGTGCTTCAAAAAGAGCTTTCTTCCTATATCCATGTGGAACATGATCAGCTAAAGAACGCAATCTCTTATGTGGTTGTGAAAGGCCCTGTCAAGAAATGAACAAACCAGTAACAAGACAATATTTAGTATCCAAAGATTTTAGTGCTTGAGACTCAAATGATTCCAAGGCACACATTTTTTATCATTTGACTAATATAATTTTATAAATTACAAGTTAAATGCAAATGGTTAATAAAAAAATAATTGTTGAATACAGTAAAATAAAATTCAAAAACTATCATATGGCCATCAGCTATGAACATGGATACCACTCCCGTCTCTGGTAAAAACAACAGAAATGTCTTGTCCGACCATAGCCATCATAGTTCATTCAGAACCATAGTTACCTAAGTCTCGGGACGGGGGAGGGGGAGACAGAGGGACAGGGTTTCCAGGACGGGAAAAAATTCCCAAATTTTGGGGACGACTATTAAAATAATATATAAAATATTAATATTTGAATATTTTAACTTTATTCAATGAAATTTAGGGATTTAAACTCTATTCAGGTACTTTTAAGATTATAATTTAATGTTCTTCGTAAAAATAACAGCTTTTTAAAAGTAAAAACATCAGAAGTTTTTTGAAAGATTTTTAAAAATAGGAGATCCCCTCCAAGTCCCCAAGTCCCCAAAACGTTCAGGATGTCTGGGACGTCACCAAAATCTAGGGGACACGTCCCCGTGTAACACTGTTCAGAACAAAATGCCTTGTCAATCCTAAGACTGTTTCCTCATCCTGTTCCTCAAGAAATAATTGTCGTTTCTCTACCACTAAATCACCCACCAATGTTAGCATTGGTCCCTAATATTCAATGCCCAGCCGACACCTTCAATTGCAACTATTTGCTTTGCAAATGAGATACCATTCAATGTCTGTAAGTTGTGAATACATCAAATGAATCAAAATTATTCAAATTTTCATTATTAATAATGAAGAGTTAATTATTAATTAACCAGTAGCAATAGAAATGAACGGAAAAATGAGAACTGAATAGATTCCATCATTTGCAGAAAGGAGAGAATTTGCATCCACCTTTATCACGGCAATAGTTGTGTCAACCACATAAAGATATTTAAAGATCTATGTTCCACCAAGTTTCCGGACGGGGACGGCAGGGGACGGGGGGACGTGTTTCTGGGACGGATTTTTTTGGAGGCCTTTTTTTAGGGGACGGCAGGGGACGGCTATTAATTTATTAAAAATAAAGGAAAATATAAAAAATATAGGAAATTTCAAATATTTATATGATAACATTGATAAATCATTCATCACACAACAAAATTTCAAATATAGAACCTTAATACATAAAATTGGAGCTGAATTGAGATTTCACATAAGGTTGAAGTATTAATTACAATAATGATTACACTGAAATGCCCAAGGGCTGCAAGTCCCCGTCCCCGAGTTTCCGAAATGTCCCCGGTACGGGGACGGCCCTAAAAGGGCAGGGGACGCGTCCCGTGGAACGTAGTTAAAGATACTTTGGCAATAGCCATTCCAATGAATATGCACAAGCTTTAAGCCCTAACAAATGTGTGACGTGGCTTGAGGATACTGTAACCATGACCAATGCTTACATAGAAGTTCCTTACAAATTTGACAGTGGCCAACCATGCTTAATGACAGACGGACTACCCATGACCCTCTTTAATTAGAATACAGGAATTTTGTAAAAACAAATAAGAATATTGTGAAATCATAGTCTGCGTAGATGGGAGGTTCTTCAATAACACTATTAGTATTTATTCAATGGCTATTTAATCAACATGAAAAAGTTTTACAACAAACCAAAAGAAGAGGCAGACCTTCCAAAACTGGAAACAATATTAATCAAGAATTATTCCAAACATTTTTGTTGCACTGCCATATCCACTGAAAGAATCAATTAACATCACAAATCAATTTGCAAATGTGAAGTATGGACGTCAAATACTACCACTTGGGCCCATATATTTTTAGTAGCAACATAGAGAAAAACTCACTCACTTCCTCAACTGGCTATTCATTTTAAAGTTTGACTTCAATTTTACATTTTCAATATTGATACCTATTTCAATATCACTTGACCATTAACATGCAAGTGAAATTACAGTGAATAAGAGACCATTCAACATAAAGTCAAAATTGCATAACCCATAACTGACCATAGATAAAAGGTCTGGCCGTACCTGGCAGAGGTACACTCCAGAATACAAACTTCTATGGATTTGAAAACCATTCTGACAAAAATCAAACCCAATTAAAAAAATAATAATAAAACAAAAACAAAGAAAATGAGAGGCTTGATGACCCCTGCATCTTAAAACACTAACAAACAACTGTGATATCCCACATGATCAATGAAAATATGTCAATTTATTGTTTTTTATGTCAGCAACTTGTTGCATATATTTAAACTTCTTGGTTATATTTTTATTTTCTTGATCTTTTCAAAAAAAGATTGGACTTTGCTTTCAACCCCCTTCCCTCTCTCTTCATCTTGAACATGATATTTATTTCAAACCCAGTAACTGTGCAACACAATAAACTCTGCATCTTCAATCAAATATTTCCTTCTCTCTCTACCAACAACCAAAGTAACATGGTAGGTTGACTAATGTCAGAATAAGATAAATTACAAGATGATGGCAACAATGACATTACTTCACAGTTTTTCCACAAGAATACAAAGAGCATGCTAGAAAGCCTCACCAATTGAGGGTGGTCAAACAATTGGTTCAATCTCAGTGCCTCATTCTACTAGCAGCACGAGGCTGTCAACTATGTTGGTCAAGCTGCTAATTTAGATTACAAGCCCACTAGACTTTATTGTATTTAAAATAATTTAAATTTGTTACTATGCAGTACTTTTATTTTTGTCAGTTTTTCATATTTGGTGTACATTTAAAACTACGTTATTTTATAACCTTGGGGCCCTAAGCTTCAACTAGTGACATTTTACAGTTAGCAATTACACTTGAGGTGCAAGAAATGCCGGATGGGCTGCAACTGGAATGTTTCTTTGGATGTGCTAGGGCATAGAGCATACTGTACTAAAGGTGCACCATTTTGAGGATCTAACTAGTAAAGAAAAGTAGGGCCTGAGTTCATTGCAGAAGGTTCTCATATTAGTATTGAGCTCCTATGTATGTCTGCCTGTGTGTTAGCCTCGAGCAATTATAAAGCCTTTTCTGTCAAAGAGAAGAGTAATGTCAAACAAATGAAAGTATTTTCATTTTTTCGAATTCTTGGTACCCAATTTCATCTTCCTCTATTGTTGGAAGTTGGTATATATCTATTAATTGGAGGACCGAAATTAGAAAGAGATCCAAAACATAATGATTCCCATCATATGGTGAACATGACGAAAGCATAAGAGACAACAAATATAAAAACCATCAATATCTTAAACTGGCTATGGCGTGAAAATATTACTTCGCCTATAAGTTTACCACAAAAAATCATGAACACAATATTTATAAAACCCTTTATCTTGTATTGAAAATGTAAATGGTACTTGCATTGGAATCTTTTGTAGTAGAATTTTCCTACATAAACATGTATAAATTGTTTCTATAAAAAATGGACAATAACCTGCACAAACATGTTTAAATTCTTTCTATAAAAAGTGGACATAAATTTTGGATTGAAATGTATGTTTTGTCATAGCATTTGTCAATATAGCCATGAGACAACTTGTTTCCCTTATTGTATGAAATTGATAGCTAAAATGTTTTTGTTCATTGTCAAGCAATTCACACAAATTTGCATGCATCCACGTTTTAAATACATATATATTGGGGCACTTGCAACTACATTATTTGAAAAAAGCCTGTCCTTTGCTACACTTACATGGATGTCCACTACCTTTTTCTGAGCTCCTATTTGGGAGCCGTTCATGTTGGGCACTTGCAAGTTTCATTTTGTGAGACAATGTCACTACTTTGTGAGGATGCCTATGTGCCACAAAGTATATTAATGTTTTGAGCGCAAGAGCCTCGCCTCACAAGATATTCATTTTTGAGCACAAGCGCCTTTCCTCATTTTTTCCTTCCAAAACAAGCAAACCTTTGAACATGCGGTTGTAATGCTCGAATGTAAATGTCGGGGAGATGTGCAAGTCTATGAACGAGCATACTCGTGACAATCATTGTGAATGTTAACCCCTAGGCATTTACTATTTCCAATATTTATTGTTGTCTTACCCAATGTCATGCCATGTGAATTATGTATTGAAATAGCCCATCCCATTTTGAGTGGCAATCGTCGATGATTGCCACACATTACAAGAGGTATTGGCAAGTGTGTGCCATTTTGTGGGTCCCATGTTGGTCAT
Organism: Taxus wallichiana var. yunnanensis; assembly: GCA_018340775.1. Taxonomy (NCBI): domain Eukaryota; kingdom Viridiplantae; phylum Streptophyta; class Pinopsida; order Cupressales; family Taxaceae; genus Taxus; species Taxus wallichiana. Next base: position 735,140,166 of record CM031234.1, on the reverse strand, counting down.
GAGTATTTTGTGAAGTCGACAACTACAAAGAGTGGCAAGTGGGGGTGCTTGGATTTTGGATGGTAGATAACATGAACTACCTAGTCGAGGGCCCCATTAAGCAATGCTCGTTAGACCCATAAGTCGGATATCATCATAATTTTTGCCCTATGCATAGAAGAATATTTTCCACAAGTTGAGTGTCGTTGACTTTTGGCAAGGGCAGATTTGAGTTTTGTTTGATCGCTTAGCGCGATGCGAGCATGAAGTGCCATGCACATCTCGCTTGTTGTGTAGTGTAGCCATATTGTTTGTTGCATATAGATGTTTGAACCCTTTAAAGCTCTCATGTTCTTCCACTGGCATGTGTGAGTCTCTTCTTGACATGAGAAGATTCCAATCCTCTAGTATCGGTTTTGCATTTCTTATGTTGGACAACAAGTGTCTGAATTGTAGTTGTTAAGCACTAAATCCCTATTGATGGAAATTGTCGTCCAATGTTATGATTGTGTCAAATGTTTGCCAAAGAGTGTCCAAATGACTTGCCCGAATACATTGGTATGTCCTTCACGGCAGGAAGTTTCCCTAAGTCTCCCACTAGCATTGTAGACACTCAAATTTGGCAATTTGCACTTTGACAACACTTGATTTGACAATGCACCCTTGTTATGATAAATACTACCTCTCCACTCCCACTTAACACTTTATGAGGCCTCTTGTTTAGCTTCTTTATCCTTGCACACTAACATGTCGACAAATTAAGAGCACAAAATGCATAAAATCCATAATAAGACATTGAGCAACAAGTTTCAAACTTCAATTGGCATGATTTCTACCCCGTATGCGGGGGCCGTACATGTTTGGTCAAGATTTAATATCCGGTCTGGCCGACTTATGCAGATCGGGATTTTATATTTGGTCCTGGCCAACTTGTACAATCTTGGACCAACATGTCTTTCAACTTTGCTTTCAAATTCACATTCTTTGTTGGGTCTTTTATTTCATTTGGGTCAACCTTTCTTAGATAAATCATCTAGGGAGACCTACATAAGCAAGAAAACACTACCTCATTTGCTAACCTGGAAATCATATTGGAATACATTGATATACTCACTTCCTACACTTGCAAAAGGCACTCACAGCTCCCTAAATCTCACAATAGCACATCTACAATCATTAGGGCAGCACCCACATCGAGTTTGAAGCTCCTTACCATGTCAAAACGACATTTTCCCTCATTTGCAAGCACTTAAACATCCCTCCACTCCAAGTATTTTAGCAAGAGACAAAGTTAAAGCAAGCATTGTCAAAGAAATTGCCAAATTTGTTTGATCTATCTAGATATCACATGCTAGGTGGAACGACGTGCAATTTGAGGCCTCTTCAGAGTAGTGCTAACGCCGACACTACATGGGGGTGCCTGACCCAACTAATGTTTGTTTTGCAAGACTCTTCATCCACTACCGGGGTTTGAGATGTTGTTCAATATATTCAGAGAGCCTTGTTGCACAATCAACAACTAGGGTTTGACAACAACAAACAAATCCAGGTAGGCAACCACAACAGAAAGTTATAGTAGCGAAATAGAGAAGGATCAAGACCGTATCGCATAATCCTCTTGAAGATAGTTTGCGATTGCAGCCTCAATTTTGAAACACTTTCGAGTTTAGATCTCGTTGTTCTAGCATTGCACATTCCCAAAACTTCACAGAATCCTCTATAACAAGCTAAGTGCAATCATTCCCTTGTCTTGTCAAGTTCATATCTTGTATTGCATGCTTTAGAACACTATTTTGATATTGTGTAATTAATGTTGGATGTTAATTAATCAAAATAACCACTTCTATCCAACCTACATCCATTTAGTATAAATCTGACCTCACTAAATTTAATTTAGTTTAAACAAAACATTTTTGCTTAATCTAAAAGTGGTGTTAACAAGTATAATAAAGCAACCCCAAAGTCATTATTGTTTTGTTGAGGGAAGGCTGCACATAACTTGTTTATATTGCTAAGCATTTTTGGGCCTATGAAGCTCATCTCATCTATGAGAACGTATTCAATGTGTCTCATTTTTTCCTAAAAGATTGTTAATGCTTGTCCCTCTAGGCTCTTCATTTCTTGTATAGGAATCCATAACCTAGCATGTATAGTAGTACCCTTTATGTTGAATGCAACGACTCCACATGGAGTGAGGGTGGGAGACTAACTTCTACATGTGGTTGTTTGTAGTGTATGTTTAATGCAGTTGATCAAGTATGATTTTTGTGTGCCTACAATCCTTGAATGATCATCTTTAGTGGTGGAGGGTGCCCGTGGTTGGCTACATGTTCAATAACTATTTTGTAACCCGCTAGTTGTTCGGCGATAAAAGCACCGATTTGAGTGAGTTCGTGTCAACAAGGTGTTGGGGTTGGTTATCGTGGAAGCCAAATCTATGAAGTGTGATCTGTATTGTGCAAGTTTCATGCCAACCCATGTTGTGGCCGTTCGTTGTTAGTGCCAAAGTCTCAAGCCCTAGCATGTCTAGGTCATTCATTGTTGTGGGCCCTATCGAGTGCATAAGAAACATTAGCTCACATTCTTGGAGTTACACTTCTATCCGGAACTCTACTTTTACATCGGTGTAGCTCATGTTTGTTTCAAGAAGTGTTTTTGTTTCTACAGTGTGTTCGCTTTGTACCCCATGTGGTGTAGGTATTTTTGCATTGATTCCAATGTGCCACAACATATTCCTTGGTTACACCAATGTCTATTTGTATAAGTCGGAATGGTTTGTAAAGCAAAGTTATGGCCAACGTAAGTCTTCATATGTAGGGAAGTCGGTTGTTGGTATGTTAGAGTATTGTGGGAACACACAAATGATTGCATGGGTACTTTATGTTTTTTTCAAGGCTCTCCCTTTCGTTGTTTGTTGAAAGACCAAGATCTACCACCTCAATGAGGGTCAATGTTTCCAAGAGTTGGGCGCTTCATGTAGGCATCTTTGAATGATGGTATTTGGTCTCATTTTGAATTGTTTGCATTAACACACTTAAATAACTTTTTACCTACGGATAGGGTGACAAAGGCACTGCTACATATGAACAAAGGGAGTTTTGCAGCATGTGGCATGTCTCTTCCGCACCAATGTCATGGTCAACAATTGTTTCTGCAAGGAACTTACTTTGTATGCTATTTTTGTAGGGTTCTCAATGTCAATTGTGTTAGATATTCTCGTCAACATATGGTGGTAGCTCTCGATTTTTTACAACCTTCACTACTAGCAATGTATTCGAGAGTTGTGTGATGCGAGACAATCCGGTGACGATAAATGATGTTGGCACGCCAACCGGAAAGCATTGCTAAGTAATGGATGTTTACTCTTGTGTCATTTCGTGTCGGTGTGTGTATGTTTTGTGCCCTTCATTGTCTATGTGCATGATTGATGTGTCTTGTATCGGCAAGGGTCCTATATCAACATTTGAAAGTTGTGCCCTATCTTCGTAAGCATGTTGTCTCATTACATTTGGTGTGGCATTGTATATGGTTTAAGAGTTCGTAACAATCCTCAAGAACATCGGATGCTAAAATCTCGTTTGTGGAGAACAAGTAAGAACCGAGAATATTGGAACGGTGGAGAGACCTATAGTTTTCTAGCCCTCATGGATTCTACCCTTGGCAACATCCAATTGACAAGGGCCATTCCAATCTAGTGAGTCCATGTTTGGTGTATTTTCCAGGACACAAGAACCGTGGATATGGACAAACCACCTGTGTTGCCATTCATTTTGTTCATCACCAATGAGGTATTAAGGGTAATTCTAAATTTAGTGCATGGGGAGAATTATAGGGTATGTTGTATACACTAACTTGTACCAATAGTCCTTATTGTGAAGGTGTCTCTACAAAATTTCTTCATGGAAAATTGGGAATCTTTTTTTCCATGTATAAAGATGTAAGGTGGGGATTTTCAATTATGTTTCTATTTCTCCAACAAAGGCCTCTTGGAGGGCTTTGTTGAAGGTGTTCCCGACATGACATTGTGCAAATCGGCCATTTCGTATTTGCAGACTCAAGATGAAGAACAATGTCGGGCTCCCAAGTTGTTTGATCATATCCATGAGTTTGTGCTTACTCTTGGACCGGTAGGATTGGGTTCCCCATAGGGGCGACCAAGCACATGAATTGGTTTCATGCGATGTGAGCATCCGAGATGGATTGGAGTTGTTGGCACATTGCAGCGATTGTTGTAGGCAAGTTGTCCTCAATATTTCTCTTTGCGAAAACCGCAAATGTTTCTTGCTACTACGGTGGTGCATTATAAGGTTCGGGATGAGGTAGCGGAAATAGGGGTGAGAGTCAAATCTATTGTCGTGGTACCACAACAAATGTAAAGCATGGTCATGTATGTGGACTATTTTATTATGTGATTGATAGAACATGGAAGCCCCTATTGAAAAAGACATGGAAACGCCATAGAAAATAAGCCCTTTGTGTTGTATTCGTTGACTCGTAAAGGATCGATAATCGGTCAATTAATAGGTGGGAGAAGATTATGACTCGTGGCTTCTACATAAGTCATAATCTGCTCGACCTCAATTTGGCCAATTGGAAGGGAGGATACAAAAGATGATGGATATTGAATGTGTGCACCTATAGATATGTCAATGTCCTCATCTACTTATGGTTTAGTACCTTCCATATTTGGCATTTCGTAAAAAATGAAACGTAGACTGGGAGAGATATTTGTTGATTGTAAGGGAAGGGCGTGACGGGCATGTTGTCAAGTTGACGTCTTTGTAATATGGGTCATGTGCTATTTTGAATTGCAAGGCCTAGAGGACACGAGATCTACTCACGAAGCATTCATATGCCTTATTTTCAGACCCACTTCTCTTGAGAACTAAGATATTCAAGTCTCTAACACGACGTGACAGTGGTCGACGATGGAGGAGATATCCCGCAAAAAACTCATGGTGTGGCCACGTGACTTGTATAGTCCACCACGTGCATGTGTTACTTATAGTAGTGGATTAACTAACGTTATGCACTTACCACAAGCGTGATCACCTTGGAAACTCTTCATGTGTATGCCTCAATACATTTACTTGTAGATGAAGCAAGCATGTGTGGATGAGATCAACTCAATTTTATCACGAAACCTCTTTCGAGTTGACTCGAAAGTAGTTGGGAAAGGTGCTTGTTGTTGGGGTTCTAAAACATGGCGAGATGTGCTCGGCCAATCCATGGTGTTTTGTTTCTCTTGATCTAGCATTGTGTCAACGAAGTTCATTTATTCCGTTCTTGTTGGCACTGTAACGCACACAAGCCCTTTCATTTTTTGTTGTATTCCACATTTTTATTTGCAAGAAGATAACAATTAGGAAATATGCACTTCTATATAATTGTATACGATTGAAAGTAAAAAGTGGGAAGGAAAACATATAGCAATTGCATATGTTGTGCTTCGATAAAGGTACTTGAACTTTGCAAATGTTGTTAAGAGTTACACAGATAAGAATATGACCATATATGAAGTAGAACCATGCGTGTATAGAACCATTTGAAACTTGATGAAGATTTGGTTGGGGAAAATGGAAACAACACTTCTTTACGTGCAAATCGATAGTCATGAAGAGAGGGCTTTGCAATACATGCGAGAAAGCAAGTAAAATATGAAGGAAACTACATTGTCTAATGCATGTCTACGAGTCTTTCATAAATGTATCCAAGAAATATGATTCATCTTTTTGTGCCTCAAGAATGGTATAAATGGACTTGTTCGTTGCCGTTGTACAACTCCTTCGTTGCAATTGGAAAATGGTATTTGTAGAATAGCACTAGCTTGAAAACATCCCAAAAATTTTCAGGAGTGAAATATACCATTTGCAAATTTTGCACAGTGATGCCCATGATTTCTGTAGCGATATCTTCAAAAGCAGTGATACATATTGTACTTGTGTCATCCTCTACAAGCTTTTTCTTACATTGTTTATTTTATGTTGAAGAAACGCATGCGAGGAAGTAGAAGTTTGACATTTTTACGTGGATGATCATTGTTGTAACTGCAAATCTGGTTGTGTTGCCTAGAATGCATGAACTTTGGATCCCTGTGATGTCATTACCCTCAATAACATCTGTAGTCAGTAACGTAGCTGGTATGGCAGAAACTTTAGAATCAAACCAAGTTTGCTAATCTGAATTGATGAAGTATTGTGTGTTGGAATCAATGCCAATACTTTCCCTTTGTATGATGTTATCCTACCTTTCCTAATTGCAAGTATTGGTTTCGCGATTCCTTAGACGCGCATAGATCTGCCAAAACCTTGCCTCCTCATCACAGAAGGCGCCCCAAAGGGTTGCATCACTGCAATAGACAGAGTAATCTTTTAGGACGGGTGTTCTTCTTTGGTTGTAAGCGCCATCCAGTTTCTTGATCGTTGAGGTTGGACTAACAGACAAAACAAAAGCAATGATATCTACCATATAGTTGGCAAAGGTTGTTACGATCTCTGCAATTAACTTGAAGTGAAACTGATAGGTTGGTATCAATGGCGTTTCTTTTGTACTTAGTTTGACAGATGATGTCAAGCTAATGACAATTTCCCATGAGCTTTTTGAATGGTTGTACTCTCTTGTGTACCTCAAGGAACCACCAAAGATCACGTAAACCTTGTCAGACTGTACATGATTGTAGAAGACTTTTGCGGCTTGGTCGAAAGAAGTGATAGTTATGTCATTGCCCTCCTTGTCTACAAGATCAAAACTGAAAACTTGTCCGTTTATTTTCATTGAATTTATGAAGAAGACCCTTTTTTATGATGCGACCTTCGATAGTCCAATCATTCTTATAAGGATTCAAACTTTTATGCCAGTGATCGGGTCCATCCCTATTTCGTTCGCTTCTTGTCCAATACGTGAATGAGAGTTATCGGTAATAAGGTCTATGGTAATTTCCACAGTTAGGAATTGGATTCAATTGCATCGAGGTTGCAAGGAGTAGGGGAACTTGTAGTCTATATATGTTTCCTATTAAATAGTGGCAACACAAATCGAGCTTTAGTTTCAAGCATTGAAAGTGATAAAAGGGGAGAAGTAATGCGAGAAAATAACTGAATGCAAAAGTGAAGTACTTGTAATGTGTACAACATCATTAAGGGCAACCACACAAAACTAGGAAAGGAAAGTGTTTCAAAGAATGACATGAGAAAGCAAGAAATATCGAGCAAATGCAACTTTATATTCGGTAGATAAACTTTAAACATGATGTGCACAAGCTTGGCTATTTGTACATTCAAGAAAAGCATGTATTTGAAGATGTGTTTATTTTCATATTATACATTCATAGCACTACAATGGTGCGAAAGTGTACAAGGTAGTCCGAGAAATGCCTTTCTATGGCAGCGATGGGATCAAAACTCCAAGAGTGCTCAAAAATTGGAGGATAGGATAGCATAAGTACTCTATTATGTGGAACTACATGTTTTGAAGGTAATCTTTATTCGTAACCTAGTTCTTGTAGAAATGTTTTCATCCCTTGTAGTTGGAGATAGAAACTTTCGACCTTATCCATAAGGTTGCCCAATGAAAGATTACAAAGGTCTCAAACTTGTTGAGCACCCACTCAACATGAAGCACCAACTTCAAAATCTGATCAAGCACCTACTTGACTCCTTTGCAAGCTGCAATTTGCATGAAAGCACCTACTTTCAAATTTGCTAAGCTTCTACTTAGACTTGACAACAATTTTGATCACTCACTTGACATAGTTGCTTTGACAACAAATAGTGATCCTAAATTTGCTCATACATTCTCAGCTCACTTTTTCATACACATTCACTAGTCTTCATACACAATCAGCTTTCACTTTCTTCAACAACATTTTTCATGTACAAGGATGGGTTTATATCATCAAGAGAGACATCCTCAAAATAATTTTGCACTTCCACTTCAATAACTATTCACTTGCCCACCCACGAGCTCGCTTCAAGGAGGAAATATACCATAACATAAAAACTGTCAATTTGCAATGATTGCTTCTGAAATTGATGGCAGGTTCATATTCAGTCTTTTCAAGTCCTGTCAGGAGTCTCTAATGAAAATGATGAACAAAAGAGGCTTCCCAAACCCCCTGACTTTCTGCCTTCACCTGCTAAGATTCCTTTCTGACCCTTGCACTCAGACTTGTAACGGTTATTCAGACCTTTGTCCTGTTCTACCACATATGAACTCTCTTGTAGCAGAATTAACTCAATGACAAGTGTAACTGACATGCAAATACATTACAAGGCTCTCCATTTTGCTCTATAATCTCTTAAACATCTTCATTTCTCACCATTCTATCTTCAAGGCATCATTTGAAGTTACATGCACAACTAGGTGCTAGTGCATAACCCTGTAGACTTGAACTTGTGTATCTTTGAAGCTTTATAACTTGAAGACTTGCATTGCATTTTGGTGATATGCATTTGCAGGATCTCTGCACCTTCACTATGAGATTGAAGAACATTTTGGTCAGGGCATGAAGATCTCATATCAACTCACTTTCATACTTACTTGCACACAGTCATGAAGAACTTGAGATAACAGTCATGAATGGGCTTGATAGTCACAGAGAATGAGGTCTCAGACCATTTCAAAGCTTGGAGAATAAGGTGAGTGGTCTCTACAACACCTTCAACTGACTAGGAGTGGCAAGAAAGCTCTAATCTCTTCATGAAACACAGATTTGAACAGGGTACAAACTGACTTGCTTGAACAAGGAGACATCTTCAAGGATTTAACACACTCACTCACTTACCCAGCTAGCCATGGCTTCAAAGACACATTTCAAGGAGGATGTGGACGTTGTGCAACTCTACATGCCCGTATCCTGTTTCACTACATAGTAAACAAATCAACCTTGCATGATTTCCAAGGCACACTCGGGCAGGGTTATGAGAACCAAGGACAAGTCCTGTTTTTGCTTGCATTTCACATACAAAGCTTCTCTTTCACAACAAACCATTGCACTCACACTTAAACAAGAAGGTATCCACCATGATCAACTGTTCTTCTGAAAGGATCAAATGATAAATATCAAGTTTACATGCTCAAAACACAGTCCTTCTTGACTGTCCTGAGATGACAGTTTTAGTCCCTTAAGAGTTGTACACAAAGGCACTTCATTTTATCATGAAATTAGCTTGAGCACATTGTATTGGACCCATACAGCATGTACAAAGTCCTATAGCACTTGAACACAAGTTCTTTCATCAAGAAAACTCTCATTCCCAAAAGATTGGTTTTTGGCATGTTAGCCATTAGCGGTAGGTGACCAAGTTTGTCAAGGATCACTCAAGTTTTGCCCATAGCTCACCTAAGTCTTGACATGGACATTAATAACATGTCCCACACAACCTTCTACATCACTGCTTTCAACTTGAAACCATCTAGACAAGGCTGTATACACAAAACCTTGGACTAGAATGAATTCTCTACAACTCTGAGTGGTTGTATTAGCTTGCACAAGTGATTTGAAGACCAAATACCTCTTTTCTTGTCCATCGCTTCAGTCTTAGGGTTTTAGGAGAGTTTGGAGTTTATACAGTATAGGACACCATTTTACTTCATTCCACCTCTGAAATGTTCTTAACTCAGTGCTCTAACACAGGTGAAAGCCTTAAGACACCATGCAAATCTTTTACGTTCCTTTCAGCTCTTGAGAGGTGACCTTCGAGCTGGGAGAATGCTTTCTAGAAGCTAGATAGGACTAAAAATGTTCTATCTTGAGAATCCATCTTCACTTTTGCATGAAACTTGACTCACACCTCTGTAACACCTTCCTCCACATGCCCCACATCTTGTTTGCTCATAAATGAGCCTGTACCATCATGACTAAAGCCATTTGTCCATGCCTATATTGCTTGTTCTCAATGGCAGTCATAGGAAAGACCCCAAATTTGCCTCCAAGTGATGGTTTGTGACCTGTGGCTCCATATGAGGACTCTATACAATGTTCTTAAACACTTCCCATGCTTTCATTTGTTTGACATGGCCTGATTTTTCTTTATACATCTCATTAGGTCCTTGAACTAGGCCTAAATGGGCTAGTTCCAACCATGACTTGCAAGACTTGACCTGATGATCATCCTAGAAGCCCTTGCACATTCTTGAAACATCATTTCAGACCTGTAAGACACCTAAGAAGTGCACACCAAGCATCTCCATACATCCAATGGGCACCAACCACCTCAACCAAGCACTGAACACCCTGAAACCACCATTGCTACTCAAGAAGACACATTGAAACCACCTTGTGAAGGCACTAAACCACTTGTGAAGGCACTACCAATCAACCTTCATGCCCCTGAAGAGTTGACACCTCATCACTCACTCTTTTCCATCAATGCACCATGTCATCAATGACAACAACATCAAGACAAGGTTCAACAAAACCAACTCACAGAAACTACACAGTCAAACTGATTGATGTTTCCTCCCAAACATGCACTGGGAACCCAAAAAAACACATGTAAGATGTGTAGTTTTAAAAAGTAGAAGATGAAATACACATAATTTCTACATAGCCGCCATACAATGATATAGGGCACAATTAGACAGATATTTACAATGATAATCTACTTCGTGTAATGATAGACCAAGGAACCTATGTTACCAGGGTTTACCCCCACCCTCCCATACACCCCTGGATACAGTATTGATACATCACGGGTACATTTTGACGTACATGGGACATACCGGGATGTTGGGTAGTGGGGGCTCTAAAAACTTTTTTTTATTTTATTTTGACTCAAACAAACATCAGTTTTACTGGGGAAACCCGGAGATTGCTTAAAATCCCTCTAGTTTGTTGAAAAGGAAAATATTCAAAGGATATCAAGAATGTTTGAGGTAATTATTTGGGATCATGGCAATTGGCCAAGGAAAGAAGCTATTCATAAAAATTTGGACATATATCTAAGCCTCTGTACAAGTTATTTATGAGATCAAATCTCAGGTGATCTTCAATACTAATAGAAAAAATGTAACCGCAAATGGCAATAGCTTAAAGTTTCAAAGAGCATCCTTTCCCATAAACTATCAAGGCATAGCATTGACTCCATCCTGCATCCTTAAGGAGGATTAGAAGGTGATTTTGGATCATATGAATGCAAGAACCAGCCATTGGACTGACCTCTTTAGTTATCATTGGCAGATTAGAGTCAATCTCATGAAATAGGCCCTTTAGGAGCTCCCTATATACATCTTTTATGGCCACTATTGCAACACAAATTAATCTCGAAGGAAATGGATGAAACACAAAGGAATACAATAATCATATATCATAGAAAAAGTAAAATCTTAAGTATATTGAATGTTTTGAACATTGATCGTACTATATTTTTCAAGTTTCGTATTTCTTATTGACTAAAAATTGAGTAAAATGAGTATATGTATTATACGTGTGTGCGGGTGGGGGTGTGGGTGTGTTTGTACAGACGTATCGTACCCAAGGGTTTTTAAAAATCAACGCATCCACGTATCAAACCCGTACCCGTATCTTGGCAACATAGCAAGGAACCAAACAAGGCTTTCAGATTTTATTCTGAAACTAAACAGTCATAGAAATAATCGTCAAGAAAAGTGAACACACTTTTGATAGAACCTACAGCCCATTTTGGACCAAATGACTTTAAAAGTCATCTTATCTTATTTAACGTATCACATAGTTGCATCCTCGGCCCTAGGGAGGAATGTTAAAAAGGGTTGATGGATACGCCACCCCTACTATAAGGCATGTGAATATGCATGGCAGATATGTATATTGCTAGGGCACACATCCCGCGTGCCAGATACGGATACAGGTACAACACAGCCCTGATACCATATCCAGCTACAACCCATAGTTTGGTCATATCAGATACAACCGGATACGGTATGCAGGGCAACAATAGTTGTACCTAATTTTTAAGTTTAAAAATTAACAAAAAGACCCCTTCAAAAGGCTGAAAAGATGCTAAAAACTGTAAATGATCTTCTATAATGCATTTAGCTGCAACAATTGAGGACATGGAGTGAGAATGTTGGTTCACTCTTTTACTTCAAACTTTCACATTGGCTCTGATCAACCCGCAATTTTTTATCCATTGAATACCCAAACTTCCTACCTTCCCGTGGGCTGGGAATGTGTAGTTTGTGTGTAATTTTAATCTAATATATAAATTCGATTATAATTTAAAATTAATAATCATTATTAATATATATTTTTAGTTTATAATTTGGATTTTGTATATATATATATATATATATGTCGTATACAACCCTATCCAAAAACTAGCTGTATCTGTATCCACATCCATGCAACTCTGATGCTATAGAATTTAGATCAGCTGGATAATCGGAAACAAATACCTCTAATAGGAGGAGCTATGGACCAGGTGTTGAAATGCTTTACGCCCACAATACTGCAAAAATATCCTTCTCTTGCTGCGGGCTGCCTACTCCGTGCACTGAGGTCTAAGCAAAGTTGGTGAGGTGAGGCCTATGTCTTGCCCAAAACAGTTAAGATATTAATTCTAGACACAATGGGGAAACAGCATACCGTTATCTTTCTCCCTACTAAATGCACTGAAGTCTCAGCAAATTTGGTGTGGCGAAGCATGTGTCTTACCCAAAAACTTTAAGATATTTTGATGGCATAAAAACCACCAAATCCCACAGTCCCACATATTTGTCGGTTCAAGATGGGATATCAATGGAACAATACCTTGCATCTTGAAATCATATCAGACTTGATTCTATACACTAAGCAATCTGGGAGAAATGATCTTATCAGGCCCTCATACCACTTTCACTTCCATTATTCATTTTACAAACAGACAAAACTTGTCTTCTAACAAGCATCCACATGAATCCCAGCACCACAGTTCACACAAGCAACACCTATAATGGATGTTCTGAACATATTTGTTAGATTCCATATGACATATAGATAACGACCAGTCCCACTACACATTTATGCCATAAACAAAAATTTTTATAACTTTCCATTTTGTATTTCATATAGAAAGGATAACAAATAATATAACCCATACAGTGATAGAAAAGTAAGACCTTTGAACACGTACACAGCTCAATGATACAAAAATTTCTTATCTTCTACCCTGTAAAGGAAAAAAGGATATAGAACAGAGGCAAACCTCAATCCACTTCTTTTTGAATTCTTCCCCATAAGTTCGCTGGTCTGGAAACAAACCAGATTTTGTTAACAATGATCCAGACAAAGGCACGCCATAAACTTGTCCAGCCTGTTTTACACAAAACACAAATGATTGATGTTGGGACAGATATGCAATCTAACAAGAGAATACCAATTATTTTCAAATCTATGGAAACTCAATCAGAGGAGAATCCAAGCAACAACAGCAATTTTAACATGTTTGATGGAAATACGATATTAAGTAATATCACAGAGTTTCTTCCAAAAATTTACCTTGCGCTTTTGCACCCGAGCATCATTGATGGCCCTAAGCCGCTTTCGAATTGACTACAGAATAAAATTAAATATTGGTGAGAAATCAGCAGGTAGAACGCAGAAGCTAAGAGAAACATACAATGGAATTAATATATACACCAAACTAGTTTGTTGCATGTGGTAACTGACATATGTACAAAAATGCCCCATCCATCCCAAACATCAATGATATTCCAACATATGTGAATAAGTTAGAAGGCACATCAGGATGAGCAACAATTATAGATTCACATAAGCAGAAAAATAACTGTAGATGTTGAAGATAAGTCTACTTTATTTTTTAATTTTACATTTATAAATTACAATAGCTGATGTTGAAATTAAAAAATAATAATAATAATACATTCTTCTTATTTGACTTCAATTATTTTTACGTTCCCTAGACTAAATTCTCCTCCCACACAATCATCTTGAGATAACTTGTGAAGGGAAAGAAGCCTAAGCAGCATCACTATTAAAAACCTTTAGAGTGTGTCAAGACAACCAAACTCAAGGAGAGCCCAAAACTGAAGGGTGTACTCCTAGACAATGAGTAATGGACCAATGTCAACTACTAGCTCAGTTTTACTAATCCCGCCATTAGCATGATCAAATTTGCAAATGCGGTGACCATAATTGCATATACGAGCTAATCCTTGCCTCGCCAAAATTTATGATGCCACTGAATCTATGCTTAAGAAAAATGAGTGACATAATTGAAGAAGAGTAAGATCCTTCTAAAAAAATCTAGCAAGTGTGGTCATTGGGAGGCGGAACAAAATGACCACCCCCTGCATTCCCTTCAGATAGGGCTAAGCAGCAACCAGTTTGCACCTGCCTAGCTGCCCGGTCAGAATCGACAAAGACATTTCAGCATAGTTACCAGGTTCGGAAATCCGAATCCGTTCGGAAGGGCAAAAAAATCCAAAAAAATCCAGAGTTCTCGAAAAAAATTAGGAAAAATCTGGTTCGGTATAAAATTATAAATATACATATATTATTATATATGTATATATAGACAAATACACACACAACATAAATCATGTCAAACATGCAAAAATCTATCCATCTACCAAATAATGAACAAAATATTAAAGCTTGTAGAATTAACATTAATGTTTAATTATAAATAAATTAAATAATAAACCAAAAACAAATTCTATCTCATTCTAAAATTTTAAACAATAAAAAATTGTTAATTGATAAAATTAATATATAATTGCAAATAATAAATAAAAACAAAATTTTAATAAATAAAAAAACAAAAACAAGTTTTTAAACCTACGTAACTTACTAAGTAACTTAATAGTTAAGATATAAATAAATAAATAATACATCTTGTCTGAGGACATTTGCATTGTTAAGGAGGGGACCCAAGACCCCGATTCATAGCTCCAGTCAAAAAGCGTTTAACTATCAAAAAATAAATAAATAAATAATACTTAGTTATTAACATCTATCAAAAAAAAAAACTAAATAAATAATACTTAGTTATTAACATAACATTATATTATAATTTTTGAAACCTAAAACCTAACCTAGATAAAATAAAACAAAGCAAAGACAAGAGACTTACCTCTTGTTTTCCCGCAGGTCTACCAAGTGGAGCTCTGCCACAGCCAAGAATAGCCACCAAGAACAGCAGCCACGCAGCCCGAGCACAAGCAAATGATGGTGGAAAATAGAAAATATTGAGGAATGCTGGCAAAATGAATAAATTTCACATGCAGAGTTAAAATGCCCTCACAATGGAATGAAACATTTTTTTGTTTTCTTTTTTTTAAAATATGAAAATGAGGCAAACCGAATCGGATTAATCTGGCCATCTCCAAAAATCCGATTCTAACCGGATCTGAACCAGGTCCAGTCAAACCTAGTAACTATTCATTTCAATCAATTTCAACAGAAAAGTCAATATACCAAACCCATCTTTATCCAAATAATTAGTGGCACCCTACAAGGATGGTGAAGTTCAAAAAAAGACTATAACTTCAAAAATCCAGATAGGAGAAACTGGAGCTCTTTGTGATAAATTTTAAAAGGCTCCTTGTACATGGTGGTACCTCCAAAGCACTTGAAGCCTGTCGACATTAAAATTTCATCACATATATGTTTTGTAACACTCTAAATTTAGGGGTTTTAAATCAGAATTTGAATTCTCAAGTTTAAAATTGAAATTTCTTGCAAACTTAACCTTTACAAGTGGCTAGTTGCTCTTCAGCTAAAAGTGGAATTGAAGCAAATATGTCTTTATCCACCCTTACAATGCAGAGTTAAAATGCCCTCACAATGGAATGAAACATTTTTTTGTTTTCTTTTTTTTAAAATATGAAAATGAGGCAAACCGAATCGGATTAATCTGGCCATCTCCAAAAATCCGATTCTAACCGGATCTGAACCAGATCCAGTCAAACCTAGTAACTATTCATTTCAATCAATTTCGACAGAAAAGTCAATATACCAAACCCATCTTTATCCAAATAATTAGCGGCACCCTACAAGGATGGTGAAGTTTAAAAAAAGACTATAACTTCAAAAATCCAGATAGGAGAAACTGGAGCTCTTTGTGATAAATTTTAAAAGGCTCCTTGTACATGGTGGTACCTCCAAAGCACTTGAAGCCTGTCGACATTAAAATTTCATCACATATACGTTTTGTAACACTCTAAATTTAGGGGTTTTAAATCAGAATTTGAATTCTCAAGTTTAAAATTGAAATTTCTTGCAAACTTAACCTTTACAAGTGGCTAGTTGCTCTTCAGCTAAAAGTGGAATTGAAGCAAATATGTCTTTATCCACCCTTACAGGTTAGCATCAACAAAGGCATAGCAATTTTTCTTTTGCATTCCAACTTCTTCCCCTTATCACACAAGAAACCCAACCATAAGTAAGGGTCAGCCATTCTTTGAGATCTAGGGCCAGGGCAGTCTGACCTAGAAGTTTCCATATCTATGTTGGTGCACATGACACCTCTAGTACTAGGCATTCTTATTTTATTTCTCCTACTTGAGTTTTTCTTTTTCTTCATTTTTATAAGTTAGTCATTATTAGGTGAATAAAAAGCAGTGTTACGTGGGGACGCATCCCCCTAAAAAAACCAGGTGTCTGGAATGTCCTAAACGTCGGAGAGATGGCGAGACGAGGGGAAAAGCCCCCAACATTATTGAAGGGGCAGGAAAGGCGGGGGCATCTTCGGGACATGCTTGAATATCAGGGATGTTTCAAGGATGTCCCCATTTTGTTGGGGACGCCCCACTTTTGTTGAGGACATCGCAGCGATATCTGTTTTTTTTTATTTTTAATTTTTTGAAACATATAATATATATATATATATATATATATATATATATCTTGTTTTCTCTTTAAAAACTTATTTTTAAATTGTATTTGTTAGCATCAATGTTTTAAAAATTGGAACCGGACTCGGAACCGGTCGAGGGTGGACCGACCAGAACCAGAACCGGTTCAAACTCTATGAACCAGTTAACTAAAAACACATAAAAATTACATTTTTAAAGAAAACAATATATTTGAAAGATTAGAAACCATGATTCCAACAATTACACACAAAATATGCAAAGTTTGCTCATGTATATAATATATAACAGGTAAGAAAGGTGTTTATAGTAAAATGACACGAACTCCAACTAAGAAAGGTGTTACAAGCAGAAAGTTTGAATTAAAAATTGAATTTTTATACTTAGTGTTCTATGCATGCATCTTTACATGACTCAGCCGGTTTAAGATGAAATCGACCAGTTCGCCCGGTTTGGTAGTAAACCAGCCGGATTTGTAAGGAACCGGCCGGTTCAGTACCAAACCGGTCAAACGGTCCGGTTTTTTAACCAGTTCATGTCTAAATATGTTGAACCGGTTGAACCGGCGGGTTCCGGTTCGGCCGGTTTTTAAAACACTGGTTAGCATATGCAAAGAAAACAAAGAGAAGAAAAATACAGAGAAGGCAAACTGCACTGCTCAAATGTCACAGGCAGAGTATTATTTATATGTAGGGATGATGGTTACATAGTTACAAAACAGTTATCAGTTATAACTGCCCAGAACCGAATGGTTCATTATATATTCAACACCCCCTCTTAATGACTAAACCGGAAACAATACCAAGTTTGTCCTAAAATTTTACAAATGTCCTAAAGCCCATATGTTTAGTCATTAGATCTACAGACTGTGCCATAGGTTGTACTTCAAAATCAACAGTCCATGATTGTGTTGCGGTTGTCGAATGGAGAACCACAAAACAAAAATTTGGTCATGTGAACAAAAGATATGGCAAGTGGTCCACTGGTTCTTTGTTACATGATTCATTGACCAATGATGAATCATCAATGGTTGAGAGTGTCAGCCCCATCTCCAGAGTGCTGAAATCAGAAACTCGGAGAGGTGGATTGAAAAATTTGTTCCAGGCTTGTGTAGCCTATTGGAGTCTATACAAAGACTCAATTATCCTGCAATCGAAGTCACCTCGATCATGTCCTTGCAACACCATGTAGTGCTCATCCAACTTTCTCAATAAGAGAAATGTGACCATCTATGCAGTAGGAGTTAGAACCAACTCCGCAATAGTAGGAGAAATAACCATCTCCGTCTCATTTGTCTCAGCAGTGGGAGAAATAACCATCTCCGCAGAGTAGGAGTGAGAACCAACTCCTCATCTATTTGCTCATTTATCCCCCTCTGTTGGGAAAGATCTTTCACAACACAATGAGCAAACTGTTCATGCTCTACTGTCCTTCGAGCAAGTACCTCTAAGTGAGTGGCTTGGCATGCCATCTCACCATGCACCATCAGTGCATCTAAATAGTGGAGTCTCCATCCACAACAAATTGTTCTTCAGAATGAGGAAATCCATCCTCCCAAGGCATGTCCGCCTCCCATACATCTGGTATAGTGGATATTCCCTCCACAATAGGTGCATGTAGGTTGCCTCGTATCTAAGTCAATGCAGTTATGAGGAATGGCTTCCTCCCAAGGCACTACAACCTCCCGCACATCCCGTATGGTGGAACCGTCCTCCACACGTGCAATCATGTTGATCGTGGCAGATCAACAAGTCGATACTAACCACCTTCCCCAATACCAAGGGCAATTATCTGCATCTCTGCTTCACTTTAGAGACAACACACTTCTTCCCACAGAAATCCACGTAAATATTTGGATTTTCGGTTAATTAATGAATAGATAGAAAAATCTTTAGTAAAGAAGGTACATATCTAACATTCTATAACAATTCATGAACATTATTCAATATAATAATCCATATATCTCCTATCCCTTCTACTGCAATTGATTCTCCATCAACAAGTACTACTAATTCAAAACAAATATTTGCAATAAATGAAACATACCAATCCTTGTGACATGAAAAGTGTGCAGACACACCAAACTCAATGATCCAACAACTAGTACCACTGTCATGCATGCATGATGTCGTAAGACAATGAAGAGCATGCATGTATCTCGAATCCAGCTTCTTCTACAATACTACCACATGTTCCTCATCACATGGCTTCTTGTTCTGTTGCAAAAGATCATACTTCCGCTTCCGACAATCCTTCTTAAGGTGCCCAACCTTGTGACAGTAATAACATGTGACCTAATACCAAGTGGAAGACTCACCAGAATGACGTCTCCACTTTTCTTTTGACTGAGTGACAAGAGCACTCTCTGATTGGTCACAACTAGATTCTCGCATGAATTTGTCTCCACTCCTTTTTGCAAATGTAAGAACTCACCTTGTCAAACGCGAGTGTTTGACTTTCACATTAAATGGAGTGCCTCCACAAATGACTCATACAAAAAGGTAAGTTGTTCAAAACCGAGCCACCATATCATCGTCGTCCACCTTTTTGTTGATGGAAGATAACTGGTCTTAGAGGTCTTACATCCGAAGTAGGTGCTCAGACAACGATCCACCTTGTAATTTTGAGAAAAAAGTATAATCTTCGTGTATAAAACCGACTCTTTTCTAACGCCTAATATTTATCCTCGACTAGCCCACAACGTGCTTGTAATAGTAGCATTCCGCACTTTTGGTATCATATCATCCGACACCGATAACTTGAGGAGCAATAACGCTTCCTTATGACGTTTGTCATAATCCGCAAAGTTTGTCGTTGGTCGAGCTTCACTACCCGTGATTATTTTATCACAATCACGAAACTCCGCAAGTGTTAAAATCTTATGGCTCCATACATTGAAATTAGTGCCCATTAATTTTTGTCTCCGACAAAGTCAAGTGTGAAATATTTGCCATTTTATTATTCCAAAGTAATAGAAATAATAAAATAATAGTTTTCCCACACCTATAAAATAATATATTATTTATTCCTCCGAAATTGATTATGCAAATGCAAGGTGAATACCTTCGTTGGTAAAAGAAAACAAATAATGCCCTCCAACTCTTTGAGAATATTCAACTCCTCACGTTTTCCTTATTCGCCCTCTTCGAACGTTGGATTTGCTATTGGATTTGTGACTTCTTTGCCCAAGATTGCATTTATGATTTCTCTACCCACAAATCTTTCTTAGACGTTTGCCCTCGTTTTCTCTGCAAAATGCTGCTACCCACGACTTTGCCTCACGTTAAACAATGCTTTTGCCACGTTTTTGTTCTTTCGCCTCTCGCAAATGGACATTGCCCTCTACTACCCGTGACTTTGCCTCACAAAGGAAAAGATTAAATAGTTTCTACCGCATTTTTCTTTGCACGATTCTACCTTTGGTGAACCGGTAGCGTTTTTCCGCCCTCGTGAATAGGAACCCACGATTTTCGGTAGCAACAAAGAAACTACAATTTCACACTGCATAATACAGCTTCTCCACCTTCGAAAAATGTGAATACGTAAGCGTTCTCGACTTTGTAAAAATCATTTTTCCCTACACAACTATAAACACAAGTAGTTTGTGCCCTATCAAACTACAACTAGGCTTCCTCAAACCATTTGCATTGTCTTGTACTGTTCAAGGGCTTCCTCAAGCTGCGAACCTTTGACACTCTCATACCAATGTTAACATATGCAAAGAGAAGAAAAATATAGAGAAGGAAAACTGCACTGCTTCACATGTCACAGCAGAGTATTATTTATATATTGGGTTGATGGTTACATAGTTACAAAACAGTTATCAGTTATAATTGCCCATAACCAAATGGTCCATTATATATTCAATAGTATTCTTGTAGTATAAGATTGTTTTTGGAAGCCACTCATCTCTATTCAGAAAAAAGTTTGTATGTATAAATCTAATTAAAATTCACTTTGGAAGCTCCAATAACTTAAAAAGTATGTATAGTTCTATATGAAGAGAAAAGTTGTGTAGATCATAAAAGCACTAAGGCATAGATCAAAAGGTTTACCAATTAACCATAAACCGATTGTATTGTATTACCAAGACATATTAAGAATCAAGAGTGATATATGAATACAGAAATTTCTGAGCACAAATGCACATGTTGAACTATCACAGACTGCTATTCATAAAAAATTAAAATTTCTTTGTATATTTATAATTTTATATATTATTTTGATAGTCGTCCCCGCACTCCCCGCCACCCCCCGCCGTCCCAAAATTTTGGAATTTTTTTGTCGTCCCGAAATTTTGAAAATGTTTTGTCGTCCCGAGACTTAGGTAACACCGTAAAAAGTTGTGACTCGGGTCTATTTTTAATATTTACAAGTCCTCCATAGGTTTAAGTCACTCACTCTCTCGTAGTAAACTAAGTTTATTTTGAATATTTACAATTTTTGTACATGAGTAACCTCGTGCATGCACCTTTGTGACATTCTAGTCATACATGAGACCCATCACCATTCGTTAGAATGTTAGAAGAATATTAATCTACATTTTGCTTTGTTGCATATTATGTGTGTGTGCTTATGAACATTGAGCTTCCAAATTCTTGTGAGGTTTTCAGAGCAAACAACCCTCGAAATAACCCCTATCCATTTTCGCAAGCTAACCTTGCCTATTTCTATTACTTGATGATTTCTAGGAAGGGACTTCTACACAAGAGCCACATAAAGAAAGCTATTGGGTTTGACATTATTTGCTATTACATCCTTCACACCAAGTATTGGGTCAAATGTCAAACCCCTTCATGTCATTATTGACAATGGGAGCTTCTAGAACATCATATCACAAGTGCAAATCCGAGCTTAGGTCTTACCAATGAAGCACATCATTGACCATAGTCTTTTGAATGGCACCAACAAGGGAAAGATATGTGACATCTTGCTTGAAATAATGTATATGTATGACCATGATGCTACATATCAAGCTAAGCCACAATGATGGGCCATCCATGTCAAAGATCATTCTTGAACCTTTAGGAGGCACCTATTTCAAACAGATTCACTTTGGCCTCAACAAAACAATGCCTCAATCTCAACTCACACACACAAAAGTTGCGATACTCGTAATCTGCCTAGAAGCATGTGTGTTGCCAAGCAACCATTGACAACACACCACTTTGTGCATTTATCCTAACAACCACAAGTTAGAAAAATTAGTCTAACAATATGAAGATGTCTTCAAAGAACCAAAATACCTCCCAACACATAGCACGGTAAGACATCAAATCGATTTTGATTCCTCAATTCCCTAATCGAAATAGTCCTTTGTACGTCAAGTCCACTACGCAGAATGATGAAGTGCGACGTGAGATTTTTTACCAAGGCAAGATCATGCCTACCTCTTCCTCAGTGGCAACCCGATAATCCTTGTGCCAAAGAAATATGGCACCTAGGGCTTGGGCGTAGAATATTATGCACTAAACAAAATAACAAAGAAGCGCCAAAATCCACTTATGTGCAATCACAACCTCTTGAACTAGTTCCAGGGGTGCACAATACTTCACCAAGATCAATCTGAAATTAGGTTACATCAGCTACCGGTCCATCCTAAAGACATCTAGAAAACAACATTCAAGACCAAGGAGGTATTGACAAATGGTTGGCCATGCCCATCACCTTAACCAATGTGCCAACAACATTCATGCGCCTAATGAACAACATACTTTAACCCTTCAAACCCTCCTTAATTCGCAACTAGACTTGGGAGGAGCATGTGGAGCACCACTCATGTATCTTAGACGCATTGCACAAATAGAACTTCCAAGCCATCTTAACCAAATGCACATTCACTGCCACGCAGATTCAATATCCGAGCTACAACATCAATCAAAAGCCATCCATGTAGATCTAGAGAAGATCAAGGTAATCCAAGATTGGCCAACTTTGTGCAATCTCACTAAATTAAGGAGTATTCTTGGACTTCTAACTTCTTCCGTATGTTTCTCATTGGGTTCTCGCACATCATGGCCCCTCAACTAGATCATGTGCCCCAAAGTAAAATTCCACTAAAAATTTGTGAAGAAACCATGAGGAGCTCAAACAATGTCTCTACACATCACTTGTTTTACAATGCTCAACATTTTCCAACCCTCTGAGATTAAAACTAATGCATATAATTGTACACACAAATAAGAACATTCATATAACATGAACTTCTAATCACATATTATTCCAAGATGGTCCACAACACAATTCAATGTTATTCCACTTATGAAAAAAATGGTATGCCATCATGCATGCGGTTAACAATGGTGCCACTACATCTTGGGTAAGGAAACAATCATCCATTTTGAGCATAAGTCACTTCAATTCCTGCACACACAAAAGTTGGGAGAATGTGCGCCACATGAAGTGGATCACATTCATGTAGTTGTTCCATCCGGTCATCAAGCACAAGAAGGGTAAGGACAATAAGGCAATAAATGGCCTTAGCCACCCTCAAGTGCAAGCACTCATCATAGTGCCCGACACGCATGACCACAATTTCTCCGACTAAATAGCTCTCTACTCGAGACCGTGATGTCGTAGATGCCTATACCACCATCAGCACAAGTCGTACAAATTCATGAGTGCACCTCAAAGAATGACTCAACTCGAAGACATACTACGCCAAGACAACAAGATGCTTCAATGTTACCAAGAGACTAGTAACACTACAACAACACTACTATTGGCCTCACATACGCACAAACATTGAGCACCACATCAAGCCTTGCATTCCTTGTTGCATTGCCAAGCCCACGAACATGAAACTCGAAACTTTACATTCCTTCGCCAAGCCCATCTAAGCCTTGAGCATCTATCTATCAACATAGATTTCAAGATGAGCATATCAGAAAGCAGATACGCTTTTCAAAAACAACCATCATGATTGCTTGCAAAAAGAGCATCAACGCACAAGAACCATGTGTTCCTCCTTCAACAATGTTTGGCTTCACTCAGTACATCCATTGTGTCTAATCACAACTTGTGGTTTGTCAAATATTCTTGGCATGCCTTGTGAGAAATGACGGATACAAAATTCACCAATAAACATCATTTCATCCTCGATAGATGGTCAAACGTAAATTGTCAACCGCGCACTTGTTCATCAACTACACGTGTAACAAAGGCACATTTGCAAGCTTGGGATGATAATTTTCTCTACAACCAACACGCCTAAAATAGATCTATGCACAATTCTATGGTGCGTAGTCCAAAGGCCGACATGTCTTTACTTTGAACCGAAACACCCCTAGAAATATCCCCATCACATATCATTTGGCATAGAGTCGCATACACAAGAAAAGTAAGTGGACAAAGCAACAAAAAAATTGCAATACATCCAAATTGTTTAGCGATAGGTTCAACAAATACTCTCACAACAACAAAAGTACAAAAACACCATAGCATGCATCACATACCTAATGAGTTCAAGATGGGTGACAAAGTTTGTTTACATCATCAAAATGACTACTTCAAGGGTCCTCGTATGAAGATGAAGCAAAAGTACAAAAAGCGCCATAGCATGCATCACACACCTAATGAGTTTAAGATGGGTGAAAAAGTTTGTTTGCATCATCAAAAGGACTACTCCAAGGGTCCTCGTATGAAGATGAAGCATCTACCCTATGGTCCTCACAAAGATATCATGTGTGTTGTTGGTGAGAACGAAGTTGTCCTTAGTACTTGGATTTACATCATGTATTTAATGTGGAACATTAAGCCATACTTTCCATCTCTACTTGAGCCAACAACCACTAATCTTCCTTAAAACGTGGATCTCAAACACTTGAAATAAAAGTCAAAGGATCGATCATTGAAGTCTCAACAACGTGCACCCACCAAGCCACATGTCAATTGTTTTAAATGGTCAAGGCAAGGAAATGCAATGATCATGTAAAGTTGTATAACCTTCAACAACTTCAAACTCAATTTTCACAAATGACTAGTCAAGAGCAATAGGAAGCATTTTTCTTCACAAAAGGGCAAATGACCTAAGCACGGCCACACCAATTTGTGTGCTCTTCTCACGAACTTTGAGCTTCTCAACCTCATGGCATCTAACACTATGAGCACAATCTTGTGGTACCCTCAAGTGCACATGCAACACTCTACCGTCGAGTATGACTCTTTGGACTCTACTCCCCATGTTGCTTTATGGCACACCAAGTGGCATTTTCCGTACATGACATATCAAAGCACTTGTTAGCATGCCACAACACTAGAAGTCCAATCGCCACACTCGCAAGAAGATGAACCATCACTTGGGCGTAAGATGAACCATTTCATAATTGTCCTATTTTGTAATCGCTGCCTATCGCAACTACCTTCTTACAATATATTAACATGAACCATTTGACACTACGGAGCTCATTAGACGATCATAGCTCATCTACTAGTGTGTTAGCGTGCCATGAGTATCTATCATTATATACACACTTGTATCCACATTACAATCTAGACAAATCAGTAGGAAGTTCCTTCCTCTTTTCCGATCACGAGAATCTTCATTCTCGGAGTTGTTAATCAGTACACCATTGTCTTCTACCCTACTCTTTCTTATTGAATAGAAGTTGCACTATTCTGCAAATACTTCCGCAATCGAATGTGTTTGAGTTTAATGATGTAATTGTTTTCAACTAAATGTTTATAACTTGTAGTTTGATAGCCATATTACAAGGTTGTCCCCTGCACCTGCATTATGAGCCCTATGGTGTGGATGAATGGACTTATCAACTTGTTTGCACATCAACATACTTGGCATGCTTAAAACAATTTTTATGGGCAAGTACATTTCATTTGTTTAAATAAAAATGATAAAAATAAATCTAACCACAACTTGCCACTAAGTTAGAAGTGGCCCCGAGGAAAATTGCTTGGGTGGGAAGAAGGTGCAACAAAGCTCTTGCAATTCAGTATGTTATCCGCCAAATTCCCAATCCCATCTAGATCAATATCTGAGCTATGATATAATTTGTGTTGATATCACATTTGATAAACCTCCTCCTAATTTCAATGATGTTATGTTACTCTGCCTCTAAGAGCATTAGGTGGATTATAAAAACGTTTTGTTAAAATATAAGTTTTTCTTTAAGCATCGACATGTAGGGCAACCCTACCCAAAGGATACAAACTGCTACAAGTAAAAAAGCATTCAAAAAACTTAGAAAGGAGAAAAGCACAACAAAGAAGGAAGATGTATGTTACCCAAGTGAAATCAGTAACTGCAAGGCAAAAAGGCAACACATCAAAAGTAAGTCCATCCCTACAAAATGGAAAGGCAGCAGACTAGGAATGCATCAATTGATAGTTGGAATCCGATGTAGAAGAAAAGACTAGGCAGTTAGAGTCGTGATTTTATCTAAGCAATAGTAATTCAAATTCATTAGACAGCCTTGGAGGAATAAGAAGAACAGAGTCAACCTATAGAGAAACTACCTGTCAGTTAGAGATGAACAAGAAGAGAAGATTTACAAACAATAAGAAAAGATAAAATATATTATAGAAGTTGCTGAGAACGAGGAGCTTGATCTGAAATCAAAATTCACCCCCAAAAATAGGGAAAGAAACCAAAATGTGACTCTTTCCAACATATGGACTGGACCAGGTACAATCAGCTAATACTAATCAACCCGGATCACCAAACAATTAGCAGATGTAGTTAGTGTAAACTTTGAATCTTGATTTATAACAGACATTCTCTGTCCTGTACATGCTTGTAGCTCAATTCCAAATGACATTTTGACTGTACCTATTATATTTTAAATTAAATATTCAAGACAAATAATTAAATAGATTGTAAATGTGTCATTACACGTATCAATGCTTACATTGAAATTTGTATGGTTATTTATCCATCAATTTTTAGCATTCCAATTTAGAAAGAGATGTGCCATTATACCACTTTAACTTACATGAAAGCAACCTTTAAGTACGTATAATATTGAAGATGTGCACCTCTTTCATCGGTAGAACTAATTTTAAAAAGTAAGCAGCTCCTTCCCTAGTTATCAACTAGACCTCTTTGATTTATATATGATATATCTTCTTATAAAAATAAGTAGATGAACAACCAATAAAGGTAAACAATATAGCATTTGTTCTCTTTGACCACAAGAACTTTCAAATTTGACAAGTTCAAAGAAAAGTTTACCGCAACTTCAGTAGCACACCAGCACCTAAGAAAGATAACCAACTTGGCCTTCATGATGACAAGGAAATATACAGAACCCAAAAGATCTTGCCAGGTTGGCATGCAGTTAAAAGACTATTGAAATGGCCATTTAAAACATGTATTACTATATTAAATACCACCCAATGTGACTAAAAATAGTTCCCCAGATACAAAGCACCAACTAAAACTTCAAGATGAATTTCCTGAAAAAGTAAACTGGATTCTCATTCACAATCTGCAATTATAACTAACTTATAAACCATAATTGTTTAACATTTCCAAAAGAGTTTATTAAAAGCATTATTCACTTCAAACTAACATAGAAATAATCAATTGAAGGACGATACCTCTTTATAGTGATTAATAAGGGGTTTGGACCAAAGGGAAGACGTGACAAGTGACAAATTAATCTCTCGGGTGTCCTGGAATATTCAGTCAAAACAAAAGGAAGGTTAAGAAATTATTTAAAGATAGAAAGCTGACCACAAATGATCTATACATCACAGTTACCTAATTACAAAACTAAATCTTGATCTACAAAAAGATCTATGTTGACAACACCTAATAGAATTTATCCACACCTTCGTGTCTTACCAAATTGCTATACTTTTAGTAATGACTAACAGGCTCGACCAATAAAATATAGCATAAAAACAATAATTCTTACATGTCAATAAGAATATAAATAAACAACAACGAATACATTTAACAAAATTAAGTTTTCCTTTTGTTCTTGAGGTGTCGTTAACTATTAGCAATTTGAGCACAAATTTAAAGTAGTAACAAAGCCCTGCATGAATCACTTTGCAACATAAAATAGTAGAATTAGTCAACACCAACCTTCTAACCAAAAACAATGTAAAGAGTCTTGAACAAAGTAAGGTAGCCTGTATTTGGACATCAGTAATTTTGGTTGCGAAGCACAATAATAGTGTTCAACAAAGCGTTCGTGTCTATCAATTTATGTCATACAACCATGAGCCCATCGTATACCCTCTCCAGCCAATGCACAAATGTGGAGGAAAATCCCCATGATAAATAGGATACTCAACTTTTGTTCCTTGTACCTAAAATAGACAATGAAAAAAAAATCATCCAAATCCCAACAATGACAATGATGCTGTCGAAATGGGTCAAAGAAGTCTCTAGACATAGAACCATGTGACACAAGTAGAAGAAAACCCTAGATCACAACATAACTATTTAAAAACAAATTAAAACGGTCATTAATGGCATGATAGGCAACCTAGAGAGAATCTGAGTTGTGTGGCAATACAAAGAAATTAAATACTGGACTATGCATAAAAATTGGAGTAACAACGTATACTTTTGTTGAGGGAATCAGGCGCCAACATTGTATGGTAAGACTCCCACGTAATATATTCCCTTGTGATGATGAATTCAAACCAGTAGGATGCAATAGTACCCGAGTATATAATAGATATATGAACGGATTGGCAAAAGTAGTGCATTAAAAAGCCTTTGTCAATGTCTTGAAAAAGTAGGATGCAATAATATATTCCCTTGTGATGATGAATTCAAACCAGCAGGATGCAATAACCGAGTATATAATAGATATATGAAGGGATTGGCAAAAGTAGTGCATTAAAAAGCCTTTGTCGATGTCTTGAAAAAGGATAACTCTATAATTGGGAGGATAGGCAACAAAGGGACCAATTTTATTGAAGTTACTAAGTTATTATTTAAACATTCATGAATTAAATATTAGTTAAAGAACTTTAGTTATTGACGTATAACCACCTCACCTGAATGTAGCTTCTTTAATGCTTATTAAAAGACAGACACACAACTTGTCAGAGTGCCATGTGCTGCATGCCTTCCAATACTATTCTATCTCTCTCTCATATTTACTAACTTTGGTATCAGAGCCACTATTCAAGGAAGCCCTAGGAAGAAGGTACTAATTGCAAGTTCCACAGTTTGATGAAGCCCTAGTCAGGTACAAATAGTGGAAAAGAGAAGAAGTTCAAGAGTTCAGGGACCCTTCTAGGATATGAACCATAATGAGGAAGTGTTTGCATTCATTCGCAAGTCTGTTACAATCATGATTTAAGGCACGTTCCACGCAGACATTGTGTCGAAGGTTGAAGACCACAAATTGGCATGATTTCTCTGAAGATAACAGGCTACGTAAAATTTCACGATTTGCAGTAGCGCAGACAAGAGGACATCAGACCAGCACATGAAGGTTCATGAGGCATGGACAGACCTCTTGTAGACTAAAAAAGTGAGAGGATGTCGTGGGATGTGACGACCACAACATTGCAAGCAAGTCGACCAAAAGAGCTCATGGGGTTGAGGAAAGACCAAACAAAAAATGTGAAAAACGAACATGTGAAAGAAGACGGTTTTTCAAATTTGTAGACACGGTCACGATTTCCATCATATTCACAAATTCAAAGAGTGAGCAGAGGATGTCGTGGAGTTCACACGAGTTTGCCACTTCGAGGCAGAATTGATTCGTGATTATCCTCAAATGAAAGGGAGACTCCAGGGCAGATGCGAGTTCCATATCGTAATTTTCAGATCAGACAGTTCGTGCTAGCTCGGGCAAGGGAAGAAGAGGTTTCTTTGAGAAGTCTTTAGCCAAGGAAAAGACGTGCTAGGGCACAGGAGAATGGTACAGATCAGAACAGTCAAAACATAAGTTCAAAGACCAACCAATATTCGATTTCAGACCTGAAGAGAAAACCCAAGTTAAAATAAACGAGTTGTTTGTGGGTAAGGCACATGCAGATCAGGAAAAGACGAGTTTGCAGTCATGACTGTTAACAGCAATAGCAGATCAAAGAGGCTAAAAAGTGCAGACAGTCGCAAACAAATCAAAACGTCAACAGTTCTACAAGCAATTTCTAGACTCCATCAATATTTAATTAACTTTAAATAGACGGTGTCACAAGACCTGATTTTCTTATGGGTGAATACAATTAATCTCAAGATTGTGAGCTCATTAGTATTGGATGTATTTTTGAAGAGTATGCCCTTGGGGCATCATGCTCGAATGACAATGCTACCAGTCATCAGTTCATTGATTATGGCACATCCAGGCATTTTTCATGTGTAGGGTATGCACAATTTACCACCAATACAACAATTTATGATTCAATTTTATTAGCAGACAAGGAGGCACTTGCAGTAGGGGATAGGAAATACAGTGTACACATATTGTGTTAAAAATGCTCAAAAAAAAATAGTAAAGAATGTTGGTTATGTTACTAGAATGAATAAAAACTCGTCTATTTGTTAGAAAACAAAAATCCCAACATTCCTGTAAATTTCTCTGGAGAGCATTGTCTTGTCTCTAACATAGATGAGGACAGGGTAGTTGCCCAAGACAATCAACTTCTATGCACATGTGGAGGGATATTCCACCATACAAGATATCCTAAAGGATTAAATTCCTCATAGGCTTAAAGACCATGCTCCAGTCAGCTTACATGTGTTGTTTGTAGAGAGAATATCCATTATATAAGATGTGCGGGTGGATGAAATGCCTCATGCGCAGGAGGATGAATTGTCTCATTAAAATGCATGGTTAATTGTAGAGGGAGACTCCACTATCCATAATGCACGGGAGGCACATGGTAAGCTGGCAGTAAAAGCCACTCAAAGAATTGAGAGTGACCACTATCCAAGATGCGCAAGTCGTGCATGTTGAGATGGTAAGAACCACTTAAAGGCACTGCTCAGAAAATCGGAAACAAGATTGTTAATCCCACTGAGCATGTTCATTTTGCTCACATCTGAGTTTTTTTCTGCACATGAATTGCAGAGATATTCTGAAGCAGAAAATATACCTTGGTGGGAGATTGACATGCAAGCAGAATATGACTTCTTGTTGAAGAACCACACTAGGAGGTGATGGACATACTACCAAGTGAGTTGGTGTAATTACCCATTAGATAATAGGTGTACAAATTCAAAAGTATATCCGATGGTACTCTAGACAAGTACAAGGCTCGCCTTGTTGTCAAAGGATTTTCACAACAGGAAGAAAAATATGATAGTAATGCAAAGATGGTCACATTTTCAATGCTTCTCTTTGAAGATTTGGACAAGGAGGTTTATTTTGTACAACTTCAATGTTTTCAAGTACCTGATCATGATCATATGGTTTGCAGACTGATAAAATCCCTGTGCACCCTTGGGCATGCTCCACAAGCCTAGTATATTTAAATTGATCAACATCTCAAAGATTTTGGGCTCAAAACTATGGAGGTCGGGCTGAAGTTATAAGCCAATAATGATTCATCACCAGTCAATGAATCACTCTACAAACAATTGATGGGCAGCCTGATATAACTTATGCCTACACGACCATATCTATGTGTTGTTGTTAGCAATCTTTCTCAGCTTTTGTCTCAACCAAAGCTCATGCATTGAACAGAAAAACATCAGAGGTCTACAAATTTGAAATTAATATCCAAGGAGCAGCCTAGTGATTTAGTGAATAAATCCGTTGGTCCCATTATGTTTGGAAAATTTTGAGGCGAGCTTAGAGTAGCTTTCAAATTAGTTATTAAAGTGGGGATATTAAAGTTATTAAGTTATTATGTAACTAATTAAATATTAGTTAATGAACTTAAGTTATCGCCAGATAACTACCTCACCTGAATTCAACTCCTTTTATGCTTAATAAAAGACAGACACACAAGATGTCAGTGTGTCATGTGTGATATCCTTACATTACCCTTCTTTCTCTCTCTCATATTTACTAACAGATTTTAGGAAAGGTGAAATTAGAATTTCACAAGGATAAATTTCCTTTTTCATCCCATTGCCCTAACTTAATACAACTTGATCCATGAATCATGCAGAAAGTGGCATTAATGTTCTTACTTCACAAACCACCATCACAAATGTGTCATCCACTAAGAGAATGGAGCAACCACACAACATTGAATGAGCTTTGAATAGTTAGACAGAATGGTCAGTAATCTTCTCAAAGATCTCAATGAACTTAAAAAGAACTTTGACCATATACATAGGTACTTGGATGTCCTTAACCAGCTCCTAAGCAAAACAAAGCAGATGGGGAACCCATTATGCCTCACTGACTGAGAATAACAAAATACTGAATGCCTTGACAAGTAGACCAATTCAAATGTTGGCAGTTGAATTCAAACTACGAGGTTAAGCAAAAATTATACAAAGAAGACTCTAGACTTGGTTCCCTCAATAGCACAGTAGACCCTCCTATTTACCCATTTCGAGTAAAATGCATGTTTTATACGTTGGTGCTTGTCTCGAAACTCTTTCCATTCTTGACATTAAACTCTGTTCCGATGAAAATATGTATCATTAACCCTTTTGGAAAAGGAAACGAAGTCTTGCATAGATCATCGGTTCTTCTTGAGAATTTTTCAACCTTATTTGATGAGAAGTTTATTTCTTCTGAGACTAAGACAAGTTTTTTGTTGCGAAGCACCAAAGTTCAAAACCTAACTTTCAAAAGTAAAATTTATCCTTGTATGAAAATTAGCGATAAAGAAACTGCTCTCCTTCAAATTAAAAATATACAAACAATAATGTACAGACAGAGTGTTTGTATGAGAAGGGGACAAAGTAAAAGAACCAAGGATGAACCACAATCCCTAATATCATTTAGAGATGATGAAGCCGACAAATGTCATACAGTGAATTGAGCTCCAAAAATACATTAACAGGTGAAGGAGGTGAGTAGAGGAGAGATTATGAGATATCAAGCTTTTCACACTTATTCAGTTAGAGAAATAAGCTCTGATTATTTCTTGTTGGTCTCACATGGTTGATGTCCTATAAATGTTCCAATAATGACTTCTTAATGCATTTGATTGAAAATAGGTATTCCTTTCATAAAGGGGAAAGCTTTTATTACATCCTGAATGGACAAAATAGATGATCAGATGGTGGAGATAATGGGCTCCTCACACTTAAACAATTACAGGAATAAGTTTTCTTGTAATTTATCATTGATTTTCACATGCTGCATGTCTCATATTGGTCTCATTAATGACATTTGAATGCATTCAATTGAATGCATGTACTGATTTTGCAAAGGGAAAAAGCTTAATACAATCCTAAATGAACTGATTACATTCTCTAGGTGCATCCTCGGAGACTTCATGTGGCACAACAGAGTACAATATATGACTAGAACAATTTCCCTACATGATGATCATATCTTGTAACATTGTACATAGCTTGTGTGGCAAAAACTAGTATCCACCACAATCTAGCAGTCAAACGATCTCTGTATATGATGGTGACATATTATAATGCATAGAATGCTAAAAATATATATTTGCATCTACCTATATTAACCTCTTAAAACTCAATATGTACATCACAGAATGCAAACATGGTCTCAAATATGTCTTTTATCATGTGGCTAAGATTGGGCCAAAGACATTATAAAGAGTTTTCCTATGCTCAGTTACCTATGATGTTACTAGGGATAAGATAGAGACGAATTTTCTCAGTGGAGTGAGGTTTAGGATTTATGATCACTTAGAAGTTATCTGTTAGATTAGTCTGTATGCTATTTGTAATTGTTTAACACTAGGGAGACAACTGTTTAGGTCTATCCCCGACTCCCAAGTCACATGGAATCAATGCGTATGCCAAAGCAATTCAACTGTCCCTTGAACAGTTCAATTAGAAGACAGTTCAATTAGAAGACCAAGGTCTATAAGACTACAAAATTCATTCTGATAATGAGATTATTTGTTTACATTGTGACCCGCATAATTGTTCTGAGAATCACAGAATCACTCCTATGATAAGGATTATGAAACACATAATGGTTCCAGAGCTTCTTCCCACATAACTGACCCAGGTCAAACCATAAAAATAAATAATGTCCTTACCTATAATCTGAACAAGTGGAACACCATTGCAAATTTGAAACCCGCTTTATATCAATCCTGACTTATAAAACTCCATTATGTCGAAAAATGCAACTGATAATTAAGCCAGTCTTATATAGATGCCCTTATAAGAATAATGTTAACATGCACACACACACACACATATATATTTTGTCGTACATTTAGAATATAGATTGTAAAGGACAAAATACATATTACTTGTCTTTTTAGTATCTAATATAATGTATATCATACATAGAAATTTGAGCTCTGTACTTTAACATGCCTACTGTTCATATTTTTCAATACCACCATACATCTAATAGAGGGGACACCATATCCAGTCAACATGGGCATAGAAAAGCCTTAGCATGTGCATCAATAACATGCTCTCATCCACTGTCAAATCAGCAATTTTGCAGCTTTATATGTTGCAAAGATAATTTACCACACAGGACGCAGGATGAAAAAAATAATAAGGAAGCCTAATAGTTTCATTACCGTGGCATGTCAGTAAACACTAGACTATATATGTTAGATTTACAACCCTTTATACCGTACTTGCAAAGAGACTGATTATTTTAAGACTTAGTGTGGTGGTGTTATGACCACTTGTAATAAGAGGGGTGTTCAAAAGTCAGTTAATATTTTTGTGTAGGAATTGCATTTTCTGAAGAAGGGAAAGAAAAATATATTACTCTGTAATAATAACAATTTAAGTTTAACATTGTATTGCCTCAAAGGCTTTAGATATTGAAATTGAAATCCATGTAATGATCCATACATCATTTGGAATCTGTTCGAACAACACATTAATTTGCAGAAATTTAATGTGTTATTAATATAAAAGTAATGAGGAAAATATAGGAAATAGTCGCACCAAATAACAATCCCTGCATTATAAATGAAGCTTTATTGAAGCCAAGAGTAGTATACAAGAAGGATAGCATACAGGTAGCAATCCCGGAGAATAGATGTGAAGCTACAATAAGTAGCAATCTCTGAGAAGAGATTTGAAGCTACAATATTCTGATTTTTACATTCAGATGAAAATTCCTTTATATCTATTTTCAGTAGGAAACGAACACACCAAAAATAAAAATGAAGCAATTCGACTTGGAATCCAAAAGGATATGCAACCAGTGGTTCCCGAAGAAGTTAAATGGTTTTTTTATGACTTGAAACTCATAAAAATACAAAATACAATTTTAATATTTCTCTACGATTTTCGCATTTTGCATTTTTTAGACCCTTCAGAGCGTTTTCTGGACTCTAAACAGTGGCCCTAAATAGTTTCTGAAGGCATGTATTTTAAGCATCTAAACTACTTCACTTCATGAAATTTCTAATGCATATTAGAACTTGAAATTCTGAGCTATAGTCAAGGAGTTGTGTCCCCTGCAAGGTGACACATATTAGTGACACTTTTACAGTATTCTGCCCAAAAGACTCCAAAACTGCTATGTGGATTGATCTCCATTTCCTTGAGAAGCACTGCATCCCATTGCTCCCGGGTCAATTTCTTATGAAATACGGAAACTATGAGTGAGTTAGTGATTGCCTTTCACTTGAGTGGGGTATGCCTCCCAAACTCATTTTTACTGATTTTAGGATTTCAGAGGAGGGGTGTTGTGAATCAAATATATGCTCATGAAGGACTGAAGATTACCCTGTGTACCCAAGACCATAATTTTTGGGCCTCATATCTGTCATAACATTTCCTGAATTCCTTGCCAGTGTATCCTATCATTTTCAGCAACTTCGAACCAATCCTTTTGCTGTGATTTTTGAAACTGCCAAATGAATCTAATGGTTGATCACACGGACCTGAAAATCTGAAGGCCTTACCATGTACTTCTTTGTTTATGTCTGAGCATCTCTTGTTGCAGCTTTCCTGGTCTACAACTCCTAGCACTCTATCTTCATGAAGTTTCTGCGTAGCATGGTTGCATCTTTCCTCTGCTTGAAGCAATCCCTGAATGATAGGGTCTCCAAAGTGGACAATTTTTTTGCACATCCACAATCTGCTCCATGAAAAAACTGAGGTGGTTACGCAGCCATTGGTTATGATCTGTCAATTGTTGATTTTCCTCCATGAGAAATTTGTGCTCATTTCTGGGGTTAGAAGGAATTTTAGCAAGAGGGATTAC
The DNA here is from genome assembly GCA_018340775.1 of Taxus wallichiana var. yunnanensis. NCBI lineage: Eukaryota > Viridiplantae > Streptophyta > Pinopsida > Cupressales > Taxaceae > Taxus > Taxus wallichiana. The sequence continues at coordinate 735,104,167 of CM031234.1, read as the reverse complement.
CTAAGGAATTTTCTACGACTTCTTTCCCGGAGTGATGGGGACTGTATGGGTTTGGATTGATAAACACCGTGTCAATTCCACAAAAAGGTTGGCCGAACTAAACATAACAACCTTTGAGGGCTGCCATGTCACAAAGAACTTCATCTCAAAACACCATGATTACAGATGGAAAACTGCACTATCGTCTGAAATGTACCTCTCTACACTGATTAACCCAACCAATTTTGTATCGTTAAGGGTGAGGTGTCATTTGTAAATTCAGCCATTTGACATCTGAAAACAGGTTCTTCTGACTTCCACTAGACAGAAAAGAAATGCAAAGATGACACCTTCACCCAAAGTTGCGAGTGGAGGAGAAGCCCTGCATCATCTATCTCAGCAAGTGACACTTGCGTCGTGGAGATGATAGAGCAGGGATCACCCATTATGATTTCATTTACTTGTTCTGTGTAGACAGTGGCTTCAATGCCAATGGTCCCATATCCGAATTGGCTCAAGAATCTATTGATGAGGATTGCAACTCAGCCAATAGCACTTGTTTAGCACAACAGTGTTGCTTGCTCTTGTGGATATCACACCACTTACTTGTGTTTTACTCTGGACTTCTACCCAAAAATCCTTCTTTGCTTCTGGTTTCCATCGTGGGTGTGGGATTGACCATTTACCATTACTGCCAGCGGCAGTTTCCTCTCTCCTTCCGTCCATGCTTCTCTTCAATTTTGACTGCAGAACATTAGGCCTCACCCAATGTGCCTATGTCTACAAACTCCAAGTCTTCTTGGATGTAAAACTGCAAAACACTACAATATTTGAGAATTCATTGCTTCTCACTATCACGTGTGCCAACTTTTTCCAACAAGGCATGAAATGCGTTGGTGTAATCTTGCACCCTCTTGTGCCGAACCCTGATGCAATTGATGCAATGTTTTGAAGGGCTTTGTCGAGATTTGAGGAACTCTCGTTCCTTTTGCCACCTGAGATTGATTGGAGCAACAAGTAGGAAAGTCCGAAGGGTCACATGTTTCAAGAATATGCTTCCAATAAATGTCCTCACTTGATGGGACTTACAAGAATGGAATGAACTACTCAGATATCACTCATCCAAATTTTAACTGGAATCTAGTGGACAACAAACTAATTTGCAGCAATTCAATGTGTTGTAAGAGTAATGAACCAAATAAAAGAAATGGAGGCAACAACTATGAAATATCAATATACTAATGTAAACGAAGTTTCATTGAAGCCAATAGTGGTGTACAAGAAGGGTAGCGATCTCTAGGAAGAAATGTGGAGGTACAATAGATAGCAAACGTTGAGAAGAGATGTGAGGCTGCAATATTCTGATTTTTACATTCAGATGACAATTCTTTAACATCTATTTTTGCAGGTAATGAACAAATCTAAAAATAGAAAATGAAGTGATTCAACTTAGAATCCAAAAGATCATATGGCAAGTGTTTCCCCAACAAGTTGAGAGGTTTTTATCATGAACAGAAACTCATTAAAATACAAATATACAATTTTACAGTTTTAAGATATCTTTCTACAATTTTGTATTTTGCATTCTGCATTTTTGGACCCTAAAGTTTAGTAAGATGCCCTTAATAGTCGCTGATGGCATGCAATTAGGGCATCTAAACTAGTTCACTTTATCTGCTTTCCAACACATAAAACGGTTTGAAACTCCAAGCAACAATCAAGGGGTCCTCACATACTAGTGATATATAGTTTTTTCAGTATTTCGCCCAAAGAGACTGGCCTAAAAACATAGTTACGAGGGCGCGTCCCCCTGTTTTGACACGTCCGGGACGTCCCAGACGTCCTGGGGACGCGGGGACGTGGGGGAAACGTTTCCCCCCGTTTTCCTTTTTTTCTAGGAAATGTCCTAGGGACGTCTGAAAACGTCCCGGGGACGGGGAAACGTGGGGGGGACGTCCAGACGTCCCCCACGAATTTATTTCCTTTTTTGGCATTTTTTTCCTTTTTGGTGAAAAAATCACAAGGACAGAAAAAAATTGCCATTTTTGGAAAGGGTCCGGGAAGATGTAGCAGCAAAAACTTGCATGTGCCATAACTTTCATTCTGTGGCTCCGTTTCAGGTGTCGTTTTCTCTAAAAGTGCATATTTTCTTGAGCTCTATGCATTGATGGCAATATTTTTCTTATTTTCATAAAATCAATTTTTGCACCTTTTTGGACCAAGCAACTTCTTGCAAACTTCTGAAAGAATCATGAGTATTAAGGAATGTATTTGATGTTTATGAGTTCAAGTTTCACCTTATTTAAATCTCAAATGGTTTTATTTCAGCTTATTTATATAATTTAGTCACTATATCTTTATATTTTAAATATTTATATATTTTTTAATTAGCCATCCCCCCGCCGTCCCCAAAATTTAGAAATTTTTTGCCGTCCCGCCATCCCCCGTCCCGCCGTCCCCTCGTCTCAGGTAACTATGCCTAAAAAGTTGTAAATTTGTATTTTTGATGTCCTTCAAAGGACTTGTTTAACCCTGAACTTTACTCAGATACCCATAATAGTTGATTAAGACCTATATATAGGGCAGCTAAAATAGCTCACCTCAGAACTTTCCAATGCATATTACAGTTTGAAATTCTGAACAAGAGTAAAGGAGTTCTGACCCCGTCAAGGTGCCATACTAGTGATATATTACTGTCCTGAACTGCCATGTGGATCATGCAATGAGAAAGATAAGGCCTTCAAAGGTATTTAAATGCATCTCTCAAAACAATTTGCTTCAAAGAGAATTGCCTATTCTTGATGCACGATGTGATTAATGTGCTCAAGGTAAACAATACTTCACAGATCTATCCCATAATATGAATAATCTAACTCGAATACAGATGCTACTTTTTCAAAGACAAATAAAAATTATAACAAGACAACAAAATGCATCCGCATATACAAAATATACGTTCACGCATATTTAAACATCTATCCAAATTCTAACACTAAGAGAAAATGGCAAATCTCATCCTCGAAATCCATGATGCCACAGATATAAGAGCTTGAAAAATATGAACTTGCAAAAGAAATTGAAAAAATTCCAATTGAGTAGAGACTCGCATCTCCATCATGAAACCAGTGCAAAAAATAATTTCAAAGCACCTACAGAAACACACCTCAATACCATCAACTACCTCCCTGTATCCGCTTTGCACAGCCTCACGAGTTAGTGTCTCTTCAGGACAGTTTGATGTTGGAGGATAAAACTCAGGTGGTCCAAGCCTTTAAAAAAAAGGAAAACCTCATTACAATCACATGCTATCACAGATCTAAAAGTACACATCAAAAACTCGACAAATCAAGAAAATGTTCTCCTGAAATGATGTGTGGTCCTGGCCTCAATTACCTGAACTGTTCAGAGAATTAACAACATTAAAGTTCTAATATTTTATAAGAAATGCAATCTTGCCAAAGAGGAAATAATTATTATGGCAAAACAAAATCAATGAAATTTATCTATCAATGGCGGTTAGGTTTTGCATTATGAATGTTGAGAAAAACTATTAACTTAAAAAACAACATAAAAATGTGGTCCCACAAGCACCAAACTGCAAAGTTAGTGAACCTTACCGTGAATTCAAAATCTCCTTATCACACTTTGGCTTGTACGGTGTCAATTGCACAGGACGCCTGAAAACAAAGGGGGAAACTTTGTATAGTCAGCTACAGTGGCACAACTTTTAAAATAGTAAGAGTTATAGAAAAATGCATGCATTGGGAGAGGGGAGGGAGGATTTAGAAGGTTGATTGAAAAGTGATGTATAAAAGATCCACAGATTAGTTCCACTCTATCCACTGGAGCGAAAGAAATAGAAATCCATATACTCCTTTCTATATGCCAATACGCTGAATATAAAATGCTAAGTTACTGCCTACTGAAAGAATTACTTGTTTTAGTTTTTAGAACATGACTCAAGTTTTTTTATTGTCTTTGCCAATTAAATAGAAAAACTTCCCTGTGATGTCAACTGGATTCCAAATTTTAGGTTGGCCATTTTTATTGACAACTCACACTATTACACTCCACCACCACCACCCCTACTTAGCTGCCACTGTAGCTTATGCCTATCAGCATATTTACTTCCTTGTTTCCTAAAAATGACAGTCTAGAATCCTGCCAATAGAATTACTTGTTTTAGTTTTTAGAACGTGAATTAGCTGCCGTCTGCAGTGTCAGCTGTCCTTGCCATGCTTAACTTGTCAACTCCTGGTGATCCGTAATTAGCTCCGTCATACCAGTGTCTAATTCAACAACAGGATTATTTCCTAGTTTATACTCGATTTCTATTATTTATGTGCACATTTAATACCATGCCTATGCACATTATAATAGGCATATGAAGGAATGAATATTGAGCATAAAACATAGAAAAGAGATATTTAACAGCACATACGCATCAGTAAACATGCAATATTGGCCTTGGAGAAACACAGAGTGAAAATACTCTGACAAGTGAGGCTGGACCTCCAATCCACTATCACCAAGAAAGCAATATTACAAGCTAGGCCATGGATAATGGATACAACCAACAACCTATTTTCCTTGTTCTGAATGCCAAATCTTCCATCCGCTGCTATCCCACATTCTTCCATGCTCCACAACTGTGAACTCAACTCTAGATTATTGTATAGCTACCCTCCAAGAATATCTTTTAACACCAAATCAGAAACCTCCAAACTGAAAATCAACTCAACAGGCAACATACCAATCTATCCAACTTCCAAAATAGGTGATCAGTTTTTTTGTTTGTCTTGTTTGAGATTGGATCGGTCATGACCAAACATGTTATGGGTATTTTGGTGACAAGTTCAGTCATGGCATACCTGTCTCTGTGCTTTGCTGTTTCTGGCATGGCTTCAGTCATGACCAAACCCATCATGTGTACACAAGAACAGCTTTGGCTGGACACAAACCAATCTCAGAGACATATTTTAAAAATAAGAGCATACAGGAAGCCTTCTTCAACCACAATAAGCACTTTAAGAGTCCATGAAAGAACAGAGATATAACCTGGTGCCTTCTTATAAGTTGAATATCTTGACCTTCAAACCATAGTTACCAGGTTCGAAAATCCGATTAAATTCGGAAGGGCAAAAAAATCCGAAAATTCGGAGTTCTCGAAAAAATACGGAAAAATCCGGTTCGGAATATATATACTTATATTATTATAAATTTATATTATTGTATACTTATATCATTATATATAGACAAATCATACAAAAAAGCATCCATCTACCATAATCATCATCATCATAATGATTCTTTCAAAAGATTGCAAGAAGTTGCTTGGTCCAAAAAGGTGCAAAAATGGATTTTATGAAAATAAGAAAAATATTGCCATCAATGCGTAGAGCTCGAGAAAATATACACTTTTAGAGAAGACGACACCTGAAACGGAGCCACAGAATGAAAGTTATGGCACATGCAAGTTTTTGCTGCTACATCTTCCCGGACCCTTTCCAAAAATGGCAAATTTTTTTCTGCCCTTGTCAAAAAAAATTGCCAAAAAGGAAAAAAAAATTGGATTTTTAATTGGCCGAACCGAACCACATTTATTCGGTTGCTTCAAAAAATACGGTTCGAACCGGATTTCATACAAATCCGGCCGAACCTGGTAACTATGCTTCAAACTATCACTTTGGATTACTTGGTAAATATTTGGTTTCAAATATACTGCCCTACCATATATTTGTTTTTACATGATGATCACTTGATCAATATGCATGTGTGTTCAATATAGCTTATATTCCTTGGATTTCTCCAGTACAGATATCTTAAATGTATCTATCTGAAATACACCAAGAGATATCAATCTAAAGGTTCTTATCATACATTTTCACGGACCCCATTGATTAATAATTCCATTACCTTCTTGGTTAATTTCCCACTGATTAGTAACAACTGACAAATGGCATCAATCTAGCAACACCACTGTGTCAAGCTCAAAAAAATATTTCTGAAAGGAATAGCTCCAAACTCCACTGTATGGCCACGATATTAACAAATTTCAACTGACTTCTCTCACGTTATTTCTAAAAGGAATAGGCTCCAAACTCCACTGTATGGCCATGATATTACAATTTTTCAACTGACTGCTCCGAGCAAAAGGAAAAAATATAAGTGGCGATCAAATAGACGTCAAATTTAATGTTGAAATCGCCATGTGATGCTCAAATTTAAAGTCAAATAAATGTGAACTCAATACATTACACTCCGTCCCCATTGCCATAGTAGAACGCCTATCGCCATAATAATTCAAGTTTATTACTTAATGAGAAACATACCTAATTCATTTTCATTTGTTTACAAAGGTCTGCGTCAATCATCAAGCTCGCATATCATTTTATAGATGGCCCATTGGTCATAATCATTATGCTGCTCCCAAATTGTTCGTACCACGTGTTACCAGGGGGCAACAATCCACTAATCTACCTCTTTGTTTCTTTTCCCACCATAGTCAGTCTCTATTTGAAAACAGAAGCTTTCCCATTCAAATACCTCATTGTCTTGAATTTGAGAATGCCATCACACAAGGAATAAGCAAAACTAAGGCAAATCGAAAGACCAAGCAATGCATCAAAAGGTTAACCAAAATACGAACCTGCTACAAATACATAATAAGTAATTATTGCTATGATGTGACTCTCGTACTTGTGATAACTGATAAAAGATGCAATTCTCGTAGATCGAAAATGGAATGACCTTTAATTGTATTCCTGAAACAATCCTAACCATCAATTAGTCAATTTTTCAAACCCTTGCTAATCAAGGATAACATTTTACACGTAACTCTAATCAAACCATAGTGTACTGATTGAGATATGGACCAACACATCCCTGTAAGAACAAATATTACACACTACTTGACCTACCATACATAATGAACCTCAGAATTGGGAGATATATTTGCAGCTAGACAGTATCTCCAATGCTTTTGAACAATACCTGGGCATCTTCTCCTACAATTCAGGATGAAATGGCGAGTGGACTGTACAGCAAAATAGTACACAGGAATAAAAGTACATTCTACCAAAGAGTTATCTGGTGCTGTTCAACCAAATTAAGAAGATCAAAATTTACTCAAATTTTCTGGTTATTAATAGGATGGTTGGACTATTGTCATTAGTAACAGCCTGGATTCTCTAGATGAAAACTAAAGGATGATGCTTCTCGAAGATGAGGCCTATGAATCTGTAATGTCGTGTTTATTTGGTCTAGTTCTTGTTGATATATCATTTATGTGGTGCCTGGCCCTTTGCTTGACCTTAAAGTTTAGCCTTCTCATTTTGTAAATCTTTCAAGGCTCTTTGTCATGAGTCAATTAATAATGCTGAATGCTCCCTGTACTTGTCTCTTCTCTTCCATTATTGGCCTGCTGTTTGGCTATGAAGGTGGATATAGCTATAGTTTTATGGCGGCCATTCAGTTTGCCTGTTTAAGCTGATTTCCACTTCATCTTGGATGAATGGTTTTCATTGAAATTAAGCACAAAAAGGGTGACACACCTGTACAGGTTATGGTGCTAGAAGCACCAATCAACAGTCTATATTGTAGAATATTTTTTAGATATTGTGTACCTCATAATATAAATACAAATTTATTTACCAAAAAGATAATTAAGCAGCACACCAAATTTACTATTCACATAGCTGGTATATATTGCTTACAATTTTCCATCTGGATACGAAGTGTACTCCATATTTGTTCTTTTCAGAGTATAGTACTTTGAAATGAATGTTAATTTTCCACCAAGTAACGGTATTTAAAACCCTAACAGAGTAAAAGTATTTAAGTAAGCCGAGGATAATCAACATGAAATTCCTATTGTATTCATAGTTCCACTATTTGCATTGTCAATGGTTGAGCCCTTGCTAATGTTTAACCACCAAAACAGATAGAAGTAAAAATGTAATGAAACATATCCTTGCTAAACAGAACTAATGTCTCTCTGAAACCTTGATTGCTCAAATAATAATTGAAATCACAACGTTGGAGTAAAAATGTATTGATGCGTAAGAACATTTACCTAGAAGTTAATGCAATGTTTGGAGATGAATATGATAAGTCTGACCGGGCCGTGTCCCTTGCACCACCCCCACCAAGTGTGCTATTGCCAACCCCAGTGCCGCAGCTGGCAGCAGAATATCTGTGCATCTCTCCTCAGTAAAACCAGCATACTGCCTCCCACACGAAATCCAGCATTTAAAAATTGACTAGCCTTCTAATGCAACTGCTCATGTAAATAGCATGGTGTCTTGCATTGTCACTGCAGATCATACGAACTTACAAAAGCATAAGATAATCAACACATTTGCAATGAGATTGCGTTCCCTTGACCCATGCAAGCAAAATACTCAAAGAACTATATATTGAGAGGTATCATCAGGTCTACAAACTCAATCCCTCACTCTTGTCTTCATTACTAAGTTATCTTCACCAAAGACTGAGTAGTAATGGGAGGAGCACCAAAATAAGTAGATGATGATGTCACATATGGTAGATCAAATGAGCCCGCTGTAGAAGACAAATACTAAATATGCCCTATTTAGGCCATAATCCAATGAACAATTTGTAGTTTCTTTTGACCACCCTTCATAAACAGAATTTTTGTTATCCTTCAGAGTGTGTAATTAAATATTTTCCCCTAGCTTGAAATCGATGAATATTCCTGCATTCGACCAAAAGACAAAATATGCCTTATCAAACTGCCATGTTAAATATTAGGTCTCTTCCACCTTCACAAATACAAATTTTCATAACCCTTCAGAGTTTGTATATATCTTAGTAATCCCGACTTGAAATCCTCATTACCATCCTCTGAAACCCATCAAACTCTCAATCTTATGTTAGCCAAACTCCCATTAAAGAAGCAGAAAAGTCCCACTCCTAACTGGTCCTCAGACAGAATCGTTAACCTCACGGGCAGACTCAAGGCCTGAAAAATGCCGGTGACCAAATGTTTAGTGTAGGGAACATTAGAATGCTAAACAAACAAAATGCAAACAAATGATTCTTCGTTTAAGGCAGAAAATCCCTTATACAATTCAACCAACTCATTCAAATTCCATCCATAAAAAAGGCGAACAGGATTGGAAATTGAAGTAAGATAATACACAGTTTTAAAATAGGAATAAGCACTTTACAGCATTAATAAAAAAAATCAATAACAGCAGTAAGGTTCAATCAATTGACTTGAAAAGGAGTCACTCAGCATTTTCTGTAGAGGAGGACTATTAAAAACAATAAAAATATTATGTAAGATGTTGAACATCTGTTTCACACAAACACGTAGATTAGATAAGCTCGTTGAAATTCAACCATTTTGCATAGACTCCTGTGAGAAATTCTCTTTAAGGTCGAAGTCAAATAAGAATGACCAAGTCTTAAACCTTATATATTATGTTAAAGTGACTCGTGAGGTATTTCAGGACAGTATCTCTGATGTGTTTTTTCTGTAGAAGCTATCTTAGCTTGATTGCATTGAAATATATAGGATGTCCCTAGTGTTTCTCAATGTAACTTAAGAATTTAATCTTTCGTATGCATTTCACTCGGAGATAGCTTGAAGGGTCTATATCTTCTGCAGTCACTTGAGGATCCCCATAAGAAAAACATAAAAAATAAAGCAGAGAGATAATTTCATCATAGTAATCATTAATGCACTCAGACTGATTGCTTCAAGGATTAAATCTTCTGCAGACAGCCAAATGTCGACTTAAAAATAAAAGAGAAGGATAAATGTCATATGCAATCAAGGATTTTAGTCTTCTGCTGTCATTGTAATGGTTTAAATGTATGTACTATTATGCAATAAGAATGATTAGAAGACAATTAGTTTACAAATTGCAAAATTCAATTAGAAACTCCCTAATAGCTTATAATCCATCTTCAGGTAAATCAAGCAGGTACAGAGATGGGATAAGAGAGTAGCTTGGCAAGACTATGTCCCCTTAAGAACACCAGTGGCTTTCAAAAATTGTTAAAAATATTCTTAAAACCTCAAACACCAATGGCTTTAAAAAATTATTAAAAAATATTCTTAAAGCCACAACCGTTAATTTTCAAAACGTGATTATCTCTTAATTTTCAGAATTGAACATGTAATGCACAAAAACCCATCCAGCTCACATAGATGACGGAACACAGTTTCTTTAAGCACGTGCAAAATTTACCTGCTATATTTCACGTTTAACATTTAACAGAAACTTCTAAGGAGTGCAGTGCAAAGCCACTTCAATGCTCATCTTGAGTGACACGGCTGATAAGAGGTATACTTTTTGTTCTGTTTATCTAAATGCCATCCACAACAGATACAGAGAAGCAATACAACTAAAGGTAATAATTTTTAAATTTCGCGAGCATGACTGTTATTGAAACATTTCTGGAAGAAAATTGTGTAGTCACCAGATTAAGAACAAACAGTTATATGAATTTGTAAAAACTAAGGAAACCTCTTGTAATTACTTAAAATTGACTTCAGTAAATCTTCGCACGCAAATCCCCTCTAAGAAACAACAAATTCAAATAATATGAGATCAGAGGCTTCCGCATTTAAATATTTTCCAGAAAATTTACAGCTGAACTGGCTACTAATTTTGAACCAACATTTCAAGTGAGCTACCAAATTTAGTTACCCTAATGATCAACGAGATATCCCTGTCCAAACTTTGGTAAGAAGTTAAAAGGCAGTTCATCCGGAAGTGTTCTGAAAAAAATCGAAAAACAATTTCACGACGGTAAAAACATTTCCATCTTATACAAAACTTGAACCTACTACTACTGCAAAACTAAGTCTTACCTCGTTTCTTCCTTCCTCAAACCAACGGCTACATCAACGGAGCCAGAAACATCTTTAAGCCAAACAGTTCCCGATTCGGAACTCCGAGAGCCCTTACAATCATTTACCTCCCACCCGTCCGCAGAATTTATAAAAAGCACTTGTCCACTAAAAAGGCCGACGATTTGCTAACTCCCGAACGGTTTCGCCGAAACAATAAGGACCGTTCACAACAACATAAAATCTGCAATTTTCACCGGTCCAAGCCACTAAATCCGCCCACTGTCAACACGCTTTCCTGCAAAACCCTGTCCAGAGTCCTGCACCTGCTAAATTCTCCCACTCCAAACCCTAAAAACAGCCAAAACCTACAATTCACCTCGAAAATATATTTAACCCTTCCCGGCCGCGAGTTAACCCTTCCCGGCCGCGTTTTCCGCCCCTAAAACCAGTCACAACCGAAATTCGCCTCAAGAAAATTTAAACCCATCCCGGCCAATTCACTGCGCCACAAAAGAGACACCATTATTTTCCCCAAAAAAAACACTGTTTTCGTCCCTAATAAAAATACCGTTTTAGTCCCGAAAAACGCCGCTTCTACGGCCGTTTTCTGTACAGCTGTAGGATTTCTTCGCCGGGAAGCAGATGCGAGAGATCACTCTTCTCCTAGGGTTTGGGAAACAAAAACAACAAAAAATCTCGAAAAAGAATCGAGTGGATGGATAAAGAGAAACGTACTTACCTTGGGCGGAAGCTATCTAACGCTACTTTGTGGATCCCAAGGTACAGAGTTCGAAACCGAGAAGTGGAGGTTTGCTTTTAATTGTTTTGCCAATAACATGAAGAGTTTGTGAAGCCTTTGACCTCTGGGTGTGGGGTGCCTAAGCTCTCAGGGTGCTGTTATGCTTTCTTGTAATTTTACTGGTTTGAAAAAAAAAAATTAAAGTGTGTTGAAAGTAAAGGTGGAGAGAGAAAATTGAAATAATGTATATTATATACAAACAAATTCGCAATTTATCTACAAATGGATAATTTTCTCGTTCCAGATTTTGCAGCATTTTAGTCGTTTTGGATTTGTGTACCTACTTTTATGGTGGCGTGGGTTAGATTTTCATTTCTGATGACTTCCGTGACTAATCATTATTTTAATAATTTTATATTCTTTTTCGTTTTTCGGGGGTGTATTTATGTTCTTATTTCTAGTACCTTAAATTTGGTTGATGTGTTAGTAACATATATTTGACCCTTTTTTAATTCGTGCGCTTTTTAAATTATTAGACGACAGTTCTACCCTTGTTTGATTTATTAGAAACATGTGAAGTTTGTCATTAAGTATTTATTGAGATCCTCCTCTATCTCAATTTTGATTTTTATTGTCCGTAGATGGTTTGAACAATTTTGGTATGGATAATATCTAAGTCCTACTAAGTTATATCTTTGGTCTCCGATGGTTGTGGTTTCAAATGGGTAATTTGGCTTAGTTGTCTTAGGTGAGATTTTATGATCAATTTAATGGGAAAATTAATGAAAGATCACTTATAAATACAAACACACTCGCCCCATTAAGGGTATCTGGGAGTTCCTAAGAAGATCAAGACATAACACTCAAACATCTTATTCCTTAGAGCACGCCATCACAACAAGCTATGAATCTAAAATCATTCAAGTGTTGCTCTAGATCACAAATTGAGTTGAATATGAAGTAAAATTGTATGTTATAAAGCATTATGGCCAAATCAAGGGTTCATTCTCTATTATATATTATATTATAGCTTATCATTGGCTTTAGAGAACTATATGTAACTTGATCCCTATTCAAAGTAGGGGTATGCAAGCAACGCTCATCGCATCATAAGGTGAGGTGAGGTTATTCAACTCAATAATGTTAATCCATTTTTCATGTCAAGATGCGAAGAGTTAGAGCTTGAAGCAAGAAAAAGGCAATAATATGATTTAATTCTAATCATCGTGAAACTCTATATTTGAAAAATAAACTTATAGACATAGGAAAACTTACACGAAAAGAGCAAACAAGTACAAAACCCTATATGACAGAAATGTCGTGGCTGGTTGGGACAATCTCGATGATAGTATCACCCACTACCCGACGAACTTGTCCGAGTAAATCTCTATTTCTTGATATTTACTAAGCATTTTGGTGATTTTCTATGCTACTTTTGCACATATTATCAACACATTGTATAATTTTTTACCTTCGTATTTTGGTGAATTCGTTCATAACCTAATATTCATTATGTTTTATGAAATCATTGGTAGCATAATACTCAATATTCAAGCTTTGCAATAATTTAGGATTTCCTTTTCCTAGTCTTGAATTACCCATAATTGTTTTAGGTAGATTATGGTTAAAACATAATTTCTCTGTCACGCCACTATACAATCGCCATAAGTGTTTGATGATACAGTTATTTTAGATGATAAGATAACTTATATATATAACACACACGTAGACATCAATTTAAATGGTCTTATTTTGGATTTTATGCATACCACACTGATTAATAACCTCGTTACCTTCTCTCAAGATTTCCTTCCACCATAAGATCGAGTGATATTTTAACTTCTTTTGTGTTTCATACCTTCACCATGCGCAAATTTTGCACTTCATTGAACTCAAGTACTTTATTTTTTTGAGCTAGTCTATTAGCTTTTCCATGTTTAGTGTCTTGTAATATCAAAACTATAGTTGTGTTCTTAATTCTATATTAGTTATTGTGAAAGGATAATTTAGATAACAAGATACGAATCAGGAAGTCTTAAATTATGTAAGGATATTAGATCGCAAACACACAACATATATGACAATGAAAGTATAATTTAGGTCAAGGTTTTGTAGACACAAAATCTATGCACTTGGGTACATTTCTAGGTCCTAAAACATAATAATGTATACATGATTCCTAATCAAGAAAACTAGTGGTTGACAACTCGTTTTGGTCTTTATGTTGCTTTATCTCTTGCACTTTACTGGATTTACACATCTTACAACTTTGTCGGCACTTGACTGATTTACCTTTTGATGGCCTCGACACTAGCACCCATTTAAGACAAAAGTGTCCGGGCACGCATGTCCCTTTTTTTGCTTCTTCTTGCTCTTTTGGGTCCTTTTACTTCTTGGTCACCTTTTAACACTTTGAGTCACCTTTTTCAATTGTCAATTACTGAAATTCAAACAAAGGAATCATAAATATACTTAGTTACTTCTTCTAAACAAAGGGTCAAGTGTTATTAGCATTTTCTATCACCACCTAAGCTTGCACAAAGGGACAAGAGCACTACAAAGCATACATATAGCACACCCATACAAGGGACATGGGTTGCATTGATCTGCATACAATTCATAGGAGGGGATTTCATTCTATTCCATTACACATATTTTACATATTAGTGACAAATCTAGATCTAGCCCACTATCATCGTGTAACTTGCATAAGGGAAAACCTAGGGCACATGACACGAATACACACACCCCAAGCCGAAGAACTACATGGAGTCTCGAGATGTAGGGTAACGCTCAGTCGTAAGTTCACTCTTTGGGTGATCGTCGAGGTCATTCCGACTCCACAGTCTGCATCCTTTTTATTAGATTTGATGTGGTTTGTGGGCATGTCCAACTACTCATTTGTTTTGTAGGTTACATGTACAATCGATGACCTAACAATGAAAACAGAGTGACAAAGAGCGAGCAACAATGAATATCTTTTGATCTAGAAAAGACCATATTTCGAGCATCTGAGCAGATAGAGGCACCCAAATCGGTCATCGCACCTAAGGCGCTCTTGTCCTCCTGTGGGCGCTCTTGTCATGTACATTCTTGGGGTTTTGAACCATCGTCGAGTCTTCTTAACACTTGCTTTCTAGCATATTCCAATAGATACACACCCCGATCATTCCCAAGTTACACAATCGACTAAGTCATCATCTCTCTCATAATTTCTCGTGGTTTTACATTATTGAATGTTTAGTGCTCGAGCATTAATGTACTTAATTACTTGAATGTGGTTTATTATAGTAATTTACTCTTAAATAATTATTAATTCAATTTAAATTAAATCAAGTTTAAACTTAAGTCACCATTCTTCATGTTCATTCTATGTCAAAGTGAGCTAAAACTTATCGACATAATTGTGCAAAGTGTCATCGAGCAATTCAAAAATCTAAGGATTTGGAATTAAGATGAAGATATGTTCATCTAGTAAGGGAGAGGTTCATAATAAAACTTATATAGGGATTTACAAATGTGTCTTCTCGGGGCTTTAGCCTATAATATGGCTCTTACTTCATTTGTGTCTTTGGACCTAGTATATATATCAAAATCTAAATGATGATGCATTTGTACCTATATGTGTCTTCTCCTTACCTTGTCTTAAAAACGGGTCAATATGATTTGAGTTGGAATGATCTTACCCCATCATCAATGTGATAAGTGTTGCACTATGTACCAATAATTCAAAGAGGGATCAACCCACGTGTAGTTATCCTAATCTCATGACAAGGTGGAGGTTAGAGAAAGAAAATAAGATGGAGCCCTTGATTTAGCCCACAACATTTTGAAATTGTCTCATTGGATTCATTATAGTGCATGGATTTGTGTTCTAAGGAAATAATATAGATAAATTCACATTTGAGTTACTTTTTTGTTATGAGCTCTAGAAATCATCAATAATAAAAAGTATTGAACCGAACTTATACCTCTTTTTATGTGTTTCCTTCACAAACATCGGAATGGGCGATGACTTTGATGGGCCCAGATCGCTTGAAGTGTAGGTGCTTTCTCCGACGTGAGCGAGACCTTCGCTACGATGATGATTGATTCATAAAATTTGCACCAAGGGAATGGGGATAATGGATTTGTGGATGCACAAAGTGGGCTCATGCAAACATTAGGACTAGATGACAAGGGTGTTTTATGTAACAAGAATGGAAGAGCTTTGACGGGATTTTTGTTTGTTCAAGAGGGGGTCAAGCCTTTATTTATAGCCTGAAAGTGGGATTAACTCAAAGGTTTTGGGTAACTCGTGATTTGGAAAAGTAAGCGGATTAAGTGAGTGGGGGACTTGAGGAATCAACAGGAATTAAACATGAATATTTAATTCACAAGTGGGGGGACATGGGGAATATTTGACATGTGAGGAGTATTAATGAGGAGTTGATAAGGTTTTATTTAATTGACTAATTTCATTTAATTTCTCATAGGTTTTTGTGGGAAATGGAATGGGAAAATTAATTGGCTTAGGAGTGGTGTGAAATTGGGGTGTCTACGGTTATTGTGTTCTCCAAGAGAGAGCTATTTCAATCCTCTCGCTTAATGACCTTCTTAGAGTATAGCTTTGATATGGGATCCTTGAATGCCTCTAATGAGTAAGGGTATGTATGTTATATAGATGACTTATTCAAATAATTTCCCACTCTATGGACCTTAAGTCGACTAAGGCGTATATACCTAAATTTGGTAATTTGTCACCTAATAATGTTAGTATTGACTTAATCCGTTTAACCATAACTTGTGTACCTATTATGAATCTGCATTTTATATCTTAGTCCATCATTACTCCTCTTACAATACTTCCTTTCCTTGTTGCACTTCTTTGTCACTTATAAAATGCTCACCATAAGAAGTCCACTTCTTGTGAGTGTTATGCGATTGAGCTCCACAATATTATATCTTCCTCTTGGACCAAACCATCTAATATGACCAAACCATTGAATGGTTTCATCCTAAGAAAAAAATTTCCCATCACTACGTGCTAGCCTTAATGCGAAACTATATCCATAAAACCCTATTGTTCTCATGTTAAATGTCTACAATGAAAAATTGGAAAAATTTGCCATGACAACTAAGCCCACACTCAAAAATCCATGAACCGAGTAATGTAAACCAACCCTCCGGCCAATCTCCAACTATGTAAACCCCATCATGTCCAAGAGGGATGTGATAACTATATTTTTAAAGTGTGTTTCATGTGTGGGTAAGTTGGCGGGAAGCAATTCATGGGCTCATTGTGATCCACTTTGAAGGAGTTGCTCACGGAGGCCTAAAAAGGCTTATTTTCAAGACATTTGCACCTAATGAACACCTCGAGGGGATGTACCAAGAAGATATAATACCTCCAAGTAGTGTACAACACAAGTATGACATCATAAGAGGCAATTTAAGAAAGTTCTGCAAGGTGAAACTGGTATAGGAACAAACTATGCAACATCGGGTTACTTGCTGCAGAACACAAAGGTGCAAGGAAATGAAGGTAGCTAAAAAGCTAGTGAGTTTATTCTAGATGTTGAAGGAGCCTCGGTATTATTTTGAAGTGACTAGATAGTCATCAAAAATTTAAAAATTCCTACTTCACATTGCAAAAAGTTTCAGGAGATTCTGTTGTCAGGATTTTGAGATATTGGCCCAACAGTGCAAGTGAAGATCCTTGATCCTGGTGGAGATTAAAATGAGCATTATGGGAGTTCAAAAGGGATTTTGTACCTGATTTAAAATTAAAATGGAATATAATTGAACACTCTACACATCCCATGTGATAAGTTAGACAAAAATGTAAGTTTCTCTTTGGTGACAGTTAAACCTTTTGGCGCACATGCTTGACTAGAATAAAAAGGGGGTGAATTTTGAATTTTAGGTATAATTGGCTCTTGAAAGTGGTACCAATGATCCCATCTACTAGTTTCCAGTCAAAATCATATAAATTTTTCCCATGAAACTCTTAGGAAACTTTGAGGGGAAGACTCACTCTCTGAGGTCTATTTTTAGAAATTTGGTGGAAAAGGCGAGCTTACTATAAGTGTCCAGGTCACAATTTGAAAGCGTAATTACACTTCATAATATTTTCACCTGGTGAAAAATTTCATGGTGTGAAAAATTGTGACCCCAAGGGAGGAGGAAGTCAAGTTTGAAGTTTTGTCACTTAAGTGACATCTTTAGTGGTTAGGTGAGTGTTAACAACTCACAACTTAAAAAGGCCCCCTCCTCATGTTCCAAGACCCAATTGGCATACTTTTCAAGGCTGGTTTCACCTTTGCACATGGTTCAAAAGTTCAATCGATGCAAAAAGGTGACCCCAAGGGAGAGACTCTTTTTCGTCACTTAAAACACCACTTTGGGTGTTAGGTGCAAGTTATCACTTCACAAGTCAAGTTGGCCCCTTCTCACGGTGAACACCCCCATGGCGCACTTTTCTAGGATGATTTCACCATTTCACAACTTACCAAATGTGTTATGGTGCAATGCAGCTCACATTCCCCATTTAGTAAGTCTCGTTAGGAAATAAGGGATAAAATATGTGGAATAATCCCTCACATAATCGCAACAATAGAAACTAATATGCAGAAATTATTACAGATCTCAAATAAAATTGTAGAATAAAATAACACAACACAAAGAGACAATATTTAACGTGGTTCACCCAATTTGGGCTACGTCCACCAAGAATCACTTGCTCAAATTTTATTACAAGCCACCGCTCTCTCAATACAATACCCAGATCCGTTTGGAGCTATGCTCAACAAACTCTACAGAATTCACAGCTGAATTCAAAACACATCTGCAATACATTTGCTTGTACATCTATCATATGCATAAGACCATATAAATAGACAACTGCTTAAGTAGTTTTACAAAACCGTGGGTATCAAAACCATGGGCAAAACCCGTCCCATAAACCTATGGGTCAAAAACTCGCCCATATGAGAAAAGCACGTTTCTCGATATTTCGGGTGCAATTTTTCGAGGCCAAAAAATTTACACCTAAAAAAAAAATTCCGACCCGGCGCGAACCCCGGCGAGGATACATGAAAAGTGTACAAGACTTTTAGTGTACAGCCTTTAACACTTTCACACATGAAAACAGCTCCACAACCTAACAATCTCCCACTTGAGACTAGTTTTCCTCTCGAGCAAGCTTCTCAACCCTTCACTAGTTTCTGTGAAGACCAACCAAGGCTGAACACAAATTTAGTTTTTCCTTGTGACCACCTTGGTCATCATGTCTCGCAGGATTCTCGACTGGTATGAATCTTCTCCAACTTCAACTTCTCTTCCTCCAAAGTTGTCCGATGAAATGATACCTTAATCGTATATGCTTTGTCCTGAGTGGAAAGCGAGTTCTTAGCTAGGTGTATAAAGACTCGACTATCACTATGTAGCTTACATTCCTCCCGCTTATGCCCCAACTCCTCAAGCAATTGTTGTAACCAAATCATCTCTTTGCTTACCTCTCGTGGCAAAGAACATACTCACCTCCGTGGTTGATAAAGCCACCACTTTCTCGTAGTCGTGAAATCCAACTCACCGCTCGTCCCACCTACAATGTAAATATAACTTGTCATGCTCCTCCTCGCTGCCTACATCTCCACCATGTCGAATCTACATAACCACGTAAAGTGGTGTCTGATCCACTATAGCAAAAATTGTCCCCATGGTCCCTCTCAAATACCGAAGGATCCACTTTACTGCTTTCCAATGCTCTTTACCTGGATCACTCATAAATCTACTCACAGCTCCCACTGCATGGGCAATATCAGGCCTAGTGCACACTATAGCATACATCAAACTGCCAACTATTGATGAGTAAGGTACCTTGGACATTTGGTTCCTCTCCTGCTCTGTCTTGGGACATTGCTCCTTTGATAACTTGAAATGGCCTGCCAAAGGAGTCCCAACCGGTTTAGCATCCTGCATATTAAACCTCTCCAAGACCTTCTTAATATACTCTTCCCGAGATAAAGTCACTTCCGTTCCTTCCTATCCCAAGATATCCTCATACCAAGGATTTGTTTGGTCAGCACCCAAATCCTTCATAAAGAAAGGACTCACTTAGTCGCTTCTTGAGTAATTTTATTTCCTGCATGTTTTTACTCGCAACCAAAGATGTCATCAACATACAAACACAGGATAATATAACTTCCATCCTCAAATTTCTTTGTATACACACAATGGTCAGAATGACATCTGATATAACCTTGCTCCATCATGAAGCTATCAAATTTCTTATACCATTGACGTGGAGCTTGTTTCAGGCCATACAAGCTCTTCTTCAGTTTGCACACCATCTCCTCTTTACCTTTGACTTCATATCCTTCTGGCTGCTGCATATATAGCTCCTCCTCCAAATCGCCATGGAGAAATGCAGTCTTTACATCTAACTGTTCTAAGTGCAAGTCTTATGTTGCCACTATTCCAAGAATGCTTTAATAGAAATTCATTTTTACTACGGAGAAAAAATTTCATCAAAATCTATACCTTTTTTCCGTGCGAAACCCCTCGACCACCAACCGGCCTCAGATCTTTCTTGCCTCCTTCTTCCTCTTTGACTCTAAACACCCACTTATTTTGTAATGCTCTTTTTCCTTCGGGTAGCTTTACCAAATCCCATGTATGGTTCTCCATGAGAGCCTGATGCTCCTCATCCATGGCTTGCTCCCACTTCTTCCTGACATCTACCTGCATTGCTTCATCAAAGCTCTCTGGTTCTCCACTATCAGTGAGTAATAAATAATAAAGAGAAGGAGAAAAACATTCAGTTCTCTTCTTACCCTAGAAGACCTCCTCAATATAGGAGTTTGGGGTTCTTGTTGAGGGGTTCCTGAACTGATTCATGTGTCACTTTCCCATCCGGAAGATCCTCTACCACTGCATATTCTTTCTTGGATTCTTCCCTGTTTTCTTGCAACTGTTGCTTATACATGACTTTCTCATTAAAGACCACATCCCTAGACCAAATGATTTTCTTGTCCTTAATACTCCAACATTTAAATCCAAAGTCATCACCACCATAACCAATGAAAGTACATTTTTCTGATTTAGCCTCTAGCTTGGTCCTATCATCCTTGTCTATATGAACAAACACCTCACATCCAAAGACTCTAAGAAATGAATAATCAACTTTCTTACCGGACCAAGCCTCCTCAGGTATGCCTCCATCTAAGGCACTTGAGGGTCCTCTGTTTATCAAGTACACAGTTGTGCTCACCACTTATGCCCAAAAAGAAAGAGGCAATCCTGCATGTAACCTCATGCTCCTAGCACGTTCCATTATTGTTCTGTTCATCCTTTCTGATACCCCATTCTGCTGCGGAGTTCCTGGAACCATCTTTTGCCTGCAAATTCCATTCTTAGAACAATAATCATCAAATTCATTGTTGCAATACTCCCCTCCATTATCTGACCTGAGACATTTTAGCTTAAGACTTGTTTCATTCTCTACCAAGGCTTTCCATTTAACAAAAGTGTCAAATACATCAGATTTGTTTCTAATACAATAAACCCAAACTTTCCTTATTACATCATCAATAAAATTAACATAATAACTTGAACCCCCAAGAGATGATACCTGAGTTGGCCCCCACACATCAGAATGCACTAGCTCTAACTTACTCTCTTTCTTTGTAGGTCCAACCTTGAGAAACCTTACTCGCTTTTGTTTCCCATATATGCAGTTCTCACAGAAATCCAAACCTATTTCTGTATATCCAGGCAAATTCTTCTTTATGATGTTCATGCCCTTATGGCTCATATGACCGAGCCTATAGTGCCATAATGTTGTATCTACATCTGAAGCCACAAGATTACAATCATTAGTACTATCAGTGGTTAAATACAAGGTTCCAACCTTCTTACCTCTTGCCACCACAAGAGCACCCTTGGTAACCTTCCAAGAGTCTACTGTAAATATCACAGTACAACCATCACTTCCCAACTGCCCTGCCGATATCAAATTTCGTCTTAATGTAGGCACATGTCTGACATCCTTCAATAGCCAAGTATTCCCATTCTCGCATCTTAACTCGAATGAACCTTTTCCAACTATGCTTCTGCAAGGCTCATCATCACCAAGAAAACATGCCCAAAATCTCCTTGAACATAATCAACAAAATAATGCCTATGTGGAGAAGCATGGAAAGAAGCCCCCTAAATCTAAAACCCAAGATTCAAGAATATTGTGCAAAGAAAGAATCAAAGCATCCCGACATACATTACCCGTTGCCACATTTGCCTTCTTCTTTTCTTCTTCTTGTTTCTTCTTATCCCGAAGCTCTTAACAGTCCTTCTTTGCATGCCCAAAGCTTTCCACAATTCCAAAGATACAATCTTGTTCTTGGATTTTGACATTGCCGATCTTTTGATTTTCCACGGTTTCTCTATTCTTCTCGTCTCCCTCTAGTTTCCACTTCACAAACATTCCCCTCGAAGTAGAATATTCCCGAGCTTTTCTTCGCAATTCCTCGCTTAGAATCACCCCTACAACATCCTCAAACTTCAACTTCGAGTTAGTTGGAACCAAGTTACTTACCGCCATTACCAAGCTATTCCAACTCTCAGGTAAAGAGCACATAATTAATAAAGCCCTAACTTCTTCATCAAATTCTATTGTAACCGAAGCTAGCATATTCACAACCATATTGAAATCATTTAAATGATCTACTACTGAACTATTCTCAAACATCTTCATATTAAACAACTTTTTCATTAAAAATATCTTATTAGAGGCAGAGGGTTTTTCATACAACTTCCCTAATGCATCCATTAGATCTTTTGTAGTCTTTTCCTTTGAAACATTAAATAATACCAAGATGCAAGACTCAACCGGATCGTTCCAAGTGCTTTCCTATCCAGAAAATCCCATTCCGCATCTGTCATACTCGAGGGTTTGTTCACCTTCTCAGACAACGGAGTATAAAGATCCTTTTGATAAAGGTAATCTTCCATCTACATCTTCCAAAGACTGAAATTCTGCCTATTGAATTTATCAACCCTAGATCTTCCTTCATCTCGCCATGCCATAGCTCCCACTCAAGCTAAAAACTTTCCCCGCGATTCAACACTTCAAAGAAACCAAACCAGTGCTCGATACCAATTGTTAGGAAATAAGGGATAAAATATGTGGAATAATCCCTCACAATCGCAACAAGAGAAACTAATATGCGAAATTATTACAGATCTCAAATAAAATTGCGAAATAAAATAACACAACACAAAGAGACAATATTTAACGTGGTTCACCCAATTTGGGCTACGTCCCACCAAGAATCACTTGCTCGATTTTATTACAAGCCACCGCTTCTCTCAATACAATACCTGATCCGCTTGGAGCTATGCTCAACAAACTCTACTGAATTCACACCAATTCAAAACACATCTCGCAATACATTTGCTTGTACATCTATCATATGCATAAGACCATATAAATAGACAATCGCTTGCTTAGCAGCTTTTACAAAACCGTGGGTATCAAAACCATGGGCAAAACCCGTCCCATAAACCAATGGGTCAAAAACTCTCGCCCATATGAGAAAAGCACGTTTCCGATATTTCGGTGTAATTTTTGAGGCCAAAAATTTACACCTAAATTTTTTTTTTTTTTTCTGGGACTACACGCCCTAAACCCCTAGGCGAGGATACATGAAAAGTGTACAAGACTCTTAGTGTACAGGTCTTCAACACTTTCACACATGAAAACAGCTCCACAACCTAACAAAGTCTTCTCTCACCCTCAACCCGGTTAAGCCAAAGGTGACTCAAGGTGGATTTGAAGGTGAATGAGCTAAACTAGAGTTACAAGGTGAGTATAACCTAACACCCAGTGAATTTTTGAATCATTTTTTAATTTATCCTTCCCTCCATTTTTGATCCCTTATTGTTATGTCAATGAAACTATTCAAGAAATCCTCATGCTCAAATCACCTTTTTGCTCATATCTCACAAACCCTTGCTTCGATTGCCATGAGATTTAAACTGAAGGTTCCTTGAAAAACACCTTTAAGGAGAGTCTCTACATGCCCCCATTGATGAAACCTTCTATTTTCTACAACATCTTGTAGTTTTTAGTGAAAATACTCGTTTCTCATATTTACGCAACTCCAGCAGATCGAAATCCTTGAAAATTGGAGCAAAGCCTTGAAATGAATTATGTAAACTTCTGCAAGTGGTTTTGTTCAAATCCGACACCGGGAAGGCCACTTTATATTTTTAGTAAGAATTCATGGATAAAAATTACTATTAATAGTAAGTCTGAGAAAAACGTGCATTCAAACACCTCATTACATCCGCTCATGATTGAGACACTCAAAATTGGCAAGATTGACAAAAATGGCAAAATGGCTAAAATGGGGCAATAATGATGGATATTCTAAAAATAGTAAATGGGTGAAATGAGATAAAATTGGTCACATTTCAGTCCTTCACACATTCTCAAATGATCTTGGTACTCACAGAGGTCTCCCGCTCAAGTTTCAAGCAAATTCCCACATTTCCCAATGTGGTGAGCATAAAGTGCCAAAATTAGAAAATGCCAATTTTTGTCTTGAAAGCTATTTCAATTCATTTCACATGGAGTGCATGATAAAAATATGGATGGAATTGGTTTTGATTTCATTATTTTTCCCTTGCTCCATAATTGGAAGGATTTTGTCTCATGTTTCACTCATCATCGGTGCTCTCGTAATGGTGAAACAAGATCATGATTGTGTGAACAAAGTGCATCCAATTTCTCCCATGTGAATGGTTGATCATGAAGATTTGATAGTGTCTTAAGGATCAAAAGTATTTTCTTAATGAGGGGAGTCATCTTCTAATGTTCTCAGTGGTCTTCTTCTCAAGTTTTCATCACTCCTCTTCTTGGTGTATCCCAGTGTGTAGAATTACATCATTTCAAGAAACTTCGAAGGAGGCAAAGTGTTCAAAAGGTCTTCATCGAGTCCGCCATCAATGCATCATTGTGAAAGGTCATCATGGAGCAATTTTTCATCTTCAACATTAGTGGAGTTGATCTTCATCGAAGGCGGAGACATCTTCATCCATGTTTTGGAGCATTTCTTCTTTCCTCTCCTCTCTCATTATTTCTCCTCTTCTCTCCCCCCTTTCTAATTCTTCATTGTAAACAATCATGAATTTTTGTTTTATTCATTAAAGTGACTATGAAATATTTGTGTAATGTAAAATTCCCTTTTGCAATTATAAAAAGGGGACTTATTTTGTGTTTCCTAAGGTCATTTGAAAAGTCACTTGTAATGGGAATATGAAAAGTCATGTGGGGTAGATGAAGAGATGAATTGTAAAGCTATAAAAGGAGATGACCTCCTCATTGTAAAGGGATGGTTAATCTTGTTTACTAGCTCCCGTATTCTCTCCGAAACCAATGAACAAAATCTTCTATTCCTTGTCTTAAAAAAATTCTATCTCCATCTCAAGTTCATGCTATGAGCAATTATAATTGTGCAATATCATGCAAACAAACTTTGTGTTGGATGTATCTTATCCCTCTTATCTCTCCATAGTTTCTTCTCATTAAATGCATGTAACTACTCTTAATTTTATGTTGGAAAGCTTTGCATGTGTTATTTTCAATATAAAACCCCCTTTCATACATTCTCTTCTCACATTTCTCCCTCACAATCCCTCCCTTGTGTTCCACATAAGCACTTTGCCACAAGTGTGGGGAAGTA
The DNA here is from genome assembly GCA_018340775.1 of Taxus wallichiana var. yunnanensis. Classification (NCBI taxonomy): domain Eukaryota; kingdom Viridiplantae; phylum Streptophyta; class Pinopsida; order Cupressales; family Taxaceae; genus Taxus; species Taxus wallichiana. The sequence goes on along the minus strand of CM031234.1, from coordinate 735,078,897 downwards.
TTCTGTGTGATCCTCTGTCGTGAGGCCACCCCTGCAATTAGAGTAGTGTGTATATAGTCCCAGTGTTGGTGAATTTCCACAATTTGCCCACCGACAAATTATTTCGCTAACACCTATATAAGTAAATCTAGTGCACTCATCTACTCACCTACAACTTTTAAGATCTCCCTTAGAAAATATTTATCAAATCTTTTGAAAATCTCTCTTAAACTTCCTTAAAGAGGAAACAAACATTAGGAATAACCCCCATAAATTTTTAAATCACTCCGTGCTAGGTTCAAGATTCGAGCTCCCCAACATAAAGGTCCTCAAAGCCAATTCAAACACAGAAATGTAGGTCGTTACAAAGCATTATAAAGTTGCATCCATACATTATTATGTCTCATTTCTAGGTGGAGAACTACATGTGGTTTGAGGTCTCTTTGGAGTAGTTCCAAGATAGGCAATATACAAAATATTCAAGGGTTTTACCCTATGGTTTGAATTTAGGTCGATTTGGTTTATTTTAGATGGTTTTGCATATTTACAAGACCTAATATTTCATAGTGAAGCATATTCTAGTCACTTGCATGATTCAAAATTTTATAAAGCATCATCATTTACCTAGACAAAACCATCATCAATTACCTAGAAAAAACCATCAAAAAGACAAACCGTTAAACGATTTGTCTAAACAAAATAGTTTCATCCTAGTACACAATGCAAAGCCCAAATTAGAGACAAAACATCTATAGGAGATTGTTAGTTAACTCATCCATCTGTCACACCTATATCATTATATGAATTAACTAAGTGTCTATGTTAGCCCTCGTCACTCTCTTGCCCACTTCCGTTGAATTTTTATGAATGCAAACCGAGATTCCAAATATGTATAATCATGCATATAATCTAATTAATCAATTATTCCTTCAATATTATTCATAAATTAATAATATCCCCACATTAATATTAATTTTAAGGTTTAATTATTTCGCGAACCCACTTATAGATCAAATTCTTGACTGGTCTTTTTTAGGTTCCCTATCCTAACTATGCCTTTTTTTACCAAACACTAATTTCCACAGGGATTCCATCTATTACTTGGTGCATGATCCCTTACCCTAACCCTAGGTTTTTTTCTCTTTTTTTCTGTTGTGGCCTATGTTACCCATGTCATTCCACTCTCTTATACTTATACTAATGAACCAACCTCTATCTCTTTAGCTGATATATTTCTATACGAGGGAATAGGTGAGGGAACTGGTGATGGCATTAATAGTTTTGCTAAACATAATTGTGATATTTATCTTGATGTGTATGCAGACGAGTTACCAACTCCCACACATGTTATGACTCGTAGTTATAAATACGAGGCAATCCTAGAACCTATGTTCTCACTAGTAGCATTATTTCTCTTTCTTGGTACATATATACCTAACACCTCTCCTCCCCTTTAGCTCTCTCTTACTTATAGTCAAGCCATAATACCTAGTTTTGAGGTATGTTATAATGATGATCATACTCCTTGTAGTTATGAGGATGTTTATACTACCAATTATAATGATAATGGAAATGGTGTTAAATCATGTGATGTTATCTCCTTCCCTCTTCTTAAAATGGAACATAATAATATTTCATTATAGTCATTTCCTTCTCATCATATTATAGGGTATTTTAAAATTTGAGCATGCTTCCCCTCTTTCTCATATTGAAAAGAGAAACAATACAATCAATGCACGCTTTCTCCTCGTATTGAAATGAAAAACAATACAATTGAGTTTGTTATCTTTGTTTTTCCTATTGAAATCAAGAATGTTACATGTGATTGTAATGCTACTCTTTTTCTTGAACATGATATTGTGACAAATTATTTTCACCCTTTTTAGATTTTAATTAGGGTTTTTTATACTATTGTCAAAACAAGGAATGAAGTGGGAGCTACAAGGGTTATTCGACTAATTAACTTCCACCATTAACTAGTTTATATCATAATAACACTCAATACTTGTAACAAAAGTACACAATGCAATAAAAACTCACAAATACATGGGATTAAACACACTTAATTGATCGTAGGTGATTATGGGTAAATTTGGGTGATCTAGATGTTTGAAACAAGTGTATCTAGACCCGAGAATGCTCCAAAACCGAGACTTTGAGATGAGAATCTCCTAGGGTAGGACCATATAGTAATGGCAGGAACATTTGTATGGTATTGACTATATATGCTTCAAGGTGCTTTAAGTTTCAAAGGCCAACTAAGGAGGAGTGAGTGACACAAAGAATAATGTGTATTGGAAATTTTAAGACCAATGTGAGCAAGGTCAAAACCATACGCCGGGTTAGGACCGTACGTGCGTTCTCTGCCCCTAGTGTATGTTTTTTAACCTAAGAGTGATAATCTAGAATGTGAAGTTTGCAATATAACAAGTGGAGTTTCTTATTGTGTTTCATTCATTCAATTCTCATAAATTATCGGTAGATGAGTTTGTAAGATCAAGAAAGCTAGAGAAGAAACTTAGGGATGTACCTGATGAGAATAGGTAAGGTGCACTTTTTGAGAAAGGGAGCAATTCCAAGAAGAATAGTGTCAAAGAACATATTTGTTAACCTTGAGTTTCTACATTTTCCCCCATTTAAGTATGAAATGAAATTGCATGTTTAAAGGGAAAGCTAGTTAAGTGTGCGAGACACACTTAGTCTTCACTTAATGTTTATTTTGTAAGATCTTATTATATTAGTGTTGGCACACTCAAATATGAAACTTGCAACATAGAGTGTAGTCAATGTCCGTAATAAATAATTGAAATTTAACTCAAATGTAAATATGCGATGTAAATGAATTTTGAAAATGTAAAGCGTGAAGTAAAGAGATGCAAAACATAAAACAATACACGTGTTTATTTTGCATGGAGAAGAGTTTCCCATGGGCGCTTCACATGTGCATTTATAGGGTTCCAACCCCTCGTCGAGTCTTGACGATATTGTTTCTAGCCAGGTCTAATAGATACTCAATCTAGAATAATCCCAAGTTGTGCAGAGTCAACTAAGTCATCTTCCCCTCTCATTTGTTTAGGGTTTTACATTGTTAAATGTTTATTGCTTGTGTAATATTGTACTTTATTTCGTGTATATCATTAGTTACAGATGTTACCAAATCAAGGTTTAATTCAATTTATATTAAATCATTTAGTGAACCCGATCAATAAAACCCTACCTTCTAAACAGGCATTGGATCCTCTCTCCTTCTAAATTTATGGACCAATCCTCTTACCCATCCTATACACCCAACAAGGTTTCTAGCACGACCGCCATCCCTATTGATTTTATGTAAGTTTGTGCCCAACAACCTCCCCGCTTCAACTTTCCAATGCCCAATCCCTCTATTTATCCGATAAAAAAACCAAATAATCCATTTTCAAGTCAATTCAAGCTTTACACCTTTTTAAAAAATAAAATTTCAAGCTATGGAAACCATGATTCAATCCCTCACAACTGAAATCCAACATCTCAAGGATGCTTCTCATGCCCATGTTAGTTCTTCTTCTACACCTCATCTTAATCCCATGTTTACTACATGTGCTCATACAAGCGAGGTCAAGGTCTTACCACAACAAGCCCCTCTCAAAATTTATCGAAATGTTAGGCAACATGATATTCCCTCCGAGCTCCTTAATCACCAGCTTAATTATCTTATCACCTACTCATTACTACCCTCCTCACCGGATTACAAACTACAAAGGTCACCCCTTTTGCAATTATCATAGAATTAATAGAAATCATGACAATGATTTCTTTGCTTTAGAAGGTAGAATCATTCGAATTGAGCATTAAGGATTTATTTTGTTTGCTACATAACATTCTCCTACATGTTCATCTCCAATTTCTAAGCTCCAATGGGTTCCCAAAGCTGATCCATCTATGTATAATGAGCATCATGCCATACTAATGCTCCTTCTCTGGTAATTCAAAAGCCATCTACCTAACCCAATATCATAGCACCTTTAGAAATACCTACCCCATTTCCTCCTCCTATTGTGTCATCTGTAGTGTTACCAATCACAAATATGCAACCACCATTAAAGGAAGAGAAACCAATTCCCCGCCACAAGCTAAGATCACTCACCAACCTCCTAAATTTAAAATTATAATTCCTTTTAATCCAGATAATGACTATGTCGATGACTGTGACTCGGATAAAGCTTATGATGTCGATGAACCATTTGATATGTCAGATGAGCATTTGTGCACATTATATTTCAATCCTAGCAATGTTGTTGACTCTGACTCTAATGTTGGTCATACCCTTGATTCTACCTATTATTGTGATGACCATAAAATTTCCCATGACACATTTCCACATTTATCACTATGGTGTGGTCTATCTACCATCATCGCATATATTTCCATCACTCGCACACTTGGGGGACATCAAACTTTTGCCCCAATAGACACACATTCTAATCGGCGCTTCCTATTCATACTACTCACATACACACCTATACCTTACTTTTGCTTTGCACTTCAAGTTAATCATTCTAGCAACACTTTCTCTTATCTACACTATGAGCACACATTGTTACATCTATCTATGCTTATGGATTCCCTTTCCACTCCTATGTTACTCCATACATGCTTTTCTACTCATGCTTACTTATGGATCCTTCTATTGATGATACACATACTACTTTATATATATGGTATACATCCTTTTCGTTCACTATACATACTCTGGTTATTCTTGCTCACAATGATCACATTTATTTGCTAGCATCTCTTGATATACACACTTGGGGCATTAGAATTCCCCCTTTGCACTTGCTTCTTATACCATTACTTCTACCTATTTATATAACACAATGTTACTACTACATACTCTGCCTTACTACCCGATGATGCACTCGTGTTCTCAAGGTTCATACATGATTGTCAAGAGCATTAAATGAACATTATTCACACACTTGGGGGCATTACACTTTCTCCCCCTCCTTCACTATTAGCTATCTCTATCATCTACTCATAGCTTATCTACTACACTTCATGCTTTGTGCTTCACAATAAATCTTTCATAAAGATCTACACTCAATCACATGTAATACCTTTACCACCCGATGATGCACTTTTCTTCAACGGTTCATACTTGATCATTAAGGAGCATTCATAAATGAACCTCATCTCACACACATCTGCTAAGGGGCAACGCAGCCCTCTAATCCACACTCTTTACATATCGCAACATACCATCAACATGCACACAACATCTACACATCTTGGTTGTATTTACTCTTGTTAGCTTATACTACTTACATGTTGCACTTTGTTTCCTATGCTAGCTAGATTCTTAGTATGTCATTATCTTTTACTATATACACATGCATGTTCACATGGTATCTTGAGGTGAATGTAGGAATTTTAAAAATTCTTACATGATGCATGATGCTCGACACTTTTCTTTACCAAATTCCACTAAGGCTCCCGAGGGCATTTACCTTTACTACTCGCATACTCCACACTCACAAGTCTTATTGTTCGATCTATCCTACTTCTTGTTACTATCATTATTCATTTTCGTTGATCAAGATAAGATAACCTACACAAGACATGTGTTAGCCACATTAGACCGAAAAATATAATATTATGTGGTAAAAAATTGAGTATAACGTGGAAGTGAAAGTAATTGTATTTCAATAAAAGTGCTTATATATTGTATAATATGCACCCAGATTAACAAGGCCTCGAGGACGAACTTCGGCCAACACATTTCATCGTGTATAATCATGTGTGTCTTACATCAAGCTCAAGATATCATTGGACTGTATGCGTGTTTATGACAAACATGTTACTTATCAAACTATAAGATAAACAACACACGTAAATTGAAAAACTAGCAAATCTAGTCATGTGTAGGTCCTGATTTTGTATTTTTGAAAATATTTGAATGTTTTTGTGCTTATTTGATTATTTTAATATTTTTAATTCTAGAATCTTTGTGTAAATATCAAGGGAAAAGCAAGAGCTAATCTATGAAAATTTCAATAGGGGAATGGGTGGACTAGGCCAAAAAGGAGGCTCGAACCTTGAATATTCCACATATGTAGTGGGATTAGGGCGAATATCACGGTATGGGAAAACTTGTCAAATAAAAAGGTCGAGACCTCGAAATTACCTATATGTAGTGGGATTGGTATAAACCTTATGAATTTGGGGTCAGTATAACATGCTTCGAGCCATAAGATGCTCGACATGAGACCTAGGAAGAAGTATTCGAGGGATGGACCCACTAGAGGTAGTGTGCATATGTGTGACGTGCTTAGGTTTGAAACCCTCACTTTTTAGTAAAAGAATTAGATGATTAACTAAAAATGGACTAACCATGTAGCATATGGGTAATTAATCTAAGTTATTTACAATTGTAATAAAGTAAATAAATGTAGTAATTAAGAATGTAAATGATTTAAACAACTATGTAAAAGGAAATGCTAACCCTAATATGCAAAAGAGAGTGAGGAAAGAACTTAGTTGATAACAGATGCTTGTTGGAAAGTGTCGCAGAGGTGACTGCAAAATCAAGTAGGAATGACTGTGGCAAAAGTTTTGAAAAGGATGGATGTGGAAGATTTAGCTAGATTGGAGCACCGCACCGTCTATAGTCTAGAGCCCTGGTATGTGAAAAAGCTCAAAATGACTTTTACAGGGTCGAAGGTGGTCTAAAACCCTCGTTATGTGTCACATCAACTTTGTTGCTCTGCGTTGAATGTTGCTTATATCAAAGATGAATAAAATACCTACAAGACCCCAAAACAAGCATCAAACCCTAAAAAAATACATGTGAAGGGGTTGGGTGACCTCACTGCCATAATGGTGGACTAACTAACGAGTGTCGCACTCACATCTCATACCCGATGTAGTTCTATGTGTAAGTGTGTGTGAACATGCCCTAGGTTGCTCTTGTGCTAGTCACACTTTGTGAAGTAGCGAGCAATAACTATGTGTAGAAAATGTAATAGAATGTGTGCATGAAATAGAATAAAATCCCTCCCCCATGAAATTTGATGAAGATGTCCCAACTTTGTGCCTTGATGATGGAGCTATGTGGATGCAAGTGATCTCCAATACAATAGATGAATGCAAATCTAGATGGAGTAATAAGAGTAAGTGATGTTAGGTATTTTCTCATAACTTTATATTTATTGGGTTCTCTTGATCTAATTTCATAATTAACCCCAAAAAGGCCAACCATAAGAAATATAAAGATGCCAAATGGCTAAAGAGCACAAAAAGTGGCGGAAAGTGCAAAATGGTCCTGGCACCCACGGTGTCGCAATATTGGCCCGAGCACCCCAATCGAGGCTAAAATGACAGAAATGACCAAAACAGACTCGGGAATGCGGCTAAAAAGGATCGGTAATGATGAAATAAAATAAAATCAGATGGCCAAAAGATGGGTGATAATTAGTACTTTCTTCACTCAAGAACCTTCTAAATAGTAGTATGAAATCGGGATAAATAAATGTCTAAAGTGCATGATTTTGTGACTACATTTTTTCCCCACTTTATGTTGGTGAGCAAAAATCTTGGTAACATAAAGTAGATAGAGATGCATACCTGATTTTCATGAAGAGTGTAGTAGAAACATGCCAAAGGACTAGACAAAAGTGTGGAATGACAAAAATATGGAGGAACGTGGAAACTAAAGATGAAAAATGTACAAAGAAAAAGTGATGAGAGTGAACCTAGGGTGGAATGCGTGTGTAGTTGTTGCAATGTGTAATGTACCTACATGGTTAGTAAAGTGTGTGTTGTCACGAAGTGTTGTTGTTGACGTTGTTTTTGTTGTTGCCCCCAATTTGACTATTTGTTTCTCATACGACCGGACCTGCAAGGAGAAAATGATCAAGTAGTAAAATATGTATGTATGTATGTGTAAAAACGTAATGTAAAAGACACATGTATATGTAAAATACGCAAATGTAAATGGAATATGTGCACTTGATCCATGTCGAGAGAAAGAGAGTGTAGAAGGATATCTTATACTATGAGTTTTTTGGGCGATCTCACGCCACCCCGGCTAAAGAAGTGTAGGAGGAAATGCTTTGTGTCCTCCAAGCTCTAACTGCTTCCTTGAATGTGTGTGAAGAGATCCCCGCATTTTCCTAGTTTTTGGGTGATCCGATGCCACTAGTCAAAGTAGTATGAGAGGCACAACCACTATAATCTCTAACCCCGTAATTGCTTCCCATATGCTAAGGACACCATGTCCTGTAAAAGTCATTGTGTATGGGGTTCGTAGACTGGTCTGAACCCAATTGTTGTATATAATTGAACCAAACTGGTGTAGAATCTCTATGTTAGTATGTAAAACCCCAAATGATGCCCCCCTCTTTGGGGGCACATGCGACGTCGTTGATAATAGTATGTGGCCACAAAAGAGGACCAACCGCATGTACTCTATAAATTTACCCTGTATGGGGGAAGTGAATGCGCTTGGTAGTAACCAAGGCACGCAAAATCAAGGATGGCTATCCAAAACAAGTGTTAGTACATAAATGCATGCATGTAGAAAACAAGTGTTAGTATAAAATGCATGCATGTAGAAAACAAGTGTAAAGTATGCAAACAATGTGTAAACTACCAAGCAAAGTAATGTAAACACCGAAAAGAAGACATAAGTCGCACAAAGCGGGTCGAAAACATGGGACACTCACGATGGCGTAAGACATGCAAGGCCATCATGATCGCAAACATCAAACAAGTGTGCACACAAAACATAGGGCAAGGCCCACATACAAAAAGCAAACAATGACAGACAATTACAAACAAGCAAAAGAAGTAGTCATAGAAACAAGTAATCTTGAAAAACAAGTGTTGCACACGGAACACCTGTTAACATGTTAGAGAAATAACCAATATGTCAAAGCATGAATAACCAAGTAATGTAAAGTGTTAAGTACAAAATGAAACAATAGCACCTGAAAGAGATAAATGTGGATGCCCCCAATGACCAATGTAGGAAGGGTAGAAGGCGAACATCCATGTTGTGTTTAAAGGACTTGTATCTAGGGTCATAACTAGACAAAGACGTGAACACACATGTGTGGATGGTATAGATAATGACATATAAGAAATCAATCTAACATGTGTAGTAAAGTGACCATGTAAAACATTAGTAAACAAGAGTAAATGCCCCAAGACCATGTAATAGGTCGTATATGGATGGAATGGAATGCAAGATGGAATGATAGGAGTCGTGTGCCCCCCAATTGAATGGAAGTGTATGCAATGAGGTTCATTATGTTTCCCCCTCAATAGTCAAGAATTAACCGTAAACGAGAGCATGTCATCGAAATGGTTGAGTATAGCGTGTTGTGTCTAACGTGCTATGATGAATGTGTGAATGTAGTGGTGAGATGCGACCTAATGATGTGTGCGTGAACCCTATAGTTGAAGCATATATCACATCTAGACAAACATATAAGTGATGATTTATCCTAAGCGTATATCATTATAAGATGAAATGAGGAAGTGGTGATGTAACCTAAGGTGTATACCACTACAAGACGATAGAATAGGTGATGATTTAGCCTAAAGCATATGTCACTGCAAGATGAAAGGAGGAAGTGGTGATGCAACCTAAGGTGTATACCACTGTAAAATGATAGAATATGTGATGATTTAGCCTAAAGTTTATATCACTAACCTAGGATTGTTTCTGCACAATGAATGTAAGGTCCATTTGATTTATAAACCCTCGGCAATCAAGTATGGACCGAGGAACTAAAGTGTGTCATAAGGTGGTGAGTATAGCACATAGAAGACAATGCAATGATGAAAATAAATGACCATGTGATGAGTAAAATATGTAAATACGTGGTTTGTAAAATGCAATACAAGGTGTGTATAATATGTGTAAAATGTTATGTATAATGTGTGTAACATAATACATGTAGATGAGTAATGTAGTATGTAGGGATGAATATAATGCTAGACTCATATGCAAATGAATACTAGTATAGTATGAAGACACACAATGTATGATGTATGGTATATGAATATATATATATATATATATATATATATATATATATATATATCTATATCTATGTGTGTGATGTGAGGTAATATGTGTAAATATCATAACAAAAGTGTATGATGTATGAATGTCGAAATGACACAACGTTGTAGACAAACATGGAGAATGGATGGTGTATGGTGTATGGCGCACGGTGTGTGATGAAACTCAATGTGTGGGGTTTAGTGTAGTAGTAATCCCTCAATAGTCAAGTGTGAACCGAAGCACAAGAGTGTGTCATCGGGTAATGACGATGCTAAAACATGTAATGAAAAAGTGCCTAGTTGAAAATGCAAAGATGATATATGTATAAATGCTATGATGAGTGGGGGTGGTGTATTAGGTGTTATGCCCCCACATGTGCGCTACAAAAGGAAAATAGGGGTTGCTATCAAGGAGATCATCGTTGTCAGGATCAAAACCTACTGGAGCAAAGATCAGAAACTTGGTATGTTATAGAATGAGGAGGGTCATATAAGGACCCATTACAATGGAGTGTGTATACATTCATTGCATATTATTCATCAATAAATGCAATCGGTGGACAACCATGAGCATGCCAATGAGAGATATTTGGAACGTAAGGGAGAAGAATCATTAGGAATAGAGATAGTGTTGAAAGGCATAAGAAACGTGAGTGAAGAGTGGAGAGCGTCTATTGTACCACCAATATAGTCAAGCCAAGATTGTCCAAGTGTGAGTGGAGAATCATGAGAGGTATGCGCAACAAAGACTGTTAAATGAAAAACCCGCAAGCCATAAGCTGTTGTGATGTGAAAATAGCCATGATAAAGATGTGGTGAATGAAGAGGGGGTAAGATATCATTAAGTGTCATACCAAACCTAGAAAAATTGTCACGTGTACAAATAGTATCTAAGCAAGTGGAATCAATGGGGATGTGTTGCCAAAAGGACTTGTTGATAAATAATGTGCATGTAAAAGGAGGCCATGGAGTTGCCACTGGTGGAGGAGAATATGTAATGGTGTCGACACTATGGGCAAATCCCTTATACAATACCATAACATTAATGGAGGGAGGAGTATTGAATTGATGTTCGCCTAGGCCATCAGCGTAAAGGTTTCTTCAAAATAAGAATCGTCGATGCCTAGAGGAGTGAAATCAAGTTGTCTCAATGATTCATCAGTAAGTTTGATAACATCCACCTCATCATCAGAATCTTGGGAATCATCAATGTGAGCATCATCATGTTGTGTGGCACTATTGAGTATGTTAGTAGGTGACACCGTAGTTAAGAGTAGAAGGTGTGGTAACTGGTGGAGATGGAACACTAATAAGGACAAATACTATAGGTGAAATAATAACTGAAGTGTGAGTAGATATAACAAGAGTACTAGTAATGAATGTAGTAGTGGATTATGAAATGTTAGATTGACCAATGTCATATGTGTCAAGACTAGTATATGGAATACGTTGTGAAGGCGATATGGGCATAACAGTAACATGATCTATGTTATAGTACTTGAATGGCTCTGGATTGCTGGGTTAAAGTATGTTCATAGCCATCATGTAAAACTTTGCCACATTGGTGGATAGTAGATGTAATTGTTTGCATTTCGTTGATCTAAGGCCTTCTTATCAAGATATTGAATTGAAAGGAGGTACCGATGACATAGTACTCAGTGAGAACAATCTTAGGCCCAACCTAAATATGTAATGAGATAGTCCCTAAGCATGTGTGAGTGGTAGAATCGTAACCGTGAATGAGAGTGGAATTCTGAGAAATGAGATTATCGCTTATACCCAATTTATCATAAGAGAGAATGAGCACAAAGATTAACAGTGGATCCATTATCAATGAGAAATCACTTGATGCAAGTAGTACTAAAAACGACAAGAGAATGAGAAAAGGAGAACATGGATTGCTTTTAGAAAAAGGTGACATATCCTCATCAGTGAAAGAGATAACACATGGTAAATTACGAAGAGATTGTATGAGATGTGCAAAGGCCTTCATGGAGTTATCACGTTCAATATGAATAACATGAAGGGAAGCTTCTAATGTGTTACAAAAATCTGGTGCATTACACATAAGTCATAGAGAGAGATCTTAGTGGGTGTATTTTTAAGTTGTTCAATAATGTCATAGCCCTTAGAGGTGGTGGGAGGAGCTACCGATGTAATGGGTGGTGGAATAGATGTGAGTGCACCGCTAGTGGATTAGGATGAGTGAAAATGACGTTAATGGTTGGATCATTCATATGAATGATAAAGCAAGGAGGATGTTGGGTATGCACACACATGAAATCAACAGCAGTAGTAACTATGTCTGAGACCTTAGTGGACACGTAGGTAGGATAAGAAGATTAAACCATAACTTGCTAAGGAGATGACATGAGCAAGAAGGAAGTGTTAAAACACGGGGTTCAACAAAATGATTAACTAAAAATGGACTAACTATGTAGTATATAGATAGTTAATCTAAGTTATGAACAACTGTAATAAAGTAAATAAATGCAGTAAATAATAATGTAAATGAGTTAAACAACTATGCAAAAGGAAATTATAACCCTAATATGCAAAAGAGAGTGAGGAGAGAACTCAACTGATAATAGATGCATGTCGAGAGTGTCGCAGAGGTGATTGGAAAAATCAAGTAGGAATGATCAAGCGAAGTCCCGAAAAGGATGGATCTGGAAGATTTAGCTAGATCAAGCGCCCGAGGAGGACCGGGTCACCTATGGGAGCTCGGTTTACAATCTGGGAGGCCTACTATGTGTAAAATCTTTGGCCCGACTTTTACAGGGTCGGAAGGTGGTCTCGAAACCCTTGTTGTGTGTCACATCAACTTCGTTGTTCTCACGTTGAATGTCATCAATACCGTAAGATGAATAAAAGACTCGAAAGACCCCAAAATAAGCATCAAACCCTAAAAAAATAATGCATATGAAGGGGTCGAATGACCTCAACTACTACAATGGTGGTCTTACTAACTCGAGTGTCAGACCGCATCTCGGACTCCAATGTAGTTATATGTGAATGTGTGTGAACATGCCCTAGGTTTCTCTTGTGTCAGTCACACTTTGTGAAGTAGCGAGCAATAACTATGTGTAGAGAATGTAGTAGAATGTGTGCATGAGATAGAATATAATACTTCCCCTATGAAGTGTGATGCATATGTCCTAGCCTTGTGTCTTGATGATGGAGCTATGTGGATGCAAGTGATCTCCAATGTAATAGATGAATGCAACTTTAGATCAAGTGATAGAAGTAAGTGATGCTAGGTCCCTCGTTATTTTCTCATGACTTTATATTTATAGGGTTCTCTTGATCTAAATTTAAAATTAACCCCAAAAAGGCTGACCACAAGAGAGATAAAGATGTCAAATGGCTAGAAAGAGCCCAAAAAGTGGCAGGAAAGTGTGAAATGAACTGGGGCGCCCCTGGTGGGATTAGGGCACCCATGGGTGCCCCAAGTCGAGGCTAAAATGATAGGAAATGATTGAAACATACTAGGCATGTGGTTGAAAAGGGTTGGTAATGATGAAATGAAATGAAATCGATGACCAAAAGACGGGGTAAATAAGTACTTTCTTCACTCAAGAACCTTCTAAATAGTAGTATGAAACCGAGATAAATAAATGTCTAAAGTGCGTGATTTTGTGACTATATTAGACAATATGGTCTCTATGGGATACCCTTGACTATAACAATTTTTTTATTATAATTGAACTTGAATAATTGATGTAAAATATATGGGATGATTTTAAGAGTACGAACCCATGGGAAACCTAGACACATGTCGCATGATCTAAGGAAGAGGAGATTGAAAAATAAATAGTTATAGTAGCATACCCCACCGTAAGAGACATAATAATATGCCTAAGAGAGGTCTTGATATCAAGTGTCACATGTTGTTTACTATAGATAAGAGAAATAAACAATTTGAATGTGCACATGTTACATGCTTTGCATCATTGTCAATCAAGAAACTATGAATAGGGTCAGGGCTAGTAAAAGATTGAACATAAAGTGTATTAAAATAAGATCATGAAAGATATCAAAAACATCAAATGTAATAATAGGCCTAGGAAGCGGCATACGAGTAATAACACCAATCATAGAATCTAGTGGGTGATTATAGGAATGAGGAAGGGGTTGGGATCAATAACTATCAGGCATTTCCATATTAGATTTAGAAGTATTGTAATTATCGAGTGGGTCATTGAAAATATTAAGTTTAGCATTTTCATTGGTAGGCTTAGATTTCTCAAGAGGCGAGTCAAATTCAATATCATTTGTATCAATAAGGTCTTGAATAACACGATGAAGCTTATTACATTGACTAGTTAATGCCCAACATATCTATTATAATCACAATAAGCATTATAATAAAAATATTTACCATAATGTTTCATCATATTGACCTCTAAATCTTAATTAGATTTGCCTTTGAAATTATGTTTGCCTTGAAATTTAGCATTAAGTGTATTAAGATTAGTGGGAGCATACTTGAGCTTGTTTATCGTACGTAGCTTAGCCTAACCTTCTTTCAATTCGTGACATAATTGAACAAATTATTGAAACTTAGATTCATGTTCATGTTGGGTTCACCAAATGATTAGACTCTAAATTAAAAAATAAGTGTTTGGTATTATACGTGGTTCTTATTTATTTAAAGGCTTAACATATATCGTGTTATATGTTCTAATTAATTAATAAACATTAATCAATAAACTAGAAAATAGATCCCAAAGCAATTTGCAATATATAATGACAGATATGATTTCTCAAAACATGAGAGGATAAGGGCCCTAGCCGATTACAAAAGCAAATATGTATTAGAGGAGTACAAAGTGACTATGTAGACTAGAAATGACCTTGAGTGTTTATTTTTTTGAATTTGTGGTTATAAACTAAGCTAGTATGGAACCATATGACCTATCTTAGAGTGTGGTATGTTTTAGTCATTAGTTGTATAGTTTTAGACGTGGATGTGTTGGAGCTCTATAACTTTATGTGCATATGCAAAAATTTATAATTACCTTTACACTAAAACCCTAGGTGTCATACACATGAAACCCTTTGTGAGATGCAAAACACCCTAAAAACTAAACCACAAGTAGGAGACACTAAAAGGTTAACATTTTTGTTGAACCACCCTTACATCACCTATATAAACAATAATCCAAAGAGGCCTCAAACCACACGTAGTTCTCCACCTAACATATAATATCTATAAGAATCTAACTACTTTAGCAATTTTATCTTTTGGCAGTGACTTACAACACTTAAGCTTAGCCTCGACTTCTATTCAAGGTCTATAAAATGAGAAACATGGTTCTTAGATATTATATGACTAGATTTAGACCTATGTATGGGTTGATCCTAGGTTTATTCTACTAGTTTGAAGTAATTTAAGAGTGCATGGAGTGCTTTAGGAATGTATTTTGCAATGAGTACTCGTGAAAGCTCTAAGTTCTTTGAATGAGTGGGATAGACTTGCCTTTACAAGTGTTTATTAGTTTAGCTTTACATTACGGTTAACCTATAGGATATGAAATGACCCATGAAAAGATATCAAATTGGAAAAGTGACATTTGGGCGACAAAAAAGATAGGACTATATGGACCTAGAATAAAACGTGGTATGGTTTACTCCAAGCCAAATAGTCCTGACAAGTAGTAGTTTAAGGGACACTGCAAGATTTAAGGAAAGTTTCACCAAGTGGAGATAAGGATAATTCACTTGGGATTGGAATGTTTACACAAGTCATACTTCAGTGCAAATCCAAGGTTATCATTGCAAGTGATAAATTTTCAAATTTAGGTGTCTATTATTTTACACCCTAATTAGATTTAACATTAAACCTAATTAATTTTACCGAATCACGTACACTAAAGGATGTAAAGGTTGGTAACATATATTTATTTTGATGAGTTAACTTCCAACATTAATTAACACAATCAAAATAATGCTTTTATAATTGTAACTGATATACTAAATAAGATATGAACTGGAAAACAAAAAGGAATGAGTGCACTTAGCTACTTACATATGATTCTAGAAAGTTCTTAAAGGATGCATTGCTCAAACAAGGAGGTATAGACCTCGAGGATACATTGTTCTGAGATCAGAATTAGAAACTTATCTAGGGCAGGACCGCATAACCATGACAAGGTAATATCGTATGGTCTTGACTTTTGTCACGGTCATAGACCTACTTAGTTTTGGGTTATGTAACTCTTGTGCATTTTTAGTTGCATGAAACTATCTATCATTGTCAAACCCTAATTTATGATCATAATCTCAAACCATATCTATTGATGAGAAGTCTTGTAAAACAAACACTAGTTGGGTCAGTGGATGCCCTCTTGCACTTTTGACGTTGGCACTATTTTCAAGAGGCCCCAAACCGCAATTCATTCTTCACCTAACATGTGATATCTGAGTGAATGCAACTAGATTGGACAACCATCTTTAATCATGCTCGAACTAAGTTCGTTATTGCTTAAGATACTTGGGAAAGGTATCTTTTAGTGCTTGTAGATGAGGGAGATTGATGTCTTGACCTAGTAAAAGCTTCAAACCTATAGAGATTTATGCACTAATGACTTTATATGTGCTATTGCAATATTTAGGGAGCCTTGGGTGCCTTTTGCATCATTGTTGAAGTGAGTGTATAAATGTAGTTCTAAAGGATTTATAGGTTAGCAAATGAAGTAGTGTTTATTTGCTTTTATAGGGTTTTGTAGATGTTTTAGATAAAAAATAATTCCAAAGAGATTAAAATACCCAACAAAAGATATAAATTTGAAAGAAAATTTCGAGGACATATCGGTTGAAAACCATACAAGTCAACCAGACCGGATATACTATCCCGACCAAACTATACGACCTTGACTAGGCAGGGAAAACATGTAATCTGAATTTTAGAAGTTGTTACATGATGTTTTTCTATTAATTTTATGCATCAGTATTCTTAGAATTTTATGACATGTCATTCCGCAAGGATAAACAATTTAAACAAGAGACCTCTGAATGTGCTAAGCATGAATGGGAAAGTTGTAATTATCTTAGCAATAATGCATTATAAAAATAAACACAGCTTAAAGAGTGAATTGCTAAATTTGAGTGTTTACATTTCCCCCTTTAAGTATGAAATGAAATTAAATGCTTAAGGGGAAAGATACCCAAGTGTCTTTGACACACTTTATCTTTGCTTAGATATTTGTTTTATAGAATCTTGTTGTGTTTCGATTAGCATGCTCCATAAAGAAACTTACAACATAGAGTTTGGTCAATTTCTATGATAAAGAATTGAACTTTAACTCAAACATAAAGTATAATACAAAATATTTGCACTTTCATAAGAGATAAATTAATAAGATGTAAACAAGGAAAAAAACACGTTCTTGTTTGTGAAGGGTGAAACTTACGTGTTTTTCTTGTGATTCAATATTTGCTTCACTAAATTTGTTGAACTTTTTCAAAGGATTGGGGATGATCGCACCCTATTATGCTAAGGATAAATTATATTGTTAGGTTCATTACACCCAACACGAAATTCTTATGAGAGAAAAATAAGAATGAAGTTCTAAAACACCTTGAAAAGGAAGAATATTGGGTATCAAAATTATTTAGCAATTCTTATATCTTCTCCTTTGAATGTAAGAGGTAAAGAAAGTTTGTCTATGAAGATATTATCCATTTTGATACCTTCTATAACCCCGCAGATCACACCATCAGTAGATGGACCTAGGATTGATTTGGAAACAAGGACACGCAATAGAAAATATAATAGGTTCCCCCATTCCCTTTCCATGTGTCACACAATTGATTAAAAACTATAATGTAATGAAATGTTGATGTAGGAAAGGGACTCATGCCTCAAGATTCCCGAAACCGTAATAAAAACAAAGGTGAAGGAGTGAAGTACTTAATGCTCTATGTATTGATTTGAATTGAGTGAGGTTAGTCCGAGACAAAGCCAAAACCTGAAATTGTAGCTGAAAATCTGAAACTACTGAGAAATTTGATGTAACTACCCCGGAAAAAATATTTGGTAGGGTCAAGACCATACTGTATGGTCTCACCAATTTGTATGGTTACGAACATGTGCATCTTTTCTAAATTTCCAATTTTTACTAGATTTTTGAGTACTTGTACCATGTTTGTACTTATATTATACCTATAATTCTACTAGTGTTTGTTGTAAGTTTAGAATATACCCAGATAAATGCCCCTCTTCCGATGCATGTGTGAAAACCACGCTGAGAACTCGCTCAAAATAAAATGTGTGCCTGTGCAATGGATGTCTAAAAAAATGTAGGAGGTTGTAGGATGTTGAAGAGGTGGTCACCTTAAAGAGCATGTACCTACAAAATGGTGTTTGCACATGGTGGTAACCATGGTGCGTAAGAAAATTAATGATAAGAATGGTCATATATATGATAAAATAAGTAGTATGAATGCATGTAGAGAATAAAAGTATAACAATAGTGAATTCAAATGTCACAAGCATGCAAACAAAGTCACACAAATGGCATAAAGATGTAAACATGGGACACCTACGATGTCACAAGACAATCAAATCTCGTAGGGCCATAAACAATAAAGCAAGAAATAAAAAGCAAGATAGAGTATGGTGCAAGTAATGTAAGCCCATATTGTAATTTGTATTAGTGTATTGAGGGTTGTTCGTCCTCATAGAGTGATTCAAGTGTGTAATATTAGCTTGGTAGTTAGAGAATCTATCATTATAAATGGTAGCCACACTACCGAGAAGGAGAAACATGATACTAGTGTTATGTGGAGTAAGATTACCATAGATGTGTCAAAACCAAGATCGACCGAGAACTAATGGTACCAACCTAGAATCAAGAGTAACCCAAATTGTGTAGCAATAAGATGAAGTAAAAAGTAATCAAGATCAAGATGTAACCTTTGAAAGTATTGGAAGGAGTAGAAATGAGTGTGATATTAGAGGGTGTTAATCCCAAGGCATGTAGGGCCTTAAAAGTACAAATGTTTTTGTGCATATGCAAATTTAGTGGGACATGTTTCCATAAGTGACCATGGATATAAATAGTGCAAGTGAAACTATGGAATATTAAGCAACTGGATGATAAACTACTATCACAAGGCATCTAATAAGTGATTTTATGGGATAAGAAATAATGATATGTCCTTGGGTCTTGAATTTAGTGATTATGTCACATAAGAGTCAACAATGGTCAATGTCAGACCTAAGATGTAATGTCGGTGACAAAAAGGATTGTCATCGTGTTCATAAAGCTTTTGATAGAACAAAGACACTTGGATGTCTTTGAAAGAAAGCCATTATTAACTAAAATATGCAAGAGTATTGATGGTGAAGCAAGATAAGTAAGTATCTCAATAGAATGACTAGATGGGATAACATCCAATGTATTGATCAGTATGTTACAATGAATCGGGCTAATATTATTGACATGCATGAGGGTGCCAAACGAATGATTTTGAGATGATAATGTCTAGGGCATGTGGAGGTGAAGAAAACATGGAATATAGACTCATCTTCATCAATTTGGCTAAAGTTGAGTTGATGTAAGTTATCATCGACAAGTTCAATCGGATTAGAATCGCTATTAGTAGAATAATCAGTGCATCATGTTTCTATGTAGTAGCATATAATATGTTATGGGCAACTGTTATTAGAGTAATAATGGTAGCAAATGAAGAGGACTCGATGTGGATGTATCTGGAGGTGGTTTAACGGATGGGGATGCAATAGATCCAGAGTGGTGGTTTGTTTTAACAACATATATGTATAAATTTTCTAGAAGAATTGGTTGAATGGGGGTTATAAAAGGAATTGTGGGTTAGACATATCGATATGACAATATTATAAGGGCTTGGGATCAATGGGAACAATGTGTTTAATATTATTATGGAATAATTTGACACAATGATGGAAATTAGATGGCACAACTTGCATATCACGAATTTAAGCGCATACTAAAAGCATATCAGAGTGAAGAATATTATCCATGATGTGAAATGTGATAAGTAATAGCTTAAGACCAATAAACAAGTCTAAAGTAATAGCGTCGAATAGATCATGTGATATTATCAATTCCATGTATATTAGTAGTATTGATTATGGTTGGATATATTCCCAATTGCATGAGGGTCTTAGGACATATGTTAAGGCTATAACTATTTCCAATAAAAACTCATTTGATGATAAAGTTTCATAAACTTACGGTTTTTTAAAATGGGAAGGCATGTGTCGAAGTAAGTATTTGTGGGATATCATCAACAATGAAAGAAATAGTGTAAACAAGTGCCTTAAAGGTATCCACGAGGGAGGCAAAAATATATGTGTGAGTATCAATATCCAAAGTAAAAGAGTACATAGTATCTTGTAAAATTTCCTTATAAATAAGGGATTTCTAAAGTAATTCTATGAGAGAGATATTATCAATGATGTTACTAATTTTTTTAAGAGATGATACCCTTAAGAAGATACAATAACTTTGGCCATTGAATTTGTAGGTAGAGGGGGAAAAGGTGGGTTGCCCCAGTGGTCATTTAGTACATCTTGTGGTAATTGCATTAAAGGGTAACATCCACAATTGGATATTGAGATAGGTAGGGGTGAATCAACCATATAACATACAAGACTATTTAGAGGGAGTGTACCCAATCGCAAATAGGGACATGGACCCGTGAGAGGGATAGTAGTAGTGGCTTGCATATAATGGTGTAAATCCTTAGGCTTGAGTTGAATATCATAGAATATGGTAGGGAACGACATGATGAGGAAAAGTAGAAGGATCAAGAAGACCCAAAAAATAAAGAGTAAAATCATAAACAATCCCTAGGGTAGTTATTAAGGATGGGAAAATCGAATCATGAGTTGGGTTCACCAAAATGTTTTACACCCTAATTAGATTCATCATGAAATCTAATTGATTTTTGGTGAATTAATTACACTAAAGGATGTAAGGGTTAATAATAGGTATTTATTTTGATTAATTAAATTCCAACATTAATTACCACAATGAGAATAATGTTTTAATACTTGTAATTGATATGTTAAATAAACAATTGAACTCAAAAACACAAAGGAGTGAGTGCACATAATCTGAAGTTACAGATGGTTTTGGAAATTTCTCGGAAGGATGCAATCGTTTGAACAAGGATTTATGGATGTGACAATGCTTCGTTGTGGAATTTGTAATTGGACACTAACCTAATACAAGATCAGTATACATCTAACATGGTCACAAAGTATGTTCTCGACCCTTTGTATGGCCTTCAACTTGCTTGGTTTTCGGTTATGTAACTTTCACAACTGCTAGTTGTTTAGAACTATATGTTATTGTCAAGCCCTAATTTGTGATTATGTTGTGAATCTCTCTAAATACTCTAATCATGATCTCAAACCCTATCCGGATATGAGAAGTCTCGTAAAACAAACATTATTTGGGTTGTGCGCACCCCTATGTATTTGACATCGCACTACTCCGAAGAGGCCTCAAACCACACATCATTCTCCATCTAGCATGTGATATATGAATGAATGTAACTAGATTTGACAACCATCTTTGACCATGCTTGAATTGAGTTTGCTCTTGCTAAGATACTTGGGAAAGGGATCTTTTAGTTCTTGTAGATGAGGGAGATTAATGTCTTAACCTAATACGAATCTTAAAACCTACATATATTGCTACCCTAATGACTTTAAATGTGCTATTGCAGGATTTATCAAGCTTTGGGTGCCTTTTGTAAGTGTTGGAAGTGAGTGTATCAATGTAATTCCATAGGATTTCCAAGTTAGTAATCGAGGTAGTGTTTATTTGCTTATATTTTTCTAGATGATTTATCTAAGAAAGGCCAACCTAGTGAGATTATAAGACCCAACAAAAGATATGAATTCGAAAGCAAAGTTGGAGGAAATGTCAGTCCAAGATCGTACACGTCATCCGGATCGCTTATACTATCCTGACCAAACTATATGACCTTGACCAATGAAGGAAAACATGTAATCTAAAGTTTAGAAGTTGTTACTTGATGTTTGCTTGTGGATTTTATGCATGACATTCTCAAAATATGATGACATATCATCAGTACACGAGATAAATAGTGTAAACAAGAGATGTTGGAATATTTTAAGTGGGAATGGGAAAGTTGTAATTATCTTAACATTATTACATCGTCAAAACCAATAATCTCAAAGAGTGAATTTCCAAATTTGAGTGTCTACATTTATACCTCATAGTCACTTAACACTTTCAAAAGTAATCATTGCAAGATACGTTCCTAAAGTATTCCAAGCTCTCATGAATCCCTTCAAAGCAACAACACAACCTACAATAAACCCACACATAGGTCCTGGAGGACTCCTATCCATGTTTAAGAGTCAAGATTCCAATTTAAAAGACTTCCAAAGACAAGACAAGCCAAGCTTAAGCATGCCCACCATTGTTTCTTATTACAAGTGATCAAGTTACCAAAGTAGTTGCATCCATATAAATATCACATCTTAGATGGAGAACTATGTGTGGTTTGAGGCCTATTTAGAGTAGTCTTGACATAGGCACAAAAAGGTGCTTCAACCCAATCACTAATCTTTTTGCAGGGTCTCCTACTCATGGTTAGGGTTTTAGGATGTTTTATGTCATACAAAGTGTTTTGTAAATGTGCAACACCTAAGGTTTTAGTGCAAAGGTCATCACAAAGCATCACAACCACACAAAAAGCTACAAAAGCACCAAAGTGTACACCCATTTGAAACCATATAACATAGGTCCAAACCATATTATCATCCATGAAAAATTATGTATGATGGGAAAAATATAGGTTCCCAGGTTTGGCTCTCAAATGTAGGAATTCACATCTACATGTAGGCTACATATATGCTCAAGTAGTGCTAGTGTTGTGATTCCAGAGGATAGTGACCTTAACCCTAGGGTAGTTATATGTTTCCAAGGCCTACAACTAAGATAAAGACAGGTATCCTACCGTGATTCAAAATAAGAGTAATTAGGAGGTGGATAAAGCCAAAGGGTGTAATATAATAAGACAATGTAATATATCAAATAAAACATACATCTACTTTAGTCTATAACAATGAATGACCAACATACAACATACATGTACAAGATAAAATACTAAATATAGTTATAAATACTTACCTATAATGTGTGTGACCATTGATGCATAATCATCCAAGAGAAAATAACACCGAGAGAGAATCTCTATGGGTGCGGATGGGGAAATCTCAACAAGAAGATCCGTAGTCCTAACTCATCACCGTTGTCCAAAATAACCCCCGTGTTATTTTGACAATCCATAAATTCAATTATGGACTTGGGAAAACTCCTAGTTGATTGAGGTCATGGAATTCATCTTTTAAAGTGCATTGGTTTTTGGGATCTTCGTGCACCTCCAAATGTTTCACTTCATGTTCTTCACCCCAAAAATCATCATTTGAGAAATCTTGAAAAAATGCCTAAGTGTCAAAAATTTCCCTTGTATTTCGATTTTGGCTTTTGGGGACCAAAATGCAATTCACACACAAATTGTCCCTAAAACCACAAAAACAAAATATAAAGGATTTAGTGTATTTCAAACTTTGGGTTTCGTGGGACCAAAATGCAATTAGATGAAAAATTCCCTCAAACCCCAAAACTTAAAATACAAAGGATTTAGTGTATTTTGGGTTTAAAGTTGCAATTTACATGTAAATTGCAACTTTAAACCCAAAATACACTAAATCCTTTGTATTTCAAGTTTCGGGGTTTGAATGCAAATTGTAAATTGAACCCCGATTCTCGAAATACAAAGAAAACACTACATTTCAGGTTTCGGGTTTCAAATTGTGATTTGCATGCAAATTGCAACTTGAACCTCGAAACTCGAAACCTAACAATTTGTAAAAAGGTGGTCAACTTCTGACCTATGTGTTTCAGGCTTCCCAATGTGCATTGTAAGTCTCAACTTCCGTTAGAGACAATTTTGGGAGTCATAGGTTACTTTGTAAGTCCCGACTTCGCCCTTGTATTTTAGAGGTCAACAGGTGCAAATCAAAGTCAAACTTCTGACAATCTCATTCATTTCAGGTTTCTCTTACATTGGAACATGACGACCTAAACGCATGTTATTTACTACTTGTCTTCTCTTCAAACCCAAAGGGTCCTTTGTGTTGGGTTTCCAAGGGTGTTTTCGAAGGTCATGAACTCGAAAAAGGTGCAATTTAACAACTCAACCACTTGCGTTTATTAAAGTACAACACCCGAAATTCAAATGGCCATAACTTTCTCCCTGTAGCTCGATTTTCACAAAATTATACTTTTGGAAATCCCTCATCATGTAATATACAATGGAAAATATAAATACTAAATTTGAGGAGGTTATGTCGGTGAAAAACGGAAATACAAATGCCATATAAAAATAATAGTTTCAAAGTGTTCAACCATGAAATTCGATGAGATATGATGCCCTTTCCTTCTCCAACAAATAAGATGACATGAGAGAATAAATTTGACAAAGTCTTGTGCCTATTTTCATGGCATTAAATGCATCTTGTTGGTGGTTGAAGGAATAAATCCTAGTCTCCTCTCTTTTCCCTCATCTCTTTCTCCCATTCTGATATATAATGTAAAATCTCTCATTCAAAAAGATAGGTTGTCCTAAAATGTAAAGGAAACTATGTTAAAATTGTTCCTGAGAAGTTGTGAGTTGTATACCTCCATTTGAGCTTGCAATGTGTTCTTATGCCTTCTTCTTCACATGTAATGGTCTATGCATACTTTGAAAGCAATAAAATCTTTGTTTTGTGGTGTTTCTTAACCCTGACTTATGTTTTGTTGCATTTCCTTTCCTCTCCATTCTTGTTGTTGTATTTTGTGCATGTATTTCTCCTTTGTAGGTTCATTTGGTTGTGTCTCATGGAGAATAAAAGGTAAAATTTTGTTTTGGATCTGTGTCACTCATGTTTGACCTCTCCTTTTCCATTTTCCTTTTCCCTTTTCCCTCATTAGATTGTCTTCACCCTTTCTTGGTGCTATCACCTCCCTTTAGCTTAGGATTTCCCCTTACATGCATCTCTCTCTTCCCCTGGTCCTCGGATGATTAGAATAGGATTAGATAGTCACATTTCGAAAGCAAGAAGTAATTTAACATTAGGATTAGGTAGAGGAACCAACCTTCTCTAGAGGTTGATCTAACTTTGCAAGTCCCACACTTGTGAGATCATCCCATGTTAGAAAAAGTAGGGATCTATAACAAACAAATCCCAAGGTACTACCTTTTTGTGATAATAGTTATGACACACCTAGTGGGACTATATTAAGAATTTAATTTCTTTATTCCAAAGCAAGTCTGATGTGTTCTTGGTGAAATCCAGCCTTTGGAGGCATTTTCATTCAGATTGGAGGTTAGCAAGAGAAAACAAGGTCAAAATTTTGCACAAGAGTAGATTGGAAGTTCAGAATTGCATTGCAAGTCTCGAGTTCCACCACTGTATTTCAGAGTTAGCGCTGCAAAACATCAATAAATATCCACCCTTTACATTTCGTAAGTTGAGGGTTGCAAAAAAGGTTAAAGTTCGCACAAGAATAGATCGGAAGTTCAAAATTGCATTGGATGGGTTGAGTTCCATTTTGTGTATTTCGTGTTTTGGAGGTGTAGAATAAGGTTCAACTTCCATCGTCGCTTTGGGACAACAAGAAGATAACATTTTCATTTTTCCAAGTTTGATGTGTCCTTGGTAAGATTTCAGCCTTTTGAGGATGTTTCAAATACATCTAGTGAATCCACCGGTCTAACAAACCCATTTTCTCATCTAGCATACCGTATGATTTTCTTTTCGTCATTTCATTTCATTTCCCATGAAGTTGTGCAACCATGACTTAATTTCCTCAATGGAACCATCACTTTCAACAACAATGCCACCTAAATCCATCTCCATCCTCTCAAAATTTATCTTCGAGCTATTACAATATACCTCCAAATAATTTTTATGATGAAAATTAGATGGAGTATGCATGTTTTTATGGGTATGCAGACTTTGGAGGTCATTCCACAATCAAGAAGATTTAGAAGGAAAATTTTAAAACACGGAGCAGATCTTACAAGCCATCAAAGAACAACTTCAAATCTTACGAGCTAAATAACTTGGTTTTAGGTAACCCTGTCCATGGGGAGGTCCTATACCTAGTAGTTTAGTCCATAACAAAGGCTTGAGGTAATGAGTGAGTCTTTCACTCAAATGGTTGATTTTATTGCATCATTACATGCATTATAGGATAATGAATCTAAGGTTAAGGAACCTCGTTAATGGGATGTTCCCACATACCTACCATATTAGTATATGATGCCCCCTCTAAGTCAACCTAAACCACCTCACCCCAAGGTATAAATCCCTAGGTTCCTAAAAGATTGTCCTTCCATCTCCCCTCCTTCACATGAATATATTACACCTCCTCCCTTTAAACACCATTGTGAAATCAAGTTGAATCCCAACCCACCCCTACTCTCACATCCCCAAACCCATTTTGGGAAGAAACAACTCAAAAAGTCAGTCAAGGAGGACATCCATTTGAAGAAACTAACATAGAACAACTATTAAAAATTATAAAGATTGGGGTTCAAAATTTGAAACCAATCAGATGTCATAGTTGGTTAAGCCTTCAAAACTCTGTTGGGACCGAAAAACACAAGGTGGAGGGTGATTTTGTAAAGGAACAAACAAAAAAGAAGACGACCAAAAATCTCTTTTCTCTTAATATAGTGTAGATGATGGCACCCTGTTCATAGAGGTTACTGATTTATCTCAGCTTGTAAAATCGAAGAGGAGGAGAAATCAATTGCGAAAGATGAGCATAAGGAAGCCGAGATCCAAAGAGAGTGTCCTACAAAGTTTCACAATGAAGAGGTTGATTTCTTATCGACTCAGAAGATTGCATTGGTGAGGAAGAACCCATTAAACTCACTAATATTACATTTTCACCATCTATCTTCCAACACAAAGAGCCTCTTGTTACAAAAAAACTCCTAAAACTAGTCATGGAGGAGAATACCAAAAAGAGCATGCTGCCTAGATCATTCCTCACGAGGAGAAAAGGGAGGAGCTTGATCTTTCAAACTTCATGACGGATGAGGATGTAGAGGAAGATGATGACCCCATTTCCAAATTAGTGGTCATCAAGGAAGAGACAAAGGTGTTTGAAGATGTAGAGCAAAGCATAAATCAATTTACAAACATCAAAGGAAATGAGAAGAGTGCTCCTTGTAACTCCATTCATGGGGTTACATACAAAGAAGATGGGAAAATCACAAGGATAAACCCATTGGTTTCCAAGCCCATTTTCCCAATCGATACTTGGATAGCTTGGATCCAAGATCGAGTTACAACTAGTCATGCTCATTTCAGAGCACAAGGAAGAGCTTCAATGCACCAAAGGTCGAAGAATAATGCCTCCCAAATCCAAATACAAAGCAACTAAAGAAGGTATTATTTTTCTTTGTTGCTGATAGTTTGTGGAAAAAGTGGAAAATGTGTTTCAAATGAGCTTTCCACTCTTATTAAAGACCATGTTCAATGCCAAATTAGTTACATGGTCTCAATTTGTGAGGAAAGGAAGCTACTTCTCCCCGCCCGTGTCGACATTGTTTAAGCTTCCTTTGCCTCTAGTTAGGAGTAGGATAAGTAGGTTGATTTTTAGTAGAAAACATGCATTATGTACACTCTACATGTTTCCACTTAGAACATGTATGATTTTCTATGTTTGTGCATAGTTTTTGTGGGCCTTTGTTGTTGTTGCATGACCAATTTATGGAAAAATTAGATAAGTTGGGAAATTTCCAAGTTTTATTCAAAGCCCACAAGATAAAATTCATCCAGCTTCAGATTTTGGAGAAGGATCCATGCTATAATTAGATCTTGGGGTAATTTCACAAATCATATTCAAAATACCCAATAAATAAGTTTTGAAAGTAGTTCAAGCATTTTAGAGGAAGGGTTCCGTAAGGGCTTTATAAACAAGAAGGATAGGGGCACTGTTGTATGTCTTTTATGGTTTTCGAGCAATTGAGTGGAGAGACATGGTGGAAAATAAATTCAAGACATGTTTCCACTCTCATAAAACTTAATTCAAAATAATTTCTAGAATGAGAATGATTAATTCTATCATGACGAGATCAACGTCAAGTCCAGGCATCACTTGTGGATTCAGGGGTGAGAGATTCAAGTTTCAAATCAGTTTTTGTTAGTGGAGGATATTCATTTTCCTTGTATTTTTATTTACTTGGAGCTTTCCTACACTTATGGCATATGCTTGCTTAGGTGCAAGTAGGGTATGTTGAGTTAGCTTACCAGCTTGTCTCGAGTTAGCTTACCAACAGTGTGGAGTCAACTCTACTTCTAGTATCAATTAGTGAGAGTTACTCCCACTCGATTTAGGAGGAGGTTACACATTCACCTCTTATATGTACATGACTTACATCAATATATTCTAAAGAGCATTGTATTGAGTTAGAGCTATTTTTGTGTTATTGTAATGATGTCTCTTGTATTTTCGTAATTTGTAGTCTTGTATGCTTGCATTGTTTTGTTTTGTAGTAGTTGTAGATTCCCGTAATAATTTTTGAGCATGACATGTTCACACTTCTTCATTCCTCAATAGTGCCAACTTTGTCCTCTATTTTTTGTGCCCGCTTGGCTAACCGATGGTTTTTAAAACAATATTGGACATATTTTTTCGTGCAAGTTCTGCTTATTGGAGGGTAATCTTTGGAGCAAGTTCTACTTGTTGGAGATTCTTTATCAGTGCTTCATCAAATTTTGGATTCTTATCAGGTTGTCTTATTTCTTCCCATTTCATCTTTTTATGTACTTGGGTACCTAACATGGCCTTGTTTTGGGACCCAATTATTCTATCCACATTAACAGCTTCATCATCTTCGAGTAGGGATTCTAGTTCTACCTTATCTTATTTGTCTCTCTTTTGGGGGAGTTTTTTCCCACTGGGTTTTCTCCTTATAATCTATCTTTATGAGAGATTTCCATTATATGTGTGTACCTCATCAAGCTATTATCGGGACCTACTATCATGTTTCACTACCCACCTAAGTTGTGCTTATGGGGGTGTTAGTATATGTAGACACAAAATCATGCACTTTGAGTCATTATTTAGTCTCCGTCTCATACTACTATTCATACATTTTTTAGGTGAAAAGAGTAATAATTAACACGTCTTTAGCCATTTTTACATTGCTTGTTGTCGTATTTTAGATCTTACACCTACACTTTCCCAATTTGTATTGTCATTCTATGTTTTTCATATTTTTGATCGGGGCACCCAAAGAGGACTGGGCACCCTGTGCTCCTTGGTCCCCTCTTGGGTGCCCTGATCCTCTTTACACTTTACTCTCACCTTTTGGGCACTTTCTAGTCATTTGAGCTTTCTATCTTTTTGGTGGTCGGCCTTTTCTAGGGGTTAATTATGAAATTAGAATAAGAGAACCATATAAATATAAATTTATGTGACCATAATGAGGGACTAAGCACTTTGCATCCTACATAAATCATACACATTATACTTATACTACACCATAAACACTACCTATTACGCATTTTCACACATCAATACACGTCATCTTACATTTTACATCTTGCATTTTACATCTACTAGGATACACATCTTATATCATCTACACATCTCACATTACATACCATACACTTTACTATGCATAGTACACATTTTACATATTCTCCCCTTCGTGTTGCACTCATTACTTGATGACACACTCTAGTCTTGCGGTCCATACTAGACTATTAAGGGTATACATCATAAATAAACCACATCATACTCACACGCTCATCATTCCATCTTCTTTTTCTCATGTGACATTCTTAGGATTAATGATATACGCTTTAGGCTATAGATTCACTTCTTCTAGCATCATCTCGTGATCGGCTACATCATCACATTCACTTACATTGTTTAGTGGTATATGCTTTAGGATAAATCACCACTCCTTTTTACTCATCTTGTCATGATATATGCTTGCACTACAAAGTCACGCACAATTCATCTCTATGTCGCATATCATCGCCACATACTCTTTACATTCATCGCTTACACACAACACATAGTTCGACCATTTCCCGATGACACACTCTCATTTTTGGTTCATTATTGACTGCTAGGGGGCATACTAAATGAACCTCACTACATAAAACTCCATTCACTCGGGGGGCACGTAACTCCTATCATCCACACTGCATTCCATTCCATCCATCCACAACATACTACATTTTATGGTTGTATTTACTCTTGCTTGCACTTGCTCTTACATGTTCACTTTACTACACATGTTAGATAGATCTCTTGTATGTCATTATCTTTACCATACACACATGTGTGTTCATGTCCTTTTCTAGTTGTGATCACAAATACAAAGCTTCTACACATAACATTGATGCTTGTTACACTACCTACAGGGGGCATCCACATACACTACATGTGCTATTGTTTCATTTTTGTTCATAGCACACTACTTTGGTTTATACATGTTTTGACATATATTTTATCTTTCTAACATTCTAACAGGTGCTTCATGTGTAACATTTGTTATGCAGGGATATGTGCTTCCATTCTTGTTTGTTACATTGTTTGCTATTACTTGTTATTGTTTGCAATATTTTCTCTTTATGTTGTGTGCACACTTGTTTGTTTGTGGCTATTGTGGACTTGAGTGTCTTGCGACATCATGAGTGGTGTCCCATGTTTGCAACCCACTTTGTGCAGCCTACATTGTCTTCTTGGGTGTTTACATTATGTGCTTATGTTCTAGCTTACACATTGTTTATTTTCTACATGCATGTGTCTTTGTACTAACACTTGTTTCCTAGCCACTTGTTTATGTGTACCTTGGTCTTTACTAAGCAAATTCCCTTCCCCATATAGGAAAATTTTTAGTTACGTGGTCGATCCTCTTTTGGGGTCACATTCTCCTATCCGCGATGTTGCATGCATGCACCCCCAAAGAGGGGGGCATCATTTGGGTTTATACACACTACGCATAATACCGGTACAGTTCAGTCTATAATTTTTATTTATCACATAGTGGGTTATACAACGAGTGAGTTCAGACTAGTCTACAAAACTCCATAGACATCGGCTTTTACAAGGAAGATTATCCTTAGCATTCCTGGGGAGGCGATTCAAGCATAGTTAGAGGAACGTCAAAATTTCCTCCTTACACTTTTTCTTTGGTGGTGGTGTCTGATTGCCCAAAAATGATATAAGTACAGAGATCTCTTCATCACCCTCATGGAAACAATTATAGGTTGGAGACTAACACAACTTTATCCTTACACTTCTTTGGCCACAGTGGCATGAGATTGCCCAAAAAACTCACACTTCACCGACAGTTATAGGATATCCTTTCTACACCCTTTTGTCTCATCACATATCAGTTGCACATGTTCCTTTTTCATTGTCATTTTCATACTATTTTTACATGTTTCTTTACATATATACATGTGTTTTTATACATATACATGCGTATTTGACTACTTGATCATCTTCTCTTTTCAAGGCTATTCGTATGAGAAGAAAGTAATCAACAACAACACACACATGGCATATACGTCACGCACACGATACTAACCATGCAAGTATACTATACACATTGGCATTTACACACGCGCTTCTAACCTAGGTTCACTCTTATCACTTTTTACACTTTTGCATCTTTAGTCTCCACGCTCCATCTTTTTGTCACTCCACATTTTGTCTAGTCCTTTGGCACATTTTTTACATCACTCTACATGGATTATTAGGTACATATCTCTATCTACTTTATGTTACCAAGCTTTCCACTCACCAACATAAAGTGGGGAAAATGTAGACACAAAATCATGCACTTTGAGTCATTATTTAGTCCCGATCTCATACTACTATTCATATGGTTCTTAAGTGAAAAGAGTAATAATTAACCCATGTCTTTGGCCATTTTTACATTGTTTCATTGTCGTATTTTCCATACTACATCTACACTTGCCCAGTTTGTATTGTCATTATGTGTTTTTTTCTATTTATGACTAGGGTGCCCCAGGTCCCTAGGGCAACCCATGCACATTGGTCCTCCGGGGCGCCCGATCCTCTTTGCTCTTTACTCTCACCTTTTGGGCTTTCTCTAGCCATTTGAGCTTTCTATATTTTTGGTGTTCATCCTTTTCGTGGTTAATTACAAAATTAGAACAAGAAAACCATATAAATATAAAGTTATATGACCATAATGAGGGACCAAGCACTAAACATCTACTATCACCATCTAGAGTTACATCCATCAAAGACATCTAAAGCTATATTTGCATCCATCTAGCTCCATCACAAGGCATACAAGGTTGGTTCATCTACATCACACTTCATAAGAGGGGAGTCTATTGTTTCCATGCACACATTTACTACATTCTACATCTAGTTATTTACTCCCTCAACTAGTCCATATAAATATAGAGAGAGTTGATGGGTCAAGTTCACCTCATAAAGTGTGGTGACACAAGAGCAACCTAGGGCACAATTTACACACACATACCTAGAACTACATTGGAGTGATATGTGTTCAGCGATGCTTAGTTAGTAAGTCCACCATTGTGGCGCCGAGGACAATCTGACCCCTTCATATATATCTTTCATTTTTAGGATTTGATGCTTTTTTGGGGTTTTACAGGTGATTCTTCCATCTTCTATTCACAATGACATCTGTACAATTCAACACAGGAAAAAAACACAAGTGAACATACAACGACACTCTAGAGGAGGTTTTCTAACCATTTTTGCAGACTAGGGCACCTATGGGCACCCTATCCTTTTACAGTTTCCCAATCCATTCGATAGCTCAAATCTATGCTTTCTCAGGATTCTTTGTGGTTATTTCCTCCTCCTGTTCTCCTGGTCTACACTACGACACAATCCCACGATATCTGGGAATCAAATAAGGTTTTTCTTAACCCTTCTTGCACACTAGGGTTTCATATTTTCTAGCTTAGTTTGTTTGGGTGTATTTTGGAATTTTATTACTTCATTTATTCAATCATTTTATTGTTCCTATAACATTAGATTACATTAGAAGATTTCTATTTTAGATAATCAATATAGGATATTCTTTTTCCTTGTATTTGTTTATTTACTTGGAGTTTTCCTACACTCATGGAATATGATTACTTAGGTGTACCAATTATGTTGAGTTAGCTTACCAATTATGTTGAGTTAGCTTACTAATTGTGTTGAATTAGCTTACTAGTTGTGTGGAGTCAACTCTACTTCTAGTATCAATTAGTGAGAGTTATTCACCACTGATCTAGGAGGAGGTTACACATTAACCTCTTATATGTACATGACTTGCATTAGTCTATCCTATGGAACATTGTATTGAGTTGGAACTATTTCTATGTTATTACAATTATCTCTCTTGTATTTTCGTAATTTATAGTCTTGTATGCTTGCATTGTTTTATCTTGGAACAATTCACGTCTCGCATCATTCACCTATGCATTCTTTGAACTAGTAGATCCGTGGAACTTCTTTGATGTTTTCATATTATTAAGCTAACTCCATGCCCAATGGATGCTTCAAGGCTAATAATCTTCCATCTAGTAGGTAGATGACCTCATTGATTCACCAAACAGCTTGTCCAAAATAACCCCGAGCTATTTTGGCAATCCACAACTTCATTTATGGACTTGGGAAAATTCGCGATCTATCAAATGAGGAATTCATCTTTTAAAGTACGTTGGGTTTTCAAAATCTTCATGCAACTCCACATGTTTTATGCTTCATTTTCTTTGCCACAAAAATTATCATTCGAAAAATCTTAAAATAATGCCTAAGTGTCTAAAATTTCCCTTGTATTTCAAATTTCAGGTGTAGGGGACCAAAATGCAATTTACATGCAAATTGTCCCTCAAACCCCGAAACCCGAAATATAAAGGATTTAGTGTATTTGATTTCGTGTTTTGGGGACCAAAAGGAAATTTGCATGCAAATTGTCCCTCAAACCCCAAACCACGAAATATAAAGGATTTAGTGTATTTCAAATTTCATGTTTCAAGTTTCAATTTGCATGCAAATTGCAATGTGAAACTTGATCCTCGAAACTCAATGTTCCCAATGCATTTTGGGTTTCAGGGTTATGATTCGTAATTTGCATGCAAATTGTAATCAAACCCCAATTCCTGAAATATAAATAAAATGATGCATTTCAGGTTTAGGGTTTCAAATTACAATTTGCATGCAAATTACAAGTTGAACCTGAACCCCAAAACCTAAAACCTGAAACCTTATAAGTTACTAAAACGTGGTCGACTTCCGACTGTGTGTTTCGAGTTTCCCAACGTTCAAATTACAAGTCTAAACTTATACCGAGACCAATTTGAGAGTCGTAGGTTGCTTTGCAAGTCTTGAATTCCACCCTTTGTATTCAAAGGTCAACAGGTGCAAATTAAGATCAAACTTTTGACAATCTCCTTCATTTCGGGTTTATCTTCCATCGAATTTGATGACCGAACGCATGTTATTTGTTGCATGTATTCCACTTCGGGAACCCGATCATCCTTTGTGTCTAGTTTTTGAGGGTGTTTTGCAAGGTCGAAAACCCGATAAAGGCATGATTTAATAGCTCAACCACTCACATTTATTGAAGTATGGCACGTTGAAATTCAAACGTCCATAAATTTCGCCATATAGCTTAGATTTTCACAAAAATGGACTTTTTGGAAAGGCCTCATTATGTACTACACAATGGAAAATGGAAATATTAAATTTGATGAGGTTTGGTGGGTGAAAAATAGGAAATATAGTCTCTAAATGAAAATAATGCTTTCAAATTGCTCGACTACTAAATTTGATGAGGTATGGCGCCTTTTCCTTCTCTAACAAGCAAACTAATGTGGGAGAATGAATTAAATTGAGTCCCATGCTTGTTTTCAAGGCATTCAATGCATCTTGTTAGTGGTTGAAGGAAGAAATATGAGTTTCCCTCTCTTTTCCCTCCTCTCTTTCTCCCATTTTGATATATAATGTAAAATCTCTTATTTGAAAAGGAAGAATGTCCTAAAATGTAAAGGAAACTATGTCAATTTTTTTGAGCACTTATAAGTTGCATACCTCCATTTGAGCTTGGAAATGTGTCCTTGTTCATTATTATTAACATGTAATGGTCTATGCATACTTTGAAAGCAATAAAATATTTGTTTTTAGGTGTTTTGAACCCTAACTTATGTTTTTTTGCATTTCCTTGCCTCTTTGTTCTTGTTGTTGTATTTTGTGTTTGTATTTCTCCTTTTTAGGTTCATTTGGTTGTGTCTCATGGAGAATAAAAGGTAAAATTTTGTTTTTGATTTGTGTAACTCATGTTTGACCTCTCCCTTCTCCATTTTCCTTTTCTCTTTTCCCTCATTAGAGTGTCTGTTATCCCAAATTCGCTCCCCGACAAATTTGGTTAGAACAAGCCCCACACATAAAAGAAATATGAAGGGAACGATGCAGACTGCGAGCTCACATTCCATAATGAAAAACAAGGGGACATGTGAGTTTGACTCAAGGAACATAGGGTCAAAATGAGGTTGAATGACACAAAAGAAACCAAAGGCCCAAAAGAGTCAAATTCGACCCTGCACATGAAGGAATTAAAGAAACGGTTCCGTCGTATGAGCCCGTGCTTCAAATCTAACAGACAAGTTACAGGCGGGCTCTAAAATGGAATAGTAGGGTCGGGGAGAAGAAGTAGTGTCAAAGAGCCAAAGGCTCAAAAGAGAAGAAATGACGAAGGTTTGAAGTCTTTGGGCTTCAAATAGTTTAGAACGAGCTCAAAATTGACTAAGTATGGAGGAGACAATGGATGCTGCCAAGTGTCCAAATGGTGCATCTTTAATGTTAAATCCAAAAAAGGGAGGCTCAAACAAGCGCCACGCTTCCATGCATCCTAGGCACAAAACTAAGGAAAATTCCAAGCTAAAAGTCAAAAGGTGGACAGGGCGGGACTCAAAAAGAATAAGTATAGAAGTGCTTTGCAGAGGCGCCACGCGTTAGCTCAACACGTCTCCAAGGGTAAATCCAAAAGTGGAGACTCAAACGAGCACCAGCTCGCCACATAGTCCAAGGTCTAAAGAGGTAAGAGGGGCATTGAAAGTCCAAGAGCCTGCAGAGGCTCCCACGTGTCAACCCGATGCTCTTTCAAAAGCAAATCTTGAGTGGGTTTCTAAGTAAGCACAGGGCCTCCATGCGTCTGGTTTCGTAAAGGGACAGGGTCAGGTTGAATAGTCAATGCATTGAGACAGGCCAATAGAGGGTGCCAAGTGTCAGCACGACGCTAATTCAAGAGCAGAATAAAGGGAGGATTTTTAGACAAGCGTCAAGCCGCCGCGTGTCCCTAGTCAGATATATGACCCCACCGAGAAAAAGACTTAGCCAAAAACATAAGGAAATTGAGCAGGTCACGGAAGAAGCCACGTGTCAGCCCCACACCACTCCAAAAGTAAAATATAGAGGCTACCCTTAGGCATGCGCCAACCCTCCACGTGTCCAGTTTTAAAAGGGGGCCTGTTTTCGAACTGGTTTTCCTGCTATTTCGTACGGACCCGATCCAAATTTCAAATGGGTATATCTTTCGACTCGGGCTTGAAATCCAAAAAATCTAGCACCGTTGGAAAGATCTTAGCCTCATCTACACCATGAAGATTTGGAACTTTAATTTTGGAGAGGTTGGGTGGGGAGAAAATGGAGAAATGTCTTCAAGCCTTTAATACAGGATCTATTTGCCCCAACAACCCGATCGGATTCGATCTAATCCGCCGTTTCCCCATCCTTTGAGGTGCCGAACCAGTAATTGATGCAGTCAAGATAGATTTGGGGTGGATTTGAGAGAGGCATTGATTGATAGTGGTTGAGATTTCAAAGCAGGATTCAATGTGTCTCGAGGTGGTTGAAGTAGGATACAATTTTTTTCCCTCTTCTCTCTCTTATTCTTCCTATATATTGTAATGAAGGGGCATATTCAAAGGGTTGGTCGTTGTTTCCCCACTTCCCCCTCTATTTCTTCTTTAGGGTAGAAGGAAGAGTCTAAGCCTCCTCCCATGGTTCTGTAATGGTGTTTTGTTGCCTCTTGCCCACTGATGATGTACTGTGTAACATTTTTGAGCAATAGAATCTGTTTCGTGATGCATCTGTCCATCCTTGGCTTATTTTGTTGTCTCTTCTTACCTCTCATCATTTCGGGTATTATGTGCATACTCTGATGTTTGTTGCAGGTCCTAGGAGTTGTGCTTAATGGGTTTCAAAGTGGTGTCTATGTGAAATCTATCTTTGGTCTGTGGTGCATCTTGTCCACCCTCTCCTCTGCTCACCTCTCTCCACTTCAGCGGGTGGGTCTGTGATTCAACCACTTCCTTTTCTGGTGTATCACCGCTTAGTGTAGGCTCTTTCACCCTCTCTCTCTCTGTCCCTTGGAATGGTTAGATTAGGATAGGATAGGTTCTCGCTTGACCTTTGGTTTAGCTTGTGGCAGGTAGATTAGGAGGCAAGAACCAAATTTCTCCGGAGGTCCATCTCAAGTTTTGCAAGTCCCACAACTTGAGAGATGGTCCCATGTTGTGCAATCACACCGGATGCCCCACTTCACACCCATGCCATTCGGTGGTGCTTTGTGATTTTTCACTAACAAAGTGTCCTCACGTTTTCTTAGTGTTATTGCCTCCCTTTAGCTTAGGATTTTCCCTTACATGCATCTCTCTCTCTTCCCTTGGTCCCTTGGATTGTTAGAATAGGATTAGATAGTAATTTAGAAGAGTAATTTAACATTAGGATTAGGTAGAGGAACCAACCTTCTATAGAGGTTGATCTCACTTTGCAAGTCCCACACTTGTGAGATCATCCCATGTTAGCAAAAAATAGGGATCTGTAACAAACAAATCCTAGGGTGCTACTTTTTGTGATAACACTCACTAGAGTGACCTAAAATGAACAAAGTTAAGCTTTAATACTCCAAGTTAACAAATAAATACAAAGTAGTGCAAGCAAGAAGTTCCTTAATGTATGACAAAAATAATTATTTGGTGGTGGTTTATCAAATTGAATGTATAGTACATATACTTAAAGACATTGCCCATGGGAGATGTTGTGTCGACTATGGAAAATCCAAAATAGACACACTATCCATGGGTGATGGTGTTAGAATTAGGAAAACCCTAAGGTCAAAAGTAGAAAATCATGTGAGATGGAGGCTAAAAGGTAAATGGGAATAAAGGACGAAGGTCTAAGGTGACCAAAAGCAAATATATAACATGTAACAAACATGAATAAGTAGACATAATGAGATAAACGAACATAATAGGTGAACAAGGGAAGAAACGAGGAAAGGATAGGGTAACTAAGGCGTAATAGTGACATATCTCAAATGTTGTGGTCTAGCCCACATGACCAAATCTGATCATACCATAATCCTAACAAGCTCCTTAAGGTAATTGCTTAGAGGAAAATGCATCAATGCCTACACAAAATAAATGGTTAGAAACATAAAAAAATATGGTGTATATATATGCCCTAACTAAATATCACCATTTGTCACAATAGTGAAACATGAGATGGTCTTCAGAAAATATCTATGCAACACATAAAATCAAAATGAAATGTTGAAAGGGAAGCAAGAATGAAAGTGTTGTAAATAAAAAGAGAACTCCACCAAATGAAATATGACTACCTCATACTTACATTCTAGTGTTTCTTGGCTTACCTGTAAATGGGTGCACTTGGTTGCTTAGAACCATAAATAAGGAAGACTAAAAAGAAACATTGGAGGATACCCAAGAAAATAAGACATAAATCACCTAATTAACAAGCCACAACAAAGATGTAGTTGAGCATCAAAATGACAAAAATGAGGATTTTTGGTTGAAATGGTATGTGCAATATGCTAAAAGGAATAGTCCACTACCATTAGAGTAACACAATTTACAAAATGTTTATAGGGTTAGTTGTTTTAAATATACAAAGGCTTGAATAGTGGAAGGAAATCATATTGAAACCCGTTATAAGAATTCGCTATAAATAATAAAGGGAGGAAGTCATTTGTCACTTTACTAATTTGAGATTAAGAGAAATTAGGCTATGACATTACTAAAATTGAGTGATTTTAGTGATGATGGTGAGCGTCACGAGGTAAAGGAAAAGGTGGTAAAGATTAGGCACACGATGATGTGAATCCCATGGTATGTGTTTCTTTTAAATTGGGAAAGGGATCTATGAAAAAACAAAATATATGTTGGGAAAATTTAGCTTGCAAAATTTTCCCTCATATAGTCAAAATGTAGATTATGTTGAGTTTTAGGCGGGTTCAAGAGTGTTAGTTGGATATTTTTTCAGGAAAAAGATATGAGATCAACCAAATAATGCGGACAATGTCCCTCCTCAAATAAAGGGAAGGTGCCCTAGTTATTACTATTCTAAAAACACCAAAGAGTATTCACAAGATTTATATTAATCTAGATTTGGGGTGGGATCTCATCCTGGTGGATGTATTTGTTTCTCACTTAATTAATAATAGATTCGGAAATAAGAATGAAGATAGGTTTTGTAGGAGAGAAGATGGAGTGGAGAGACAGAAAGGAAAGGTGAGTGGAAACGTGTTTTTCTTTGGCAAACACAGATATGAAGATACTAACATGAGATAAAATAGTAATAAACTAAAATCACATATAAGAGCAATAAACTAAAATTTAAAGGATAATATAATATATCAAACTTAAGAACAATACATTAATCAAAGAGATAACATTCAACACAAAGTTTGCAATGTGCCTCTTTTATTCCTTATACAAAGAGTGAAAACATAGAGTTTTTTTCTTTCTGAACCCCAATTTTTTTATTAGATTAGGTAAAAATAGGGATCGTCTCCTAGAGGCCTTATAAAGGAGAATACATTGTGATAGCACAAAAATGAAGCAAAAAGAGAAATAGGACCAAAATGAGTTAAACAGACTTAACTCAATAGAGAGAAGGTCCAAAACCAAGCCAAAGATAGAGACAAAACAAAACAGTCTGCTACCAGTCCAGAACAATTTTCCAAAAGATAACAAGTAGTTCAAGAACATAAAAAAAGAAAACTAATTTATCTTTTGACATTTGGGGGCTTGCCCAAAGTGCTAGCAGGGTCCTCTTTTTTGTGCTTGTGCTCTAGCTCCTTCTGAGTCTGCCCACCATCATCCTCATCCTTTGAGGCTGCTGCAGAGTTAGAATTTCCTTTTCTTCAATCCCTCTTCCACAGCTTCCAACCGAGCCCACATAGCTTTCACTAGCTTATCCAGCTCTGTGACTTCCCCCTAATGTTCCTCTGTGACATGTAGATCTTCTTGGTGGCCTCAATGTTGTTTATCATCCCTTCCCTCATGTCAGAGTTAGCTTCTTCCATGACCTGCAAAACCATCTCTACCTGCTTCATTATTTTACTCAGGTCCTCATAATTCTCGCCATCCTCATCCATGCATTTCCCTTTCCCTTCGGAATAGCCTTGAATGCCTTTATCTTGCTTTTCCCTAGTTTGCACATCACTTTCCTTACAATGTAAAGTGATTTCCAATATAAAGTATGAAAATCCCTTACTCAATCAATAATCATCCATTCTTTGATAATGTTACAACATTTTACATTTATAAAGAAAGGGAAGAGAGAAAAAGGGAAGTTGTTGGGGCATAATCTAATAATAGGAAATACACATTAAATCCCCTTTTGAATGGGTCTTGTGCAAAATTACCAAGTCAATAAGTCAGTCGAAATGATGTCTAAACATCTAAAAAATTTACATGTTTGATGAAAAAATGGTAAAACATGAGAAATCCTTCGACTTCCTGACCATTTTCCTTGTCACAATACATGTGGAACTTCCGAATCATTTCTTGCACTTATTTTTCATCAAGTCTACAAGAGTATCGATTCAATACATCACATGTGTTTAGTACGTTGATCAATTTTCCAAGAAGCCTCTTAATTCCTTTAAAGATTTGGGCTAGATTATTCAAAACATTTTGATACACAATCAACTTATCAATTGATTGTAAATCAAAATCACTACATATCATGCAGTTTTTTTCTATGATATCCTTGAATTCCTTAAGGATATCATCTGCATGTAGCATATTCAAGTCCTCATCTAGGACCTAAAAAGGAACTTTAGCAAACCCATAACCAATATCATTAGTGGCATTGAATACTTATTCCTTGTCCTTTGACAACTTTTCCTTGCCTCTTACAAAAATTTGACTCGAAAGTCAATTGCCTTGTAAAACTCAAA
Organism: Taxus wallichiana var. yunnanensis; assembly: GCA_018340775.1. Classification (NCBI taxonomy): domain Eukaryota; kingdom Viridiplantae; phylum Streptophyta; class Pinopsida; order Cupressales; family Taxaceae; genus Taxus; species Taxus wallichiana. The sequence goes on along the minus strand of CM031234.1, from coordinate 735,037,545 downwards.
ATGTTTTCCTCTTTCTCCGCTTACACCTTATTACACCACAATATCTGCATCAACCTTTTTGAGCTCATTTAGGGCCTCTAAAGTAAGCTCCTAGTTGTTGCATTCCTCATCCAAATTGTTATTCATCTTCTCAATTGCCAACGCTTCCGTTTGATGTCATTATTGACCTCAACAATGTCCTTGATCAGCCTTTTTCATGATTAAGGATTCTTCTAACCTAACTATCAATGGCTCGTCCCTTTTGTTTGATCTTATCCACCTCTCGATATAGATGATGCATCAAAACTAGATGGAGCAAGAGACGAGATAGGAGTTGGTTTAGTGACCTTGAGAAATAAGGTCGACGGTTGTTCAACTTTTTCCTTGAGATCATCCTTGGTAGCCTTGGTTTCTTTATTTTTCTTTAATAAATTATCCAAGGCCACCTGTACATCCCATTGTGATCCCTCCGTAATGAATTTCCCAAGTTCCACTTTGGTTATTTGGTAATCGGAAGTAGTAATGTCTTTCTTGCCCTTGTCAAGAGTGGATACCTACGAAAATATTAGCAAATATCTCCCATGATTGATCAATGGTGATGAGGGAGAGGGTTTTGGGCTTCTTGGATGCACGAGAGGGAGCAAGAGTTAACATACTAAAATTAAAGGCTTCTAAAAGGACAACCTTTTTCCTCTTCTTAGGGGTTTGGCTTAAAAGCCAAGATGGAAATGAAGATGGAGTAGATTACTATTGGGAAGCTTTGATCATGAGAGTAACGCCTAGAAGAGTTAGAAATGTAGACATCGAGGGGGAAGGAGTAGAGAAAATATCCATTATGGTATTCAAAGAGGGAGAGGGAGAAGAGATCAAAGGGGAAACAATAATAGATGGTGAAGGAAATTGGGCTATTTTAAGGGAACCCAAAGACAAACTCACTCTTATCGAAAGAGGGGAAAGGGATGAAAAGACACGTGTCATGAGTGACACATGAGGAGATGAGGGTAGTGAAGAAGAAATAAGTGTAGTAGAAGTGGTGAGAGAAGAGTTCTGAAATGAAGAAGAAGGTGGAGGAGATGGAACACGAGGGGGAGAAGGAGGAGGAGGTGGCACATGAAGAGCAAAAGTGATAGGAAGAGACACATGTGGGGCCAAAGTTACAAGAGGGACTACATGGGTAATGAGGAGGGGAGAAATTGGAAGGGACTGAGTGGCCATGGTGCCAATAGAAGGTCCATGTCCATTCTGGGGAGAAGGAGATTCAACTTAAAAAATGGTGGTGGGGGGAAGAGAAGAAGGAGGAGGATACTTTCCTTTGCTGCTAATTATTTTTATTCTTACCATGTTATTGGGCACCTTGCCTTTATCTTTGGATTCCTGAGAGGGTCCTGCCTCTAACATGAAATTCATTTTGACCTTTGGGAAGTTAGGATCCTTCAGTTAAATATTCAATGAGAAAATCAAGTGGTTGGCTCAAATCAAATTTGAGAAGCTCGCTCATTGATAGATGTTATTTCCTTGATAAAACAATCAATGGGGAAAACTAAATTTTCCACTTTCATTTTCTCGTATATATAGTCCATGACTTTCCCATCATCCATTGTTCATTGTGGTATGTCTTCAATATTATACTTGACTGTGTCATCTAGAGTTAGTGGCTATAGTCTTTCTTTCTTATGGCCACCTTGTCCCTATTGTCAATCCATACATCTTCAAGTTTAGGGACAGGATCCCAAGGATTTTCAAAACTCCTCTAAAATTGAAGACAAACCTCGATGAAAATATTTAAGACCCACTTCTTGCATGCTCGGTGGTGATATTTTTGGATTTTATCGTTGATGTGCATGTATAATGGACAATTGAGACCGAGAAATGAATTCCCACCTTATACTTACTTTTTTGGAACTTATGAAGGTCCAACATTTGCCTCACCAATTCTATCAAAACCCCATTGGTCATTTAGATACCTTGGCAACAAATATGGTGAAGCATGGAATCCTCAAACTCGAGATATAAGTGAAGGTTGAGAATTAGAGGAAGATACACCCCCAATGAGATACAACATTCCAAGCTGCATCGATGCACCAAATTTCAAGAGGTCTTTATCTAACTTGCATATGATGTTGTAGAAGAAAGCATCATTCAACCTCTGAAATGAATTAGATTTTGCTTCAAGGAAAAATGAGAGTGGAACTCATAAAAATAATCATAATTTTATGTACCTTGTGTGTTTAACCCAAGGTAGACTCTCATTTCAATCTGCTTCATATGTGACATATGATGTCATATAGAATTTCCTATGTTATGCACTTTCATTAGTTGGTTGTTCCTTAGTTGGTTCTCGAAGGGAGTCATCGATGAACCCCCCATATGAAGAATTATTTATTTTTCCTCATGATAGTGAGGAATTTATACATCCATTCTTGGATTCTTTTTCTTAAGGAAGACTAAAAAATTTGCTTAGGAGTGTGATGATGTCATTGATTTTTGGGAAGAAATCACTCCTAGGCAAGGTCTTTGGAAATCTACTAATTGCAGGCTTGGGTTTCTTAAGAAAGATTTTATTTATGCGTTTAATGCATAATGTTGCATTTTCATCCCAAGCCTGTTGGAAATTCTTGATTATTGTATCTACATATTCATTAAGATCCAGAAGCTTGAGAAGTTCCTCAAAATATTCTATGTTTAGGCGAATTACCACCTCTCCTTCTTGATTATTTACAACCCTGGAATCAACATCATAATGACTGGATGCTATAACTAAAAATTCTAGAAATTATACAAAGATAGGGAAGGCTGCAGTAAGAGGTAACCCACTGTCATATATGTATTACATCCATGGTATTTTGGAGGTATTCTTGACTTTGCTCCGTCATTCATCTCAATGTGTCCTAACTGTGTATCTTTGGTATTAGTGTTTGAATCAATATTTGAAGGAGGAACAACCCAATGATAATTTATTTCATTTCTCTCTCTTCTTTGGATGCTTCTACTGTGTTTTCCCCTTCTCTAATTCATACATTGAAGGATTGATCAAAGAACTTTATATGAGAATTCTTCTTAATGCACTAAAATAACAACCAAAACTTGCTCATTGATTTACAAACCGAGAAGTCTGAAAATCCTTTGTTAGGGTTTCTTCCTTGCTAAACACCTTGAGAAAGTTGACACACTTATTAGAACTTTAATTATGCTTTACACTCGTGAGAAACATGACACTTTCACCTTTAAAATTTTGATACACTAATCTAGAACTTCTTGTTGTTTTACACTTGAAAATCCTAACACACTTGTCGAGAGATTTGAACTTGTTGATCGCCGTGAAAGATCTAACATGAGAAATTTGGAGTTTAATGTTTTTGGTCATTCCAAAATCCTAAAACATGGATTCAAGTTTTTGTCATGATGGACAGGTCAAAAATCCCGACAAGCTTATGTTGGGGTTTTTGACATGTCTATTATGAGGAAAATCCCGAATATATAAAAATATGAATTTTGGGGTAAAAATATTGATTTTATTCTCATAATAAAGAGAAATAATTAAATAAAACCCCTCCATCAAATAAGAACAAGGAGAAGAAAGAAAGAAAAACCCCACAGTCAAGAAAAAACAAACAAGAAGGAAAACATGCAAAAAGTATCTCAAAAATTGATGAAAACTCATTAGAAGAATAAAACTTACTGAAAATGAAATGAGCATGAAGAAAAATCAAGAAAACACATCCAAATCATAAATAAAACCAACATCGGGGTTTCACAAGCCTAGAGTAGGTTGAAATTTGAATGCGTACAAAGTAAAAATGACGTGGAAAACTAAATTATTTATAACCCGACCCACATTAATTACACGTTGTTTGACACATATGGGGCCAAATTTGACTAAAAGATAAATGCGTTTACCTGTGGTTTGGGAATTTGACTACACCAAACAAGCCATGCCTATATGCCATCGATTCATGAACCCGACACAAAGAAAAAATGTGTATTTCGGGATCGGGGTTCATCGAACATAAAACATGTTTTGACAATGATATGTTTTGATGCATCATAATCCCAAAAACCCAACACGAAGAGACCATTAGATTTCGGTTTGGAAAACATCCGACATGAAACATGTATAGACCTTTGCATGTTCCAATGTTGGGAAATTTTGAAAAACTAAAAACTATAGTGTTTTGGAGTTTGTGTTAAGAAAACATCCAACATTTAACATGATTTTTTGGCTAAGTGTTATGATGTATCCTAATCTTGAAACCCAAAATACTCTAATGTATTGGATTTTGAGGTTTGGGAGGCACTTGACATATGACATACAACTATGCATGATGTTGAAAAGATATTTTAAAGCCAAAATTTTAGAATTTATGAGAATATGTGAAAATTTCTAAGGCCCCCAAAGATGAAAATTTTGATAAGTTACCCAAATTTTATCGTAGAACTCAAAATTTGGGATAACAACTAGCTCCGAATGGGGAAATTCTTTGGGTTATGAATAACACAAAGGAGAAATCCCTAGATCTAAGAAGTGCCTTGTCATTGGGACACGAAGTCAAACAAAAATATGATCAAACAGCAACGTTGAAAAACAAAGTGAACACACAAAATGCAAAAGCAAAAGCAAAATCAAAACACATGCTGCTAAAGAAAAAGGAAACTATAATACAAGCAAGGGATAATTTGCTCTATCACTTGAATAATTTCATATATTTCCCACTATGAGGTAATGGGATATTTTCTCTGTCTTAGTAGGATAGATAGAAACATTTTTCTCCACATAAGAGGTGTATTTTGAAAGTACCTCTCCACAAACAATTGAATGTTTTATGCATTCCTTTTAGATATCTTTTTGTCCCACAAGGACCAAATCTCCTATCTAAAAATATCGCTATAAAGCCTTCCTTTCGAAGACCTCTTGACCTTACCCGGATGTTCTGTGATGTTGTCAACCACCTTGGATCTCTTCTCTTAGCTCGAGTTAGGTACATAACTCTCTTCTCAATAGAGCTTTGAAATGTATCATCTTCAATTGTCTTAGCCAATTTCGAGCTAACAAATCTAGAGATATAGGAATCTCAACCTCAATATTATAAAGGTCTTAAAAGGGAGACATGCATATGGCCATTTTAGGAGTGATATGATCCACCCATAATGCATCATAAAATGTCTTGTGCCATGTCTTTTGATTATCATCAACAAGCTTTTTGATTATAGTCACTAAGTTCTTGTTACATGATTTTGCATGACCATTTCCATGAGGGTAGCAATCTAAGGCATGGGACAACGTGATTCCATACCCATACCAAAATTGAGTGAGCTAGTGGGACAAGAAATTCAAAGCATTTTTGGCCACAATCTTATGAGGAATGCCAAACCTTATGAGGAACGCCATCTTATGAGGAACGCCAAACCTTACTATAATGTTCTCTTTAATGAAGTTGCAAACAACTTCAGAAGTAGCATGTTTTACGTGAATGGCTTCCACCCACTTGGTGAGGTATTAAGTTTTAATTAGGACATAAATATGTCTAGCACTATAAAAAGGGTTACGTGCACTAATAAAATCAAGTAGCCATTATTAGAAAGGTTCATCAATAAAAATCGGTTTGAGGGGAAGTACCGTCAATATGGGTTGGCCTACAAATTGTTGAAAGTACCTATTTTCTCCACATAAGAGACGTATTTTGAAATTACCTCTCCACAAACAATCGAATGTTTTATGCATTCCTTTTAAATATCTTTTTTTTGTCTGATAGAAACTATTTTCTCCACATAAGAGGAATATTTTGAAAGATCCTCTCCATAAACAGTAAATGTTTTATGCATTCCTTTTAGATATCTTTTTTGTCCCAAAGAAGGACCAAATCTCCTATCTAAAAATATTGCTACAAAGCCTTCCTTTCGAAGACCTTCTTAACCTTACCCGGATGTTCGTGATCTTGTCAACCACCTTAGATCTCTTCTCTTCTAGCTCGATTAGGTACATAACCCTCTTCTTAATAGATATTTGAAATGTATCATCTTCAATTGTCTTAGCTAATTTCGAGCTAACAACTCTAGAGATATAGGAATCTCAACCTCAATATTAAAAAGGTTTTGAAAGGGAGACATACATATGGCCCTTTTAGGAGTGATATGATCCACCCATAATGCATCATACAATGCCTTGTGCCATGTCCTTTGATTATCATCAACAAGCTTTCTGATTATAGTCACTAAGTTCTTGTTACATGATTTTGCTTGACCATTTCCATGAGGGTAGTAATCTAAGGCATTGGAGGGCAATGTGATTCCATACCCATACCAAAATTGAGTGAGCTAGTGGGACAAGAAATTCAAAGCATTTTTGGCCACAATCTTATGAGGAACGCTAAACCTTACTATAACATTCTCTTTAATGAAGTTGCAAACAATTTCGAAGTAGCGTGTTTTACTTGAATGGCTTCCACCCACTTGGTGAAGTATTAAGTTGTCATTAGGACATAACTATGTCCATCACTAGAAAAATGGTTTAGTGCACTAATAAAATCAAGTACCCATTATTAGAAAGGTTCATCAATAAAAATTAGTTTGAGGGGAAGTACCGTCAATATGGGTTGGATGACAAATTGTTGACAAGCTTCACATTTTGCCACCCATTTAGATGCATTTTGAAATAAGGTGGGCCAATAATACCTAGCTCGTAAGATCTTGTGAGCGAAACAGATGCCAAGAAGTGACCACCACATGCCAAGTTATGGAAAGCTTCTAAAATCTTACAATGTTTATCTTTATCCACACAACGGAGAAAAATCTATCAATACCTTTATTATACAAGCCATTGTCCCAAAACATGTATCTATCTAATCTCAACTTCACATTACTTTTCTCCTTTAAGCTTAAGTGTTCGGGACGTTCTCCGTAAGTGATGAAATACGTAATTTTTGAATACCATTCATCAGTTGTACTTACTAATAACACCATGGGAAATTCCTCATCTTCTCCTATCTTGCTTATTTCTTCTTCAGGATGGTTATGAATAATGAGTTGACATAACCTTATTCCAAATACAATTTTGTAGGTTTGATCTCTAAATCATACTTCGTACTTTAGTAATCCAATTACCTCTTTGACTTCCGGACTCTTGTTGAGTTAGGATGGATTTCATTGTAGTATCAGGAGTTGGGACCAAGGTATGAGATTTCAAGATGTAACACCTAAAAAATTTCACTACCCTTACCACTGTGTATGCATTTTTTTAAATCTATGACATATTTAATTCGTGAAATTTCAAATGACAACTCATAAAAGTAATGGGAGACTTAACACCTTCAAGATTCTTTTAGACCGAGATTGTAGATACAATATGAGTAGAGGCATAGTTATACATAATGAGATCATTCTAAGAATTTGGACATACCAAGACATGGGATTTGTTGGTGTATGTGACTTTCCTCGTCATCTCTTGGGGTCTTATCCACCTCACATGGTGAGTCATCTTGCTTAGCGAGATCATAGGTCATTAGGTGTAATCAGGGTTTCATGTGTCATGCACGGGAGTTACACAACACTCATATATATGTACCCTTTCTTTTTGAGCTATGAAAATGAGCAGACCTATTATTTCATGCATGATTTTTCTTTGTGTTTAATTTCTTGTTGATTACATATAACATTCATGTCATTGTTGGAGTGCATCCTCTTCGATGTGCACTGGGATTCCATATTGATCATTGCGAGAACAATATCATAGGCACGAGAAATGACTTGTTAGCACATTTTCCATCAGTATTCTAATAAAATGGAACCTCACCTTTCATCATCTCCATAATAATCAAGTCTTTTTGGAAAAATTAGGAACAAACCTTCTCAAGAAATTAAACTTTTTTGAAGAACAAATACACATCCGTTTTACTCGTAGGAAGAGTGAGAATTTTTACAACCTTGACTCACTCATAATCAATCATCGTTCCTTCTTTAGTCATAATGTGTAAAATAAATTTCCTTCCATGCCTCCAAACATGGATTTCCTAGGATTCAAGGAAATCCCATGTTAGCAAAATCTTAAATAAATATTCTCCAAGTGATCACAATGATCCAACCTATTGTTGAAAAATATTGTTAAGTCATCCGGAAAACCATAATGATTTTACCCATTAAGTCCCCAAGGCAATACTCATCACTCTTTAAAATGTGGCTCCAATGTTGATCAATCAAAAGGCATTGTTTGGTACATGAAGGTACCTCAAAGAGAAGTGAAGGTCGTATTTTGTTGATCTTTAGCTGCCACTTCAATTTGACTATACCTAGAAAATCCATCTCACATGGATAAGATTTCGAACCAGTCACCATTTGTAAAACCTAATCTATGATAGATAAGGGGTAGTTATCTTTGAGCGACACTTGGCTAAGGTTGCGAAGTCCACACAAATAAAAATTTCTCCATTTTTTTCCGCACCGGGATGATGTTTGCAATCCATGTGGAATGGTGAATTGGAAAGATGATTCTTGCATCCAACATCTTCTGAATTTATGTAAGAATTATACCCGAAATATTTGGGTTGTAATATCTCTACTTTTATCAGTATGGCTAGGCATCGACTTGAGAAAGATGTTGTATTGGACCTCTTTGGGTCTAAAAGATTTTAGATCTAATACGACCTAACAAATACATCCATGTATTTCTTTAGAAACATTACAAACTTTTTTTTCTCCTTGGGAAAGAAACATTTTCCAATATTCATAATCCTAGGTTTCTCTGCAGATCCCAAGTTTATCTACTCAACTTCAACATAAGAGCTAAGTTTAGCATGTTGCTTTTTTTGGATGAAACAATCGTGCTTATCAAAAATCCTTCAAGAAACACCAACAATTTGGGGATCTTGTGCCCTTTAAGGTGAAGAAATTCTCCATTAATGGCTTCTTGGCATGAATCAAAAATGGATTCACGGAAAGTTGATTGAGAACCTTCAAAGCAAAGTTCACTTTGAAGTTGTCGATTTTTTGAGAAAAGTGATGATTTGTTGATCATCATTAAAAACACACAATTGGGATGCATTATTAGGAACACTTAGATGATAGACTATATCAATAATGTACTTGTCCTCTTTGAATTATGGATGAGGCATAAGTAATGAAGCAAACAAAATAAGGGAACCAACTTTATTACCATGCTCCTTGATACAAACTTGATAGAGAATGCTTCAAAATTCTCAATACAGTCCCAAACCCTATTTTTGTAGTGTTTTGGGAATCAAGCTTTACCTAATATACACTTTTAAACCGATTCACAATAAGTTCAAGCATCCCCTTGGAATATGAGATTTTTATTCCCTTTTCTTTCACCATTTTTAACCCTAGTAATAAGGCTACATATTTTGTTTTGTTATTGGTGTTTTCAAACTATAGTTTGAAAGAAAATAGAAAATTTTCTTTATCATGGGATATAAGCACCACACTAGTTACGGATCTGAAGCTAAATAACTACCATCAAATTATAAAGTCCATACCTCATTAGGATCACCTTTGATGAAAGAATTAGAAGCAAAGCTTTAATATGAAGACATAAAATATGTACCTAGACCAATATCTTCACGAGGATTTGCGACTTGGGATTATCTGATTTAGTGACAAGATATTTCTCCCGGAATTTAGGCTCAAGTGTACACATTAATCCAAAGATGTATATATGTGTTTGCGACCAATCCATATGGATTTCTCCTCATACATCTTTATAAAAACCTCTTGCTAAAAATATTAAATAAGAAGTTGGAATATATTACGCCAAGATCGTCATCTTGACCCTCTTATCAGGGAATGTGGTAAATGTGAATTAAGCATCATTGATCTACCCTATCAGTGGAACTTGCTTGGTTCCCATTAAGTAGCAATATCTAAAGGTTTTGGTAAGAGTGAGCCCCAAGGCATGAGCTATGTTGGCGGGCATAACATTTTTGATGCTCCTAAATCCATGATACAGCTGTTGAGCTTGAAACCATTGATGAGTAATGAAAAATAAAATGGCTCAAATTTCTAGACAGGGGATGTTGAGGCCAAATTGTTTTAGGACAAAGGAAGCACTTATTGATCAAAGAATACATGTCAAAGATCACACAACGAGTCCATGTAGGATAAGAAGCCCCGAACCAAGGGCGCGGAAGGATAAGAAGGACCCGCGTGCATGAAGGCAAGTTCAACTTTCGGACTTAGCTTATTCTCGAGCATGAAGACCTATTTTTAGAAGGTGGCATGCGAGAACACACCAACGATGCATGGATGTGCGCGCCATGCATTGTCTATCTTTGGAGAAGCGAATCGAAGCGTTTTACATGGAGACGAGTAGAGAATAGAATTGACACTTCAGTTAACTGCAAGAGGACTATAGATAACACACTTGCATGTGTGGCTATGATTGTAAACGGCGTGTGGCTATCAGTAGGATGCGGCTTATTTTGGAATAGATAAGCGGTGAAGGGCAAGTCCCCACCCTATATATATGATGTTAGGTACATAGTAGAAGTGTGTATGAATGTGTGAGGATGTATGTGTAACAGAGAATATACAGTGTGAAGTGTGCATATGTGCATATGACTGAATTATTGTATTAGATCCATACGTGTGTTTGTATAGATTAACAATACTGTAAGGAGATTATGTATTTATTAATAAATGGAAGATATTGGCTGAATCTAAGTGTCATTCTATGTGTAGTTGAGTAGTGCATGTTATTAATTCAATCATGATTACTGTTTAAGCTTGTTATTTCATAGATCTGAGGGTAGCATGCATTGTAGAATGATGGATTAGTTATGAATCTATATGTTTCTCCCTTCATCATACTAACATCCTGCTACAACAACCCTAAAGAGGGACCTGGTACCTTTGTGCACTTCGGATGAGCGCTCGGTCAAGGCCGAGTGATGTGCAGCCAAATATGAACTAGGGTGTTATCTCGGTAAATTCTAGGCTGCATCATTTGTTCCATTGCCAAGACCTATTTTTTAGTTATTTTCGGGATGGTTTGCGATGAAGACATACTTTGGTTAACTCTAGCAAGTATTGAGGAATGGATACACGATCTGGAGGAAGAATATGCACGATGGTTCAATAGTGGATCTTAGTTTAACGCATGAACTTGGGTAGAACAAAATCATATGACAACCTATATGAGATCTATTTCGCTATATTTTCGGTAGAAACTATACGAGTGGCTTACTCGCTTATGCATCTCGGTGGAATTGGAGGTATCGTGCACTTGTCTGGACACAAGAAGAACTTTAGACTCTTTATGATGTTGATCTGATCTAGACTCGCGTTGTGGATACATGTGGTTTCGTGGTGTTCTAAATAGTTATATTTTGGAATATTCAATTTTGACGTACTCTTTCTCAAAGATAGCTAAATTCTAGTTTTTACGGTATCTAAGAGGAACATATTTGCAAGGTATTCCACTGGTGATCAAGATCTTGATGGTAACTTTGAACCTGGAGAGTAAACCGATGGCTAACTAAACTTCGCCACACGCGAGGGCAGGAACATGTTTGGTTTAAGATGGCAGACCTAGCGGTAGAAAGGCAGAGAGAGGAAAGGCGGCTTAAGTATAATGAGGTGTGCGAGAGGGAGATAGAGAAGTAATGTTTTGTTGCAGAAAGTATGGTGTGGAGGAGAGAGATGGCTCATGAAGGATTTACAGCTCACGTAGAAGACGTGGAGCTAGAGCATCAGGAACTCCCCCATCTTGGAAAGCATGATAGATACCCCCTCTCGGCCTCACACAAAAGTGCACCAGCAGAGACTACCTAGACCATGGGCACACATCTTAATCCACCTGGTGACCTAGCCCTTGCGCTTGGTTTTCCTATATCTAGTAAGATAAGTAACTTAAAACTAATTTGGGAAGTAGGAGAGCATGAGTAAGTTAGGGATAAAGTACATCAATGGTAGGATAGATGACTTTAACAATATTTGGGGGAACATTCTTAGGCATGTCATCCACACGTAGAATGTGAGCACGCGCAAATTTTAGATTCACCTCACGGAAGTGGAACTACCTCATAGACTATAGGGGTTCAATATAGTACTACTTTGTTGGAGCATAGGGGATTATATCTACCGGTCCTATTCAAACTACAGGGGGGGATCGGGAGGTATAGGTGGTTCTAGTTCGATGGATCTGGTGGTTCTCAAGGTAGAGGAAACACGAGAGGTTCGGATTAGGTGGTCAAGGTCCGCAAAGCTGAACCACATAATATCTATATGGAGATGTCTCTTCGCCTCCCAGAATATAGAGGTATAGAGGATGTTGTCGAACATGTGCATATGTGTGAAATCTTTTGGCGCGCTAAAGGGATCATAGCTGCTTGAGTGAAAGGCAATTCAATTCACCATTACATTACAAGGGCACGCACATAGCTGGTATAGGAAGTTTGACCTTGATCAAACTTGCGTGGATTATGTAGCATTGAAGGATGATTTCTTAAAAGAGTTTCATATCCTCGAGTTTGAGCAAAAGAGTATTAGTGCGCTCAAGGATATCAAGTAAGGCACTACTGAGAGTGTACATGAGTATGATTCTCATTTTAAGACACTTCTATTTAGGCTATCTTATGATATTTACTCTAGCTAGCATGCACAATGGTTCATTGGAGGATTGATTACACATTTTAGAAGGGTGTTGTCACATAAGACATACACTAATCCGCTGCTAAGCACTCGGAAACAACTTTACATGTTTGGGGTAATTGGGAGCATTGACATTGGCGTTAGTCCATTTCTAGAGGCACAGATTGCAGCTATGGCAAAGCAATTAGAGAAGCTATCAGAAAATTCAGCCCATGAGATGCGCTCAGGAATTTGGTGTACAAATTGTGAAGTGGAAGGTCACACCAAGGATAGTTTCCCTCGCAAATCTGTACGCTCATTATTACTGGACTATGAGATTTGTCATTTGAATCATGATGCTAGTCACTGTCCTTTGTTACAGCGCGCGATAAGGAAGAATGTATCTTGATTTTGTAAAATTTATAGGCCCACGACACATGATACTGAGGATTGTTAGTTGATTGGTCAGATCTAGGATCTATATAGACCTTAGGGTACGCTGAGAAGTATAACAGATAATTCTAAGTGTAAGAATGAGCGCCGGGATCGAGATCATAATCAAATGCGTTACTTACAGGAATGAGGGGCATTTTGAAGGATGTCGTGGAAGGGGACATGGATATCATGGTGGATATGGAGGACGAGGCCATGGTGGAGGAAGAGGTGAGTTCCCTCGTGGAACATGTTATACGTGCAGATCTCCTGACCACTACAGGTGTGAATGTCCTCATAATATTGCATGTTCCTTATGCAGAAAGAACCATAGCTATGAGGAGTGCCCAAATTTATATGAGCATCTGAGTAAGCAACATAAGCAAGAAAACAAAGGCACCGAGATGGTTTGAATCCAAAGACGTGGTAGAAGATCATTGGATGCCCTAGATAGCAGAAGGACCTAAGGCATTGATAGTGAATATTACTACACACGCTGAAGCAACACGTGCGAGAGAGGCATTGCACTAGAAGCCTACAATCACCAAAGAGGAGGTTTTGCATGCAAGGTACCCGATCCTTCTCATCGAAGGACGTTTACTAGTATACCATGGAAGTGCTAAGGGATCTTTAGGGTGAAATACGATGACCTAAAGGAGCAGAAGAAAGCATCGAAGATAGTCCAAATTGATATCGATGATCTGCGAGAGGTGTGCAAGATGTTGCGCTAGGAGAACATTATTCCACTATTAGGAAATTGGTTAAGAGGGAACACTCCGCGTGCAAGTCTTGAGACTAGACGGAATATTCTGCATGCAAATCTTCCCCTGATAGCATTGACTATGACAAAGAAATTACTTTGAATGTTGTTGTGGATGGGTGGATGTTGAGCAACATATTGATTAACATAGGTGCGACATTAAATGTGATTACATTAGATGCATGGGTACAAAAGGGAGGCCCCATTGCAGCCATCATCTAATGTGTTATTTATGGAAAATCGAATAAGACCACTCCGATAGGAGTTTTGAAGGATGCATCTATAACTATACAAGGGACCAAGTTAACCGGGATTTTGAGGCATTAGCACTTACAAAGCGATAATGTTCCATACCCTGCTTGGGCGGCGTTGGTGTTATGTGAATAATGTTGATTTGAGATTCAATAAGGGGTATATCAGCTTTGAAAACAAGGAGGAAAGGGTTGTGATACCTTTGATGGATGGAAAGTCTACACCATATGTTGAGCCTCTAAGTGAGGAGGACTTAAACAGAGTCTATGTATGTGCTATTTAGGACCCAGAGGTCAATGAGCCATCAAAATAAGGAATCCTACAGTGGGAGGATTCTCATTCTATTAGTGATACTATGAGTATTGCTTGCACAATTGGGCCCATGGTACATATGAATTGGTAGGATGCGACGTGAAAAGTGTGGTTGCGCAAAAGAATGGACTTCATTCAATTTGACGGATAGGTAGCACAATACGTTGGTATACAAGGAATAAAGATCTCCCGCTTCTACAAGGCCATGGAAACACAATGGACAGATCAAATTAAAAGGAGATATATGTTAGTATATACATTGCGGGGACAACAATGCGCTGGTGAGTAGTCCACAAAGATAATCTTATAAATTGGGAAGAGGTTGGAGTCTCTTTGTCTATTAGGTTTATATGGAACAATGCACCTACGCAAATATGTACTTATCACGGTGATCAACCTGTTCAACATCACATTCAGTAGTGTGAGAGACTCTAGAAAATAAGACAGAAGCATTACCACCTTCACTTTGGGTGCATATATTGTATTCTACACTACAAGGATGTGCATGTGCTTGGTATGTATATGCAGAACTACATTGAGAAACTGGACATGACAAGATTTGACTGCAGGAATGATCCAGACTTTTGACTACTTCTTGATTAAACCTCCAATAGACGAGGCATTAAAATTTGTCAAGTGTTTAACTATGGGAGATAGTATAAAAGCATAAGAGCATATTCAAGAATTATTTGGTGAGGTAGAGTTCGGAGCATGTTTTGAAAAGGAAGAAGAAATGGACTCCATACTACTTGAACGCGCTCACCTTGAGAAAGAGAAAGGAAAGATGGTTTACATTGTGGATGACAAGGAAGTTGAGAACTCGGATATTGAACATTCACAAGGGTGCGTGAGGTCTTGGGCAAAGGTGCGGACGAGGATACGCACACCTACCATGAAGCCATGAAGACAAAGAAGGTGAATATAGGTTTGGAGGCCGAGCCTAAGGAGGCCATAAGTGGAGACTACTGAGTCGACTCAAGGTACCAAAGATCATTGAGTTACTCCAGGATTATCAGAATTATTCCCTCGAGGGTATCATGAACTTAAAAGGCGTGTATGAATCACTTGGGAAATGAAGATAAAACTTAAGGACAATGCACGCTCAATTATAAAGTGTAATGAAATTACTAGTATAATTCGATTATGAGTAGTAATATAACACCAAATAACACAATATTTCGAATAATGATCTCAATATGCAATTGTAATAACTTCGCCACTTCAGGGGGCAACCTCTAAACCATATAATAAGACTCAAATGCTCAAATGATAATGAACTACTACCTACAATCCCTATGTATACTATTCATATGTTATGGCCATCACCTAGGTTTGGCCTATTAAGAATGAGAAAGTATAAATGATATAATAAAATGATATGGTAAGCCACAAGTCACCTACTCATATCCTAATACAAGCAATAGGTTAAGGGTGTAGCATGCCCTTCCCCGTAAACCAACATTGTCCTCAAACATTGAATAATCCTGGATGTTCTTTGTAGAAAACCTTCATCCTCCCAGTTTCACCTTCTATGCTCATATTCTTCCACTTGATCAAATATTCCTTAACGTCTCTCGGTTCTCACCTCTTAGTACGTGTTTGCACAGAATTTTCTCGCTCCAAAATGATTCTTCCTTCCTCGTCAAGTTCCTGTAACTCTATCCGGGCTTCAAATTTCTATCTAATAACCTTCTTCGGGCATGAAACATGGAATACTTTGGGTGTATGTGTGAAGATGGAGGCAACTCGAGTTAATAAGCAACAATGCCAATTTTCTATAGAACCCGATAAGGACCATAATATTTAGGAGCAAGTTTGTTGTCCTTTTTCTGTTGCTTTAGAGACATTTGTTTGTAATGTTGAGACGTACAAAAACCCAATCACAAATTTCAAAATGTCTTTCACTACAATGTTGATCTGCTTGTTGTTTCATCCTATTTTGTGCTAATGCTAAATTCTCCTTTAAACTAGCCAAAACCTGTTGTTGATGTTGAATGTGTTCCTCAACATATCTAACCTTAGTTTGCACCCTCAAGGAGGAAGTGATAGAAGGTGGATGGTAACCACATAATGCTAAAAATGGGGTCATTTGAGAAGAGGTATTAAAAGATGTGTTACACCACCATTCTGCAAGTGGTAGCCATTTAATCCATCTTTCCTGCTTATCTGATACAAAACAACGTAGATACCCCTCTAAGCATTTGTTGACCACTTCCATTTGCCCATCAATTTGAGGATGATAAGATGAACTGTGAGCTAGCTGAGTACCCAAACATGAAAATAATTCCATCCAAAAATTACTTGTGAAAATAGGATCACGATCACTTACAATTATCTTTGGGGTTCCCTGTAGCCTTTGACATGTCTCCAAAAAAATAGCTACGACTGTACTAGCTGCAAATGGATGTGATAGGGCACAAAAATGGTCATATTTTGTGAGCCTATCCACAATCATGAAAATAACATTCTTACCCTTTGAACAAGCCAATCCGGTGATGAAATCCATGGAGACCTCCTCCCATCTCCGACTAGGAATTGGTAAGGGTTGCAATGCACTAGTGTCTTAATTGTTTCCCCTTTATTCTGTTGGCACACTAAACACTTTGATACAAACCTTTTAAAATCCCCTTAAGTCCTTCCCAAAAGAATTATCTTTTTATTCTAATTTGATGGTACCCGAACGAGGATCTAATTTTGTGAAATAAATAGCACCATGCAATTCATGAAGTAAATCATCAATTATTGGAATAGGAAACTTATCTTTGATGGTGTACTTATTGAGTTCTTGGTAATCTAGACATATCATCCACGTTTCATCCTTCTTACGTACCATGACCACTGGTGAAGAATATGCACTCTGGTTAGGCTTGATGATACCTGCCTTCAACATTTCCTCAACCATTTTCTCAATCTCACTTTTATGGGAATATGGGTATCTGTATGGTTTGATGTTAGGTGTTTGGCTCCCTAGAATCAATTGAATGGCATGATCATGATCCCTAACTGGTGGTAGTCCCTTTGGAATTGCATCAAAAATAGATGAGTGAGCATTAATAATCTTCTAAATATTGAGTGGCATTGAAGACTCTGTATTTTGTACTTCTATGGAAAATAAATTTGCTATAAATCCATCTACTCCTTTTCTAAGAACCTTCTACATATGATGAGAGCTAATAATTTGTGGAGACTTAGCTACCATCCCATTCAATTGTATTTTCCTTCCATCTGAATGAAATCACATGAACAATTCTTGGAAATTCATCTCTATAGTACCTAAGGTTGTGAGCCATTGGACACCCAAAACAATATCTGCCCCTCCCATAGAAATAACAAACATAGGTGAGTCTAACATGTAGTCTCCCATGGAAAGCTTGATACTATGGAACTTTCTTGTGCACTTGATTGTCCCACCATCCGTAATCATAACTTACATTTCTAGAGCTGGGTAAATAAAACAATTGAGGCGGGCAACTAATTTACTATTTATGAAGTTACGAGTACTCCCCGAGTCAATCGACACTGTCACCTTCTATTTTTGAAATAGCTAATAACATTTAGTGTTTGAGGAGTACTAATACCGACAATGCATGACAATAAATTGTAGGTTGGTGATCCTCTACTTCCTCTTATACTTGGTTCCTCGAGACTCTCCTATAATTTCAGCGTCCTCCTCATCCTCATTACTTCCATCAATATAGAACAACTTCTTCTTAGCACATTTGTGTCCCAGTCCATATTTTCTATCATAGTTAAAACATAATCCTTTTGCTCTCTTTTCTTCCATTTGTTGAGGAGTCAGTCTAATTGGCCTAGAAAATGAAGGGGAAGAGATACTACGGTCTTTGGTGTTAATGAAAGGTGGCCTCCTACTACAAAGAACATTTTCCTCTGCTCTGACGTGCCATGATAATAGAATTAGAAAGCTTGAGTTGATTAAACATACGTACCTCATGCTCGATGTGGTCCTTAAGACCCCCAAGAAATAGGTCATTCAGATTCTCTTCTAGTATATTCTCCACCCTTAAGGATATGTTCTAGAATTGATGCACATAATCTTTGACTGATCTTGTTTGTCATAAATTTGCTAATTGACTAAAGTAGTTCTCGAAACATTGGAACTATAGTACAATTGCAACTCCTCAGTAAAAATTGTCCAAGTGACACCGAGACCATTCTTTTGCCTCTGAGCACATAACCATCGATACCAAACGAATTGGTCTGGTTCAAGATACAGGGATGCCAATGTCACCTTTTTTCCTGATGGTGTTTGATGTATCTCAAATAAGTTCTCCATTTGATTTATCCAATTCAGGGGATCTTTACCATCAAATTTGCGCATATCCACTTTTGGCATCATGTTTCGTGGTTGCGAATAAGTTAGATTTTGATTAGGATGGAAAAGTGATTCAACATGGTTATTTTGTCCATGATTTTTAACTGAAGATCCTCTTTGGTTGATATGGGATGGATTTGGGCCATACTGTTTACTCTTTACATGTTGCATGATATCATCTAACCGATGATTGATTTGGACTATGTCTCCTTTAGAGGCCATCTCAAATTGTACATTTCGCAGCTCATACTCAAATTGGCTCACCTTATGATCAACTGAAGTAAACCCGAGTGCTTTGAGGAATCTGTATTTAACCCTTCTAAATCCATCTCTTCAATCACTATCCCATCTTTATCTGGGGTTTTACCCGGAGTAACCGGATTCTTTTTTGCTTTTGTAGAAGGCCCCGCCATGATATCAAACCTTAGGGTTTAGGGTTTTGATACAAATTCGCCGAACAGAAAAAAATATATGGAATATATTAATACTATTTTTTTAGAGCTTTCCAAAAATGTAAAGAACTTGAAAAAATTCCACAAATTACTCCCTAGGGAGCGATTTTATGAAAAACCCTAAATTTGTAATAACTTGTGCAAAATAAATCAAACAAATCTAAAATTTTCAGGGAACCTTACTTGAAATGTTTCACACTGGAAAAATATCTCCCACCAATTCACTCAGGTTCGCAATATATGGCGGAAACAAAAAATTAGGGTTTTTGCCCTAATTTTGGCCCAGATCGCAGCTCTGATACCACTTGTAATGAAATTACTAGTATAATTTAGATTATGAGCAGCAATATAACACCAAATAACACAATATTTCAGAATAATGATCTCAATATGAAATTGTAATAGCTTCACCACTTCGAGGGGGCAACCTCCAAACCATATAATAAGACTCAAATGCTCAAATGATAATGAACTACTACCTACAATCCCCTATATATACTATTCATATGTTATGGCCATCACCTAGGCCGACCTATTAAGCATGAGAAAGTATAAATGATATAATAAAATGATATGGTAAGCCACAAGTCAGCGACTCATATCTTAATACAAGTAATAGGTTAAGGGCGTAATGAAAGAGACCTTACAGAATGGATCCTAATTTGCGCGAGAAGGTAAAAGAAGAAATTGATAAAATGTTGTAATATAGAATTATCAAGCCCCTTGATGAGTCAAAATGGGTTAGCCCAATGGTGATCAGTATCAAGAAGGACAGATGGATTAGGATATGTGTGGACTATAAGGAGCTGAATGTTGCATGCGTCACAGATCCATTCCCTATGCCATTCACTGAGGAAATACTAGAAGGATTTGCAAGGCGTGAAATATATTCCTTCACAGATGGGTTTTCCAGGTATCATTAGGTTAGGATTACTCAGGAGGATCAAGAAAAGACAACATTTACTACTAAATGGGGTAGTTTTGCCTATATTGTGATGCCCTTTGGATTGAAAAACATGCCTACTGTATTCTTACGCATAGTTGTTCAGGCATTCAAGGATTTTATTCACAACTTCTTACAGGTCTACCTAGATGATTGAATAGTATATGGGCTTGTGAAAGATCATTATGACAATCTGCACTTAATGTTTGAACGATGTAGACAATTGTGTATCTCTTTGAACATCTAGAAGTGCATATTTGCTACGCCAATTGGGATACTGTTAGGACATATAATCTGCAAGGAAGGTTTACTGGTTGATCCAACCAAGGTTGTAGTCATTTTAGGCCTTGAAGCACCTACCAGCTAAAGTGAGGTGTGCAGATTTTTGGGTCATATAGAATATTATAGAAAATTCATAAAAGGGTATGCCAAAATTGGAACACCCTTGGAAGAATTATCAAGGGGAAAGGTACATTTTATTGGGGAGAACTATAGTAACGCAGCGTTTGAGATATTAAAAGAGAAACTTACTCCCATGCCTATTCTCGCGCTTTCCCTCATGGGATAAACCATTTCATGTGCATGTGGATGCTTCTAGCATGGCTATTGGTACTGTGTTAGCTCAACTTTGACGAAGGTATTATAGATCATCCAATCTATTTTGATAGTAGGAAGGTGACTCTGCTTGAATGGAATTAAACAACTACAAAGCATGAAGCTTTTCCAATGATCTATGCATTGCACAAGTTTCAACAAGATTTGTTAGAACACCATTTGTGTTTCATACGAGATCACATGGCATTGAAGTACTTGGTAAATAAGCTTGTCTTATAGGGGCACATATACAGATGGGTGCTCCTATTTCAAGAGTTTGACTTCACAATTGTGGTGAAGCCAGAGAAAAGTAATTCGGATTAGACCATTTATCTAGAATCAATTTAGGAGAGGATGCATAGACAATTGAAGAAACAATGCTAGATGCACAATTATATAGGTTACAACATGTGCCCATGGAATTAGAAGACATTGCTATCTTTCTACGAACATGTATGGCACTAGAAGGAATGAAAGCATTAGAAAAGAAGCAACTTGCTATATGTACGGCACCATTTATGTTAATCAGTGGTGACCTCTACAAGCTAGGCAGAGATGAAGTATTATGTCGTTGTGTATTAGAGCATGAGCGTAAGGATATCATGGAAGAAGCTCATGGTGGTATTGCAAGAGGCCATTATGCAGGGTGATACGATCGCCCGTAAGATCCTATTTACTTGGATTATGGTGGGAGAAATTGTATAAGGACTGTAAAGAATATTGTAAGGCATGCGATCATTGTCAGTGTCTCAGAAGACCAGGGAAAAGAGATGATATGCCTTTGAGACCGATTACTAGTGCCAAACAATTTGAGAAATGTGCCATTGACTTTGTAAGACCTATTTGCCACCCCGCGCATGACCGGATCATGCTATATCGTTACTTGCACAAATTATCTCACACGGATGGCAAAAGTAGCACCTACAAAGGATTATACAACAACTACATCAGCTAGGTTTCTAAGGGAGAATGTTCTTACATGATATGGATGTCCTTTAAGCTTGACAAGTGATAGAGGTACACACTTTTGAATGAGACAATCGATCCTATTAGATGAGTTTATGGTTGCATACCATAAAGCTACACCCTACCATCCTCAAGCAAATGGAACTGCATTGAGGCCTTCAACAAGATTTTGAGCAGGACTTTGACAAAAATATGTGATGTTGGAAGAAAGGATTGGGATGACAAAGTGTCAGCTATGATTTTGGCATATAGAACAACTTACAAGAGATTGAACAAAGCCACACTGCTGTTTCAGGTTGGTGTTTGCACAAGTTGTTCTCCTATAGATTTTATGATACCTTCTTTATGCATTGTGCGCACCGGAGGTATAGGTGATGAACAGGCTCTAGAAGAGCGTATCAAAAATATGGTTCAACTGGATGAGCATCGAGCCATAACACGATGGAGTCAAAAGCAGGAAAAGGCCAGGCAGAAGGCATGGCATGACATAAACATAAGGGATAAGAAGTTTGAGATTGGACAAATGGTACTTCTTTATGACTCAAAGTTCTTGTGCCATCCATGCAAGCTCAAAGTATATTGTTTGGGGCCATATGTTATCACTTCTATACTTGAATTAGGTGCTTGCCATTAGAAGCACTTGATGGAACACTACTACCCGCCTTACTTTAATCGGAGTAGGTCAAGCCCTACTATAAATAAGTCTTCTTGGTGTTTGTAATAAGTCAAGATTGCCATGTAGCTTAGGTTTTCAATTTTGTATTTTTCTTAATGTATTTCCTTCATTGTCACAATGCTTTGTCAATTTAGTTTTTTTGTGTATTAAGCGCGGTTGCGCATACGAAGCTAATTACTATATGAAGAATGTTTATGTGCAGAGGAGTGCACATACTTTTAGTGTGGGTTAGTTGTAGTTATCCAAGAAAAAGACTGTGGAATTGAAAGGTGAAAGGAATAAGTCATACATGGGTGTTCTTTAAGTCAAAAGAAGATTGTTTCTCAAAAGTGACAGTATAACACGAGGTAATCAGAGGCCATGATAGCTACTAGGAGAAGGTACAATGATGAGGTACTCGAGCACAAGGGCACGCTACCAAGAGAAGTCTCAGTGACTAAAGGATAGGAAGGTGCACTAGAAGGTTATAGCTAGGCATGAAGATGTATTGCACGAAATGAATGGATTTGGTCAATGAATGAGGGGATATTTGGTAGGTGAAGGAGCAATAAATGCATCAAAATTTGAAAAAAATATAAGGATGGAATGCGGATTCATTTTTACCATTATGACTAAGAGTATTTGAGGAAAGAGCCAAGTGCAAAGAGCCGAGTGATCGAGTTAAGGTGCGAAGGGTGTGAAACCAAGCATGACAACCAGATCTGTGTGACAAGAAGGTTGCATCCTTGGTGGTAAAGGGTTTGAGTGAAGTAGGGAGATAAAAAGAGTTAGGTTATGAAGTTTCCACCTAGGGCATGATTAAAATGAGCTAGGGTTTGATTCAAAAAGTCAGCAAAGTTGAAGAGGAGACATTGGTAAGGTAAAAATGGAACCGAAGAAGGCATCTCGCAACAACAAGAATAGAAAGAAGAAGGTGGTCATCAAGGACGAAGAGATGGCACCCGAAATCCATTTTTTAGAGATGCAAGGAGTCATTGTGACTAGGAATGGGATTCACCCATTAGAAAGAGCAAAGTAAGTGAATACAATCACATGACTATGGAGAACAAGAACGAGCTCGATTCCTTGCTCACCGCTAGGATGAACAAGCGCACATTGGATGGCATGTCGGTTTATGACAATGCAAATTGAGAATCTTTTGAAGAGAATTGGGGTATACCAGTTGTATGAGCTTCCATATTTTAGGAAGTATGAGCCCTTGTATCAATGGCTCATGAGCAGGGTGTATGAAGACTTCTTCTACTTTGCATGACACGAAGTTAGAATATCATATGCACTTGTTTCATCGATTCACATGTGTCTAAAGGCCACATGAGATGACATAAAATGTGATCTCATAGATAAAGCCGCGATTGCAGGACCAAATAGGAGTTGGGGTACCTGAAGGGTCTACACGGAATGGACATAAACAAATTAAATAATTGTCCAACAGTGCAAGCTGCACCCACCTTGTTACAAAGTTGAATGACCAGGAGCAGTGGTCACAGGTAAATACTATGTGGTTACATATGGCACGTAAGATGTCGAAGGGACAATTTACAATATTACGGAGACTATATTACGAGTAAATAGTCGAAGACGCGCACAAGAGGGAATATCACTTTGGGGTTGTTCTATTATCACCGTATTCATGGAGATTGGAGTACCAGACGGACCGAAGGAAAAAGTATGGGAATACCCCATGGAGAACAAGTCCCCAGCTAAAAGATTCAAAGCAAGTACCTATGCAAGGGGGCCATGATAGATGATGTAAAGTAAAGGGAGGAGAAGTGGTATGACAAGTGCATGTGACATTTGGGGAAGAGTGGCGCATCCCAAAGGACCTACCAGCAGTGGTAGGGAAACAAGTTTAGTTTGTTGTATATCAAGCATTTCTACATTACACGCTTCCCAATGAAAGATGGAGTCTAGAGCCCTTGGTGTAAATTTCCTTACACATTCACTGTAAGGTATTTCCAAGCATCTATTCATAGATTTATAGACATGCGCCGACTAGTCTTCAATGTAGATAAGGTAGACTGCGATTACCATACGTTGAGGAAGAAGTATGTGTATCCTGGCATAAGTGCTTATACAAAGAGGATCATTTCGGAAGTGCTGAATATTAAGCCAATAATTTTGTTGTAGCAGATGTGGGGGCAACATTGGTGTATCTCCAGTTGAAGCCAAAGATGGAGGATAAAAAATATGTGGAAGGTGAGTTCGCACTTGCAACACCACCAAAGGGAAATCATACAATGGAGAACATCCCGACGCCTAAGCCCATAAAGCCAATTGAAGTGGAGGGTGAGGAGGAGGAGCGCGAAGATAGTGGGGGTTTGGAGCATAGAGGTAGGAGACATCCTATAAATAAGGAAGAAGATGAGCACGCAATTACGCCACCTCAGCCACAAGAGGGGGATGATGAGGAATTGAATGCAGTCCAAGGGGGAGCATGGGTTTAAGAGGGTATTTAGGAGAACAAGGACCCAAGGTGTTACTCCAACCACTGTTCGCAAATCACCTAGACTCTCTCCACAAAAGGAGGCAACCGCGCAGAGAAGGAGGAAACTAAAGTTAAATGAGGAGGCGAAAGAGTCGAGGAGAACGCGCCTAATTTTCCTACAGGCCCAGAGAACATAGAAGAACAAGGTGAGGAATCAAAGGAAAAAGAAGAGGATGAGAAAATACCAGAGGAGACAACTGTAGAGAATGTTTAGGACATGGAGACACAAGTCCCAAATTTGGAAGCTAAAGTTCCTAAGCAAGCGATAGGATCTAGAAGAACAAGTGGAGAGCACATTCCACCGCTTATGGGGTATGTAGAGGATGCAGGAAAAATTGTTTGCGCCCACTTCCAGAGCATGATAACACAAAAGGATTTATTCACTGGGGAGATAATGGATGAGGACATTGCATGATCATGTGCACACTTGAAAGCAACTATCATGGTCAATTCACACCCACATGGATGAGCCTAATTTTTATGTGTGCGAAGAGTCGTGTGTTTCGAGACGACTGAAGAAGGCACCCCAAGCGAGACACGTGACAGTAAAGCCTACTATAATGTCGATGAGCAGTCAGCCATGCATTGGTGAAAGTTTCTGAGGTGGCTAGAAAAACACGGACAAAGCTACCACGATTAGGCGTTGCGCGAGGAGTCAAGACAAAGGACGCAGAGATAACGAACATAACGCAAGAAAGGGACTTCGTGCAAAAGAAGAATGAGGTATTTATCAAAGATTACGAGGATATTGGGGACAACGTCATCGTAACAAGGCCACACTTGAGGCCAAGGTACCACGACATTTCCTTAAGTGATACACTATGTAGGAAAGTTGGTGGACTTGGTACTGATGATGAACCTCTGCGCATGAAAGCGCTAGAAAACTCGTAACAAGATGCTTTGAATGAGAGAAAGCATCGGTGATGAGAAAGATTACATCTTATGAAGGGTTGTTGCAAGCATTACAGAAATATTGAAGAAATCGACTAGGATTTAAACATATGCACAACCCCATAGGCACTTATCAACATAAAGACCTTAGAAGCGAACAATAAAGTCCATAAAGCGATGAAAGATGAGACCTTGGGCCGTGCAAAAAGATTGTTAATGGTTAAACAGAAGCGCGAGGCCCTGGTAGCAGCACAAGAACCACACAAGACTCAGCTGGAAGAGCTTTGGAAGCTAATTACACAGAAGATGGACCTTTTAGAAGGAAGAATGACATCAATGTCCAGTGTTGTGTTGGTTTTGCAAAAATGAGAAAGGAGAGATTACGAGGGATGAGTTGGAATCCATTGACTGTGGACATCCCAAAAAAAGTAGAACAAGCACTCACTGAATGGTAGATTTTGGAAGATGAAATAAAGGAGGAGTATCCAGAGTTGATACTGCAAAGTGATACAGAGGAGGTTGTCTAATAAAAATTCTTTATTTTTCTACATTCCTTCATTCTTATTCTTTCCATTATTTTATTCTTTACTTCAATTTTTGGAGATACCCATTGTCGGATGACAATGAGATTAGTGTGGGGTAATGTTGATCAAAGAATACATGTAATATATCACACAAGGAGTCCACGCAGGATAAGAAGGCCTAGAGCCAAGGGTGTGGAATGACAAGAAGGACCTGCGCGCGGAAGGCAAGTTCAGCTTTCAGGACTTAGCCGATTTTGAGCATGAAGACCTATTTTTAGAAGGTGGCGTGTGGAACACACCAACGATGCAGGTATGTGCGCGCCATGCATTGTCTATCTTTAGAGAATCGGATCAAAGTGTTTTGCATGGAGAGGAGCTAAGAATAGAATTGACACTGCAATTAACTGCAAGAGGACTATAGATAACACACTTGCATGTGTGGCTATGCTTGTAAATGGCGTGTGGCTATCAGTAAGATGCGACTTATTTTTGGAATAGATAAATGGTGAAGGGAAATTCCCCACCCTATATATATGATGTTAGGTACATACTAGAAGTGTGTATGAATGTGTGAAGATGTTTGTGTAACAGAGAATATATAGAGTGTGAAGTGTGCATATGATCAATTATCAGATCGATCCGTATACATGTTGGCATATATTGACAAAATTGTAAGGAGCTTATGTATTTATTAATAAATGGAAGATACTAGTTGAATCTAACCGTCATTCTCGGGTGTAGTTGAGTAGTGCATGTTATTAATTCAATCATCAATCATGATTACTCTTTAAGCTTGTTCTTTCATAGATCTAAGGGTAGTATGCATTGTAGAATGATGGCTTAGTTATGAATCTATATGTTTCTCCCTTCATTATGCTAACATCCTATCACAACAACCCTAAAGAGGGACCTGGTACCTTTGCGCGCTTTGGGTGAGCGCTCACCAAGGCCGAGTGATGTGTCAAAGGCAACTAGGGTGTTATCTCGGTAAATTCTAGGCTACATCAAGCACTACATTTGAAAGGATTCCTTTGGAAGAAATATACGAAGGTACAACACCTTTGCCCTTAATAAATTGTGTCAATCTTTTAAATTGCCCAGGGTTAGATTGAAGGTATTCTACTTTTGACATTTGAATTTTAGTTTTCTTGGCATGATCGATGATATCGGAGGCATTATATGAGGGAGTCAATCAAGATATAAACCCTTCATTAGTTACTTGTATAGAACAATACTATCCTTAGGAGAGGAAAAGGAAGGAAAATTGGAAGCAAGATTCACCTTCTAGACAAGAGGTTTCTCCTTTGGCTTTATGGTAAAAAGAGTACCTCTTTTTACAACATTAGGAATGACCATAATATATTATTTTTATTTGACCCTGTCTTTGGGTTTCTCCACTTCATTTATTTGGTGTTGTGAATGAGTAAAAAACAACAAAGGATTGGTTATTCATATCATTCACCATGTTGTCATAATAATATTCTTCATATTTTAGGTACACGATATTAGAGTCGCCAACTAGTTCATCAACGTAAATGACCTCTTCATAAGAATTTTTAGCTTCATTACATGTTTCTTCTCTTTCATCAACTACCTCGATAGTAGCATTGAAGGGTGGAGCTTTAATAGCTAACCATGGCTAAGTAGTGGCAATCGGTTCCTATCCATTTGAGGATGGTTGTTGTTATTGAAGTTTCTCCTTAGGAGATTTCGGTAAGGAGTATTATGTGCATTTTTGAGACATATGTTTCTTCAAAGCCAACATATAATTTTCTATCCTAGATCATGGGATCAATAGTACTATGAGATGTACTATGTTTCTTAGGGTTGGAAATATCTCTCCTTAGCTTGTCAACCATTATAATATTGTCCTCGATTTCGATTGTGTTGCTTATGTGGTAACTAGGTTGAGAATATTTGACCTTCTCAACAAGAATCCAACTTAAGGGAATTAAGAATTAATGAAGAAACACTTTAGATTCTCATGATTGGGAGTAGCACATTCCAGAATATTATGGATTAATTTGTTGAGCTTTGCCACAAAATCATGCATAGGCTCATGTGGTTCCCGTTATCCATTTTTGCACCCTTGCAAAATGGACAACTTAAGCAGTCGAGAATCGGTAGTTGATGGGAAAAATGAAGTGCTTCGTAATCTATTAGGCGGCTCATGTTTTGGCTCGGTGGAGTTGGAAAATGATAAAATTGGTGGTTAGGTTTATTGAGGAATCAACCGAATTCAAGGAAATTATACGGCCCATGGATAGATGGCCATCCAAACCCTTGGTTAGGCGGTAAGGTTGCAGAGGTCGTGGGTTGGATGACCATCTAACCCAAGATGGACGGGTTATACGAATGCCATGTTGGACATGTGGCTCATCACCTACCTAGTATGATGAAGGTTGGGCCGCAGAGTTAGATGATCATCTAACCCCCTACGTTTGATGGTGGGTTGGAAAACCGTTCAACCCCCAGTATGACACATGATAGATGACCGTCCAGCCCCCTGTTAGACAATGTCCAGAAGCTAGGGTTAGACGACCACTGAGATGGATGGGTGGTAGGTGTATAAAACTAGGTTGGATGACCATCTAACCCCATCTATCAGTATAGGCAGAATAGACATCCATCCAACCCACCAGGTTAGACAACCCGCGGCATCAAGATGGCGATCCCCAGGTTGGACAACTACCATAAGGATGTAAGACCTAAAAGTTAGATGGTTGTCCAACCACCCGAATTGGACAAAAATGAGGTTATATGACATACTCAAAATTTATATGTATCATGGTTAGATGACCGTCTAACTAGGATATAAAGGACAACTCGCGGCCCGGGTAGTTGTTTTCTCAAAGTAGGTTCGATGACTCACAAGTCATAAGCCGTGCGAGGGTAGGTGGATAAATGACAACTCAACAACCATATTTAACGAGGCTTGGTGCCCATTACTACCTGTGCAAGTAAAGTACCAAATCATATGGCTCCCATACCTCTTTAATGTATCTTACCGTTGGTGGCAAAATTTTCCTATATATTGTAAAATACGCCTCATTTTGAAGGGAGAATTTTTGTAATGCAAAGGAACTCTGTCAAAATTGTTCCAGAGTTGTTGTGAGTTAAAGGCCTCAAATTTGGGCATTTTGTAAAGGATTCTTTCCTTGTGCCTATATTGTAATGGATTGTGCATGTTTTTAGCAATAAAATTCATGTTTTGTGGTTATTTTTTCCCTAGCTTGTATGACATTGCATCTTTTGCCTTCCATTATATTTACAGGTATATTGTGCATATATCTATCTCTTTGACAGGATCTATAATTTGTTGTGCTTCATGAATATAGAGAATTAAATACTTTTTCAGACTGTGGCACCTCCACCTGCCCTCTCCCACTTTGTTTACTCTATATTTTTCACTCATTCAGATTGTCTCACCCTTTCTTGGGGCATCGCCTTCCCTTATAGTAGTTTTACTTTGATGCATTCTTCTATACCTATCTCCTTCGAAAGCATTAGGGTAAGATTAATTTATTCGCCATTCTTTGCACTTTGGAGAAGTTGGCACTAGGTTAGGGAAGAAGTCATCTTTTTAGGAGGATTATCCTACTTGCAAGGTCCCACACTACACGATAATCCCATGTTATGTAGGTTACACTGATTTCATCACACACACATCACTAGTAATAAGGAGTGATGTATTTTTACATTAACAATTCCTTCTCCATTTGAGTGATTTGAACTAATAATGTGTGTGCATCTTCCGCGGGTTTGAATGTGGCCTCAAACCTTGATCTCATAGTATCCCAATTGTCGATGGAGTAAGGAGGTAAATGATAGAACCATTTTGCAATATCACCTTAGAGAGTTTTAACTAAAAATGAATGATCACATCCTCACAAGAAACACCCATAATTAAAGAATGCAACAATGTGTTCGTCAGATGTTGTTTTCCATCACCACTAATTTTTGGAAAATTCTTCCATGAACCATGCGGTAAATCATGTAGAGGTTGAGCAAATGCCAGAGGTCCAATTATTGGTTCCCAATGGAATGGCGGTGGAGGTGGTGTGGCCATTGTTTGAAAATATGTGTGCTTAGGACTTCAAGTTCTGCTCAGAAATAAAGCTCTACAAGTAGAAAATGTACTTTCTTCTCATGAAGTATAGTTTAGACGTATAGGTGATGATTGTTCAAACGTATAGAGGATCATATCTTAGAAGCGGGATTGAAATTATGTAGCTGCAATAACTCAAACATAGGACCCACGACACCTCTCACTCTACTACTACGAGTGAAAATATTTCTCGGCTTGAGCTTTAAATAAGGAAAGAAACCTTGAGACAAAGCAAAAATTGAGCATGCTATAAGTGGGATAAAGCCTATTAATTTAATAAGAATATAATTAAGTAGAATTTTAGAGTAACTAATATGATAAAATACAAATGCTAAGCACTCAAACAATACAAGCCTATAAGAAAATAGGAGAGATAGGTGACTTATCTTATTCATGTGCAATATGTAGGTATTCGGGACTATGTATATCTTTGGATCCGGAAGAAAATGATGTAATAAGAGCTCCATGGGGATGTTAGAGCTTTGTATTGAGGCTAGACAGTGGCATGTGTGTGTTGACATCTGATTTTAGGTGTTGGTGATCAGCAAATGGTCGGGATCTATTTTCTTACGTGTTACAAATGTAGACACCAAAATTTGGTATCGCTCCCTGGATTTCCCACGTGCACATATTTCACCATGGTCTTAGCCATACCCCACAAATTTAAATGATACCCTTAATTTATTTGAATCCCCATCTATTAGCCGACCACCTTTAATGTTTAATTAAGTCTTATTAATTAATCTTAATTAGCTAATTACCCCTAATTCACTTTCATCACTCTTAATTAGCTAATTACCTTTAATTGATTTTCATTGGGATGCTTTTATCCCTAACCACATAAATCCATATACCTAAGCTTTTTATAGATTTTCTCTAACCCATCTTTATCTCCTATCCACCCATGACACTTCCGTAAACAACCATTACCCGCTTACATGTTTTAAAACACTTATCCTAATCTCTAAAAGCCCTATATCTAGAGTAAATCAATGATTTTACCATCCAAGGAATGGTTAACTTTAGTTGGAGGTGACCCATTCGGGTCACCGTCCCCTTTAAAATTACATTCACCTCCCTTTTACCAAGGTATGCATGCAAATATTCAAGCTTTCTTGCAACTTGTGAACTTTTTCTCATACACGAGCATCCTACGCAATGATTCTGACCTCTTGGATCTCCTTTTAACTTATTTGCATCACTCATGAACATCCTTCAAGAGATTACCATAACTTTTTGTTTTTTTATTCAGTTATCATATTATAGTTGCCTTGTTTGCATCTAACATTTGTAGGACCAGGTCATCTCCACAAACCTTGTTTTGACCGTCCTTTTCATCCTTCGTACTTACAGTTCACTTTTTCAGTCCATCCACTCTTGACTTAACTCAGTCCATCTCGGTCACCGTCAATCCTGTATCCATCTGCGCCTTCATGCCTCTGTTTTCTAGATCCACAGATCCCTATTACTTTGTTTTAGTGTTCACCCAGTTGTCAGATCTCCCTGTCATCACTCTATTTCTCAGATTCATCCTATCAATCCCCCATTCAGTCACCCCTGCTCAATTTTCATCGACTAGACCTCTATTTATGGTATCCACTACTTAGATCCTTATTTCCTCTCACCCTTCTATTGTTGTCAATCTCGAACTTCTCTTCGAGTTCCAACCGGTCAACAAAGAGCCCCAACATCATCAGGTCTGCACTCAAAATATTCAGATCTACATTTTATAGTTGTTGTTCCATCCATCTGCCTCCCATCATCGTCGACTGGACCTCTGCAACCTTAGTCACTGTTGACCTTGCCGGTAAACTTTATTTTATGTCAATTTAGATGAAATTTGTATGTGTGTTATATTTCGCATTTTTAGTTTTTGTGTGCCTCAGATTCTACATATTATCCTATTTATTATCATTGCCTCTATCTTATGTTATCAAACACAGGGTTGACATCTTTCAGGGAAGTTAATGTTTCTTGGAGATGACTTCGTCAAGCAAACCCCATTTATCATCTAATCCATTTTCCTCTTAGTTGCCTTTGTTTTGTAGGTTCATCATATTTATAGCGAGGTCATCCACTTTACGCCCGTATCTATCACATCGCATCCCGAGGTACCTTAAACCCTAGAATTTTGAAGTTATTTAATTTTCTTTAGTAACTACTTCATTAACTTGAACAAGAATAAGAAATTAGATCAATATTCGCACGCCCTTTGGGACCACCCTTTTAGGTGAGTCTCTTGCATTTTCTTCGTTTTCTTATTTTCCACTAACATTGAGGTAGAAGTTTTTTTGCTTTTGAATGTTCGTGTTGGGGTTCTTGAGTTGCTTGTATTGCTCTTTGCTTACATCTTCTTAAAGATCAGATAAAAAGGAAAAGCTTTCTCTAGGTATTCTTCTTATTTTTCCTTATTTTTTCCTTTTGCATTGCATTTTCCCTTTCTTGTGTGTTTGTCTTCATCAAACTTTCACATTTGGATTTGGCTTAAAATGAACCTTTTGCATCCTTGCTTGTTCATCTAGCTTAAGTAGGGGTTAATCGGTTGCATCTCACATTATATCACACACAATAAAACTCACACATCCATCTACACATCTAGACGTCTTCTTACCAAGTGGATTGATTGGGATTTTACCACCCAATAAGAAGCCTTCGCAGTGTTCTAGCCGTGTTAGAAATCCTGCATAGACTCGGGCCTCATGTACCTTTGGGTATATCGAGGACTCCCCAACCAAAACTACATGAAACCAACCTTATAATTTCATTTCCTAGGTACCCTTGCTATCCACCTTTTCTTTTTCTCATATCTTCTAATTAATCATGTTAATAAAAATGTCACTTTGCTTGATTTGTTTGTTAATAAATTTCATAAACAGATATTTTCCCATTTCATGCCTATTAATACCCCTTCTCAAGACGAAGCAATGTAACAATATAATATATGTAATGATACTTCTTCCTCCAATGATCTTGAGATTCCACATGGGATATCTCAACCTTATAAATAACATGTCATTCAAATTTATCCCCTTTTGAAACCAATTATCCTATCTCTCATCAGTCTATTTCCCCTCAACCACCACACTTCCATCTCCTAGTCCTTCGAAACTCTCAAGCTTCCTTTTAGCCCATGTATGCCTTCATATTTCATATATCTCCCACAGTCTCTCAATTTTATCAATCCACTCAATTGGTAGATCCTATTCCTCTCCCACTCCCACCACCTCATACTTCATCGATATTATCACTAGAATACTGTCTAACCATCTCAATCTCTAAATATTCCTATCTCTCAACAACAATCATTATCACAATCTATCCCATCATGTCACATTCCTATTCAATCTCCACACTTTAATTATATCCCCTCTTATCAAACAAAGATATCCTTATCTATCCACTTATCATGTTGTGCAGCCATAACCATCTACCTCTTATGTGACACTTTCACATGAAACTTATAAACCATCTTCTAATTATACCCCCTTGGGAATCATACAGTTCAATCTTCGATAAGTTGATGACAACTCACCTCCTCATACTTCCTCCCATCTCGACCTATTGAAAACTCACACCCCAAACCCGCTTGGTATCATGAGGGTCACTACTATAGATATCATCGAGTCATAGGTCATGACATTGAAAAGTGTCATTCTTTTAAAGATCATATTCAACAGCTTATAAATTGGGGGATCTCCAGATAGAAAATCCTGCCTCATCTCACAACCAACCCTTGACATCTTCAAACAACCCTTTCCTAATCCACCACCGAAAAATCAATTTCTACCTTCCACATCTTACACATCCAATCCTTATGTAATCAATATTATACATCAAACACCTCCATCCTTACCCATCTCATCTACCTCATCATTTATTCATACCTTAGACATTGTGCCTACAACTTCTACCGCACCTATCACATTAACTTCCACCACTTGTCCTACATCTACATATATTCCTACCTTTACCACATCCACATCAACTTTGACTATACCTACCACTTCATCCACATCTATCATACCCCAACCTACCATATCTAACCCCTTACCCACATCAACATCAAACACACCCATCATTACATCACTTGCATCATCAAACATCCCAATTGTACCTATCTCATCATCAATTTCAATTATCCCTATATCCACCATATCACCAAATTCACTCATAACTACCTTAACATCTTCATCACACATTCCTACATCCTTGCATATGGCCACATCCCCTATTTCACCCCAATCTTCTACGCTTAATCCTCCAATATCAACTATTTCTATATTTATACCCACTACCACACCAATCACATCTCCTCAATTTGCAAACATATCAAAGATACCCCTCAAAACATTTATGAAACAAACATCCCCACCTAAGACAAACACAAAGGGTATTCAACCAACTATTTCCACATTAACCAATCCAAAACCTACACAATCCACATCTCGCATAGACCTCATTAATCACATCATACAAACACCTCTTTCTCTATCCACATCTACACCCACCATTGATCTTGCACCTTCATCTACTTCATTGGATTTGATCATACCTACTACTTCATCTACATCCATTCCACCCTTACCTATTATACCATCCATAGAATCAATCCCAATTCCTCTTTCTTCACTTTTACCAACACCAATCACATCAACTATCGTAACTACATTGACTTCATCTTCTCCTCCTACATCTTTCTCATCGTTTGAAGAGTTTTTGAAAGCACTCCAACTCACCTTGACTTCAAATGATCCTCCCATCTCATCCTCACAATCAAGACACTTCCACATATTCTTTAGACATTATCAAACAAAAATTACTTCCTCCACCAATACCAACCACACAACCTTCGGATCCTCTAGTTGAGATTATTGTCATCCCTGCCAAGGGTAAATCTTCTCAATCAAAATCTAAGACTCTTGGTAAACATCCCCAAAGGTCTCTTATGTATCCTCATAAGAAGTTAGGTCTTCCCTCTTCTCAACAATCCAATGTTACAACATCCATCCTAAGAGCACCCCCATCTATTTTAGGGTTAGGCCCTTCATCTAAGACATCTCCCAATGATCAATCCAAATCCAAACAATCTAATCCTCCTCCCAAATTTGATTCATCTTCTAATACATCTAATTTACCCACTAATTCCCCTAAATCCAAGTCAAAATATCTTATCAAAACTGCAAGAGCTACCTTCCTCCGAACACTTCGATCAGGTCCTATGCAAATACCCTTCAAAATTTAATTAAAAAATTTGCCATTATGCTTCCTCTTATTAAATATTTTGATCTCTATAGTAAGAAACCATCATGGTTCGATTCCAATCACATTTACGCTTATCATTGCACCTGGTCATGACACTGAACATTGTAAGGCCCTCCAAACCATCATCCATGATCTTATTGAGGACGATGAATCTCTCATCCAAGAGGGTCTCCGCTCTACTCACCTCAACCAATCCAGTTACCATTTCTACATCTTAGTTGACCAACATTGTCTCTTTCGTTGGGGGAGCATTCTTCCCATCATTATTGATCCTTTCACATCTTTTTCCTCATCCACACATTTTATCCACATCAATTCATCCCCCTATCCATCGAATAACTCCTTTGACATTGGGGGACTTCATTATAGGATCATCCTGTCATAGATTAATTCCTTTTCATCCTTGACATTGTCTTATCTTATCCAACCCATCTCATCCGATTTTATCAAACTCACTGTGTAGCCAACGTATCTACCATTTTTTCATCAAAGTCCACCTCTGTGGCCATATTTGTTCCTCTTTTGGGGCACTTTGTATTTTCATTCAAGTCCACATTTGTGCCCATATTTGTGCCTCTTTTAGGGTACCATATTTTCCATTCAAGTCTACCTTTATGGCCATATTTGTGCCTCTTTTGGGGCACTATATTTTCCATTAAATTCCACCTTTGTTGCCATATTTGTGCCTCTTATGGGGCACCATATTTTCATTAAAGTCCACATTGGTGGCCATATCTCGTGCCTCTTTTGAAGTACCTTCTTTCTTAACAAATTCCACCTTTATGGCCATGTTTGTGCCTCTTTTAGGGCACCATATTTCCATATTTTTCATTCTAAGTCCACCTTTTGTGGCCATCTTCATCTCATTAGGGATGCATTTTTTTCTCTCATTACCTTAATTTTTAAAGGTAGCACATAGTTTCTGTTTCCTCTCATCTTATATATCCCATTTCCTCGTCTTATTAGGGACACATGTTTTGTTTTCTTCCTCAAAGGTAGTGCATAATCTTCTCTCATTTATCTCATCGTATCCCATCTTTTGCAATATGTCATCTTATCTTATTGCGAATATAAATTTGGTGATCTTGTCCTAATCTAAAAAGGATCCAATGTGGAAAGTTTTCCCGTGCTTCGGATTGGACCATACATTATCACACATAAGTATGTATCGGGAGCCTATCATTTAGCCCCCTAAATGGTAAACCAGAAGTGGAAATTCTTAACGTGTTACACTTACAACTATTCCATTGTTAGCATGTCTACCAATGAGCATTTAATTATATCCATAGATCATTCTTCCATCATTAGCCTCTTCCATCTATCATTGTAATGATTTGGAACTATGTGTTATACCGTTACTTTGCTTGACATGAACTTAAATATGGGCACCATGGCTCTTTCCATAGCATTTTCCTTAAGGATAGCTTATCCCTCTTTGGTGAGAACTTCACGATCATTACACCCGTCACCCGTTTACCTCTTGAAACCATGTAAAGGGTTCACATGTGTCTCTTGTACATTCATTGTCCCCTTCTAAGTGGTCTACCTAGCTATTCCTAGCTCTTCCCCTTGTTAAAATTAAAGTTCATGGATGCTTCTATCAAAAATCAAAGTTATCAAAAACGGATTGCTCCCTCGAAGGACAATTGTTCATGTAAAAAATAAATAAAAAGAAATCAAATCAATAGACTGATCCCTCGAAGGACAACTATCTTGTATAAAGTAGACCATACCCTTGAAGGATGACTACTCTTTTTATCATGGCATTGAAGGCTTCCCGCATTAATCAACATTCAATTTTCTTAGCATTTGTTGTCATGCAAATGTGCAACAGAAAATTGACAATTTTCTAGCATGACAACGATACGCCTATGTTGAAACTTTCAAGTTTTACCCTTCCAAGGCACCCCAGCTCTACCTAGTATATCCAATGACCTCATAGAGGATGTTAACTCAATCCCCTAAGTAAATTACTAAAGTCAAGGCAAACCCCCTAGGTGAGTTTAGGAGTTCTTGAAGAATGTTAATTTTAGGTAGTGTTGGGAAGGGCTACCACTGGCCTTCTCAGCACTGGTGCAAACCTCTAAACCGGAATGGAGGAGAAAAATCCAACATGGAGATGAATTGAACCTCTAATAACATCAAGGAATTTATTTTGGAAGATTCAGGAAATATTTGGATGAGTTGGGGCACTTCATAAAAACAGGGTTACGAGGCCTGGCAATGCACAAGACCTAAAAGCCACCGAGATTCGAGAAGTGATTCCGAGAGCTCTAAAAGGAGTTAGGAGCTAAATAAGACATCATTGGAAATGGAATTTAGATCCCTAAAAGATGGTGAAATCATATTTTCACAACACCTTGGCGTAATAGGTCTATATGTTGTTTTTCTCATGCTCAATCGGGAGCTAGAACAAAAATCCAATTTTTCAGGGCTTAAATGGAGGAATCAAGAGATGATACCCACACCATTAGATTTAGAAGGCCATTTTTAGTCAAATTCATATAATTTTTTTCCAAAAACTCCATCAGAACTCTAGATACAACCTTCACAAGTTCGCTCTCAAGTTCTCATACTTAGTCATTTTTGAAGTGGACATGTGTTAGCTCTAGGAGCTGACACATTTTGGTGTCCCTTTATTCCATTTAGCTAAGGGACATATGGGATGGTAAAATGTACCTATCCATTTTTTTTTCCCCAGATGACAAATATGACCTCTCGTTTGCCAGTTAAGCCCCTGAGAGCTAAGTTTGAGCCTTCCCTCTCCCTGCACGGATGAACGCCAAGTGTCGCAAGGAGGTGGGACGTGAAAATTGATGTCCCTTTCAACCCATTAGATAAAGGGACATCAGGGACACAAAAATTCACCAACCCCAACTTCAAAATTTGAAAAAAATTCTAACTCTTTGTTGCTTCTCCATTGTTGCCCATGAAACTCATTATCGGAAGAAAGTTGCAGAGAACTCCCAATCCACCATTGTTGCACTCCGAACAAAATTTTCCATGGCCAAAAAATCCATCACTCCATGAAAACACAAAAAATTCATGGGGATAACATCTTGTAAGATCAAGAACAGAAGAAGGAAACATAGAGCTCCATTCAAAAACCTCGTAGTCGTGAATCGAAGAAACCAACATATCTTGTAAACCAGTGCACGAATCGAAGAACCGTTTGTTGTTGTGTTCATAATTCTTGAAGGCCATAAAAACCTCACCTACAGACCTCCCCTTTTCAGCATAGACTATTTGTAGTGAAGAAATATCCCTCTTAACACAACGAAGACAAAATTTAGATTTCCTGTCAAATCGACAATCGGTTTGAAGAGAAAATTCACCGGTGGAATGAGAAACAAAAACCCACATAAAAAAATGATTTTCATTGTGAATGGAGGAAAAAAACAGACCTAAAAATTTCAAGCTCTATTAATGGCTGTCATGTTTGTATCTCTTTGCCATGTGAAAAAATTAAAATTTTTAAATCTAACGAACTAGTGATTGGGTAAGCCTAAAATTTCAAAGGGGTGATATTGGGCAAAAACCCATATTGAAAAAATTTGTTCTACCGTGGTCGACCACCAAAAGCGTACTTACTAAAAATAACAGGGCTTCTACATGGGAGACTATTATTTCAAGTAAGTCATCATTAGAAGAAGTTGCGAAGGAGATGATGAACACGAGAGGATGTATCGTAGGTGAAAATCGTCGAAAAGATTGTCCCGACCCACAATTGAACACCTGCTAAAAATAACAAACTGATCCGAGAAAATGAGGGGGACACGGGAGCGAAGGAATTCGAGTTGCCATATCCAGGTCAAGGTTCGAAAGAGTTTAATTTTCACACTTACTAAAAATACTAAGTTGTCTCATAGACACTTACTAAAAATAGTAGGTCATTCTAGAGGGTGAATTTCACAAAGGAGCATTTTGAGGGTTGAACATTCAAATTGGTAGCTATAGTTAGAGTTTGGAGAAGAATTTTCCACACTTACTAAAATTAGTAGGTTGATCCATTCATGAATAACAAGTTTTGATTGACCATTCATCGATTACTAGTACCTGCATACAAACAAATGTATCATTCCATATGACCTATACCAACATAATACGACAGAGTGTTGCAAAGGGTCATCACGGAGACGCTTTCCATCCTCGGCTTCTTTGAAGTGGATCTCCATGAGCAACGTGCACACAGTCACTATTGGCATAACTCAACAATGTTTCTAAACACTCAGTTTGTAGTGTCTATAGGTCATCAAAATGTAGCTCCTCGTCAACATCGACTTTTCCGCAACATGATTAAATAATTCACAACGAGGAATTCAAGGGATAAAGAATAATTCAACATCGAGTGTAATCATTAAGGAGTTTTTCAGAGGTAAAGGATTTAGAAATTCAAAGTTTCATCTCCTTGGAAGAATCAATGGATTTCATCAAGAGCAACATCCTTTCTTTTCCTTCTCTCTCTTCTCCCCCCACTTTCTCTCTCCTCCATGTTCTAATTCTTTGTTGAGGTTGCACTTTTTCATATGTCTTAATGTTCCTAATGTAATAAGTCACCTTTATGTTATAAAAAGGGACTTAATGTTTTCCTAAGAAGGTGAAGAGTCTTAAGTTGTGTCGAGACATACGAAGAGTCATTGGGGTTATATGAAGAGTCTTTCTCTTCCTATAAATTGTAAAGCCATTCCCATTTCAAGGGGTTGGTGATTGATTTTATAAACTCAAGAATGCATTGTACGTAGAGAGACAAAGGAGATAGCCATTTTCTTCCTTTTTCCCCTCACAATTTTTCCTCCATTCCCACATTATGTACAACTTTTGTTTAAGCATCAATACAAGAAGAAGAAGTTTCTAGCCTTCTTTGATAAAGGGATTTATTGATACTTTGTGCTCATAAATTATACTCGGTCTTGTTGCTAATTGAAGAGTTGTTTCTTCTCATAAATATATGTGTTAAAATTTCTAACTAGTGTGTGTGGGAATCTAACTTTCTACCTACAACATTAGTTCTCCTATCTCATTTATCACTCCCTTTCTCACTTTACTGACAAAGTCCTCTCTAGAAAGAAATTGATAGCTTTGCCACAAGGTTGGTTGAGTATCCCTATTGGATCCCCAAATCGAAAGGCCACCACATAAATCCACCTTTTCACGAGCATACAAACACGGAAGCTACATCATTTAAGTAGTGGGACTTCGATTCACAGAGCATTGATAAAAAACCCACATATTTTTCCACTTGAAAATATTTCTCGCCAACATCATCCTAAGAAGGCTTCCCGCATTCAACAAAATTCTTCTATAAAACTTCCCGTGTTGATCAGTTTGCTTTTTCCCCTTCCTAGAGCTAGGGCATAGATTTAGGGAACACCACTTATGGAGAACCCTCTTCCTATGTACAAGTTACATCACAAACCCCTTTGTCATGTTGACATTAGGTTTATGAGTTCATTCCATACTTCCCTCATGATCTTTGATATAGCTAACTATCGTTGGTTATGTGTTAACATCGGTTTTTTTGCATGTGCCTTGCGTTACCTAGATCCCCTTCTTGTTTATCTCTAATGTGGTTGGTGGCATTATTTCCTCGTGCATTCCTTGATATGGTGTAGCATCATTTGTACCCTTTGGTCACATATAGTTTGATCAATATCTATTATCTCATCTCATATATTGTCTCATTTATCATCCGATTACACCTTATCTATCTCATCAAATCTTATCCAATCTATCACATCTTAAGTCCACTCTTGTGGCCATCTTTGTGTTCCTTCTCGGGGCATCATATCACACATTTTCTTATCTTGCCTTTTTGGCCATCTTTTTTCTCTTTTTGCTAGGGAACCATTTCATCATTTCATCTTATCTCAAGTCCACCCTTGTGGCCATATTTATTCCCCCTTGGGGCATTTTATATCATCATTTCTTATTTTTTCCTTTTCGCCATTTTTTCGTGTCCTCTGTTGGGGCACCATATTATCATCCATATCTCATCTCAAGTCCACTTTTGTGGCCATATTTGTGTTCCCTCTCGAGGAACCATACCTCATCTTTTTATATTTTACCTCCTTGGCCATTATCGTGCCCTTTATTGGGGTACCATTATTTCTTTCCTCATCCGTTTTGTGCTCTTTTGCTCAGGCGCCATCTCATCATCTCTATTCTCAAAAGTCCACCTTTACGCCATATTTACTCCCCTTGGGGCATTTTTAGATTATTACCTTTTTCGTGTTTTGCCTCTTTAGCCATATTTGTGCCCTACGTTGGGGCATCATTACTTCCATCCTCGTCCATTGTAGACTCTTGCCTTTTTCTCTATTCCTCGTGTACGGAGGATTTCACACTATTTTCACATTTAGTAGCGCATGGTTTGATGTTTGCCTATGACCCATTGGTTCTCATGGCTTGCATCCATTTGAGTGGTTTCCCATTGGATTCCCTCCATTTTGTTGTGATTTTCACCCACTCACTGGTCCATAAAACATTGTCATTATCTCCATTGACACCGTCCTTCATTCCCTACCAACGTGATATCAAAATCACCACCATAAGTTTTATTGTTGTTTAAATCCTTCTTGCTTGGGGCATCTTGCCTCGCCTTATCATTTTACCCATCTTTATTCTCCCACCTACCCTTCAACATCTACCTTTTTCAAACTCGTCATTGATTCCCCTTTATGTTATTGATCCCTCATTTGAGGCGGAGATTACCATCAATCTTTCGTTAGTCTTTGTTCTAGTCTTCATCTCTCATCATTTTTGTCTCATGGCTTGCAAGCGCAAACCACTCAACAAAAAGGGGCAAACACCAAAATTTGGTATCGCTACCCTTGATTTCCCACGTGCGCATCTTTCACCATGGTCCTAGTGATACCCTCTTAATTTAAATCATTCCCTTCAATTATTTAAATCCCCATATATTATCCCATCACCTTTAATGTTTAATTAATTCTTGGTAATTAACGTTAATTAGCTTATTACCTCTAATTAGATTTCTTTGGGATGTTTTTATCCCTAACCACCTAAATCCACACCCCTACGTTTTTTCTATCTTTTATCTAACCCATATTTTTCTCCTATCCATCGATGACACTTCCTAAAAATCCTTACCCACTTACATGATTTAAAACACTTATCCCAATCTCTAAAAGTCCATTATCTTGAGTAAATCAGTGATTTTACCATCAAAGGAAGGGTTACTGCAATCGGTGGTGACCCGTAAGGGTCATGGGCGACCCTTTAAAATTACATTCACCTCCCTCTTCTCGAGACATGCATGGACAAAATTATTTTTTCTTGGGAATTGTAAAATCTTTCTTATGCTTGAGCATCCCTACAATAGTTACATACCTCTTGGATCTCCTTTTAACTTGCTTGCATCACTCGTGAACATCCTTTGCAAGATTACCATCATTTTATGTTTTTTATTCAGTTATTATCATATTATCATTGCCTTGTTTACATCTAACATTTTGCAGGACCATATCATCTCCACAGAACTCATTTCGACCTTCCTTTTCATCCCTTGTACTTGTAGGTTACTTTTTCAGTCCATCCACTCTCGGCTTAACTCAGTCCATCTCGGTCGTTGTCGACCTTGTAGGTCACCGCTAATCCTGTATCCATCTACCTTTATGCCTCTATTTTCTAGATCCTCATATCCCTGTTACTTTATGTTAGTGTTCACCCAATTGTCGATCTCCCCGTCATCACTTTATTTCTCATATCCATCCTATCAATCCCCCAATCGGTGTTGTCCCTGTTTAGTTGTCATCGACCAGACCTCTATTTGTGGTATCCACCACTTAGATCCTTGTTTCCTCACACCCTCCTATTTTTTTCAATCTTATAACTTCTCTCGCAGTTCCAACCAGCTAGCACAGAGCCTCGACATCATTAGCTCTGCACTCGGAATATCAAGATCTACATTTTACGGTTGTTCTATATATCTACCTCTGGTCCGCCATCGACTAGAATGCAGAACCCTTGTCATTGTTGACCTTGCCAAGTAAACTTTATTTTATGTCAATTTAGATCAAATTTATATCTGCCTTACATTTTTGCATTTTCAGTTTCTATTGACTCAGATTCTACATATTATCTTGTTTATTATCATCTCTTTCATCTCATCTTATCAAACATGGGGGTTGTCATCCACCAAGGAAGTTAACGCTTCTTGATTCGACTTCATCGGGTAACCCCCATCTATCATCTAATCCATTTTCCTCTTAATTGCCTTTGTTTTGCATGTTCATCAGATTTGCAACGAGGTCATCCACTTTACAACCGTATCTATCACATAGCATCCCGAGGTACCTTATACCCTCACATTTTGAATTTAATTGATTTTCTTTAGTAACTAATTCATTAACTTGAACAAGAA
The DNA here is from genome assembly GCA_018340775.1 of Taxus wallichiana var. yunnanensis. Taxonomy (NCBI): domain Eukaryota; kingdom Viridiplantae; phylum Streptophyta; class Pinopsida; order Cupressales; family Taxaceae; genus Taxus; species Taxus wallichiana. Next base: position 734,993,620 of record CM031234.1, on the reverse strand, counting down.
TAATAAATTAGATCAAAAACTAGGGTTTCGTTGCTAATTCATGTTGGTCACTTGATGTTCACTCTTTAATAAGTGAAGGTACTGTAATTTACAAAACAAACCCTAGCTACTGCATAAGCTCATAAACACATCAAATCTTAATGAAGTATGTAAAATTTGAAGTCAGACTGACCTTGGCGGTCACCAAGAGTGAACTTATTGCTTTGAACACTGCACTACATTCTAGACTCCATGTAGTTATGTTTGTTTGTGTGTGAAATAGTGTCCTTAGGTTGCCCTCGTGCCAATGACGCTAAGATAACAAGCTATAGCTAGATTATATGAAAATGTGTGGTATGGAATTCAACAATTCCCCTTCCTATGCAGTGTATACAACCCAAAAATGTAGTCCCTTTGATGGTAATGATAGTATGTAGATGTGATTTCCCCTTAGAATTTCTAGCTAGAATAATAATGTGTATGTTGTGTATATATATGAATATCTTGTTTGAATTTTGACACTAGTGACGCAAAAGGCCCACTATGAACACGAGATAAGAATTATAAACTAAAAGATCAACCACAAATGTAAAAATGTGTAAAAATAACAAAGAGCAAAAATGCCTAGAATGGACACAAGTGCTTGGGTGCTAGTGTCTAAAGTGGGTGCTAGTGTCCTAGGATAAATGACGATAAGTGTGAAAAGACTGATAGAAAAGGATTGATGTAGCCTAGAATTCACTACAAATAGCCCAAGGTGCACTGACACATCACTCAACCTGAACTGAGCGCTCACCCGAAGCGCGCAAGGGTACCAAGTCCCTCTTTAGAGTTGCTTGTCTAGAATGTTAGCATGATTGAGTATGTATATATCCAGATTCATAACAGATAATCAATTAAACCACAGTGCATGAACCAGATCTAGATCTTAACCATAGGAAAGATTGACTAAACAATGACTATAATGAGATTTACCATGCAAGAACCATATTCAGTCACATCTAACACTAATATCCAGCCAATAAGATCCATTATATTAAGTATTGTAAAACACAAAAGCTTCATACATCATAAGAGTGTTACTTTGAGTCATATGCGCGAACAAAATGAATAGCATAACTCTACAATCAAAACATATCAATCAAAATAGTACCAACTGTATCCTTTTTTCCTTCAACACCCACACTGTGTTGTACTTATTCCTCCTCATTCTCCTTTCCTTCACTTGTTCGACGCACTTTTATCTCTATATCCCCACCGTACGCTTGGATCTCCAACCACCTCCTGGATACTTACACTTAGCCAATCTCCTCATAAACTACCTTGTCACCTATGTCCCCATCATCCTACATTTCTTGACTTTGGGAGGCCACATTTCTATGTGCGCTTTGGCCAAAGGAATTCTCCTCTTCACTATCCCTTACCGGTACATACTTCTGATGCTTCTTCTTTTGCTCATCAACATTCTTAACCAGAGTGACTCGTGGTGAGCTCTTTACTAGTTGTGGAGTCCTGGTGCCGATATCCCTAAACGTATGCCTCATGCATAAAACTCTTCATGTATAGTCCAGTCCAGTCCAGTGCTATCCGTTGGCTCCTCTTCCTGATCCGAACATTCTCCAAGTCCGTAGGCACTTTGGTTCTTCCTAAGTGGGTGGCGTAGGTACAACCGGGACTAGAAGTGCCCACTGCCTCGCTTCTTCTTTCATGGACCTGACAGAGCTATGTCCTCTCCTTTGAGAACTTTTTGTCTTTGAAGTGCAACCTCAAATAGACATAGACGTGTGTTAGCTCAATCTTTCCTACGACCATAGTCTCCGGGGTGATGTCGATGTTATCTGTTTCAAGCATTTCAACATACGCCTCTTGGTTCGCCACACATATGTTTTTCGCAAGATGGATATCTCGTGCATCTACCTTATCAACGTGAAATCGAAGTTTGCGCGCGTTATGTAACTAATTAACAAAATCCTTAAAATATAGTGCAAGAAATGTGAAAGGTAACTTGCACTGGGGATTTTCTCTCTGTTTTTTCATAAGGAACCACCTCAAACTGAAATTTTGGTAGACAAAGAACTCTTATTCGCTATTAAATACAGTAGGAAGCTTGTGTGAAATCCACCACTCCCCTTTAAACACCTGTTGTAACCAGCTAAACCAGTTTTGATGGAGCTCCTTGTAGGTGTTGGAAATTGAACCCCATAATATATACTTTGAGAACTTCTTTATTAGGGACTTATTGTCTAAGGGAAATTCCCAAAAATTTTCCCTTGGTCCATTAGGTACACCAACCTCACTAAAAACAATCAATAGAAGAATGGTGCCCCAAGTTATCTTCTCACCTTTGTCTACCTGGACGCACACCTCAACTACCAAGCTCTCCACAATGTATCCAGTGATGTTGTAGTAAGTCTTGTTGGCCATCTTGTGCGCTATGTGCAACTAGTACTTATTTACCTCATTCCATCTCTCGAGGCACCCAATATACAACCTGCTAATCGTGTTATGGCCCTTGTTGTCATATCCTCAATATTGGTCACCTTGAATGCTCAACCCCCTTTCTTATACTTGAGTGGAGCAGCCGTTGCATCAATTCCCTCATCATCTGATAAGTCACCTATAACTTCCCGTCTGAAGTCGCGTAACCTTATTACCTTTCCAATCAGTTTAGCGGTGATCCACATTCTTCTACCTGCGAAGTAAAAGAAATCTTCGTGCACACGTGACATAAGCCACTGATATAGTTGCTCGGGCTTCCCAAAGTAAGGAAACTCGAGGATTTGCATGACCCCTACATTCTCCAGGGAATCTTCTCTCGAATCGTCCAAAACCCTTTCTCCATCTGTTGTCCTTCGATTTGTCTTTCTAATGACTTCAACAACGATATCCTTCATGCACTTGTTTGTTATGTGGATGACATCAAAGATCTTACACTATGTTATTTCAGTTTTACATGGTCACCCCTCAATTACTTCCTCTGGATATAACATTTCCACCAACCATTTTGTTGGAATATAATGATTAAGTGGTCTAGCCAACCCTTAATGTATATGGGTCCATCACTAATATATATGTTAATATTTAATAATATGAAATATTTATATTTATATTATTAAATATGCTAACCTAGGTATATACTTTAGGTTAAATATTTAATATTATGAAATGATTATATTTCTAATATTAAATATTATAAACCTAGGTGTATGTGTCAACCATTTTAGGTTGAAAAGGTGGGTCGGGAGACATACCCGATCACCTTATATAAAAAGGACTTTAGGTCCTCATTTGATATATTCGAGAAATATATCAAAGGTGTGCAAATCAAGTGATTTGGTTTTACCCTTGGTAAATAGAGTTTCAAAGGAGGAGGTGATCTTATTGGATGTAAAATAAGTTCTCTGAAGTAAAAGGTTATTTTCAAAGTGGTTTTTACCCTATTGGGGTTTTCCACTATAAATATTGTGTCACATGTGTTATTTATTTCTTGTAAGTATTTATTTATTTACTTATGTTATGATGTAATCTTTATTTAAATATTTATCGTAACATTATGTAATATGTAAGTTGATTAAATCCATATTTATTAGAATCCTCAAATTCTAACATGGTAACAGAGTGAGGTAAATTAAATAAATTAAGATCAAATATTTTATATTTTATTTATTTAATTTGTATGGTTTTTTCAACCAACCCGAAAGGGTATTTAAAAGTATCCGGTCCCCTTCTTTTTTTTCCCCAATTTATTTTGGCATTACATTTGTGCAATTAAACTCTTGGTAAAATTTTTAGGGTTTTTCAATTTTAAATCCCTAATTTTTTTGGGGGAGATGTAATATGATATGATTCTTAATTTCATTTACATTTTGTAAATTATATGGAATTAATGTTTGTTTGGAGATTGATGTGTGCACAGGTGAAAGGGGCTTCAAATATTTACTTGTGTGAAAGTCACATATAGAAAAAGAAAGGATTTATTACTATATGAAATAATTTTCATGTTTTCTATAATTTCAAATGTTTGCAGGTTAAATATTTCGGAAGGTAAATTCATACCCATATTCTTTGGTCCCCTCTAAAAGGATTTGATTTGAAAAACTATAGTTTATAGTTAATCTATAACTATATCCTATATAATTTGAAAACTATATTATTATTTTTAAATAAAAATATATATAATATAGAATAAGGTTTATATAAACATCATATCAAAATTTATATAGTTAAAAAAAAAACTATATATTAAAAGTCTTAAACCATATTAAAATACATGGGATTGGGGAAAGAGTTAACAAACCATATTCTAAGTCCGAGTTTAAATCATATTTAAACTTAACTTATAAATATAGGCATATATAGTTTTTTTAAAAAGAAACAAACTTAATTTTAAATCATATTTTATATATATGGTTATTTTAAATCACTTAAAATATAAATTTTATTAGATTTGGTTTATATATGTTGAGAAAAAAACCATAGTAAGGGGACCCATACATCCGGTATAGTGGATATTCCCTCCACAATAGGTGCATGTAGGTTGATCGTATCCAAGTAAACAAATCTATGAGGAATGACTTCCTCCAAAGACACTACAACCTCCCGCACATCCTTTTATGGTGGAGTTGTCCTCCACACGTGCATTCATGTTGATCGTAGCAGGATCAACAAGTCGATACTAACCACCTCCCCTAATACTAAGGTTAATTATCTCATCCTTGTTTCACTTTAGAAACAACACACTTCTTCTATAGAAATCCACGAAATATTTAGATTTTCAGGTTAATTGATGAATAGATAAAAGATTCTTTAGTAAAGAAGGTACATATTTAACATTCTATAACAATTCATGAACATTATTCAATATAATCCATATATCTCCTATCCCTTCTATTGCATGTGATTCTTCATCAACAAGTACTCGATGATTCAAAAAAATATTTGCAGTAAATGAAACATACCAAGATTTACTATGACATGAAAAGTGTGCGGACGCACTGCAGACTCAATGATCCAATAAGTAGTACCACCGTCATGCAAGTATAATGTCGTAAGACAATAAAGAGTATGCACGTATCTAAATCCTGTTCTTCTTCGCAACTACTACCACATGTTCCTCATCACATTACTTCTTGTTTTGTTGCAAAAGATCATACTTCCGCTTCTGACAATCCTTCTTAAGGTGCCCAACCTTGTGACAAGTAATAACATTTGAAATAATACTGAGTGGAAGACTCACCGGATTGACATCTCCACTTTACTTTTGACTAAGTGACAAAATCACTCTCTGATTGGTCACAATTAGATTCTGCATGAATTTGTCTCCACTCCTTTTGCAACATGTAAGAAATCACCTTGTCAAACGTGAGTGTTTGACTTTCAAGTATTAAATGGAGTGCTTCCACAAATGACTCATACAAAAAGGTAAGTTGTTCAAAACCAGAGCCACCATATCATCGTCGTCCACCTTTTTGTTGATGGAAAATAACTGGGCTCGGAGGTCTTTCATTCAAAGTAGGTGCTCAAACAATGATCCACCTTGTAATTTTGAGAAAAAAGTATAGTCTTCGGTATAAGACCGACTTTTTCTATCGTATGATATTTATCCTCGGACTAGCCCACAATGTGCTTGCAATAATGCATTTTCGCAATTCTGGTATCATATCATCTAAGACCGATAACTTAAGGAGTAATAACACCTCCTTATGAATTTTTCATAATCCACAAACTTTGTCATTGGTCGAGCTTCACTACCCGTGATTATTTTATCACAATCGGAAACTCCGCAAGTGTTAAAATCTTATAGCTCTATACATTGAAATTAGTGCCCATTAATTTTTGTGTCTCTCGACAAATTCAAGTGTGACATATTTTCCATTTTTATTATTCCAAAGTAATAGAAATAATAAAATAATAGTTTTCCCACACCAATGAAATAATATATTATTTATTCCTCCGAAATTGATTATGCAAATGCAAGGTGAATACCTTTGTTGGTGAAAGAAAACAAATAATACGCTCCAACTTTTCGAGAATATTCAACACCTCACGTTTTCCCTTATTCGCCCTCTTCGAATGTTGGATTTGCTATTGGATTTGTGACTTCTCTGCCCAAGATTGGATTGGTGACTTCTCTACCCACACATCTTTCTTAGACGTTTGCCCTCATTTTTCTCAGTAAACAATCTGCAATGCCACGACTTTGCCTCACGTTAAATAGTTTTGCCACGTTTTTGTTCTTTTTGCCTCTCGTGAATGGACATTGCCCTCTGCTACTGCGACTTTGCCTCCACACAAAGGAAAATATTAAATAGTTTCGCCACATTTTTCTTTGCGCGATTCTGCCTCTCGTGAATTGGTCACATTTTTCGCCCTCATGAATAAAAACCCACGATTTTTGGTAATGCGACAACAAACTACGATTTCACACAAACAATATAGTCTTCTCTACCTTCGTAAAAAATGTGAATACGTCGAGTTTGACTTTGAAAAATTATTCTTTCCTACACAATCAGAAACGCAAGTAGTTTGTGCCCTATTAAATTACGACTGGGCTTCCTCAAACCATTTACATTGTCTTGTACCTTATTGGAACATAATCATTAAGTGGTCTGGCCAACCCTTAATGTATATGAGTCCATCACTAATTTATAGGTTAATATTTAATAATATGAAATATTTCTATTTCTATTATTAAATATGTTAATATAGGTATATACTTTAGGTTAAATATTTAATATCATGAAATGATTATATTTATAATATTAAATATTATAAACAAGGTGTATGTGTCAACCATTTTAGTTTGAAAAGGTGGGTCGGGAGACATAACCGATCACCTTATATAAAAAGAACTTTAGGTACTCATTTGATATATTCAGAAATATATCAAAGATGTGCAAATCAAGTGATTTGGTTTTACCCTTGGTAAATAGAGTTTCAAAGGAGGAGGTGATCTTATTAGGTGTAAAATAAGTTCTTTGAAGTAAAATGTGATTTTCAAATTAGTGTTTACCCTATTAGGGTTTTCCACTATAAATATTGTGTCACATGTGTTATTTATTTCTTTGTAAGTATTGTTTTATTTACTTATGTTATAATGTAATATTTGTTTAAATATTTATTGTAACATTATGTAATATGTAAGTTGATTAAATCCGTATTTATTAGAATCCTTAAATTCTAACATGGTATCGTAGTAAGGTAATTAAATAAATTAAAATCAAATGTTTTGTATTTTATTTATTTAATTTGTACGAGTTTTTTCAAATGAACCCAAAGGGTATTTAAAAGTAACTAGTCCCCTTCTTTTTTTTTCCAATTTATTTTGGCATTACATTTATGCAATGAGTTTTTGAATTTTAAATTTCTATTTTTTTGGGGGAGATGTAATATGATATGATTCTTAATTTTATTTACATTTTTAAAATTATATGGAATTAATATTTGTTTGAGATTGATGTGTATATAGGTGAAAGAGACTTCAAATATTTTCTGCGTGAAAGTCACATACATAAAAAGAAATGATTTATTACTATATGAAATAATTTTCATGTTTTCTATAATTTCAAATGTTTGTAGGTTAAATATTTCAGAAGGTAAATTCATACCCGTGTTCTTTGGTCCTCTCTAAAAAGATTTGATTTGAAAAACTCTAATTTATAGTTAATCTATAATTATATTCTATATAATTTAAAAACTATATTATTATTTTTAAATAAAAATATATATAATATAGAATAAGGTTTATATAATAATTTATATAAATATCATATTAAAATTTATATAGTTTGGAAAAAAATTATATATTAAAAACTTTAAACCATATTAAAATTACATGGAATTGAAGGAAGAGTCAACAAACCATATTCTAAGCCTAAGTTTAAATCATAACTTATAAATCTTATAAATCTAAATTTGATATATATATTTATATAATATATATATAATATATATATATCATATATATATATATATATGATTATTTTAAACCGCTTAAAATATAAATTTTATTAGATTTGGTTTATATATGTTTTAAAAAATACTAAAAGTGCTTATTTTTTTAGTAAGGGATTACTTTTTAAATCTTAATACTTATTAAATAAAACCTAACATGTGTCCCTAACCTTTTATATTATCCATGTAAGGGGGCGGCCCCATTCATTTAGATCTTATAGTTTATAAAACTTATATAAATAAACTTATTTAAATGTTTTCTTTTATATAAGAGTTGGAGTGGAGAATAAAATGAGATAATATCTCGGATATAAATGTGGAACTCTAAAGTATAAATGGAGAATTAAAAAAAAATGCTAGTTTATTGGTGACCAAGTGAAGTGTGGTAAATATTTATTAAAATATTGGTAGTTATAGCCACATAAAATTTGTAAAGTTTTTAACTTGTAAGAATTATATAAAATATTTTACAATATTTTCATACTTTTAAATGTGTGCGTGATAAAATTAAGAGTAAATGAAAGGAGGAGACCAGGTTCATGAAAATAGGGATTTCAATTTATTTCATTGGTCGGGTGAAATTACTTGTCCCCTCTATAAAACATTCAGGTTAATCTATACTCTCATAAATCTACATGCACTGTAATTATGTTAACCCGGTTTATGTCATTAAAACCCTTTAATAAAGGTTATGTATTTTTTAATATAAAAACAATATACTATAGTTTATAATTTTTATGAACTATATGTTGTTTTTTATTTTCATTCTATAAATTACATATATTTTTTAATAAAAAAGTGTATATATTTTTACGTTATAAATTATAATAGATTATTATAATGTGTTAAAATATAACCTCCTAATATTATACAAAACAAGAAATTATGGAATTTCACATTCTAGAAATACACAAGTTTTAGCTTTATTCAATTTGACGGTCAAATGACCGTCATGGAAGACTAAACATAAGACAATATGACGATTATTTAGACGTCAAATTTAAGCTCATAGGTTCCAGGAAATTTTAAATGTGTTAAAATTAACGGTCAAATGACCGTCACGATAAACCAAAAAATAAAACATTATGACGGTCATTTAAACGTCAAATTTAAGTTGACCAGATTTTTGTCTATCTTATTTTTTTCAAAAATTAAAGTTGTTATGCATTCTTAGGGGTCTCTTCATCACTTCTATATGGTTGGAAATATTTTTTATATAAATGTGGGGTATAATGTAAAGCCCTTTATAATGCGGGTTATTATTTTGATCATGGGAGGTTAATTAGTATGCATTGTAATGACAAAATTAGTTATGATCAAATAGTTTCTTTAGATCTATAAAATTTAGATCTGATTCTATTAAAAGTGTTTTTATCGATAAATATGTATTTAACTCTATGGTACATTATATATTATAATGAGGTGTGTTTTATAAGTTTAGAAAAACAATGACGTCTAACTATTTTTGTCTTAACAAAACCCAGATCTTGAATGAAACCAACTACAACATTTGGGTCAAATATAATTTATGGCGAGGAAACTCTTGACAATTGTTTATGGATATGAGGTTGCTCCCACCAATTGTCAAGAAACTGTAGATAACATGAATGCATTCTTGCAACGAATGTAAGATGCTCTTTCTATGCAATGTGAACGATGAGTACCTTCTACACATTGGTAATATCGAACATACGAAAGAGGTATGAACACAACTAAAATCTATTCATGAAGGATACTTGGTATATCAAGGATAGTAATAAGAGTATAATAGTTGAAGGAATTCAAAGAAATGATCTATATATTTTTGATGATTTCTCTTATGCATCTTGTTTTATATCTCAGAGTTTGAATAATTCAAAACTATGGCATGAAAGGTTAGGACATGTTAATTATCAAAGTTTATATGAAATGTATAGATATAGTTTAGTGAAAGGTTTATATGTGTTATTTTCTTCTCTTGAAGTTACTTTATTAAATGTTTGTAAATGATAGTTTTGATTTTGATTTAGTAAATGGTCATGATGATGTTTTGATGTTATAGATGTTTCTGAAACTTTTATCTTCTTAGATAAGAAAATAAATTAGGCTCAATCTATGTTAGAAAACTCAAATCCTATTAACCTTAGAAAATGACCAGAAACCATCATATGTACCATGCATTAATTACCTTGTATGAACTTGAGCCGTGAAGTATTATAGGTCTATGTGGATATACAAAGTAAAATATAATAGTGATGGTAGCATTAACAAACATAAAGCTAGACTTATTGCTAGAGGTTTAACTCATAAACTTAGTATTGATTATGTTGAGACATTTCATATAGCTAAAATGAGTATTGTTAGGGCCTTATTTGTAATTACCGCTCAATTTGGGTGGAAATCTATCAAATGGATATGATTTTTTTAATTACTATTTAAAAGAAGAACTTTACATGTTTCAACCTAAAGGATTTGAAGAAAACTGGTAAAGAAAATTATGTTTGTAAGTCAAGAAATTCTTGTATGGTTTAAAACAAGCTCTTAGAGCTTGGTATGCAAAAATTGTTTATCTTCTTTAAACTCAAGTTAGGTTTTGTTAATTATTTTTCTAACAATGATATATTCATTAAACAATAAGGCTAGTATATTATCATTATATGTATATATGTTAATGATTTACTTATGTCTAATGATAATTGTGATTTAATTCATATGATTAAAGAGAAATTGAAGAAGTACTTTGAAATGAATGAGTTAGGTCTCTCACATCATGTTATTTGTATGATTGTATTTCATTCTATTGTTATTTTTCAAAACACAATATGCAACCATTGTATTGAAAAAGTTTCTTATGATTGATTGTAAACCATTTTCTACTTCAATGAAAGTTGGAATAAATATTGATCATAAATATATATATGAAAAAGGTTGATCCTATATTATATACGACGTTAGTTGATAGAATGATTTATCTAACTATAACTAGATTAGATATTTCCTATACAATAGGAATTATTTCAAGGTTTATGTAAGAACATTTTTTAGAGATAATTAGAATCTTGCAAAAATAATTTTTAGATATTTGAAAGGAACAATCAATTATGGGTTACATTATAATAAGAATAAAAATGTTATCTTATATGGATTTTGTGATTCTAACCATACCGATGTTGTGTTATAAAATATATTGATACGTGTTCAAGTTTTTGGTGTAGGAGCTATTACTTGAACAACAAATACAATCAACAGTCTCTTTTTCTACTTGAGGTAGAGAAGTGCAATGGAAGAAGTAAAGAAGTCATGCGGTTGCGGCAACTATTGTTGGTAGAGATACACATGGAATCTAAAAGAAGTATTTATCTTCTATGTGGTGGTCAGACTTGTATTACTCTTGATTAAAAATCCAGTTCAACATAAGAGGATAAAAAAATTGAGATACATATATGCTTCACCCGTGAGAAGATGTAAAGTGATGAGATAAATCTCAAGTTCATGTTGACTGAAGAGCATGTTACTGACATCTTCACAAAGTTCCCGAGTGCTGCAAAGTTTTGTCACTTTCATAAAAATTTTAGATTGTCAGATTTTTCATTGAGGGGGAGTGTGCATGACAATGTCACCTCCTAATGGAACTTAGTTTTTGTAAAAAGACCTTCGAGAAAGTGTAAAAAGACCTTCAAGACATGTATACCTCCTCGACTTTTTTTTAGAAAGAATTGTAAAAATATCTTAAAGGCGGTCTTCAATAAACTCTTTAGTGTTATTGAGTTTACTGGTAAACATCCAATACAAGCATATTGTTAAGCGAGGTCCTTTGTTGTAAACGACTCCTATATGCTTGGGTTCAATAACCTTTATGAAAACCTCGTGAGAACATATAAAACTCACAAATCATACTCATCCACTAATTATGGGATGATATTTGGGATTCCAAATTCTTTTGTACCAAAAAGTAAATCGAGTATGGTGAAGGTGTTATAATTTCTTCAATCGATATGATAGCCTAAAATCTTTATGATTTAAGAATTGTAAATCATGTAGTGTACCACGGGCGGGTAATCTATTGACATATGTTATGTTATCGCACTTAACATTAAGGGGGAGTGTTGGAATATAATGATTAAGTGGTCGACCAACCCTTAATGTATAAGGGTCCATCACTAATATAGAGGTTAATATTTAATAATATGAAATATTTATATTTCTATTATTAAATATGCTAACCTAGGTATATACTTTAGGTTAAATATTTAATATCACGAAATGATTATATTTATAATATTAAATATTATAAACCTAGGTGTATGTGACAACTATTTTAGGTTAAAAAGGTGGGTCGAGACATACCCGATCACCTTATATAAAAAGGACTTCAGGTCCTCATTTGATATATTCGGAAATATATCAAAGGTGTGTAAATCAAGTGATTTTGTTTTATCTTTAGTAAATAGGGTTTCAAAGGAGGAGGTGATCTTACTGGATGTAATATAAATTCTCTCAAATAAAAGATTATTTTTAAAGTGGTTTTTACCCCATTGAGATTTTACACTATAAATATTGTGTCACCTATGTTATTTATTTTCGTAAGTATTTCTCTATTTACTTATGTTATGATATAATCTTTATTTAAATATGTATTGTAACATTATGTAATATGTAAGTTGATTAAATCCGTATTTATTAGAATCCTCAAATTCTAACACATTCTTCTGTTGCTTCCTTAACCTCTACCTCAACAATTGGAGCTCGTTGTGGTTCCATCCTCTTTTCCTCATCTATCTAGAATGTTCGCAACTTATAAATTATCACCTTGAAACCCTGCTTTCCACGGGTGTGAACCGTCTTCAATATGTCAAACCCTAGTTGCACTCTGCCTCCTTCAAACCCTAGTCGTATGAACCCTTCTAAAAATATTCGAACTGCCGCCCAAACTCAATAATGTATCAAACACTTCTAACCACCGTGTTTCAATCCCGCCTTGATTCGTCCATCTACAAATAATCTTTGTCTCTAGCTCTTCTTCGCACTTCACACTTCATTCGCTCTCAAACATGTAAGGTAACAATGTCGTTACAAAATGTCATTCTTATAACAAAATTAAAAAACCCTTCACATTAATTGCTCCCACCTACCACTTTATGTAGCATTAATTTCACATTCGCACTTCTCCCCGTGTCGCGCCCTTCTTCTACTCCTCGGTCATAACCTTTTTGTGTGCTTACTACTTCTATATCATAGATCTCCTCTCCCCGCAGCTTTCTGCACCGAAGTACCTATCTACTATGACTCTTTCTTAGTAGTCTCCAATGCTACGAGTCTCCTTTGCATTATACTTTGAGTGTCCATCTCCTACACATGGTCTAAAATTCATGCAACTTCCCTAAATTTTATTTTTCTGAATCACACTGTGATTTTATCATGCATCACAATCCATCATATGGTACTGGTAGTCAATCCTTCTCCAACCATCCCAAACTAAGGGTATGTGTGGTCATGTACGCATGAAACACTTTAGATAACAATCAACTTTTGGTGTGCTAATGCACTTATTACACAAAACACAAAACTAAATTTAAAAAGCATAACACCGATGAAGGAAACACTTATAAAGAAAATGGATTAAGGGAAACATAATCTAAGTGACAATACTTGCCTTATTACAAATACCAATAAGACTTATTTATAGTAGGACTTCATCCTAGTCCCGTTGAAGTAACTAGGCAATCATGTTTCATCTAGTGCCTCTAACTCGAAATCCCCGATTCAAGTATGTGAGTGATAAGATACGGTCCCAACCAATGCACTTTAAGTTTTCCATGGTGGCATAAAAACTTTTAATCATACAAAATTACCATTTGTCCAACCTCAAACCTCTTATCCTTGATGTGCTTGTCATGTCATGCTTTCTACCCGAATTTTTCTTGTTTCGACTCCATGTTGTTATGACGTGCCTCTCACCGAATTGTATCACTCGTCAATACATTATTCCAATGCTTTCTCGTAAGTGAGACCACTTGTGTGTGCAATACGCAAAGAGGGTAACATAAATTCCATGGGTAGAACTACCTCTATGCCAAACACCAACTGAAAGGGTGTTTCTTTATTCAACCTCTTGTAAGTTGTCATGTACGCCCAAAGGACAACAAAAACCTTATCATCCCAATCTCTCCTTCCAACATCACAAATTTTGGTGAAGGTATGGCTTAGTACTTTGTTGAAAGCCTCGATAGTAGAATTTGTCAAAGGGTGATAAGGGGTTGTCTGATGATGTGCAACGATAAATTCATCCAATAATATCCTGATAGTCTCATTAAGGAAATGAGTACCCCTATCACTTGTTAAAATTAAAGGGCATCCATACATGCTAATAATATTTTCCCACATAAACCTTGTTGTTGTAGTTGTTGTATAATCCTTTGTAGGTGCCACTACGCACATCTCGTAAGATAATCATGTACAAGTTATAATATAGCACGATCTTATCCTATGCACGGCTGGGGAGATAGGGCCCACAAAGTCAATTACCCACTTCTCAAAAGGTTTTGCACTAGTAATAGGCCTCAAAGGCATTTCATCTCTATGCCCAAGCTTTCCAAGGCACTGACAATGGTCACATGTCTTACAATGCTTTGCAATCCTTATATAACGTTTCCCACCATAAACTAGCTAGTAGAATTTTGCACGCAGTGACATCCCCTTTATAGTGTCCACCTGCAATACGTCCATGAGCCTCTACCATAATTGCTTCACACTCATGCTCAAGTACACACTAGCATAAAACTTCATCACGACCTAAATTTTACAAGTCTCCACCGATACACATATAAGGCATCATATGAATAACAAGTTGTTTCTTTTATAAGGCCTTCATTCCCTCGGGTGCCACACCTGTGTGTAAAAATACAACAATATCCTCCAAGTCCAAGGGCACATGGTTTAACTCCGAACAGATGTGTATCGACATTATGTCCTTAATGCTCTGTGCATCCTCTCCTAATTGAATCCTTGATAAATGGTCTGGATCAAAGAACTCTTACTTGGCTTAACCACCATCGTAAAATTGAACTCTTGAAATAACAGTACCCAACAAATAATGTGCCCGTACAAAATGGGATTGTTGACCAAGTACTTCAATGCCATGTGATTTGTATAAAAGATCAAATGTGTGGCTAGCAAATACTATCGAAACTTATGGAGCACATAGATCATAGACAAGGCCTCACGATCTGTCGTTGTGTAATTTTGTTCTGCTAGAGTCAACTTCTAACTAGCAAAGCAAATAGGATGATCGACAATCCCTTCTCATGTCTAAGCTAGTACCACGCCAATGACAATGCCGAGGTGTTTACATGAACGTGAAAATGGTTGGAACATAAACGAAAGTGCAAAATAGGCGTTGTAGTAAGCCTCTCCTTCAGTGTGTCAAATGCACACTACCACCACCTCGCCTCAGAGAACTTTACTTTTCCCTTGAGTAATTCTTCTAAGGGCTTCCACTAAGCCCAAAATCATAGCTATCTTAATAGGATCCATTAGTAAACCTTCTTTACAAATAATGTGCCCTAAAAAAAGTCCAAAGGGTGTGGCAAATATACACTTCTTAATGTTCAAAGATATACTCAACTGCCTACGTGTCTTAAACATCAACCTCAAATTATCACAATGATCTTTCACGAGACCTTAGATTGATCAATCATCTAGATATATTTGCGAGAACTTGTGAAAAAAATCTTGGAATGCTTGTACCACTATGCAAAAAAATTGTTGGTGCATTCTTTAATCTAAAGGGCATAATCATGTATGAAAAACTTCCCCACTTAGTGGTGAAAGTTGACTTCTTTTGATCTTCTCTAGCTATCCTCACTGATGATATTTAGAGAAGCCATCGATAAAGGAGTAAATCTTGCGCCCGCAACGCCCTCAAAGATTTCTTCAGAAATGGTGTGGGAAAGGGGTTTATGACACATGCACGACATTAAAATCCTTATAATCCACACAAATTCTAATTTTTCCATCTTTCTTGATGTTGATCACCATAAAGCTCACGTATTATGACTCCTCGATAGGCACAATGATACCATAAATTAAATTTTTTCACGTTCTTCTTTTACCTTGATGCACAAGTTCAAATTCATCCTATAATGCCTCTTTCGAAATGGGCGCACACCTTCTTTTAGCTTTATCTTTATCTCTACTAATGATTCATGTACACCAATAAATTCATGATAGCCTCTTCGAACAAGTCCTAAAGTTGCACAACAACTCAATGATTTTAGCAACTTCGAGTCGGACCAATAATCTCCAATAATGGATTCCTTGGGTTCAACATCTCTTCCAATGTTCACTTTCTCGGTCTTCATAGGCTTGTGGTAGGCACACTCATTCTCATATGCATTTTCCAAGACCTCACATGCACCATGTGTGTGCTCAGTGTCCAGTCGTCTACCTCTTCATCATCTACCATGTAGATCATCTTCCCCTTTATTTTTCTAAGCGGGTGTACCCAAGTTGTTCAGCATCCATTTCTTCTTCTTCGAGTGCGTCACCAAGTCTGTCTCACCAAACAATTCCTGTAGTAACTCCTCATCCTTTGCACTATCTCCCATAGTTAATATCTTCATAACTGTGTAACGCCTCATTCTCCGGAGGTTTAGTGGAAATTTAGTCAAAGGGTTGAATAATACCTACAATAAGTTCTTGCCAACTTCCACTCTCTATTCAACTCAACATAGATATACCTTGCATACGCACAACCTCGCAAGGTGAAATAAAGCTTATGCACCCACAACAAAGGTGGTAATGCTTCCTGCCCCTCTGTCTAGAGTCTCTCACACTATTGAACGTGATGTTGAACAAGATCATTACCCCAAAATGCACAGATCTGATTAGGCACATTGCTTCTTAAAAATCTAGTAGATAAAGCAACCATCACTTCTCTCCACTCCAAAATATTATCTTTGTGAACCATCCACTAGCACACTGCCATCCCACATAGAGTATATACTAACATGTTCCTTCTTTCCACCTGACAGTCCCACTAAACATCCATAGCAAGTAGGAATACTTCTAGGTTCTCTTCACCTGTGTACTTTGGTACTTAGTTGTTTCCCAAATGCCCGAGATGCGTGGTTCACCGACACGTGCAACTATACTTCGTACTTCATGCCCAACCATTTCATAAGTGTCATGTGCCCAATTGTCACATGCAATACTTGTAGTGTCACTCATGGACTGTGCATCATCCCATTGGAGAATTCTTTCCTTTGATGGCTCAAGAATTTCCGGATCTCTAATGGTGCACACATAAATTTTGTTCAAGTCTTCTTCACTTAAGGGATCTACATAAGGTGTAGATTTCCCATCTGTCAAAGGGATAATGACACATTCTTCCTTATTCTCAAATCTTATATACCCCTTATTAAAGCGCAAGTCAGCGTTGTTTGCATAGCACAAAGGGTACCCAAGTAATGCGGGAAAGTTGTCTGCTTCTGCAAGCACTAAAACCTCAAAGTCCCTAGTGAACTTGCCCCCATGTATAGTAATGGATGCATCTTTTAAAACTCCAATGGGCATGGCCTTAGTTTGGTTTTCCATGAACAACACATTAGAGGATGGCTGCAATGGAGGTCTACCCATCTGAACCCATGCATCCAAAGTGAGTACATTCACTTCTACACTGTGTCAATCAAAATGTTACTCAAAAGCCAACCATCAACAACAACATTTAGAGTAATCTCCTTATCATAATCCAAACTTTCGGAGGAAGATTAACATGCAAAAGTTGTCTCTCATGCTCAGTCCCAATGTGTGGAGTGTTTCCCTTCAATCGCCCCTAAAGTAGGATTAATGTTCAGTTGGTGCAACATCTTGCAAACCTCCTTCAAATCATCAACATCTCGCCTGATAGAGCTCAGCGGCTTTCTTTTGTTCTAACTTCTGCGACTGTTCTTTCAAACAATGTATTTCACCTTGTAAATTTTTAATTACCTATATGGTCTCGTGATAGACCTCCTTTTGATGCATAGGGTCTGGATACTTTACATGTAGCACTTCATCCTTGGTAATGGCAGGATTCTGTTGCAGAGCTTCCTTGGCGCGCACAACCTCAATGCGTGTAGTAATCTTCACTGGTACCAACTCAGGATCCAACGTTAACTTTGGCATCCATTGGTCTTCTACGGCGTGTTGTACTCTAACCATTCCCATGCCCTTATTTTCTTATTTATGTTTCTTGCTTAAGTGTTCATACAAGTCCAAACATTCTTCATAACTATGATTCTTTCCACAAAAAAGAACACACAATATTATGTGGACATTCGCAGTTGGTGATCCCAAGATTTCACCCTAAAATTTGGGACTACCCCTTTTAAAAAATTTCGTTCTTTTTAAAGTAACGGGTCATTTTGTGTGTGTTTTGCTTGCAATTGTTTGCATTACTCTAAGATATCCCAGAGAGTCATAAAAGCCAAATCGACAAATACCCACATGTCAAAGCTCACTCAACTGCTCATCGGACCTTATCTCGCAAGTGTTATATTTATTTATTTATTAAATAAATAAAATTCTTTTAAAATAAATTGAGCTAAAATTAGAGGATTTAGGTTATATAAAGCACTTCACCCCATCATTATTACCATAGAACATTCACCCAAGGGGGAAGAATTTTTACTGAGATCCTCTAAATGGAGAAATGTTTCTAAAGAATTGCTTTCGCAAATCGTTTTTGTTTTGTTTTATTTCTTTTTGTTTATGTTTTGGTTTGTTTTCTCCGGCAATTCCCATAGCCTATTCATTCTTCTTGCCAGATATTTCCCCAGGCTTAGGGTTTTGAAGAAGCTATCTAGTTTTTTTAATTACTAATATGTCTACAGGCGATCAGAGCTCATAATTCTTTCAGAAGATTGCAAGAAGTTGCTTGGTCCAAAAGGGTGTAAAAATGGATTCTATGAAAATAAGAAAAATATTTCCATCAATGCGTAGAGCTCGAGAAAATATGCACTTTTAGAGAAAACGACACCTAAAACGGAGCCACAGAATGAAAGTTATGGCACATGCAAGTTTTGTTGCTACATCTTCTTCGACCCTTTCCAAAAATGGAAAATATTATTCTATGTTTGTGTTTTCTTCACCAAAAATCAAAGAAAGGAAATAAAATCTTGTAAATATCTATGATTTAATCAAATAAAAAACAAAACATTGCACAATAAAATAATAAAACCAAAGATATTGTAATTCATTCGGGACGAATTCCCAATGGAGAGATTACATATAAATAGCTCAATGAACTCTTATAAGTAAGGAGTCAAGGCTAATCTCTAAGTCCTCTCAATATCCCAAATATCTCTCAACTATGAGTATTGCATTACAACTGTTTTGCACACTCATATATTATTTTATAATTATTAAAAACTTATTACTACCAAATAACCCAAACCACTCCTAAGTGTTCACACTATGAACAAAATTTCTGTAATAATCACCCCCTTAGTGTGAATATGGGGAAAGCTATCTCCTGTACCCACTCATGATCTACAAAGAAATGAAGGTTTTCAACGAGTACCAACAACTCAAACAATATGAGGTTTTCAAAGAGAACCTCCAACTCCGAAAATGGTTTTCTAGTGGAACCAACCACTACATAAGCGAGTGTACATTATTTTTCTCACATCATTGTTTCTAACTTAGAGGGATTACAAAACAAAAATTATGCTCATGTAGGAGATTTGAACATGAATATTACTTCTTTTCATTATTACAGCGGAAAGCAAACACACCACACAACTGAAACAAAAGGTCACCAATATAATGAAGCAATCTCTTTGTTGGTGAATAACAAGAGATGCCAATTTGTCTTCATCCTCCTATGCCTCCATCCTCCATCAGGCACTACTTAGTATAGGTAGTCATCTTCATCCTCATTTTGTTCAGGTTCATCTTCTTCTTCATTCTCTGACTCTTCTTTAACAATTGTATTAGCTTCATCCATTTTTAGCTTTCCTTTTATGATGTCCTTGACACGAGTAATACAAAAAGAAGATTTCTGTCCTTTTTTCTACTAATAAAAGCATTTTAATTCCTCTTTGTTTTTGAAAAAATTAGAATGCTTCCTTTGAATATAAAGAGTAGTTTCTTCCTCAATATCTTCTTTTGTTCTTTTTTCTTCAACTAGTAATGCAAAAAACATACCTTTAAGAGAATGAGAAGGCTTTTGACCAAGAGTAAAAACTACATTATCAGATTTTGGAGGTAAACTATTTAATAAAATAGCTTTTAAATCTTCTTCATCTACCCGAGCACTTACTTCTGTCAATTGTCTTAGAACAGATCTAAGATCGTTAATATGACTTGACATAGTTGCACCCTCATTCATTTTCAACTTGAATAACTGCAACTTAAGTGAGAATTTAGCATTCACACCTTTCAGCACCAAATGTCTTACTTAGAAAATGCCTTATATCTTTAGACTTGTTTTCTAAATCTATATAATGCAACTCAGTATATGATAAAGCAAGCCCAATAATGGATTTTGCTTTGTCATCCCTGGTTTTCCATTCAAGCAATTTTGCAGCATATGTTGGTTCTGGTTCTTTTCCACTCACAATTCCCCAAAGGTTCTTGTTCATTAATTACATTTGTATTTTCACCTTCCATGTGTGAAAATTTAATCCATTGAATTTATCTAATGGAATTTCCATAATAGGTGTCGAACTCAATCGAAAATGCACCCTTACAATAAACTTTAAACACTGAAAGTAAAATTTTCTGACATATTTGCCAAAAAAGGAAAAAAAAATAAAAATTCCAGCAATAGAAAACACATGATCAATGTGTAGAGATCGAAAAAATACACATTTTAAAAAAATGGCACATTAATCTGAGTTACCAGCTGAAAGTTATGACAATTTTAAGTTATAACTCCAACATCTTCCCGGACCCTTTCCAAATTTGGCAATTTTTTTCTATTCTTCTATTTTTTCATATGTGTCCAAAAAAGGAAAGAAACGCAATACCTCTGTTACTGCGGATCCGATATTGAAAGAAGTCACGTCGCAACCAAGTATGGATTCACCTGAGTGAAGCCTCACCGTTGTTGGTAGACAAACACGCAGGTCACATATTTGACTCCAATGAAACACGCAGGTCACGATTTGACTCCAATGAAACACGCAAGTCGCAGACTTGACTCCAATGAAACAAATTTGATCCAGATCTAAACACCTCACAAATTCCTATAGGTTATCATTGCGGTCTAACCCGCTCTGATACCAAATCTTGTAAATATCTATGATTTAATCAAATAAAAAACAAAACATTGCACAATAAAATAATAAAACCAGAGATATTGTAATTCATTCGGACGAATTCCCAATGGAGAGATTACATATAAATAGCTCAATGAACTCCTATAAGTAAGGAGTCAAGGCTAATCTCTAAGTCCTCTCAATATCCCAAATATCTCTCAACTATGAGTTGTGCATTACAACTATTTTGCACACTCATATATTATTTTATAATTATTAAAAACCTATTACTACCAAATAACCCAAACCACTCCTAAGTGTTCACACTATGAACAATATTTCTGTAACATAAATGTTGTCTTCATGCCAATCGTAATTTTCAAAACGCCTTCCGTGTCCAATTTCCACGCCGCCTTCAATGACAAATTTTCACGCAATTTTGAAGTCAAACGTCACAAACATAAGTCACACTTTTGGAAAAGAGCTATCTTTCATACAAGTCACACTTTTTGGAAGGAAGACTTTAAGTCGCCGGTGGGAATTTTGGCGAGTGGTAGGCGAGTAAAAATTTCTTACCTACCTTGCAGGAGAAAATTACCATGATGAAATTTCTTACAAACATTGGCCCTAAACCTATCACCAATTTAATTGACAGATCCATATCTCATAATTACAAAGGCTTCGACAAAAATTCATCCTCTTGTTTCTAACGCAGCCCGTGTAGAAGTTAGTGCATGGAAAATTCCTTCCAGGATCTTGTGCATGTGCTCCCAATCTTCCAGTTGAAGCCTTCATTGAATTTACTTGTATTTGCATTCACCCAGTGCTTTCCAGAATTTAAAATTGCTCATATGTAATTAAAAATAAAAATGATGAGTTTTTTCTAAATTATTTACGGAAAATATTGCACTGGTGCATGTACTGGAGAAGAATTGCAAAATCTTCAAGGATAAGAGGGAAGACAAGTCAAAGGCAATACCCACAAGCAAATCATAGTCAACTACTTCCAGATCTAGTTTGGTGAGAATCAAAGGCAAAAGAGTCAACCGCATGCAGAATATGGAAAAAGAACAAGATTGGAAGTGTTGTAGCTTTCTTCTAATTTCTTTTCCTCTTTCTTCTTCTTTCTCTTATTTTCTCCGACAAAGTAATTGAGCAATCAATTAAATTATAAAACTTAAGTGATTGGTTTAAAATCCGTTACTTGAAGAAGTCAATTACTTGGAAATAGGTGGCAGACATGTAAAATAGAAGGTTTTATTTTTAGTTATAAATCATGCATGTCATGCAAAGAGGAATTCCAGGAGGGAGATTTCCAGTTGTTTCCTTTACAACTTCCACATGTGCCAGTTCAGTTATAGTTTCCTATTTGTAATTTCCCCTCCATACACTATAAATAGAGGAAGAAACTAAAAGTTAAGGATACAATTTGTAATAAGCTTTCTTGTGTTCCAAAATTTGAGTTGAAACCCTTGATAGCTTTCTGAAAGTGGAGGAATAGAGAGGAGGCAAATTTCTGGAGAACTTTGTGTCAATGGTGCATTCTTTTCTTATTTCTTTTTAGATCTCTGCATAAACTTTGTGTTGTCTTAGATCTAGATCAAAACTTTCCTTTACTTCAAATTCTGCATTTCAAGATCTATTTGTTTCGTCTATGTGCATGTGATCAACTCTATCAACTATTGGTTAGGTTGCACATCTCCTTTCCTTTCTTCTCGTATTTAATTATTTCAATTTCCTGCACGTATTACTTACAGCTTGCTTACTTGTTACAAAATTTCCTAGTTATGGTTCATG
The DNA here is from genome assembly GCA_018340775.1 of Taxus wallichiana var. yunnanensis. Classification (NCBI taxonomy): domain Eukaryota; kingdom Viridiplantae; phylum Streptophyta; class Pinopsida; order Cupressales; family Taxaceae; genus Taxus; species Taxus wallichiana. The sequence goes on along the minus strand of CM031234.1, from coordinate 734,970,671 downwards.
AGCTACGCAATTAAAGTAAACTCAACAGATAGATATTAGGAAATATAATTGACAAAATCTTACACACGAGCCTCACCAAAAATGAGGGAAATTTATCTCAAGAGGATTTGGGTGTTCGCCACTATAGGAAGAGTGTTAGGGAGAGAGGCCTAGATTTACTCTCTATCCATGACTCAGTATCCCCAAAAGGTCCAATCGCTATGCATTTAATAGAGAGCAAATTAAGTTTCGATTAGTTCTAAATGATTTTTTTTTGTTCTGATTGAAGAACCCACATGGGAGCAAGATAGGAAAGGAAATGATGTCTCATGGTCCCCAATCCTATAGTAACGGGTGTTTTGATTTGAATAATGTTAGATGACTTCCAAGTTAGGTCATTTGGAAGCGATAGTAATGTAATGTAGCTCCCAAGTTAGGTCATCTGGGAGATATAGTAAGTGTGCTTATTATACCAATTGATTAATTTGATTTGAGTGATAGAAGATTATTTGAAATAATATGTATTTAGGAGATTACTCATGGAGAGGTTTTTATTTTCCCCTAGATTAGGTCATTTGGGGGAATAAATTTGAAATAGTAGAAAGTATTAATTGTCGTATAGAATGATTGTACCTTTATTTGAATAAGATCATAAAGACGTTGTGATAATAATATGTTAGGAGTATTGATTGATTGTATAATATCTTGAAAGGTATTATGAGATGATCTCGATTATCTGCCTCCCTTTTAACAAAAGGGTGAAGGGAAGAGAAATGAAAACTAAGTCGAAAACAAGACATATAAGATGTTGTAATGGTAAATGAGAAATAATATGGGATAGTGTCGTTAAGGTATGAGCAGATATCGATTAGTACATGTGCCGAGTTTAATATGAGATGTTGAAAGTTGTATGGTACAATGTTAGAGGAGATTATGATCCATATGGCACAAACAAGTGATATAAACAGAGTTACAAGGCTTAAGATTTGAGCGAAACAAAGGTAATGTGTATTAGTTGTAAAGATGGTTGCAAACCATAACTATAGAATATTGTAGATTGGAATTACTATATATAGTAATGTTGAAAAGTGAATATTAATTTCATTTATACCAAGAGTGTTTGATATTTGAGATCTAAGCTATGAGAATGTTGTGCATTAGAGCAGTGAGTTTGACAAGATTTGAGTGAGTGACAACAATCGTGGCTTCGTAGATGACCGAGGAGCTGGTAAGTGTGATTATTTAAAAAAAAAATGTTCAATACGTATGTTTTTTTAGTAATTTTAGTAAAATTTGAAATTTTGTAGTTTTGGGCATTTCGACTGGACAGACGTAAAGCAGACAGGGGCATTTTTGTCCCTGGGACACTAGCGCCTAATTCCTAGCGCTAGTGACATGCTTCTGACGCTAGTGACTTGCACCTAAGTGCTAGTGTAGGGGTACTAACATCATATTTATCATTGCAATCATTGGGAATAATTTCAGAATTAGGAAGAGTAGAAGATATAGCTTTACATTCATCCTTATTACTAATAGAAGTATCACCATTCACATTTACATTGTCATCATTAGAAGTAGAATTATTAGCATCCATATTGTCACAAGCAAGAACCTCATCATGCAAATAATCTATATGAATTATATCATTTGCTATAAGAGAAGGAGAGGAAGATGGAGCAACATTGGTGGCTAGGGAGATGAGGGAGAACATGATGCAAAGCTTTAGTCAGGTGAGACTATGTAAATATCAGGGGTGTTAAGGCCAACATGAAGAGTTTTTTTAAGTTAAGGCGCTTTGGAGGACTGTGGGATCATATTGAGGATTGTGGAAGAGATCACAAAATTCAGATTCTGCAGAGGTATTATCAAAAATAGGTTGCATGCATGTATAGGCCATATTATGCTTGGGAGATGAGGACCTCTTTTTGGCCATGAGGGTTTTTGGGATCCTAGGGCAAGGAGTTCGAATAAGAGTGGGGTTCACAAAACAATTTGATAAAAATAGAATTAAATCTAATTTCATAGTAATTGATATGATAAAATACAATAAAATACAAATGTTAAGCAATCAAGCAATGCAAGACTATAAGAAAATATGAGAGATAGGTGACTTAGCTGATTTGTGTGCATTCTGTAGGTATTTGGGACTATGTATATACTTTGGATCTGTACAAAATTATGTAACAAGAGCTCTCTCTGGGATTTTGGAACTCTGCATTAAGGCCAAATAGGGTTTCCCATAATAAGACAAGGGCACTTGGGTGCTAGTGACTGTGTAAACATTATGGATCGAGTTTTCTTTTCATTCTTTAAGGTTTCAATGCTAATTCTAGTTGGTCGCTCAATATTTTCTCTTTGATCACCAAAGGTACCTGTAATCTATAAACCAAACCCTATCTACTTACACAAGTTCGCGAACACACCTAATCTAAATGAAATATGTAAAATGTGAAGTCAAACTAACATTGGCGCTTACCCAAAGAGTGAACTTATTACTGAGCGCTACACTACATTCTAGACTCTGTGTAGTTCTATGTGCTTGTGTGTGAAATGGTGTCCTTAGGTTTCCATTAACCAATGATGCTAAGATAGCGAGATATAGCTATATTAGATTCAAATGTGTGGTATGTAATCCGACACTTTCCCTTCCTATGCAGTGTATGCAGATTGAAAATGTAGTCCCTTTAGTGGTAGTGATAGTACGTAGATGTAATTGCCCTTAGAATTGTCACTAAAATAATAGTGTGTATGTTGTGTATATATATGATTCTTTTGTTCAAATTTCAACACTAGTGACACAAAAACAGACTATGAACACATGCTAAGGATTAGAAAACTAAAAATACTAACCACAAATGTCAAAATGTGTAAAAAACGTGAAAAATAAGAAAGAGGACAGAAGCACCTATAATGGACACAAGCATCTGGGCGCTAGTATCTAAAGCGGGCACTAGTGTCCTAGGATAAATGATTAGAAATGTGAAAATACCGATAGAAAGGGATACTTGTGACTGACCAAAAGTGGGTTCAAAATGAAAATGTAGGAGATCGGTACCATAAAAATCAATCAAAACAAGTAGTTAGAAAAAGAATTGTGTCATTAGTGAACACTTTTCTTACTTACGATCCATAGATATAAAGACCTACTTGATGACATAGTAAAATAGTAGAATGTGCGTGATTTTGTGTCTACACCTATCTCGTGTATTCGTTGCCCAACAAAGTCGCCAAAAATTGTTGCTTGGATATTTTTTCGAGACAAAATATGAGATCAACCACAACATGTAGGACAAAGTCCATCCTCAAATGAAGGGGAGGCGCCTTGTTTATTATTATTCTACAAACACTAAAGAGTATTCAAAAGATTTACACTAATCTAGCGATGGGGGTGGGATCTCATCCCGATAGATGTATTTTTTTCACTTAATGAAGGATAGATTCTAAAAGAAGAAAGAAGAAAAGTTTTGTAAGAGATAAGATGGAGTGGAGAGACATAAAGCTAAGGTGAGTGAAAACATGATTTTTCTTTGGTAAACGCAAATCCGAAGGATAATATAATATGTTGAACTTAAGAACAATACACTAATCAAAGATATAAAATTCAACACAAATTTTGTAATGCACCTCCTTTATTCCTTATACAAATATTGAAAACACGAAGTTTTTCTTCTCTTTACAATTCCAAAAGTATGAAAATTCCTTAATCAATAATCATCCATCCTTTGATAATGCCACAACATTTTACATTTATAGAGAAAGGGAAGAGAGAAAAAGGGAAGTTGTTGGGGCACAATCTAATAATAGGAAATACACATTAAAGTCCCTTTTGACTAGTTCTTGTGCAAAATGACCAAGTCAACATGTCAATCCAAATGATGTCTAAACATCTCAAAAATTTACATGTTTGATGTAAAAATGGAAAAACACGACAAATCCTCAACCGACTTCTCTTCATTGACTTCCTAGTTAGCTTCCTTGTCACGATATGTGTGGAACATCTAAATCATTTCTTGCACTTCTTTTTAATTATGTCCACAAGAGTATCAATTCAATACATCACATGTGTCTAGTACGTTAATTGGTTTTCTAGGAAGCCTTTGAAGTCTTTTAAGCATTTTGGCCATATTGTTCAAAACATTTTGATACACAATCAACTTATCGATCGATTGTAAATAAAAATCACTTCATGCCATGGAGTCCTTTTCTACTAGATCCTTTAATTCCTTGAAGTTATCATCTACAAGTAGCATATTCAAGTCCTCGTTTAGGACCTGACAAGGTACTTTAGAAAATTCATCACCAATGTCATTCGTGGCATTAATTCCTTCTTCCATGCACTTTAAGAACTATTCCCCGACCTCTTGATTTTTTTGACTTGAAAGTCAATGGCTTTGTAAAAATCAAAATGTTTCCCTCTTTCTTTAGTTACCCCTTCTTACACCAAAGTATCTACATCAACCTTTATGAACTCATTTAGGCTCTCTAGAGTAATCTCCCAATTGTTGCATTCCTCATTGAGCTCACCATTTATCTTCTCAATTTCCGAATTTTTGGGATTAGCACACATGTTGTGTAGATAATATATAAGATCTAAGCATATATGCAATAAAAACAGATATTCTACTAGAAGAAATATACAAAACAAGAAATATAAATCAACACCATATTTAACATGGCTCACCCAATGTGCGCTACATCCACCAAGAAACAAGTCAATCTATTATCCAAAGCTTTCAAAAGATATACAATGAAGATTTACAATCTTCCACACCTCTCACGATGTACAATACTTTCTCTCTCTCAAGATTCTCCTTCTCCAAGAATTCTCTCTCACAACTATTTTCACAATAATAATAAATTCTCTCTTCTAACCTAGCTTTATAGCTTATAAATACCTTATACCAAGTTAGGGCACTTAGCCATGTAATTACAATTAATAGATATGCTTTAATACTAAAAATATATCTAATTCCCATGACTTAAATAAAACACTCACACATAAGTAACAAATGTCGATTAGCCCTAACCAATGACAGTTCCTACTTGCCTGACCGATGTCGGTCCCTTCATAACCGATGTCGGTTACTATGTTTTCGAGCAAGTTTGATATAACATGTTAAACTAAAGTAATTGAGCTCCACATCTCAACAATCTCCCACTTGGAGATAAATTACTGCACTATACCTGCATACGGTGTCATTCGTGGATCCTTTCTTTAGCTTTGTTTCTTCCTCTTCAAGTCTCAAACTCAAGACCAATAGAAGTGGAGTGTAGCTCCGACTTCTCTTTTGCTAATGGCTTTGTTAACATATCTCGGGGTTTGTACTTGTATGAATATTCTCCGAGCTTTAGCTGCCCATCCTCCAATACCGCCGTATGTAGTGATATCTCAACCGAATATGTTTCATTCCGTAATGAAATGCTTTGAGTTCTTAGCCAAATGAATTGCTCTCGACTTTCATTGAACAACTTGCTATCATCTTTCTCCTTTCCCAACTCTTCCATGAACTTTCTCATCCATATCATCTCTTTACTAGCCTTTGTAGCTGCAATATACTCTCCCTATATAGTAGACAAAGCCACAACCTTTGTAATCTCGATATACACTAACTATCATCCCACCTACTGTGAAAATATATCTAGTAGTGATCCTTCTACTATCCAGATCTCTAGCCATATCTGAATTAACATAGCCACATAAAGAAATATCCGAACCTCTATAACATAACTACATTTTAGATGTCCCTCTCAAATATATGAGTATCCATTGGACTCGCTTTCCAATGCTTTTTATCTAGATTGGCCATAAATCTACTCACAACTCCCACTACTATAATTTTTGGTATGGTACAAATCATAACATACATGAGACTCCCAACTACCGAAGCATATGGTACTCGTGTCATGTATTTGACCTCCTCATGTGATGAAGGACAATGATCTTTGCTCAATTTGAAGTGTTTATCCATAAGTGTACTTATAGGTTTTGAATTTTGAATTTTAAACCTTTCTAACACCTTGTGGATATAATCCTCTTGAGACAAATACAATTTCTTGTTCTTCCTGTCTCTGTGTATTTGCATACCAAGGATTATTTTTACAACTCCTAAATCCTTCATAGCAAATGTGTGAGCTAGATTTTCCTTAAGCTCACCAATGTCATGTATACTAGAACCTGCAATAAGCATATCATCCACATACAATAGAAAAATAATAAAGCTCCCATTTTCAAGCTTCTTGAAATAAACACAATGGCCAGATTCACATCTCAAGTAACCATGCTCATGCATGAAACTATCAAATCTCATCTACTATTGCCTTGGAGCTTGTTTGAGCCCATATAAGCTCTTTTTCAACCTACACACTAATTTCTCCTTATCCTTGACTTCATACCCAAGTGAGTGTTGTATATAAATCTCTTCATCCAAATCACCATGAAAGAAAGCCTTCTTCACATTTAGTTGCTCTAAATGTAAATCATCTACTACTAACTAAACTCAATACAATATGTCCTGAAGTCATTTTAACAACAGGAGAAAATATTTCACCAAAGTTAATACCGCTTTCTGTGCAAATCCTTTTACTACAAGCTTTGCCTTGTACATTTTGTGTCCACCATCTTCTTCGATCTTGTAAACCCACTTGTTCGAAAGGTCCTCTTACATGTTGGCAACTTAACCAAATCCAGGACTGGGTTTTGTTCCAAGGAGTCAATCTCCTCATCCATGCCATGCTTCCACCGAACGTGGGTCTCATCCTACATTACATCTTCAAAACTTTATGGTTCACCATTATTAATCAATAATAAATAAGATAGAGAAGGTGTAAATATTTTTGGAGGTTTACTTACCCTTTGTGACATTCTCACGGGTGTTTGGGGTACCAGAGCCTCATTCTTGACCTCCAAAAATTTGTTTCCAATTTTGACAGTTGAACGATGACGGTTCTGCTAACCGATTCGCTTTGGGTCTTCAGTAATCGACACCGGTTCGGTTGACCAATGCCGATCGTGGGGTCAATCGACATTGGTTACTGTGTAACCCTATAGGTATGAGTTTTTAACCGAGAGAGTTCATTTTCATTCACAAACTTCTCAACTGGTTCGTCCTTAGGTACAAAAATTTGATCCATGTACATTCTCTTTTCATTCCATTCAATGTCACGAATCCTAATAATTTTATAATTCTCTAAATCCCAAAAACAGAATCTGAAATCGCCATATCCATAACCAATGAAAGTGCATCTCTTTGATCTTGAATCCAACTTTTTTCTATTTTTCTTATCAATATGTACAAAGGCTTCTAAACCAAAAACTTTAAGAAAAGAAAGATCTACCTCTTTTTCGGTCCAAGCTTCCTCTGGTATTCCTCCATCTAGTGAACTTGTAGGCCCGTTGTTAATAAAATAAACCGATGTATCAACCGCTTCGCCCAAAATGCAAAGGCCATCCGAATGTACTCTCATACTTCTAGCAAATTCCATGATTGTCATGTACATTCTTTCTGTGACACCATTCTATTGTGGTGTTCTTGGAACCGTCCTTTCTCTACATATTCCATTCACCGAACAATAATCATTGAAAGCCTTACCACAATATTTACCGCCATTGTCGATCTCGATGCACTTTAACTTTGAATTTGATTCATTATCGCAAGGGCTTTCCATCTTTAAAAAGTCTCAAAAACATCGATTTATGTTTAATACAATAAATCCTTACCTTTCTTGTAGCAACATTAATGAAAATAGCAAAATACATGGATCCTCCATGAGAAACTAACTTGGTTGGTCCCCACACATTTGAGTGTACGAGCTCCAATTTTCGCTCCTTCTTAGTTGCCCCAAATTTGAGAAATCTCACTTTCTTTTGCTTTCCAAAGACACAATGCTCACGAAATCAAGATCTAAATCTTTCAAATATGATAACTCTCCTTTAGTCTTTAAGATCTCGCATTCCTTTTTGAATCATATGGCCCAACCGATTATGCCACATGCATGCATCGAAACCAAATTAGATAACACATAAAATGAATGAGTAACATATGTAGATAAATATAACGTTCCTACCTTATTGCCTCTTTCCACAAAAAAAGGCACCCTTGGTGACTTTCCAAGAGTCTACATGTGAATGTAACCATGCAACCAACTTCACCTAGTTGCCCTACGTAAAAAGATTCCTCCTAAGGCTTGACACATGCCTTGCATCTTTCAATACCCATGTATTTCCATTTTATAATTTTAGATGAACTTGCCCTTTACCAGAATAATCTGCAAGGTTCATCGTCACCCAAATAAACATACCCAAAATTACCCTAGACATAATTTCTTAAATAACCCTTATTAGGGTTCAGATGGAAAGAAGCTCCTGAATCTAAAACCCAAGATTCTATTCTATTATCCAAAGAAATAATAAGAGAATCTTGCATTACCTATGGTGCAATATTTACCTCTTTACCTTTTTCTGGGTGTTGGTTCTCTTTATCCTTTGACCAACAATCTTTCTTTGCATGTCATTTCTTTCCACAATTCTAACAGTAATTCCCTTACCTCTGGATTTAGATCTCGCCATTCCTTGACTTTGATTTCCCATTATTCTTACTCTTGATCTCTCCTTCTGCCTCGCCTCTATTTTCTACATTCAAAGCATTCCTAGATATGATTCCTTTGTATTTTTCCTATGAATTTCTTCATTCAAAATTATACTAACCACATCATCAAACTGAAAAATATTATTAGCATAAGTTGTATTACTAACAACCATGACCAAGTTACCTTTATTATCACAAAAAGAACATAAGAATAAGAGCACTTTCACTTCATCATTAAACGAACTATCAACTGATTTTAATTGATTTACAATAGATCAAAAATCATTCAAATCACAAGATGCAGATACACCTTCATGCATTTTAGAACTAAATAATTTCTTTATCAAATAAAATTTATTTGAAGCACTAGGTTTTTCATATAAATTAGCAAGAGATTTCATTAACTCTACCGTAGATGTCACTTCTGTAATATTAGAAGCCATAGATGCTGTCAGGCTCAATATTATAGATCCCAAAGCCTTTCTATCAAGAATATTCCATTCTTCATCAGTCATCTTCATAGGTCTAGAATTTTCATCCAATGGTAAGTACAAATATCTTTGATATAGATAATCCTCAATCTACATCTTCCATAATTGATAATTTCGGCCGTCAAACTTCTCTACCTTGTATTTGTTTTCTTCTACCATTATTGTAGCTCCCACTCAATCTAAAACCCTCGTGAGAAAATCATCAACACACAAAACCCTCAAACAAAGCTCTGATACCAGTTGTTGGGATTAGCACACCAGTTATATAGATAATATATCATATCTAAGCATACATGTAATAAAAGCGGATATTCTATGAGAATAAATATACAAAACAAGAGATATAAATCAACACCAAATTTAACATGGTTCACCCAATGTGGGTTACATCCACCAAAGAACAATCCAATCTATTATCCAAAGCTTTTAGAATATATATAATGAATATTTACAATCTTCCACACCTCTCACGATGTACAATACTTTCTCTCTCAAGCTTCTCCTTCTCCAATAATTCTCTCTCATAATTATTTTCACAATAATAATTAACTCTCTCTTCTAACCCTATCTTTCTAGCTTATAAATACCTTATACATAATTAAGGCACTTAGCCATGCAATTACAATCAATAGATTTACTTTAATACTAATATGAGATCTAATTCCCGTGAGTAAAATAAAACACTTAGGCATAGATAACCGATGTCGGTTATCCCTAACCAATGTCGCTTATCCCTAACCGATGATGATTCTTACTTTCCCGATTGATGTCGGTCATAGGTGACTAATTTCACCCCTTCATAACTCGATGTCGGTTATTGTATTTTCTAGCAAGTTTTATAGAGTATGCTAAATCTGAAGTAATTGAGTTCCACATCGAACACGAATTTTCTTGTTTGATGTCATTATAGACCTCTACAATGTCCTTGATCAACCTTTTTTGTGATTAAGGATTCTTTCAACCAAATTGTTAATAACTCACCCCTTTTTTAGATCTTCTATACCTCTCGATATAAACGATGCATCAAAACCGGCTAGAGAAAGAGAAGAGATAGGAGTTGGTTTGGCGACCTTAAGAAGTAAGGTCGTCAAGTGTTCAACTTTTTCCTTAAGCTCGTCCTTGGTAGCCTTGGTTTCTTTGAGTTTATTGAATAAATTATCCAATACCTCCCATAGGTCCCGTTATACTCCCTCAGTAGTGACTTTCCCTAGTTCCACTTTGGTTATTTGGTAATCGTAAGCAGTGATGTCTTCCTTGCCCTTTTCAAGAGCAGGAGTGCAAATATAAACAAATCTCTCTTATGATTGTTCAATGGTGATGAGGGTGATGGTTTTGGGATTCTTGGATGTACAAGAGGGATTAAGAGTTAACAAACGGAAATTAAAGGTTTAAGGAAGGATAACCTTTTTCCTCTTCTTTGGGGTTTGGCTTACAAGCTAAGATGTAATTGAAGAGGGAGTAGATTACTATTGGGTAACCGGGCTCATGAGAGTAATACCTGAGAAGAGTTGGAAACGTATACACCAAGGGGGAATGAGTAGAGAAAACATCCATTGCGGTAGTCAAAGAGGGAGTGGGAGAAAAGATCAAAGGGCAAATGATAGCAGATTGTGAAGGAAATTGGGTTATTTGAAGGGAACCCAAAGACAAAATCACTCCTATCAAAAGAAGGGAAAGAGATGAAAATACCTATGCCATGAGTGACACATGAGGAGATGAAGGCGAAAAAATAGGGGTGGTAGAAGTGGTGACCGAAGAGATCTAAAATGAAGAAGAAGATGGAACATGGGGGGGGGAGAAGGAGGAGGAGGTGGCACATGAAGAGGAGAAGTGATAGGAAGAGACACATGTGGTGCCAAAGTTAAAAGAGGGATTGTATGGGTGACGAGGAAGGGAGAAATGGGAAGGGATTTAGCAGTCATGGTGCCAATAGAAGGTTCTTGTCCTTGCTGGGGAGATGGAGAGTCAACATTAATAATGGTTGTGGGTGGAAGAGAAGGAGGAGACTTTCCTTTGCTACTTTATCTTTGGATTCTTAGGAGGGTCTTGCCTCTAATGCAACATTTGTATATACCTTTGGGAAGTTGGGATCCTTCAAATTAATATTCAATGAGAAATTCAATGGCTTGAATCAAAATTTGAGCATCTCACACATTGATAGATGTTATTTCCTCGATAATGCGGGAAAACCCAATTTTTCCAATGAAATCCAACCCCCATTAAACGAATGGTTGATCCACTTGAATTGGATGAAGAGAGAGGGATGCCAACCTCTGTTTCCTTATGAAAAAGGAAAATTCCTTGCATTTCCTTACCCATAGATGGGCATCTTTGAAGAAATCCAACCAATAGTAATCGACTCTCATGATCTTGGTAGTAGTTATTCATACAAAATAATGTCCTCTAGACATGCCATTGTTAAACTCCTCTAGTATCTTGCTTACCTTTTCCGGTCCCACGTACTCAAAGTAGAACACCGTTCAAATCCCTTTGAAAGAGAACATTATCTACCCAATCATATTGAATAGATGAAGATGGAAGGTTCATCTTTGAATTTTATTCATATTCACAGGGTATGCTCTTAAGAAAAGAAAATTATCCATTCTCGGATAACCAGCTTAACCTAATCATTGTCATCATCGGTGTTTAAGAGCGTAACATCCTCATCACCTTTTGATTCCATGTTTGTAGGATGTTCTTTGCACAAACCTTTACCTCTGACAAGTTTGGTAACTTTGATATGTACGTCATACTCCATCACCTTCGTGATCCATCCAACACGCTTTTCGTTCATCTCTTTGTTTAGAAAAAATTCCTTGACACCTGATGAGACACCATCAAATGAATTTTGTTTTTGGACAACATGTGCTTGAATTTCTTCGAGCTCGAAAAATGCAATGAATTATTTTTCAACAAATGAATATTTGAGCTCATAGTCTTTGAGGGATTGACTAAAGAAAGCAATTGGTTGCTCCATCAAATCGTCATTTTATTGAGTAAGGATACCTGAAATGCTCTCTTGACCTACAAAAGCATAAAGAATAAAATATTTATCAAACCTAGGGTTCATCAATGTGGGAGCTTGAGAAATTGCTGTCTTAATAGCCTCAAAAATCTCCTTCCCTTATTTTGTCCATGAGAAAGGCATGTTCTTCTTCAACATGGTTGTCAGTGGCTTAGCTAACACTATGAATTGAGGGATAAATCTTTACACGAAATTTATGGTTCCAAAAAAACTGTGGAGACCCTTGTTGTGACTTGGGAGAGACAAAGACACAATCGAACGAATCATGGCTGGATCGATTGATAGTCCTTTTGCTGAAACAACATGCCCCACTAACTTCCCCTCATGCATGAAAAAATACATTTTTTAGGATTGAGTGAAATCTGAATTCCCTAGACCTTCTGGAAAACCTTACTTAGATGCATGATATGTTATTGTACATGCTTTGAGTGTATAGTTATATCATCAAGGTAAACCAATACTATCTTTGATTATCCCCTGAAATTCCATGTCCAGGGCTCTTTGGAAGGTAAAGCACCAACATTGTCCAAATGGCATTTTATTATAGGCATACATGCCCCGCTTAGTAGTGAATGTTGTCTTGAATTGATCAGATTCTTTAACCAAGATCTGATTATATCCAAAATATCCATCAAGCAATGAAAACCTTTGCACTCCTACTTGATTTGGAGAATCTACTCCATCGATGGAAGAGGATAATGATCTTTGAATGAAACACGGTTCGCATCTCTCAAATCCATGCATTGCTGAATTTCTCTGCTTTTTCTTTCGATGCAGAACCAGATTGGCCACCCAAGATGAATGCTTGATAGGAAAAATTATACAGGCCTCGATGAGTTTGGTGAGCTCCTTCCTCATTAGTGGCTTGATTTTGGGATTAATCGGCCTCTGTTTCTGACGAACTGGCTTGGCATGAGGGTCTTGATCTATAATATGTTGTGTTAGACTTGGATCAAAACCACGTAGGTCTTTGTAGCTCCATGTGAAAATTTCATGATACTCTTGACAAAGTTTTATGAAAGCTTCTTTTTCTTTCACAGTACATACTTTACCAATTTTCAGAAAATTTTCAATTGTTACCTCGACTTCCTCAAAATCCTCTTCTTTGACCACCATGTTAGAGTTTTGCCTTTTGGCTTGATCGTCTGAATTGAAGATGGATTCCGAGTAACTAAGCCTTTCGGTAGCCTGTTTCTTTTCAATTGTATGATTTGATTGTCGTATGCTTCTTGCAACTTAGCTTGACCTTTCGTGGAAAACTCCGCCTCTGCTTGTAAAAATAGGACAATTTCTTTGGTCACTATCAAACACTTGCCAACTACTTACATTATCAAGGACTGCAGGTTGAACCACTATTTTGACATATTGCCATCCTTCTTTTATGATATCAATCGGTATGTCGTATTGTGAATCAATTGTAGCAAGCCTATCAACATCTTGATTTTGATTTCTAGGAATAACATGGATCCCAAAAGCTTTGAAATATTCAATTGAATCCTGGACTCGATTCTTATATGACCTTAAAAGATCATTTTTGATGCGCTATGTGTCGTCACTTAATGACTTACTAACTCACTATCTCAAAAATAGTCAGGGCTTTAATACCCCTCTTTTGAGCAAACTGAATTCCTTGCACGAGGGCCTCGTATTCTGCAACATTGTTAGTGCAACTAAAATGCAACCGAAAATATGAGAAGTATTTATCTCCTTTTAGAGAAATTATCATAATACCAACACCAAATCCATTCTTACTCTTGAGTCGTCAAAGAAAAATTGCCACAATCCTTCAAGATTGCTTTGTGTTTTGACAAGTTGCATGTATGGTTGTTCCTTCCTCGTGGATGTAATATGTGCCCAATCTCATTTCTTCCAACAACAATAAACCAAATTATTCCTCTGCCAACACATCGGCACATGGATCATACTAATGGTCTCCACTTACTTCTTCTAACACAATATCATGGACTTCTTCCACAAGAGTGGTTGGTTCATGATCAACAACTTCTTCCTCTTGATCATGGATGGTATAATTTCCATTTGTAGGACTAGCAGTGTAGGGTTCTACATGATTATGGTAGATTGGTTCTTCCCTTATAGTTACCTTGGTCCCGTATCGAGTCCTAAGAATCATATGTGACCAATCAACTGATAGGTAACCACCCATTTTGGCGGTGAAATCTCGTGATAGGCAGATAACAAAGAGAGGAGGGAGATCAATGACTGACACATCTTGGGTGAATGACAAACTTGGGCATGCATGGATGGTAAGTTGAAGTCCTTTGATGATGCCAATAGTCCGAACGATGTGCCATCCAATTGAACAACTCCTTTTGGAACCGGTGCATATTGTATTCCTAATACGACCGTAATTTGCCTAGGCATAATAGAGCTACTGGAAAAAATTATCTCAAAAGTTTTGAAAACCCATTCGAAGAATAAAACTTACCAAAACATGAAACATGTATGAAGAAAATTTGAGAAAAGACATCAAAATCACCAAGAAAATCAATGTCAGGGTTTCGAGAGCCGTAGTTGAAGTTTGAATTCGTGCCAAGTAAACATGACATGGAAAAACCAAATTAATTATAACCTAACTTGCATCATTTACATGTCGGTTGACATGTGTGTGGCCAAATCTTACTTTGTAATAAATGCGTTGACCTAGGTTCATGAATTTGACTACACCAAACAAGTCATGATTCTATGCCATTAGGTTATGTAGATCCAAAACAAAGGAAAAACATGTATGTCGGGGATAGGGGTTCAATCAACATAAAGCATGTTTTAACAATGATATGTTCCAATGTATCTTACTCCTAAAAACATGACATGAAGAGACCATTGGAGTTCAAGTTTGAAAGCATTTGACATGAAACATGTTAAGACCTTTACATGTCCCGATGTTGGGAAAGTCTCAAAATCTAAACACTACAATGTTTTGGGGTTCGAGTTAAGAAAGCATCCAACATTTAACATGAATTTTTGGCTAAGTGTTCCGATGTATCATAATCCCAAAACTTGAAATAATCTAGCATGTCATTTTTGGGGCTCGGGACGCACTTTACATATGACATACAAGTATGTATGATGATCCCGAAATCCTGAAAAATGCAAGAAAAGACATTTTGATGCCAAAATTTTAGAATTTCTAAGAATATGTGAAAATTTCTAAGGCCCTTATAGATGAAAAATTTGATTAGCTACCCAAATTTTATCATAAAACTCAAATTTTGGGAGAACAAGGAGCGTTTGGAAGAGAGTAGGTTGAGGGTGATTAAGACAAGATATGTAAAGCTTTAAATACTCCACATATAAGAGGAGGTTATCAAATGATAGTGGAGATGATGGAATAATAGTATTGGTAGAATCGTTGGATTAAAAAAATGAGAGTAAAAGCTCGTAATTACATGGGAATTTTGTATTCTTGCATGTTAAATGGAGAGAGAGGCCTGGTTAAGGGGTTATAGCTCAAACTAGCACGTGGGAAGAGATTTTGGAACCTTATGTAAGCTTCATTAAATATATCTACGGTAGATGGGTAAGTCATGGAAGGACAAAGGATAAAAACCTAATATTAAGACAAGAATCGTGCAACAAATAAGAAAAGGGAAACCCTAAAGATTTGCAATGGAAAGCCTAATTTGGAATAGGCAACCTAGGCCAAATAGGTTAAGGAATCAACTAATAAGTGGTTTTAACAAATGATTTACCTAAAAATAAATTTAAATAAAGTGGAATGGGGTCAATTAATTTTACTTCATTCACTTTTAGATTAGGGTTAGAAATATGATGTAAATCCATATTATTAATTAAGCACACAAACCATATCTTACATATATAGCAATTTACAAGATAGATCAACTAGAACATGTGCTTAGTAAAACATGGGAGAGTGAGTGTGCTTAGCTATTTGGATGATTTAGAAGCTAATTTAGGCATGAAAAAATGATGATAAAACTAGAAATGTCATGCACATGCTTCATTTTTAAATGTAAGTGTACTAGATGCGGGGACCAAACAATCAAACTTGGACCAAGCCTTCAAACTATGTTTGACACTTCCATCTAGAATCGAAGATATTCCACACAAAGGGATGGTGTCACAACGTAACTTCATGTGCCTTATAACTAACTCGAGTTATTCATCATTGTAAGAAATTAGGTCTTAAATTTTTTGAAACCCTTTAAAACTAATAGAAAAGACCCAAAACCCTAACCATGGGTGAAACCCATATAAAATTTTTATTGTTTGGGTTGAAGTGCAATTCATACACCACCTATGTTGGTACTACTTTGAAGAGGCCTCAAACCACATGTAGTTCTCGCACTAGAGATATGATATATGTATAAATGCAACTATATTTGACAATTTGATCATGATAATGTTTGTAATGACTTGTTTGCTTGGTGATTGACTTGTCTTTGGCTTAGGAATCTTGAATCTATAACCTCGCTTGGAGTGTGCTTTAGAATTATGTGTAGGATAATCCTAATGTGTGCTACTACTTTAGGTAAATTTAGTAGATTTTTGAGTGCCTTTTGGATGATATTATCTAGTGTCGCTCTTGAAAGTTCCAAGTGAGTAAATGAGTGCTTTTGACATGTTTATATAAGGTTCCATAGGTATAATTTCACATCAATGCTTACCTAATGAGGAAAGTAAAGACCTATAAAAATGACCATTGGAGGTGGCGGGATGAAACCACTAGTTTTGAACCAAACCGTTTGACACTTCGTCCAAAAGGGGTGTGTAATGCCAATTTTTTTATGCATGCTAATTATTACTATTAGATTTTTTTTGTCTAATATAGTTTGTTCTATGAGATATTGAGAAGTATTATTAAGAGAGAAAGTCTTACAATAGTATTAGGGATATAAAAATTAGGCTTGGAATAAGCATTTAAGTCATGATTTAGGGATTAATTCAATATTGACATTATGGAGTGATTAATTGCCAAACTTAGGTTTCTACAACTTTAAATAAAATCCTTGATGTAAATATTCAATCTTGAACGATTGTCAACCATGATTATTCCATCCTTTTTGATACATATCAAAGAGATATCTTATGAAAAAGGTCCATTGTACATGTTATCATCTAGAATCTTAGTATAATCAAACATAACTAGAGGATGCTTTCCTTCTTTGAATTGAACTAACTAAACCAATAAATACGTCGAGAGGAAGAGCAAGACACATTTGGTGTTTTTATAAATGTTTAAGTGCATTACTTGTGTAAATATTTCCCTTATCATCAAATTGATTTTTGTGAGTTATAATGGGAGTGGCGAAAATCTTTAAGAGTTGATTTGGCATAGTAGCATATTTATTCAAATTGTGTTTTATTCCCTCTACTAAGATTTGGTTGTTATCATGACATCTTAAATCTTATTGTTTAAATTAATACATCTATTTGAAGAATATCCCAAATCTTCGTGGTGATAAAAATGCATTTTCAACAAAGCTTCCTAGGTAATGGTCATAAATGACCTAATTCTCCCATATGATACAAAGTAATAATGTTTTGTTAAATAAATTCTTCAAAACATCATGTGTGCTTTCACTAGTCTTAATGAATTTCCTACACTCCCTTTTTTGAAATAATAAAAGTCTTATAATAGTTATTCTAAAACATTAACCTCATTCATAGCCTCATTCTTCGGTGGAAATGAACTCTCATTTATTCTAGTCTCAATGTTGGTCTTATTTGGAAAATGTTCACAATTAGACGTAAGCAACATTGGACTTATACTTAAGTATACTTGCTTCTAAGAACTTAACTTCAATTTTTATAACTTCATGACATAGTTCATCAAATGAATGGTAAATAATCATGGTCATGTTATATTTAATAATTGAAAGTAAGCTATTAGAAAAAAACTTGTCATATACTCACCGATAGTCTATTTTTTCTTTGTTTGATTTTATGACTTTCATACAAACATTGATTTGGAAATGGTCCAAGAATTCATCAAAGAATGTCATAAACATAGCTACAATCAAGTGCATAATCCTTTAGACTCTAAACAACTTATTTGATAATTTGTCATCACAATGTCTAGAAAAGAGGTATAAAAGCTCCTAATATGATGAAGAAGATGCCTAATTACATCTAGAATACAAAATTGGGAGAAAAAATCCCACTAGGAATGGATAATCAAGTAATTCATGAGCCAAGGGGTTGAGGGGAACATTGCTAGATACAACACTACTATTTACATATTGTGATCATTGAAAAATAACCCTAATTTGGTTTTTACAATCATGCAAAGTATGCACCATGTTAGTCATTTCAATATTTTGAGTAGAAGCATAATCAACATGAGTTCGAATAAAATAATTTTGTGTGAAGGTTGAAAACCACGAGGAATATGAGAAATATGTTGTGAAGTAATTGAAACATGCTGGGAAATTTGATGAATTCAATAAGTTGGCGAAAATGTTGAGAAGGTGGAAGAAGTTGGGGAGCAATGAGGACTTGTTGAGAAGCAATAACATTTTGAGTAGGAAAACCATGAAAAAGAATAGAGCAAAATTAAAATCCATAAAAACATATGGGATAATAGAAAAAATATTAGAGCAAATAAAAGCATGCGAACAATAAAAGGAACATTAAAAACATGTGGAACACTAGTAGTAACATTATAAGCAATGGAAACTTGAGTATTGATAGGTTGAAGGAAAAAAATGAGAGACAAGTCTATGAAAGGGCATACGTTGCAAATATAAATGGCCATACTTAGGATGGGGAGTCAACCAAGATTTCTTGGAAAAAAATATTTAAAATTAAGATCATGGTCATTATTACAATAACTTATATACCTAATGTCTACCTTGTAAGGAACATCCTCGGTATAATCCTAGCATGTGTTTTCAAAGGAGCATCGACATATAGTTTGGTTGAAACCTCTTTTAACACATGCATTAATGGGGCTATCTCATTACAATTTTACATCGTCTATAAATCATAATATATGCCATATTTTCAACTCTATCTTGTTCCTCTAAGCAACCTTGTTTATGATCTATTTTATATGTATTATTAAGTTGATATCCATTCACAATATTATCACCGACAACCACAAAATTTACATAAGTGCCAAACAAAGTACACTTTGTGGAACAATATGGTTATCCTTTCATTTTCCATTTTCTTTTCCAAGAAAGGCAAAAATAATCAATACTATTTCAATAAAATCAATAGGTTCTCAATCAACCCTAACACTCTTTCTAATTACACTAACAAATCTAAACAATCTACTTACATAAAAATGAAAACCTAAAAACACATCTTGGAATGTCGCACAATTTGGAAAAATTTAGAAAAATTATTATAGTGTTTGGAATCAAATGCAATATAAATATGGTTATTTTATCTAGCACAATATCTTAGAAAAAATTGAAATTATAAATATAGTACAATATGAGCAATATCTAACCCTACAAAAGAACAAGTGTTCATCAAAATGTGATTTTGATATTTAGAGTGAATTGCGACATAAATACATATAATATTTAATTGGATCTCAATATAAGTCATATAACTAAACAAACTCCGATTAATAATTCAAAACCAAACAAAAAGAAAGGCGACGTGTAAGGTTTAAGCTTATATGATGATATCTTAATCTATATAGTGATAACCACTCGGATATGACAACGAAGACCGAGGTTTTGAGGTGAGGTTACAAGAACCAAAACTCATAGCAAATGGAAAGCCTTGCCCAAACTATCAACTTCCAAACATGGTATTTGTCCAAATTGTTAAGTGTTATTCTTGGTAAATTTCACATAAGTGAACTCCATTTTGATGATTATGTTCGTCTAATCTAAGGCTTTGAAATCGTCATTTAGATATATACGCTTTCATTACAATATCCTTTGAAACATGAAACAAAGTCCTTCCCTAATAGGAACATTATATATAGAAAACTTGGGAAAAGTGGTGCTTGTTTTGGGACTTGTGTTATGCTTAGCTTGAATCTTATTAGACCCCTTAGCAGATGGTATCAATATCAAAGACAACAAATGACAAAATGCACTAATTGATCGTCCAAGTGACTTGATGCAATGTATGGTCTTTCTTATTCAATGATTTCTCGAACATGAATAATTGCTTCAATAAATGCTCGACCCTCTCTGGAATGCTTTGTATTTTTTCGTAACATCTTTGTGAATAATGAATTTTCTTTTATTTCATCTTATATTTCTAGATGCCAAACGACTTAAAAATTCCTTTGTATATTTAGATAAATTTAATTCAAATTAGGACCACATTGGCCCCCAAACCGACCTCCTAATGACCAATAAGAACGAGCAAGAAGTGAAAAATCAAGCCAAATGGGACCATATGAACACTTTTCAGAGTGTTTGAATGCTTTGAATAAACCATATGAGCCTATACGCTCCAAATAATTGCTAAAGGCGTGCTAACACTAATATCAAAGAAGACGAGACATAAAAGGCACCAAAAGGAGATTGATGAAAACATGAATAAACTAACAAAAAGGGCATTGCACAACACCAATCCCAATGCAAATCCCATAAGTTGAGTTGGGGATTTTAGAGTCATGTAATTAGTAAGCCATATATTTTGAGGAACATAACTTGTATTGAGGATTTTTAGAGTTGTAGAAGAAATTAGAAAGACATGTATTATAAAGACATGTCTTTGGAGGAAATTGAAAACAAAATGCTTTGAGCAATATGCACCAAAGAGGATTTTTGGGATAATGAAACCATAAAAGAGGCAAGAGGGAGGCCAAGCAAGATTTAACATACTCATGCTACAACCAATCAACCATTATGTTAGTAGGAGGGTCACTTCCATTGTGGTGGATCATCCCCATTGGTATACAAATAATAGTATATTGAGGTTTATATATTATTACGAGACAAGTCTCTTGAATAATGTGAGATCAATCTTTTTGAATGAATGATGATTTTAGAGTTATAAAAGTAATTCCAAGATGCACTTTGAAGAGACACACTCAATTTAGGTAGTACGACATGTATTTAGAGGTGATTGAATAAAGAGATAAGGGTTGACAAGAAAAGATACTTATCCCAAGAACCAATTAACCATTATACTAGAAGGAGAGCTACTTCTATTACAAAGTCACTCCCATTGATATAAAAAGTAGAGTATATCGGGTGTATATGTTGCTATAGACCAAGCATACCGATTCGGCATGTTGAAGACAATGCAAAATTAAGAGCTAAATATTTAAAAAAAGACGATAAAGACAAATAGCATTGAGACATATTTTATCGATGCGTTTTGAAAGATCGTGCAAAGTGAAACACGTCATCACGTGTGTCTCTTGCTCGATTTTTTCAAAAAAAAAAAGCATAATCAAGCGCGAGAGCATGAACGGCTAGGTTTTCCATTCACCGCCCTTGTTGAACAGAAGTCTTATATATATTGAAAGGCATCGTGATCTCGTGTAGAAGGAAAGGAATTCTTCGACCGGAGCATGGCAATTCATCCTCTCTGTAAGTTTAATAAGATTATTCTCTCCGAAGCCGATTAAATTCATTGGATTTTGTAATTGTTTTGTTAATTTCAGTTATCTTTTTGAATGAATCGAACATGGTTAGAAATCACCAGTAGTTTTAATTGTTGATAAAATGGTTACGTAGCAGTCCAGAAGGTCAGCAGAGGAGTACTTTGGGTTTGGCTTAGGACATTCGGCCTCCTATTTTGAGGTGAGATCGTCCTGATAGGCATATTTTTTTATTTCAGTTTTAAATAGAATATATGCGTCCCATTAGGTGAATTTGGGCCGATTTTCCATTTTTTCAGTAGAAGAGGGCAACCTCTGTTTTGTTTTTAAGATTTCTTTTGAATTTGTTGTGTCGGTTTTAGTATTTCTGTTTTACAATCCATGAATGGGTATTTACATTTCTGAGCTGGAGCTATAGTACAATTCAATCATAAATTCCTTTCTTATAAGGTAGCATCTGTACATATTAAATTCGGTTTTAGATAGAATATGTGTATTGCATAAGGTAAACGTGAGCTGCTTTTCCATTTTGTCATCAGAAGAGGGCAACCTCTGTATTAGTTTTTCGTTTTTGTTTGAATCTTCTGAGAAGGGGTTTAGGATATCTATTTCTCAATCCGAGAATGGGTATAGATCCGTTTTATGTTTCTCAGCTGGATAAATCATAAATTCCTTTCTTAAAATGCAACATTTTATACAGATTAAAAAAGCGCAGTGATATTTATTAGCTACCTACTTAGGTTATATAATGTTTGTTTATGTTTTATTTATTTATATTTTTACCACATTAGTCAAATGTTGGTTGATTTGCCTTTTCTTTTCAGCACAACAATGCAACCTGTGTTTTTTCCGCTTTTTTGAATATTCTTTGTTTGTTTGGAGCTATTTTTGATTTAATGATATTTAAGCCTGTCAAGGTAAAGAGGTGGTTAGGCTCTATTTCAGTTTAGCCTTTTATGCCTGCCTGTGATCCAACAATTTAGTGATTTTATGGAACTCATTTGCAAACTTAAAATATGTGTCAGCCATTTCTTTTCAGCAGAAGGAGAAACCTCTGTTATTTCCTCTTTCTTATGATTCTTCAGAATTGGGTTAGGCTTCCTATTGTTCAATCCACAAATGGGAGCAAATCAGTTTTATATCTCTCGGTTTGATTGGTGGTGGGAGGAAGATATGACCAAACTTTAATAGATATTTTTACTTGCTGGTGGGATGAAAATATGATTAAATTTAACATTAGGGCATTTTCATTGCATGGTTTAACATTAGGTAAATTCTGGCTGTTTAACCTTTTCCTTTCAACAGGCAACCTCTGTTTTATTTTTCATTATTTTGAAGCTTTTAAAAGTCAATACTACACTATAAATCTAGTTGACAGTTAAACTAACACTAAAAAGTTAAAAACTATAAGACTCAATGTTTCTCCTTAAACGAGGTTTTCCATTCCCTCATTCATGCTACCACACGCGCTTTGGATTTGCATGCAGATCTGCTCATGCCTCTCAGATAGTTTATTCTTCACATGAAATCTGCACTAAAATAATATGCCCATATTGTCCTATAAAATTTCCTACAAGAGTCTTGCCTTGGGAAAATGTCAACACACAGGTGTGCCATTCTTTTGGTGAGATGGTTGATTTTCTGTAGCTGCAATTTTTGCAACTTGAGCTGCAACTTCTTCATGTCTACAATGCAGTGATCTGGAACATGACCTTAAAGGACTGTGCTCAGCACTATTATATGTTTTTGTACTTTTGGACAGTTCCTTTCCATACGACCCCCTTTCCACAATGATAACAGTTATTTTTTCAATCCACGGTTTGGCAGTCTCTAGCCCAACAGCCATCATTCCCACAGTCAAAACAGTACCCAGAAACCTTGTGAATGTCGGACTGTTTCCTCCTTTCTCCTTTGCATCAAATATGCATACTACAAATTTATTTCACCTTGGTGCCACTTCTGTGCACGATGGTAGAACAAATCCATCTTGAACCCCATGTTCGCTTCCACATAGCCATCTTCAATACCTATAGTATTGACATCCAATGTCACTCCGTTCTGTTATTGCTGCTACAGATCCAGATGGATCAAAACTCCTTTGCTGCTGCCAGTAGCATGCATGCCCATGCACATGCACAAGTTAGCTTATCCTCAGGCGATGTGGGATCACCAATCCCACTAATGCCTCATCCCACATCCAGGAGCTGTTAAACATACGGCACTAGCAAACAAGGGAAATGGAATGAGAATCAAATAGATGTTTGACGGCAGTTTATTTCACAGCAATGCAAACAACCTGTGAAAGATAATTAGAAGCATCTACAAAAATGTTTTGTTGCACTCAAGCTATGCTCCATAAACCAACTGCTTGGGAACATCTTTTTGTCCAACATCAACCCTTTCATCATTATCGTCTTCATCATCCCTCTCTTCATGTATTTCAATATCTTCTGGATTAGCAGTTACTTTCCTACTCTATTCATACTTCTGTGTCTTTCTCCACACTTACTTCCTCTTGTTGCATGCCTATTGGCCATTGAATCATGTCAAATACCTATGATTGACCAATGAGGTATACCACCTGCTACCTGCAGATACCTTGCCCCTCCCCCAAGCGCAATTCTCTCTCACAAATTTTCTATGACATCTCCCCAACATGACCATGGGAAAGACCATTTCTGCAGAAAAAATAGACCTGTGTGCATCTTGTGATAGATCAGAGGTCTTGGGTTTGAATACTTCCGCCTCACCAATGCAACTAGGTTCTTATCAGAACACAATCTTCAGAAACCCCAACAAAAATGCTGTGCGCGACAGCAATCACGGGATCACAAGGATATACCACCCATCCACAATACTACTTGCTCATCACTGTGCTTCAATTATTAAATCTTGTCTATTTTCTCCTCCGTGCGGTAATTGCATTGCCATTATGAAATTCCAGACTTTAGGAAACTTGATCACCAGCATTCAGATGTTTCAGTTCACTTCTCACTTCTTCAATAATTCCTGCACATATATTCCCTATCATCATGAGTTCTTTCACAATAAAGTCAACACACCTTAAATGTTTGAGATAGTGTTCATCACTACCACAAATACCCACAACCTTTATACGCACTCTCGCATGATACAAAAATGGTGGAAGAAGATTAAAAGGGCCGATTAATGTGAAGTGTATCGACTCAACACACTCTACACAAACACATTCTCTGCAATTTCTCCCCCATTGGGATCCTCCATCTCAGACTTGCCTTATTATTGAAAATCTCATAACACTTCACAGACCAAGGATGTTCAGTTGGAAGTTTATGAAGTTATCTTCTATATACACAAATTGTGATGATATGCTCTTCTTAAGCCAGGTCCATATCACATTCGCATGAAACACTGTAGAATGCTAGTTGTTATGCCTATCTTCTAGATCTAGATCCTCTCTTGGGGATTCTTATGTCGCTCCTTGAATCCATTCTCATCATTATTGTGCACACTACCATGGGACCAACATCAATCCTCTCCGTTCTTCCCTTTAACTGCGTGTCCAATAGCTTCATATGAATCTTTCTTCCATCCAAACATTCTCACAAATTCCGAGCCAATCCCCAGAGCAATAAGGCAAACAGATGCTGCATTTATACCCCTTCCATCCTGAGTGTGATCGGGGTCTCTAGCTTCCAAGAAATCATTTACAGCCTTATGAAGGGTGCCAGCACCTACAACATTGAAATACAGCCATACACAGTGAACCAGGAAAGCTGGTAGCAACAAAGCAGGCCAATAAACAAATCCACAATCATAGGGCTTGTGAGGCATGAAGCCTAAGACCTTGGGTGCCGATACCATATAGGATTTAATCATGAGCTGTATTGTGACGATAGAATTTTTGCATACCATTCTCTGAGACCCATAGTTATTTATGCTTTTCTATAGAGCCATTCTTTATTTTCTATAGGTACTTGATGTCGTGTTGATAAGAGTCCTTACATAGATACACAGTTAAAAACATATAGAAAAGATAAAGACAAAGATAGGTGGTCATTCATCTTTTTTTTTTAGAGAACGCCATTTTTAGAACATTCAGCCAATAAAACTCTGTTACAGTTCTATAACTTTCCTATGTCTCGTTACTGACTGTTAGATCCATTTCTGAATTCTTATCTATATTATTGCTTCTGCCTATATCACATCTAAGTTTAAGCAATTTAGAGTGTTGTCCACTGTATATTCTATGCAATCCAGATCAAATGGACACATCCTTGCCAGCATATATATACAGTTTGGGAGTCACTCAGGATGCCTTGCAGCGCATGAATGGGTCAGAAACGGAAGCACCACAAAGCCTTCACCAAGTACACCGCCTATGGTATCTCAATTTTTTTGAAATTCGATAGGTAAATAAAACTCCAAATAGGAGAGTTTACTTAGGAAGAATAAAAAATCTGTATATACTAAGCACTCGTCATTCCTTTTTCATTACCACAAGGAATTGAAATCAAGAAAGACAAATATGAAAAATCTATTCTGTCTTGGGAAGGCAGACTTGTATGTTTTAGGGCTATTGAGTTAAGAATAGGGCATTCAATTCTCTACACAGAACCCTAGTGTAAAACTGTGTACGTTCAAATGACAACAACAAAAGATCAATCTATGTTTTAAGACCTGAGCCAAACTAGCATTCAAAATTTAAAAAATCCATGAAAATAAGATCTTGACTTGGGTCACACAAATTTAATACAGTTACGAAATCAAGCACAGCAACGTAGTACATTATAGTATAAAGAATACAATGAGAGGATGAATGAAGTAACATAGATTCCTGAGTAATGCAGCGTAAATAGTACACCATCTGGAATTTATGCCAGTTTGTAAGAATTGATAATGGATTTCGTATTGTACAAGCAATGGTTGTGGTACAATCATCTTGATCACGAGTGCATGCATGCCATGTAAGAACAAATAGCTCCTACACAATCACAGGCACCTTCTTTGGATTGAATACTTTGTAGTTTCCCTTCAGAATTTATGTGAGGATGGATAAAAGGAAAAACATTAAATACAGATGGGTTTTCTTATTGTACAAACAACGGTTGGCATATGCTTCCAGATTGCATACATGTCTACCATGCAACTTCAACTACAACATCTGACAAAAATTGCCTTTCCACTAAGCTTTTATTGATGTCCATGCCTCGTCCAATAGCATCTCTGCATTTTCAAAAGTATCCACAGTATTGACCTGCACAGTTTAAATCTGTTTGTTTTTAGACATTTGACATCCAATGTCACTCCATAAGAAAATGGCAGTTCACCTTTTCCAACATCCTGCCAGCATATGTGAAATGCTTGCTCTTCTTCTGCAATTTTTGTTTTTTCCCACTGCCTGCAGGTTAGAAAAACATCTTTGGATAAAATACATGTCTTGAAAAGCAAAATATATAAATAGTATAAATAAGTATTTCAAAAGGAAAAAACAGAACTGAAAACATTTGCATGCCTTACTGATGAACATTATTAAAAAAATGGCAATATGTTATCTTTGAATTGAACTCCAGGATTTCAGTTTTTGAAGACACATTGTCATAATGCCAAACGTATAGACTAGGAAACGGGTTCTTGTTTTCAATATGGACATGAGAGCACAGCGGATGTCAAACTTCCCATAGTTTTCTTTTTGATCACATAGAGTATGAAGGCAATCATATTTACGTTCATTCCCAATGGAAAAACGGAAAGTTGAAGGAGGCCTTTCACTTCAGTATTTAAGGGTCACTTATCTATTGCACAAATGGAATGTAATAAGATTTCACGGAATTATGTACAGTGCCGAATTTAAGCAGTAATATTTGATGCATCAAATTTAACGGGTGGGAATGGGAAAGGTTTTTGTTAAATTTTCCGATTTACTGTCTTGAATTCCAAATACTTGATGCACTTCCTCCAACATTGACAAGAGCCAAGTTCAGGACTTCATTTAATTGCCCAATTCAATATCCGAATTCTGTTAAAATCAAGTTTTATTTAAAATCCTCTCTTTCTATTTTAACCTTTCTTTCTCAGCAGACGGAATTTTCATCGCTTGATTTAACATTAGGTAAATGTTGGCTGTTTTACCCTTTCTTTTCAATAGGTGATGGCAACTTTTGTTTTATTATTCGTTATTTTAAAGCTTTTTAAAAGTCACAACTACACTATAAATCCAGTTGACAATCAAATGAGCACTAAAACTATAAGACTCAATGCCGCTCCTTCCATGAAGTTTTCTATTCCCACATTGATACTTCCATGCATGCTTTGGATTTGCATGCGGATCTGCTCATGCCTCACAGATAGTTTATTCTTCACATGAAATTTGCACAAAATCAACACGCCCATATTATGCTATAAAATCTTCTTAAGAATCTTGCTTCACAAGGACGTCAATAGATAGGTGTGCCATTCCTTTGGTGAAATGGTCGATCTACTGTAGCTTCAAATTCTTCACGTCCACAATACAATGGTCTGGAATGTGACCTTGAAGGACGGTGCTCAGGCGTTTTATATGTTTTTGGATTGTTTGGACAGTTCGTTTCATTATGACCCTTTTTCCACAATTATAACATTTATTTTTCGAATCCCTGGCTTTGCAGTCTCTAGCCCAAGGGCCATCATTCCCATAGTTGAAACACTGCCCAGAACCTTACAAATATCGTACTGATTCCGCTTTTCTCCTTTGCATCAGATATGCATACTACAAATTCATTTCACCCTGGTGCCACTTCTGTGCACAATGGTAGAACGCCTGCATCTCGAACCCCATGTTCGATTCCACATAGCCACCTTCAATACCAACAGTATTGACTTCCAATGTCACATTGGACCTCTGATACTACTGCTGCACAGATCCAGATGGATAAAAGCTCCTTTACTGCTGCCAGTACCATATACGCCACGCACATGCATAGGTTAGCAATATCCTCAGGTGGGATCATCAATCCCACTGACGACTTACTCAACATCTGCAGAAGCTGCTGCATATACGCCAGTAGCAAACAAAGGGAGATAGACTGAAAATCAAATAGATGTTTGACAGCAGTGTATTTCGCGTCTATGCAAACAACCTGTGAAAGATAATTAGAAGCATTTGCAACAATGCTTTGTCACACATAAGCCACAACTCCATAAACCAGCTGCTTGGCGACATCTTTTTGTCCAACTCGAACCCTTTCATCATTCTTGTCTTCATAATCCCCCTCTTCATGTATTTCAAGACCTTCTGGATTAGCATTTACAATCCTACCCCATTCATACTTTCACTTTTTCTCCACACCTTTCCTCTCGTTGCATGTTGAGTCATGTCCAATACCCTTGATTGACGAATGAGGTGTAGGGCCTGCAAATACCTTTTGCTTCCCTGAAATCATTTCTCTCCCTCACAATTTTTGTACAAGATCTCCCCAGCATGGCAACAGGAAAGATCATTTCTGCAGAAAAAATAGACCCAGGTGCATCTTGTGTAGATCAGAGGTCTCAGGTTCAAATACCTCCTGCCAGAGCAATGCAACTAGGTTCCTATAGAAACATAATCTTCAAAAATGCCAACAAAAATGCTGTGTGCAGCAGCAATCATGGGATAACAAGGACATTCCACCCATCCATAACACCATTCACTCATCACTGTGCTTTAAATATTCTATCTCCTCTTTTTTTTGTCCTTTGTGCAGTAATTGTATTGCCATCATGAAATTCAAGGCTCCAGGAAACTTGATCACCAGCAATCAGATGTTTCAGTTCATTTCTTCGATAATTCCTGCACATTCATTCCCGATCATTGCGGGTTCTTTCACAATACAGTCAGTGCACTGTAAATGTTTGAGATAGTGTTCATCACCACCACAGATACCCAAAACCTTCACAAGCACTCTCACATCATACGAACCCAGTGGAGGAAGTTTAAAAGGGCTGATCAATGCAGAGTGTGTTTTCTTCACATATTCCACACAAACATGCAATCATATTCTCTGATCAATGCCGAGTGTGTTTTCTCCACATGTTCCACACAAACATGCAATCATATTCTCTAATCAATGCAGAGTGTGTTTTCTCCACATATTCCACACAAACATGCAATCATATTCTCTGCATCTTCTCCTCCATTGGGATCCTCCATCTCAGATTTGCCTTATTATTGAAAATCTTGTAACACTTCATAGACCAAGGATATTCGGCTGAAAGCTTATGAACTTATCTCCTATATCCACAAATTGTGATGATATTCTCTTCTTAAACCAGGTCCATATCACATTCTCTTGAAACACTGCAGAATGCCAGTTATTATGCCTATCTTCCATATCCAAATCCTTTGTTTGGGGATTCTTATGTGGCTTCTACTTCAACCCATTCTCATTATCATTGTGCACTTCCATGGGACCAACATCAATCCTCTCCCTTCTTCCCATTAACTATGTGTTCAATCGCTTCATATGGATCACACTTTCATATGGATCATGCTTCCATCCAAACACTCACAAATTCTGAGCCAATCCCCAGAGCAATAAGTCTAAGAGATGCTGTATTTATACCACTTTTATCCTAAGCATGATCAGGCTCTCTTGTTTCAAATAAACTATTTGCAACCTTATGAAGGTTGCCACGATCTTTAACATTAAAATACAACCATACATGGTGAACCAAGAAAATTGGTAGCAACATAGCATGCCCATAAACAAACCCACAACCACAGGGCCCAAGAGACACAAAGCTTAAGCCTCTGGGCTTTAATACCATATAATATTTAATCATAGGCCATATTAAATATTAGATATGAGGAACATTATACTTGCTACTTCTTAGATATGAGGAACATCCTCATAACAAATAAATCTCTATGTATAACAATGTGCTAATGATAGCACGACTATAATTATGCTAACTAAGTATGCGTCTACAATGCTAGGAACTTTAAAATAGTAATAGGTTCCTGGGAGTGGGGCCTTGCAGCACAGAGGTGCCTAAGTGATTATGGTGGACGTTCTTATGGGTGCAAGCCAAGGTGGGGAGGCGGCAAGTCTATTGTTGCAACCTAGGAGCTTCTACAAGCCATGAGGGGCTGCAAAATAAGCAGTAATGCAAGGACATTCTTGACTATGTAGGCGGAGGTGTTGGTGGTCGAAAATGAATGCATTCATGGATCCCATGAGGAGTGTGACAACCTGGATATGGTGGTGGTAATTGAAAGGGGCAGCTAAGGCAACGTTGGAGAGGCCATAACAATAATGGCAAAAATAAAAGTATGACATCCCTGGAGATGGATTATACGCATTTAAGGTCAGGCAGCCAAGGAGGATTTTCTGAGGCTAAGATGTGGGAAAGGTGCACCAGACGAAATGTTCTTGTGACAAAGTGTTTTGATGTGGATCACTCTATGATGGGTAGAGACTGGTAAATTCGACAATGAGTGGGAAGCTAGTGGCATTTGATAGTGGACATAGGCCTGAAGAGTGTCTTTGAAAATGAATGGAAATTGACTTACGTACTTATCAGGTCATTAGTGATGGGGCTTCCATTACTGAAAAAGACATAGGTAATAAGCATTTAGGTGGTACTTGTCAGGCTATAAGTGATGGGAATTTCATCTCTAAATTTTTTCGGAGGCTAAGGGAATGATCATGGGTGTAATCATTGAGGATAGATAGTTGTATCCAGGGCTGGCTGATCATTAAAGATGTTCCTCCAAGTTAGAGTATGTACCGGGCATGTTATTAGGCCACCATAGTTTTGGTGTGCTGTAGAGTCTCGAGATATTTCAAAGAATTCAAGGTTGGAATTGGCCACCATTGTTATGGTGTGCTGCAAGGGTATGTAGGCAGGACACCATTGTTACGGTATTGGGTAGATGTACAAAGCGACATCAAGGTTTGAGAACATCATGCATCAAATGTTTAGTAGATTGACACAAGCATACCCTTGTAAGGTATATCATGGCACGATGTTGTTATTTATTCTTGAAAGTACAATCATTTAATTATATTGAGCTTAGCTACCTCAATATGATGATATTGTTTGTGTTAGAATTGATCACTGCAACAAACAAACATATGAAGATTGAAACACTCAAGACATGTCAACAAATATTACACATGAAATCACAACTAAGTGAACTTTGTATTTAACAGACATGTCAACAAATATTACACATGAAATCACAACTAAGTGAACTCTGTATTCAACACCAATTCCTAATGTACTCGCATTTGCATCAGCTAGTTACCCATCTATTCTAGCGAGTTGGAATGGTGACCCTAGAAACACTTGGCAATGTCTGTTGCAATGGCAGAAAAATTACAAATTGATTACGTTCCTCTTTGAACTAAATCAAACTCTTGGAACCGTGAATTCTACACAAGATTGTGCATTTGACATAATGACTAAATAATTTAGATTGTATTGGATTTAGTCATTAAGGGGGGTGTATTAGATAAATGTTAGCATTGTAGAGGTACACTTTACTAGCTTAATTATACTCGTGCTATTAATGGCACACCATTATATTTAGAGACTTATTTGTTACGAGTTAGTTCCTCATATCTAGGAAGTAGCAATTATGAGGCTTATTTAATCAGCCTCTTTGCGATGTAATAATATGGCCCATGATCAAATTTTATACCGATGCTAAAACGTTGGGGTTTGAGGCATCATCCCGCTGATGGAGCTGCCCACCACAAAAAAATTCCCCTTTTATCCCTGTTTTTGAAGTTTTGTCCCTCTCCAATAGCCCAATTCTCCTTCCTATGATTGTTGGCTCTCAACATCTTTTGATCGTACCATGGAACACCAAAGCAACCTGATTCCAAGCCCCAATCAATGCAAAAACTGATTTTTTTCCTTGACCCATTCTTTTCTTTGATGACAAGTTGTGGATGTTGTTCATGCTTGCTTGGATCCCTAATAACATCTCTTTGACGTCTATGAAATTTTAGTTTTGAATTTCTCAAATTGGTTACATGAAGGTGTGGAAAATGGCATCAAAAGAACATCTAAATTCCACGTTTTTGTCAATTTTCTGCTTTGGACCTACTAACACTATATGCCCCTCTTCATATTGTGCACCGTTGGAGAAAAACCCATGTTTCCTTTTTTCTTGGAGCTGTCTTTAACATGCGCAACCATAAACGTTGGGCCAACTATTTGATGAAATGTCAACCTTGTCAAAAGAATTTTTTTTTTTTTTTTTGTTTGTTGATGCGGATTGCTAATTTTCCTATTATGTTCCTGCATTAGATGCTCATGTGAGAAAATACACAAGCTCCAACCCATGAGTTTTAAATGAACTCCTCCAATGACCAGCCATGATGACTAATCTTATAGACTCATCCATGTAGCTTCCTCCATAGTCTTGTCCTTCTACTTGACCGAATATTCCTTATACCCTTTTTCTCGTGTTTGATTGCTAAGTTGGGAGTCAATGATTGCTTCCACCTGCTCCCTCTTCCTTTGAGGGAAGTGCTGTCTCCAATCGGGAATTTGCAGAACTGTATCAACAATGCCTTTGCTTGGTTGTCCATCATGGTGAGACTACATGTCTTCCACGTTGAAGATGAGTGAGATATCTACTCCATTTGACAATTCAATCTCATAGGCAATCACTGAAAACTGCTTCAGCACCTTGCACGGTCCAACCTTCTTCCAGTTAAGTTTTTGTAAGTAAACTGTGGAAACCTCTCTTTCTTTAAATGGGCAAGGACCAAGTCACCAACCTGAATATTCACTTCCTTTTTGAAATCAGCATGCTGTTTGTAATTGGTGATACTTTATTTGAGGTGTTCATGCACTTGATCATGTACTTCGTTCATGTATTCTGCAAAAGCTTCTGTTTCAGCACTGCTTTTCTTCACGTCCGCCATCTCCCACAACTCGGTTCCAACGTTTGGAGCATGCCAATACACAATTTGAAAGGATGTCTTTCCAGTGCTTCTATTTACTGAATTGCATAGGCAAATTCGGCTTGTGCTAGAACTAGATACTAGCTCCCCGGTTTGTCTATTACAAGACATCTCAACAAATTTTCAAGGCTTCAACTTACCACTTCCATTTGGCCATCGGATTGCGGATGGTAAGTTTAACTGAATTGCAAATTCATGTTCAACTTCTTCCACAAGGTCCTCTAGAAATTGCCAACGAATTTTGTCTCTATTTGACACTATGCTCTTGGAACGCCATGTAATCAAATGTAACTATCCGATTTGTCTTTTACATGACATGTCAATAAATATCCAATGCTTCTACTTACAACTTCCCTGAAAAACATTTTTTTAATATTTGTAACATCATTAGTTCTCTTACATGCAACAAAATAAGCCATTTTGGAGAATCTTTTAACTATTACAAAAATGGTATCATTCCCCTTTTGGGTCCTAGGAAAGCGTAAGACGAAGTCCCATTGATATGTTCTTGAGGTCTCTTCAGAATAGTCAATGGTTTATACAAACATTTGTTTTGACTCCTTCCTTTTGCAAGCTTGCAAATTCTACAAAACTTTACTTACCTCTTTATACTTGCTGCCATCTTTGGGCCAATAATATATTTGATTCAGCTGTGCAAGGGTTCATTCTCAACTCTTTGTAAGTCACCACAAATCTTAAATAAATCAACTTATTTGGCATAAAGATGCACTTCTTTAAGTTCACAAGCAGTTTCTCCTCTTTTGGTCTCTTTGTTACTTGTCTTGAATGCAACATGTGCTCTTCTTTTGTCCTACTTAAAATAGGAATATTATCGATCTATACAATAACAAACTTACTCAAGATTTGTTTTAGCACTTAATTCATAAGTCTCATGAAAGTACTTGGTGTATTGGACAGCCCAAATGGCATTACCAAGCACTCATATAACCCCTCTGTCTTGTAGGTGGTCTTCAATTCATCACCTTCATGAATTCTAATTTGATGATATCCACTCTTTACATCTATCTTGGAGAAGTGCTTTGCTCCACTTAGACAATCCATGAGATTATCCATGCAAGCTAATGGAAATTGGTACTTGGTAGTAATCTTGTTGATGGCTTGGGAATCAATAGACATCATTTGCCACTTTTCTTTGTGCTAACACTCATGCTAACACTGCTGGTACAACACAAGGAATAAGGCTTTCTCTTATCAGCACCTAGTCAAAAAGCTCTCATTTGCCAATTTACCTCTTCATTTTCAATCAGTCTCAACCAATATGCTGCCTTGTTTGGAAGGTTCAATTCTTGGTATCAAGTCCATGTGTGACAATACTTTTATTGTGGCAAACTTCTAGAAGATCATTGGAGATGATCTCACTGTACCTTTCAACAACCCCTTCACTTCACCCAATATTTCACTTACTTCTTTTGCTATCCCAACTTGGGTTTCTTTGGGTATGATATCAAAACATTCTTCCTTCTTCATTGTATTCAAGAATTGCTTGCCAAAGATTAGAAGAACTTTGGTACCGTTGTCTACTTCTTCTCACTCCTTCAATGGGCTCAAAGTGAACTTCCTCCCATTCTTTTCAAGTGTGTTTGTGTTGCCTCTTCCATCATGTACTACGTTCCTATAAAACTGCCAAGGTCTGCCAACAAAACATGACACACAACCATGTGCATAACATCACACCAAGCTTCATCGTTATATGAACCAATCTGAAAATTGACCAAGCAATGTTCGTGTACTAGTAGTTGATGACCTTTTTGAAGCCATACCACCTTATAAGGGCTAGTATGAGATATCCCCTTCAATTTTAGCTTGTCTTCCATCTCTTTGGACAATAAATTAGGCATCCTACCACTATCAATGATAACTTTGTAACTTTGTAACACTTTAGAAGCACGGGAATACTGAGAGGGGGTGAATCAGTATTCGACAATAAAAAACTTTTTCTCCAACTTATTAATTTTCTTTTTCACACTTAACAAGATATTCAAATCTGAAAGTAAAATGAGAGTACACACAAAAATCAAATGCACATAACACCAGATATACCGTGGTTCACCCAGTGTGGGCTACATCCACCAAAAGAGACTACTTGGATCTACTATGTCCAAATCTAGCTGAAAAAATAGTGTTTACAAAGTGTGAGCACCCACTCACAGAAGACACCAATCTCCAAGCCGAACACCAATTCAGCCCTTGAATGCAAACACCACTGACTGTGCAATCTCTTATTCGAAGCACCAACTTCTGGAGACACCAATCCCCAATCCGAAGCACCCACTCCAGAAAATCTGCAATACAAATCAATGATAATTTCTCCTTCTATATTCTCTCTCTCACATACTCATACTCACTTAAGAGATTTATAATATCAGCTCACATACATATCACACTCATGCAAAATGCTCTCTTTCTCGCTCTCCTCAAAATGTGCACACAACACTTGCTTATATAGAAAGAAGGAGAGGAAAAACCACTTGTGGTTTCCCTAAAACCATGTGCCCATACCATGGGCCAATTTGCTCCAAATATTAAATATTTGCTCCAAATAGCAATATTCTCTTACACATGTAAGAGTAACTCCTCTTATGCATCATAGAATCTCTTACGCGTCATAAACTGTTATAAAATATTTTACGCGTCATAGAATCTCTTACGTATCATAAGTTGTCATAGAATTTTTACGCGTCATAAGTTGTCATAGAATCTCTTACGCGTCATAAGTTGCCATAGAATCTCTTACGCGTCATAAAATCTCTTACACATCCCGCCATGTGTTGTAAGATTCCTTGGTGATGTTGAATATTAAAATATTCAAATTTTGGCATCACACTAATTTTGACATGGATAAATATTTTACGAATATTAATGTTGTAATGTTGAATATTAAACAAATATTCAAACCTCAGTATTTCCATCAACACTAATGTTGTACCTTTGACATCAATGACAAAATACTCAATAGAGACATCCCCTTCAAATTTGGCTTGTCTTCCATCTCTTTGGACGATGAAATTAGCCATCCTACCACCGTCAATGATAACTTTGTAACACTTACCTACTTGACTTACAAATAGTCTTGAAGAGGTTCTTCCATTCGAATGGTTTATCGTCCTTCTTTCTTGGCTTCAGCAGTAATCTTTTCATCACAAGAGTTTCTCCTCGCTCTTGTTCTTCAAAGTGTGACGAGGGGATGCAACCGATTCTTTATCAACTTGTACAACACGAGTGCTAGCTTCATTCCTCCTACCACCGTCTTGTGCTTGTGGGAATGCAAAAGCCATATGACTAGCTTTACCACATCTATGATAAGATATTTGCGTATAATAAATCAATATATGCAGAATAATACCCTTAAGGTAGGGCAACACCATACAATACTCCTTAAGGAAGGAGTAACTCCACAATCTCCCAAGATGGGAATCCACTTCGAGGGGGACACCTCCAATATACCTCTACCAAGTAGAATACTCAACTCATCCTCTCCATGACATTGATACTCACATCCCTTATATAGACATACATTACTCTTAATAGATGGGTAACACCTAATCCCAATGTAGGCCGACTCATTACCCAATATAACTAATTCCTATGTGACCCCATATAACTAACTAAGGGGATGTGTGCCACATGTCGGCATCTCCATCAACCCATATACATTATATTATCATATCCCAAGGTACATAGCAATCTGAAACATGTGACATGAAACGATGTCTCCCTTCCTCTATTGTAATTTTCTCTTCCTCTATCATAGTATTCTCTTCCTCTAGAAGACTGATCTTGACCTTGTGAAGTACTAGGTTCTCCATGCGAATTTTTCCCATTCTCAAAGCTGACTGATTTCTTCCTCTACCTATTGTTATAATTTGTTGCTTTATGGAAAACTTATCCTCTGCATTCAATGTAAATTGATAAGCTTCTTTAATAGTATGTGATCTAACCATACTTATCTCATCTTAAATGGTAATCCTTAGTTTGTTTATATATTTGGCTACCTTTTCTTGGTCAGCCTCATTATGACCTAATCTTATAGTGATCTTGTAAAACTCTTTGTTGTAATCCTTCACACTCAACTCCCTTTGCCATAGATTTTGTAATCTCTTCAAGGAATTGAGTTGATATCTGCACGTAGGAATTCATTCTTCAATTTATCCACCATTCAATTATCAACCTGCACCCCTTCCACCATAGGGCTGTATGTCCCTTTAACTTTGTTTGAGAAGGGTCTTATACCTCATCAAATTCGATATATTCTTCGATCTATGTGATCCAGTCAAAGGGCTCCTCTGGATCCAAGGTACTTGTGAAACTTGGCACTTCCTTCTTAGCGTCCCTCCCAATGTTTGAAATAGCTCTATCCTAAGTGGCAATTAACAGTTCACCTTCTCCTTGGGCTTGTTCCATTGCTTCATCTCCTTCTTCTGCTGCATCACTAATATCTTCTACAAGTTCAAAGCCTCCTATTCTATCTTCCTCCACTACATATAATCTAGATTGCATTGTCCTCAATATTCCCATTACTTCCTCTAGTCTACTTGCCATATTGGCAACATTGGCTTCTCCTCCGCACCAATAGCTACACCCCTTCTTTGAGGCATCTCTTACCTTGGCAATTTTCACCTATAGTAGATCTTTCTTTGGCAATCCTACGCAGTGATTCCTTGCTTGTCTTCACAGGGTCAGCTTGCTCTTCCACTTCCATTATTACTCAACACAACTCGCTCTGATACCAATTGATGCAGTCAGAGGTTCATACAACTGCCGACTCATGCATACGCTCTACACATAACGCATATAACTTTGCAACTAAATAAATAAATATCATTCTCTCTTACAAACTCTACATTTACAATCGTATAGGGGCATCAAAATGAAACCAACGTACATCTTGGGTGATAATTAAGAACAACTTCTCCATATATAGGGTATCACATCCGTGCTCAGATCTCCATTAACATCTCATGTAGTGTTTTGGACATGATGCTCTGTTTTCCTCATGTTTTTGTCACTTTTCCTTACTTGCAATGGGTAGATATCTTCATTATTTGGGTACTATATGTAAATCTGAACTGTCATCATTGTTCCCGTGCTAAAATGTTGGTGTTTGAGGCATCATCATGTTGCTGGAGCTGCCCCAGCTGAAAAAATCCCCTCTTTTAATCCCTGTTTTGATATTTTTCTCCCTCTCCAATAGCTCGGATCTCCTTCCTGCGATGGTTGGCTCCTAATGCATCTATGGATTCTACTATGGAAATCCAAAACAATTTGATTCTGCACCCCAATCAATGCATTTGTTGCTGGTATCTTGTAATGGCAAATTTTGAACAAAAACTAGGAATTTTGTTTGCTAAAACTGATTTCTCCTTGACCCATTCTCTGTATTGGCGATGAGTTGTGGAGGTTGTTCATGCTTCATTAGATCCCTAAGAAAATCTAGTGTGATGTCTCTGAAATTTTGGATTTGAATTCCTTGAATTGTTCACACAAAGGTGTGGAAAACGCATCCAAAGAACACCTAAAGCACACATTTTTGCAATTTTTTTGGTTTGGATCTGCTAACAATATAGATTCCTCTCCATATTGAGCACCAATGGAGCAAAACCCATGTTTGCATTTTTCTTGGAGCTGTCTCCAACTTGCTTAACCATAAATGTTGGATGCCAACTATTTGATGAAATGTCAATCAAGTTAAATGCAAAATTTTTATTGCTTGATGCAGATTGTTAATTTGCTTGAGGTGCGCTTAAATTAGTTTTACTACTATGAGTTATGTTTTTAATTAAAGAACACAACTATAAATGAAGCTTCTTTGACTTGATACATGTTTGTATCATCACATGAAGAAAGGAAATTCATTCTGGAAAAGTTTTCCAATGGAAATTTTTAAGATGTATTTGGATAGGTGTTTTAGTGTTTCATGGATTTCAAGCCTTTCGTTGATGTTGATGAATTATGGCTGCAAATGCCGCTTGCCATATCAGCTTAGGCTAGTGGACCTTTTGTTCTTTTTCTATTGACAATTTTCCCTTGCAAGATGACCTCCCGCTTAGATGCCATTGGTGAGCGGCATCTCTTCCATCGAATTTATCCAAGACTTGCACTTGACCTTGTTTGCTGAAGTACAGAGTTTGCAACACCCATTCGGTTGGATGTGGCATTTTACCCAATGCCAACACATTATCATAGCTCTTTAGAATTTTACCTTGGGGCTCCAATATGTAAGGCTCATGCTTTTAACATTTGAGTTCATCCCATTTGACCTAGTACACCTTTTTGTTGTTTGCATAAAATTCGGTTTAGGATTCTGGATTTGGGAAGTATCTTAGAGAATAAATGATATGTTTATTGTCATTTGATGTTTAGATCAACTAGAGAAGTTGTTAGAATATGAAGAGAGAGAGAAAGAATAAAGAAAGATTAGAATGTACAAAGAGCGAATTAAGAGAAACCGGAATACACACATTATCATTGGTCGTTCGTCACATAATAATTATATTATGTGAGAAATGGTTACAAAATGGTTGAAGCGGTTACAACTATTTATTAGTTAACACTTAATTCATATTAAGTAATGCTAATTATAAGTCTTATATTAAGCCTTATGTTCTTATACCCCCTCTTAAGGCTTACACTATAGAACATACTTGACAAAACATTGAAGTAACATAACCAAATAGGACCACACATTCTTCAAAAGCTTTTCCCTTTGAAAACAATTATTTGACCAGGTAGAACTCCATCAAGTGCCTCCTTGACCCTCATAAAGGTGTATTTCTTGAGCTGAATTCTCGAGTAACTTGATTCCACCTCTCCGAACTCCCGAATTACAGAATCTCTCGAATTGTTGGACAACCATCCATATTGAGCTACTCCCACAGTGCTCCATCAAGTTGTCTCATGACCCTCGTAAGGGTAAATTCCCAAGATCCACAGACTCCCGAACTATCTGGGCAACCATCCATGCCGAGTTTTACCTACATTGGATCCTTTACCGTGTTCAAAGTGTGAGGCTTCTTTTAAAAACATATACTTTACCAGTGAGCTCATCACTTTTAGCATCTGGTGGATTTTCAACAATGGCTACATTAACTTCATTTGATTTGTCTTTCATCTGGATTTTTACTTTCCAAGTATGAAAGTTGAGGCCAAAATATTTGTCTAATGGAATTTCCATTCTCAGACAAAATACCTCAAAAAATAACCCTTTCCCAAAATATAGAATGACCCATAAATTAATGTAGAAAGATTTTAAAAATTGTTTTTATTTTTAAAAGCGAAGAAAGGAAACTATGCCAGGCATGCTTGTCCCCTAGACGGCTTGCTGTGACTGAAAATTGACAAACTGTGTGCCCTAGCAGCAAATGACCCTTGAAAAATTGCAAATATGGAATGCATGGCTTTATCTATTTGTTTTGCAGTAGTTACCTTTGAAAATCATGTTTTTTCCTCTTCCTTGTGATTCAAGATTGTTTTTTCTGCAAAAAACGTGTCCTAAATCACACTTTACTCTGCTGCATTCTAGCTGTCGCGTTTTGCCTTGAAGATGTCTTATTTTTGTGCTC
The DNA here is from genome assembly GCA_018340775.1 of Taxus wallichiana var. yunnanensis. Taxonomy (NCBI): domain Eukaryota; kingdom Viridiplantae; phylum Streptophyta; class Pinopsida; order Cupressales; family Taxaceae; genus Taxus; species Taxus wallichiana. Next base: position 734,929,588 of record CM031234.1, on the reverse strand, counting down.
TGAACAACCCCAAAAAATTCTTCAAAAAGGGCAAATTCATATTTTTGTCCCCTAGCACTTCGAAATGCCCTAAATTTTGTTTGAAAACACAACCAAAATTGTGCCCTCGAATGGTGTTTTCATGTTTTTTGGCACCTTTGCAATGGCGTCAACTGTGTTTTGTGGTTGTTCGTTGTAAGTGCCCTTGAATTAAAATTGGGTCATTTTTTGCCCTTTTTGATGACATTTTTCTATCCTACGTTATTGCTCATTGCCCTATGATATTGCTCTTGCGCGTCTAGCTATCGAACTTATCTTTTGCTAATTCGTGCCAAAAAACGAGATTGGCTTGAACTTCTTCCTTTCTCTTCTCGTTGCTTTCGTTGCCCTAATACCAACGTTAGAATGCGCGGAGAGAGAAAGATTAAAGAAAGATTAGAATGTACAAAGAATAAATGAAGAGAAACCAGAATGCATACATTATGATTGTGTGCGTGTCATTTTATTAGTGAGAGATGGTTACAAAATGGTTGAAGCGGTTACAATTGTTTATTAATTAACGCTTAACTAAGATTAACTAATGGCTAATTATAAGCCTTATATTCTAATAGAAATTGGGCATAAGAATAATTGTGTTCATGATTTAGCAAGATCCATTGAAATGCTACATTTATTGGGTCATCCTACCCTACAATCAAGGGTAGTGTATTCAACAAATGAATAAATCTTCAAATATTATGAAATAAAGGCTGTGTACAGCCAACTAGTATAAAAAATTAGGGGTTTGGTTGCTGCTAAATTTAGATATCACAGTAAGTCCAGAAATTAGTGGGATCTAAAAGTATAGTTGATTGTTTTTAATTGCTAAAGGTACCTAGGGTTTGAAGATATTCCAAACTTGAAAAAGGCATAATCTACTTACCTGGAAAAACCCCAAACTGGGAACAAGTGAAGAATCATGAATACAAATTGATGGGCTCATAGAGAGAATACAAATCCAGGGCCTAGATCCACACAAAGAAATGAAAAGGAGATACAAATTAATGGAATGAATATGAAGATATAGCGGAGGCTCTTTCTGCTTCTTCAACATGCTCTGCAGCAGATCAAATAGGTGGAAGGAAATGAGAAAAGATAAGCCATAACTAATTGATTCGTCCTTATCTGCTTACTTGTTTCATATTATTCAATCAGAACAGTGTTTGGGATGGTGATCTTGTGTAAACAGCCCTAAAAGCATTGTTATTAAGCCTGAGTGAATATCGATTTAGTGCTGGTCATAAGAAATATAGAGGCATCATGCATGTCCGATAACTGACCCTTGTTTAGTCTCAAGAGTCCCATTTCTGATATCAAAAAAGTGGGTCATACTCCAGGAGTCTCACAGTGATTGCAAGAATCATATACAATTCTAGGAGGCTTCCTAAATGAGTTGATTCAAGATGTCTAAAACAGAGATCATGTTCCTTGCTGAAATGACAAATTGTATTAACTCACACACCCATTGATTCAATTTCAGTTCCAATATTTCTTGATGAAGAACCAAAGCAAATACCAACAACATCCATCATGCAACACCTCACTAGGTGGAAGGATGTAATGTCCGTTTCTAGGGCTGAATGTAAAAATAAGGGTTTTGCCTTAAACCCAAATGAAAGAAATCAAATTTTTGGAACAACAATTATCAAACCCTAGCAGCAAACTGAAATCACACCTTTAGGGCATCAAAACCAACTAGAAATTAGTGAATAAACCCTCTAGGGCAGCGAACTGTAACAACGCTTAAGGGCAACAATTCTCATGCAACAAGTTGAAAATGACAAAGATTGATTCCAAATATTTTGTCAAATCATGAAGATATTACTCCAGCCAATATACATAAATAAATGAGAAACAAGTGATAAACCACAACTGGAATTAATTAAATAACCAACAAAAGTACAACTCATAATAAGGGTTGGAAATGATGTTTCCAAACCCCAACAAATACCAATGAAGTGAGAAATCAGCCTTATAAATTAGGAGGAATCTGAATATCAACACCAAATGTCAATATGTGCCCTAGAAAGCACTCAAACCCTTCTTCACCCAAGTCGCCACCCTAGGAGAGGGTGCAACATTGATATAGAAGACCTTGGTGACTCTTTGTTCTTCAAATCCTAGCTGCAAACCAACAAGATAACCTTCTTGAAGCCCTTGGAACCACCAATTGGAGAGTTTTCGTTCTTCAATCTTGAGCAACGAAGGGTTTCGTCTTCCTTGTGTGCCACACCATAGAATTTTCGCCCCTAGTGGAATGGAATAGAGCAATCGGCCCCAAAACCAAGTAAAATGAAATTATAATAGGGAAGTATGCCCAAAATGAGCCTAAGCTAACCCTTATATATTCATAAGGTGGTGCCAAAATCCCACAGATGGAATTCCCCAAGACCGACCTCATAAAGAAGCTTGCTTTATCTTTTAATTTTCCTTTTAAGTCCTCCAACCTAGCCGAGCTGCTTCATAAGAAAAATACTAAAGGAAAAATGTAAATGTTAATAAAAGAAAGACTAAAACATCAACCAAAGACTTCCTAAAAGAAATACTAAGGATGCTTCTTCTAACACTTGAGAGTAACCAAACATCACCCCTTATTTCTCCTATGCTTGGCTGGAGCCTTTTTGCAAAAATAACCAAATTATGAGTCATCATACCTTGCTTTTGCTGTGCTGCTCTGATTTTCAAGTGGGTTGCCCTTTGAAACTCACCATTCACCAATCTCCAATGGTGCTCTACTCTCTAAGACGAACTAGGAAGCATTGTGCAAGGTTGTCCCAATGTGTACCACACAAGAAAGTCACCTTGCTGTAGCGAACTCTTTTGTTGTCCAAAAATGGTGATTTGTGGCTGCCAATAAGGAATTTCGGGCTGCATACTCGCTGCTTCCCTTTGCCTCTTCAATGTCTTCAATCTTTTCCACTTCAAGTCAAGTACGAAAGAAGCTTCATCACCTTGCAAAGGGTGATCATATATGACCATAAATTTGACATTCTTCATGATGTCATCTTCTACTACAGCTGCAATCTCATTTGCTCCTTCATTTGTATGGGAAAAGAGCAAACTCAGCTGCTCTTCCTTCATCACACCTGTACCTGCACATGGAACAAACTTATTAGAGAAAACAAGAGTTCTCTTCTTCTTCATTTCATGCCTCGTAGATATGATGGCCAACTCCTTTTTGCTTGCAAACTTCTCACAAAATTCATGCATTTTCCCCCAAAATCAGGATGAAAGTAGTTGGAAAACCTCTTATGATAGCTGTAAGCATGTTGCTATTGTTAGCACCCTTCACCCAAATGGCTGGAAATTCTTCTACAGCTGTCAACAACTGAAAGGGGCTGGAAATTGCATGGACAATAAGTGAAAAACAAGTACATTTGCTGTCATACTGAATATCTCTCATGAAATCTTTCTAAAACAACATAGTGGGGGCTGGAAACACTTTGTTGATGACTGAAAATACCTCAAAAGTGTGGAAACTATCCCCTCTCATGGTTGTCCTCTTTTGTATGACAACAAATAAGATTATAGACAAGCTGGAAATGTCTATGACAACAATACAAAATCTTATGACAACATGCTCGGAAATCCAAAAATCAACATGTTTACAACTCACAACCATACCTTCCATGTTCGCTGGTCTCCCAAGCTTGGGACAACAAGATAACTTTCATCTTGCTTGCTTTCCAACATGAATTTCATGAGCTTAACATCCATTTTCATTAAAAGACTTTTTCTAGGGGTATGTGAATTGAAGAGGAGCTGAAAATGCCCATGAGAAGACTGTTGTAATGAAAACAAAAATGTAGGGCTTACCCACCAATGTGTTGTCCCCGAAACCTGCCCTCTATTTGTTGCAACTCCCACTACCATAGCTGGCTCCACTTGTTCTAATGCCTCAACTGAAAGCATCTTAATAGCATGATGACTTCTCTCAATACTCTGGGCAGTTGTCCATACAATTGCAATTATGGGATGCAAAGGCTTTCCCATTCTTCCAACCCAAAATGTGTCCTCTAGCTGTTGTATCTTTATGGTGTAAGGAATGATGTGGCCTCTTTGTAGTAACTTATCCTTCACCATGTTGTTAGAGGGCACAACAAGCTTCATATGCATCCACATAAGTTTTCTCATATACCAAGAGCAAAAACAGAGAATTTAATAGAGGCATTTACCTTGGTCTTCAAAAGATCATCTGGATTCCCCATGCCAAAGCAATCTTGGATTTGATTTAAACCAGCTCTATGTCCATAGCTACAAGTGGTGTTCTTCACCCCAACATTCTTCTTGAAATTTGCTTCATATTGACAAGGATCCTTACATATTTTTGGCAGCTCCTTTTGTGGAGATCCTCCTGGCTGTAATGGCCTTGCTGTCCAAAATGAGCTGTCATATGCTGCCCACATGTTGTTGTTGTAAAATCACTTTCGGATGGGAAGTGACATGTCTTTTGGCCCGACATTTGTTCCTTATGTTCTCCCAAGGTGGAGTTGGGACTTCTTTTTATCCGGAAGCATGCAATGATGGTATGACCAACAATATTGATTCTGAAATCAGAAATTCTTCCCTTGGTGGGACTCAAAATAACACCCGGATCCCACACTATTATGCTCAAACAATGTTGCATTTGGGCAAAAAGACCTATGTGCTCTTTACCACAAGATGTATCTTCCACCCTCTCATCTTCCCTAGCTTGTTGTTCATGATGATAAAAATATTGCAGCGACATAGGAAGGATCAACAAATCTGAAATGTGATTATTATTATCATACCTTTGGCTGCCAATGAAAAGCTTGTCCTCCTTTGATGAAGTGGGGTTTGTGGAGATACCTCCAACCCTTCTATCCTCGTGATTCCCAATATTTTCTTCGATCACATGACTCTTCATAGTGCTGTTCTGAAAATCAGTCAATGGAAGCTCGAAGGATGGTGCAAGTTCCTCTAACTTGAACCCTTCATATACAACAAGTGATGTCCCTTTTGCTTCAACTTCATCCACATTTTGTTGATGCATGCACAAAACCTTTTCATGGTTCTCTCCAAGGCCATAAACATCATCTACTTGCTTCATGTAGATGGCTGTTCTGAAATTTCCAGCAAGTTGTACTTCAACATTCACATTTGGCAATTGAGCTTCAACCTCCAATTTCTCTTTACCAACTTGCAGATCTGATTTTTCTTCCTTCTTTGGCTCAAGCTCCATGATTTCTCCCTCTTCAACTTGCATGGTGGATTCCTCTATGGGTTGTTTCTTCTCCATTACTTGCAACCCTAGTTTTTCTTCTTGTGTAGCTTGTGATCTAGGCTTGTGCCTTTATCTTCTCTTGCTTGCTCCCACGAACTTAGCAAATGAGATGTCATCACGAATCTTCTCCGGAAGAGCCCTATACTCTTCATACCATGTAGCAATGTTGTCCACTTTGGATGGCTGAGTCTCAATCTCTGGAATGGATTCTTCCCTAGGGAGGAAGGTAGGCTTAAATGGCCTAGCAACAGCTCCAAAGCTTGACCCTAAGGGCTACCTCACGCTATGAATTCCCGAAGAACTTCCTTCTCCATTGTGGTTTTGCATGGCCTGGATCAACTGTGTCATCCTATTCACCAATATTTCTTGCCCTAGGGCAAACCTCTCATGTATGTTTGCCATCTATCTATTCCTTTTGAATGAAACCCTCCAGGCTGGGAAGACCAAAGCTATGATACCATTGTAATGTCCCTTTCTAGGGCTGAATCTAAAAATAAGGGTTTTTCCTTAAACCCAAATGAAAGAAATCAATTTTTTTGGAACAACATTTAAATCATAGCAACAAACTGAAATCACACCTTTAGGACATAAAAACCAGCTATAAATTAGTGAATAAAACCCTCTAGGGCAGCGGATCTGTAACAACACAAGGCAATGACTTAACAACACTTAAGGGCAGCAATTCTCATGCAACAAGTTGAAAATGACAAAGAATGATTCCAAATATTTTATCAAATCATGAAGATATTACTCCAACCAATATACTTCATAAATAAATGAGAAAGACGTGATAAACCACAATTGGAGTTAATTAAATAACCAGCAGAAGTACAACTCACAATAAGGGCTGGAAGTGAAGTTTCCAAACCTCAACAAATACCAATGAAGTGAGAAATCAGCCTTATAAATTAGGAGGAATCTAAATATCAACACCAAATGTCAATATGTGCCCTCGAAAGCACTCAAACCCTTCTCCACCCAAGTCGCCACCCTAGCAGAGGATGCAAAATTGATGTAGAAGACCTTGATCCTTTCTCCTTCAAACCTTAGCTGCAAACTAATAAGATAACCTTCTTGAAGCCCTTGGAACCACCAATTGGAGAGTTTTCATTCTCCAACATTGAACAAGGAAAGGTTTCGTTTTCCTTGTGTGCCACACTAAAGGATTTTTGCCCTCTAGTGGAATGGAATGGAGCAATCAGCCCAAAAACCAAGTAGAATAAAATTATAATAGGGAAGCATGCCCAAAATGAGCCTAAGCGACCCCTTTTATATCCATAAGGTGGCGCCAAAACCCCATGGAGGGAATTCCCCATGACCGACCTCATAAAGAAGCTTGCTTTATCTTTTAATTTGCCTTTTAAGTCCTCCAACCTAGCCAACCTGCTTCATAGGGAAAATACTAAAGGAAAAATGTAAATGTTAATAAAAGAAAGACTAAAACATCAACCAAAGACTTCCCTTGTTCACCTACTTCTTGCCCTCGGGAAGTGGAATGGGCAAGAAGTCTTCAAATGGATTAATTCAAAAAAGGGGACATTACAAAGGAGTCCATACTCACACACCCATTTATTCCGAGGATTCCTATGAAAATGCAGCTTGATGCAAACTATTTTCTTTTCAATACATGAATTTGAGGAGATGTGTAGTGTATAAGAACGACTTATCATTTTCGTTGTCAAACACAAATATTAGAGGCTCCCTTGCTGAAATAAAAAGTTGTATTAACTCACACACCCATTGATTTGATTTTTGTTTTTATATTTCTTGATGAAGAACCAAAACAAATATCAACAACATCCATCCTAAATCACCTCACTAGGTGGTAGGAGTCCATACTCACATCCATTTATCCCGAGGATTTCTCTGAAATGCAGCTTGATGCAAATTATTTTCTTTTGAATACATGATTTTGATGAGATATGCAGTCCCTAAGAAAGACTTAATGTATTCGTTGTCAAACACTAATATCAGAGGCTACCACTCCTTCTCTTTTGTTTAACACATCGAAATTTTTTTCTCGATTCGACATAGGTAACGCATAATCTTTATCAGAGATAAAACGTGGATTAATGATTTGAGCCACTTTATCAGAGAGAAAATGTGGATTAATGATTTGAGCCACCATGATGCAGAAAGGTAAATTGTCTTAAGTATTATCTGAATGGTCAAAGTTTGATACTGTGCAATATCAGCAAAAGATGCTTTTACCTTATAGTATAATCCAACACAGGTGGTCTATTGTGAGTATATAAAGTAGGTCAAAAGTGCATGATTGTCATACAGGTAGAGGCGATAAATAATGCCAATTGACAATTATCCTCTCTGCAATCACAATGCATTGAGTTTTCAGATTTCACAGGTCACAAATTCACTTTGAGTGAATACTGAATCAGTGCTCGTTGTAGCAAGCCTAGAGGCATGTCCGTAGCCGAACCTTGCTTAGTCTCAAAAATTCCATTTCTGATTTGAGAGAAAGTGGATCATGCTTCAGGAGCCCCACAAGCATTGCAAGATTTATATGCAATTCTAGAAGGCTTCCCAGATGAGCTAAGAGAAGATGATTACAACAGAGATCATGTCCCTTGCTGAAAAGAAAAGGTGTATTGATTCACACACCCATTGATTTGATTTCAGTTTCATATTTCCTGATGAAGAACCAAAACATATACCAACAACATCCATAATGAAATGGCTCATTAAGTGGAAGGAGTCCATACTCACACACCCATTCATTCTGAGGATTAATCTGAAAATGCAGCTTGATGCAAACTATTTTCTTTTCAATACATGAATTTGAGCAGACATGTGGGCTCTAAGAAAGACCTATTATAATTGTTGTTAAACACAGATCAGAGGGTAGCATTACTTATTTTTTGTTTAATGCATCCAAAATTTTATCTCTATTTGACATAGGTAACACGTAATCTTTATCAGAGAGAACATGCAGATTAATGATTTGAGCCACCATGATGCAGAAAGTTAACTGACCTTAAGTATTATCTGAAGATTAAAGTCTGAGACTATGCAATATCAACAAAGATGCTTCTACATTATAGTGGAATCCGGCATATGAGGTCCATTGTTAGTATATAAAGTAGGTTAAAAGTGTAAGATTTTTATACAGGAAGAGGCAATAATCAGATTTATCATTAATCACAATGCACTGATTGTTCGGAGTACAGAGGTCAACAAGTCACTTCAAAGGAAATGAATAAGTATGTAATACTAAAACCTTTATGAGCTGATAAGTCTATTCATTCCCTAAACATTCAGAAGTTCAAAGAATCATCATATACATGGTAGAAAACAAAAAAACCCACACACCCATTACAGTAGTGGCCCTGATGCAAATTGTCTGTCTTGACACCATTGGTACTTAGTTGCCATTCCAAGCTGATCCATCTCCTAGAATCATTGCCTTCCGCTATATATTCTCAGACCATCTTTTCCCATCTTTCCTCAGCAATATTTTTGAGGGCCTCCATGCCTACTTCATGGATCAAGGATCCATCCAAGAACCTACACTTATCCCCCTTGTCACCCGCGACCTTAGATTTGTTGCTATTAAGTCTCCACATGATCTGATAAAATTTTACGATGCTGAGCCATGAGGTAGCCTAAGTTGAGAAAAGTGTTCTACTTGCAGCTAAGATGGCATTGCACACAACATATGGGGGACAACCTCAAACTTCATAATTTAAATGATGAATATGCTCCTACAATCGGATGCACTCCAATCCGGCATAATATGACCACATATATGGTTTTTATATGTTTCTTAATGACTCCAATAATTTTAAAGAGGCATAGCTATGCATGCTACATTGCTGATAGTAATATAATTTTTTACATGATATCATATTTTTTTCGCCACAATCAACATAAAGAACCAATATTAAGAGTCAATTTCGTGTTTGGCTAGCCAAACTATGTATTAACTCAACCTTTTATTTCACTAAGTCAGTTTTCTATCTGTGTGATCAGTCTTTTGTTGGTCGTATTGGCCTTGAAATTTCCATTTTGGGATTTAGGTTTACTTATGTTGTGTTTGATAGTATTTTGATTAGTCTTCATTTGATCTTACTAATCTTATAGGTTTATAGTCTATTTGTTTGGTTTCTTGGTGATACTATTGGACTTTGGTCCCATGTGTAGGCGTTGGTGCCGTGGTGTTCTAATTTCAAGCCACTTGGTGTTATCTCTGGCATTGGGATCGACATTTTTTTGAGTACGATTCTACTAACACATCAAACCCGTTTAATGGGATTCCAATTGTAGACCATGAGTTGTCACTGGATCAATTCCCAAACCCTCTTGTCAGATATGTAGAGACAAGATTATTGTGATTTTCCATTTGCAGTGATTTCTCTTGTGGTAGATCACGATGAGGGTATACCCTGTACTGGATGATTTATTTGCAGCCAACTTTAAAAATAGACATCTTCTTAAGCGTGGACTAGTGTTTGAGACCAATGCCTCAGCAACTCAAAATTGAAATTGAACAATATCCAATCAGTTGGTCTTGTATATTTCTTTGGATCTACATTGATCGCTAAATCCCTCCCTAACATTCTTACTATTTGAGTAGTCTATACTCCAGATTTGTCCCACTTGTTAGATCCTTGAATGGTTCTTTACTAGTTGAGAATGCTTTGTTCTTCACATCTTATGGATGTTAGTTTGAGAACTTTAATAATTTTGGTCAGTGTAGTTTGATAAGACCTAGACTGCCCGGAAATGCCAAGTACCCCCATACCAGGCCTGATACGTACCGGGTACGGGTACGGTTAGGTACGTACCCACAACATACCCACATGGTTTTTTTAAGTGCAAAAAAATAAATAAAACTTGAGGGCTTTGACTGGAATTGAACCTTGGAAAGTTCGTGTGAGATTCAATATTGCCAATAGGCTCCAAAGGGTCAAGAGAGATGAAAAGGACTTCATTTGGTTGACTTACTATTTGGGGGCTTTCTTGTTGCTCCTCATGGGTCCTTTATTCTTCAATCAATTTGGAAGGCATGGGAACAAGTGAAGCACTTGGTGGTTGGGCAACCTATCTTTTCTTCCTTCAACACTAGGTGTCAAGCCTACAAACCGCTTTTGTCGAATCTGAAATGTAATGACAAGATCCTTGCCTTGACGAGATGCTGCTTTGCCCTCCTTTGGTTTGAGAAAGTTATTAAAATATTTCATGACTTGTACAGATTTGGGAAGTGGATGGAATGGACAGACCTTAAAGCTTTCTAAAAGCTTCCTCAATGTCAGTTCAGAATGTATATAATGCTCAGAAATTCTTTCACAGCTCCGTTTACTTGACTACTTATGGAGGATGAAAATGACTTTTGGGATACTATGAGGTGGCTGAAAGGGCCCCTTCTCCAAGAGGCTACCTCAAAACAAATCTATGAAAAGATTGCCTTCTCCCCAAACTGTTCTCTAAGCCTTAACAATAAGTGTAATGTTTGTGAGCCTATTAGTAGACGGACTCATAGATTTAATGTTTTTCATAATAAGCTTGTTGTTGGCTTCTAATATTTTATAGGTTGTTGAGACTATAAGCTTGTTGTTTTCTTTGAATTTATATATATTTTAAATTTTAAAAATATATTGTGCGAACTTACCCACAATGTACAGTACCGAGGTTTTAAAAAATTATTGTTTCAGCTTACCGTACCATTACTCGTACCAAAATAGTCGGATAAGACCTCTAGATCTGGTTCACTAGATGAGAATTCACAACTCTTTTCGAACAAAATCATTTCAATAATTCAAGGATTACTCAAGGTGGGCCATGACCATAATAGCATTACTTAGCAAAAAAACACAATTTATCCCAAATAGACATTTCTCCCATGCCATTTTGATGTGCCGCACAATTTAGTGGTCAAATCTGGGATTTACCTAGTCAAACCCACAATTTTGCTAAAAATGCCCCTTAAATAAAAAAATTGTTATTTAAACATGTGAGAACAAAAATTGTGATATACTAAAAAAATGAAGCGGTCTTCTCGGTTATAAAAAGTTGCCCAATGTTTTTTGGGATTGGCATTTTAAACCTTTGTGGTGTTGAAAATTTAAATGCTTGAGTCTTTTAACTTGTTTAATGACATTTTTGTTAAAACAAGGGCCTCTATGTATTCCCGTGACAAAGGAGGGCCTTTAGGCACACCCTTGACGTTGGCCCTTTAGGCACTCCCATAATGTAGGGCCTTTAGACACTAATGTGACGTATTGGGGAATCGGTAGGTGGGGATGAGTACAGGATGAGCGGTTGGTTGAATGTCGGTCGACTGAGCTGATCCAATCGTTTGCTTTTCCTCCCAATTTGAGATAAGGTGAGTGCTCTTCCTTGAATAAGTCCTAGCTAGAAGTGGAGTGCCATTTAATCCCTAAATGAAAGGTCTTGACCTATTGAGCTAAAGGTCGAGCCGATCAATTGAAGTGCAAAGCATATATTACAAATGGGTAGGTCCCATGAAATGAAATGGAAGTATACTCCATACTTGGATGAATGATTGATTGAAGGTCGACCCCTAACTAATACTTGGATGCAATTGCTTTTCAAATGTGGATAGAACTAAAGAAGGTGCAAGTCGATCCATCATAGTTATAATTTTTGTGTTTAACACATATTAGATGTATATTACTACATCTTCGCACTATATTTGCCTTGAAATAAAGAAAATCATTTTTTGTGCAAATTTTATGAATATTTATATCCTTTTCTATAATTTTTCCCTGTTTGTTTTTGTTCTAAACTTGTGTAATTGAAAAACACTTGTACTTATGCCACACAATGTCATTGTCCTGCAAATGGAATTGTTATTATGGCCATGATTTTTGGTACTACAGTGTATAGGGTTCATCGTTTACACTAACATTGAAATTTTGTGTCTATGGCATCAATGTAATCTGATTACCCTCTGATTTCCAGTGACTCATGACAAACTATGGTCCTTGTTTTATTGTTATGCACAAAAATAGAAATGCATCTTGTGGATGGGATAATTATCTCTAGAGATCAACATGAAATGAATAAGATTGTGGCACACTTGTGTCAAGGAAAGAGAAACTGTGGCAATATGTAAAATAACAATCTAAGTCTGCAATCCACACTTATCATTTTCTCATCTCGATGATAGATCAGTGATGGCAATCCAAAACACCAAGCCAAAATTTTGCTCACACAGTTTTATGTAGAAGCATCTACACCTAACCCTTAGGGACTATGGAAACACCCTCTCTTATTAACATGTAAAATGTATAGATATTTTAGTTGGTTGTACTTTGTCTTATTACGTTGAAATTTTCTCTTCCTTAGAACTTGGGTAAATACTAATTGAAAATATGTTTCAGTATGTATGCAAGGTTTAGTGTTTTACATCATTTTCAGCCTAACCCTGGCCTTCTTTGGAACTTGTTAGAGAGTACCAGGTAGAATCAAGAGTTAAATCTTAACCATCCTGCGGATTTGAGAATGAAGAGCTCGCACCTATGAAATTATAAACAGAATGGAATTCTACACCGATGGGGGGAGCGGTATTCTAGATGAGTTATCTTTGTAACAATAGCGTTAGGATATCTTAAATTTTTTTCGCAATGCATCCACGACAGTACTTTCTACTTATTCTACTATGTTCCTATTTATGTTAAGTGATAAGCTTTTGTTAGGTTCATTAGAATTTATTTTAAATCCTGACCCCTATTCTTTATTATTGTTTATAGCTACTAAGCTTTACATAATCTTGCGGCGACCCAACAATTATAATGTTTTCATTGAACTCATTTACATATCCAGATAAAAGTCTAAGGTTAGGAGACAAGTTAATGTTCTAATAAACAAATACCAACGTATTTCAGGGTTCACAAGAAATCTAGGGTGGATAGTAAATAATCCCTCCCAATTATTAGATACGACTCCGTTATAAAATAGTAGCAACCTATGCAAATTACATATTTATATAAAACTTTCCAAGCTTATAAATAAGCTAAGAGAAATCCAACGGTACTTTATGTTTACTAGCCTAGCTTATCTTATTAATCTCTGTTCATATTTCATTTATTGTTTCTCACTTAGATTATAATTTAGTTGAGATTAGACCTCTCCCTAGCTTATATATTGGCTATTTTGAATTCGGAAATTGTCAAGGTTATACACATTTGTATGTTAAAATACTTGGATGGTGGCCAATTTTCTAAGAAAAGTCCTTGTTGAAAGTTGGTCAAGCTATAAACCGCCATTCTTCTAGAGGTGTTGTGAATTGCCTTACAATATTTGTAGGACTGAGATCTCCTCTAACATAATAACCTTCATTGTATTTTTTACATGTTTTAGATACGGAAATTTTTATGGGACTAGTTGATTGCTATGAGCGTATTCTCCCTTGTCTTGGGCCTATACTCCCTTCTCTTGCGTTATGTTTTTATAGTAAATTTATTTGCTGTTCTCTTTTGGTTATCATAATACCACTATTCAATACGGAATCGACAAAAACCTACAAAATAAATATTTATTTGTACTTGTACGACCCTGGATGCTCCCAAAATGTCAAAAGCATTGTTGTCTGCGAGGAAGTGGCCATTTGCACTTCATGTGGAAATGGTAATATTATGACAGAAATGATATTTTGCTTTTTGTGTGCCCTCTTGAGTCGTGACCCTAGTTTATTGAATTTTATGCCTCTTTTGGTTGGCTTTTCCGCATGTTTGCATGCCAATATGCCCATAGTTTGAATTTCAAGAGTCTATATAGATAAAAGGTGCACTAGTGCATCTAGGACACATATTAGAAGATCAATCACATCAAGAGGCTATTGGACATTGAATTATTTCATTGAATGAGTGATATCAAGGATAAAGGCATATTCTATTTCTGAAGCGCCCCCATACATAAAGTCTAGGGCAAAGCATATAGGAGCATTCTGGAGTCTGGACTGTGTTAGTTGTTGAATGTGCATGAGAAAGATAAGCATAGGGACTTGAGTTTGCTTGTTGACTTGCATGAGTGCAGATGGCGATTTGGTCCAAATACAAGGTGTTGACTAGTAATTTTGAGGGATAACACAGTCCCAACATAATATCCCTCCTTTTTGATGCTTTTAAAGGAGCTATGCATGGATTAGGGATTCTGCACAAAGAGACTGATTTCCTGGTGAGTCACAGGTTGATATAACAAACAACAGGCAAGGAATACATCTTCAGAGAATAAAAACTCAAAGAATCGGTAAGATAATTTCCTCACAAACACCAAACTCTCATCCAAACACTCTGAAATTATATGGCGATTTCAAAATATTAAATCAGCCACTATCAGTCCAATGTTCCTTCATCCCTCTCTTTGTTCCAACGAGCTTAACATAGTTTTCATCTTATGCTGTCTTATGATCATATGAACCCTTAATTGTGTGATTATTACAATCTCAAATTAAATTTCAACTTCAATTTCATTTAAATTTTCCCTTTAGCCTCCTCCAAATATATGATAAGCATATCACTGAAAGAGTCATATAAGGGGTTTTCCATTGCATCCATTTTGTTGAGTTTTTCTTTACCTTTCTCAAGAAGTGGATCATGAACTATGTAGGAATTTGGATCATCTTTGGTGGTCATGTCATCCTGCTTCGAAATGAGCAGATTATGAAAACATTGCAGTAGAGACATGACAATTTGACATAACAGTCTTCCTGGAGAACACGAGGATCAAAGGCCAACAATTTTTGATGTGTCCTAATGCACTAAAACATGCTGCAGAAGGAAGCCTGCCAACCTTCTATGAAGCATCAGACATACATTTTGACTTATGTGAAAGCCAATCTGTATTGTCATCTTCATCATTACTATTTTCTGAATTATGTATAGGTAAGGTCTTTGACCCTTCCAGAAAATTCTTGATTTTCTCGGTCTTGGCAATGCCTGAAAAAACTAAAAGCTACTGAGAATATATCATGAAAAATGTAGAAAATCAGTTTGAGAGTCTACAAGTCGTCTATTTGTCAGTTCACTCTAAACCACATTTTTATGCTTCACGTTTTTGAAAATACTCTCTTCCTCTTCATGGCCATTCTATCTCTTTGCTTTTTCTTTGCAGTCTGGGAAACTTTATAAAGTTAAATGTTGACTTCAGTGTGTTTGACTTCTTAATGTGTTAACAGGTACAACTGTAGTATGACCTCTTGGTAGTGAGACAAGTCATCTTATTATCTACAGATGACTTGTGCATTCTTCAAATAACTATTCCAATAGGGTGCAAGGTGTACAAGGATAACACAGTTACAGATTGAAACTTGTTTGCAGTAAATGTGAACATAGATCAATCATAGATAACTAGAAGCAGATGGAAGATAATTAATGCCCGGCTTGAGGGATGATAATGGAAGGCACACCCACATTGTAAATTGGCACTCAAGATAGAAAAGGGATCAAACAACGCAAGGCTCTGTATTCGAGCATCCCATCCGATACGAATATGGCGTTCAATTCCTAGTTTCTCATATACTCATGTTATATTTTTATCGGTTTAATATAGTTGATAAAGGGGGAGTGTTAGGAAAATGTTATTAAACATAAAGGAAATAGTCATGTGTAAAATGTCATAGACTTGATAGGAAGTAGTCACGTGTAAATTATGGAGTTAGGCATTTGTTATACCAAGCAACAAGGCACCTGATATGTTTTGGGAAACCTGATGAAATCAAAGGTCATAGGAAAATCGATAAATAGATATCATAAATCCTTGAGACTTGGATGATGTTGATTCAATAGTAAGGTTCGAGCAATAAGATCATTTCATCCTCCTATTGTTCATAGTTTCTTTTTCATGTTTAACTCTGTAATTGTTATCTGCATCTCTTGAGAAAAATTCCGAGGTTGTTGATACATTTTGGATATGAGAATGGATACGAAGAATCCGATACGAAATACATTGATTTTTTTGGCTCCAAAAATAGCTTTGGATGCAACTGTACAAAAATTATATAAAAATAAAAATATATAAATTCTAGCATGATAAATAGGAAGTAACAACATAGTATGCATATAAAAAACAAAATAATCTCAAAACACTACGATACTTTATGTAATGCCAATGAATGCCAAATGACAATTATTACATCAAAATTAATATTCAATATTATCATATTGCTCTTGATTTTGAATGTCAACATCAAACATCATGACATGGACTCAAGAATCCCCTCGCTACCATTTTCATATGGGTCCTTTGATGCCAAAGAAATATCTATGTCAAGTAATGATAGGTGGGAAATGGAAGCATTTTTGAGTTTGCATCCCAATGCTTCATTGCACCTTCCTTGTATTTCAACTGATTGTGGGATAGAAGGTGCAGGTTAGAATGTATATACACCAACTTTTCAACCTAATTTTCAACTAGCCTTTTGCACTTATGTGAATGGATGAAGTTGTATGTACTCTATTTGTGCTCATAGGAAGATGAACTCGAAACCTCTTGAGGCAAAGCCAATGCAAAATTAAAATTTATAAATGTGGAAACTCAAAATTTTAAAAAGTTAAAACAAAAAGGAAAGAGAGTTAAAAGACAAAAACCTTACTTGTGACAAGATTTTGATCGCAAGAGGTACATTGATCTTTGGTCATGGAGGTACCACCACATATGAGAATCCTTTCGGTATCTCGTCCCGAGAGTGTTAAGACTACGACCTTTGGAGGGTATGAAATTTCCAAACTTAGTCATAACCATGTCTTCAACTTGAGGATGGGGAAGAGCCTAGAGAACACTAACTTGTACCCTTCACTAACTTCAACATGCCTATATTGTGGCACCTGCTTTGGAAAAGAAAGGATATGCTTGCTATAGGAACTAAGAATCAATTCAAAGGCAAGGAGATGCAATGGGGTGGTCATTTTGTTCCACCGATCAATGAGGTGTGGTTGTACTAGTTTGAAAAATGTTTCCTCAGGATCTTGTTCTTTCATTTATCTTCTCAATCATTGAGTCGATGCCATCACATATCTCCTCTAAACATGGTTGATCTATGTTAGTAAAACAAAACATATTCATAATGCTCTAGGTGAAACTCAACAAGTATTCTACATCAACCCACCAGTCTTTTTGGGCCCGCTTGGTGTTGGACTACCTCCATAAAACCAAAGGTTGTTGATGACCATGGTGTCAAGTGCATCTTGCACCTGTTGGCCCCCAATTGTGGCTAAGGCATATAGACTTGGTATAGAGAAGAACTAAGGTTGCAAAAAAGGAATCCATTTTGCTTATCGGTGCACGCACAAAAAAGGAAGTGAGTAGAGATCACATTGGAGGATTTGACAGAAGATTGTGCAAAGGATAACATAAGTGCAGAGAAGGATTGTGCATATAAGGGCGTGATAGATGACAAGGGTTTGAGGATAGCATAGAGCACAAAAAGGGATAAAGAAGCATAGGATTTGGAGTTGATAAAGGTGCATAGATTGGAGAGCTCACTAGAGTTGAGCATGGTTTACTTCAGATTAAACCTATAGATAGAATTAGAGCATGCATGCATCCAAATTGTACACTTCCCTTAATTGAGGTTTAGGAAGGTGACAGATCTAGACATATTTAAGGATCACTTAGCCTCATTTCTAAGGTTTCATTTAAAAAAACAACAACCAAGATTATATTAGATGGGAATCAAAATTACATATTTGACTATGCCAAGCCTAAAAGCTATTTGCCCAAGCTTGAGCATTATACAAAAGAAGAGCTGAAGAAATAATCATGATTGGGAATCAAGATTTAGAATACATCTGATGTCCTCTTGGAGCTTGTTGGACCACCATGCAGGAGGCATGCCATAGCAAAGATCCTTGTTATCTAAGGCCCAGTTCGCCAACCCATCAACAACTTTATTTCTTGCACAGGGAATGTGGTGTAATTGAACCTCTTGAAATTTCTGCTTCAATTCTTTTATCTTCCAAACCTCTTTAGCAATTCGCCAATTGGGAGAAGAGTCAGTTCTATAATCGGATAACAAATTCATAATGATTTGGGAGTCCGATTCAATTTGAATTTTTGCCATCCAATTTTGAGAGCCTCTCGCATGCCTTTATGGACTGCTTTCACCTCCGCAAAATTATTGGTAGTAGTACCCAAATTCTCTGCAAAAAAGAACTACACATCACCTTCATTGTCTCTACCAATGCCCCCTATGTAAGCTCTTCCCGAGTCCCTTTAGAGGCTCTGTTTGTATTCACTTTCCCATAACTCAAAGGAGGTCTTATCCATTGACTTTCTCGTATGGGCCTATATTTAATTGGCGACCGGGTAAAGTGGCATCCCGAGGATCCAGAGATAACTGATTGCAGATATACACCCACTTTGGAGACAGAATCTGGGGCAAAGAGATTTTGTGTTTTATACTTTCAACTATGTTAATTTTAGTTTTCTCCCAGATAAAAGAGCTCTCTCTACTAATTTGCTGGAAAATTCTTCGATTTCTCTTTCCAAATATTCCATAGAGTAAGAGAGATGCCATTCCAAAGCATTGGAAGAAGATTTTGGCCTTTAGGAAGACTCCATTGCCAGGCTTTGAAAGTCTCCTCTAGGGATCCAAAGGTATTCCAATGCAAATTAAACAAAGAAGAGAGATGTTGCCATATAGGAATAACCCAAGGACAAAGGAAAAAAAGATGTGAGGAAGATTCTTCGTCCTGTAAACACAAAGTGCATCTGAAAGGGCCATACATACCTCTCTTCAAAAGACGGTCCCCTGTTAGAACTCTTCTATGAATAAGGAGCCACACAAAAAAACTAACTTTAGGCCACATACTTGGCTGCCATAAATGTTTAAAGAGAAACCAGAGTGGATGAGGATCATCTTCTAAAGCAAGGAAGCATAACTAGTAGATCTTGAATAATTACCAAAAGCATCCCGCCCCATCCCCGCTTATCGAGAATGGTGAAGAAGAGAGAGGACCAACTTGTTAGGCATTGTGAAAGCAACTAAATATCATGACCTATTGCAATGGGCCATTCGAAAGAAGAATCCAATATTTTCCACTTTCTCGAGGATGATAACCAAGTTTAGCATCTTGGGCCACCTTTTCTCAACCTATGTCCTGCATTTGCTCCATAATAGGCTTAAGCTAAGGAAATTGGAGAATGAGAGGGGGTTGACCATCCCAAGAATCAATCCAAAAATTAGCTGATTGACCATTGTTAACAATCCAAAAGAGCTGTTTTTTAATCATTTCTTCTCCCATTATGATAAACGTCAAGGTAGGAGAACCCTTAGAAGGAAGGGTAGATCTAATAATTGCCTCCAAGGGATTATTTTCAGCATACTTTGCTCTGAAAGTGGCAGCCCACAAATCATTAGGGTGAATAAGCAACCTCTAGTATAACTTAGCAGTTAAGGCTTTATTCTGCTTCAGGAGAAGATCTGAATCCCAATCCTCCTTACCTTTTTGGCCGGCACAAAGTTTCCCATTTAACCAAGGGCCATTTCTTTTTAGCTCGAACTCCGCTTCATAAGAAGCTCTGGCAAATAGAGTCCACCTGTTTCAAAATATTGTTAGGAATACTTAAAACAAAGGCAACATATATCGACATGGCTTGAAGGACAGAGTTAATCAGTGTCATCCTCCCTCTCGATGAAAGCCACTTATTTGTGCACTTTTGTGATTTTAATTCAATTTTATTGATTAATTGTTATCGCCGAATCACTTCACCCCGAATGGCTTGAAGGTGAACACGACATTCGGTGTGATTGGGTAACATGGGATCACCTCTCAAGTTGTGGGACTTGGGCTCAAGGTGAACCTCCGGAGAAGGCCGACTTCCTCTTCCTAAACTAAGCACTACACTACTCCTAATGCAAGAAAAATGGCTAACTAGACCTATGCTAACATTTCAAGGGATTTAGGGAGAGAGAGATTTGCAAGAAATAAAACCTATACTAGAAGTGGTGATGCACCAAGAAAGGGTTTTGCTAGACAAAATTCCGGCTTGCCAATGAAGATAGATGATCATGAGGAAGAATGAACATGCATTACAAATCCAATTTACATACAATACTTCACTCTTTGGTAAGCACAATAACCTCCAAAACTTGTAAAAGAAACTCTTGTTGCACGGTTCACTGCAAACAGAGAGAGGCAAATAGAAGCAACAAAATCATGAAAGGACATATAACTAATCACAAAACATAATTTCCATTACTTCAAGCACTTGCATAGTGCATCATTACATTAGGGAAAAGGCATATGCTGCCATTACAATTTTAGAAGAAAGACTTGAGAGCCTACAAATTCACAACAACTCAGCTTGTATATGGAGGGGAAGCTTGGAAAAATGTCTAACCCTTTGAAATAATCACCCCTTTACAATTTATAGCACTTGCTGAGTGGTGAGAGAAAGAAGGAAGAAACCCTAAAATCTAGGCCAGAATGTAGGAAACAATTAATCACTTTTGTTGGCCATGTTTGCCCATTTATTGCACCTCCACCTTTTGAGGCACCACTCAAAGAATGAGGAAAACCTGCAATTTTGGAATGCAAAACTTGTGAAAGTCCATAAACTCGAAGATTCCATTGCGTAGCTCTCGTTTTCTTGATTCCAAAGACTGCAATTTTGTAAAAAAAGGACACTCCGAGAGAAAGTTACGGCTTGTTGAGCAAACATTACGTTTTGGGTATTTTGGGCATTGTCCTCCATCAGCTTTCCGAGTTACAAAATGGCTCACCGAGTTACCTTCTTACTTGGCAAGTTTATGTGTTATGCCAACACACCACCAATTTTTTATTGCATTGTTCACTTCATATTTTGATTAGTGGCCCGATCCATATTCCATTGGTTTCAACGTCCCCGACATCCACATAACAACTCCCAATGCTTCTTATTATCTTCACCACATGATTTGGGGAGCTCCACGTATATACCGCCGAGTATATCAGATTAATTGTGATAACTACCCCATTGATCCTTAGACATGATAATCGAGCTCCTTTATTATCTCCACCTAGCCCTCATCATTTGGTGTTTTAGTTTAACCGTTTCATTCATTGGTCGGCCACCTCATACTTTGCATTGATGGTTATTGGTGGCGAGTACTTGTTTTACGTGGTAAGTTCATGTTTGTTTTGCATATCTTTTGGTCATCGAACCAACATGGCTCACCCAGAGATATATACGTTGCACCTTCGATCATTGCCTTAACAACTCCTTACGTAAAACCAAGGATGACTCATAATTATATTAACACTTAGTTTGTTTTTTGCCACACGTGGCACTCAACTTGGTATTTAACCTCGTGTATTGTGTCTCGCATATCTTGGTCAGTTTGCCACCTCTTTACATTTAATTACTTGAGCAATTGGGCACCAAACCCGATAACCACCTTTGAAAATATATTGACCAGAGCTAATTCTTGCTTCAAGGATTTGACACCCCGAACACATGAGCTTCCCTTGCCTTTAACTCTCCGAACCCCGAAAATTTTTAGAGTTTGAATTTCAGAGTTTCGGGCTTTCAGGCTTCGGACTCTTCCAACCAATTTTCGTCCAAAAGCCCAAACGGGCTAACTCTTAAACGAACCTCCAAAATCTTTCACCTCAGCCATTTGATGAAACTTGGCCCCTATTGAATGCTCATCGATTCTATGCTCAAGCCACTTAATTGCCCATGCATTGAGTTGCTTATTGTCAGCTCGTCCCAAATGAGTGGATCTATCTACATTCTTCCAAGTTGCTCTTGTGTGAGTTATTCATTACAGGTGTCGATCCCATTTTCCATGACTCGTTCCACTTGGTACATGCTATGCATTCTCGGACATTCTGACCACGACGAGCCGACCTCCAAGCCTTGAGCTCTTGGACCACCATTTCTTGGTTGCAATCTTAATCCTCGATGACGACTTGACTCGCTCCTTGCCACCTCAATGCCTTGCTCTTGAGCTCCATGCCTATGAGCTTTGTCTCGAGATCAAATAAACTTCACAAGCTCCGGGGCTTTCGAAGTTTAACTTCGAGCTTGGCTTGAACATTTTTATCTCCATACACCTCTCGATCTCATGATCCTACAAATCTAAAACTTCACGGCTTTTCCCCATGTCCGAGTTGTTTATCTCGATGTCGAGCAATGTGTAAACAGCCGAGTGACTTGGCCTTTGCAATGAAATGAGCCGAGCCATGTTGAATGCCCCTCTCGAGTTCTTCATCCCAATGCACGTCAAATCCATCATAGGAAGCTCCCGAGCTCACATTTGGTTTGTGGTGACACTAAGCTCGTCCTTGTTTGTTCCTTCCGCTCGACTGAGCTCCATATTCAAGCCTATTTCTTCCTGCATCTGTGAATATTTCCTTCTCTCCGCGAATTTCTACGATCCGAGCCGTGTATTTGTATCACAATGATCGTGTGCTCTCTGCAACTCCTCACAAGCTTGCTCCCATTCTATACGTCTTGAGCTGCCTTCGAGTATCAAACTTATTTAGGACTCGTTGTGAATACGTCATTGCATATCACGATCTTGAATTCACCTTCGGAGTGGCTTCCTTGCCAGCTCGTTGTCGATTCTTCACTTTCATCCATTCGAGCTTGATGTAGCGAACCTTCGGGTCGTTTGACATTATACCGAGTTGATCGCAAATGCTCTCACTCGTTAGCAAAATATGTCGCAAAGCCCTAAGTTGTGAATCACTTCTTCCCGAGAAATCGCTCCATACTCAAGTTACCTATGCCGTGTTGATTTGAATCAACGAGTCACCTACAAGTTATATCTTATTTGGGCTCCTGGCTATACCGAATGTCTTGGCTTAACTCAATTAGCCACCCAAACACTACTGCGACTCACCCAAAAGTTCAAACTCATATTTCTTACGAAGGTCGAAGTGACTGCTTCAGTTTACTCACTGCACGAGCTTGATTATGAGCTATTCCTAACCCGTCAATTAAATACCATCCAAGATGGACGAGCTCTTTGTCGGGACATTTTGTGCATGACGAACCTATCTCCTAATCTTAGCTCGAGCTCTATTAGCTCAATCTACAAATCCTAAAATTGGCGAGAGTTTACCCGTTTTGGCCTGGCTCGACATTGTTTTGCCCCAAATTCCAATTTGATGAGCTTAAAACTTCTCTTAGTTGTACTACAAATTTCACCCGTTAAACTCATCGTTAAAAGGCTCATCGAATTCGTGGGCTCAATCCCTCACACCGAGCACACCGAGCCGAGTTGTGTTAGTGTCTTCATAATTGAGATTATCCTCCACGAGCTCCAACCGAGCCGTTCTCCCCAACTTGACCTACGCATACATCTTTCGTTGGGCTCCAAATTCACTAACTCAGCCTCTCTTAAATGCCTCATGCATCGAGCTCGAGCTCATATTGAGACACCCATCTCTTCGAGCTATGAACTTACACCATGATTCTGAGCCAACTTATGTATTTAACACCTTTGAGTCGAGCTTCTCATCACATTGCGCCCTGCAAACTATTCTCCACTAGCTCGATTCAATGAGCTCATGGTTTTAACTCAATGATCCGAGTTGCTTCTACCAGCAATACACTTTTCCATTGACGAGCTATCATTGATTCGGCCATGCAAACCTAGCCAACCACTTGCACGCCGAGTTAATCCAACACCGAGCTCCTTAGACATAGCTCGCCCTTTATCTCAAAAAAACTATAATAGAGCTCGGTACTCATTTACATTCATCACTAATATTGAATCCGAGCTACTAGCTATCAACACAAGCCATAAAAATAGAGCTCGATACATCGAGTTTTAATATGCTCAAGCCCTAGATTTTGTGAGGGATAGAACACAAAAAAGCCCCTTAGGACTTTCTTTATCATTTCAATCATTTTTTCCCGCAACGACTAGAAATGGCCCACGGGGCGTTTGTTCAATATTTCTCCAAGAGGGATAAAAATTGACAACATTAACCAATGCCAATCTTTTAACTTTTTTGAGGCCAAAGGAACACCTAGATATTGAAGAGGAAGCATGCCCTTCTTAAATTGGAGGATATTCAGAATTTGCTCTTCTTGTCTACCAGAACTGTGAAAAAGAAAATGCTGGATTTTCCTTGATTGATCAACTAACCTGTGGCAGCTGAAAAGGTACACAGTTTTCTGAATCTGTCTAGCTTCCAGGGTTGTAGCTTTTCCAAGCATTGTGGAATCGTCAACAAATTGGAGACAAGAAATCGGGTGGCTGTTTTTAGCCAATTGTATTCCATGAATTCTTTTTTCCTGACAAGTTTTATTGATAAGTCTCCCCATGCATTCTGCCAAAATAATGAATAAAAAAGGGGATAAGGGGTCTCCTTGCCTGATACCTCTGGAAGCTCCAAAAATTTGGAAGGAGAGCCATTAACTAAAACAACAAAGGAAATAAAGGAGAAGCAGGCCTCTATCCATTTGATCCATTCCGTAGAGAAACCAAATTGAGCCAAAACCTTACAAAGGAAACCCCAGTCCACTCTGTCATAAGCTTTGGAAAGGTCCAATCTAATAAACATTGCCGAGGTTTTCTGAATTTCCATAGAATGCAAAATTTCCTATGCTAACACAATCTCATCATGGATATGGTGTCGAAGAACCTTGGTAATAATTTTATACAAAACATTACATAAGGCTATAGGACGGAAACCAGATATATCCTCTACCTCATTCGTTTTAGGAATAAGTGCAATGTAAGTCTTATTTATTTCCTTAAGCATAGTTTTGGCCAATCTAGCTTCTTCAACCACTTGTAGAAGGTCTCTTTTAATAATGTCCCAAAATGCCTGGAAAAACTCAATCGGAAAGCCATCCGGACCAGGAGTTTTACCTTTCTTCATACTGAAAACAATTCCTTGGAGTTCTTCTTTTGTGACAGGTTGAGTCAACTTCTCATTATCTTGTTGAGAAATACTGTTTGGTAAGATGTTCAGGAGCTGCTGTTGTGAATCCATATCCAACGGTTGAGAGGTAAACAATTGCTGAAAGTACTGCTGAGCTACCTGCTGCATCCCATGTAGCGATTGAGCCTTCGAATGATCTGTTGTGGACATGGAATGGATATGTTTGTGGGCTCTTTTGGCTAGCAGGGATTTATGGAGAAGGCAAAATTTTTATCTCCTTTTAACCATTGGATCCTGGATTTTTGCTTCCACATAATTTCTTCTCTAGTTTCCCATTCCTGCAACTCTGCCTTCAAGAGACATTCTTTTTTGAAGAGATCCAAGGAGAATCCCGATTGTTGGTGAAGAGCATTAATATCTTCCAACTGACCAAGAATCTTAGTTTTTGTTCCTTTATATCACCAAACTCAGTCTAGTTCTAAGCTTTTAGCTTGATTTTTAAATATGTTAGTCTCTTAACAAACATAAACATTTGAGTGCCAAACCTAGGCTTACCTTCCTACCACCATTGCTTGACGTATCTAGTAATGTTTTTATGACTAAGCCACATAAGCTAAAATCTAAAAGGGCTTTTTGCACCGAAATATTTTTCCAATTTCCAGCCAAACTGACCAATGATCTGAACCATTATTGTTGGGAATAGTATCCTTAGGTACACAAGCCTTTAACCACCATCCTTATGAGATCATAAAACAGTCTAGTCTCTCTAAGATACAATCTTGACCCTTCATTCTATTGAACCATGTCATCATACCATTAACAGTAGGTATGCCCAGCAGATTTTGACTCGAATAAATTGAGACATTACATCTGACTTGGCATTTAAATAGGGATTTCGCCCTTGCTTCTCTTGGATATTTAGGATAGTGTTGAAATCACCCCCTAAAACAACAAGCATCTGGGTAGAAGACTAGATAATATCTGCCATACTCTTCCATAGTTGTCTTTTCTCTTCCAAAGCAAGAGGAACATACACATTAAATAGTAATAACTCACGATCTTCCAATTTAGAGTAAACGTGCAAACATAAGGCTCCTTTAATCGCAAAGGAATTTAGAACAGTCATCATTCGGGGTCCCAAAAAGAGACAATGCCACCCGAAGCCCCTTGGGAGCTTATTGAGAGGTGTTTTGCTTTAGGCCAAATATTTTCAGCTATAGCAGTCATAAGATCAATAGAAGCTTTAGTCTCTTGAATACAAACCATCGATGGATGAACATAATTAATCATTCTTCTAAGTTCCTGAACTTTTGAGGGGGAACCCTTCAACCCTCTTATATTCCATGTGATCACTTTCATTGGGAAGTATTTGGGAAAATTTGGGATAAATCCCTAGCTGTTCTAGAATTAGACATTTTTTGCCCCTCCTGTTGAAGTTTGGTATGATTCGACTTTCTACCAGCCTTTCAGTTGGTATCCATTTTAAATTTCTTATTCTTTTCCTGATCCACTCCTAAGCCCGGCTCTAGTTGTTGTGCCACATTGGAATCTCTTACAATAAGAGCTTTGTCCAGTCCTTCCGTCTCTTTTATTTGCTGATTATGTTCATGAAATTGTTCGTGGTACTTATTCTTGTGCTGGTAGCTTCTCACCATATTGCTACTTGCATTCT
Source organism: Taxus wallichiana var. yunnanensis (assembly GCA_018340775.1). NCBI lineage: Eukaryota > Viridiplantae > Streptophyta > Pinopsida > Cupressales > Taxaceae > Taxus > Taxus wallichiana. Next base: position 734,902,848 of record CM031234.1, on the reverse strand, counting down.
TGTTAGGTTGTGCTTGGAAAATAACCATCTGCTGCTGACCTTTTTCCTCCGGTTGGCTTTGAACTTCTTGTGGCTTATCCATCTGTGTTTCCGGCACCTGTGATTCCATAAGATCCTCTCGATTCTTTTTCCTCTTGTTCTTATAGGCTAGCAAATCTATTAGCATTACTTCTTTCAACCTGTTCTTTGCCATTCTTTTTGGTTGTCTGCTTCTACTTTGACATGATGAAGTCATCTTTAGTCTGTTCTTCTCCCTGCTGTTCTAAAAGTTTATGCGTGCAGTCCTTTACCAAGTGACCATATTCATGACATAATCTACATCTAAAGGGAAGATTTTCATAATCCAAGACCTGGTCCCATTTTTCCTCCTCCATGACTAAGGATATTTTGGTAGGAAGAGGTTTATTAAGGTCCATCAAACACAAATTCTTGCATATATCATTTGTTCTAGCTGTAAAGAGGCATCAACCGTCATCATAAAAGTTCCCAGTGTGTTACCAATTGCCATGAATACATTCTGATTCCAATATTCTGCTGGAAGCCCATAAAGTCTTACCCAAATAGGGGCCATGAAGGGGAGTTCTTTTTAATTTCTTTGTCTAACCCTATCCTTTCTCCCTTCTTCTCGCATTTTCCCTTCAAGCAAGCTTGTCAAGTTTAAACATGGGATGTCAGGGTTTCATGAATAAACCTGCTCTTCCCAAGAACCATGGCCCTCCTTGAAAGATGAGTTCCCGATCAGCTGTCAAGGCAAAGAAAATCAAGAAATATCCATTGGGATACACAGAAACTGAATACTCACCTTTTGTGTTCCAAACCTTTTTGGCCCACTCCTTGAAGACCCCTAGAGAAGGTTGAAAACCAAGAAAACAAACTATCAGGCCTCGATTTTCCAGCTCATTGATACTACCCTAAACATCAGATTTCTGTAGCTGAAGAACCGGTGTTCCATCCGCAGCTTGCATGCAACCCTTCTCATTCTTCCTAGGGTCCAACTTGGGCATTCTCAAGGGTAATTTCTGAAGATTTCTACCATTTGCAATATTGCCCGAGGAACCATGGAGGGCTTCTTTAAAGGATGCTTTGAAACCCTTGATGTCAAGAAAGAATATTTTCTCATCAACATTCTTCTTAAAAGAAGCCATTCCCATACAATATTACGCCGAGGGGCAATTTCGAATAGACATAATCGAGAGAAGACTTGAATGGGACAAAGATGTCTACGGAAAAGCACACATGATAATAAAAAATCGAAGCGCACCTCTCTCACCCGATCGTAGACCCACGATTAAGTAAAAGGTCGAGGGATCAAGTCGTAAACCTTGAAAAGGCCCAAAACAATGACACGTACAAGCGCCAATATACATAAGAAAGATGAGGGTCTAGAAAAACGACAAAGGACAAACATGAAAATATGTAGATATGTAGATGGAGGACAAAGAAGGGACACAACCACCAAAATAAGAAATAAAGACATACACACCAAAACGTTCCACCGTAACTACGAAAATTAAAACAAGAACCAAATGTGATCATTGTCTATGGGAATCATGACCTAAGCGAAAGACAAACAAACACAACATTGTCATTGATTTCGACTTAGTGCATCGTCATTAGAGCATACACCTTCCACAGTCCATGGGATACTTGGTAAGATGTAAGAGTCTACACTCGCATAATCAGAAGGTTTCATTTCTTCAAGTAAAGGATTTTAGATAATTAGTATCCTTTAGGAATGTATTATATAATGCTCAATCTATAAATTACCATTGTTTGAGCTTGACGGACTTATTCGTATTGCATCTTGTCATTGTGTTTTGAACACTTTAAATGAATGAAGAACACATCACTAATCATACAAAGTTACATGCATGTATGTGTCGTTAAATAGCTTAAGATCTTATCTCTTTCATTATGTTCAACGACTATGCTTAATGATCCACTAATGGCTGTCTTGGACTATTCACTCCTATTGACTAAGCCAAAACAAGGCTCTGTAGTCTCTATATCTCGGTGAGTGCTCAAGGTCCAAACCTTGAGTGATATGCTAGTGTAGAAAGTATGTTTATCTTTTAGGTTGCGTAAGCGGCATATTATAGATAACGTTGGAAAAACCCCAAAATTTTGGTTTCATTGCTAGGACACTTGTCATTCTTGGTTAATAGAAATGATAGGAAATGATGGAGCGGGTCTCTATAAAGCGAGTAGAGAAAGGGTTTTAGGATTTGGAGATTGAGTTTGCTAGAAATTAGCTGGGTAAGGGAGTTAAAACTCCGACAAAGTGTGTAAAACTAAAAACTATGCTTGATTAGGGAATATAAAGATTGCAATGGCCTCTTGAAAAATCATGTGCATGGCCTGCGGATGGTGGATGTAGGGTAGTGAGTGCAAGATGCATAATTTACCCGGATATATCCAAGAATGAAGGTTGGAAAACCAGGATGATCGGGAAATCAGAAGTCGCAAGTATGTTGAGAATAGGAATTGATACTTGTTGCATTAGACCCACAAAAAGGGAAGAGATTAGCTAAGAGGATGCCAAAAAGATCTTGTCGGATGAGGGAGGGCAAGTTACCATTTATCGCACGAGGTAAACATGCTCTAAAGGTGAAAATGAAGTATGCATGGTAGAGTTTAGAACCGAACACCGATAGAATTGAGAGGAGCATCTTGGGACCCGCTAATGATGGAAAAATGGGAAAAAAGCGTGCCAACCCTTGTGCCACTGGAAGCTTTAACCCCTCGTTCTTGTGAATCAACCAGAGATAGACTTGGAAGTTGGTGTGTATTTCATAGATGCGCAAGGAATCCCCAAGGGCAAGAAAAATATTGTTTTATAAAAGGTAAAGCCCTATAATGCATTATAATTAAGAAGGGTGCTCAAGATACCACGCTTAAAAAGGCAACACCAAGGATGTATAGGATGCTAATGTGTTGGCTAGATTTTTTGCACAATTGAAAACCTAGGCAATCATGAGATAAATCTCCCTCATTTACCAGTGAGGCTCCTGTGTAAGATTTTGTCAATTATATTTTCTAATATCTATCTGTTGGTTTTACTTTAACCACGTAGCTCATGCACCATAGCTAGGTAGTTTTGCAGCAAGTAAGCAACTGTAAGAAATGTATATATGCAGAAGAGGGAAATAATTGAATGCGAGCAGAAAAGAAAGAAGATGTGCAACCTAACCAATAGTTGACAGAGTTGGTCACATGCACATAGACAAAACAAATAGATCTAGAAATGCAGAATTCAAAGAAAAGGAAAGTTTCAGATCCAGATCTAAGATAACACAAAGTTTATGCAAAGATCTAAAAAAAAAAAAGAAACAAATGCACCATTGACACAAAGTTCTCTGAAATCTACCTCCTCTCTATTCCTTAGCTTTCAGAAATATATCAAGGGTTTCAACTCAAAGTCTGGAACACAAGAATACTGATTACAAATTTGTATTCCTTAACCCGTAGGTTCTTCCTCTATTTATAATGTATAGAGGGCAATTTACAAATAGGAAACTATAACTGAACTTACACATGTGGAAGTTGTAAAGGAAACAACTGAGAATCTCCCTCTTGGAATTCCTCTTTGTATGACATGCATGATTTATAACTGAAAATAGAATCTTCTATTTTGCATATTTGCCATCTATTTCCAAGCGATTGAGTTCTTTAAGTAACGGATTTTAAACCAATCACTTAAGATTTGCTCAATTATTTTGTCGGAGAAAATAAGAAAAAAAGAAGAAAGAGGAAAAGAAACTAGAAGAAAGCTGCAACACGCTCAGTCTTGTTCTTCTTCCATATTCTCTATGCGATTGACTCTTTTGCCTTTGATTCTCACCAAACTGAATCTGGAAGCAACTGAATGTGATTTTTCTTACGGGTGTTACCTCTGACTTGTCTTCCCTCTTATCCTTGAAGCTTTTGTAGTTATTCTCCAGTACGTGCACCAGTGTAATGTTTGCCGTAAACAATTCAGACAAAACTCATCATCTTTTATTTTTAATTGCATATGAGCAATTTTAAATTCTGGAAAGCACTTTGGGTGAATGCAAATACAAGTAAATTCAATGAAGGCTTCAATTGGAAGATTGGGAGCACATGCACAAGATCCTGGAAGGAATTTTCCATGCACTTACTTCCACACGGGTTGTGCTAGAAACAAGAGGATGAATTTTTGCCGGAAACCTTTGCAATTATGAGATCTGGATTTGTCAATTAAATCGGTGATAAGTTCAGGGTCTATGTCTCGTATCACTCGACTTCAAAGAAATCGGAAGCTATGCATGATTCAACTGATCCTTCTTTTTCATCATGCTTCAACATGGCTGAAACAATCTTTGTCTGAGCTATTTTTTTCTTTTAATTATGTCGGAATCCCTTGTAATTGGATCAATTTGTGTAGATCTGGAAATTTCTTTTGATTCGGAAGAGATATTCAATGTATCTAACATTGATTTGAACTTCTTTTCACTAATATGAGCACCTGTGATGAATACCTGCAATTAATTTAGACAAAGATGGAGTCCATGACATGAATACTTGATTTTTATCACCAAAATCTGCATATAAAGCCTGCTGCCCTAAAATTTGAGACTTTGCTTGCATGCAAAGCAAGCAAAAATATTATTTAATTCACTTGGGCACTTATACCAACATGCAGACAATCAGAATAACAAAATTAGGCTATTCCAACCCAATGCGCCAAAACTAGAAGCTTCTCGGCAATGGAAAACACTCTTTAATGCAAAATCCTCCTTCCCTTGGCGCCAAAACATGTCCAGGCTGCAAACTTCATAAAAAAGAATTAATTGCTTCTCAATTATGGCATCCCATGCTTATATAGCCATTTGCATGCTATTTTTAATAATTGCCCTTTCCTATTTCTAGCAATTTAATTAATTAAAAGTCATGCCTCTTCATCCAATTTGGGCGCCCAATTCTGCATGCTTCTGATTGTTTTTAATGAATTTATTTTATTTATTTTTAGCATGCATCCTTGACTTATCTTTAGCTCATCCACTTGCATTGACTTTCTTCCTATTTATGGCGCCAAACTTAGCTAGAAATACCATTAATAAATACCATTAATCACATGCATTAATGCCAAGGTGGGTCGCACTTTTTGGCAGGGGTATTTGTTAAAAATAGAAAGTCAAAGTGATGGGAATTTCCAACCTGCATTGCAGCTCCAAAAATCCCATCTTTCACTTAAGTGATTTGACTTTCATAATGAGAATTTTCACCCTGCGTTGCAGGTAAGAAATTCCCGCTGGTGCTTTAAGTGATTTTATTTTATAATGGGAATTTTCATCCTGCATTGCAGGTAAGAAATTCTCGCCTGCCATCTCTGAAATTCCCATTAGCAGCTTAAATCCTTCCTTCCAAAAAGTGCGACTTGCATGGAAAATAGCCTTCTTCTCAAAAATGTGACTTGCATGGGTGAATAAACTTCTTTGATGGGAAAAGTCACCCTGCTAGGCATGCAAGAAATTCCCGCTGGTGCTTTAAGTGATTTTTCTTTATAATGAGAATTTTCACCCTGCATTGCAGGTAAGAAATTCCCGCCTACATGCCACCGGCAAAATTCCGCCTACCCTTATGTACAAAATTCCCGCCTACCCCTTACCGGCAAATTCCCGCCTACACGCCACTGGCAAAATTCCCTTTACTGACTTAATTGATTTTTACTTGATGGGGAAAAGTAACCTACTAGGCAAGCAAGAAATTCTCACTGCGTGCCACCTCTAAAATTCCCATTGACAGCTTAAGTAATTCCTTCCAAAAAACACAAGTATAGATTAAAATTTGCCATTTTTGGAAAGGATCTGGGAAGATGTAGCAACAAAACTTGCATGTGCCATAACTTTCATTCGTTGGCTCCGTTTTAGGTGCCGTTTTCTCTAAAAGTGTATATTTTCTCGAGCTCTACGCATTGATGGCAATATTTTTCATATTTTCATAAAATCCATTTTTGCACCTTTTTGGAGCAAGCGACTTCTTGCAATCTTGAGCTCTGATCACCTTTAGACAGATTAGTAATTTAAAATACTGGTTAGCTTTTCAAAACCCTAGGCTTGGGGAAAGATCTGGTAGGAAGAATGAATAGGCTACAGGAATTGCCGGAGAAAACAAACCAAAACACGACAAAAAGAAATAAAACAAAACAAAAGAATTTGCGAAAAATTGCTGTAAAAATTTCTCCAATTAGTTGATTTGCAAAACTTCTTCCCCCCGGGTGAATGTTCTGTGGTAATAATTATGGCGTGAAGTGCTTTATATAACCTAAATTCTCCAATTTTAGCTCAATCTATTTTTAAAAGAATTTTATTTATTTAATAAAGAAATAAGTAAAACACTTGCAGAGACAAGGTCGGACGAAGGGATTGAGTGAGCTTTGACATGTGGATATTTCTTGAATTTGGCTTATATGATTCACTCGGGAATATCTAAACGTAATGAAGACAACTTCGTGCAATAAAAACACAAAAATACCCGTTATTTGAAAAAATGAATTTTTTAAAGGGATAGTCCCAAATTTCGAGGGTGAAATATGGGGACACCATAATTAGTATGGTATGAGTACCACATGTAGTTTTAAGCACTAATGCACATGTAGTAACAAGTGGTACAAGAGCAACCCCAAGTGTGACTTACATAATTGTAGACAAGGAATTTTTGGTTCAAATAGCCCTAATGAAACTAGTATAGGAAGGACCTCCACAACAACTATCGTTGGACCTTCCACAAGTAAATGGTTGACAATTCTTGGAGGGAATACACCACCTACCTAAAATGTGTTGGTGAGGCAAGTAACAATGTATTCCCAAATTCTATATGATATGAAGTTGCAGAGATCTTAGAATATAGAGGCATAGAGAACACCTGCTGAGAACGTCCACAAGTGTGAAATCATATGGCGTGCGAAAGGAATGATTGAGCCTAAGTGCAAGGCAAGTCAGTTCACCACCATCCTTCTAGACTCCGTGCATACTAGTACAAGAAATATTACCATCACCAAATGATGTAGGATTTTAATGTGTTTCTAAAACAATTTGATATTCTAAAGTTTGAACAACAAATCATCTCCACTTTGAAGGAGATTAAACAAGAAGTCTTTGAGCGTGTGCACTTTATGATGCAAGGTTCAAAACAATGATAACAAAACTCTCATATGAGCTGCATGCAACCCAACTTGCACAATGATTTCTAGGTGGACTTCCAATTCCATTTCGGCACACGTTGTCAATGATTTTTTTACCTATCTAAGTGAGGCATTGGATGCTACATTGAGCAAAGGTTGTGGGGAGTGTTGATACGGGGATTATTCCCTTTATGATCATGATCAAAGAATTTCCATTTTAGTCTACAAAGGTCCAAACATGTTAAGGTAACTTTATCGTGTGTAGTTTGCAATTCAAGCACACACGATACCGAACAATGTTGGGCGGTGCGAGAAATTTTGTGGGGCTAGGGAGACGTGGAAAGACCTAGTTATTGTCGAAAGATTAGACTAGGGAAGAGGCTATGGGGGTGAGTGCACGCCTAGATGAGTATTTGGGGGATGAGGTGAAATATTCCCTCCTAAATCATACTAAATGTATGTTTTGCAAACCATTATTAGTGAAATCGACCCAAATATCTCACATGTGGATACTATTGGGAACACACAAGACAAAGGAGTTCTCGAACCTTTACAAGCTGGTGAGTAAGAAAGAGAAGGGCGTGGACATGATTAAGATTGGTTAGGATGGGTGGGTTCCGAAAAATATGCGCAGAGGCTAAGAGCGAGCCTATGGTGAATGTAATTATGCATAAGTCTATCACTTTGAACGAAGAATGCAATACGTGCCCCAAGAGCGAATTCAAAGGGCTTTGCCTATTAAAGTGGCTAACTACCTCGATGGCGTAATTCAGAAGTTGATGTTAGAGGAAGTCATAAATGTGATTATGAACTTATAAGGGAGGTTTAGGTTGCTGTCATGTCCCTTTTTGGAAGCTAATTTATGAAGACCTTAACCCATTCTTTTCCCCTTGGGTCTATGGAAGAAAGCAAGGGGAAGATTTGGATTATATTTTTATTTTTGTTTAGGTAGTTATTCCATTTATTATCGTGTATCTTATTGGGAAGTTTGACGCTCAATAGAGGAACTAAAGTAATTAGGAAAGAAAAGTATTATGAGCATGTAGGCTTCAAATACCGTTTGAATATTTAAAAACACTTACCTTAAGGGGTCGGCCATCATTTTTATGTTGTTAAACACTGCTTGGGATATTTAAGGAGGTCGCTTGGGCATTATTGGATTTTGATTTTGGTGAGTATTCATATTTTGGTGAAGGCTGGCTAGTATAGCCCTTTTACTATCTGTTTCAAGGATGAAACCCTTTAATTGAGGACCTTGTCCAAGGACGAAAACCCTTGGTTGAGAATTTATGGATGGCAAGAACCCTTCATGAGGTTTTATATATGCAAGTTGATTTGAAAAGAAATAAAATATCAGTTTCTTCCATGTTTGGTATCTTTAGTTCAATAATCTAATTATTTGGATTGGGGAGACCTACTTGGAGGTGAATAATTTGTATGTGTGATGTTCATTTGGCAAATCTGAAATTACTATCTTGTTCTCCATATTTTACAAGGCCAAAATCTATGTTTTGGTGAATTTTGATGGTGTTCAGCTATTTTTCTTAGCTTGATGTTCTCTAGTTAAGGGTTCCGTAATTAATTATTTTCACATTCAATTCTGATTTTAAAAGCCGATTGTGTTTGTTAAGGGTTTTCTACTAATTTTGACAAAGATTTGAGGAACTTTAACAAGGTTTGACCCACGTTTGAGGGGGTTAACTCCTCTAGGGAAGTCGCTGTCCTAGGAAGGGTTTGGATTGAAGATTTGCAAGATTATAACAATAGTTCCATAATATGATTTTTGAGCTTTGTTAATTCCGGGTACCCCTAAAAATGGACATTACGGTGGTATCGAGCATCATCCTCCCATCCTCGTGAATCATGGAAAGGTTCAAGAAGATGCAAGGAATTTAGCAAGGTCACTAGAAATCCTCACCCTAATTGCGGAGAAACTTCGTTGAAGTTAGAACTATCAAAGAAGAAGCCATTCTAAAGTCTTCTAGGTTCCGAATTGATGCTTCACTATACAGCTCTTTCGGAGAAGGTTCGAATGCCCTCCCTTTTGCAGTGTTCGTGGTGTTGGAAACAGAGAGGGTTGGAATTGGCACAAGGTTAAAAACCCAAGCAACAAGGAAGAGGTCAACGCTCCATAAGGACACCACACGCAAGGGTTTTGACACTACACATGAAGAAGGGTTTGGTGAAATCGTGGAGCACGAGCCAAGAAATGAGAAGGAGATCAATGAGCATACAACTCGAGGTAAAGATTTTTGGTATTTGATGTTGACATGTTGGTATCTAAGGGTTGCATAGAGCTGGAAAATAAAAAAGGAAAATCAGGACTGCACTTAGAAGGAGAAGAAAAAGCCAAACTTCAGCCTTGTGAAAGGAAATTGGTGGATGTAACCAAACCTCCTGCTGGAATGTTCCTAATGACAGTCATAGAGAGAAGTAAATCCATAGAAGAAGCTTCATTAATTGAGGCCAAGACTGATTTTCAGATCAGCAACATGGTAGAACCCTTGAAAGGGGTAGTGAGGGCAATTGATCCTCTGAAATTGCAAGAAACCAACAAGCAGCCTGTTGATATCAAAGTTACAGTCCCTAGGACAGGCCTACAAGCAAAGGATGCCTTGAGAAAGGAATCGAACACACCAGCCATCAATGAGCCACACAAGGCACCAATAATTCAGTCCAAAACCACCGATTTGGGACCCACAAAGAAGACAATCCAGCAAGAATTGCAAAGGGCCTATGAGGATGACATTATGAAGGAGCGAATCCATGGAAGTAAGGTACCTTTGGAATACTTTCTGAGTGCTGATTCTAACTCAGAAATTCTGAGTCCTAAGAAGGTCACAGAAACTCATGGTACAAAGGTATCTCAAATTCATTTCAGGTATGTTGTCATCATGCACAACTGGTTGGGAATGATAACCATGTTTCAGTTTCATTGCTCTTTCCCATGTCGCTGCCATGTTTATGTCCTCATGATCAACATATTTCAAGAAATAAGGAGATAAGAATTACCTCTTGTGGTAAAAAGGTTTGGATGATTGGGTTCAATTTCAAGGTTGTTTCCACATGAGGAATATAGGTGTTATGTTGAGATTTACAAAAGGAGGAATATCTGATTTCAAAATCATTATGAAGGGAAATTCTATCATGATGTGTTTGGGACATGATGGTGGTTCTAATTTTTCATTTCATATGTGGTTAACCCATGGTTCCATGAAAATGGAAGTGTTAGAGAGAATGGGGTGGAAGGGAAGGGTTCTTACTATAATATGTGGCACATATCACCCATTCCGGGCGAAGGGTCTTCTTCATGACCAAAGGGTCACCATGCTTGTAGAGAGTGGAGATATGCATCAATTTATTGAAGAAGAATTGGTAAGAAGGATGGGGCCAAACAAGGATGGTTTCAAAGGCTACACGGTCACCATAACCTATGGAACATCTCCCGTTTGCACAAGAAAGATACCTCAGCTCACTATTCCCATGGAAAGGTATGAATTTTGTATCGAATTATTTGTTTTAAGTTCAGTTGAGGCACATATTGTTCTTGGGGTCAAGGGCTCCAAACTTTAGGGGAATTTACCCTCAAAATTCACAAGAGGGGGTTGAAGTTCCACTTACAAAATGAAGAGGTCAGAATTCATGGAATCAAGAATGGGAAAGGTAGGCACGCTGAACGAGGAAAGACCTATTTTATTTCCTTGATAGTAGTTGGGAAATGACTGATGATATCTATAAGAATGCACGGAAGAATTTTGAAAACAATATCACGAGGAGGCATAAAATGGAAATTAAAATATGGAGAGCTGTTATGGGAGTTTTTTCAGTCAATATGTGTTTACTCACACGCAATAGTAGGCTGTCACTCAAGAACTCCCAGAAAGAAAACAACTACAACATTTATGTGTCTATTGCATACTACTCTTTCAGCCCTCCACTCATTTTTGCAACAGTTGAAGATGAAATTTCAATGATTGGGATGGTGGACACTCAGCCCCACTTTCCTAAAGAGGTATGCCCAACTCTCTTAAAATTTATTTCAGTCATCATTGGTTCAATTATGAGGGGGAAATACATAGCTACAATTGTGTTTGGGTTATTGTTGGAATCCTCCACCAAAGTGGGAGGTATGAAGATGTAATTATGAGGATGGGAAGATTTGTGGTGCTTGACTCTCTTGAACAAGGAGACTACTCTTTCCTTGGGGCCATTTGGGGTCCATCTTGTATTAAGAGAAAATTCACTTGCTTGATTTGGCACAAAGTCCCCATCTTCCATAAGACTGTCATGGACATATCCAAAGCTTATGTGGCAACCGCTTCCATTTGGCACCCACTGTTGTGCTTCTCTTCACCCCCCACATGGCCTACATCATTGCAAACAATCATAAGAAATTAGAATTGTCCTTGTTAATTTCTCCTTAAAGTGCTGGCTCACTTACTATCACTTATACACAAGTGCAAGAGAATTAAATGCTGGGTGATTTTTGGGATAGAGGAAGAAACTAAGAGATCTTAGCAAAAGGTTGTTTCCAATTCCAATAGTCATGGCATTTTCCAGCCCTTCTCACACTTTTTGGAAGGAGGCAACTCACCACCATGATTGATACCAATGAAGCTCAAGCTACGGAGGCAGCTGCTGGGACTTTTTGGGATGGTTTAACAGTTGATTACGTAACTCAGAGTGACATTCCAACAATATGGTGGAGGGACATTCAATCCACTTTGGATAATAACTTGTCCGCAACTCCTACAGGGAGGATTTCAGTCATCATTCGTCCCTTCTTGAAGAGGAAAAGGTCTAGTTGCAGCTGTCATCTTGATAGCATGGACACAAATCAGCAGAATAAGGGGCAGAAAAGAGAAAATGGGAGTGAGAAGGAGCTAGCCAACATGCTAATATGGCATGAAGGAGGATGGACAAAAGATCATTTTTTCTTGAATAAGTTTGTTTCTTGTGCAGGTACAAAGAAGGAGCAACTGAGATGTATTTGGGATCCGAGTACTTGCAATTGCTTGGGGACAATCAATCTCTCGAGGGGAGCATTATCATGTCCCTTTTTGGAAGCTGATTTATGAAGACCTTAACCCATTCTTTTCTTGTGGGTCTAAGGAAGAAAACAATGGGAAGATTTGGATTGTATTTTTATTGTTGTTTAGGTAGTTATTTCATTTGTTATCATGTATTCTATTGGGAAGCCTAACGCTCCAATAGAGGAACTTAAGTAGTTAGAAAATAAAGGTATTATTAGCATGTAGGCTCCAAATATCATTTGAATATTTAAAAGCACTTACCTTAAGGGGTCGGCCATCATTTTTATGTTGTAAAGAATTCCTTGTGGATATTTAACGAGGTCGCTTGGGCATTATTTGATTATGCTTTTGGTGATTATTTATATTTTGGTGAAGGTTGACTAGTGTAGCCTTTTTACTATCTCTTTCAAGGATGAAACCCCTTGAATTGAGTACCTTGTCCAAGGACGAAAACCCTTGGTTGCGTACTTGTGGAGGATTAAAACCCTTCATGAGGTTTTATGTATGCAAGCTGATTTGAAAAGCAATAAAGTATCATTTTCTTGCATGTTTGGTATCTTTAGTTCTATAATCTAATTATTTTGATTGGAGTGACCTATTTGGAGGTGAATAATTGGTATGTGTGATGTTCATTTGGAAAATCTGAAATTACTATCTTGTTCTCCATATTTTATAAGGCCAAGATGTATGTTTTGGTGAATTTTGGTGGTGTTCTACTATTTTTCAAAGCTTAATGATGCTTGCTGGTCAAGGGTTCCGTAGTTATTATTTTCACACTCATTGCCGATTCTAACAGCTGATTGTGTTTGGTTAGGGTTTTGTACTACTTTTGGCATAAAATTTGATGAACTTTAGCAATGCTTGACCCACCTTTGAGGGGTTTAACTCATGTAAGGATGTCGATGCCCTAGGAAGGGTTTGAATTGCAGATTTGCAGGATTATAAAAAAGTTCCATAATTTGATTTTTGAGGTTTTGGTCATTTCTTGAGGCCCTCTAAAAGGGACATTACAATTGTACGGGACATTGAACCCGCATACAAGCACATAAGTGCAAGGGGCCTAGTTCGAAGCGGGGTATATATTACTAAGATCTTTGCTCTCCTAACAAAAGAAGGTTATATCTCTTCTAAGAAATTGTCTTGAACATTGTTGTGGAAAAACAAGCATGTAATGGATTGGCGTGCGAGGAGATAATTCTTTGGAAGTGCGAGAGGAACTAGAGAAAATCCATGACATATGTGCTGTTAGAAACATTAATTATGATCAAGCCCACCATTGATAGATGGTTAGTATGCGACATACTAGTCAACACAAGTGCAAAAATGAACATCCTCATAAAGGATGCTTATGAGAAAATGGGGTGCTCACCATTATAGGCCTCACTCATTGACTTGATCATGGTGAATAAGACAAAGGAAACATCAATTGGTGTCTTGCATAATTGAGAAGTTAAGATTTTGGGCGTGAAGTTCAACATTGACTTAAAGGTGGTTTAACGGGTAGAAGTGGAGAATTGCCCAACACTTTTGCGAAGGTCTTCATGTTATGAGCATAACCCAAACACGTGCTTTAATAAGTACTACACGAGCTTTGAAAATGCTACGCACCGTGTGGTCATCCTCTTTGACAAAAACCATGGACTGCGTATGTTAAGAGAATCAATATGGAAGTGAATACCAACCGACTATGATATCTATGCGCAACAGAGTACATCAACCCTTAAGAGGATGAAAAAGACCCGCATGCACATCTAACACCATTAACATTGTTAGTGATAGATGGGTGGAGGAAGCTTATGAGATGACGAGGAGAAAATGTACGGAGGTCATGAAGGTAACACTCCCTCAAAAAAAAAGGTGTGAATGGGTTTGCAAGGTCACCAACGCTCTCGAAGTTCGAAGACAAATGTGCAATTTTTGAGACCAAAGGCAATGTCTTTAGTGATGAAGCAAGTTTATAAGCTGATCAAGGGTAGATATTGAAAACTACCTAGGTTTGATCGCTCTACTACATGCACAATAGCTTATGTAGGGGATCTTGAGGCATGCTTCCTTATGAAGCAAAGCGCGTAGGACTATTAGTATACACCCTGAAAAACATTGTTGCGCTTTGGTGGGCTACTCACCAATAAATGCTTCTAATATGGACAACCGCATTCTATACTTGATTCGAGTGCAAGAATATCAAGAAGTGCTAGTTGAGATATGATGGGGAATATCATTCCAGAGCATTTAAGGGTTTGTGAAGAGGTTTGGACCAATGAGACAAATTGTTTTCAAGTAAGTCTTTGGTTCCATGCCTATTATACTACCTTTACAAAGATGGCCTTTTGTATGGTATATCATTAATAAAACCAGGTGAGCGATGTCGAATGAGAAACCACGAAGGAAGGCTTCTTGCACAATTCTATTCATCTAAGCGTGAACTCTCCGTGCTCCTACAACTCATGAAGGAAGCCATCTTCCACAAGGATGTACTAATTGAGGAGTGAGTATAGAAGTGTACAAAGGGAAGGAGTTAGCACTACCGTAATTATTTGAAAGTGATGCGAGCCATACTTGCAGTAGTATAGGTGCCCATTTATTGGTTAGCAAAGAAGAGGACCTTAGGATGACGATGGGGAAGGCTATGAGGTAGATGAAAGGAGAAGAGGACCCCGAAGATATGGACCACCTCAATACGGAATCATCCGAGGAGAGAGAAATCCTAGTTGCACAAAGTGATACAAAGAAGTATTACACTGATCCCTTCAACACGAAAGAGGTCAATATTGGTATTGATACAAATCACAAAATCGTAACCATTGGGGACTATTGGCTTGATGTGGAGCTACATCTAATTATTGATCTCTTTAACAAATTCAAAGATTCGTTCCCAATGGGATACCATGAGATGAAGTGTGTACATTTATCTCTTGAGAAGATGTATATCAAGGCGTGTAAAGGCGTAAAGCTAGGGCAAAAAACTCCTTATCAAATGAACCCCCATATGCATGCCAAGGTCAAGGAGGAAATTGATAAAATGCTGTTAAGATCTCTTTTAAGGAAAAGGGAGCCAAGATATTTCCATTTTTCTTTGGGGGCACTATCGTTGGGATGTGTGAGAGTAAATATTCTTTTGAACCATTCACACCTTAGAGTCGTATGTTGGAAGATGTTGAAAGAAGAAAGAAACTTTTGATTTGATGGAGATTGGGAATCCAAAAGGAAGTGTTTTCGATCATGGATTTTTGAAATTCTATTCATTTTCCTTTAATCGATCGTGGTGCGATGAAATAATTGTATTTTGATCCTTATATGCATGCCTGTTTTCTCGGATTTCTTTTTCAAAATATTCTCCGGAAATATGTTCTTCTAGTTGAGAAATGATATTTTTCTTCATAGATAAGATAAATATATTAATGTCCAACAAATGAGTAGAAAAGTAGGTCAAAGTGATTGTAGAAAACAAGCACCGATATAAGCGGGAAAACCAAAGAGTTCTCGAAAAGACGAAAGATAAAAGTTAGAAGAGGTTCCCAACAAGATGAAGAAACCACATGCACCCAAAATGGGGGTGGAAAAACAAGAGAGAGGAAGAAAAGGGGAAAGATGACTAAAGAGAAGAAAAGAGGAAATTCCGTTAGGGGATGGAAGATCCAACTCTCCTAACATTCGAGGCCCCGAACTATGGGTATGGGTATGGGTGGGTCCACGACATCACTATTCGATCCGGTTCGAGAGGAAGGTGGTCTGCACACATGGGTGGGTGAACCGGGGAAGCGTGCGATACGAAGCCAAACCTCCGAGCTTAGTTTTTGTGTATGAGAATCGATGCATCACTCAAGATATCGGGTACCCTATATATCATCTCATCAGTCCTATAACGTATATAATAGACGGGGACGGATTCAAATCGATGGATGATGAATAGATGGCCAACGAAGATTCCGTCTTCACTTTATGGGACCGACTCTAAATGAAATAGCTGGCCTCCTTTCTTTTGGTCGGGGTTTCCCTCCCCCATATCATATAGTTGGGTGGAGTGCCTATCGCCTATCGCCTACTCGCCTATCCCCTATCACTTATCGCTTATCGCCTATCTGTCTAGTCTATATGGGTTGGGAATGGATCCCCCTATCTAGATCTTTTCCCTGTATCTATATCCAAATGAGAAACAAATCTATGATTGAATCACCAGGATCGGCCTAGGGGCTGACGTCCGGCGTCGGGATGCCCCTCCCGTATATCTAGATATGTCGGATTGTATAAAATTTCTTTCGGAAAGAGATATTTCTTTTGTATAAAGCACTACTCGTCCCTCTATCTCTCTCTATATATCTCATGCCCTGAACTATCTGTCGGAATGAGAGAATGACGAAGTAAGTTTGAACCTCGACTCAACCCGGAGGAGAGTGAACTAACCATTCTCCATCTCTTTATCCGCTCGCTATCCTTATCGAAACTAACTGATGGTCGAGCACTGAATTTATATGGCATCTATCATCCATACGATCAACTCTTGACTCACGGCTACGTGATATGACCGATGGATGAAAGCACCAAACATGCAATCGGGAAGATATCGGGCTGATCCCTTGCCATACCATATATATAGGGATTGGGAAATGGAGGGAGATGGACACTCACAACCTATAGATATAGCCGCCACCCCCACCCTTATAGAGATATTTGATTCTAGATGTGGCCGCGGTAGTAGAGCTGGGCGATTTTCTCGAGTCGGGCTCTCACCACCCATCTATATATCTATATATACCCATAGCCTCCCTCGATTGTATAGTTAGATGACCCCATTTGCCCATCTATCATATCACATAGGATTATCCCCACCCGCCATATCTATATAGAGTTTTAGGGTGCCCCCCACCCCATATATGAGGGTTCTGGGCCTTCCGAGCATTAGCATATAGTGTTTCCTAGAGACCCCAGACAGAGGAAGAAGGGAATAAAAGAGGAAACAAAGACAATCATCCCCATTCCCCTCCCTCTATATAGTCGAGGGTTAAATAAGATTGTGTTTAGAAGAGGAAACAAAGACAACAATCCTTGGGATACGGAAAGTGGTGGGAATGATTGTCTTTGTTTCCTCTTCTCAAAACCCCCTTATCTGCCCCCTCCATTTACTACAGATCGGGGCCCTCTACCTTCTATATAGATATCATCTGGGTTCTATTCCCTTCATTTACCTGAGTCGCCCCTCCCCTCTCTATGGATAGGGATAGGGAGATAGGGAAATGGGAAAGGTTTGTCGACCCGGTAGCCCCATATATGGATAGGGTGTCTTCCCTTTGTCTAGTCTATTGTGGACTGGGCCCCAAGAGCTGGCATTTTTTTTCTGGGGTCGGTCCGATCTGATATATTATATAACTCGCAACAGAACTCTATATTTGTTCGTGATGCTCGGTTCTCTTTACTGGAGACTCTCTACCGCCTCCTATTTGAATTATGGGAACAACTACCTTCCCGAGATAGAACTATAGGGGCGGTAGATCTAAATAGAGAGGGATGGTCCAAAGTCTATATAGCCATATAGGGTGCCAATGAAACTCTTTAGAGACTATGCTACGAATGACTACAATCCTCGATCATCCAATTCCTCGAGTACCTAGTGCCACATCTAGAATCTGAAATCTGTATAGGGGTAGGCTAGGCGGAATCTAGATAGTTGATGGTTGAAGTCGGGCCATATAGATCAATCTCAATCTCTCTCTGTCTATTTTTGGGGATGGGGATGTTGTGGGGCACGATCTCCTCGGAAATGATAGTCAATCAATCTGTTCTTGAGTTGGGAGGCCCTTAAACCAGATACAATAGACATATAGGCCCCCCCATAGTCTCATTCAGGGCTCCCAAATAGAACTATAGGCCTGAAGTGAAGGTCAAGTGCCAACTCTATATTGTACATACCTGCCCCCATAGATATATAGCTCTTTGATCTATCGATCGAGAGCCCTTCTATTGATATGTGCCATCGACCCCAAGGCTCACAATATAGAGTTTAAGGTTTGGGTTGAGTTGTATTTGCACCGACCCAACTCCTAACAAATTAGGTCCACTATTGTACTCCACCCATCCAACGAAAATACCCCTACTACCGATACAGTAGGCACCTTACGTCCATCCATTAATGTATTGATTCTAAATCAAGGATGGATGACTATCAGATCGATATGAATTCTATTGTATCGAGAAGGCATTGAACCCGCACTGCTGAATGAACCTTGACTGGATGCTCTCTCATGGCTCTATATAATGCTTTGGAGGCGAGGCCACCTATCTCTATAGTGGGGAGGGGCCCATATCTTTATATAGGAATGATTGAGAGATGGGGAACAATCTATATGTCATTTAGAGATGTAGAACGATCTAATCTCAACTGGAGGGCTGGTGATGTCGGTTACTCACGCCGACTTCTCTGCCCGAGAGGCGGAGGGCCCCTATCGCTACTCGTGCTAATTGAACTCTCACCCCGACCATCTCAATCACGGGAAGGTTCTCGCAAAATCTATAAAGATAGGGGATCTCTCCGGTTCTCTCCCCGCCTCTCTATTTGAATCAGAGAGGGGGAGGACCGTAGCAATATTGAGTATAGATAAGCGGCCGCATGGATCGGATAGAGATAGAGGGGTTTAGCTAGGCCATCCATCACACATCATCCATTCTATTCTATCGGTCTCCTATTATGCATGTGATACAAAATGAAATGAACTACTCTCTCATCTGGTTGTATCACGTATATAATAGATGAGATGGACGCCTTCTCTCTATTCTATGGCAACGAGCTATCGATCCTCGATTCGTATATGGCCCCCTATATACATATATAGATCTATGCTCTCGAAGAGAGGAACACAATTCTATATAGATAAAGGAGAGGGCACCACTATTCGCAAGAACTCGGCTCGGGTTGGACCACCGGGCCTAAACTGCTGGGTCATTGATAGTCTATGCACTCGCCCCGATGCATTTCCGATAGGTCGAGGGAGGGGAAACCTGAGGGAACGAGAGTTGGGTATATGGCTAGGCTCCTAAAAGAAAAGATATTTATGTTCTCTATTCGGTCGAGTTCCTCTCTCCATATCTAAAGAGGGGTACCCTTGGATGATATGACGTCGAGGGCTCGTATATTGGCTTCTCACCCCAACCCCGAACTCTCTATTCAGCTATCTCGGCCCCTATCTATATTTTATGGGAATGGGCTATCGATCCTCCATCTGTATATGCCCCCCTTCTTATATATATATAGATCTATGCTCTCGAGGAGAGGAACACAATTCTATATAGATAAAGGAGAGGGCACCACTATTCTCAAGGACTTGGCTCAAATTTGGACCACCGGGCCTGAATTGCGGGGTCATTGATAGTCTATGCACTCTCCTCGACTCATTTGCGATAGGTTGAGGGAGAGGTAACCTAGAGGAACGAGAGTTTGCTATATGGCTAGGCTCCTAAAAGAAAAGATATTTCTGTTCTCTATTCGGTTGAGTTCCTCTCCCCATATCTAAAGAGGTGTACCCTTGGGCGATATGACCTCAAGGGCCCATATATTGGCTGGTGCCCCAACCCCGAACTCTCTATTCGGCTCTCTGGCCCCTATCTATATCTATAGAATAGATGGGGGCACACCCATCTATAGTTTTTCGTGCCCTATGGCTCGACCCACCTCTCTCTATTATGTCTCGGCTCTATACTCTATATGGGGCCTATATACCTATGGGGCGGGCATCCCCTTTGAACTAGATCGTATCTTACATTAGATAGATGGTGACAATTTGCCCAGTTCTGCGGCCTAATTGGATATGGCAACGACCCCATAGAATAGAGAGAACTTCCCCTATAGTTCTATGTGGGTACTGCGAGAATCTATATAGATATAGTGCATGGATATGGGGCCATTGCCAATCCCTATCCATCCATCCATCCATTGATCCATCCATCCGATGTATGATGTGTGCTTATTTGAACTATATGGCATTAGGGATGATTTCAAATTCAGTTGTATCATAGAGACATGCTTTATTTATTTATTTAAAGGGGTCCGGGATGTCGATATTCGTAAATCCGGATGTCGATCGATCGGCCATATGAATAGTTCAGTCCGCTTCATTGATGTACCCGTGCTTCTTCCTAGTATGCCTGGGAGTGCCGAGTCTAATCAGCTTCACCCCATTTAATCAAAGCCCCCCCCCCTGAACTATCTTATCTTATCTGCTTCCCAAATCCGTCCGTCTCAACAAGAGGAACGGAAGTTCGGGCTGACCGCAACCCTTGCTATATAGATGAGAGATTGGGGAAGGGTAGCTGTCTATATTAACTAGTGGTGTGGGGAGGGGCCGGGCAAGGCTCAAAGTTTTGATTTGAAAGACCCCTGTCTACTACCCTTATTAAGTAGGTAGTAGCTCGGATGGATGAGATAGATTAAAGCGAGACAATGAGCCAATATGATTGACTCCCTTTTTGGGAGAATCTATTCCCGGCTCGGTTGGTCGAGCCGACACCGAACATAGTATGAAAAGGTCATTCATTCACTCTATATGATCAATATGATCGACCCATAGGAAACGCCTATAGAATATATATATATATATATGTATATAGGGTGACCCAACGAGTGTATATAATTCAATTGGCATGTAGATGGATATATAGGCTCTTCTCATAAGGGGGAACAAGATCCAACAACCCGAACTCCTGGAGCCGAGTAGATACAGCTGTGGGAAATGCCGAGTTGGGAAGTGCCATTTCTCTATTTTTCTTACCGAGATCGATGACTCCCATATAGTTAGATAGGGGGAGTTCGATTCCTGCTTTGGTGCCTTTTTTAAGGGAATCAAAAGAGGCGGGGGTCGAGGAGATTCTCTTGAGCCTTCCCCTCTAACTATATGGGATCGATGAGCTCTGTAGAGAGATAGGGGGTCGTCATACCATATAGATAGGGAGATGGATCTACCTCTCCCTCGGCCTCGATTCTATATGTAGGATAGGGCCCAAATATATAGGGCGATCCATCGCCGCCATATCTAGAGAGAGGGTCAGGAGGGGGTGCCGAATCGAGATATTGACAAGAGGGTCAAGAGCTTGCATCATTAGTTGTATCACGTATCCATAAACTAATCCATAGATAAGGCCCCTTATAGAGAATTATAGATAGATGGGCCTATCGGGGATAGGGATAAATGACAAGTATATATATAGAGATGTCCCTATATCGGATCAGGGCGAGCACCCTATATCCATAAGAGAGAGTTGACCCCCATATATATATATATAGCCTATTTTTCTATAGATGATGGACAAGAGTTGACCCCATGAATCAACCTCTCGAAAAGATCCACCCCAATCCAAGCGCGTTTAACCCTTCTCTCTCTGCCCATCTATCCACCCGTCAATTTGTATCGCCCATCCGACCGATTGAATCCTATTTGTCTATTATAGTATTCTCTATATAGGGCGGGGCTCTCTCTATATTTGATATGAACGGATCGAATATTTACTCAACCTATTTGTATATATGGCGCCGGGTGGGGCCCCTCTCCCCTATATATATATGGCATGAATGGATCGAAGATTGACCCCGACATATCGAATCACCGCCTCACTCCCCTACCCTCGCCTATTGAGTAGTCTCTGCCGATCTCTCGTTTGAGATCCTTGAAATAGAAGATCTATATATGGGGAGGGACCTCTAGATAGAGATATGAGGGATCTCTTGTTCTAAAGAAGGTAATGATTGAATCTGTTCCCTTCTCTCTATATCTAGACAAACAAATCCTATTTGTCATAGGGATCTCCCTATCGACCCCAAATATAGATATATACATCGTGCCACAACCTTCTCTTCAGAGCATATATCTAGAGAGGAGTCGGGCCGGCCGAGCCATATAGTTCTATACGGGCCATATATGTATATATATGTACGAGGTGGTGCTCTACCAATCTGCCCTATATCTATATCTGCGACTCTTTATATCTCGGAGAATGATGCCCCATATATAGATATCTATCCGAGATCTACATATCTATATAGAGGAGTCATGTTCACCCGACCCCATATATAGATGGCCCCTAAGAACTCTATATAGGGGCGTGCATCCGTTGGGCCTTGTTTTTCGATAGATTAGATATATGGGGGTTGTTGATGCGTGCATCCTCTAGCCTTGTTTGCTATATCTATATATAGAACCCTATCTCTATTCCGAGATAGGGTTTCTATATTTGGAGATGGAGCTTCATTGGCATTTGCTCCCTCATATAGAGAGAGGGGGCCCTCTATATAGATTTGTATACGGGCCTCTACTTCTTATAGATATAGTTTGTCGATCAATTTATACGACATATACAATACAATTGGGATGCTGCTATTTGTATTAGGATGTTGTTATTCGGATGTCAACTTTATCTGGCAGGGGGGGCAACAATGGATATTTCCCATCCCATATAGTCTCGATTTTGGGCAAGGCTAGGCTCAATTAGGCAACTCGCGATATCTATATAGGGCAATTGATCTTAGATAGTTCGTGCCATATCTCATATATGTCGGGGGAGATCTCTCTACGGGGCCCTAGATGGCATTTAACAAAACAAGATTGAATTGATTTGAATTGAATTTGTACACAATGTTTGTACACAATGTTCGGTTTGTACACAAACGCAATGTTTGTACACAATGTTTGCACACAATGTTTGTAATGAATGTTTTCACGTAATGTTTTTTTATTGTTAAATGCTTTTGATCGAGCTATGAATCGGAGGGTTGGTGGGGCCCCACCCTACAACAATGTCCTTAGACAAGATATTACAATTAAGACCAACACAAACCATTGCAGCCATTGAACTGCACCGACGATGCAATTTTTCCGCCACCGCCGTTTTTAGAGCCACCAGCGGCCGCCAATGCCAACGATGTAATTTCCGCCATCGTCGAAGAACCACCAACCGAAGCCACGAGCCGCAACCATCGGTGATGCAACACCCGCCACCACCGAACCGCCGCAACCTACCGGTGATGCAACATCCGCCACCACCGGTAAACCACCCCAAAGGAATCGTGCCCGACGGGATTTAAACTCGGTGAATCCGGTCACAACCGTCCGTCTTAACCGATCCACCCAAACCCCATAGCGCACATATTGTTTGTTAAAAACAAACAATGTTTTTATTCTCTATAGTTCTGGGGAGGTTGAATATAGAGAGAGGGGGGATCTCCCCCGGGTTCTCTCCCCCTCTCTCTATTCATATCAATCGTCCTAGCAACCCGAGAGAACGAAGCCCCATCCCCCTAGGCGATGGAAAGAGAAATCCAATCGGACCATTGGGTAAGGCAGGACCATTGGGTTATTCCATTCATATCCAGTTGGGACAGGACATAGAGAGATAGAGGTGGAGATATAGAATAGATGACGATGACTGGCTCACGATAGCGGAACCCCCCCCCCCCTCTCTATTATATCTCGGCTCTCTATTCTATCTTCTATGGGATCAGATAGAATAGAGAGACAAGATATAATAGAGAGGGGGGGCGATCCCCAACAATTCACAAGGGCATTTTCGGGGAGTAGCCGTGCTACGCCCTTAATCATATATCTTATATTGGATGTATATAGCCGACTTGTGGCTATCATAACTTCTTATCATTATGTATCTCTTTCATATATGTTATATTTTCATTAGTGGGTTGGCCTTGGTGTTGGCCATAGCATAGGAATAGTATATATAGGGGTTAGTAGGTAGTAGTTGATCATCATTCAACATTTGAGTCTTATTGTCTGGTTTGGAGGTTGCCCCCTCGAAGTGGCTAAGCTATTATTCATGCACATTGAGAGAATTTATCTGAAATATTGTGTTCATTGGTGTTATATTTCTGCTAATAATCAGATTTATACAAGTAATTACATTACAAGTGGTATCAGAGCTTGAACTCGGCCAACACTGCGTCAAACCCTAATTGTGAAGGTTCGTCCATATCTCAAAATTGATGTAAGTTTTCTACAATTTTTTAGAGGTGTGGTGAAATAAGTCAAGTAAGCTTCCCTCCAATTTTAAGAATTTTTGACTTGTTTTGCAAAAGTTATAGCAGTTTTATGTTTTTTCATAATTCGGCTACCTAGGGTGCAATTTGTGGAATTTTTCAAAGTTATTTACATTGATAGAAAGAAGATTAAAAATTAGTTTGAGTTCGTTCTTTGAGTTTTATAAAATTTGGCCGAATTCCTATTGAAATCCGAAACCCTAAATTTTGACCTTGATCCTTAAATCTTACCATTTTGGGGCATCATGGCTGGGCCTTCGACAAGAGGCAAAAAGAATCCCATCACTCCGGTAAAACCCCTGATAAGGATGAGATAATAGTTGAGGAGTTAGAGTCAGAAGGGGTATCTACAGAGTCCTCAGGGTTAAGGTTTACTTCAACTGACTATAAGGTCAGCTATTTTGAGTTAGAATTGCGAAACCTCGAAGGTAGAGTGGCCAACAAAGAAGATGTAGAAAAGATTGGACAACGATTGGAGGATTTCATTAACCAATTTAGTTACAATATCATGGGTCATCATATCCTTCCTAATCAGCCACAAATCAATCATACTCATATTAACCAGGGTGGATCTTTAGGTCAAAGTAATAGACAAACTAGCTAGGGTGGATCTGCAAACATGACCAATCCAAATACAAACACTCTGCAAGCCCGTAACATGATTCCAAAAGTGGAAATGTGTAAGTTTGATGGAAAGGATCCACTCAATTGGATTAACCAGATGGAGAATTTCTTTGATCTTCATCAGATTCCATCGGGACAAAAGGTTACCATGGCATTGTTGTATCTTGAACCTGACCAATTCATTTGGTATCGATGGTTATGTGCTCAAAGGAAAAAGAGTGGCCTCAATGTTACATGGACAATATTCACCGAAGAGTTGCAATTGCACTATAGTTCTAGTGTGTCAGAGAATTATTTCAGCCAATTAGCAAAGCTCAGATAAACAGGAATAGTCAAAGATTACATCCATCAATTCCAAAACCTTTCCTTACGGGTGGAAAATATTCCTGAAGATAATTTGAATGACTTATCTCTTGGGGGCCTTAAAGAACAAATTGAGACTGAGGTGCGTATGTTTAATCCTCATAAGGTTTCAAACTCTATGATCATGGCACGTAGGGCAGAGGAAAAATTTCTTTCCAGTAGGAAACAAACTATCAGTAATATCAGAGATCGTAGCACCCTTCCACCATCATTCCCTCGGCCAATGAGACTGACACCTAAACAAATTGAAGAAAAGAGAGCCAAAGGGTTATGTTTTAATTGTGACAACAAATTTGGGCCAAGACATAAGTGTGCTGAAAAGAAGTTGTTCTACATTGAGGGACCTACAAGAAGAAAATGAAGAAGATGAAGAGGTAGAGCTAGAGGAGGAATTAGGAGATCCCTAGCCAACAATATCATGTCATGCAATTTCTAGTATTAGCACTCCCCAAACTCTCAAAGTAGTTGGATTCTTAAAAAAGAGGGTAACAGTGTTGATTGATTCGGGAAGTACTCACAATTTCATCAATCATAAGTTGGCGGTACGCTTGAACTGCTTTGTTTATCCAGCTCTAGAATGTCAAGTCATGATCGCTGATGGGAAAACTATTAGTTGTTCAGGAAAATGCCATAACATTAATCTCGCCATGGGAGATTACTTGCTAACTAGCAATATGTATGCCATTGCCATGGGAGGAGTAGACATTGTGTTAGGAGTTCAGTGGCTTACCACCTTGGGAACCATTGAAATGAATTTCCAAGAGTTGTTCATGCAATTTCAGTCAGAAGGGAGGACTTTTAAACTAAAAGGACTAAGAGCAAAGTCCCCACAGATGGTAAGTTCTCATCAGATGCAAAAATTTCTTAGAAAGGGTGCAGAAGGGTTTGTAGCACAACTATTTTCATTGGAAGCACATCATTCCAATACATTTATTCCCATGCAGATATGCAAGCAGTTATAGATGAGCACTCAGTGGTGTTTGGAGAAATGCCCAAGGGTCTGCCTCCGAAAAGAGACCATGACCATGCCATCCAGCTAGTACCAAGGAGTCAACCACCCAACATCAGACCTTATAGGTACCCCTATATGCAAAAGAGTGAGATTGAGAAGATAGTTCAAGAGATGTTAGAAGCAGGACTTATTCGTCATAGTCAAAGTGCTTACTCTTCTCCTGTAGTGATGGTACGGAAAAAAGATGACAATTGGCACATGTGTCCAGATTACAAGGAACTCAATAAGTACACAGTTAAAGATAAGTTTCCTATTCCTGTAATTGATGATTTGCTAGATGAGTTACATGGTGCTGTTTACTTTACAAAACTTGATCTTCATTTTGGATATCATCAGATTAGAATCAAGGATGAAGATATTCATAAAACAACCTACAAGACACATGAAGGACACTATGAGTTCTTGGTAATGCCTTTTGGACAAACAAATGCACCCTCTACATTTCAAAGCTTGATGAATTCCTTCTTTAAGCCATTTCTTCAAAGTTTGTTTTAGTGTTCTTTGATGATATATTAATCTATAGTAAAACATGGGAGGAACACCTGGATCATGTAAATAAGGTGTTGGAAACTCTTGAATAACATCAACTTTATGCAAAACCTTCTAAGTGTTCTTTTGGTGTCAAGGAGGTTGAATATCTGGGTCATATTGTCTCTTATGAAGGTGTTAAAGTGGATCCTAACAAGATAAAAGCCATGCTTGAATGGAAGGTTCCCAAAACCCTAAAAAATCTCCGAGGATTTTTGGGGCTTATAGGTTATTATCGTAGATTTGTAAGGAATTATGGCAGCATCGCAACACCACTCACAACTTTATTGAAGGACTCTTTCCATTGGAACGAGCAAGCTACTATGGCCTTTGAGAAGTTGAAGGAGGCCATGTGCACCACTCCAGTTCTAGCCACCCCATATTTTTCAAAAACATTCATTGTTGAATGTGATGCTTCAGGGTATGGTATGGGGGCAATACTCATGCAAGAAGGGCGATCCATTGCCTTCGAGAGCCGCCAATTCAAAGGTAAGAATATCTCTAAACCAGTTTATGAGAAAGAAATGTTAGCAATACTTCATGCAATGAAGCAATGGAGACCATATCTAATGGGACGACATTTCAAAGTAAAGATAGATCATGATAGTTTGAAATACTTCTTAGGGCAACATTTATCATCAGAAGAACAACAAAAATGGGTCTCAAAATGTTGGGGTATGATTTTGAGATAATATACAACAAAGGAAAAGAGAATGTAGTTGCTGATGCTTTATCTTGGAAGGACGAATCTGCCTAGGCATTGTTTTGTGCCATATCTGTATTACAGGAGGATTGGATAGAGGGCCGCAAGGTCTGAATGGAAAAATGACCCGTACACAAAATCTCATTCAAAATCTCCAACAAGATCCGAGCATGTCAGAAAAATTTGTATGGAAAGGAGATGTTTTATGGTATAAAGATAGATTATGTCTATGTAAGAATTCAACCCTTAAAAATAGGGTTCTATCTAGAGCTCCATGCTTCTCTAGTAGGGGTCATTTTGGCTTCTTAAAGACTTATCACCGAATCAAGCATGATTTTTTTCGGGAAGGGCTAAAAGGAGATTACCAAAAGTTTGTGGCGAATGCATGGTTTGTCATGCCAAATAAGGGCGAAAAATCAAGTCCCTGGTCTTTTCAACCTCTATCTATTCCTAGCCGGAGATGGTAAGAGGTGTCTATGGACTTCATCACGGGATTGCCTAAATCGGAAGGTAAAAATGTAATCATGGTGGTGGACAGACTCACCAAATATGCCCATTTTTGTGCTTTATCATATCCATTTGTTGCGAAATACGGTAGTAATGGCCTTGAGGATACAATCGAAGCTTACATGGGACACCAAAGATTATAGTGAGTGATCGAGACCCTATCTTTTTAGTTATTTTTGGGTGACTTGTTCTCATGCTTGGCACACAACTAGCTCGTAGTTCCTCTTATCATCCCCATCCGATGGGCAAAGAAAGGTGGTAAACAAGTGCTTGGAGGGATATCTTCGCTGGTTTACATTAGATAAGGAAGCGAGATGGGTCCAATAGTTACTGGCTTTGACGAATGGTGGTATAACACCTCCTTTCATACTTATATAAAATGTCTCCTTTCTTGGCATTATATGGGTACCATCCACCATCTATCACTTCATATTTGAGAGTCCAACCAAAGGTTCGGGCAATTGAAAGACATATTCAACACCAACAAGAGGTGCTTTTAGTCTCGGGAGAATTTGGCCATATCACAAAACCGCATGAAGCAACAAGCGGACCAACATTGCGGTGAAAGACATTTTGAAGTTGGTGATTGGGTTTTGTGTGCGTTTACTGACCATATAAGCAAATGTCCTTAAAACAATAGAAAAAGGATAACAAGCTTTCACCTAAGTATTATAGTCCTTATCAAGTGTTACGTAAGATTGGCAATGTAGCATACAAACCGGAACTTCCTCTGCATTACTCAAATTCATGCGAGTCTTCCATGTATCTTGCCTAAAGAAGGTAATTGGACGATAATATCAACCTAGGCAGTGTTACCCGAGCTTGATGAAGAGGAAGAATCATCCCGGAACCGAATGCATCCTTCAGACACGCACTAAGCGATTGAGGACAAGGGTCATCACTGAGTATTTGATCAAGTGGAAAAATCTAGACAATGAAGACGTAACTTGGGAGGATGCAAATTTCTTGTAGCAGCATCCAGATCTTCTCAACATTGGGGACAATGTTGCTTCGAAGGGGAGGGGCATGCTATGCCCTTAATCATATATCTTATATTGGATGTATATATCTGACTTGTGGCTATCATAACTTCTTATCATTATGTATCTCTTTGATATATGTTATATTTTCATTAGTGGGTCGGCCTTGGTGTTGGCCATAGCATAGGAATAGTATATATAGGGGTTAGTAGGTAGTAGTTGATCATCATTCAACATTTGAGTCTTATTGTCTGGTTTGGAGGTTGCCCCCTCGAAGTGGCTAAGCTATTATTCATGCACATTGAGAGAATTTATCTGAAATATTGTGTTCATTGGTGTTATATTTCTGCTAATAATCAGATTTATACAAGTAATTACATTACAAGTAAGCCGTCTGTAGACATTGGAGAGGACAAAGAATACTACTTTGCGAGGAGGCCTTAGAAGGTGACTAGAACACCGGAAACGAAGACTACCCGAGCTAATGACAGAGGCGAAAAGACCTTCCGGCCGAGTCCCATTGATTGATCATAACGATATCGTGGAAATGCGGCACGGACCCGGATATACAGGAACAGAAAGAAAATCACCTTGATACTAGACCAGATCGAGCCCGGGATCTTCTTGAATATGGGAAGATCTAGGATAGGCAGCCGACCTCCTGGAAAGAGCAATGTACATAGACTGGGTGAGTAAGGATGCAGCTCCGTGGACCGCTCGTCGGGCCTGATAGGTGGTGGTATCACACCCTTCTCAAAGGAACCGTACGTGACACTCTCGCGTCATACGGCTCCGTCCCGGGGGTATCCCTCTATTCCTCTCATTGTTGATTCGGGAATCAAGACGGGGGAATGAACACTTGCCATATATCTATATAGAGGGGGCTGATAGGGAGTTGGGAATGGGAATCAAGACGCCCGTCAATACTTGGTTATGGGCTTGGGGAGTTGGGATGGGCTACTGGCCATATCTAGAGTTCAGGGGTATGCCCAGATATCTACCTGGGCTCTCCCCCCCTATATATAGATCTGGGAGCCGAGCCCCTCTCTATGGGGGGAGCCGAGCCCTCTCTGTCTATGGGGAATCGAGATTGTTGGCTAGATTTTCTGCATAGCATAAAACCTAGGCGATCATGAGATAAATCTCCCCATTTACCGATGAGGCACCCGTGTAAGATTTGTCAATTAAAGTATGCTAGTATTTATATGGGGTTTTACTTTAATTTATTTAGGTCATGAACCATAGTATGCAGGTTTTGCTGCAAAGAAGTAAGCATGCTTAAGAAATGAAATATTTATGGAAGAAAGGAACTATATAAACACGAGAGAAGAAATAGGGAAGATGTGCATCCCAATCAATAGATAGCAGAGTTAATTGCATGTACATAGAAGAAACCAATAGATATAAACACATAATTATAAGCAAAGGTAGCTCTAGATCTAGATTTGAAATAACACAAAGTTTACTAAAAGATCTAAGATATAAAAGCTAGAAACACAATACACCGTGACACAAAGTTCTCCGGAAATCTGCTCCTGTATATTCCTTTGCTTCAAGTGGCTCTCAAGGGTTTCAACACAAAGTTTGGAACACAAGGTTGCTGCTTACAAATTCTGATCATTAACCCGGAGGTTCTTCTCCTACTTATAGAATGTAGGAGGGAAAGTACAAATGGGAAACTCAATTGAACTGAAACATAAACAAGTAAAGATGACATTTGGCAATCATCCTCCACTAACTTCTTCTTAAGTGACACATGCATCACTTAACTAATAGAATTGTTCCACATAATTGTAAGTAATGGTTTCAAAATCAATAACTTTAAAGTTGTACAATTTCATCCGGGAACGTGGAAAATAGAAGAAGAAATCACGCCAGCTGTAACATTTATGTCTTCTTTTTGTTCTGATACTTTATATACTTGTCGAACATGTAATTCAGAATCTTCCCATCTGTTTTAGCCATTGCTTCCTTTTCTGTCCTGAACTGCAACAACCCTTCGTTCAACACCTTGATACATGCTTCCACATCCTCCAAGCTTGGCCCGAACCTTGCAATATCTGCCTGCAGTGCCACCAGTATGCTAATGGAATTCATTGTGAAAGGTTTAGTAGCTCCATCAATTCTCTTTTGTACCATCAGAAGAGACCCTTCCAGGGAATTAGGCACTCTGCTAGGAATGATCCGCACGTATGAAGTAACATTTCCGACCACTTCCTCCTCAGTGAAAGAAATGATACTGTCTGGTAAGGACGATGTCCTACTCTCAAGTGCTTGCATCCTCTTCAGCAAAACTCTGTAGATCTCCAAACGGAAAGATACTGCAAACTCCAGCTGCTTCCCCTTACGAATCGATCCGTCCGAGTGCAATCTGCCCAACAAATGCTTCTCCCAAAGCAGCTTGTTGATTTCGCCAAAGTACTCAGGTTACTCTTAGCAACTATGTTCATGTCTACTATGCTCGTCACCAGTTGCTTGCTTTAGTTGATTTGCTGCACCATTCATAACCTTCAGTGCAAGCCGGCACCTCTCCAAGTTGTGCACGAAGCTTGATTAATAATCAAGTTCTTCCATTCGTCAATAGCTTTCACCTGATTGCTTGCATCCTCCATCTGCTGCATAAGATGATCACTCACCTTACGAAATGAAATGGGGTGAGTGGAAGGTTTATCAACCTTGGCTATGATCTCGCACAACCGAGATACCGCTTTTTGAAGCTCGTCTTTCTCTGCTTTTTCTTTGTCGAGCTAAGGAATAGAGCATCTATCAATGTCTCAGTATCCCGCTTCATCATACGTGGTGGCTTGACCGATGGGTACTCTGGTTACTGTTACATCTTCTGCCGTGAGCTCATCTTCCTTCTTTCCTTCCGCCGGAACTGACATCTCAGCGAACTTCTGCCCCGACTCCTCGATGATCAACCTTGAAGTTACCTTAGCAACTTTAGGTCTTCTGTCTTTTCTGCCTAGGCTCCGGAGTAGCTGCAAGTCGTGTTCTTCCAAGTTCATCTCCACTCTAGCTTCTGGAACCAACTGTGAAGCCAACCATTTTGAGAAGTTACTTCTCGGAGAATGAGAAGTCTGAGTGCACTACTATCTCCCGCTCTGTTTCCTCTCCATCAGAAAGTGCTACAGTGTTATGGCTGCCATCTTCTGAATCATCCAAGGACAAAGCTCTTTCGAACTCTGCCATCTGCAGCTTCAACGTCTCTTCTGGAACAGGTGATGAACGAAGTGGCTGAGGAGAGAAGATGAATGTTGCCGATTCAGTGGAGGCATGGAAGTGTTCTGCTGAGGTGCAACAGTCGGTGAAGTATCTTGGATGCTTTGTTCTTGATACCAAGTAGGAAGTCATTTTGAAGCTGAAAGTACGCTTCACATTCCGGAGTTGCTCACCAATGTTTCCGCTAATGATTTTCGACCAAATGATTATGGAATCAACATTGTTGACTTGAATGGTTCGATGAAAGCATACATCCATGTACGGAAAGTGTGAGCGTTTGCCTCGCCATTAATCCTGCATAACAATTTGGTATCATCATCTACCTCTTGCACCAGATTGGACCGCGGAAGAGTTCTTGGGAACTTAGAAGGAGATCTGGGCTTCTTCATGTATCTGCTGGTCATTATGTTGACGCAGTCAACTCTATGCTTCTCCCACCTGCTGCCGGCATCCTGAATGCTAATGGAAGTCACCACCTTTCGAGCCGGAATCTTCAAGTAATAATTGATGAACTTTGCGTCCAATCGAATTATTGTTTTCCTCGTAGCATCTCGCACTGATCTAGATGAAGGATGGTAAGACCTAGCACACTCCATAACGAACTCTGGTAACTGGGTTGTGTGGAAAGGTTGCAGCTCGAATAATTCCACTGCTTTTAACTACACGCATGAGTGAAGTCTTTCCTGCTCTAGATCTATCAATCAATTCGGAAAGAGGTTCCGGACCTAGATCTGTGTCTCCTATGTCTGCAAATTTGGAAGTGATGCATGACTCCGTTGTGCTTTCTTTTTCGTCCCTCTTTGCCATGGCTTTGTCTATCTTTGTCTGAACAATTCTTTTTCTTCTTATTCGGCCGGAATTCTTCAAAACTGGTGTAGATCTGGATAATTTTTCAGATTCGGAGGATATATTCAATGTATTGGACATTGATTAAAACTCCTTTTGTTTGAAAAGCACCATAATTCAATTCCTGCAATTAATTCGAGATAAAGATGGCAACTTGAACATGAACAATGAATTTTAATCATAGAAATCTGCACAATTCAAGCTGTTGCCCTAAAAATTGATGTTTTGTTTGCATGCAAAGTGAGCATGAATTTTTCCAACTTCACCCGAGCAATCGTAACACTTATGCAAACAATTAAGCAAACACAAATAAACCTCCTTCAATGCATGCTCCAAAATTGGAAGCTTTTAGCGTTGTTTTCACCTTTGTTTGAGCAAAATCCTCTAAAAATGGGGCGCACTTTTCCTCCGGGCTGCACTTCTTTACCCGTGAATTAATTAATTCATCCTTATGACAGCCCATTATATAACCCTTGTGATTCAATAATTAATTATTGCCTTTGCTTGTTACTTGCGAATTAATAAATTAATTAATGAGCTTCGCTCTTCAAACGGGGCGCCTATGTTGTGCATGCGTATGGCTGTCATTAAATAAATTAAATTTA
The DNA here is from genome assembly GCA_018340775.1 of Taxus wallichiana var. yunnanensis. Classification (NCBI taxonomy): domain Eukaryota; kingdom Viridiplantae; phylum Streptophyta; class Pinopsida; order Cupressales; family Taxaceae; genus Taxus; species Taxus wallichiana. Next base: position 734,869,253 of record CM031234.1, on the reverse strand, counting down.
TTTAATTTTAGACTTCTGCTTCCAGTTAACTCAAGCCTCACAGTATGTTTTGACCTTAGCCACTGAAAATAGGAATTAATTTAATCATTTAATACTTTAAAAAGTATTATTTCTCTCCCAAAAGGGGCGTAGTTATTGACATAAAGGGGCTGCCATTAAATAAATAAATTTATTTAATTTTAGAGCAGTCTATTTTCAACCACCTTTTATCCTTTAACTTTAGTCGACTTTTCCATGAATTTAAAGGCTGCCTTTACTTCTCCAAAGGGGGCACTTTTTGACGTAAATAATTCTATTTTTAAGAAACACATGACAATGGGCTTTTTTACCCTGCAAGGCATCCCTGAAAATCCCATGATTCACTTAAGTCGCTTGACTTTTATAATTGGATTATTTATCCTGCAAGCCAGGCAATAAAAACCCATGATTCACTTAAGTGATTTTTTTTTATTTCACAATGGGAATTTTTACTCTGGAAGGCGGTAAGAAATTCCCGCTGCACTTGCCTCTAATCTTCCCATTGTCACTTAAGTGGCGTTGCTTTCATGGGAAAAAGTACCTTGCTAGGCAGGTACAAAATTCCCACCTGCCTGTTGCTCCTAATTTTCCCATGATTCACTTCAATTCTTCTTTTTCCAAAAATGCGGCTGCCCAGAAGAGGCTTTTGGTGCACTACTTCGTCTTTTGCCGGTGAACCGATTTCCGATGGTGACTTCCTTCTGGCATAATGTGCGTATATGATCCCTAGTTACTCCAGGCCAAGAATCAGGCCAAACCGGCAAAGGAATTGATCCAAAGAAATTTCACAAAAACGAAACAGAAAAACACAAAAACACAAAACGTTGCCAAAAGTCACAAATTAAGTCCAGAATGCATTCCTGGTTAAAACCCTACTGGTATATGGGAATAACGATATGTACGATCACAACAGAGTTAAAACTGAGCGCAAATTGCCTCAAACGGGGCTCAAAATAATTAAATACAAATTTCCTGCAAACAAATCCTGACGACAGAATATAACAATTTTGGGCGTCTGGGTATTTGGCGAAATGGCTAATATGGCTCTTTGGGAATATCTTGACGCAATACAAGAACTTTCTGGCAATAAAAACACAAAATGATCCATTATTTTATAAGTACAAATTTTTTTCTGGATAGGGTAGTCAAAGATTTCAGTGATGAAATGGGGACACCAGAGATATAGAGAGAGCGGGGGGTGGCGCCCATCCACTAACCTTTGGGGATAGGGGGGCCGACCGGGCGAGCTTGCGAAGGGGAGTGAAGTGAAGGGGGAGATGCAAGATCGGGCTCGGATCGTCCGTCTAAGATGAGATATAGGGCCACCGGGATAGACTTGGAAGTCGTCGGGTTCGAAGACGAAGACGGCGAGGGGGGAGGTCGAGAGCGAAGCGACCAGACCAGCCCTACCGTAGGATGGAGAGAAGGGGATGGGGGGTCGAGGGCCCTTTCGTGTCTTGTCCAAGGCTCCTCGGAGCACTTCGTCGCATGAGCCGTGAAGGGACGAAGCCGCCTCGATTCGAAAGCATGCAAGCACCTGCCGGAATCTAGATTGGACCCGGCGGGGGGAAGGAAGCTCGCCTGCTACTAGGTCCATCTCGGAGCAGAGATGGATCGGGTGAACAATTCAGATCGGGTGTGCCCCCCCCCACCCCAGATAGAGAACTAGATATGGCGATCCCGGCTATGGTGGACCGGCGAGATGAGATATTTCGATAGCGCTCACCACGCTTCGTTTCCGTGTTTGTTCGGAGGGCGGCTCTCCTAGTCGTCCCGCTTCTATCCAATCCACCTATCCATCTATCTAGTCTGGGCAGAGTCGAGTCGGTCCCGTTCTATAGATCTATCGCTCACCTCACATGCATATCTATATTCTATATGCCCTCGATCTATGATCCCCTATCTAGATGGATACAGATATAGAGAAAAACCACGATCCGCACCGATCAATATTCTGAACTGCCCTACCCTAACCCTGAACGTTCCATCCCGCCAGTCTAGATCTAGATGGATAGCTATCAGATCGATCAGAAAGAAAAGGGATAGGGATAGGCAGACTATCAGATCTAAGATCGCCAGATAGATGGAACGTTCAGGGTTAGGGTGGGGCAGATCTAAGATCTGTATTCTATGGTTATATCAATAGATCTAGATCTACAAATGTCTAGATTCTGGATGGAATCAGATCGCCATATATATAGAGGGGGCAACACACCCACACCTACACCTACACTAGAGACGATGGATCAATCATCCGGTACACATCATCTATTCCATCCATTATATACGTGATATCAATGCAATGTTGTCCCTATAGAGATCTATGGTCAGGTCACGCACGTATCCATCCATTATCTACGTGATACAACCGGGGTCTAAATTCATCATCCATCATCCATCTGTTAAGATATGGCGTTGCGCCATATCTCTCTATAGGGTAGACCCGACATATATAGATTTGGGCAGGACCATCGATTCATTGATGACCTATAGAGATATATGGTCTTGCGCACATGGGGTATGTATAGATATCTGGGTGACCCGAGCACCATAGGATCTATAGGGGGCAGGACGATCAATTCATGGATCCAGAGATATGGCTTGCGCGCATGGGGTATGTATAGAGATCTGGGTGACCCTCGCCGGAGGACGATCTTGTAATTCTCCCGGAATTCCCCTCGGGAGTTGCGAATGAACCAACGGGGGTCAATCACGCTCGATTCGTGATCCCATCGGCCCAACTAGATCAGATCTATTTGTCCAGTCCAGCGTCTCGTTACCCTTGCAAATAATGGAAAAGATGGCCGAAGAGAAGATAAGACAGCCGGAACGATTATTGAGTTGTCTGACGGGATGCTAACTGGAGGGAATCCGCCCTACCTATGTACCTGCATAAACGACCGGAGACCGGAAAGGAGCTCAGCTCGTGAATGAAACCATTGACAGCCCTGAACTATCTATATATTGGCTTGGCGCGATTGAACCGTATAGAATAGAAGCGGATCCGGCCGAACAGGTATGGCCAATCCCACTTGCCCCCTTGGATCAGGTATAGGTCCCATGGCCCATGGGAATTATCAAAGCCCTCTCGGGAATTCTGAAAGAGCTAGAATGAATTCTTCCAGCTTGCTCTTAATATATAGATAGGGGCCCGACCACCGCACCGAACTCCCCGATCGACGTGACGCGAGATGAGGGAGGTCGATATCGTATCGGTTGAGACATCATAGAGAGTGACGACTCACTCAATATCATAGCATAGATAGTGACTCCAACCGCTTCATTCAACCGAAGACATACATACATACATACATACATACATCTATATAGAGGGGGCCCGATCCCGAATCTCTCAACCGCCATCTCCATCTAATAAAATAAATCTTGCGACTCGTCGATTGTTGAAACGCATTACATTATATACGTCGCATGAACCGCCCCAACCGTCAACCGCCCCGGGCCAAAACCCAATCTTTTTTTTTGTTTGTTTCAAATCGCATTCTCTACTATATATCGCGACTGTGACTGAACCGACTATGAATTAAACCAAACCATCACCGCCAGATCTCTCTATATGGGCTCAATCCCACACTCGAGCGGCCTACTCTATATAGCTCTCCGAGGCGTTACTCTATCATCTATATACGTGATATGGGTAGTCATATCACGTATATAGATGATAGATGATGCGGGGCCCGGGTCATTTCTGCGCTCGGCCCGATCTGGGGCACCCCCCTCCCTATATCATAGGCGACGTTAGGACCTTACCTTCCTTTAGGCCCCCGACCGATAGGGCCCAGGCCATCGAGAGAGCCATATATAGATAGGGGATCGATAGCCATAGATAGAGAATCGGGGGGAGAGGAGCCAACTCAACTATATTAGGCTAGGCCCCTCTCTATCTATATGGGCTATATCTGGGCCTTATCTTGATAGCCCCATCGCCTAATAATGTAATGTAGTTGATACGGCCGGAGATAGACAGGCTTCCCTTTCTTTTGTATCGTAGATTAGATTGAGAGGGGGGTCGGCCATATAGATCTATAGGGCAACTGATCTATCTCTCGAGCAACTGATGGCCATATGGGCAACTGATCTATCTCGAAAATCTATATAGGGGGCTCTATGGTTATGCCATATAGATAAGGGGCGGCGCAAACAAATATGGAATAATGGGCGGGCCCCTATCTAGATCTACATATAGAGGGGCTCTATATAGCAGGCCCCATATCGATCCCGATGGCCCTACCCTATATTGAGATTGGGCCTCCCTAACTTGGGAGATCTAAAGAACATGCCGCGCCTCGATTGAGATTGGGCCCCAGATATGAGATATGGCCCCCCCCACCCTGAACCATTCTGATTCTGTATTCTGATCTATCGAGAAGAGAGGAGGGGGAGAAGGCCCTATCTATATATGCGGCCCCCCCCTAGATAGATTCTCTATATGCCTATATATCATATCCCCGGCCCCATCTATCTATATGGCCCTCTATCTCTAGCCGCCACCCCCCACCCCTATAGTTCAGATTAGATATATGGCAACCCCTATCTCTATATGGGGATGCTATCGACCAACGGCCTACAGATTGGTACAGATTGGTATAGATTGGTACAGATTGGGGCGCCCCAGATAGCATTCATGCGGGCCAACTAGATATGGATTATATAGTCGAGGAGCCAACTATATCTATCTCGGGGATCCACCCCATCACGTATAGATTGAACTATCTTATCTATATGATGAGTGCCTTATAAAGATAGGGGGCTGCCCGACAAGTTCAAAATTCGATATATCTATTCTACTCCCCTCCCAGTCTCTCTAGATTGAATGGTTGGGAGCCGAGATAAGATAGAATAGAGAGGGGGCGGAGGGGGATGGATGGGGTTGGCATATTGGGAGATGGGCCAAACCCATATTGGTTATGGCACTAGCTATTGGTTTGGTTTCAGATAGAAGAGATAGGCAAACTAGATGGGTTGATATTACATACGTAATATCATTGCATTGGTGAGGGAGACCGACCCGACCTATTTGCCTGGCCGGTTTGATATGATCTATCAAACCACTCGCAGATATATAGATAGGGGCGTCAATAGAATAGTTGGCCCCTATCTATACGATTTCAGTTCGGAATGATCCCAGATTAGATCTATATGGTCGCTCGATACCATCTCGGTTGGGTTGGGCAGGGCCCCTATCTATATATAGGGCGCGGCGTATTAATAGATCTATCTGGGCCTATATCTATCTAAGCGGGATCAGCTGGATCGGCTGATGGTAGAGTAGAGAATAGAGGGTAGGCGAAGATAGATATATAGGGGCGGGGAGAGAAGGAAGGAGGGCGGGGGCCGCCCCCACCCCTTCCTATCTTATCTTATCATATCTATATGGCGAGGGTGTCCCTGCCTCCGGGCCGGCGCCGGGGGGAATAACCGAATGGGCGGGCGGTGTGCGGGGGGCGGCCCCCTATCTCTCTATGTGGATGAAGGGCTCGGGAGCCCGCCCCTCTCTCTCTATAGGGCGGTGAGGATAGACTGGAAAGTGGCTCGTGTCCCCTCGACGGCCCTATCTATAGAACAGAAGCCCCGAATCTGAAATAGAATCTATATAGCGTCCCAACAATCAAGCGGGCCGTGTCCCCCTCTACTCTATAGATGTCCGACCGTCTCGCCCGTGTGCCCTCTTCTCTCTAGATGGGGGGGCCTCCCCTCTCGTCCCGGCCGTCCCCCCCTCCCCAATATATAGCTGTCGGATAGGCACCGGCGCCCCGCCCCCGATTAGCTAGATATCCCTCCCCCCAGAATCTAATCTAGATGGAGGGCCCCTCTAGCTATATCATTGGCGACCCACCTCTCTATTCCAGAGACTAAACGAGAGGCCCCAACCCCCCCTCCTAGTTCAGATTAGATTAGATTAGATTAGATATATGGCGACCCCTGGGGCCCTGAACTCCCAGTTCTATATATATATATATATATAGGGGGGCCCCTATCTAGAATTCTCTATCTGGAGGGGGGGGGGGACTCGACCCCATAGCTCGTGGTCCACTAAGAAAATTATAGGCATCTCCTCGCTATCTACCATCGCCATCCTCTCGGATCCATCCCCCCTCCAGCCACTCTATCTGGTCCCTTATCTTTCTCGGGCATCCATCCACCATCGCCATCCTCTCGGATCCATCCCCATCCAGAATAGATGGGGCGGGGCCAGCCCTATCGCCCTATCTAATAGATTGATCGATCGATCGATCTGGGGATGGGATGGGTGGGTGGCAGATAAGATAGTTCAGGGCCATCCACACCTATCCATCCACACAGATCCATCCAGCCCTATCTAATATATCTGATCGGAGGCATCCATCCCCATCCCCCCTCCAGCCCTATCTAGAACTCTCTATCTGGTCTATCAAGTCCAACCAATCGATAAGATGAGATATAGTTCTATAAAGAGGGGAGTGTCGGAGGCGCCCCATCTCTAGATTTTCTATATGGCCATGTCCGCATCTCTCATCTCTCTATCTGCTCGTTATGTCCGCATCTCAGATCTGGTATTCCTCTCCGTCCGGCTCAATCCAATCCTCATCGCTTCCGCCCCCTATCTATATATAGGCGGATTCAATCACTCGAGGGGATTCGGGGGTAGGGATCGATCTAATATAGATCTAGTGCTGCTCGGCGGCAGCGGTGGTTTCGTAACAATGGTGGTAGGGTGGATTAGTGGTTGTCTCGGGTGGTCCGCCCCTCTAGTGAAGTGAGTGATGCCAGAACCAGACTATAGTGCCATACTATAGTGCCCTCTCTATATACATGAAACCCGTGAGCCCCGCCTAGAGTTCGGCCCTCCAGTGAAGTGAGTGATGCCCATCCGTAGCCTAGAGTTGTATATTCCAGATTCGCTCATCCCCTGTTTCTTTTTTTTTTCGCGGTGATGCGGTCTATACGTAACACCCATCGGCCGAGTGGTTGATGCAGTGATGCTATGCCATACGGGTCTAGTCCTATAGTGATGCAGTCCATCCATTCCCGACTAGACTGATATGTATGTCTAGTCCTATAGTGATGCAGTCCATACTCTATATCCATACTCTATGGTATGGGGGACTAGAGTGATGCAGTCCATACTCTATATCCATACTCTATACATACGTAACATGATGACTGATATCAGTCATCAGTCGTATCACTCCTTTGGATAGATAGATAGATCAGTCGTATCACCGCGTGGTGCCATCACTATCTATTAACGGCTCACCGCCATCCGGATCTGTTCTGCAACCGGGGGCTAACCGGTTTCCGGGTCTAACCCGGCCCATCTATATAGAAGAGAGAGAGGCATCGTCGTTCCGTCTATTCGACGCGCCGCCTTACGCCTTGGGAGTGGCTTCGGTATCGGGCCCGGTGTACGAGTGGTCACAGGGCGGCATACTCGCCCGACCTATACCTATAATACCATATCGCCATATCGAGTCAAAGCAGTCAGCGGGGCGGGCCGATTCAAGTGATCCCCCCTATCTATATATGATATGGGTTTAATCTCCATCGGCTGAGGGCCTGAGAAGGCCACTGACATGATCGAGCTACAATCAACAATCCTCTATATAGATAGTGAGATTGCCCATAACTCAAGATCGCCGGCTAGAGCGCCTTTTCCCCGTTCGACCAGAATGGATAGAGAATATCTATATCTATATAGGTCGAACGGAAGATCCTCTTTCATTTTCATAGAGGGGGGAGGGGCGATGCCACCATGTCATATCGGTACATCCCAGCATGCACCCGGGGAGGCCGCGGGGAGTCATCGAGCATACATCCTTCGGTCGATATTCCTGTTACGGGTCATTACGATACGATATTATATTGTATAGATGAGCGCGCGCCGATCGGATTCCATTCTATTCTATTCTAATATAGGGGTAGGGGTAGGGGTCCCCAGATCGGGGAGGGGGAGAGGGCCTTCACTCAATTGATTTGAGGGTCCCTTCATATCTATATATGGCGCCCAGATCTCTATAGATAGATGGGGATGGGGCCATCTATCTATACAGTCGAGGGGGACTATCTCTAGTCGGCACCCAATCGATAGGCGACATCAGGGCATGCCCCCATAGAGAGATAGGGCCCCCACCCCATAGACCCTATAGAGTATAGAGGGCGCCGACAGCATATAGAGTATAGAGGGCGCCGACAACATAATATAGAGTATAGAGAGCGCCCCTCTATATCTATCTATATAGATTCTATAGCTGCCCTTTCGTGATTTATATAGAGGGGGAGGGGTAGGGGGAGGGTTCTCTGATAGATATATCTACACCCCCTTCTCTATATCTGGATCTGGGGGAGCCGAGATAAGATAGAATAGAGAGGGGGGGGGGATACTCTCTATGGGGCGCCCATGACAAGATATCTGCCATCTATTTCACTATAGAGGGGGAGCGGAGCGTAAGTCGAGTGATCCAACCATACATTCATTCATGCTCGTCCCCATCTCTATTCCGTGTATCTCCTATCTCCAACCGACCCCGACTATACACTCCATATAGCTCAGTGGGGCAGTGGGCCATGCCATATAGAGAAGGGAGAAGGTCGGGTCGGGTCAGGTCATGTTACGTATAGAGTAGGAACCTCGGTTCAGTCGAGTGCCCAGTGCTATAGAGAGTGATAGTCGAGTGCCCAGTGCTATAGAGAGTGATAGTCGAGTGCTATCTGGGGCACCAACTGGAATCTAGGAACATTGAGCCTACTGATGCCCCTATATCCATACGCCTCTGGTTCGGTTGGGTTCTCCCATATAGATTCTATAGATAGGGGGATATAGATTCTATATGGGGCGATCTCCCCATTAGTTGGCCGGGTGACGACCTCTATACCCTGGATTAGACGAGGACTAACGGCCGAGAAAACCATAATTCTATCTATATAGTGTAGAGAGATTAGTATTCGGCCGATCAAACCGTCACCATAGGTTTATGACTCGTGTGGGGATAGGAATTAGAGATCAACCAGATTCTCGAGGTCGGCTATTCGGCACTCAACAATGGACATCGATGCACATATTGGTTTGCCTCGACATTGAGCACAACAATAGACACGACACATGTAGGTCAACTATCTAAGTTGTTACGATATCCTCGAAGCATCACTGCCCTTCTCTCGCTGGTCTTTGCTGCCCTCCCCCTTTATATCTGATAGGTTGATAGGGGTCGGACGAGTCAAAAGGTGTCCTCCCCCGCCCCGATGGGGATGGATAGTTCGTTCCGTTCTCGCTCTGGAATGTCAACCCCCCCTCTACTATAGATATAGAAAGGGCCCCTACCTATATAAGGCCGGTAGGGGGTAGGGGCCCACTCTATGTAAAGGTAGGGCATCGCCCTATATGAATATGGCGCCGAGATGATGAAAGCGGGCCAACGACTACCTTCGAACTGCGACCTGCCTCTAGGGTTATGAATGAGGTTGAATCCATTTGTTTGCTAGATTTTCTCGCATACCATAAAACCTAAAGCAGTCATGAGATAAATCTCACTCATTTATCGGTGAGGCTTCCGTGTCAAATTTGTCAATAAAAGTATGCTAAGTATCTATATGGGGTTTTACTTTTACTTGTTTCGCTCATGAACCATAGTTGTATAGTTCCGCAACAAGTAAATAGTCTGTTTAAAGAAAAGAAATATTTATAGAACAAGAGAATTATATAAACATAGAGAAGAAATGGGAAGATGTGCATCGCAATCAATAGCTAAAAGAGTTGATTGCATGCACATAGAAGAAACCAATAGATATAAACACGTAATTATAAGCAAAGGCCGCTCTAGATCTAGATCTAAAATAACACAGTCTATTAAAAGATCTAAGATTAAAAGCAAGAAACACAATACATCGTGACACAAAGTTCTCCGGAAATCTACTCCTGTATATTCCTTTGCTTCAAGTGGCTCTTAAGGTTTCAAAGACAAAGTCCGGAACACAAGGACGCTAACTTACAAATTCCGATCATTAACTCGAAGGTTCTTCCTCTACTTATAGAATGTAGATGGGCAATTACAAGTCAAAAGCATTTAGTTGAACTGGCACATGTGGAAGTTGGAAAAGAAACAATCGGGAATCTCTCTTGGAATTCCACTTTGCATGACATGTATGATTTGCAACTCGAAAATAGAACCTTCTATTTTGCACGCTTGCCACCTATCTCCAATTAGTTGTCTTCTTCAAGTAATGGCTTTTAAACCAATTACTTAAGTTGTATAATTTAATTGATGGCTCAATTACTTTGTCGGAGGAAAGAAGAAGGAAGAAGAAAGCTGCAATCTTGTCATTTTTCATATTTTGCATGCAGCTGATTCTTTTTCCTTTGATTCTCACCAAACAGATCTGGGAGTAGCCGGATCTCGGAAGCAAGTTGGATATGGAAACGATCGGATTTGGAAACAAGTTGGATCTGGAAGCTTTGCCGATCTAGAAGCGGCTGGAATTTTGCCTTCGCCTTGTCTTCTCTTTTATCCTTGAAGCTTTTGCAGTTCTTCTCTGTACATGCATCAGTGCAATGTTTGCCGTAAATAACTCATCATTTTTATTTTTAATTGCATATGAGCAATTAAAAATTTTGGAAAGCACTCCGGGTGAATGCAACTTCAATGAAGGCTTCAACTGGAAGATTGGAAGCACATGCACAAGATCCTGGAAGAAATTTTCCACGCACTGACTTCTACACGGGTTGCATCGAAACAAGAGGATGAAGCCTTTGTGCCGGAAGCTTTTGCAATTATGAGATCTGGATCTGGATCTGGGCCTATTGACTTCAACAAATCTAGAAGCTACGCATGATTCCGCTGAGCTTTCTCTTTCATCCCGCTTTGCCATGGCTGGAGCAATCTTTGTCTGAACAATTCTTTTTCTTCTTACTCGGCCGAAATTCTTCAAAACTGGTGCAGATTTGGATAATTCTTCAGATTCGGAAGATATATTCAGTGGATAATTCTTAAGCTCATTTTCTTTTGTAAAGCACACATGTAATAAATTCCTGCGCAATTAATTCGAGATAAAGATGGCAACCGGACCATGAACACTGGATTTTAATCATAAAAATCTGCATAATTCAAGCCTGCTGCCCCAAAAATTGATGTTTTATTTGCATGCAAAGCAAGCATGAATTTCACCAACTTCACCTGAGCACATGTATCACTTATACAAACAATTATCCGTATACAAATCAACTTCCTTCAACCTCGTGCGCCAATTCTAGAAGCTTTCAACATTAATTGCACCTTCTTCTCGAGCAAAAATCCTATTCAAATGGGGTGCACTTTTCCTCCTGGGCTACACTTCTTTACCCGTGAATTAATTAATTCATCCTTATGGCAGCCCCTTGCTATATAACCCTTGTGATTCTATAATTCATTAATGCCTTTGTTATTACTAGCAATTTATTAATTATTTAATAAGTTTTAGTCTTCGAATGGGGCGCCTATTTTGTGCATGCTTAGGTCTGCCATTAAATAAATTAAATTTATTTAATTTTAGACTTCCTTCCAGCTAACTCAAGCCTCACAAAGTATGCTTTGAACTTAGCCACCGAAATTAGGAATTAATTTAATCATTTAATACTTTAAAAGTATTATTTTTCTCTCAAAAGAGGCGCACTTTTGACATAAAGGGGGCTGCATTAAATAAATACTATTTATTTAATTTTAGAACAATCTATTTTCAACCACCTTTTGTCCTTTAAATTTTGTTGACTTTTCCAGAAGCCTGAGCGCCAAAATTGGATGAATAATTAATTCAATTAATATATTTAAAGGTTGCCTTTACTTCTCCAAATGGGGCACACTTTTGGCATAAAGAATTCTATTTTTAAGAAACACATGACAATGGGATTATTTACCCTGCAAGGCAGCCCTGAAAATCCCATGATTCACTTAAGTCGCTTGACTTTCATAATGGGATTATTTACCCTGCAAGGCAGGCAATAAAATCCCATGATTCACTTAAGTGATTTTTCTTTTATTCCACAATGGGAATTTTTACCTTGCAAGGTAGGTAAGAAATTCTGCTTGCCTGTTGCCTCTAATTTTCCCATTGTCACTTAAGTGGCGTTGCTTTCATGGGAAAAAGTACCTTGTTGTAGGTACAAAATTCCCACTTGCCTGTTGCTTCTAATTTTCCCATGATTCACTTCAATTCTTCTTTTTCCAAAAATGCGGCCAGCCTAGAAGAGGCTTTTTGGTGCACGACTTCGTCTTTTCCAAGAGAACCAGATCTCCGATGGCGAATTCCTTACGCACAACGTGCGTATGTGATCTCCAGATACTCCAGGCCAAGAATTAGGCAAACCGCAAAGGAATTGATCCAGAGAAATTTCATAGAAAACGAAACGGGAAAACACAAAACACAAAACGCTGCCGTGGTCTACAAATAAAGACCGGGATTCATTCTGGTTAAAACCCTCTTGGTATATGGGAATAACGATATGTACGATCACAACAGAGTTAACCGGAGCACAAATTGCGTCAAATGGGGCTCAAAATAATTAAATACAAATTTCCTTGACAAAATCCTCGACAACAATATAGGAACTTTCTCGCAATAAAACACAAAACGACCCATTATTTTAAAAGTACGAAATTTTTTCGGATAGGGTAGTCTCGGATGAAGGTGACCGCCACGCCACCGGGTAGGGAGGTGGAGGGTAGGCGAACAAGCGATTGATTTCTTGAACAAAACCCCATCTAGTTCAGCTGCCGTCTATGGCATAGGACAGCGGAGACACCGGAATTCCCTACTCTCTATAGGGGCGAGGGCGCGCAGCTATATGGGTAGGGAGCCCCCCCCCCTCCCCCCCTCTATATAGAAATATAACAACTGGCAGGATAAGATAGATCGATAGCTCTCTGTATTCTCACTCACTACGTAGTAGCGGGGCAGGTCGTCGTAGCTTCAATCTATCTCTATAATAGACAAGGCAGGCTTCTTTATGTGGTGGCTGGGCGAACCTGTAGAGCTGTGAGGAAGCAGAAAGCGCTCTACCGGACAGCGGGACCTATACGATCAATCCCAAGCTCACCCTATAGAGATATATGTGATATCTTCCATGCATAGCATAGAGGAGGAGTTAAAAAACCCGATTCTTCCACTCACCCAGGAGTTGTGTGATGCCCTAGTAGGCCCCCTTCCATATTCCAAAGGCCTCTGCCGAAGCCCCGAAATCTGCTGCATATGCGAGAGCTGGAGAAGGAATGGGATAACCGAATCGGTACCTAATGGCTAACTGGTCAGTTAGGAGCAGTATTCTCCGCGATCCACCAACCTCCCTCATATCATATAGTTGGTTGGAGCCCCCATTCCCTCGGTCCTATAGTTCCTATGGCATCATCTGTGAATGGAATGATGGCATATATAGAGAGAGGGGAGGGAAGAAAATCTGATACTGGAACCAGGTGGCCAATGGCAGGCTGTCGAATATGCCGAATCCTGGGCCGGCCCATATATCTATATATAGGCCGGCCGGAGCTCTTATTCCCGGGTCGCTTTGAGCTCACTTTGCTTCTTTGAGGTAGGTCCCTATATCGAGAGCAGCCATGGCCGCCTCTCAATTTATAGGGATCTACACGGGCCTCCCTTTCAATTTATGGGTAGAATTCAGATATGGAGGGGGTGACTATCTATAGTTATAGATAAATGCTATGTCTTATAGGCAATAAATCTATCATGGTTCTCAACCTCATTAAACCTGTTCTTTGAGTAAAACGTAGGACCGTGAATACCATCCGAGACAGTGAAAGGTGCTTGAGAATACTCCATTCCTTGGAACCCAGTGAATACTAGGGCCAGTGAAACGGTGGCTACTAAAGCGTAAACTGCTTGTCGCTCCTTCCCCGCGAGTATAGCATGATGAGCCCAAGTTACGGCAGCTCCGGATGAAAGGAGAATAAGCGTATTAAGAAAAGGGATTCCCAACCCATCATGTCGATTACACCATCTAATCCATAGTGGATATAGTGGACGGGGAGTTGGAAAGTTCGATTTCCCGACGGCCGATTGCCGCCGACTCGATCGCGATTGAGTCGACTTCCCCTCATATCTCTCTCCACCCACCCGTAGCCGTAGTTAGTAATTTATTTCTATATATGCCATTCATCATTCGATATGGCGATATGGCAATATGGAGTGGCCTCGAATGACCTTTGAGTTAATAGTTCTCCTCGGGTGGACGAATGAATGTTCTTATCTTACCGCGGATCGGTAGCCGCACCCCCTCACCTCGGGCCCTCAACTGCCATTGATTAGATAAGGGTTGTCCCGGGTTCGAAGCCGTTCACCCGAGAGTTCTCAGTTCTCAGTTCTCTATATAAGGCAGGGGCAGGGCAGGGGCAGGGCCGCCCGATGCGCCCCCATATAGAGAGTTCAGGGCGATTGTGGATGCGCTTGATTGTGGCAACCCCTATAGATCGATCTATATGGCGCCATCTATATAGTTCAGGGTAGGGGAGAGCGCCTTTAGTATTGTATTGCGCTGATCTGAAGACGGGTGGAATATGTTACGCAGTTCAATTCAAAGACGAGACGATTAGAGCGGGCCGGCTATATATAGATGGTCTCTACTATACGTAACAAACAAGAGATACTCGTCCTCGAATTGAACTGCTTAGTGGAATGAACAGCAAATCCTTGGCGGACAGCAAGCAGACTGACGGGCGATCGATCTAATTTCTATATAGTACCCCGGGCGGGCGTCCTTCATTCTCCATCTAGAGACAGAGAGAGACATGCTCTCTGGACGGGCAGAACCCGGCCAGTTGCTTAGGACCAGTCGCAGTCGTGATATGATATATGATATATTAACCAGGCCTGGCCGCACTAAAGGTAGAGCCTCCCTCTCCCTTGCGTTGAAGCTATCGTTAACTGCTAGCAGAATGAATCGAGTGCTCTTCGATCTGAACCCTACAGTGAATGAGTTACTTGTGACATGAGTCATCGTGACGCCCATAGATAGATAAATAGGGCGGGCCTCCCTATCTATCTATAGATATTGTAACCTATCGGAGATCGAAGCTATATAAAGATTCCTAACCCATATATATATATATATATATATATATATATAGAAAGGGCAGATACGGCGGGCCTCTCCAATCTATATAGGGCCTTGACCCATATCTCTTGTTCTACCGGGAGGCCGAGCGGTCAACAACATATATAAATATAGTATAGAGGGCACGCTTTCAATTACTAGGGGAAGGGTTTGCGCTTTATCTATATGGGGGCTGAGGGCCCCTATCTCTATATGACATTCATTTATGCCTGACAGTTTGATAGGGGGCTGCTTAGGAACGAGCCATATAAAGGGCCCTCAAAGACTGGATATTACTCCTACCGGAGAGAGTCAACGGAGAGGTAGAGAAGGCCCTAGAGAATAGATAGAAGGTATATGGCTCCCTTCTCTATTCTAATCTATAGTTTTGCCCCCCCTATATATAGATTATAGAATCTCCCTATAGATATGGCTATGACAGTTGGCACCCCCACCCTATAGTGATTTTCATCGGGGTTCGAGGATCGAAACCCTCTTGTTTTCTATATGGCAGTGAACCTAGCCTATCACTATGGGCCCCTCAAGCAGTACAGTAATTCTATGTTATGCCCTACTGTGTAGATAGGATGGGGCGCTCAGACCCCGTATCATATGTAGATAGTGGCAGGTTGGGTCACAGGTAGACCCGTCATAATTGACTGACACTGAACTATAGGCGACTGAAACCTCTCTAGGTTGAGAGAGTTGATCTCTAGGGAGTGGTTGAGTTGCCTCGTCTACTTGCCTATGTCACATGAGAAAGGGGAGGAGGTCGGGGCAATTCACTCCTAGAGATTAGACTTTCTAGTAAAGGTTGCTCGAGCGGATCTAGGCCCATACATAACTATATCATAGAGAGGGGGTGTTATGCTCACCCATATCCATATCACTATATCTCTCTCTTTATATCTCTCGAACTCACAAACAATTTGGTTTATGATTGATTCAGATACCGATGCAACCCAGAACCCAGCTAAATCTAGATAGTAGTTTAGGATTGAATGACACATACACATCTAGAACTGATACAAGAAATGACGCACCCCCATCCACATCCCTTGATACTAGATATGTCGCCAGATTGGCATTTTGATACATCGTGAACTACAGATACCTCGAGACATGACTGTGCAGATCTGCTCCACTCATCTAAATGGATAGATAGACAAACGTGCGGTATCCTAAGTAGCCGATACGACACCCCTAGACCCCCGGAGCGGCACGACACGCTTCGGGAGCGAGAGCGGTTTGGGAGCGGCCAGGAAAGTCCGGGTATGGATAGGTACTTCTGTAGACGTACGTGACCGTATCCGAACTTGCCTGGCTGTATCGTTGCTGAATCCTGGCCGTATCCTAGCATTTCTTGGCCGAAAACTTTGTTTTTTTAATTATTTGTTTCTAGTTTGAATTACAACAGAAATTACAGTTTTCACAACACCATTATTCTACAGAAGGTATAGTTTAAATTTAATATATCATTACAACAGAAATTATAGTTTTCACAGTACCATTATTCTATTCAAGGTATACTTTAAATTTAATATATCATTACAACAGAAATTACAGTTTTCACAACACCATTATTCTACAGAAGGTATATTTTAAATTTTATATATCATTACAATTGAAATTACATTTTTTCCAACACCATTATTTTACAGAAGGTACCATGTACAAGCCATCTTAAACATGGATAAAAATAACATGCATGAGATAAATCATTGCTGTAATAAACACCTCAACTAGATATGGTAGGGACAATTGAAATTATGAATGTATGAGTAGTTTGTGTTGGCTATTTAGCTTGCTTTGTTTTTCATATGCATAATATGCGGTTTATTCTTATTTTAAAGCTATGTTGGCAGGAAACGGAAACGGAAACGGAAGCGGAAACGCTGAAATGACAATTTTCAAAAAACCTTGGATACGAAATGTCGACGGAAACGTCCGTACAATATATTATTAAAATATATATATATATATATATATATATATATATATATGCATAGTACTCATTTAGCAAGAGAAAAATGAGAGTGTGATTTAGAATGGACCCAAGAGGTCATTATATAGCTTTTAGGAAGTGTGTTTAGCAAGTCTAGGTAGTTGTATTAGGGTTAGGGTTCATGTAATGCAAGGTTTTTTTATTTTTATTAAAAAAGTCATTTTTAAAAGCAAAACTGTTGGAAACGCCAAAACGCTTCGAAACGCTTTTGGCGTTTCCCATTTCGCGTTTCCAACCGCTTCGAGCGTAAACGTGGGGCCTTTAGGCATTTCTGCAACGAGTTTAAAAGTCTAAAATTTATATATTTTTAGTTTTTATATATTTTTAGTATCGCTATATCCTACGTTGTATTTGAGCCCAAATTGTTTTTTGCCGTTTTTAAGATATCGAATACTCCGTACCCGCTCTTGTATCCAAAACGTATTGGCTACTTAGGCGTTATTTATCGGGCATCACTTCTGCTCTACAAATGTCGCCCCTGCTTCTAGATAGTGTGTGGGTTCAAGTCCATATCTCAAGGCGCTGATTTTAAAGAAAGGCCCTCTCGCCATAGTGTTAGGTATAAGGCCACCCGAGAGTCTCCGTGAGATTTTGACCCGAATCGAGGGGTTGCCGGTATACTATAGTTCCTCTCGTCACGATATTTAGTAGTGTTTTATAAATATTCTTGATCTCGACAACCATAATATCGAACTAGATGTTCCTATAGATCAACGAATCTAGATGGGGAATGGATCAGAATAGAGAATAGAGTATCTGGTTTGGGTCCCCTAGTAAACAGCCACACTAACTAATTCAGGGGACCCATCTAGCCATGTAAAGTGAGGTGGGGGGGTCGAGTGGATAGAGAGTTCTAATCGGTCACGACCCCCACTCTATTCATGGCATACATATTCGACCCCAACTCTAGTGAGATAGACCACTCACTCTAGAGTTTCGATGCCCTTTATTCGTCTTTTCTTATCTCGATGATAGAAAATAAGAGGAGAGAGAAGAATAGATAGTCATATCACGCATGCCTCTCTATCTCTATGATATACTATGAACACCAGCCAACATGCCCCTAATGAGTCTAGTCTAGATTGAACCGGAGCCATCTCTACTATACTATGATGGCAAGGAATAAAAAAGGGATATTGTAGCCATGATCTCTATAGAGTTGGAGATTCGAATGGAGTGATTGGGCGCTTGCCCGAGATGGACGGGTATATAGACGAGATAGGGCCCCGCCCCTCTCATGTTGGTATTGGGTGAGGGAAGGGAGTATACAGGCCACACCCACCCGTGGCCAAGGTCATATCGTTGTTTAGGGCCCCAGGTTGTCTCTGGCCAGTGGGCCATAGTGTGAGATCTTGCCCCAGACTCTCAACCCGGGGTGAGATTGAGATAGACTAGAGAGATATATGGCGGGCCATATGACCTTCCGATCTCGCCAATGAGATCTATGGATCTAACCTTACTCTATATCTCACTATCGAGAGATATCCAATGAGTTTCTCCCATTAGATCACAAACAATGGATAGATAGATATAGCCGAGAGAGAGGTTATACATGCCCTACCATGAATGTAAAGTGACTGTCAAAGTGTGTTTTTGACTGCCTCCTATCAATATACGACTCACGCGACTTGGGCCCCGTAGAGTGATATGGGTATCATATATCTTATTCTCGGGGTCGACCTAGACATAACTTGAGTAGAGTTCTCCTATTGTATTGGGGAGTGGGGCAAAGATGGGAGACACTTAAAACACTCACAAAGATATGGTAGATAGACACTCATCAGAGATCTATCTAAGAAACCGTATAGGCGACATCAATGGTATCTATGCTCTACGTGATACAATGGGAGACACTCACTGGTACAATGCGCCATAGTCATAGATAGGCCAACCAACAAATCTATTCCTCTCTCTACACCCTCGCTATCCCGTATACAAGTTAGACAACTACAACCTCTTGTAGACCAAATTGCAATCCCGACATAAAAGCTATCAAGCTTGATTGATAGCTCGATATCCGGTTTTGTAGACCGACAGACAACTATCCTGTAGACCGAACTTGAGATCCGGTAGACAAGCTATAAGGCCTTTAGACCGGATTGAGTTTATCCTGTAGACAAGCTATGAAGCATGTAGATCAGATGGCTATGTTGAGACTGGATGGCTATCCTTTAGACCGACATACAACAGATCTCAAGCCCTCTATGTTCACTCTCCCAAGGGCAGAAATAGTGAGTTCAAGCTTCTCGATTTATTCTATGAGATCGAGTTGCCTTCCGATAGAGACCCAAAACCACCAAGGGAAAGATCTAGAGAGTCTAGATACATGGAAGGTTGCCTTCCCGAGATTTGTCTATCATCCAATGAAAATAGAGCCTTATCGGTGGGGTGAATCCTTGACCCCACCGGGTTGAATGTAGTCTAGTGGGGCATAGCTCTAGAGTCTAGATGAACCTACGGCCTCACCCATCAACAACATAAATAACTTGACCAAGATAGATAGAGAACTAGGCGAAAGCGACCATCTATTGCTTTTCTCGGACCGAAACGAAGGACCGATCATAAAGAGACCAGACAATAGAGTTCAATTCAGTTCAGTTCAATTCAGTTCGGTTCAGTTCATTATGGCGGCATAGACCAGAGAGTGGGGCTGAGAACCTCTCACCAATATAGATCTCGACATAGACTAGAGAGAGATATAGAGAGATGGCTCCTATAGATATATGATGTCTATGCCCGACTTACTCTATAGAGCTATGCCCCTCACCAACCCAACCCCACTCGTCTCCCATAGTGAACTAGAGGGCTACATTCTATTCCTGTCCTTCACCGCCATAGATCAGATATCTGCAATCTTGAAATCTCAATCGGAGTACTCTATTGCCATATAGTACTAGAGGCGGCCTCACTGCCCTATATAGATAACTCTGTATTCTTGCCAACCCTCACCACTGTAGCACTCCCTATCGTTACATAGCCCTCATTGTAGAGTGTATCCCTGAATGAGACACTATGGCGTTCCTCAAGAGATCTCCTATGGGGTTCGGACTTATATTTGCACCGATATCACTATATGGTGCCCACTCTCTATAGAGAGAAGCATCCCAATCTCTTTGCATCTATATGACCTCTTGGGTCTAGATAAGATATAAATAGATAGGGCTTCGATGTAGAGAATATAGAGTTATCTGATCTTAGTTCTCTGTTACCAAGTCTCTCAATCTCTATCGAGTGGGTGCTAACTACTCTCTATAGGCGGGGCAGTGATCGCTCCTCAACCCCTTCCCTTGATGGATAGATATAGTGAGTTCTAGCCGGATAGGCAGATAAAGAACTAGATCTCTATACAACAGATAGAACTATAGAGTTTCAGGCCTATCAAATAAAATAGATTTTTCTACTCGGGATATCTATAGTGATCTATAGAGCGGATCAGCGGATATCACTATAGATCAACGGATACCCCCATAGTGAACTATAGGAAGGGAATCGGTGGATATCAGTATAGATCAGCGGATAGAGATAGTGATCGATAGAGCGGATGGCTAAATAGATAGAGTTGTGGATGGATGGAGATAATCTATCTGTATTGATGGCGAGATATGCCCCACTCTACTCTATAGAATAGAGGAACCCTCACCAATCCACCCATATATGCCCTGCCCCAAAGAAACAAGCCCCTAGTGAGAGATATGCCCCCATGTAGAACTCTCAAGTATTGCTTGTATGCCCCTCACCAACCCAACCCTATCTATAGATCTCAAGCTTGTATTGTATGCCCCTTCATCCCATAGCCTCACCAACCAAACCCAACTAGAGCGCTGTCTATATGGATGCGCAATAGAGTAGTTCAGTTCAGGTTTTGGCAAATAGAACTAGTAGGAGATTGATACCCTTCGGTCGAGGTTGTATCACGTATCGTAGAGTATAGAGTAATGCGGCGAATAAAGTCTAGTCCTATATATATTATATTGCTTTAGATGGATAGAGAGGTTCTCATAAATGAGAGAGCCCTCCGATATAACTATGCCCCACTCTACTCAAATCTAGAGATAGATAGATAAATAGAGTTAGTGAGAGATAGAGAGATCGGCGCCCCGGATAGAGATCAAGATTCCCGGATCTATAGATGGATGGATAGATAGATAAATAGATGGATATAGAGAGTTGTTTTCCAATCAATATAGAGGGAATATAGAATATAGATTAGGGGGTCATCCCCATCCATCTCCATCTCCATCTAGCCCCATCCTGCTATCTATGGCTTTGTATCAAATCAGTATGGTCGGGGTAGGCCCCTATATCTATCTGAAGGTAAGATAGTTCAAGGTGGGGCTCTCTATGCTTGCATATCCTCCCCTCTCTATAGATATGGGAGCTGCCGGATAGGAGATTCATTGATCTAGATCGAGGGAATAGATTGGGGTTGGTGATTACGGCTCTAAATTATAGTCAAAGAAACCAAACCAACTCGGCCGATCGGGAGATATAGATATGGTTGATAGCCCCCAGATCGAACTATAGGGGCCTTTCGTCTTTCGTCCTTTCCCCTATCTATCATCTAGGGGAGGGGGTTCTCCGGGAGGCCGAGGGTACACTCGACACTCCCTCGCCCTCTATATAGCCAGGGGCATTATCCCATACCGTAAACTATCTATATGACAACGAACCTTAGGGAACTTATCTATATGGCAAATGACCTGCACCCTAAACTATTTATATGGAAACAACCCTATCTTGGTCCACCAACGACGCTATAGATAGAACTCACTTGACCCACTAGTTCTCTAGATAGGGTTTCGACCCTCTGAGAGCCGCCGCTGACGATGCATAGAGTCTACCATGAAGAAAGGGGCTCTATAGTTTTATATGGCTCGTCGGGAAGGCCCACTATTGCTATCGCTATCGCTATCGCTATTGCTACGACCCAACCCTAGAGTCCTCTCCCGTTGGCCCATACAAATTTAGATATAGGGCCCCCAAAGAGTGTCGATCGCCATTTATAGGTCTCGAGATATCGAGATTGTCCTCCCCTACCCTATAGATTCTATGGGAATGGGGTCGACTATATCTATAGTTCGGGTAGTGAAGCTAGGATAGTGATTGATTCTATGAGATCTAGATATGGTCATCAACCCTCCACTCTATATAGATTATTTTTTCGGGAGGATCAATAGAGAATCGGGGAGGGGGAGGCCGCTAGGGTGGGCAGAGCCGAGTCCACGAGATATGGGAGAATATAGGCAAGCAAGATGGACTGTCTATAGAATGGTTCAAACGTAGTCGAGGTTGGCGATTGAGGATCAACCCGCCCGGCTCCTGCGAACATTATGTAGTTCGACCATCGCTCGTGCTATACCCAACTATAGATAGGGGTGAGGCCCCTATATATATATATCTATAGTTGAAGAGCAACCCTTGCCCCGACCTACCCTATATAGATAGCTTGTAGCTACCGATCTATCGATTATCGTAGGCGAGGCAAGAATCGCCCAAACCAACCCTATCTCGAATTGAAGCAGGCGATAGAGACGATCCAAGATCTCAGTATATGTTAAGGAGCCCTATAGTTCTATATGGGAGGAGGGGAGGTGAGAGCCGGGATTTCCTTCCTCTTTATTCGGGATTGGGGTCGGGATTGGGGATGACGCAGAAGATCGGGGTCGGGGTTCCTCCTTCGCCTCTGCGTCGCTCACCTGCAACAAAGATAGGGGCGGGCTAATAACATACCGATTCACAACAGAGGAAGAAAGGCGGGTCCGAACCCCCTATGTGGAGGTTATGCCCATGACCTACTCTGTCTGGGCTGGGGGAGAGGGCCCATATCTCTATATGGTTTGTGCCCGACCAATCGCTGCCCCTATCTAGATGAACTTTAGAGGGGAGAATCCCTTTCAACTCTCTATATGGAAAGGGGGAGGTGCATTCGCCATATATCGAACTAGACAGTCCCCATAATAGATGGTGGGCACATACCCGCCGTCTCTATAGTTCCGGAGGGTTTGGGGGAGGCCACTCTCTATAGATTTCCGGAAGGGGAGGGGTGAGTGAAGCATAGCGTAGTGAACCACTCCCCATATATATATGGAGAGGGGCTCCTTATCTTTCTATAAACCCTAAAGAAAATCGAGGAGGCGACACCCACGGTCTCCCGTGGCCTCTCTATCTATATCCTGTTCGGTCGCTCATCTTTATTAGCTCTCGAACATAGGAAAGATAAATATTCGGGAGTTCTAACCCCATCCCGACTATCCGTTTCATCGGGTCGGGGTTCAAAAGAGAAAGGCAATCATTGCTCCTCCCTTTGGAGTTAGGCTCTTCACCTTCTACGTATGGAGCTCTTTCGAGTTCAATTCGGCCCGCCCGCCTACCTACCTACTTGCTTGCCTATATCTATATAGATTCGAAGGCGAGAAGCATACCGAATCACTTTCTAAAGAGAGAGGGGATGAAAGCACACCTTAAATCTAACTCTCTCTCGCCCCTTCCCCCTAACCCCAGAAGTCTAGATATAGTTATAGATAGGGGGCCACCCCGAATCGGAGGGAAACTCTATTACATTTGATCTTCCTTCCTGTTATGAATGAGAAGTAAGAATTTTCCTATCCTCCCCCGTGAATAAGAGGAAGGCGGGAATATAGATTATTCTTTACCCCCTATATATATAAATATCTTAGTTGAGGGTGGGGACTGCTTGACGATGTTGTATCCCATAATTATATAAGTGGGTGGGGGTGGAGGCGGGGTGATGATGGTCGACAATCCTTGCCATTAATAATGTAAATCCGGGTTGGTGTTTGAAGGTTGTATGCATTAAGAGAAGAAGATCTTGGAAAAAGCTCCTTTAAACACAATCCAAACTTGCATAAAATAAATCACACATGCAGAAATTTAAAGGCACACTTGCAGAAATGTAAACACACTTGCATAAAGGAAATCACACTTGCAAGAATATAAAGGCACGCTTGCATAAAGGAAATCACACTTGCAGAAATGTAAACACACTTGCATAAAGGAAATTGTTGAATTGAAAATAAATAAAAGAGGAAAAGACACTTGCAGGTTCACAAAAGAAATTACATAACATAAAAAAATAGAAATTTACAATAAAAGGAGAACTATACAAATAAAGAAAACGAACATTAATACATTGATCCATCTTCATTGGAATGAGTGGCCAGCTCATTCCTTGGAAGAGGAATTAATTCATACTTTTAATTCTTTATTTCTTGGGAGAAAAGAATTATATATCTCAAAGTGTGGAAGGTTACATTTATAATTCATGTATCCAACCAACTCCTTATTTTAGGAAATACAATATGATATTATGTTTATTCCAATCCTAACAAGTAAAATTTCCATCTCCACAAAATATGGAGAGAGATATATTATTGGAGTCAAATCTTATCTCATCGTTTTAGGAAGATTTGCTCCCAAATCTTCTACTTGCTTTTTGGTAACAAGAATCACAATGATTTTATTCTTCCATATTATTAGAAGGAAGTTTTCCTGAAAAGATGATTTTACATAATACCTTTCATGGATTTTCCATTTGACTTTGATTATTTTGATTATGGAACTTTTGATGTTTGTATGATACGCTTTTTACTCGGATGCAGTTCACTAAAAGTTAGATATCTCTTCATTGGTAAGACTCAGTAGTAAATATGAATGAGATTTTTGTTAAACACATTCTTTATGAACAAACCTCTCTTAGATTTTCCGTTTGACTTTTCTGTTTGTATATGAAACTTTTAGTGCTCGTTTGATACATTTGTTCTTCAAGATGCAGCGCTCTAAAAGTTAGGTTTCTATTTATTGGTAATACCTGTAGCAAATCTGAATGAGGTTTTTTTAATCACATTGTTATGAACAAAACCTATCTTAGATTTTCCATTGGATTTATCTCATTATTCACAGTTCCCATTTTATGCAAGTTTTAAACTAAAACTGTCATTCCTTTGATGCAAGTTCCGGAACTAAAGTTGTCATTCCTTTTATGCAAGTTTTAGAACTAAAGTTGTCATTCCTTTTATGCAAGTTCGAAACTAAATCTGCAAGTTTCGGAACTAAATCTGCTTTGTCCACGAATTGCAAGTTCTGGAACTAATTGCCATTCTATACCTTGCAACTTTGTCCATTATTTTAATTGCTTGAAAATATACGGATCGTAAGTTCAAAGCAAATGTTATTCGATTGATGCAAGTTCTAGAACTAAATCGGCAAATTCCAGAACTAAATCTACGAGTTCTGGAACTAAATTTGTGAATTCCGGAACTAAATCTGCGAGTTCTGGAACTAAACTGACGAGAGTTTACGGAAATAAACTTTCGAGTTTCGGAGCTAACATAAAATAACTATAACTTTTGCATGCGATCTCGAATTTAGATGATTCTTGTTTTGAACTTGCATAATTTTTCGAGAGGAATCATTCTATGCCTTACTGACTTTACGCACCTGCTTTTAATTGCTTGAAAATATAAATATACGAATTGCAAGTTCCAAAACTAAATGTTATTCGATTGATGCAAGTTCTGGAACTAAATTTGCAAGTTCCGGAACTAAATCTACAAGTTTTGGAACAAAATTTGCGAGTTTTGGAACTAAATTTGCTAGTTCCGTAGTAAACCTTTGAGTTCTAGAACTAAATCTACGAGTTCCGGAACTAAACTTGCAAGTTTCGGAACTAAACCTGTGAGTTCCGGAACTAAATCTGTGAGTTCCGGAGCTAACTTAAAACAACTATAACTTTTGCATGCGATCTCAGATTGAGATGATTCTTTTTTTGAACTTGCATAATTTTTTGAGAGAAATCTGAATATGAAATCATATTTGAGGTTAGATATACCGTCCAATTAATTTCACTTTTTCCCAATACTAGCATTATCTTTTTTTTATGGCTTTCATACACAAGACTTTGCATCTTTACCTAAATAATCAATAGGATTAGTCAACAAAATATTTCTAAAGAATGAACAAGATATATATTTTATATTCAATCTTAAACAAACTATAAGTTCCAGATTACATTTAAATCCAATTTCAAAGGTAACTTGGAAAGAAAAAATAATGGTAATTTATTGCCTCATCACGGGGAGATGCGGGGTCGGGAGGAAAACTATAGATAGGGGACATGACCTAATCCCAAGGCTCGCCCACCTTCCTCAATTTGCTAACTCGTAGTTTAGTTGGTCCCCATGGTGGGTGTAGCGAAACATTAAAGCCTATATATATTTGCGTTGCCTCGGGTCGATAAATCTAGTTCGGGATGAGCAAAGGGAGGAGGAATATATATATATATATATATATATATAGGTGAATCTTCGGATGAGCAAAGGGAGGAATGATTACCCCGCCTAACTTCGAGCAAGGAAGGTTGAATATAGAGAGAGGGGGGATCTCCCCCGTTAGGGGGAGGAGGGCGACTATCTATAGTCGTAGTCGTAGTCGGGCCGGCCGGGCCCGTATATAGAGATATAGAGGGCCCCGACGAAGGAGCCCTATATAGATTAGGTCATAGATATGGCGACAGCGCCGAAACTCAGACAGAGCCAACGCCAACCACTCGGGCTATCGAGCCTAGATATCTCTCTATATGGGGCGCTCGGACGAGAGACATAGATCATTTATTATGGGGGCATAAATGAAATGCCCACTTCTCCATCGCCCCTAGGTATATTATATGGGTTGACGCGGCGTCCTATTGTTGGCTCATGGAGTGAGCGACAGCAAACTAGAGTGCCCTGCCAGTTACTTGAAGACTCTCTCGATTCCCAGCTAATAGCTAATACCAGTATAGAGCTGCTGTATAGAGTGCCATTATTCATTTATTGTTTCGGCACGGACTCCGCCAATCCAATACATCCTGGATGCTGCCATATCTATATATAGCCAATCAAGACTCCCATCGTACGATACGACATTACAGTGGCATCTTGCAATCGGCGAATACACAAACAAAGATATCTCCCGCTCCCACCTGGCACTAGGACTATCCGGACTATACTCCCATCGGTACTCTGACCCGGCCCCCTCTCTACTCTATCTATATTAGTTGGTTGGTTGTCTATGCTCTCGTCCGCTAGGACGAGAAGGCCGAGGAGACTACCGGTTGAGCGCATGGCTATATAGAGTTCCCGGCCGGCCCAACCCCCTATATCTGAATTCCTTTGTTGATCGAGGGGCTCTCCTTCATCCCAAGACCCCATTCCCTCAGACTATATTACATACGTGATATAGATATATGAGCTCAAGGACAGGACTTCATTTCGTCGAGTCAGAGATGAGATTGTTTGCTAATTTAATTGTCGAGTTGGGGCTTGGTCCGGAGCCATGCACTAACATTCTTCCGGTGGGCTTACTGGATTCCATAGTTCCTTGTCACCACACCATTCATCCGGAGTGCCGCGGAATATCACTACACCCTTCCCTTATGTAGTGATATAACGATGCCCTCCCCTTATGTCGTGTCGTAGTAGTAACCCCGGAACCGCCCCCATTATCTCATCGAGTGCCTCGGGGCCGACTTCAGTGATTGAACCTGTTAGGAAATATAATTTATTAGTGCTCCATTATTATTGATATTGTAAAGAGAATAATTACGTGAGTAATTATTCACATATTTGGCTGTATTATTTGATAGTTGTGATATTGTTGTGAGTTAAAACAATATCACGTATATAGGTGTTGAGAGAGAGATTTGAGGGAGTGTTGTTGAACAGCCTCCTTGTTTTTAGGAATACATATTCCTATATATGTGTAACCTGTCCCGCATGAAATTGTATCAGAGAATTATTATTGTGTTGAATATATGATCTGAATAGAGAAGAAATATAATAACTCTGTGTATAGTTTTCAATGTAAATATGATTCAGAGTTTTCATTTGGTATCAGAGCAGGATTCAGCCATGAGAGTCTTATAAGTCTGCATGCATAATTTGTCCTGAGTATTATTTATTTGCAACCATTCGGAGGTGTTTATTGGAGTATGAAATTCATTGATCTGTGAAAGAGATTGTATTTGCCTGCGTATTTAAAGTCGTCCACCAGAGATCTCACGTTGGAAGAAATGCAGAACATGTTTTTCAATCAAGAATAATTCTGTTCGTGATCTTTCACTCTGACATTGTTATCAATGTGTCAGTTGTGTGTGGATTTAATTTGGAGGCGTCTATTCATAGAAACGATCAGCCAATTCCTTGGATTTTATACGTGGTGTGCATTGAAAAGTACAAATACGTGCTGTGTAATTTGTATGTGTCTGTGCGTGAGGTTATCCAGATCTGCCATCTAAACCGCTGAAGTCTTCACCGCCTGTGTCAACTTTGTATTTTATTTGCATTAGCATTGCAATCTCACCACGTGGATTAGGCTCGTCCATTCTCCTACAAACAGCTGTATTCTCTATGTCTATTTGATGAAGAGCTCTCCAAGCGGTTCGGTCAGCTAATTCCCTGCAACGTCCTTCTATGCATCAGATTCGTTTTTCTCCAAGAAAAGTGGTAATTAGTTGTGTTACAGTTTCTTTTTCAAATTAAATCAAGTGTCCAATGTTCATGCAAACTGTGGAGTCCACGTGAGGATCGGATGTGCCTGCGACCTGCTACGAATTCTAAACTGTCATGCACGAACGGCCTGCAAAATATTCATTGCCGTGGATAGTATAATCACTGTTTATTGTTTATGTTTTGGAATTTTTAAAGACTTGAGCACAGAACCTGTGTCTGGACGTGTATGTGCAGACTATTCTCAAAACGTGGATCTTTATGAGATATTAGTCCAAGAAGATTATGTTATTGCCAAAATATCCACGCTTGATTCAGAATTGGTTGATGAAGAAACCATTACATTACAGTCGCACGGTATAACATGTCTCCCAATATAGTCGAGTCGTTTAGAGTCTTTTGTCTAAGTTTAGTTATGTTTTAAAATTTTCGAGTTATATATATATTTTTCAGTTTTGTAATGTGTCATATTAGTTAGTGGTTAGTTTGTCTTTATTAGGTTGTTAAAGTAAAGTATTCCATGTTTGTAAATTGTCACAATAAGTATTTTAATTTAAATAGGTCATTTTTTTTTCAATTGTGAGTAGTTGTCAAAAGTGTCAAAATAATTAAGTTCTTGTGGGTTTTTATTCTAAAAGTGTGTCACCAAAAGTTAAGTATAGTCTTATTACATTTGGGTTATTTTTGTCTTGTCTCATAATATTATTTTATAGAGTCTTTGTCGTCTTTGAGTCAGTTTTAAAATATGTCATTATATTAGTATCTTGTATTAGAGTCTTAAATTGTATAAGTTTTTATTCAATATATTTGGCCATGTTTTAATGTAGTTTTTAGGGTCTTTTTGTCATTTTTGTATCAGTGTCAAAATCAATACCGAGTCAAAAGTCGTGTCATTGTAAAAGTTCAAAAAATAAAAAAATTTGCCTGCATTTCAATTTTGGACGCATTTTCACTTGTACGCGACGTCCAAATTAGTGAAGGTATTTTTTGAGCTTCATGATCACATCCGGCTGAACTAGCAACATGAAACCGGAGGCAGGAGGCATCGGAGGTTGGAGGTCATTCAGCGACCTCTCGTCAATTGCCAATGAAGGGGCCGCATATCAGCTTTGGTGACGTGTGTGTGTGCGCTTTGATTTCAGTGCTTCCAGTGTGGTGTGCCTCAGTTTGCAATGATCTTGTTTTCAATAAGTGGAAATTTCACATTGAGGGGGGAACATCATTCCAATGTTCCATTTCCAGTATGTCAGCTTTTTCTATGTATGTATGAGCAACAGATTTCAGCAGAATTTCCTATGTTATTCCCTGCAGTGAGATGTGACGAGGGCTGAGAATAGTACTTTGCATATCATGATGTGGTTGTAGGTAAACCACTTGAAAACCTTCATTTGTGGTTTGTGGTAAACCAATAGCAAAACCACCATTCTTGGTTGTTGGTAATCCATTCGCAAAACCATCACTTTGTGGTTTGTGGTAAACCAATTGCAAAACCACCATTCTCGGTTTGTGGTCAACCGTTTGCAAAACCATCCCTGAGGTTTGTGATCATCCTGTGAAAATCACCAGATCATGAGCAGGTGCAAGTACAAAGGCAGGTTTTCCCCATGTTCGCACTAAGGGGGGGAATGTTAGGAAATATAATTTATTAGTGCTCCATTATTATTGATATTGTAAAGAGAATAATTACGTGAGTAATTATTCACATATTTGGCTGTATTATTTGATAGTTGTGATATTGTTGTGAGTTAAAACTATATCACGTATATAGGTGTTGAGAGAGAGATTTGAGGGAGTGTTGTTGAACAACCTCCTTGTTTTTAGGAATACATATTCCTATATATGTGTAACTCCGTCCCGCATGAAATTGTATCGAGAGAATTATTATTGTGTTGAATATATGATCGAATAGAGAAGAAATATAATAACTCGTGTATAGTTTTCAATGTAAATATGATTCGAGTTTTCAAACCCATATATAGATAAGATATATATCACTCGGCGCCCTTATATCTGTATGGGGGGGCCGGTTCTATTCTATAGATAGAGGGAGTTAGTCGGTCGATTCCGACTTCAGTGCGGAAGAGTTGGTATGAGCCCTATCTAGAATTCTGAACTATGGAGGGCTCGACCGCCTATACTGAAATAGCGTGCTCGGCCAATAGTATTTTATTATCGGGCGTCCGGGCACCCTATATATGGGCATGGGCATGGGCACCCCCTCCTAGTTCAGATTAGATATATGGCACCCCCACTATCTTCCTGGTGAGCCGAGCGGAAGAGAGCCGGTGATCCATATCATCTCATCCATATGGGGTCCCGTCCCTTTATCTCTCTATATGGCGAGACGGGATATACAACCCAACCGATGACTGGTTGTATCTTGGATAGAATGGATGCATCCATGCACCCCTATAGATCTATCTGCCCGGGGGCCGACTTCAGTATTCAGGGCCCCCTATCTATATATGGCATTGACCAGGCGACTTCAGCCGGGTAGGGGATTGACCTCTCTCTATATGGCCCCCTATAGAGAATAGAGATTAGATGGGCGGAGTTATGTCCTGTAGTTCAGGGCCATAGTGAGGTGGGTCACCCGAAATCACCCCCGCGCCCTGAATGAGACTATGGGGGCCCCTATCTATATGGCCTCGAGTTGGTGGCCCCTATCTCTATCTCTCTCTATATCTCTCTCTCTATCTGAACTCTATATATGCTCGACCTGGAGTTGGGAGTGCCCTATATAGAGAACTAGACCAGTCTGGATATGGAATATACATATTCACGGGGGCCTATAAATGGGTATGCACTCGATCTATATAGCCCTATTGGAAGGAGGGGGCGAGGCATCGTGTTTCTCTGTCTTTCTCTATGCGTGACAACACTCAACACCCCATAGTTCTCGTTCTATATGGCCATCTCTCGCCCACTAGCTAGAAAGATATAGGGGTCCTATAGATATATAGATCTCTCTAGGGGATGGGCAATCGGCTAGATAGATATAGAGGCCTCGCTAGATAGATAGGATAGATTGGGGAGGGGGAGGGGGCTCAAATCTAGTCTCTATAGATGGGGTCATCTCTCTATAGAGAGGGGGCGGGGAGGCCGAGCCCCCCTCCCTATTCTATCTTCTCTATATGGGTCCTGAGATAGTGGGCTGCCCTGAGATAGTGTAGTGGGGATGAGATAGTGGGGAGCGGCTGAGATCGGCTGAGATCAGCTGAGATCAGCTGGGGTCATAGCTGCGACCAACCAATCTTGTCAATCCTGTCACGTTGAGATCATGGCTGGTCAATCTTGTTACGTTGGCTGCGACCAACCAATCTTGTCACGTCGAGATCATAGCTGATAGTGGGGAGCGGCTGAGATCATAGCACGCACCCCTTTCTTCATTGGCTACTTCACGTCGTCCCCATTCCCTTTCTTCATGGATGTTATCTTCTTACCCGTTAAAGGGTTGGCATGGCTACTTAAGATGGCGAGTCGTTTCTCCCTTTCCAAATCACTCGCTCTCGTGACGACTCCGAATGGTAAGTCCCGACCGCTCACAGTAGTAGTACCGATAGAGAAGATCATGAAAAGGGCGATAAGAGCGGTACTCGAATCCATTTACGATCCCGAGTTTCTGGACACATCGCACTTCCGCCCGGGTCGAGGCTGCCACTCGGCCCTAATACGGATTAGAAAAGAGTGGGGCTATTCAAATTGGTTCTTGGAATTCGGCATCAGCAAGTGTTTCCACACCATCGACCGACATCGACTCATCCCAATCCTGAAGGAAGAGATCGATGGGGGGGCGGGAAAGAATAGTTTGTTCTTTCGCCTCATCGGACCCCCTCCCTATAGATCTGGTACTCGACCGCCATCTAACTATATGCTCGACCCGGCGCGCAGATTTTTCTTTTCTCCCATATATCTAGGGGGAGCCCGCCCCCCTCTAGATATATGGGATAGGGATATGGATATAGCCGCCACTCGAACACCCTAGATCTATTTAACTCCCCATATATAGAGTTGAGAATTCTAGAGAGGGGGGTCGAGGGCGGCCCCCGGAGAGGGGGCCCATATATATAGAGGGGGCTCCCGCTCCCTATATAGAGATATGGCGAGAGATCGAGGAGGCCTATCTAGATCTGGGGGAGGGGACTCTCTATTGTCAGGAGGCTCTCGACCGGTAGGGAGAGGAGCCCCCCTCCCTCTATATCTTCTCTATGGGGGACCCTCGACCGATAGGGAGAGAGGGATAGGTAGCCGCCCTTCCTCCGTCCTACTATCGGCCCTACTGGGCAACATCTACCTACACAAGCTCGATCAGGAGATAGAGAGGATCCAACAGAAGCATGAAATTCCCATTCTTCGGAGAAATATGTTAGTTCCCTCTCACCATCCCGATGACCAATATGCACTCAACCTCGACCGGGAACTCAACCGACCATATAGTTCTAAAGGGGCCCCCCTATCTAGATCTAGAGGGGCGGGAGAGGGGTTCGCTCCCCCATATCTAGATAGGCCTCCTCGTCCCCGAGGGGCCAGATCTATCTATAGGGTGCCCCCCTCTAGATCTATGGGCCCCTTCTCTCTGTGCCGACCTCGACACGAAGGGGAATTAAGTTTTGTACGTGCGATATGTTGATGAGAACCCACTTTGGGAATCGTGGGTACCGTAGAGCTCCCGAGAGGAATCCAGAAACGTATCACCCACTTCCTACAATCCGGCCTGAACGGCTCTGCGGGATTCACAACCATAGCTGCACGGAGTACGCAGTAGAATTTCTGATACGGTTATTTGGGTGAGTCGGGCTTGAGGGACTAGAGATAAGTTAGGGTCTCATATACAAAATGGGGGTTGGGCCGCGAGAGCTGGAGAAGCGTCGGAGGGCGAAGCACCGTATCCATCTCACAGCTTCCCACCTACGCTCCGCCATCCATTCCAAGTTGGAGGACCTAGGGAGGAGTATCCCGATCCAACAGCTTTGTCGTCGCAGCGAGCAGCTCACCCTATCTATATATGGTGCGCTCGACCCCCCTCTATCTCTATCTCGAGTCGGGCATCGAATTATGTCAGTGCCTGAAAAGAATAAGATGTATAGGAGAAAGGCTCCGTGAAAGAAATATTCCCCCACCCTCCCAACCCCCATATCTAGATAGGGGAGGCGGCCCCTCTAGATATATGGGCCCCCTCTCTCCCAACTCTATGAGGGGGCTTCCCCTCACGCCTCTACATATATTCTATCTATAGTGCTCGAGTCTATAGGGAGGGGGGGGGATGGGCCCTCTCCCTCTCTAATATCTGGGTATGGGTATGGGGGAGAGCGCCAATTGAACTCTATAATCCATACTACGCTCACACCTCGATCTATCGATCGAGTGCTCTCCCGATGGTTGATTGCCCTCGAATATCTAGATAGCCTCATGATCTCTTTGGGAAGATTCCTCGATCTCGTCGGTTCGAAGGGGGCTAAGGCCCTTTCGTCGATCGAGAGCCCCTATCTGAACTCTGGTGCCCCCCCCTCTCTCTATATGGCCCTCGGCCCCCCTATCTATATATGGGCATTGTTGGCTAGAGTTTCTGCATAGCACAAAACCTAGGCGATCATGAGATAAATCTCCCTCATTTACCGGTGAGGTTCCCGTGTCGATTTGTCAATTAAAGTATGCTAATATCTAAATGGGGTTTTACTTTAACTACTCGGTTCATGAACCATAAGCGAGCAGGTTTTGCTGCAAGTAAGCAAGCTCGTTTAAAGAAAGGAAATATTTATAGAAGAAAGGAATTATATAAAGATAGAGAAGAAGTGGAGAAGATGTGCATCCCAATCAATAGATAAGAGAGTTGATTGTACGCACATAGAAGAATCCAATAGATATAAACACAGAATTCTAAGCAAAGGTAGCTCTAGATCTAGATCTAAAATAACACAAACTTGATTAAAAGATCTAAGATAAAAAGCAAGAAACACAATACATCGTGATACAAAGTTCTCTGGATATCTGCTCCTGTATATTCCTTTGTTTCAAGTGGCTCTCGAGGATTGACACGATCTGGAACACAAGGTTGCTGCTTACAAATTCTGATCATTAACCCGGTGGTTCTTCTCCTACTTATAGAATGTAGGAGGGAAAGTACAAATGGAAAATCTAACTGAACTGAAACACAAACAACAAGTAAAGATGACATTTGGCAATCATCCTCAACTAACTTCTCCTTAAGTGACACATGTATCACTTAACTAATAGAATTGTTCCACATGACTTTAAGTAATGGTTGCAAAACCAATAACTTAAAGTTTTACAATTTCATCCGGGAACATAGAAAATAGAAGAAGTCATGCCAACTGTAACATTTATGTCTTCTTTTTGTTCTGATATCAGATGTACTTGTAGAACATGTGATTCAACATCTTCCCATCTGTTTTAGCCACTTTGCTTCCTTCTCATGTCCTAAACTATAGCACTCCTTCATTCAACACTTTGATGCACGCTTCCGCATCTTCCAAGCTTGGTCCGAACCTCGCATATCCGCCAGAGAGCCACCGGTCTACTAATAGAATTCATCATGAAAGGTTTAGTAGCTTTATCAATTCTCTTTTGTATCATCGAAGAGACCCTTCCAAGGAATTAGGTACTTTGCTAGAACGATTCGCACGTATGAAGTAACATTCCCGACCACTTTTATCCTCGGTGAAATAAATGATCTTGTTTGGTAAGGATGATGTCCTACTCTTAAGTGCTGCATCCTCTTTAGCAAAACTCTGTAGATATCGAAACGGAAAGATACTACAAACTCCACCGGTGCTTCCCCTTCTCATCCGATCCATCCGGTATAATTTGTTCTGCGACCAATACATCTACCGACAACTTGTTGATTTCATCCAAAGTACTTAGGTTACTCTCGGAATCGTGTTCATGTCTACTTATGCTCGTCACGATTGCTTGATTGATTACTGCATCATCCATAACCTTCAAAAGTGGTTGGCACTTCCCAAGTTATGCAGGGAGCTTGATTTAATAATCGGTTATTCCATTCGTGAATAGCCTTCACTTGATCGCTTTCATCCTCCATCTCTTGCATAAGATGATTACTCACTTGCTCTAAAATGGGCTGAATGGAAGGTTTAGCAACCTTAGCTATGATCTCGTATAATTGAGATACTTGCTTTTGAAGCTCGTCTTTCTCCGCCTTTTCCTGTCGAGCCTAAGGAATAGAGCATCTATCAATGTCTGCGTATCCCGCTTGATCCTTCATGGTGGCTTGACCGAGGGTACTTTAGTTCTTACCGTAACATCTTCTGCTTGTGAGCTCATTGTCCCTCTTTCCCCCTGCCGGAATTGATATCTCAAAGCAAACTTTTGCCCCGATTCCTCGATGATCAACCTAGAAGTTGCTTTAGGTTTTTAGGCCTTCTGTCTCTTCCGCCTAGACTCAAGTAGGCTGCAAGTCGTGTTCTTCCAAGTTCATCTCCACTCTAACTTCGGGAACCAACTGCGAAGCAAACCATTTTGAGAAGTTACTTCTCGGAGAATGAGAAGTCGCTGAGTGCACTACCATCTCCTGCTCTGCATCCTCTCCATCAGAAAGTGCCACGGTGTTATGATGCCATCCTCTCGAATCATCCAGGACAAAGCCCTTTCGAACTCCGCCTTCCGCTTGCTTTAACATATCTTTTGGAACAGGTGATGAATGGAGTGGTGAGGAGAGAAGATGAATGTCGCTTGATTCAATGGAGGCATGGAAGTGTCCTGCTGCGGTGCAATAGTTGGTGAAGTACTTTCAACTTCTCGGACCTTATACTGCTTTCTCCACCTGCTTCCGCTTGAAGGAATCTCCTGCGCCAAAGTTGCCTGTGACTTGATTCATCAATGCTTCATCAAGGCAGTATCCCTTCGTAAGCAAGCAGTCTGAAGCATTCACTTAAACAACTCTAGATCTTTCTTCAATCGTGTTGTAGCCTCCTACGTTATCCTGAAGTATGGCTCTATCTCCTCCCATTTGATGGTAAGTGTCAAGTAACACATTCCCATCATCTTTAAGATCCACAGGTATCCGCGCTAGTCCAAAGTCGAACACTTGCTTTGCTGATAGCCTGCTAAAATCCCTCTTTCTAACCTCGTACTCACTTTTGCACTTCATCCAGAAATCCTCCAATGAAGGCACGTGTGCGTACTCCTAGGAGATCGTCTTCTCGGCTACTCCAAATGGATCAAAGTTCAGCCGTGCCGTGAAGAACTCTTGCTCATACTCAGATAACATCTGCGCCTCCATCCCTCGAGCTCTATGAATGCTCTGGCAGCAATAATGTCCGACAGTGATCGGAAAGAAGCCCGTAGACTTGTCTGTTTCGACTTGAAGGTCGTGTATCTCCACAAGTTGCCTGCTCAGCTCCATGGCGATCCATCTATCATTCGGATATCTGGGCATCTTTATTGGTTCTCCAGAAAAGCCCGTAACCCTGAGGTATGTGAAATCTGCAAACTGAATGAATAGACTGCCAATCCTGGATACGGCTTCCCACGCTTCTTTGCTTACCCTGTTGACCTTTAGGTCCTTGTCTAGCCTGCAAATGAAATCGTAGAAGAATCCATCATTGACCACTTTGAAATCCTTCTCGCACGCAGTAAGCTGTGGGTAGCACTCGAAAATGGGGTCCTTAGAAAGAACGCCACATCTATCCAGCTTGGAGAAGATGCCTTGTGAAGCTGCAGCGTACACCAAGTAGGAAGTCATTTTGAAGCTGAAAGTACGCTTCACGTTTTGGAGTTGCTCACCAATGTTGTCGCTAATAATTTCCGACCAATTGATTATGGAATCAACCTTGTTGAGTTCAATGGTCCTGATGAAAGTATACATCCATGTACGGAAAGTGTAATCATTCGCCTCGCCATTTATTCTGCATAACAATTTGACAATATCATCGACCTCCCGCACTTTGATTGGACCGCGGAAGAGTTCTTGGGGACTTAGAAGGAGATCTAGGCTTCTTTATGTATCTTCTATTTATTATGCTCACAATCAACTCTATGCTTCTGCCACCTGCTGCCAACATCCTAAAGGCTAATGGAAGTCACAACTTTTCGCAACGGAATCTTCAAACAATAATTGATGAACTTTGTGTCCAATCGAATTATTGTTTTCCTCATGTTATCGCACTCGATCTAGATGAAGGATGGTAAGACCTAGCACACTCCATAAACTCTCGGCTAAGTGCGGGTCATGTACGGAAAGGCTGCGATCGAATAATTCCACCGCTTTTAATCGTACGCATGAGTGAAGTCTTTCCTTCTCTCGGATCTATCAATCAATTCGGAAAGAGGTTCCGACCTAGATCTGTGTCTCCTATGTCCGGAAATTTGGAAGTGATGCACGACTCACAGTGCTTTCTTTTTCGTCCTGCTTGCCATGGCTTTGTCTATCTTTATGTCTCAACAATTCTTTTTCTTCTTATTCGTCTGGAATTCTTCAAAACTGGTGTAGATCTGGATAATTCTTCAGATTCGGAGGATATATTCAATGTATTGGACATTGATTAAAGCTCCTTTTCTTTTGTAAAGCACCTGTAATGAATTCCTGCAATTAATTCAGACAAAGATGGCCACCGGAGCATGAACAGTGAATTTTAATGATAAAAATCTGCACTTTTCAAGCCTGCTGCCCCAAAAATTGATGTCTAATTTGTATGCAAAGAGAGCATGAATTTTTCCAACTTCACCTGAGCACCTGTAACACTTATGCAAACAATTATGCAAACACAAATCAACCTCCTTCAATGCATGCGCCAAAATTGGAAGCTTTTAGCGTTGTTTTCATCTTTGTTTGAGTAAAATCTCTCTTCAAATGGGGTGCACTTTTCCTCTTGGCTGCAATTCTTTACCTGTGATTTAATTAATTCACCCTTATGGTAGCCCATGCTTATATAACCCTCATAATTTTATAAGTAATAATTGCCCTTCCTATTCTGGCAATTAATTAATTAAAAATCATGTTCTTCTCTTTAACTATTGTGTTAAAATAGACTGCATTTAAGGAAAACCATCCATTAAATTAAATTTAATCAATTTAATCATCCACTCTTCACTTCACTCAAGCTTCACAATGTGCTTTGACCATAGCCACTTGAAAATAGAATTTAATTTAATCATTTAATTTTAGGCAATCTATTTCCAATTAATTTATTCCCTTGGCTTTGTTGACTTTCTTCCATGCACAGGCGCCAAAATTAAAAGAAGAATTAATTAATTTAATTCACTTAAAGGCTGCCATGTTCTCCCTAAAGGGGGCACACTTTTTGCATAATAGAATTCTATTTTTAAGAATTTATAACAATGGGATTCTTTACCTTGCAAGGTAGCCCCGAAATCCCATGATCCACTTAAGTGATTTGACTTTGACAAATGGGATTATTTACCTGCCAAGGTAGACAATAAAATCCCATGATTTCACTTAATTCACTTTTTTTATTTCACCATGGAAATTTTTACCCTGCAAGGCAAACAATAAATTCCCACCTGCTTGCTGCCTCTAATTTTCCCACTGCAACTTAAGTGACTTTTCCATCATGGGAAAAAGTACCTGCAAGATAGGCAATAAATTCCCACTTGCTACTGCTCTTCTATTTTTCCCATGCTCCCCTTAAATCCTTTGTTTTGCAAAAATCCAACTCATGAGGGCTTTTTAGTGCACGACTTCGCTTTTTCCCAATGAACCGGACCTCCGATGGTGACTTCCTTCTGGCACAATGTGCGTATGTGATCTCTGAATACTTTAGGCCAAGAATCGGGCTAACCCGGCAAAGGAATTGATCTAGAGAAATTTTACGAAAACGCAACAGAAATCACGAAACACGAAAAAATGCCAATGATCGAAATAAAGCCCAAAACTTATTCCTAGTTGAAACCCTTCTGGTAGATAGGAATAATGATATGTTCGATCACAACAGGGTTAAAACGGAGCGCAAATTGTCTCAAACGGGGCTCAAAAAAATTAAATACAAATTTCCCGCAGACAAATCCTGACGACAGAATATAACAATTTTGGGCATCTGGGTATTTGGCGAAAAAAAGATAATATGGCTCTTTGAGAATATCTTGACGCAATCAAGAACTTTCGTGCAATAAAAACACAAAACGACGCATTATTTTAAAAGTACGAAATTTTTCGGATAGGGTAGTCCGCAGATTTCGGATGAAATGGGGGACACCAGCATATCTCTGAGAGTCCCGTCGCCATATCCATCTATACTCACTCTATATGGGAGATAGGGGGCCCCCATATATGGATATGATCCATTGAGAGATGGTCCCCTAATGGCGTCTTGGGGAGAGATGGCCCTATAGAGAAAGAGATGGTGAAAGATAGTCCCATGTATCCGCCATATAAATCTATATGCGTGTGAGCGAACGCCTACATGTAGAGGGGAACATACTATGTGGGAGTATCCCTCGTCCCCGAGGGGCCATATCTATCTCTAGGGTGCCCCCCTCTAGATCTATGGGATCTAGATATAGCCGCGGCCGAGTGCCGACTCTAGATAGTCCCCCTCGACCCCCTCTATTCCCCTTCCATCCGTAGGCGGGCCTTATCTCGGATCTGGGGGTCGAGTGGCGGGTCGGCGGGCCCATGCCCATATAGAGAGAGGGAGAGGGCGCCGCTGGCCAGGGGGCCCTATCGGTCGATCTCCTTCACGAAGTGCAGTGAGCGGCAGCGAACTAACAGCGGGCAAATCGGCTCGTCAGGAATCCAGCAAAACCCAGATCAAGGCGCCTGTGAGAAAGATACTCCAAAGGCTTCGGGATCGAGGTATCATTAGCCGGAGAAGAGCCTGGCCGACCCACGTGGCCTGCTTGATGAATGTTGGTGACAAAGACATCGTCAATCGGTTCGTGGGCGCCACGATAACTCCCTCGTCCTAGTGGAGGTTTCACGATAGCTTCTATCAAGTCCGAACGATTGTCGACTACCAGATCCGCTGGTCCGCTATATCCACCCCTGCCCACAAGCACAAATCCTCGGCGCGGAAGATCATCCCGGAGTACTCGAGAGACTTACACATAGTCAATGGTGGTAAGACCCTTGCCGAGTCCCCCAACAGCATAGAGCTTAGAAAGCTTGGACCCCTTACAAGTGAAGATCTGGACTATCTAGACACGGAGCACGCGTCTGAGACCTTCTATCATGACTATCTTTGACCCGATCTTTGGAGGCCGCCAGAGTAATATAATTAGATCCAAGATTTATATAGAGGGGGAAGCGAGCGCCACCTTGAGCCACCTCTATATGGGCGAGATCTATAGAGAGGGGAGGGGCCCGCCTCTATATAGATCTTCTCTCTATGGGGCCCGGTGGAAGATAGGTGGATATCTATAGCCCTATTCTAAATGGCCGATGACCTATAGATTATATCGCGGCGGATAGAATCGAGGCCCCCTATCCCTATCTATATATGGGGATGGGCCCCCTGAACTATCTTATCTTATCTGGGGAGGGCAGAGGTGGAAAATAGGCCAGAAAGGAGAAAGGGTAGAATTGGGAAACAAGAGGGGTCTGAGAAGTTGGGTCCTCCCCGGCCCTCCCCTGAACTATCCATCTCTATCTAGGGCCCTATATCTAGATAGGCCAACAGGAAAGGAGTTGACCCCGCCTTCCCCCGAGTCGAGGAGCCCTATACCCCTTATATAGAAAAATATCTCGGGAAACTTCCCCGCCCTTCCTTGAACTATCCATGTTATTCGGGGCTTGACAATCAAAAAATTCACCCCCTCTACCGACCTACCCCCCTACCCTACCCTATAATAGTGAGGTGGGAGGTGGGAGATGGGTGAACCACTCGACCAGATAGGTATATATGCGGAAATCGAGGGGTGAAGCGTAGTGAACGCCCCCCCATATCGTCATAGGGGGCCATATCTATATAGATAGGGGCAGCCTGCCTATAGATCTCTTATCTGGGAGGGTCCCTTTCTATCTGATCTATATATGGCGATAGATCGAGGAGGCCCTATAGATTTCTCTGGGCAGCTACGGCCCCGCCCCCCCTCTTATAGATCTCTCTCTATCTGGAGGGCCCCGGGGGCACCCTATAGATCTATATGGCCCGACAGCATCTATGCCCGATCTGAACTGGGGCCCGGCCCAGACTCTCTATCTGCCGACCCCCCCTCTCTATAGTCTCTCTATCTGGGGGTCCCGCCCCCGGCCTGGATGGGAAGGGACAATTATGATATAAGGCTGGGCTGCGAGCTATATAGAACTGGGGCCCCATCCATAACTATAACTAGCGAGATAAGATATATGGGGTGGGGCTGGGGGTGGGGGCCATGGATGCATCCATCCATCCATCCATTATCTACGTGATACAACAAGAGGCATAATAGGCCCTCTAGATATCCCGACCCAATCTAGTATAGAGAGATGGCCCCATCTAAAATAGATAGA
Source organism: Taxus wallichiana var. yunnanensis (assembly GCA_018340775.1). Taxonomy (NCBI): domain Eukaryota; kingdom Viridiplantae; phylum Streptophyta; class Pinopsida; order Cupressales; family Taxaceae; genus Taxus; species Taxus wallichiana. The sequence goes on along the minus strand of CM031234.1, from coordinate 734,827,233 downwards.
GGGAATCCTCTAGATATAGGCCCGACCCGATGATTCACATAAGCATGGCAACCCCCTATCATGGGTATAGATTCTATGGCAACGGGAGATAATCTATACTATATATATTATAGATTATATGTTGTTGCCATACATACATATATATATATATATATATATATATATATATGTTGTGCCCCTATCTATGTGGACTGGATAGCCGGGTATGGGCATAGGCCTATATCTATACATATAGGGGTTCGGGTAGCGGGCTGGTTGTGTGGCCCTAGATATAGAAATATGGAGCATGCTTCCTATGGTCCCCCGGCAAGTAGAGAGAAAGGCGGGTGGGCCAACCCGACCTATATATTCCTGCCGAAGTGTGTAGGCGAGCAGGCCCATAGAATCTATATATCTTTTATCTAAGATCTATATAGATGTTGAATATCTATAGAGATAGGTGGGATCAATATATAGAAAGGGTGGGTGAGGTTGAATATATAGAGAGAGAGGGGGGATCTCACCCGCCCCTATATCTCTATCTGGAGGGTGAGGGGGGCCTCCCCAGATATAGAGAGTAGAGGGGGCGCCCCTCTCTCTATATCTATTCAAGATCTTCTCCCATAGACCTGAGAGCCATATATATAGATATAATAGAGTATCTCTCGGTCCGAACCCACATCCATGAAGTTTGTAATTGACCGATCCTTCGATCGATCGATTCGGCCCCCCTCTCTACTATACTATACTATATATTTGATATGATAGAAACTATCTATCCATTATATACGTGATACAACCGATCTCCCGATCACAGATAGGGCATCTCTCTCATCGTGCATATATATATATATATATATAGAGATATGGCGACCAACAACTCAACGCAACGAAACAGACAAGACGAGACCCGGGGAATCATTGGCAAACTATTCCCTTCCCACTCTACCTTCCCTCCCCTTCTGTTTCTATATGGCAATGCCCGGGCATCCATCGTCCTTCCCAGATATATATATAGATATAGGGCCCCACTAGGAATTATTGATGGGTAGCCGGCCGAAGGGCGGACTCTCTATAGTCAATGTGAGCGAGATACATCGGTCGAGGGAGAGCCCTATATATCTATATGGCGCTACCGTGTAATCAGTCGATTCATCCGTAACAGTATAGATCGGCTAATCCGATCCGATTCACAATTCATTCGTAAATATGCAGAACAGTATCTGATTTGCTCCAACTATAGATGTCGCGTAAACGACCTAAAGGTTGTGTCCTTCTTAAACTTTAGGTCGCAAGATATATATCATATCTTATCATGCGAAGGCGTCAATAATTCGATCGGTCGAACCAAACTATGCCCCTATCTATATATGGTGTGTTAACCGATTCGTGACATCCGATACTAATATGCTATATATATTATCTTGGCGGTTGCGGATCATTTGTTGATCGATCGTGGCTTACCGGAGATTAATCCTGTGATTAGATATCCATTGCTCTAATCGAAACACACCCATTAGTGTAAGTTATCTCCGTTTTGCCGATGGTGGATAATCTCGTATTGGCGATGGTGTATCGCGAATCCCTTTCCCTATATCTTAATGGGGATCCCTGCCTCTATATATAGAATTGACGGCACATATATTCCGGTTCTCCTCCTCAATATGTCTCTCTGGGGTCGAACTAATTGCAGGGTTAGGCCGGGCCGTATCCCTCGATCTCGGGAGAGTGGAGAGCAACTCGGGATAAGCTGGATTATCGTCCTTAAGATCGAGTGACCAACCGAGATAAGGAGATAGCGTTGACCCTTGATATAGAGAGGGGGGGGGGAAAACCTAGATAAGATAATATATATAGGGCTCCCCACACACACACGCACACGAGATATATATATATATATATACATATGTATATAAATATATATATATATATATATCCGGTCCCCTATATATAACTAGGCACTCAACTGTCTATATATCTATATGGAGGGCCCAAGGTACCCCTTTCTATATATGTGTATGGGGCATCCTATATATCTATTATATATGGCACCGGGTAATTAATGCTCTCGCCGCTACCCTCGACGGGAGAGGAAGTTCAACGATTCTCTATAGTCGTTATTTATGTATCTAGATCTTTATGCTATATTCATCATAGTCCGTCCATACTGTATACGTAACATGATTCGTATCTATCTCCATGAATATAATTGGCGATCGGATCCATCTCCTCCGATATAAAGATATAGATATGACATCTCTGTCTATCTCCGTCTAGCCCATCTCTATCTCCATATCGGTTTAGGAATATCTAGTTCCCGACCAGGTCATCGGTATCGATGTTATCGGTTAGTGAGGCGCAGAGATAGATGGATCATTCATTCTTTCTCGCCTGTCTCCATCAAAGCTCTCAAACTTGTCGATGTTCATATATAGATAGATAGGGGCACACCCCGGCCCCCCTATATCTATTCTCTATTCATAGAGATCTCAACGCCCCCTATAGATCTTATCTCTCTGGGGGCCCCCCCATACAAAGTTCTATATAGGCCAACAGAACACGCTATCTATTCTCTGGGGGCGGCTATATAGAGTCTAGTTTATACTCTATATCCCTTGGTCTACCCCCCCACTGCAGTCTATAAATGGGGATCTCTCCCGAGATCTATATTCTATACATTTCTTCTATGCCCCCTACATATATAGGCATTCCCAACCCCCAATCATTAGGTATAGGTATAGGTGGGTGCACTATGGTTCTATCTCGGGCGGTCGCCTAAATATAGATAGATAGCTCTCCGAACCTGCTTTTTCTTGGGAGCTAGAGTATAGATAGTCGACACTCCCCTAGCCCCTCTGTAGCCCCTCTATTCTATCCGAGTGCTATCGGAGGGAGAGGGGAGAGAATTCGCCATATAGATCTATAGGGCACCTATCTACGATGGTTTATTCCCTCTTCGACTAGAGACTTCATGACTTGTGACTCCGACTATGCATGTGACAACCGACTCATCTCATCACGCTTACGCATTCGATTATTTGAGTGTCCTATTTGATAAATGACATTGTACCACTACCACCATTTATTATGTTATCTAGCGAGTCAGTTACCCCTGCTTTCGATTGGTGCTAGTCCTCCCTATCTATGGGGGTGTTAGTGATGCAGCCCATACTACTGCGGTGAATGATATATATTAAAGACAGACATAAAGAAATGAATGCCCTAGAGGTTTCATATATATATATATATATATATATATATAGGTCAAGGAGAGGAGATCGAGGCGTGTGACGAAAGGTGCCTATTGAAATCTATGCACTCACTCGACCGACCAAATTGTTCTTTATAGAGTACCCTTCTTGTTTAGGGCAGAGCCCTATAGAGATATGGCTCGTACTCACCGGTGGGACTTGGCGTTTGAGGAGCTTATATAGATAGGACATATAGAGAGGACGACCTATAGTTATCCGGATCTCGGTGATCGAAGTGGATCTATTGATACAACATAGTGGGTGCGAAACGTGAATCCGGCAAGAGGCGTATAAAGATATAGATCTAGCTTGCGCATAATCCATTGTGATATATATATCTAGATAGGTTCCACGATCGAATGAAAAGCAATGCGCTTACTATCTATAGTAAGTCCGCTTGCTTCAACCATGCACATGTCAGCTTCGACCGGTAGATCGAGGTGTCGGTCGGAATGATTCCTTGTGCGAGGAGTTAGAAGGTGGTGTATTCTTCTTATACGACCGGGAAGGGAAGCCGATTGGGAGGGGAAGGAGTATTTTTCATCAATGTGCTAATGGGGGATAGGAATGGATAGCAAAGAATGAATAGTAGTCATGGCGCCTTAATATCACTATCTATAGGGGGCTTCCCATAGATTCTATAGATCCTACAGGGTGGGAAGAAGACCCTCTTCTTTTCTCTTCTCCTATGCAACTCTTTCCTCGAAAGGCCGTGGCTGTTCTTGATTCCAGGTTCTTCCCCCTCCTTCGAGCGGCCTCGGGAGAGACGGCAATAACGAGATAACAATATGGAATAGGTCCTTTTATCGATCAAATGGGGTCGCATCAATTGGAAGAGGAAAGGGCGACGATAGCCACCGTACGTACGATCACCCACCTCATTCAACCCCATATATAGCATCTAGAATATGACATGGACTGCATCATCATAGACGTTAGATGAGATGAGATGAGAGCCGCTTGTCGCCTAATCACCAATTTTCCCCGTCTATAAATGGCCGATTGATTGAGTCAGGTGGACTTGTTTGTGTATCCATATCTATATGGGGTAGATAGATAGGCGAGATAGGTGCGGTTGGAAGATAAATGACAGATAGATGGGATTGGCGAGCTCCTACTATCCATATATACATATGATATAGCGTCGGGCCGCTGCCATATAGAGACCTCGGGGTGCCCCCTCCCCACTCCACCCCACCCCACCCCACCCCATATAGAGTGACAACTATAGAATGACAGTCACCCCCGCTTCTCTCCCAACTATATATGGTAGGCCGTCGGCTGGGAGGTCGTTGGTCGATTGATCTCCGCCATGATACATAGGGATCTTCCCCACTTCTCTCTCCCCATTTCTATATATCTCCCCGTGTATATAGATATATAGATATCTTCCCCATTTCTCTATCCAAAGATATAGTAGGCCATCGGGAGTACTATAGAGAGTCACCTCCTGTATATAGATATGGTCCAACCCTAAAGTAGAGCCCTCTATATCTATTTGGGTGTTTATAGATCGATAGGGGAGGGGGCCAGATAGATAAATAGATTGATTGATAGGAGCCGAACGAAACATGCATATCTATTGTAGCAAGTAGGCACCTCATTCTCCCCATAGAGTGTTGAGGGCCTCCACCCCCATGGGAGATCTAAAGAACCTCCCGCATTAGGGGAAGAGGGGGACACCCTCCCCTTCGAGATAGATAGATATAAAGGCCATATCGACATCCGGGGTGGGGAGGCCCCCATATCTATAGAGGGCGGGGAGAGCAGAATGCCCTAATGTTCCTTTTCCTCCCGAGTGTCCCCCTCTCGGAACTATGGGGTATCCTTCCTCTCTCTCTGTATATGGGCCTAGCTTTCTATTATATAGATGAGGCCGTTCCCCTATATAGATATGGGAGCTGAGATAAGATATAATAAAGGGGGAAGACTAGACTTTATATAGCCGTGTTCCTCTACTTCTTGTATTTGGACCCAACCACACAACCCCATAAATTTCTATATAGTAGAGTTCGTATAGGGGCCTTAGAATAATGGAATCTAATCGATATGGCCGAGCCATTGGCCTATTTTATATAGGGTTGGAGGTTTCCTCCCCTCCCCTATAGATCTATATGGCTATCACCCCCTGGAGATCTTATCTTCCGTATGGCCCCCAAATCATATAGATGGAGATAGGGCCCATGAAATTCTAGGGATAAGGGCCATATCTATATAGGGTAGGGGCCCTCTATCCCCCATATAGAACTATAGGGGGCCTCGAACTCTATGGGGTTCCAAAGGGAGGACATCAATTGATAGATGACAACATGAGGAGAATGAGACCAAACCCAAACTTCGTGCTTGCTCAAGCCACAACTATTATATGCATAAATGACCTAACGCATATATAGATAGGGGTTGAGTGCTCTCCGGTTCGGTCAGCGCCTAGTATTAGGTGGCCGAGTGTTCTCCCACATAGATAGGGGTTTGGAGTCATCCACATGGAGAGGGGATGAGTAGAATTTTGAATGAAAGGACGGCTAATGGTATGAGCCACATCCGAGTGATATCGGAGCAAAGAGAAGGATCAAATGGTCTATCTTTGCCGCCGATTACATGAAGCATGTTCGTCCGGACTGAAGTGGTATTCTTTCTATGGCAGCTCTCTACACCGACACCGGGGGAGTGGGGGAATTCCCTATCTATATATCAATTTGCCGGTTTGATCGGAGATATAGATGACACTAGAATGATTAGGCGAGTGCACGCAAGTGATTGAGCAATGACAACCGCTTGGAATTCAACATCCTTCAAAGAAAGAATAGCTCGATACGGGAATGTGGGGAGCAAAAGTATCAAGCAACATTACGTAAATCGAAGGGGATATTTTGGTGGGTTTTCCGGGCTACCATTGTGGTTGTTGTATTTAGTGACAACGTCCCATTCTTCGTTCTCTCGGTCAGCTATTTATCAATCCTATATACAGAGCCCCTTGGTCAGCTATTTAGCAATCCCATATCCATTAATATAGAGGTGGGGCATCAATCCTCATCTTCTTCTTTCGGTAGGCATCAATCATATTAATATCTATCTATATAGGGGGCTTGAGAGATTGGTCCGACCAAGGACAAGGAGTGTATATAGATCTTTATATAGAAGTTGTCCCGTTGTGGTGAATGCAATAATCATCCGTCTTCTTTCCTCACATTGCACCATGTCATATATAGATAGATAGGGATAGATAGAATAAATGGGGCCATAAATAGATACAGGCCCACCTCAACCGTGGGGAATGGATCTAGGAGATGAGAATGATCCGGGAGATATGAAATGAATGGAAATGATCCACATGCATTCGTAGAAAAGAATACTGGGATTGAGATATGAGAACGCATTCATGGAGATCTCGGGATTGATCAGCCACTTCCATAGAGCTATATATTCCCAAGGTCGGCCATAAAGTTGAACTATGAGACATCTCCCATGTCATTAGTGTTGTGCTTAAAAGGCCATACTAGCATTCGTAGATGGACTTCACGTTCGATCAATGATACCGTGACCTCTATATCTAATGAACGAATTCAAACCGTTAGGATGAAACCAGATTCGAATTCTATAAAGAGGGGAAAGGGCCTGACGAAGAAGGGGCAATCATGGCCCTATAGGGTTTTTGTTTTTTTTTTCCAAAAGGGGGTCCTCATACTTCTTGTGTGACAGACCAACACTCTAACCAACCTTAGCCATTTCCCAAGATCCTTCATCGCATTACCTACCGCCTGCTATAATGATGAACACTCTATTCCCAATCTTGATCGAGTCCAGAAACAACCCTCGATTGGCCTGAACCGATTGAGCAACCGAAACAACCGCTCTTAGCAAATAGGAGATGTTTGGCTCGCAAGAGGATAGGGAGCTCGAGATTGTGAAGGATCTGAGACAGAGATGCGCGCATCATGCATGACTAGATCCTCAGTACGAGAATGATTTTCTGCGCACCTGTGGGGCCCAAAATCCGAGAAGACTGCGAATTTAATAGATGCAAAGAATCGAATAGAATCTTTGTGGAACGTCCCTTTATATTCAATGGAGCGCTTCGTTACATTATGGGTGCTGCGATCCCATATGAATGAGGTGAAGTTAGTGCCAAAGAAGAAAAGCCCTGTGTTCTACGCATGTGAAAGAAGAAACCCCCCCTCTTTATATCTGGTTCTAGGTTGCTGAAGTAGGGTTCTTTCTAATTCCTCACATTTCTACAATTGAGTTGGAATTGGAAGATCTGGCCAAAGAAGGTGATATTCTGGTTTCTCTCTCCATATCCATACTCAATCTCCGTATCTCTATAGAGTGCCTCCCTAGATAGATTCTAGATATGGTGATAGAGGAATTCCCTATACTTTCTATATCATTGATGCGCCCCACATGAATTAGGTACTCGACCGCCCACCTATATAGTTTCATGGGGGCACATCCAAGATAGTATGAATTTGCGCACGTAAGCGAAGTGAGTGAGTGAGGTGATATATGTCTAGTTGGGTTGAGTTCACGAATGGAGGATTCCCCCTTGATATAGGTCTATATGGGGGAATGACTGGTTTCTCAAAGTGGCTCAAGAGAGCTCGTATATATCTATACTATACTAGGGGAGCATCCTTTGTTCACCGAACTCATGATAGATATATAGATAAAGGCGCAATGATAGGCATCTTGTCCTTCCGATCGGGCGGACCATCGAGAGATCTTAGTGAATTTTATCATTCAGGGAAGTTCTTGGTCATCTTGGCCATCCGCCACATATCCCTTCTCTTTCAAAGGTTCACACACATATTCGCATATCTATCCTTCTCCATCCGACTAGCGTTTGTGTAGTTGTGTTAGTATTCATCCACTAGCACTATCTCGACTATTGTACTACGGGCGCATGTCGTAGGGCGAACCTTGGGAAGATATATAAATATAGATAGATTTATACTCTATATGGCATGTCATTTATCTATAACTATAGAGAGTCGTGCCCTCCTCTCCATAAGAGAGAATTCTCCGCATGAATTGAAAGGGAGGCCCCCATACATCACCTATAAATTGAGAGGGGGCATGCATCGTGCTCTCGATATATCAATGGGGGGCGATTCTCTATAGTTTGCCCCGCCCCCCTCCCCCTCCATAGTTCATAATTCTAGATATGGAGGGGGGGGCTTGCTCTTCTAGGCCGAATTAGGAAATATGATCTAGGAAAGCCGCCCCCTACATGTATATTGGTTGATCCAACCAATATTACTATACCCCGTAGTCTATACTGACTAGATTGGTAAGCCCTTATATATAGAATCGATCGGCTTCTCACCAAACACCCCATCCTCTTCTATTCTATAATACTCTATATATGAATTGTAGCCTTACCCATCTCTCTAGGAAGGCCATTGGGAGGTGGAAGGTGCTCTATAGATCGGGGTTATTTCATTTGCTATACCTAATCCCCCAATCTCCCTATATCAATATAGGGAGGGGGTCTTTATATCGGGTCGCAATATAACCCATGGGCATCTCATGCCGTCGCATGTTTTGCATCCAGGTGGGTATGGACTCGACCGACTAGACCATCTAGTGATTCTCCGGGCGACCTTGAGGTCATTTCATTTTTGGGCCGACGTTGATTGATTCAGCCTTGTAGTTGTTCTCTTGACCATAGCTGCTGCCATACTGATCGAGGCTCGTATCTCGAAATCTATATATATAGCTATATCTATCTATATCTTTATCCGAATCAGTAAACTCTATAGCTCTCTGGAAAGCCTCGATGATAAACGAGTTGATATGCTATTCCAACGAATAGGGTATCGGTCCAGATCTATAGGTCGACGACACGAGAACATGTGCCCAACATTACTATTTATGCTTTGATCAAGGGCTCTATCGACCCATATATTGATAGGGGTCACCATAAGGTGCACATAGATTCTATAGATCTATCGCTCACACCCCCTCCATATAAATGATATAGGGGACCGTAGAATTCTTTTTCTATGAGGCGCCAACCCTAACTATAGAGAGATGACACCCCAAACCCCCTCCCCTCCCCCTCTATATAGATGGAGATGGGAGTGAACGCAGGCGGCAGGTCCCCTTATCCTAATATATGGCTATATAAAATTGAATTTATTAGAAACACTCCCGGTTGGTCGAGCGGGGAGGCCTCGACTATCCACTATCCTATCGAACGAGCGGTTACTCCTTGCCATATAGAGAGTTGAGAGTTTAGGGTTACCTCTCTCTCCCAGGTTCCTTTATAGTCATAAAATTCCATCAAGATAGAGAGAACCTTGCCCGACCGGACCCGACCCGACATATATAGATTAGATTCTCCCATCTTCTCTCGCCTATATTATAGCATATTCTGTATATATACTGAATTTTTTGACCATAAGCATAACATGATACACCGAGGTCTACAGGCGTTTGATCCGAAAGCGTTGAAGCAGATTGCGGCGGCGAAAGCACTCCCATAAATCTATAAATTCTGAAAGGGCCTTAGGGCTGCTGATTATCGCATTTATGCCATGTCGAGGGAGATGTGCCGTATTAGAATTGTCCTCGCTCTTCGTGCCCGGAGCCATAGTCACAATTCAGTCCGATACGAATGATTCCGTGCTGGTCTCATTTATGTTGTGTTATACCACCCCATAATGAGTGGAGTAGTTAACATCACCGTTGTGTGCCTACCCTACAAATATATAGAGGGGGCCACCATTCCCGCTACCGAGGGAATCACATCACCAATCGACGAGCCAATCAGAATGAATCTGCATCATACAAGACTCATCTCATATTGTGTTTATAGAGTGCAGCGATGCACTCCGAAGAGGGCGGCCGAGCGGACCACCCCTTTGATATGGCGTCCCCTCCCCGAACTATCCTATCCATAGCTAGATCTATATTTGCATGTAAGCAATTAGATCATCAAGCAATGTCATTCTTACCCTTGTAGCCATTACCTATCGACCTATATATATTTATGGGAGGTAGACATTTCCATATCTATCTATGATATATGCTGAATCTATATAGCGTGCCCATAGATTCTATAGATATATCGCTCACCCTAGATTAGATATAGATCTAGGGGCCCCATTCTCGATCGGAATATAGATCATCTCGATAGGCGGTGTCGAGGACCATTACTATAGATATGGGTGGGCCCTCCTCCACTATCTCTATATGGGATATGGATAGGGGGTGTCACCATATCTATATAGATATAGATATCTATATAAGGGGGAGATCTCTATATAGGCGGAACTAAATTGGGAACTACACGGAGTAGAAACTAAACCGTAATACCAACCAGCCGAACAAATCCAAAGATATAAAGAGGGCGCTCCCCATCGCCTCTCTATCTTTGGGAATCTAAAGAGGGACTAACTATACCGACTACCCCCGGATAAAGGGAGTGCGCCCCCTCTATATTTGGGAATCTATAGAGGGTGGAACTAAATTGAACCTAACTAGGAACGGCGTTGACTAGAATCGTGCTAACTAGGTCAAGCTAAAATGGTGCTATCTAGAATGGTGCTAAGTGGAATCGTGCTTTAGGCTCGCATGGGCTAGAATACTACGGATAAGCTAAGTTGACAAACCAAATTGGATAAACGAGTCAAGATAGATTGGATAGGATATACTCTATATATATGGTGTTGAACACCACACACACACACACACACACACACACACACATAGATATAGATTAGGGGGACTCATCGGATAACAAAACTATACCGACTATACTATTCTATAGTGTAGAGGGAGGAATTGATGTTGTGTTGGAACAAATTTTTTAAGCTACTCTATTTGTTGTGTTGGAACCCTCTCTATCTGTAGAAGGGGAATGATGTTAACTAGAATGGTTCCCTATCTCTATATGGGAGCTAGAATACTAGAATGGAATGGTGCTTTGCAACTCGATTTTGGGTCATTTCTTACTCTATATGCACCAAATGATGGGAGAGGGAGTCGACCAACTATATGATATACATGGGTCATAGATCTATTTATGCGCTCTTATCTCTCCCATATCTATATAGGGGGCGGATGGGAGGGGACTCAACCAATAAAATCCTTCGGGTTAGTAGTCGGAAGAGATAGAGATAGAGATAGAGATAGAGGTAGAGATAGAGGTAGAGATAACATTTATCATATGCGATGCGGTCGACCACATTTGGACTATATATTTTGCGTCTTGTAGCCCTCCCCCTTTATAGAGTCGGATATGGGGTGAGGAGGCCCCCGATATTTATATGCTCTGCTCTGGTCTATAAATTCGGTTGGCCGAGGGCTACTATATATAAAGCCCATCCCCATCTATACAGGGGAAGGGGACCCTCGGGTATAGGGACTGTCCATATAAACTATATGGGATTGGGAGAGGAGCCTATATATATATATATATATATATATGGGGATTCCCCCATTGATCTATTCTGCCATTGATTTCTATAGTATAGGCTAGGTTGGACTACTCGGTAGAGTAGAACTAGATGGAAGGGAGGAGCCCTCCTATCTATATATGCTCCCCATAGTCTCATTCAGGGCCTCACATATATAGATAGGGTCACTCCTCTAATGTGATCAAGTCCTTTCGTTGCTCCTCTCTAAACTCCCCTATCTATAGTTTAGGAGGGCCTTAGTTCTATTCGCCGTATAGGGGCGTTGGCCCCTATCTAAATATTTGGCCCCTATCTATATATTTCATCGCCAATTTCCGTTCTCTCCAATAGGGGCAGTGAGTCATGTTGACCATTCATATAAATATTATCCATATAGAGGGGAGAGGGGGCCTCGTCGGTCTTTGAAACATTTATCGGAACGACTTCGATCTCGAGGGCTTGAAGAATCGCTATCGCGCATCCCTTTGTCGCGCATCACTTTCTTCATTGGGTTGGTTGGCGATAGTTGGTTGGGTGATGGGGATAGATAGAGACGAGACCCACCAAGACTTCCAAGGTGGATCCATATCCATCGCGTAACATGATTGAATGGATAATTTGTATATCGCTTTTGGCCAAAGGGGTGATCATATCATGATGAATGTGCGATCCCCCCTCTATATGGTTGTTCTATCTGGCCCCCGATCATGAATACTGTCAAGTCACCCATAGATAAGGTATTGACTCTCTCTATATCTAGTTGGGCCCCCCAACCCATCGATCTCGGGCGGGGAGGGTCGAGTGCCTCCTAGATATATCTCTCTTTTTGCGGAGGAGCAAGCCGAGACGATTCTCATCCCAGCATCTGGATTCTAAGAGAATATATTTTGATCGATTCTCGAAATAACATATATTTCAAAGAAAAGACAATACAATTTGATTCTTGATATTTATATCTTCTCAAAACGACTCTATCCAAGACAAGACCACCCACTGTATATACCAATTCTCGTCGATTGATCCTGATAGTCAAGGACAAAACTATCCATTCGACAATTTTCTTAATCATGAATGGCCCCTTCCATAGTGAATCAAATTTTCCATGCATGCCCTTCGGTTTGTTTCTGTTGTCCCACATGAGTACCAAGTCTCGATCTCAAACTTCCTTTCTCTGGCCTTCTTATCAAATACCTTGGGCAAGTCCTCATCAACTGGATCTTGTGGTGGATTGTCATGTCTTCTCTCGTTATCAATTGGCATAGACCTCGCTTACAATCTTGGGTTCATACTCCATACCTAGGTTTACCGATCACTTTAAAGGAAGAACTCTCACCATATTCTTTATTTTTCTTCACGTAGTGATCATGCTTGTCAAAAGATCCTCTAAGGAAATTAAATCCTTGGGGATTTTATTACCTTTCGAGTTGGGTCATTCCACTACTTTGTCATCATAACTGGATCAGTTTCATTTGTGTCATCATGCTGTCGTGGTGGTGAATTACTCCCTTAAAAATATAACTCGGCAAAATTGTCTTGTTGCTCCGAAATGCAGCTATTTGTTTTGTGTCCTTTAAAATCTGCCACTTTGTTCAACATTGTCGGGAATTTTGGATGGTAGACCATCTCCATTTTACGCTTTCCTTATGCGGATATGGATGGTGGTCTATTCGGATTTAATAGTGTAGTGTGTGGACTCGAAAGAGACAACCACGGAATTTTGATCTCTTGGAATGAAATTGTTCTCAACTTGTCTCTTTTGACTTGATGTTTGCCTCGAACTTGTTTTACCATAAGTTTTGCATCTCCTTGGGCTTTGAGGAGCTTTACTCCTTTCTTTCAAGCTTGCTCCATTCCTAGCAACAATGCTTCATACCTTCGTATTAGGTGTGTTCTCAAACATCAGCTTGTAAGAGTATGAGAATATCTCATTATGTGGAGATATTAATGAACGCCGACACTTTATCCGGAAGAGCAACAATCGCCACAAACTCTAGAGTCTAAACTTTTTCATCTTCTTCTGGTTCTAGTTCTGGTTGGAGTTCTAGTTTTGGAATGTCTTTACCCATTTCCAAGAAATAGACACCGTGGTCAGATTCCTGAAAAAGAATATGAGATCTGGGATCCTTGGATTTTGTAACCGTGTACTTAGAATTCTTTCCGGCTCTAGCTTCTAGTTTATTCCTTTGATAAGAATATGAGCACAAGACCAATCCATCTTTACTTCTCCTTCTAGCTCTTTGCATAAGTTTCTGCTCAACAACATCCCGTAGGAGACAGGAATATCTGCAACTAAGATTGTCATTTTCAATCTTTTGTCAGGGAAAGCTGCCAAAACAACTTGTGTATCTTTGATTTGTCCAATTAAAGGGACTTGTCTTTCCATGGAATAACACCTTCCTATGGTCTTTGTCAAGGTAAGCCCAAGAGCATCTGCAACTTTAGCTGGCATGACATTGCTTAACTTGAAACCATTAAGTAATAAGGAAACATAAAAAGGTTCTATTCTCTCATAAGATGATGGGGTTTAACAAACCGCTGCATTGTTTGGGAAGGAGTATCTTTGGGCTCGGGAAAAAGGCCTTTTGATGCATTAGATGGTCTTGGTGATTCCATGTTTTTGAATAGCCTATTTCGGTGGTCGGAAAAGCTCTCAAGTTTTCAGCTTCGACATTTGAATTCTTATTTTCTTGATATGATCAATAATGTTAAAAGAAGGTATAAATGCTTTAGTTTTAGATACCTGAGATGCCTTTTGTGGTTGAGATGAAGAGCTCGCATACTTATCTCTGGGATCTAAGGAAGAAGGTAATGTGATTCCCCTTCGAGGATGGTGACATTGGATCTTGAATCTTTTCTTTGTTCATCAGCTAATGCCTCAGCTTGGCGAGTTTGTGATCTTCTAAATATTGCATAAGTATGACCATGATCATCTTCAAGAAGTTCCTCACAATGATTTTCAGATTCATAGTCCTGGTAACCAATATTGTAGTCACCAATAGGATCTACAAAACCATCATTCTCTAGTTGAGCGGTGACAACTTCCCGATCTTCTTCGTTCATCTCAATGTTGTTTCGGGAGCAACTTCAATTGCTAACCTTTTAGAACCTGCAATGCGATTTTGGTTGTTGTTGTTGAAATTCCGAGCGGGGGCAAGTGTTATTGCCCCCGAGGCATTTGAGCCATTTGTTTCTTTTTCTGCAACATCTCATTTGCTAGTTTTTACAATAGTGAATCAGATGTAGTAGCAGATGAAATTTTGGCTTTAAAAGTACTGCCTTTAATATTTCCAGCCATGATGAGGTCGTCTTCAATTTAATTATATTTGTTGCATATCTTCCATGTACTTAGTATGTTTGGTGTTATATTGTATGTGTTCATTTTATTTGTTGCATATCTTATATTCATTATTCATATGCTTACTTGTGTTTGGTGTACTTATTTTTGTTGGTGTGCTGACTTTTGTCCGATGTGCTTATTAATGTTTAACGTTCTTATTGATGTTTATTGTGCGTACTCTTGTTTGATGTGTTTGAACTTTGTTTGGTGTGCTTTGAACATGTTTGACCTGCTTCAATGTGTGTTGAATATGAATGTTCCGGGCACGACACAAAGTCATTTTTTTATGTACTTCCATGTCATTGATGTGTATTCTTGTATAATTTTCCTGCCTCATTACTAATGTAACTGAGTTGTTATATATATATATATATATATATATATATATATATATATATATATCATGTCCATGTGTGTAATTGTAGTCGTTTCCGTTTCCATGATATGCATCATGCATCTAATTGACGTGTTTACTCATGTTTGACATGCTTACACAGATTTAGTTAGAGTTAGATTGACAAAATGTTTGGAGGGAATTCTAAAATTCCAATACAACTAGGTGTTTTCAAGTAATATCTTCGTCTTTATTTAAATTTCAATAGTTTATTTGATTGTGGATTATATATATGATCATGTTTTTATTTGCACTTGTTTTCATATGGTTGTAGTGGTGTGGAATTTTAAGAACAAAAGCATGGAGAATTCAACAAGAGAGTTTTAGGAGCAAATATTTTTCTTTGTTTTGTAGGTCGCAAACATTGGACTCTGTAATAAGGTAACCTCTCATTCCTTCAGACTTTCAGGTCATTTTTATACAAAAATGACTTCAAGCTACTCTTACAGATTTCGAATGCAACATCTTTAACCCCTACATGGTACACTTGATTTTTACCATTGATATGTATGCTAAATGGTTGACTACCTATGCTTGCTCGAGGCATGTTGCGTGCATCTCTTGGCAACAACTTAGGTTCTACATTTTTTATTTCTTTCAAGGTAGTATGCTTTAGTTCCTAAAAAATATCCACAACATGTATAGGATCCTATGTTTTTCTTTTCATGTTATTGTTATGTATTCATATCCTTGATGTCTACCTCACAATGCTTAGCATATATTGATTTATTTATGTATTTTGTGTCCAAGGCATCTTTACCACTATGTTGTGCGGCTTCATTATATTTGTTAGATGTTAAACTCATTATTCATATTCTTACTATTGTTTGACATGCTTAATTCTTTCATGTGCATATTTTGTTTGAAGTGCTTACTAATGGTTGGTGTACTTGCTTTTGTTTGGTGTGTTTGAAATTTGCTTACCGTGTTTCCAACATTTTGACGTGCTTCAACATGTTCACAGTCTTTGCTCCTTTTTATGTGTGTGTGTGTAGATGTGTAGTTTCTGTTGAATGTTTCTACTTCATTACATATGTGGCTTGAGTTTTTTTCTATGTATGGTTATGTATATTTGTAAATGCTTTCAATCATACTTCGTATTATTATCATACTATGTTCTATTGTGCCATGATCAATACCATGCCCATATGTTTATTGTACTTGGATACGTTTCCATGATTTGCATAATGCATCTATTTGGTGTGTTTATACATATGATATTTGTAATATCCCTTTAAGGGATCAAACTGAAAATGAACTGAGCTGATTTAAAACTCAGAAAAATCAGACCTGTAGCTGATGTAGAAACCCTTGCAAGAACCCTTGATACAACTGTAATTATTTCCCAAAAATGGCGACTTGCTTGGGAAGCAAAACACCCGTTCTAGGGCACAAACACACTAAAAATACTTGCTAATTGCTTAGAAAATTATGATTAATAACCAGCAACATTAATATGCAAGAAATCTGATTTTTAGAAGCCCACAATTGCAAATATGAATTTATTGATAAACCCTTACACAGCTG
Source organism: Taxus wallichiana var. yunnanensis (assembly GCA_018340775.1). NCBI lineage: Eukaryota > Viridiplantae > Streptophyta > Pinopsida > Cupressales > Taxaceae > Taxus > Taxus wallichiana. Next base: position 734,810,346 of record CM031234.1, on the reverse strand, counting down.
GAATAAATAAATACTTCAGATCTGAAAATAACATCCACAAGCTTCCAAATAATGATGAAAATGTAGATTGCACCTTAGAAAAATAGAGAGAACATGTCCATGCAAGTCGCACTTTGATGAAATAGCTTAAACACCAATATTTCCTTCGTAACCAAGTCACTTAGGGTTGTAATTAAATATAAACAGCAATGAAGATCAATAAAAATGAGATAATGTGGGTTTTCGTCCACACTATTCTCTCCTCAAGGGTTTTCGTCCTTGGGTGGTACTCAATTCAAGGGGTTTCGTCTTTTTTAATGAGGTGAAGAAAGTACTTCAACAAGCAAGCCTTCTCAACAAGATAGATTCTTCCAAAAGCATTTTAACAAATGACTAAGCGACCTCCTTTTATAGAAATAAGGGGTGTTTATTATAATGTAATCCAAAAAGGCTGACCCCCTTAAGAGATGATCTTTTAAAAGTTGTTTATGTACTTTGGGCCTACATGCCACAAATACTTATTTCATTTCCTAATTACATAGCCATCTATTGGAGCGTTAATCACCCAATAGGAATACATAAATACAAATGAAATAACTATTAAAAATAATGATGCAATTAAAAAGTTAAGATCTTCTCAAGCTTTTCCTTAGACCCACAAGGAGAAAATAGGTTAAGGTCTTCAATAGTAATTTGCTCGAGAAAGGGACATGACAATATCCTAGAGATATAGTCCTCATGTTTTTGTGTATTTATATTGTTGATCAATACCTACCTTTATTTATTTAGCGTCTATTCATTCGATTGTGCATTTCGTGTACTTATTGTGTTTGTCATTATATTATATACCTTAATTATCTTTGTAACATAACTTATATTCATTATTTGTATGCTTACTTCAGTTTGGTGTGTGGACTTTTGTTTGATGCGCTTATTAAAGTTTGATGTTTTTACACGTTTAGCGTGTATACTCTTGTTTGACGTGTTTGATCTTCTTTTGGTGTTTGTTTAACATTTTTGATGTGCTTCATTGTGTTCATTATGCTTCCTCTGGGCGAAGGTGTTTTTATTGTTTTATATAGTTCCATATCATTGATGTGTATTCCCGTCTAATCTTCGTGCCTCATTACTAATGTGATTGAGTTGTTGTAATGTCCCCTTTTTCAAGTAATAATTAATTAATGAAGGTTGATATCCTTTAATCAACTCCCTTGGATTAAAGAAATTTTATTTGTGGAAATTGACTTTCCTTGTATATTATTTAATTGGGCAAGTCGAAGTTATAAAGAGGAAATCGATTTATTTATGGGCCAATTAATTGTTATTTGGAGGTAAGTCTATTTAATTTAAGCAAGTCGAATTTATTGGAGGTAAATTGATTTATCCCATGAACTAATTTATTATTATTTTGGGTAAACCAATTTATCGAGGCAAAAGTCGATTCCTTTTTTAGCATTAATTATTATTTTTAATTCTCCCTTGTATTTAATTTGAAAATGTTTTGGAGGGAATTAACTTTTGGAATTGGAGTTTGACTTTTAGGCCATTTTAAATTCAAATCTCTCCCATCTAGAGAAATGCGCCAAAATTGGAGGGAAACATTGGAGCTCTACATTGCAAATCTATAAAAGGAGAAGAGGCAATCCCTTTGAGACATGTTGACGGTTTATCAAACTTATCTTCATGCTTGAAGAGGGATGTATGCCCACTTGTGATCCAAAAATAAAAGGTGTTCTTCAACACCACCATTGTGTGAAGTGTGTGTGACCTTTCAAGCTTTGAATTGATAAGTTCTTGCATAATATTATTAATTTATATAAGGCACCTTGTTTGGGAGTGTTTATTCATGCTTTGTGGAGATTTAGTGAAGGATTTGTGGTGATTATATGTTGGTTTATTCTAGTGCAAATCAACTTGCTTTGGAAGTGAGTTTGACATATTTTGGAGGTGTTTTAAGTGCTTGAAGGTTTGCTGTTATTTCCAGATTTTTATCATGCCCAAATCGACTTGTTGAAAGACATTTTGGTATAAATTCATGGTGATTTGATAAGGGTTTAAATCTGATTTATTTCTGCATGTTATTCCAAGTGTATTGTGCTTATTTTGATGATATTTTGGGCCATATTCACTGTTGGAATTAATTAATGTCAAATCGACTTGCCTGGGGATTTAAAATATTATTTTGAGAGTAATTTTTGGCAAGTTTACAAGCTGTTGTGTTCAGATATTTATTGCAGATCTGTGGGTCACTTTTGAAGGGTTTTGGAAGCATCTACAAGGCTGGAAATTATTTATTTAATTTTCCTAACCCTAGGCAACTTGTATTCATATTTTTAGGGCAGATTTGAAGGGGTTTTGGTTGTCAGAAAAATCAGTTTGATAGTTGGTTGGAAAGATAAAATTATTAGCTTTCATTTGCACTTTGTTTCATGAGAAAATATTGAGTTTGGAAGAAGTTAATTTTTAAAGTTCAATTAGTTTTCTGTGCATTTATTTATTTTTCACTGTTGCAAATTAAATCTGGTTTAAGTGAAGTTTGAATTCCAACTAGCTAGCCCATCTAACCCACCACCTTGGCTCACTCCAACCCCATTTGGATTGTATTGAAGCCAACATTGGGTTATTTGAGGTGAACCTAGGAGGGTTTGCTCTTCTAAGTTCATCTAAAAGTAATTTATTTGCAAATTTAATTAAATATCCCACAAGGGGATATTACAATGGTATCGGGTCATTTTTTCCTCTATTTGTGTGGGCCATTTGTGAATGTAGGGCAATAAGGAAGTTCAGTATTACAAAAGGAGGAATAAGGAAGCCATGGATGATGGGGCATTCACTATGGATCAAGTAAGGTTCCTACAAGAGCTAATGCAAGGTTGTGGTTTGGAGCTTCAAAAACCATGAGTGAACAAATGACCAAGCTCATCAAGGAAGCTTTGGGCAATGGCAAATCACCAAACTCCAATGGATAAGGGAGCTCACATAGTGGGGAAAAGAATTCAACACAACCCCTCCTAAGTTCTTCAAGGGTACTTTCCTTCCTAAGGAAAATCATAGAGAAGTTGAAGAGCCATCAATGGTAGAGACCATTGAGGCATCCAACAAGGAGTATGGTACCTTGCATCCGGCCACAAAGGCCATACTATCTTTTGATGAGTTTTGTGCTTTGAAGATGGGCAACAAGACCAAGAGAGCCCGCAAACAACTCCATATGGATTTCCCACAAAGATTGGACAAGGTCTCTCTCCCGTGCTTTTATGGAATTGACAAGCTAACGGTAAGAGCATGGTTGCAAAATATGGAGACATATTTCTCCCTCAACCCCGTGCAAGAAGAATAGTCCCTCAAATTTGTCACTCTTCACTTGGAGGGCATGGCACATGGGTGGTGGTTCCATGGTATGCACATACAAGGACATAACCTGATCCACACAATGGAAGAATTTAGTCAAAGGATCATGGAAATGTTTGATAGGAAGGATCCAAAGCTTCATTTTCGTGAGTTAGCACAACTAAAACAATTGAGTAGTGTTGATGAGTATGTGGCAGATTTTCAGAGGATTGCGGTTATGGTTCTCGGATGTTAGTGAGAAAAGATTGGTAGTCCTCTTCACCGAAGGTTTGGTAAGAGCTTTTAATCCTATGTCTTTGCAAGATTATATTACTAAAGATCTAGATTTAGAATATGCAACTTATAGAGGAGATTATGGGCCTAAAGTGTAGCATTCTAATGTCTCATATTCACTGTCCAAAAGTGGATTTGGAGGGCAGCTAAGGTCTAATTTGCAACAACCCATGAAAGTGCAAGGGGGCAGCCCTTGGGTCATCAAAAGAGGCCCCAAAAGGGCAAATCGGCCCTATGTACCACCTCATAGAAATGAACCCCAAAACAACGAATTAAAAGACATGAGGGATGCATTAAGGAAGAAAGGTTTGTTTTTGATTACAAGGCTCCATGGGTAAGAAGACATAATTGCAAGGGTAAAGGTCAAATCTATTTCATTGAAGTTGTTGATTGAGATTTTGATATAATTTCAGATATTGATGATACTAACAATGTGGTGGATGAGGTTGTGAATGAGCATATACAAGAAGGAGAAGAAGAAGAAATAGAAGGTACATTGGCAGCCCTTTCCGACACTCCTAAGTATCTTCCTTTCTGGTGGAAGATATGGTATGCAAACAAAAGGTAATCATTATAATTGATAGTGGAGCTACTCATAATTTCATTAATGAAAAGTCGGTAACAAATTGTGAGTTAAAAGTTGAAGAGTTCCAAGGATTTAATGTTATTATAGAGGATGGATTCATGTTGTCATGCACAAAGAAAGAGAAAGTTCCCAAACTTTCCATTTCTATTGATGATTATGAGCTTGTTGATGACTTTTATATGATTGACATGGAGGATATGGATCTTGTGTTAGGAGTCCAATGGTTGCACTCATTAGGGAATTTACCCTCAACTATAAGAATCTAATGCTCAAGTTTGTGATAGGTGATAAGAGCATCATTTTACAAGGTATGACAAAAAGAACACCTTGTGATTTTTATGATCATCCTTTAAGGGAAGTAGAAATTTGTTCTGTCTTTTATATCAGCTGATTGGAAGGATTTAATTGCTCTTGAATATGCTAAAGATCAGTTTTCTAGTGATGTGATTGAAGGGGTGATAATTGATGAAAGATACAAGGTGATAGATGGCCTCATACTCTACAAAGGGACGGTGTATTTGACCCCAAAATTAGAAGTAAAGAATCTGATTTTAAAATCTGCACATGACGCTCCTACAAGTGGACACCAAAGATACTTCAAAACCTACAAATTGGTAAGGGAAAGGTTTACTTGGAAAGGTATGAAAAAATATGTCCTTAAGCATGTTAGAGAATGTGTTGTATGTCAAAGAAATAAGAATGAACATACTTTTCCAGTTGGTCTTTTGCAGCCCCTACCTATTCCCTCTCAAAAATGGGAAAGTGTATCTATGGATTTTGTTACCGGATTGCCAAATGTTAATGGTAAGACTTGCATGTATGTAGTAGTGGATAGACTCACTAAGTATGCTCATTTTCATCCACTTCCTACTAAATTTGATGGCCCTATGATTGCTGATTTATATTTCAAAGAGATTTTCAAATTACATGGAGTGCCTAAGAACATTGTGAGTGATAGGGACAACAAATTTATGAGTCTTTTTTGGCAAGAGTTATTCCGGCTAATTGGGACAAAACTCACACCAAGTACTAGTTATCACCCACAAACTGATGGGCAAACCGAAATAGTGAATAAGTGGGCTGAGGGATACTTGAGATTTTATGTTTCAGGGCAGTAGTTTGCATGGGTTAAGTGGTTACATCTAGCTGAGTTTTGCTATAATACTACACATCATATGTCTATTGGTATGTCTCCTTTTAAGGCTTTGTACGGTTATGATGCTAACTCTTTCATGGATATAATGATGATAGATAGTAGAGTGCCTAGTGCACAAGAGTTGGTGCAACAAAACATGGATATCATGAAGGCTCTCAAAGAAAATTTGTAATATCTCCTTTTGGGATATTAATTAAATTTTATTAATCTACTTGCAATGGAAAAAAACTTAGAAGAGAAACCCTTCTAGGTTCACCTCAACTAACTCAGTGTCGGCTTCAATACAACCCAAATGCGGTTGGAGTGAACCAATGTAAGAGTTCGGGATGGGCTATCTAGTCGGAATTAACAATTTTTAACCCATAAAATTGCAGAAGTAGAAAATTAAATTAATAATGCTGGAAAATAATCGAAAATTTCAAAAATTAATATTTTCCTTAATATTAACTCTTTTTGCATGAAACAAATTGCAGATGAAAGATAAAAGTATGAGCTTCCAAATGAACCAACAATCAAAATTTCTACAAACAATTCAGATAAGTATGCAGTTCATAACATGAATATATAATTTTTTCACCAAGATTTGATTATAAATCCTGCTGCCTTCTATTTTTAGACTTTGCTTGCATGCCAAACAAGCTAAAAATATTATTTTATTCACCCGTGCACTCACATCAACATGCAAATGCTCTGAATAATAAAAAGAAAGCTTTTCCAACCCTAGGCACCAAAACTAGATGCTTCCTGTGAATCAATTAATAAAAAAGTCTTTTTATGCATTTAGTTATGCCGAGAATGGGTTGCACTTTTGACTAGAAGTCATGTTAAAAATAAGAAGTCAAAGTAATGAGAATTTTTACCCAAGGCAGCTAAGAAATTCTTGCTTTTCATTTAAGTGACTTGTTTTTCATAATGAGAATTTTTACCTGCAAGGTTGCTAAGAATTTTTTTCTTTTTTCACTTAAGTGACTTGATTTTCATAATGGGAAAAAGAAACCAGTTTAGGCAGCTAAGAAATTCTCGCTTTTCACTACCAAGTCTATTTATATCATGAAAAACTAGCAGCAATTTCCAGAATTTAATTGATCCCAAGATAGCTCAAAAACTCTCCAAACAAGCTCATGCACTCTCTAAAAATGTCGTCTCACATATATAGAAGGAAAATGCAAATAACTTATCAATTCAAGCTGTCAATGGCACACACACTTCACAATGTATAGTGTTGATGAACACCTTTTATTTTTTGATCACTAGTAGGCATACATCTCTCTTGAAGCATGAAGATAAGTTATAATAACTGTCATCATGCGAAAAGGGGTGCCCCTCATCTTCATTTATAGATCTCCCTTGCTCATCCTCCAAAACTTTCTTCCTTTTGGCACCATTTTGTAGGAGAGATTCTTTATTTTAAAAAATTGCCTGGATGTCACACTCGAAACAAAAATTAAATGCATGGGGAAATTAAATATATCAAATGACGCCCAAATGAAATGACCCATGCTAAAATAAATCGATTTATTCCTAATAATAATTTTTAAATAATCCCAAGGAATTTGACTTGCCTTTATTTATTTTATTTATTTCAAAAATAATTAATTATCCCAAGGAAAATCGATTCCCTTTCTCTTTTTTCGATTTGCACAAAATGAATAAAATATTTTGATTTTGAAAGTTATTGTGCAAATCGATTTCCTCTTATTTTTTAATTTTTATTTGAAAAGGGGGACATTACAGTCCTCCCTTCCCAAAATTGCTTGCCCTCAAGCAATTGAGCACATGGCTGGTCCACTTTCTTTTCCATCTCATAGGGCCTTCTAGATAGTGCATCTGCAGCTATATTATTTTTCCCTTTCACATATTCAATGTCAAAGTCAAAAGCTTGCACTTTACTTACCCATTTCTCTGCTTGTCATTCAATTCTCTTTGGTTAAGGAAAAACCACAAGCTGTTATGATCAGATTTAATAACAAACTTCCCACATACCAAATATTGTCTAAACTTACTCAAAGCATGCATGATTGCCAACATTTCCTTATCATACACACTATATCCCCTTTCATGATCTTTCAATTTTCTACTTTCAAAAACAATGGGGTGTTTATCTTGCATTAGGACAGCCCCTATTCCTTCACCAGAAGCATCACATTCTACCACAAAAGGTTTAGAAAAATATGGAATTGCAAGAACCGGGCAAGAACACATTACCTCCTTCAATTTTTCAAATGCTTCTTGGGTTGGTTTGGACCATTTGAAGGCCCCTTTCTTGGTCAAATCTGTCAAAGGAGCTGCAAATCATGAGAATACTTTAACAAGTCTTTTATAATAGCTACAAAGACCACAAAATCTCCTTAGTTGTGTGAGAGAAGTGGGAGTAGGCCACTCCATAATCGCTGCAATTTTCTGTTTATCAACTTGCACACCATTAACACTAATAACATGCCCCAAATATCCAATTTCCTTCAAACCAAACTCACACTTAGATTTTTTTGCAAAGAAAGAATGTTGTCCCAAAGTAGATAAAACCAAATCCAAATGTGTCAAATGCTCTTCCCAAGTTTTGCTATACACAAGAATGTCATCAAAGAATACTAGCACAAACTTTCTTAGATATTGGCTAAATACATGATTCATGCAAGATTGAAAAGTAGCCGGTGCATTAGTTAACCCAAAAGGCATAACCAAAAACTCAAAATGCCCAAAATGACATCTAAAAGTTGTTTTGTGCACATCCTCTTCCCTTACCCTTATTTGATGGTACCCGGATTTGAGATCTATTTTTGAAAAGTAAGAAGCACCATGTAACTCATCAATCAACTCATCAATTCTAGGGATGGGATACCTATTTTTGATGGTCTTCTTGTTTAACATCCTATAATCAATGCACATCCTCATAGTACCATCTTTCTTTTTGACCAAAACTACGGAAGATGCAAATGGGCTAGAACTAGGCCTTATGTGTCCCATCTCAAGAAGCTCCTTAATGGTTTTTTCAATCTCTTCCTTATAAACTCTTGGGTGGCGGTAAGGAGTGATCATAATAGGCTTAGTGTCCTTCTCTAACTCTATAATATGCTCAAACCCTCTATGGGGAGGTAACCCATGTAGTAAATCATCAAAAACATGAACATGCTTATTTCAAAGAGCTTGTAACTCACCTTGTAATGACTGTTGTTGTTCTGATTTTACTGTGATATAACAGCTGGCTACCCACTCAATTTGACCCCTTCTAAAAGCTCTTTTCATCCTCTTCATGGACACCTCTTGTGGTGCACCATTTTCCATGCCTTTTAGGATGATTTCTTTGTCATCTTTAGTGAATTTCAGCTCCATGGTTTTGTAGTTTTGTGTGAAATCACCTAAAGAATGCAACCATTGAACACCAAGATCAATATCTCCAATATCAATAACATAAAAATCATCAATTACCTTGTGCTTTCCAAGCATGAGAGGTAGTTGTGCAATCTTTGTAGAACATGGAAGAGAAGTCCCATCTGCTATAGTCACTTTGAAGGCTTTGCAATTCATGGTTTCCAAACCCATCTTCATCAATGAAATTGTGGGTGGCCCCACTATCAACCAAAGTAATGACTCTTTGCCCTTGAATGGTGCCCTTCACCCTGAATGCATGATACTTGGGCACACCGGAAAGAGAAGCAAGAGTACTTTCCATTTCCTCATTAGTATTATGGTTAGCTTCATCCAAATCAAAATTATGCTCAAAATTTGAATCAATAATTTCAATGTAATGGATTTGACCTTTACCTTTGCAATTGTGACCTCTTACCCATAGAGTCTTACAATCAAAACACAATCCTCTTCTTCTTAGCTCATCCCTTTCGTCCTTTTGTAAACTGTTTTGGGGCTGATTTGGGACGTCTTTGGGGTCTCTTTGATGACCCAAGGGGCTGCCCCTTTGCACTTTTGTGGGCTGCTGTAAATCAGACCTTGGCTGCCCTTTAAATCCACTCTTGGACAGCGGTTGTGAGACATTAGAATGTTTCCCTTTAGGCCCATAATTCCCTCTATAAGCTGCACATTCTAAATCTAGAGCTTTAGTAATACAATCTTGCAAAGTCATAGGATTAAAAGCTCTTACCAAACCTTTTAGTGGTTCCATCAAACCTTCGGTGAAGAGGACAACCAATCTTTTCTCACTCACATCTGAAACCATAACTGCAATTCTCTGAAAATCTGCCACATACTCATCAACATTACCCAATTGTTTTAGTTGAGCCAACTCCCTAAAATGAAGTTCTGGATCCTTCCTATCAAACCTTTCCATGATCCTTTGACTAAACTCTTCCATCGTGTGGATCAAATCATGACCTTGGGTGTGCATACCATGGAACCACCATTCATGTGTCATGCCTTCCAAGTGAAGGGTAACAAATTTGAGGGCCTCTTCTTCTTGCATGGGGTTGAGGGAGAAGTAAGTCTCCATCTTTTGCAACCAAGCTCTCACTGTAATGGCATTAGAACCATCAAAGTTAGGTAGTGAAACCTTACCCAACCTTTGTTGAAGGTTCTTATGTGGTTGCTTGTTGAATCTTTTTGACTTCTTGCCCATCTTGAGGGCACAAAACTCATCAAACCCCAACATGTCTCTTGTGGCTTGGCTCAAAGAACCATACTCCAATCTTTGAGCATCAATTAGCTCTGCTAAAGTGGGCTCTTCTTCTTCTCTCTCTCCATTGGTCTCCTTAGGCAAGAAGACATCTTTGAAAAACTTAGGTGTAGAGCCACCACCTCCCTTATGTGAGCTCTCTCCATTGAGATTGCAGATTTATCTTTGCCCAAAGCATCCTTGATGAGCTTGGACATTTGCTCACTCATGGATTTTTGAAGTTCTTGTCCACACCCTTGCATCAATTCATGCAAGAACTTCACTTGATCCGGCGTGAATGCTCCTTCATCCATGTTTCCCTTATTCCTCCTTTTGTAAAACTGAAATTCCTTCTTTCCCTGCATCCACAAATCACCCACATGAAAAGAGGAAAGAAAGCTCTGATACCACTGTAATATCCCCTTTTGGGATATTAATTAAATTTTATTAATCTACTTGCAATGAGAGTAAACTTAGAATAGAAACCCTTCTCGTTTCACCTCAACTAACCCAGTGTTGAGTCAATACAACCCAGATGGGGTTAGAGTGAGACAAGGTAAGGGTTCGAGATGGGCAATCTAGTCGGAATTAATACTTTTTAACCAATAAAATTTTAGAAGTAGAAAAATAAATTGATAATGTTGGAAAATAGTTGAAAGTTTCAAAAATTAATATCTTCCTTAATATTAACTCTTTTTGCATGAAACAAATTGTAGATGGAAGATAAAATTAGGAGTTTTCAAATAAACCAAAAATCAAAATTTGTTACCCACCAAACTCACTCAAATCAGCCCCCAAATCTACGTAATGTCGCTAAGGTTAAGGAAAAATAATTAAATTTATTGTAGCTCTTTTCCTTCACTTCCCAACCCAATAAATGTTGTTCCAAATTTGCAATAAATAGTTTATGACAGCAGCTCGGAAACCCTTCAAAAACCCCTCCAAAACATTGTTATCAAATACCCAGGTAAGTCGACTTGTATTAAATAAATTCCAGCAGTGTTAGCAAGCTAAAATACTATAAACATGATCACGACATGCCCCAATTAGATGCAGAAAAAAATCAGATTGTAACCCTCATGTGAACCTCATAAAACCATGCAAGAATGCTTCATACCAAGTCAATTTATATCATGAAAACCAGCAGCAATTTTTAGAATTTAATTGATCCCAAGATAGCTCAAAAACTCTCCAAACAAGCTTATGCACTCTCCAAAAATGACGACTCACATATATAGAAGGAAAATGCAAATAACTTATCAATTCAAGCTCTCAAGGGCACACACACTTCACAATGAGTGGTGTTGATGAACACTTTTTGTTTTTTATCACTAGTGGGCATACATCCCTCATCAAACATGAATATAAGTTATAATAATTGTCAACATGCAAAAAGGGGTGCCCTCATCTTCATTTATAGACCTCCCTTGCTCATTTTCCAAAACTTTCTTCCTTTTGACGCCATCTTCTAGGAAAGATTCTTTATTTTTAAAAATTACCTTGAAATCACACTCAAAACAAAAATTAAATGCATGGGGAAATTAAATATATCAAATGATGCCCAAATGAATCGACCCATGCTAAAATAATTCGATTTATTCTAAATAATAATTTTTAAATAATCCCAAGGAATTCGACTTGCCTTTATTTATTTCAAAAATAATTAATTATCCCAAGGAAATCGATTCCCTTTCTCTTTTTTTGATTTGTACAAAATAAAAATTATATTTTAATTTGGAAATTTATTGTGCAAATCGACTTCCTCTTATTTTTTTAATTTGAAAAGGGGGCGTTACAAAATTTGCACCAAACCCAAAGTAGACAAAAGTTGTATGCAGATCAACATAGGAGTGAGAGAACCTTTGAAGTGGATGATTGGGTGTATCTTAGATTGCAGCCCTATAGGCAATCTACACTCAAACAAAGTGGCAAAGAAAAGTTGAAGCCACATTTCTATGGGCCTTACAAAGTTCTAAGAATAGTTGGTAAGATGGCCTATGAATTAGACCTTCCGGAAAATGGTAAGATTCACAATGTCTTTCATGTTTCTTGTATTAAGAAAGCACTTGGGCAATATGTTACACCTTCTCTAGAGTTGCCTCCTTTAGATGAAGAAGGGAAATTGGTTTTAATTCTGGAATACATACTTGATACACGGGAAAGGAATTTAAGGAGACGTGTAATCAAAGAATATTTGGTGAAATGGAAAGATTTACCAATGGAGGATGTGTCATAGAAAAATGATTCAATCTTGGGGCATCCAAATTTCCAATTGCTTGAGGGAAAACAATATTGATAAGGGAGGACTGTAATGTCTCTTTTTCAAGCAATAATTAATTAATGAAGGTTGATATTCTTCAATCCACTCTCCTTGGATTAAAAGAATTTTATTTGGTGGAAATCAACTTTTCTTGTGCATTTAATAATTACATATTATTTAATTGGGCAAGTCGAAGTTATAAGGAGGAAATCGATTTATTTATGGGCCAATTAATTGTTATTTGGAGGTAAATCGATTTAATTTAAGCAATTTAAATTTATTGGAGGCAAATTGATTTATCCCATGAGCTAATTTATTATTATTTTGGGTGAATCGATTTATCTAGGAAGAAGTTGATTCCTTTTTGGACATTAATTATTATTTTTAATTCTCCCTTGTATTTAATTTGAAAATGCTTTGGAGGGAATTAACTTTTGGAATTGGAGTTTGACTTTCAAGCCATTTTAAATTCAAATCTCTCCCATCTAGAGAAATGCGCCAAAATTGGAGGGAAACATTGGATCTCTATATTGCAAATCTATAAAAGGAGAAGACACAATCCTTTTGAGACATGCTGACAGTTTATTAAACTTATCTTCATACTTGAAGAGGGATGTATGTCCACTTGTGATCCAAAAATAAAATGTGTTCTTCAACACCACCATTGTGTGAAGTGTGTGTGACCTTTCAAGCTTTGAATTGATAAGTTCTTGCATGATATTATTAATTTATATAAGGCGCCTTGTTTGGGAGTGTTTATTCATGCTTTGTGGAGAGTTAGTGAAGGACTTGTGGTGATTATATGTTGTTGGTTTATTCTAGTGCAAATTGACTTGCTTTGGGAGTGAGTTTGGCATATTTTGGAGGTGTTTTAAGTGCTTGAAGGTCTGTTGTTATTTCCAGATTTTTATCATGCCCAAATCGACTTGTTGAAGGACATTTTGGTATAAATTCATGGTGATTTGATAAGGGTTTAAATCTGATTTATTTTTGCATGTTATTCCAAGTGTATTGTGCTTATTTTGATGATATTTTGGGCCATATTCACTGCTGGAATTAATTAATGTCAAATCGACTTGCTTGGGGATTTAAAATATTATTTTGAGAGTAATTTTTGGCAAGTTTACAAGCTGTTGTGTTCAGATATTTATTGCAGATCTGTGGGTCACTTTTCAAGGGTTTTGGAAGCATCTACAAGGCTGGAAATTATTTATTTAATTTTCCTAACCCTAGGTGACTTGTATTCAAATTTTCAGGGAAGATTTGAAGGGGTTTTGGTTGTCAGAAAAATCAGTTTGATAGTTGGTTGGAAAGATAAAATTATTAGCTTTCATTTGCACTTTGTTTCATGAGAAAATATTGAGTTTGGAAGAAGTTATTAATTTTCAAAGTTCAGTTGGTTTTCTGTGCATTTATTTATTTATTTATTGTTGCTGCAAATAAAATCTAGTTTAAGTGAAGTTTGAATTTTAACTAGCTAGCTCATCTAACTCACCACCTTTGTTTACTTTCAACCCCATTTTGGTTGTATTGAAACCAAAATTGGGTTATTTAAGGTGAACCTACAAGGGTTTTCTCTTCTAAGTTCATGTAGAAGTAATTTATTTGAAAATTTAATTAAATATCCCACAAGGATATTACAAATTGCTTTCTATATGCTTTTTTATATGTGTGACACTTTGTGTATCATGCTTTTTTATTATGTTCGTACTATTTTTTGTGGTGCCATGACCCATACCATACTCGTGTGTAATTGTCCTTGCTTTTTTTTGCCATGAGCTACATCATGCATCTAATTGCTGTGTTTCTCATGTTTGATGTGTGTACACATTGAGTTAGAGTTAAATTTGACACAAGCTTTGGAGGCACTTCTAGCAATTGCAAGTCGAACAAGTATATTCCTTGACATCTTTTTTTTACTTAAATTTCAACATTTTATTTGATTATATATATGGCCACATTTTTATTTGCACTTGTTTTCATATGATTGTATGGGCATGGACTTCTAAGCACAAGAGCATGGAAGATTCAACAAGACATTTTGAGGAGGAGAGATTTTTCTTTGTTTTGTAGGTCGAAGTCATTGGATTTTGTAATAAGGTAACTCTCTCATTCCTTTTGACTTTCAAATCACTTTTATACAAAACTAAATTTGAGATACGCTTACAGATTTGAACCAATATTTTTGAACCATCTAAGGTACACTTGATTTTTACTTTGGTATGAATTCTAAGTTGTACCTATGCTTGTTTTTGAGGAATCACATGGGCATCTCGAGGCAACATCTCTCGGTTTTACGTTTTTGATCTGTTTCAGAATAGTGTGCTTTAGTTCCTTATATATATCTATAACATATATAAGATCCTATTTGTTTGACCTCATGTTATTGTTATGTATTCATATCCTTTATTTGTACCTCTCTCGTGATTAGCATGTATTCATTTAACTGTCTATTTTGCATGGTTACGTGTGTTTGCCACTATTGTATTGTATGCCTTCATTACCTTTGTTGAATGCCTTATATTCATTATTCATATGCTTACTTGTGTTTGGTGTGCTTACTTAAATTTGGTGTGTGGACTTTTGTTTGGTGTGCTTATTAATGTTTGGCATTGTTACTTGTGTTTGACTTTTGTTTGGTGTGCTTTAAACATATTTTATGTGCTTTAGTGCGTTCATATGCTTTCTTGGTCTTGGGCATATACATTGATTTATTTATTTCCATATTATTGACATGTATTCCTCAGTATGATCTTCCCGCCTCATTAATAATGTGGCTAAATTATTTTCTATATATGCTTGTTTATATAGGTGACACTTTATATCATGCTTCGCTTTTATTATATTTGTGTTATATTTTGTGGTGCCATGATTCATATCATGCCTAGATGTGTAATTTTTCTTTTTACATTGCCTCGGATCTACATCATGGATCTAATTGATGTGTTTACTCATGTTTGATGTGCTTACACGTAGTTCGAGTTAGATTTGACACAAGCTTTGGTGGCGCTTCCAACAATTGCAGTAATCCTTAACATCTTTGGCTTTACTTAAATTTCAGAACCTCATTTGACCATATATATATATATATGGTCAGACTTTTATTTGTACTTGTTTTCATATGACTGTAGGGCGTGGACTTCAAACACAAACATTGAGCATTCACCGAGAGACTTTGATGAGAAAAGTTTTGTTTTGTTTTGCTGGTTGTAGGCATTGGCCTGTGTAATAAGGTAACTCTTATTCCTTTGACTTTGAGATCACTTTTATACAAAAATTGACTTCCAAGCTACCCTTACAGATTTGGACTGTAACATCTTTAAACCCTCCACAATATACTTGATTTTTTTACTTTTATATGTATAGTAAATAGTTAATTAACTATGCTCGCTCTAAGGCATCTCTTGGGGACAACCGAGGATCTACTTTTTTTGATCTCTTTTATAGTAGTATGGTTTAGTTTCTCATATATAACTACAACATATACAAGACCTTATATTTTTGACCTCATGTTATTTTTTGTATTCATATCCTTGATGTACCTCCACGTGCTTCGCATGTATTCATTTAATTTTGCATTCCTCATGCATAGCGCGCGTTGCCACTATATTGTATGCCTTCATTATCTTTGTTGCATGTATGGAATTCATTATTTATATTCTTACTATTGTGTGGCATGCTTGCTTCTATTTGGTGTGCAAACTCTTGTTTTACATGCTAACTAATGGTTGATGTGCTTGATTTTTTTTGGAGTGTTTAAAATGTCCTTATTGTGTTTCCAACATTATGATTTGTTTTAGTGTGTTCACTATGTGGTGTCCCCCAGAGACTTCACCTTGAAATTTGGGACTAGCCTTTTTAAAAATTCATTTTTTTCAAAGTAACGGGTCGCTTTGTGTTTATTTTGCCTACGCTTGTTTGCATTGCTTTAGGGTATCTCTAGAGAGTCATAAAAGCGAAATTTGAGAAATACTCACATGCCGAAGATCACTCAATTCCTTCGCCATACTTTGTTTTCAAGCGTTTAATTTATTTATTTATTAAATAAATAAAGTTCTTTTAAAAATAGATTGAGCTAAAATTGGAGGATTTAGGTTATATAAAGCACTTTACCCCATCATTATTACCATAGAACATTCACTCGGGGAAGAATTTTTGCAGATCAGCTAATTGGAGAAATTTTTCGAGCAATTGTTTTGCATAAACTTCGTTTGTTTTGTTTTATTTCTTTTTGTCTATGTTTTGGTTTGTTTTCTTTGGCAATTCTCGTAGCCTATTCATTCTTCTTGCCAAATCTTTCCCCAGGCCTAGGGTTTTGAAAAGCTATCTAGTATTTTTAATTACTAATCTGTCTAAAGGTGATCAGAGCTCATGATTCTTTCAGGAGATTGCAAGAAGTTGCTTGGTCCAAAAGGGTGCAAAAATAGATTTTATGAAAATAAGGAAAATATTCCGATCAATGTATAAATCTCAAGAAAATATGCACTTTTATAGAAAACGACACCTAAATCGAAGCCACGGAGTGAAAGTTATGGCACTTGCAAGTTTTTGTTGCTACATCTTGCCTGACCCTTTCCAAAAATGGAAAATTTTATTCTATATTGTTTTCTTCACTGAAAATCCAAAAATGGATATAAAATGTTGTTGATGAGTTTTCCGCAACTTTAAAAGCGTAAGGCATGCAAGTCACACTTTTTGGGAGGAGGGATTTTAAGTGCCAATAGGAATTTTGGTGGTGGAAGGAAGGTGGGAATTTGGAGCTTTCCTGGAAGGTTGTTTTTTCCCATCATTAAAGTTAAATCACTTAAGTGAAAGATGGGAATTATGGAGCTGCCTGGAAGGGTAAAAATTCCCACTTCCTTGCCTTCTTATTTTTAACACTTCTAACCAAAAAGTGTGACCCATTTTGGTATAGCTAAATGCCTAAAAGCTGACTTTTTTTAATTGTCAGGAAACATCCAGTTTTGGCACCTAGGGTTGGAAAGGATTCCTTTTTATTATTCTGGCTATCTGCATGTTGATGTGAGTGCACAAGGGAATTAAATAATATTTTTAGCTTGCTTGGCATGCAAGCAAAGTCTAAAAATAGAGGGCAGCAGGCTTTATAATCAGATTTTGGTGAAGGAATTAAGCATTCATGCCATGGATTCCATGTTTGTCTGAATTATTTGCAGGAATACTTCACTGGTGCTCATATTGGTGAAAAGAAGGAAAATTCAATGTCAGATACATTGAATATATCTTCAGAATTAGAAGGAGAAATTGTAGGTTCTGCACAAATAGATCCAACTCTCATATTTGCAAGGTCTTCTGGCAGAAAAAGATCTCAGACAAAGGTTGATTCAGGCACGATGAAGGGTGATGAGTTTTGTCTGAATTGTTTACGACAAACATTGCACTAGTGCACGTACTGGAGAAGAATTGCAAAAGCTTCAAGGATAAGAGGGAAGATAGGTCAGAGGTAGCACCCGCAAGTAAATCTTAGTCAACTGCTTCCAGATCCAGTTTGGTGAGAATCGAAGGAAAGGATTCAACAACATATGGGAGAAAAAAACATCTCAGATTCAAGGCAGAGATATCATTCAGATCATTCATTGCTAAAGTGAATGAAGCAAAAGTGCAATACAGGTTGGATCAACATGCAGAGTATGGAAGAAGAAGAAGACTGAGAGCGTTGCAGCTTTCTTCTAATTTATTCTCCTTTTTCTTCTTCTTTCTCTTATTTTCTCCGACAAAGCAATTGAGCAATGAATTAAAATTGTAAAACTTAGGTAATTGGCTATAAAATTCGTTACTTCAAGTTACTGGAAGAAGTCAATTACTTGGAAATAGGTGGCAGACATGCAAAATAGAAGGTTCTATTTTTAGTTATAAATCATGTATGTTATGCAAAGATGAATTCCAAGAAGAATAATGGCAACTGCTTCCCCTTTTCATAGCTTCCACATGTGAAAATTCATTGAAAGCTTCCTATTTGTAATTACTTTCTATACACTATAAATAAAGGAAGAGCCTACGTGTTAAATCATCACAATTTGTTAATCAACATTCTTGAGTGTCAGACTTTGTGCTACAACCTTGATGTCATTTTTGTGAAAGCTGAGAAATTGAATAAAGGTAGATTTCTGGAGAACTTTGTGTCAACAAAGGCATTTGTTTCTTATTTCTTTGTAGATCTTTAGATAAACTTTGTGTTATCTGAGATTTAGATTAGAAGCTTTTATTTTCCTTTATTCTCGAATATTATCAAATCTACTTGTTTATTTAATCTATATGTATGAGACCAACTTCGTGAACTAGTGGTTGAATTATATATCTTCCTTTCTTCTTTCCTAAATTCCATTTTTTCCCCCTTTTGCAAATACTTTATAAACAACAACTTACTTGTTGTAGAATTGCTTAGCTATGGTTCGGAGATTTGTGATTAAAGTAAAACCCTCGCAAATAGTTATTAAAGTTTCATACTCACCGGATCGATAAACATTTTACACAAGAGCTTCACCGGTAAATAAGGGAGATTTATCTCATGACTGCCTAGGTTTTTAGTTGTGCAGAAAATTTAGCCAGCACTATGTTTTCTCATAGACGGGCCATTTTTTTATATATGTATGTATCATTTATGTGCATTTATGTCTCATTACTGATGTGACTGATTTTATTTCTTTATATGTTTGTTTGACATTCTAACTAATGGGTTATGTATTTGCTTTTGTTTGGAGTGTTTCCAACATTATGATGTGCTTCATGTGCTCACTATGTTTGCTCATAGCATGAGCCATTTTTTTGTATATATGTATGTAGGTATGTATCATTCATGTGCATTTATGTCACATTATTGATGTGACTGATTTTATTTCTTTACATGCTTGTTTATATATATGCTAAATGCTTTATAACATACTTCGCTTTAATTTGTGTTATATTTTGTGGTGCCATGATCAATATCATGCCCATGTGTTTATTCTACTTGTCTGCATTTCCATGACTTAGATCAATAATCTATTTGGTGTGTTTACACATGATATCATATATATATTTTGACCTCATGTTCTTGCTTTGTATCTATATTTTTGATCAAGATGTACCTATGTTTTCTTAGCATATATTCATTTGATTGTGTATTCCGCATACTTAGTATGTTTGGCTCTATATTGTGTGCCTTCATTATATTTTTTTATATACCTTATATTCATTTTTCATATGCCTACTCTTGTTTGGTGTGATTACTTAAGTTTGGTGTGCGGACTTTTGTTTGACATGCTTAAAAATGTTTGAGGTTGGTACTAATATTTGTTGTGCGTACTCTTGTTTGATGTGTTTGAACTTCGTTTGGTGTGCTTTCAACTTGTTTGATGTGCTTATATGTGTTCACTATGTTTGCTCTGGGCATAGGGCACATTCATTTTTTATGTACTTCCATTTGATTGATGTATCTTCTGGTTGATCTTCTTGCCTCATTACTAATGTGACTGAAGTGCTTTCTATAAATGCTAGTTTATATTTGTGACACTATATCATGGTTCACTTTTACTATGTTTGTGCTATATTTTTGGTGCCATGATCCATGACATGCGCAGGTGTGAAATTGTACTTGTTTAAGTTCCCATGACCTACACGATTCATCTAAATGACCTATTGACTCATGTTTGACGCGATTACACATATTTAGTTAGAGTTAGATTTTACTGCAGTGCTAGAAGCATTTCTAATAGTCACAGTACAAGTAGGTGAGTTGACTTTTTTGTCTTTGTAACTTAAATTTGAACAATTCATTTGATTATAATTATATATATATCATCATGTTTTTATTTGTAGTTGTTTTCATATGATTGTAGGAGCGTGGACTTCTAAACACGAGCAAAAATTTATTCACCAAGAGTTTTCAAGGAGAAGATTTGTTTTTGTTTTGCAGGTCAGAAACATTGGATTCTATAATAAGATAACCTCTCATTCCTTTTGACTTTCAGATCACTTTTATACAAAATCTGTCTTTGAGCTACCCTTATATATTTGGACTACAACATTTTTAAACCCTCCAAGTTACACTTGATTTTTTACTTTGATATGTATGCTAAATGGTTAACTACCTATATTTGTTTTGAGGCATCTTGCAGGCATTTCTTGGCAGCGATTCAGGTTCTATTGTTTTTATTCCTTTCATGTAGTAGTATGTTTTAGTTCCGCATATATATCTAGAGATTTATATGATCCCATATTTTTGACTTCATTTTATTGTGATTATTTATATCTTTGACGTGTACCTCTCTATGCTTAATGCGTATTCATTTAATTTTGTATTCGGTGTGGCTAGGCATGTTTGCCAATTTATTGTATGCCTCGATTATTTTTTTGCACATCTTTGACGGTGGGAGGGTACTCCCCTCATCTATTTCTTCAATGGACTTTACAACATCTACAAAATAACTGCTCTCTTGGAGCTTGTACAAACTTTTTCTCACTTCTCTCTCCTTATTTGAACTTTCCTTGACAGCTGGCTCCTTCTAGAGGCTTCCTGTCCTTTTCGCTAATTTTTGAATTTTACTTTGAGATCCTCTACTTGTGCCAAAACATTTGGTCGTTGGGATCATTTTGGTGTCCCCAAGATTTCACTCTGAAATTTGGGACTACCCCCTTTTAAATTTTTCGTTCTTTTTAAGTGACGGGTCATGTTTTTTTATTTTGTTTTGCCTGCGGTTGCTCGTGTTGCTCAAAGGTATCCCTAGGGAGTTATAAATCCACGTTCGTCAAATACCCACATGAAAAAGCTCACTCAAATAAATAAAGTTCTTTTAAAAATAGATTGAGATAAAATTAGATAATTTGGGTCATATAAAGCACTTCACCCCATCATTGTTACGACACCAGTATCACTTTCACCTCAAAGTGGAGCATTCACCCGGGGAAGAGTTTTACAGATTAGCTAAATTGGAGAATTCTTTTCGAGCAATTGCCCGTAGCTTCTTTCAGGTATTTTGTTTTTATTTATTTCTTTTATTTACGGTTTTGGGTTTTCTCTATTTTTCACCTGGCAATTTCCGTAGTCTTCTCTTTCTTTCTACACTTTGGGTTTTTATGAGCTCCCTGTTGTTTTTATTACAAGTTGACTTGTCCCAGCTGTAATTAAATGAATTCTCGCAAGCATTCAGGGCAAGTCTTGGTTTTTCAAGCATGTGCAAAGTCTAGTTGCAGTTTTTAAGACACAAAGGTTTTCTTTAATGCAAGTCGTGGATTTTCAGTGCTTTGTCTACCAATTGCAAATTGTTTTCACCCTCCAAAATTCATGATGGTCTTTTAAGTGCAAATCATGGTTTCCAAGCTGCCTTCCTTTTCTAAAATTCACGTTGCCTTCCTCCTTGAAAATCCACGCAATATCATAAAGAGCCAAGGAAAAACGTTTTAGTGCAAATCGTGGAAATACAAGTTGCCTTCCACCTTAGAAATTCACGCGAATATTTAAAAGAGAAATTTCAAAGCAAGTCGTGGTTTTGAGCTGCCCTTCCACTTCAATTTTCACGCAATTCTTAAAGAGAAATTCCACTTGTGCAAGTCATGGTTTTTAAGAGGTTTGTCTTCTAATTTTACTTGTCTCCTTCCTCTTTTTCCATGCAGCCTTCCTTCCCATAATCCACGCAACTTTCCCTTTCTATTTTTTTCGCAATTCCTTAGGAAAATTGTGGTTGTCAAGGAGCTGGTCTCCTATGTTTAACACAACTTTTGACGAAAGAAGTCAATTGTTATAAATTTAAAAAAGAGCCAAACCTTCTAAAGTGCTTGTGTAAATATTCATAACCTTAGCTTCTTAATTGCAATCATCCAATCTTCCCAAAGATTCACACCATTCACTTATCCTCGCATCCACGAAGTTTTATAAGGGAAAAATCTTTTAAAAGTTGTGTGAATTCCAAATACTGTCTTCCAATTTCAATGCAATTTTTCTTTGTCCAAATGCATCCCATGAAAATGCATGCAATATCTCCTAGTTAATCCGTCTCAAATCTCATGCATGTTATTCCTAGTCTCCCAGTTGAGCCCACATTGAGCCTACTTATATTTGCTTGCACCCGGAGTAATTCCCAGAATTCAAAGTTGCTCACATGTTTTGTTTTAAAAGGGTGATGAGTTGAATGTTTTTCTGAATTATTTACAGGAATATTTCACTTGTGCACATACTTGTGAAAATTAAGCTAAGATTAATGTCAAATACATTAGAGATATCTTCATAATCAGGGGAAGCCATTGCAACTTCTGCACAAATAGATCTAGCTCTCACAATTGCAAAAGCTTCTGGTAAAAGTGAAAAAAGGAGATCTCAGATAAAATCTGGTTCAGACAGAATGAAGGGTGATGAAAAAGATAATATAGCAGAACCATGCATAGTTTCTAGGCTTGTTGAGATTAATGATGTAGACATGGGGCACAAGTCTATCAGTGATTTGATTGACAAGTCCATGGCAAGCGGTAAGACATCCCTTATGTGGGCTATAAGGGACACTGGAATTATCCAAGATGCAACATTTCTCGCTATGGCCCGATTACAGAGTTTCTTCTAGAATGTACAAAGTTCTACCATCCTCTATCTAGAACAATTAGGGATGCACAGGTCAAACAATGATTAGACTGGATCCACAATTCATCAATTATTGCCTCAATATCCGAACAAGACCCATAGTAGATAAAATCAACATGCAGGAGGCTTTTGATAGGTGGGAGAAGAACAAAGTGGAGTGTGTGGGTATAATGAACATGAAATATATGAAGAATCCTAGGTCGCCATCAAAATTTCCAAGGAATCTTCCCAGGTCAAATTTGGTGCGGGAGGTTGATGACATCACTCGATTGTTGTGTAGAATAAATGGGGAAGGTAATGCGAAGAACTTTCACTCATGGATGTATTCCTTCGTCAGGAAAATTGAGATCGACAAATATAATTCAATGATTAATTGGGAAGAAATCAATAACAAGACATCTCGGGAACAACTTAAAAAGGTTAAGCAAACATTCAATATTAAAATGGCTTCATATCTTGTGTATGTTGCGGCCTCGAGATGCGGTATTCTCTAAGCTGGACAGAAGAGGGATACTTTCAAAGGATCTTATCTTTGATTTTTACCCACAACTAGTATTATATAGTACTACAAGGAATACGGGGGTAGTGAATGATGGCTTCTTTTATGAAGTCATTTGCGAGATTAGTAGTGATTTGAGGAAAAAGCAGTGTCGGCCAAGAAGCTTGGGAAGTTGTCTCTCGATGACGGTTGTGTTTTCATTTAGTTTGTTGAATTCACTTATCTCAGGGTTAGTGGCTTCTCAAGTGCACCACTCAATCTACCTAGGTATCCCAATTATAACTAGATTATCATGGAGCTATGCAGACAGCTCATATAATTGTATGACTTGCAATAAAAGCAACATAAGGCAACAATTAGCTTCCCAATCACAATGGGCAACTATACTTGTCAGAATATTCACAGAGCCAAAAATGTACAAGCTAAAATGTTTCTTTGCTACGAGTATGAATCTTTCCTAACCGGATGAATTTTGATCCTTATAGAATAGCAAAGAAGATAGTTTCCTAGGAATACACGCACATTCCTTCATTGGAAGATTTCTGGATGAAGTGCAGGAACAAATATGAAGTCAGAAAAAGAGATTTCAATGAGACTAACAAATTTCGACGGTGTTTCTCACTTTGATTTTGCAAGAATACCTGCACACCTTCCCCATGATGGCCATGTGATATTGGATGCATACCATCAAATGGGTGAAGATAAACCTCGCTCTTCAAAGAAGTATGTGTGGTGATGAAATAATTGAGGAAAGGTCTTTAGTGGTCATGGTTAATACCTCAAACTGGTTGATAGAAAGAGGACACTGCTTGGATGAAGCGGAATGTGCCAAATAAAAATGAATTCGGAAAACGAAGCATGATGGTGAAGGCAACAAAAGACCAGGGAAGTTAAAAGTGCTCAAGAGGTCTCAAGCATCGGGTAAAGGAAAGTCTCCAGATGTTTCACAAGTGTCGCTTATTGACGGAGCTTCCCCTGCATCAATTCACGACACTTCAAAAGTTCGACATCACAAGAAGTCATGGTTATTCCACCATTGAATCCAGCATTATTCATATACACTCCTATTCCACAACTCATTTCTCTACCTCCTCTTACTCCTACAGAGAGGAACTAAAGGCACAAATGGCGAATTCGAAGGGAACTTTCTTTGGATGACACGAAGGAGAGATTCATAATACAATGGTGAATTTTGATGCAACAGGCTCGAGAAAGGAATGGTGGTGCACATTGATGCTTCTAATTTTCTAGATAATAACTTATCGATTGGTTGGATTTGCAACCAGTTCCAGAGGCTAGGGAAGTAATTAACCTTGTAAGTTTGGTAGGAAAAGCTAAAATACCTAAAGATGCCAAAGTGACTTCAAGGTTGGTCATTGAGGAATCAGGGCAAAAGTTTGTAAAATTATCAACTCCGGCGGAAGGGAAGCAAAAGGGAGAACTAACGGAAACAAATATATCGGTGACCAGAGTGCCACCGGAGAAAGTCACCATTGAGCGATCGATGCAGATACCCAGACGTTGATAGATACTTTATTCCTCAAGCCTGACAAGGAGAAAGAAGAGAAAGCAAAATTTTATGCAAAGATCTCCCGAAGAATGCGAAATTATCACCAAGGTTGTGTTGGCTAGATTTTTTGCACAACCGAAAACCTAGGCAGTCATGAGATAAATCTCCCTCATTTACCGGTGAGGCTCTCGTGTATGATTTTTATCAATTATGGATCTGAGTAATTGTTTGTGGGTTTTACTTTAATTGCAAATCTCATGAGCCATAGCTAGGAAATTCTGCAGCAAGTAGTTATAAAGAAATATTTGCAGAAGGGTAAAATAATTGAATAAGGAAAGAAGGAGAAGAAGATGTGCAATCCAACCAATAGTTCACAGAGTTGGTCTCATGCACATAAATGAAACAAACAAATCTCACAATACAAAATTTAAAGAAAAGGAAAGTTTCAAATCTAGATTTGAGATAACACAAAGTTTATGCAAAGATCTACACAAAAGTAAGAAACAAATGCATCGTTGACACAAAGTTTTCTCGGAAATTTATCTCCTTTCAATTCCTTAGCTTTCAGAAAGATATCAAGGGTTTCAACTCAAAGTCTGGAACACAAGAATGCTGATTACAAATTTTGATCCTTTAACCCATAGGTTCTTCCTCTATTTATAGTGTATAAAGGGAAATTACAAATAGGAAGCTTTTAGTGAATTGCCACATGTGGAAGCTATGAAAAAGGGAAGCAACTGACAATCTTCATCTTGTAATTCCTCTTTGCATGACATGCATGACTTATAACTTAAAATAGAACCTTCTATTTTGCATGTCTCGCCACGTATTTCCAAGTAATCAACTTCTTCCAAAGAACTTGAAGTAACGAATTTTAAACCAATTACTTAAGTTGTACAATTTAATTGATTATTCAATTACTTTGTTGGAGAAAATAAGAGAAAGAAGAAGAAAGAGAAAAGAAATTAGAAGAAAGGCGCAACACTCTCAGTCTTGTTCTTTTTCCATATTTTGCATGTGGTTGACTCTTTTGCCTTTGATTCTCACCAAACTGGATCTGGGCAGATTGATCGTGATTTTCTTGCGAGTCTTTACCTCGACCTCTCTTCCCCTTTTATCCTTGAAGCTTTTGCAATTCTTCTCCAATATATGCACCAGTGCAATGTTTGCCGTAAATAATTCAGACAAAACTCATCATCTTTTTATTTTTAATTGCATATGAGCAATTTTAAATTCTAGAAAGCAATCCGGCGAAAGAAAACACAAGTAAATTCAACGAAGGCTTCAACTGGAAGATTGGGAGCACATGCACAAGCTCCTGAAAGGAATTTTCCATGCAATGACTTCCACATGGGCTACATTAGAAACAAGAGGATGAATTTTTACTAGAAGACTTTGTAATTATGAGAGTTTGGTCTATTGTTTCCTCTGATTCTGAAGATATATTCAATGTATCAAATATTGACTTCTGCTTTCTTCACCAATATGGGCATTAATTGAGTATTCCCGCAAAAATTCGACAAGTATGTAGTCCATAACACGAATATTACTTTCCTCACCAAGATCTGATTATAAATCATGCTTGCCTTCTATTTTTAGACTTTGCTTGCATGCCAAACAAGCTAAAAATTTTACTTTATTCACCCATGCACTCACATCAACATGAAAATGCTATGAATAATAAAAAGAAAGCTTCTCCAACCCTCGGCACAAAAGCTGGATGCTTCCGTTAATTAATAAAAAGTCAAATTTTAAGCATTTAGCTATCTTTAGATAAGATAAGATATGATAAGATAAGATAAGCTAAGATAAGATAAAAGTAGGTCAATGAGACCACAAAGTACAAAGCAAACAAACCCAACAAGAGGACCCAAACGGGTCACCCGAAATACAATGAGATAAGGAGAGGACGAGAAGGAAACAGAGGCCGAGAGACCAGAAACGAAGAAGAGAGAGATGACAGTGTGGGGAGGGCGGAAGGAGCAACATCCCCAACAACATCACCTAACACTCAAGGCCGGATGGGAGTAACTCGTAGTGCACCGACGACAAGAAGAAGAGATTGTGGCTTGCCTGGGGAGCCGACGTTCGGGAGGAAGGCAGTACCTCAAAGTAGGCCTGTTGAACACTGTCTATGTGGAGGGGCCTGGGACATGCCTGAGATAGGGAGCCTCGGGTGGAAGGAACGAAGTCACGAGACCTGACGGACCTAGACTGGGGGTCCAGACACGTGACCAAATGCCGCTTAGCGCCCCTCACTGGAGAGAGCAACGGGAAGAAGGAAGTGATCAGTCTAGTAGCCATCCGTCGGGGGGAGGATGGAGGAGCCTGTCCCGAAGCCTGATGGCCTCCTGAAGGTAGAGAGCAAGACATCTCTGATCATAGTATCTGAAGAAAGTCGTGAAGGAAGGAAGCTCGCAAAATAGGCAATGGAATCGCCCACGAATCTCATAGTAAACAGGACATCTGAAAATGAAGTGTTCTTCGGTTTCAACCTCCTGGAGAGAGCAAAGTAGGCAAGTCCGCTCCGAGCGGTCTAAGTGATGATCAGTCTCAATACGGAGTCGATGTGAGCCCACTCGAAACTGACCCAGAGAGATACGAAGGGCCTGCAACCAATGTCGGGAAATGTACATGGGTCTGAAAATGACCCCATCACGGATCTCGAGAAAGTGTGCCGCATAGAGTGACATCTTCGGACGCAACCCCTTGGGGGTTTGTTCATGTGTGCTGGATGAACTGTCTGTAGATATCCTCTCTGATTATCCTGTGAAGATCCTGTTGGTTGGGTAGCAGATGGGCAGGGGCATCCAGAGAATAGCTGAAGGGTGGGAGACGGTCCATCTGGATGCCAATGGACTCGAAGAGGCGTGAAACGCAGGCATACCAGCAGCGAGATCGTCTACTGTGATCCGAGGATGCAATAGCTTCAGAGGAGCAGTAGGCAAGATAAGTGTACCTGTCCTTGTCAACAGAAGAACTAGAATACCCCCGAATACGGTGCAACAACAACACAAGGCTGAAGATGGTCTCCAAACGAAAGGGGCGAGCCCCAAACTCAACAAGGATAATGTTGTGAGGAACAGATTCTTTGCACCTGATAATACGTCTGAGCATGAGGATCTGAACGCACTCGATAGTGGCCCAATCTGAGTCCAAAAGAGAGGGACCCCAAACTTTCAAACCATACAAAACCGTGGGCCTAACCAAGGAATCGGAGAGGGACATCTTGGAAGCAATGTCCTGAAAGTGGTGGCACTTGGGAAGTCATGTTAAAAATAAGAATTCAAAGCAATGGGAATTTTACCTGTAGGCAAGGTAAGTGTACCTGTCCTTGTCAACAGAAGAACTAGAATACCCCCGAATACGGTGCAACAACAACACAAGGCTGAAGATGGTCTCTAAATGAAAGGGGCGAGCTCCAAACTCAACAAGGATAATGTTGTGAGGAATAGATTCTTTGCACCTGATAATACGTCTAAGCATGAGGATCTGAATGCATTCGATAGTGGCCCAATCTGAGTCCAAAAGAGAGGTACCCCAAACTTTCGAACCATACAAAACCGTGGGCCTAACCAAGGAATCAGAGACGGACATCTTGGAAGCAATGTCCTGAAAGTGGTGGCACCGGGAAGTCATGTTAAAAATAAGAAGTCAAAGCAATGGGAATTTTTACCTATGCAGGTAGCTAAGAAATTCTCGCTTTTCACTTAAGTGACTTGTCTTTCATAATGGGAATTTTTACCTTGCAAGGTAGCTAAGAAATTCTGTTTTTCACTTAAGTGACTTGACTTTCATAATGGGAAAAAGTAACTTGCTAGGCAGCTAAGAAATTCCCGCTTTTCACTTAAGTGACTTGTCTTTTATAATTGGAATTTTACCTGTAAGGTAGCTAAGAAATTCCCTCCTGCCTGCCACCTCTAAAATTCCCTTTGGCAGTTTGAGTGATTCCTTCCAAAAAATTTGACTTGCATGAAAGATAGCTCTTTTCCAAAAGTGTGACTTGCATTATGACTTTTGCCTTTAAAATTGCGTGAAAATTTGTCACTTAAGGCAGTGTGGAAATTGGATGCAAAAGGAAGCCTTGAAAATTGTGACTGACATGAAGACGAAATTTCTTTTCTTTTTGGATTTTTGGTGAAGAAAACACAAGAACATATAAAATTTTCCATTTTTGGAAAGGGTCAGGGAAGATGTAGTAGCGAAAACTTGCATGTGCCATAACTTTGATTATGTGGCTCTGTTTTAGGTGTCGTTTTCTCTTAAAGTGCATATTTTTTCAAGCTCTCGACATTCATGGAAATATTTTTCTTAGTTTCATAAAATCCATTTTTGCACCTTTTTGGACCAAGCGACTTCTTGCAATCTTTTGAAAGAATCCTAAGCTCTAATCGCCTTTAGACATATTAGTACTTAAAAATGATGGATAGCTTTTCAAAACCCTAGGCCTAGGGAAAGATCTGGCAGGAAGAATGAATAGGCTATAGGAATTTCCGGTGAAAACAAACCAAAACACAGACAAAAAGAAATAAAACAAAACAAAAGAAGTCATGGGCAATTGCTCAAAAATTTCTTTACTTAGGTGATCTGCAAAAATTCTTCCCCTAGGGTGAATGCTCTATGGTAATAACGATGAGGTGAAGTGCTTTATATAACCTAAATCCTCCAATTTTAGCTCAATCTATTCTTAAAAGAACTTTATTTATTTAATAAATAAAATTCTCTCGAGACAAAACTTTGGTGAAGGAAGGGATAGAGTGATTTTTAACATGTGGGTACTTGGGAATTTGGCTTTTACGACTCTTTGGGGATACCTTAGAACAATGCAAACAACTGCAAACAAAACAAACACAAAATGACATTTTACTTTGAAAAGAATGAAATCTTTTAAAAGGGGTAGTCCGAGATTTCTAGGTGAAATCTCGGGGACACAGTTCTTAAACCTTCCTCACACTAGTGCTAGTGCGGGAACATGTAAGTTGCCATTTGATTAAAGAGGTTGAAGAAGCAGGTGATAAAATCAAATCTATTGATGAATGGGAGAGGCAAATCATCCACCAATCGGCAGAGCAATTCAAAGAAGTACCAGCTAGCTTGGAAAGTATGCATAGAGCATTGGCTTAGTTGAAAGAATTGATGACATGTATAGAAGGTGAGAATGCAACTGCTGAAAGCCACTTGGAGATTTTGGCTAAAATCAATTCATTACCTGAGAGTGTATTGATTGAAGAGCAAATAGCACCTGACGGATCAATAGAAAAGGGTAAGCAGCTGGAAATGACAGTGTCTTTCCGCATGAAGGTTCTCAAACATATGTTGAGAGAAATGTAGTTGTTGGAAGACAAAATGGAAGAAGTGTCGGGGAGTGTAATCTCTTTCTCCACGGAGAAAGTAATTGATGGTTTCCATTATTATACAAGGTTCATTCCCGACAAGCCTCCAGCTTCCTTTGAAGAATTTCTTCCATCTCTCCAGAAGAAGATTGATGAAGTCTTCATACCTTTCACTTTTGATTTAATTGAGAAATTAGTAAGGCTTCATGCATATTTCAAGGATTTGGACCTAGTTTGAAGAGGGTAAAGGAAAGGATTGATATTCTATCCAGGGGAACTACTAAGGTTCAAGGTGAAAGTGGAGCTATTCTAAGACAGATGGGAAAACAATGAACTTCATGCTTGAAAAATACATTCATATCATAACAAAGGAAAGTATGAAGTGTCGCATTTCTTTGGAATGAATTCTTTCTTCTCCTCTTTCTTCTTCTCCTTATTTTCTCGGAGAAATTTTTAAAACTAAAGTAATTGGTTAAAATCCATTACTTCTAGTTGTTTGAAAATCTCCTTTAATTAGGAATAGGTGATAGACATGCAACAGACACTCGATTTAGTCTTGATTGTAAATCGTGCATGTCATGTAAAGAGGAATTCTAGGAGAAAGATTGCCAACCTGTTCCTTTTTTATAGTTTCCACATGCGTGAGTTCATTGAAAGTTTCTTATTTGTATTTTCCCTCTATGCTTTATAAATAGAGGAGAAGCCTACAAGTTTAATTATCACAATTTGTTCATTAGAATTTGTTTAGCAGAGGCTTTTGAATCGAGCATTCTTGAGCTTTTAGATTGTGTTGGAACCCTTGATGTGATTTACGTGAAATCTAGGGATTGAATAAAGGTGGATTTCTAGAGAACTTTGTGTCTACGGTTCTTTTAATTACTCCTATTCAAGGTTCTAGATATATTTTTTGTTATCTTAGATGTAGGTTAGAAGTTATTTCTTTCCCTCTTTGTTGAATGTTATGATTTATCTGTTTATTTAATTTGTGTGGATGAGACCACCTCTGTTAACTATTGGTTGATTCAACACATCTTCCTTTCTTCTTTCCCTACTTCTTTTTACCTCTTCTGCAAATATCACATCACGATTTGCTTACTACCAAATTACCCACCGTGGTTCACAATCCGAGGGAATTAAAGTAAAAACCACGAAAGTAGTTATTAGGATTCACGCCTATAAAATAGATAAACATATTATACGGAGCTTCACTATTAAATGAAGTAGATTTATCTCATGATCGCTAGGTTTCTGTTGTGCATAAAATCTAGCCAACACATTTGATCATTGAGTCCTCTCGGCATCTGCGGTAGGCATTTTTCACATCTCATTGTGTTCTCCAACTATCCTTTCTTCCATGCACTCCTTTTCTCGCATGCCTTTGCCACACCTCATTTTCTTTTGTTGCACGCTCTTTTGTTTGAGCTTCACATTTCCGTTTCTTCTACGCACTATCTCTCGGGATTTTGGGTTGTCTCAAAACATCTGCGCGCCTCCTTCGAATCTTAGCTATCAAAGAATCCTCTTGTGCCTTTTGTGCATTCTTTGCCACTTCGTATAACGCTTTGCAGACCATTTTCTCACCTCTAGTCTGCCTAGGCGAGCCAAAACTCCATTGTTATACCAAAACCCTATGCGCATCATTGTGCCTTATTTCCTTGCACTAGCTTTCCTCCTCAATCCTTTTGTGCACTACTTGCACTTCCCCTTACTTCCTTTGTGCACTCCACACACTTTGCGCTCCTCGTTGATTTCTATTGCATTGAAAGTGCTTGAACACTTTCACATAGACTTCCCCTTATCTTATTGCACTTCTCCTCCTTGTCACGCACTTTCCAACCTTGCGCAACCATCCTTGACAAAATTGTACAATTACTCGGTCCTTTGATGCACCTACATCAAACAATTGAGGTCCTTTTCAAGCAGATTGAGTGAGTGGTAGAACTGCCCTTTGAACTATTGGGGCTGATAGTTTCATTTC
Organism: Taxus wallichiana var. yunnanensis; assembly: GCA_018340775.1. NCBI lineage: Eukaryota > Viridiplantae > Streptophyta > Pinopsida > Cupressales > Taxaceae > Taxus > Taxus wallichiana. The sequence goes on along the minus strand of CM031234.1, from coordinate 734,778,254 downwards.
CTTGTCCTCTAAACTTGGTTCTAGCCTCGGTGCTTCTTTCGGCATTTGTTCCAGGTCCTTCGTCACCTCCTTGTGACTTCTTCACGCTAGCTTGCACACTATTGTGAGATTCTTCCACCCATAGCCCGACCATCCTCCAAATGGATCCCTCTTCTTGATCCTTCGCAGTCTCTGCCTTCTCTTCTCCTTCGCAAATCTTTGCTTTCCTTGAAGCTTGTCTTCTTCTTTCTAAAGTTCTTTGTAGATCCTACTGCTTTGTGAGTATGTGCTTGCCCCCATTCTCTCTGTGCAAGTCTCAGTGCTTTTCTATGTCCATCCACCTCCATCGAAAACATTCAAGGATTTTCTCTCCTTTTGCCCACTTCTTCTCTCGGGCTTTCTTCCTTTGTGCATTTATTTTGCATGCGCACTTTTTTCCTTGTCTTCTCCTTTTCTCTTCTTCTGCCCTCGTCTTCTCATCGCAGCCTCTTTTCTCTACGCATTTTCCTTTGTGCACTTCCCTTTTGCGCTGCCTCGTATCGCACTCCTCTCCTTCAAATCAACCATTCTTCCTTTGGTCTTAATCTCTCTCTTTGCCCCTCTCTTCCTTGGGCCCTTCTCCATTGTGATACTACCTTTCCGCGCACTCTTCCTTGTGTAATTGCTCTGCTTGATCTTGTTCTTTACACCTAATATATTTTTGTGGGCTTCTCTGCATGTTCTTATCATGGATTTCTTGCCATCTTCTTCTCTTCCTTGGGGCAACTTTATTCTGCCGCACACATCCTCCTTGGTGACTTCCTCTTCACCTTATCCTTTTGGATCTACTTGGATCTCTTTTTCCGCCTCTTCTTTTCTTGCGCTCCCTCTTTGTGCGATTCTCTGCTAACTTTCTCCTCACCTTGATCCCCCATGTTGCCTTAAAGGAAACCTCGGCTCTTCTTTGCGGTTCTTCTTTAGTGCGGTCAAGACTTTCAGTTTTTGTGCATTCCTTCTCTTGTGTGCTTTTCTTATTACACACTTCTACACACCTCTCCCGACCTCTGTAGATCTCTTTCTTTTCCAATGCTCTCTTTTTCTTGTGCACTTTAACAACCTCATGTACAGCATCGCTCTGATTCATTGCCTTCTTGATAACTTCTCTCTGCTCTACACCTTCCACAATGGTGCTCCCACTTTGTGTGTGTGTCTTTGCCTTCGCGCCCTCAACCCCTCTTTTGGGAGTTTCTCTTTTCACGCAGTCTTTTGTGCATCCCGGTCTTCTTGCAAGACTCTTTCTTTTGCGCACTCTTCATTATTCGAGACACCTCTTTGGTCCACTCCTTGGACTTCACACACTTGTCATTCTTTCTCAATGGCCTCTAGCCGTGACATCGTCACCTTCCGCGTGCGCATGGCCCTCAACAACCATTTCTTCCTCCTTTTGTCCCTTGGCTAGGACATTCGCCTCTGCATGTCATTCTTCACTTGGCTACGCACTCTTTTCCCTCATTTCATCCACTTCTATCTGCGGTCTCGTCTGATCTTATGTGCACTCATGGTCTTGAATGACCATATCCTTCTTCTGACCTCCGTCTTTAGCGCCATGCTCTTTCTCACTATCATTCACCCCTGGGTGACTTCTCTCTTCACCCTTTTTTCATTTCGCGAGCTTTCTCGATGCGTTGTCTTTTACAAATTATTTCACAAGTATTGTTGTGCATACCTTCATGTTGCTCTTGCGCTCTTCTTGTCTGCGATCTTCACTGTGCTTCCACACATGCCTTTCCTCCCTTTTAGCGCTCACCTAATGTTCTCGTTGCACAATCTTCTCCATGTTGTTGTCTCTTTCTTTGAGTCGCTCCTCCTTTTGGGCTCCTCTTGCCACAAGACCTTTTTTCTTTAGTGGTCTTCTTACGCATCCTCCAGGTTTAGTCTTCACACCATTAAGCTCCTCCAAAGCACCTCCAACATCTCCATAATTGCTGCATTAGAATAGTCCCTTCTAAACGCTATCTTACCTTCTCGGGCAAGATCATCAACTCCTCTATCTCACACGGTGGGATCTCTCGTTTGCGTCCTTTACCCACTTTTCTCATAGTGGAGAACACAAAATTTCACCAGACTTCCTCACATTCAACTTTCTGTCATTTATTCTTCTTCTTTTCTTTCCTGTCGGAAAAGAACCAAATCGATACCACTTGGCGGCAGAGGGTACTCCCCTCATGCCTACAAAGTCACGCAATGAGATGAAAATTGTTAATGTTTCATCTATATCTTGAATGGCCTTTATGACATCTACAAAGTATCTTCTCTCTTGGAGCTTATATTGACTTCTATTGTATTCTCCTATGGACCTAACCTAGATTAGATTTTGTTCTCACAAGCACATTCCACAACCTCTCTAAACTCGGCCACGCTCAACTCTTATTAACCCTCAACAACATCTCCTCTCTAACAACTTGAGAATGGTGGACTCTTTCTTCTTAAATATCATGTGCTCTATTCTTTTCCACTTCTCTTTCCTTGTTTGAACTTGCCTTAGATGGGTAGGCTCCTTCTAGACACTTCCTGTCCGTTTCACTCATTTTCAAATTTGAATTTGAGAGCCTCTACTTGTGCCACATCATCTGGTCATTGGGCTCCTTTGGATTTGTGAGTCCTATCAACATCCGCATCAAATATCTTTTGACATCTCTGTTGTGTCTACCAACTATCCTTCTTAGTGCACTCCTTTTCTCGCATGCCTTTGCCATGCCTCGCTTTTCTTACATTGTGCACTCTTTTGTTTGAGATTCACCTTTCCCTTTCTTCCGTGCACTATCTCTAGGCTTTTGGGTTCTCTAAAACATCTGCATGCCTTCTTCACAGTCTTAGCTATCGCACAATTCTCTTGTGCCCTTTGTTCATTCCTTGCCACAGTGCATAACTCCTTCGACCATCCACGCGCCTCCACTCTTCCGAGCTGAACCAAAACTCCATTGTTTTACCAAAATCCTTAACGCATCACCGTGCCTTATTTTCTCACACTGGCTTTCCTCCTCAAGCCTTTTGTGTACTACTTGCACCCTTACTTCCTCTGCGCACTCCACACACTTCCCTCGCTAATTTCTATCGTGCAAAGTGCTTGTGCTCTTCTGTAGACTTCCCGTTATCTTGTTGCAGATTTCCTCCCTTCTTATGCGCTCTCCAACCTTACACGCAACCATCCTTCACCAAAATTTTTATAGGATTACTCTGGAACTTGGATGCTCCTACATTAGTCTTAAGTTCATTATTCAAACTCTTATTATTGTTTGATGTGTTTACTTCTCTTTGGTGTGCATACCACTTTGTTTGATGTGCTTATTAATGGTTTGTGTACTTGCTTTTGTTTCGCGTGTTTGAAATTTGTTTGCCATGTTTCAAAGATTTTGATGTGCTTTAGTGTGTGTTACCATATTTCCAAATCTATAGGTATTTGCTTGAAGGGAGATAAGGTGCATGAAATAAATAAATAAATATGAAGTTGTTCTAAAGTTGGTGCGAAAGGGAGTAAGGGGCAAATAAAATAAATACAATAAAAGAAACTACAATCCTAGGAGTTGGCGCGAGGGTGATAAGGATAAGGAGATAAAATAAATTTATTAATTGCTATTTCAGGCACCAGATAGAGATGGATCAACAAGCAGCAGTTGACTGAAGACTTTGCATGGAGAATTAATATTTAATTCTATGGAATTAAATAAAGAAAGAATGAACTGCGGTTGACTGAGGTGCTAAAAATGGAGTTAAACAAAAATAGATTGTTGTTGTTCCATGCGCCATGAAGGAGGTTAAAAATAGGAATTAAATAAATAAAAAGGAGAATTGTTGTCCCCATGCGCCAAAGATAGAGAAGGGAAATTAAGTAAAAATAGAGTTGTCCCATGCGCCAAGGATAGAATAAAATAAATAAAGAAAACAACAGTCTATTTTTCGAGGTTGACGCCAAGAGGGTGAAAGAAATAAGAGGAGAATAAATAAATAAAAACAACAGTCTATTCTTAGCATGCAACAATCTATTCTTATCATATAGGCTGATTTTTATTGTAAAATGGATATACTTGGAGTGTTGATTTGCTCTTGCATCTTCAACTTTGTACTTGCACCTCTGAATTAGAAAAAGGTTCATTTTTCCGTCTCATTTTACTGTTTTTGGATTATTTATTGTGTTTATTATAGGATATTGTGTTTGCCTTAGGGTGGAATTCTTTCCATCTACCACTGTCTTTTCCTAAATCCTTGAATTAATTATAGAAAATGGTCTAGAGTTATGCAGGTGTGTGGATCTTTAAATTCTCTGTGTGTAGAGTTACATGCAAGTATCAAACTTTTTGTGTATCACCCCTATTTCCATTTTTCACATTCGTTTCCCCTTTTCTTTGTCAACTTTTCAGTTTTTTAGGTGATTCACAAGGGAACCAACCCTCTCTAGAGGTTCACCTCAGACATAGGTTACCCACAACCTTGAGGTGTTCCAATTTTGTTAACATGAGAGAGAGTACACACACTATTGGGACAAAGTGTTCAAAGATTGATGTTGGTTCAACAATTTGCAGAGCATAAAGTATTTAGAAAATCAAGTGTCTGGCGATTCGGGTTTTTACAAACATACCTAGTTGCAAACTAGTCAAAACTAATGCCAAAAGTCACCACCAAGTCAAAAGCTAAAGGTATTCCGTTTGATTTTATTCAACTACCTTTACATTCTTATAAAAGAAGAAAATTTTATAATTCCTCTCCATAAAACAATTGCCTAAAATCCCACAACTTTCCGCTCTAAATTTTCTAATGGTTCTTCCTAAAACAAAGCTTTTGTAACCTTTAATGATGGAAACCTCTTGAATCTTAATGTATACAATGATATCCCTGCTTCTACATTAAAGAGTTTACCATCCTTTACTGGTCAAATTCAAACCACTCCTGTAGAGCATATTAGAGATATTGCAAATCTTTGCTTTATTTATAATATAACTCAGGAGAATGTAGCCATGAGACTCCTTGCAGCTTCCTTTAAGGATAAAGCCTTGCAATGGTACATAAATCTACCTATTAACTCTATCAATTCTTGGGATCAATTAGGAACAACCTTGTGTAGCCAATTTGAGGACAAATTTGACCACCTATCCTTGATTGAGCAATTGAGCACAATCAAAAGAGCCCCTCAAGAGTTCATGGCTGATTTTAACTTGAGATTCCAGAGAACTTGGGAAAGAATTCCCCATGCCATTAAGCCTACAACAGAGCATGCATTCTTGTACTATTTGAGATCCCTAAACAGCGACATTGTTGTCATGATTCAGTCCATGGGGGGTAACACAATTCCTACTTACCTTTGATTTATCCATTAGAGCTGAAAATAATCTCATACAAGCTAGAAAAATTGCACCTAGACCTCCCATGCCTATCTTTCCAAATATTCAACCACCAAGATTACCATCTATAAATCCTCAAGAGTTCATGGTTGATTTTAACTTGAGATTCTAGAGAACTTGGGAAAGAATTCCTTGTGCCATTAAGCCTACTGAAAAGAGCATGCATTCTTGTATTATTTGAGATCCCTAAACAATGATATTGTTGTCATGATTTTGTCCATGGGGGTAACACAATTCTTGTTGCCTTTGATTTAGCCATTAGAGCTGAAAATAATCTCATACAAGCTGACAAAATTACACCTAGACCTCTCATGCCTATCTTTCCAAATATTAAGGCACCAGTAGTAGCTATAAATCCAATTCTAGTAGCATCTAGCCAGCCAAGCGATTACTAATCAAAATCAAACCATTGAGTTGAGTGAAATAAAAGGTATTTTGCAAGTTGTTATCAGCCAATTTTGACTTCGCAAAATTGATTATTTTAAAAATAAAATTGAAAATTTTGAAATTTTTCAAAAGTGTTACTTTGCGTGGTTCATTGCCCTCATCGCGATCGTCTCATTTTTGTGATCGTTTTGGTCTTCGTTTCGTCCTTTTCGGGTGAGAACTCTTCCCACCAGGCTTTAAATCGCATTAAAATACATTAAAATTAATTAATTAATATTTAATTAATTAATTGCTCCTTGTTTGATAAAATTAATTTTAAATAACTTGAGAGTATTTAATTAAATAAATATTAATTAAAAGTTCATTCGAAACAAATTTTTATTGCCGGGGAAGTAAGCTTATGCTTCCAACTGCCACGGAATGCCAATTTGGCTTCCCGAACCTGGATTTCCCCTTTCCTGGCAATTTTCTTTTAATTTTCCGCTTGTGGGATTTTTTCCACCAATTGCCAAGTCATGGATTGGCTAACGGGTAGGAAATCTCCGAATTTCCCACATGGGGAAATTGAATGGGGATTGCCAGCCCACTTTGCCATTCCCGTTGGCAATTGGCCGTTGCTTTCCCCATTTCCCCTTGGCACTTAAGTCCACTACCCGGAAGAGAGGAAGTTGGATTAATTCTCATAATTTCCTCTCACAACTTGTTGGAAAAAGTCGTGCGAAGCTTTTCAATTGCTTCTTATTTCTTACGAAGGACGTAATATTTTGTCACATCCAACAATCTTCCACGCATTCTTTTTGGAGGAGGCGACCAGGAGGAATTCACGTTTTTGGAAAGAAATAGAAGAAGACAAAAAAATCCCTTTCCACACATTGGCAGGAGAAAAGAGGAACAACTTTAAAAAAAAAATTAAAAATTAAAAGCAGCCGTAGCCAACAAAGGAAATCCACGCAAAATTTTGAAAAGGCAAGGAAATTAATTTAACGGCCAAATCTCCACGCGCCCGTGAAAGGAAGGATACCACGCATTGGCGGGAGCAAAGAAACAGTCCAAAAATTGAAAACCAAAGGGCCGCGCCACTAAAGGAATCTCCACGCGTGAGGAAGTTAGAGGACAACAAACTGTTTTCATTCCACACATTGGAAGAGGCAGGCAAACAACACTTCAGAAATTAAAAGCAAGAAGCCGTGCCAAGAGAAAGTTTTCCACGCGCGAAGGAGAGGTGGAGCTGCACAGCTTTTCCATGCACCCGCGCAAGTGAGAAGGAGAACTCGGCGAGAGGAAAGAAAGATTTTCCCACACCTTGGGAAGAAAAATGACAGCAAGAAGAAATCAGTTTAAAACACCAAGCAAGAATAAAAATTCACATTCCAAGGAGAAATAATAGCGGAGAATATCCACGCTCAGAAAATAAGAATCTCCGAGCCTGGTTTGAAAACAATTTCCAACGCAGTGAGAAAAGAGGAGGACGTTTCCGTCACGCATGCATTACGCCGCCAAAGGAGGATTCACGCACCGGAGAAGTAAAAATAAATAAATATCGTTGTTATCGCCAGATTTGGAACACGAGCTTAGTCTCGATATGTTTGTATTGACATTTAAAAAAAAATTGTAATTCGGGACAATTATTATTATTATTTTTAAAATAATAATAATAATAATAATATTATAACAAAAATATTTTTCTTGCGTCGACGAGGTTTTGGAGACTAAGACCCCTCATGTTTGCATTGTTTGGCGTGCCCAATCACTTTTCTGTTAAATTCCTAATGGCCGAAAAAATCCAAATCTGTGGGGAGATCGAGGAAGCTAGTGGAGAAATCTAACAAATCCACCTGAAATATGAATTCCAAGGAATTATCCCTCCCAGTTCCATTAAGTCAGCATATGACAACATCATTGATACAAATCTAGGTCACATCAACGTGCAACAATTCTGCGAGCGGGTGAAAACTGAAGGCAAAACCATTTTCTCAGATAGACTTTACCATAGTGGCCTACCCCAAGTAGCAGCATTCCCTGTCTTGGTGCAGTGCCCGAAATTGGTTATTGCTTGCACGAGCATTATGACCTTGAGAGACGAGGAATTTTTAAAGATAATCATGAGCCTTTCCTCTTAATCACACCAGAACACATTGAGGAATTTCTCGGCATACCCGACTTTCCCGAGAATGCGGATATCACTTGCCAATCAGCACAAGAATTTTGGGATGAAGAACCCCTGAGATGGAGCAAGATGGTTAACAATAATGGTTAGTAACCAAAAGACCTCGAATTGATAAGCTTCCCAAAGAACTGTACCGCATTGAGTTTGTGGAAGAAATCGGAGACATGATCACTCTCCTAAGTCGAGTTTTGGTCTACCTTCTGCTAGGATTTTCCACCCATGGATGTACCAGTTTATCTGTATCATCCTAGCCAAGAAAGAGTTTGTGGATTGGGCCACCATCATCAGTAACACCCTTCACAAACAATTGATAGAAGTTAAGATGACTGGATGCTTCTACATGACATCGTATTTGACTTATGCGGTAGCAAGAAGAAAGCTATTTTTCGGGACTTGAAACGAGAGGGGTCATGGGCCCGTCGAATAATGTTGTTCACTATTACCTCGAAACTTAGCTTCAAAATAGTTCTCACCATTTTCGAAGAGTCAACAATTCATTCACCTTCCGCGTGCTCCGGAACCTGAATCGGAATACCGAGGAAAGGTTTTCTAAAGAAGCCATGAGTGTCATTTCCCAATGGGGAACCTGGTTTATTCAGTTTTCATCTTTTTCTTACATTCGCGTGAGTGGTTTTGTTGGGACCACATGGAAACTTCCCAAGTACGTCGGTGACAAATGGGCATTAATGGAGTAGGTGTGACAATTATTCCAAGTTCACCGCCTTCTTGTGTAAACACCATTCAAGAATTCATTTCCCAATTCAAATCGGGAATACCAATGTCCAAATCTTTTCAAGGTGCACAACTCATGGAAAAAGAGTTCACTCTCATAACCATCTATCCATATGTGAAGAGAGCCCAGTTTGATATATGCAAAAGATCTTGGGGGCAAAATAGCAACATAATCCTACCATGGAAGATTTCTGGGCTGCTTGTTCGGATGAACATGAGGTAAGAAGGCGGGAGTACTCTACTTTAACACTTGCTCGAATCAAGGCCTTCTGCATCAAGAGTCCTCCCGATTCATTCATAGATGATGACGAGGATGTCGTCGATCCCTCATATGATGCCGTTGCCTTTACCCCATTGCCTCAAATCGACTGGACCAAGAGAGATGAATTTTCTCTTGATGGCAAGAACCAACCAATTATTGAAAGAAGCATATCTTGGTATGACAGAGAACTTGCCAAATTGCAATCAATTCCAGATCACGTTTCGGGATCACAAAAATTGCCAATAGGAGGGGGTCTCCATTCAACCAAAGTCTCTTCTCGATCAACCTCATTACCATCCAATCATACACAACAAGCGAGAAAAGAGTGGTTACCAAAATCCACTTCGCCAAGTAATGTGTCACAAGGAGGAAGATCCAAAGATCCTAACCCCGAAGAAGGAAGAGAGCGTGTGTCTGGATTTTCTACCTCGAGTAGAGATTCTTCTACCCACATCGTTAATACTATTCAGAAGCTAGTAGTAAATGATCCCCAGCCATGCTCCAAACAAGCATCCACTCAGGTGCAGGTAATTCAAATATCAAACACTTCAGAGCATGTAGTTCATGAAGGGATTTCCCAAAATCTCCCGAATAATCAGGAAGTGGATATTGAGGTTGTGTCTCCTCAAATCGAGGTCGTAGATAGGATTCAAGAAGGATCTCATGATGTCGGAAATAATGAGAATATTGATTCGAGCTCTAGGATTCTGTATGCTGAAATAGTGAATGATACTCCTTGGGTTGATTCCGAAGTAAAGAAAAGGAAGAGAGTTGTCAAGCCAATTGACATTGATTTTGATGCCCTTTTCAAACTTTCGAATGACACCATTCCTAAGAAGCCTAAGGTGCTTTCTCGAATAATGGTGGATAATGATGGAAACAAATTTGCAGACCTTGCCATTCCACAAGTTGATAAAGAGCACAATGCTATGACACCTACCGACTATGAAGTTTCCAAACTTGGACTTGGAAGATCTACATTAGAAAGTGACATGGCGATGGCTCGAGATTCAATTGATATCGTGCTAAAGAGACTTGAGAAATACAAGTCTCAAAACTCTCAGCTCAAGGCCGAAAAGAATCAATTGGTGGAATATGTTCAACATTTGATAAATCCCATATCATCCACCTTCCCAGTACCTGATGCAGTGGCTGCCCCAAATGAAGATACTCTCAATTTGTCAAAGGAAATAAACACATTGGGCCATGTCACTAAAACTTGGCTTTCAAAGATTCTCGTTTTAGGCCAGGGGACGATCAAGACCACGGTTAAGCTTCATGAAGATGTCAGTGCGTATCTTGATCCAATTCTTTCTTTCAAAGAAACTTTTGTTTCTGCTATATCAAATTTGGATGAGATATTGCCCAGTTTACAAGAGATGACAAGTATGGAATCTTCAGTTTTAGCTATTGAAGGAATTCTCGAATTTGAACATCAAGGGACACATTTTCTTTGGTGTCTGCATCTCAAATCAAGAAAAATGCTTCTTGAGGATTCTATGATCCATTATGAAAGCATGTGCAATGAAGCCTTCACTTCACTCTCCTTGATTCAGGAATTCATGGCTGAGATTCCTTGTAACCTCGTAAATGAGCATAATCAAAGGTGTTCATTGGAGTAGGTGGAAGAACAATTTTCACAATTGTTTAAGGACATGTACACTCCCGCCAACAATTTCTCGTCAGTTTCCATGGAGCGGTGCATCAAATTAAAGAACTTATTTGAGAATGCTCAATCCAAAATTGTTAATTTAAATGATATGCCAAGTAGAATTCTTGAATTGCAGGTATTTTGTGAGGCTATTCTTCGACCAAGTGAACCTCCAAAAGAAGAAAAGATGTTTGAAACTTTGGGAAGGTTTAGATCCTTTCAATGGCAAAAGCGGCAAATCCTAATTTCACCGGCGGTGCAGGGAGTTGATTTTCTTGGTATCTAACGAAGTGGGAGAGTCCATTCTCATACGCTTGAGATAAAGCGAACCCCATTTCAATGGATAAGGCATCGTTATTATTGTATATTTTAAAAGTGTTGTTATTTGTTTTCGAGAAACAATGGATATTTTAAGTAATTTCTATTTTTGGGTTGTCTTTAATAAAGTTGTTGAAAAAGTCAAAGGTCACTTAAGTGCCTTATTTAATGATCATGTAAAACCCTAAATACTTTGTAACCTATTTTTGGGTTATAAAAGGAAGTGAGGGGCTCATTTGTAAAGGGTGACTTTGAGAGAGGAGAAGAAAATACTTTTGTGCAAGCTTTGTTTCAGGAAGAAACTTTGTGTTCTTTTGTGAAAAACATTTTGGAGTTAATGGAATACGAACTTTGTGTCTCATTCATTGTCTCTTGTAACATTTGATGTTCTTATGTTCATTAGATGTTAGGTGTTTTGAATCTTGCATGCAAATATTATCTTTGATCTTATTGTCAACATTATTAATCAGTTGTTCTAGTTCACAGTGATCAAGCTCTGATTATCTACTTGCTCATGTGTGTTCCTTTTTACACGTTCTTGTTTGGCTAACTCAAACTCCGTTTTATTTGTGTTGGTTATTCATCTTTCCTCTTCATGCAATATTAGGCTCTGTTTTTACCTAACTCTTGCATGTTCTTTCAGTTCATTCCATTCCACTCCTTTCCTTCATTCCATTCCATCTCCCTCATTCACTTTTCTTTCCATTGATGTTCCAAAACACCCCCCACATACAATTTTGAATGTACAAATGTAAATACAGTTTTGGTTTTCAATAAAGGCAGCCTCACCTTCATTGAGGAGGGACTTCGTTCCCACACTGTTGCATGTCATTTGCATGCGTGCAAATCCATATGCTAACACAAGCTTTTGGAAATAAATCTGTATCTATTGAGAGACAACTTGCTCAACCTTACAGACCGTATTAGGCTTCATTCCAATCTGTTAGACCCTCATACCCAACATATCCTACAAGTAGGCCTCCATATCAAGGCCCAACAACCATTAAAGTTGATCCTAATGCTCCTACATCTATGGTTCTTGTTCTAGTGCAAACTAATCTAATTCAGGAACCCTTTTAGTGTGCTCCTTGTAATCATTCACATGATCATTTTTCTTATGCTAATGAAATGTTAAATCAAACTTTGATTGCGTAAGGGATGACTCCACGACTTTCAGCAGTTGAGGTTCCTCCTTAAGCAGATTCTAGTGAAGCAGTAAAGCCACCAGAGACAAATTTGGTGAATTGGAAACAAGAAGATCAACATACAACTAATACAAGAGTATACAAAAGGAAGGCGGTGGGAGAACCCACAGAGGTAACTAATTTTCATGGATCATCTTCTTTATTTCTTGATAAAACTAATAAGGTTGTTGCTGTCCCTAATGAGAAAGAGAGAAAAAATCAGATTGAAGGGCAGCTTGGAAGCACAAAAGAATAAGGAAAAAGAGGTTGAAAGTGTTCCAAAAGGTCAAGCAAAAGGGCACAACTCTCCCCTTAATATTATAGATCATATGAAGAAATCTCATGTAAGTTTATCCATGTGGGATACGTTGACAATTTCAGGTTAAAAAAAACTTGTTACAGGATGGGTTGGCCAAATTACCTGTTAGAATAGATCATTCAGCTAGAGCTAGTGCATTACTTGCAAGCGCAAATCAGTCCATTAAGGTTGATTTCAGGCAAAAAATATTGGTAAGCCTCCTCCTTTCTACCTTTCTTTGATTATTGGTGATAATTTGGTTCATAATTGCATGGTTGACAGTGGTGCTAGCAGTACAGTCATGCCTAAGCAGATAACAAATAAGCTAGGACTCAAATATGAGCCACATGACAAAGGGGTTTTGCAGTTGGATGACACAACTACCAAAATAGTTGGTATAATCAAAGATTTGAAGTTAAGTTTGCATGCATGTCCAAGCCTTCCAATCTTACATGATGTTATGGTAATAGATCTACCTCCATATTTCGCTTTGTGCTTATCTAGAGATTTTACAGCTAAGATTGGAGGGTATCTATCATCAGATTGGTCCTATCTATTTTTCAGAACAAGGTATGACACAAAGGTAACAATTAATTCTAAGCCTCTTGCTAAATTTCATATTGAGCCTTATGTGCCTAATGCTTGCAGTGTGAATTGTATTGTTTTTGACCAAGAGGATCATCCTGTTGTTCAAGATACAGACACCCACTCTAAGAGCATACCAAATTCATTATTGGATGAGTGGGAACTGACTATCATGGTTTTGATCCTTACAAATATGTTGAAGAAACATATATTAAAGAGGCTGGTTTGGGAATTTATTGCATGCATCGGATAATGCTTTTTTACCATTATTGGTTAAAACTGATGAGATTGATACATGATTGTGGAGTTTATACTTTGATGGCTCTAGAAGTAAGAATGGATCAGGTGCAGGTAATGTTCTGATATCACCAAATGGTCAAAGGTATTATTCTTCTATTCGATTTCAGTTTGGTTGTACATGCAATGCAACTGAATATGAGGCACTAATTCATGGTTTACATTGGGCTAGAATGAAGGGAATTAAGTACCTACAGGTATTTGGTGACAATGAATTGGTCATACATCAGGTGAGAAACTTGAATATTGCAAAGAATCCCTTGTTGAAATCATATAGACAGAGTTTGGAATATTACAGAGGATTTTGATCCATTCAATATTCAATCAATACCTAGTGGAGCTGATTTTGATATTCCTAGTGATGTGAAGAGAAAGGATAATTAACCTCATATTAAGGTGGTTGTAAGGCCATCAATTCCTGATAATAATATTAAGTGGAAAGTTTTTGATAGTGATGAACCGATTGCTTTATTCAGGAAGAAGCTAATTTTTTAGCTAAAAATCAGTCTAAATTGCAGCAGTGGTATGGTGAGAAAATCTTACAATTAAAGACTAATAAGTTTCCCCAAGGATTGGTAACCATTAAGAGTATTTTTAATAATGATGATCAGCTGAAAAGGGACAAAATCAGGATGTCCACTAAGCAAGATAACTATGAGGACATAACAATTAGCGATGGCAAGTTTTTGAAGCATGACAAGGTATGTAATTTGGAAGAAAAATAGTTTTTGTTCAATTATGCATTGAGTTCATTTATGTTTTTGCTTGGAAGTATGAGGATATAAACGGTTTTGATCCAAGATTAGCTCAACATACCATTGAGATTGAGCCTAATTCCAAATTGGTAAGGAAAAAATGAAGACTTGTTAATCTAAAGATAGAAATTTTGATGAAAATGAACTAACAAAGTTCATTGAGTCTTGCATTATCTTTCCTATCAAGCATTCCTCATGGGTTGTAAATCTTGTAGCCGTGAGGAAGAAGAATGGAGAGATAAGGCCGTGTGTTGATTTCAAGGATCTAAACAAGGCTTTCTTTAAAGGATAATTATCCATTACCGTGGATGGATTAGATTCTAAAGACTGTTTGGATAGTTCAAATGGTTACAATAATGTTGGCTAGATTTTTTTGCTGCATAGCATAAAATCTAGGCGTCATGAGTCATGAGATAAATCTCTCTCATTTACCGGTGAGGCTCCCGTGTCGATTTGTCAATTAAAGTATGCTAGTATCTATATGGGGTTTTACTTTAACTGTTCACTCATGAACCATAGTATGCATACGATTACAGTTCAGCAAAAGTAAGCAAAATGTTTAAGAAAGGAAATATTTATAGAAGGGAATTATATAAACACAGAGAAGAAATGGGGAAGATGTGCATCCCAATCAATAGATAGCAGAGTTGATTGCATGCACATAGAAGAAACCAATAGATATAAACACAAAATTATAAGCAAAGGCAGATCTAGATCTAGATCTAAAATAACACAATTTATTAAAAGATCTAAGATATAAAAGCTAGAAACACAATACACTATGACACAAATTTCTTCGGAAATCTGCTCCTGTATATTTCTTTGCTTCAAGTGGCTCTCAAGGGTTTCAAAGACAAATTTTGGAACACAAGGATGCTGCTTACAAATTCTCATCCTTAACCCGAAGGTTCTTCCTCTACTTATAGAATGTAGAGAGACAATTACAAGTTGGAAGCTTTTAGTTGAACGGCACATGTGAAAGTGGGAAAAGAAACAATGGCAATCTCCCTCCTGGAATTCCTCTTTGCATGACATGCATGATTTCTGAATTGAAAATAGAACCTTCTTTTTGCACGTCCGCCACCTATCTCCAGTAGTTGACTTCTTCAAGTAATGGCTTTTAAACCAATCACTTAAGTTGTATAATTTAATTGATCGCTCAATTACTTTGTCGGAGGCAATAAGAGAAAGAAGAAGAAAGAGGAAAGCTACAGTCTTGTCCTTTTTCATATTCTACATGCAGCTAATTCTTTTGCTTTTGATTCTCACCAAAGCTGGACACTGGAGCAAATGGATCTGAAAGCAAGCTGGATTTGGTGTTACCTTTGCCTTGTCTTCCCTCTTATCCTCGAAGCTTTTGCGGTTCTTCTCCAGTACATGCATCAGTGCAATGTTTGCCACAAATAACTCTTTATTTTTAATTGCATATGAGCAATTAAAAATTGCAAAAAGCACTCGGGTGAATGCAACTTCAATGAAGGCTTCAACTGGAAGATTGGGAGCACATGCACAAGATCCTGAAGAAATTTTCCACGCACTGACTTCTTCACGGGCTGCGTTCGAAACAAGAGGATGAAGCCTTTGTCCGGAAGCTTTTGCAATTATGAGATCTGGATCTGGATCTGTTGACTTCAGCAAATCTGGAAGCTATGCATGATTTTGTTGATCCTTCCCTTTCATCCCGCTTTGCCATGGCAGTATCTGTGTCTATCTTTGTCTGAACAATTCTTTTTCTCCTTATTCGGCGGAATTCTTCAAAATTGGTGCAGATCTGGATAATTCTTCAGATTCGGAGGATATGTTCAATGTATTGGACATTGATTTAAGCTCCCTTTCTCTTATAAAGCACTTGTATCACTTATGCAAACAATTATCCAGACACAAATCAACCTCCTTCAACCTGTGCGCCAAAATTGGAAGCTTTCAGCATTAATTTCACCTTCTTCTGAGCAAAAATCCTCTCCAAATGGGGCGCACTTTTCCTCTGGGCTGCACTTCTCTGCCTGTGAATTAATTAATTCATCCATATGGCAGCCCCTGCTTATATAATCTTCACCATTCTATAATTAATTAATGCCTTTCCTATTCCTGGCAATTAATTAATTAATTAATAAGCTTCACTCTTCAAATGGGGCGCCTATTTTGTGCATGCTCATGGCTGCCATTAAATAAATTAAATTTATTTAATTTTAGACTTCTGCTTCCAGTTAACTCAAGCCTCACAGTATGCTTTGACCTTAGCCACTGAAAATAGGAATTAATTTAATCATTTAATACTTTAAAAAGTATTATTTCTCTCCCAAATGGGGCTGCATTAAATAAATTAAATTTATTTAATTTTGGAATTCTATTTTTAAATTCCTTTTGTCCACTTCCCTTTGTTGACTTTTCCACAAGCCTGGGCGCCAAAATTGGGTGAATAAATATTAACAAATATTTATTTAATGCATTATTATTCACCCAAGGTGGGTCGCACTTTTTGGAATAAGGAATTTCTATTTTTAAAAGTCACATGACAATGGGATTATTTACCCTGCAAGGCAGCCCTGAAAATCCCATGATTCACTTAAGTCGTTTGACTTTCATAATGGGATTATTTACCCTGCCAGGCAGGCAATAAAATCCCATGATTCACTTAAGTTGTTTTCTTTTATTCCTGATGGGAATTTTTACCTGTAAGGCGGGTAAGAAATTCCCGCCTTCTTGCTGCCTCTAATTTTCCCACAATAATTTAAGTGACTTTGCCTTCATGGAAAAAAGTACCTGCAGAGCGGATCTGAAAATCCCATGATCCACTTAAGTTGTTTGACTTTCATAATGGGATTATTTACTCTGCAGAGCGAGTAAGAAAATCCCATCATGCCTTAAATGATTTTTCTTTTATTTCACAATAGAATTTTTACCTGCGAGGCGGGTAAGAAATTCTGCACTCCGCTTCCATTTTCCCATTGTGACTTAAGTGACTTTGCTTCCATGGGAAAAAGTACCTGCTAGGCGGGTAAGAAATTTCCACTGCTTTGCTTTGCTTTGAAAATCGCATGATCCATTCGATCCTCTTTTTCCAAAATTGCAGCGACCCGGAAGAAGCTTTTTGGTGCATGACTTTGTCTTTTCCAAGAAAACCCCGGATCTTCGATGGCGAATTCCTTACGGCACAACATGCGTATGTGATCTCCGGATACTCCGGGCGAAGAATCGGGCAAACCGCGAAGGAATTGATCCGAGAGAATTTCACGAGAAAATGAAACGGGAAAACACTAAAAGCACAAAAACGTTGCCAAAAGTTAAAAATAAAGCCCAGAATGCATTCTTGGTCAAAACCCTACTGATATATGGGAAAAATGACATGTACGATCACAACAGGGTTAAACCGGAGCACAATTTGCCTCAAACGGGGCTCAAAATAATTAAATACAAATTTCTCGCAGGCAAATCCCGACGACAGAATATAACAATTTTGGGCATCTGGGTATTTGGCGAAAATGGCTAATATGGCTCTTTGAGAATATCTTGACACAATACAGGAACTTTCTGGCTATAAAAACACAAAACGACCCATTATTTTAAAAGAACGAAATTTTTAACATGGGTAGTCTCAGATTTTAGGGTGAAATCTGGGGACACCAAATAAGATTTTGGTAAAGAAGATCAATACAAGAAAACTTTCACTACTAAGCGAGGGACATTTGCTTATAGAAGATGCTTTGTTTGGTTTGTCGATGCAGGGAGCTACTTTCAGGAGAGCCATGGATATGGCTTTGCAAAGTTTGATCAATGTCAATGTTTTGATTTATCTTGATGACATTATTGTTTTTTCTCATAGTGTTAATGATCATTTGGGCTATCTCGAGGAAAGTTTTTGAAAGATGTAGAGGATATGGGGTTTCTCTCAACCCAAAGAAGTACATATTTTCGGTCGTGAAGGTAAAGGTTTATGCCACATCGTCTCAAAAGAAGGTTTGGCCATAGATCCCGAAAGAGTAAGCTCAATTCTATCTTTATCTTTACCTCAACATAAGAAAGAACTTCAATTTTTTTGGATAAGATCAATTTTGTGAGGAGGTTCATTGCTGATTTTGCTAATTTATCAAAACCTTTGACTATTATGTTGAAAAATAATATGAGTTTCAGTTGGACAAATGAAGGGAGAATCCAATTTGAGGCTATAAAACAAGCTATTACTCAAGCTCCAAACATTTCAAAGGATTTTATATTGTATGCATTTGCGAGGGTCAAAAAAATTTCAGCTATCTTAACTCGGTTGAATCATGACAATTTAGAAAAACCCATTGCTTTCTTTAGTAAAGGGCTACATGACTTATACTTTTGTGGAAAAGCAAGTACTTTCTGTTATTAGAGGCTTAAAGAATTTCAGAGATATCCTCTCTAATAATAAATTTCATGTTATGGTTACTCACCTAAGTGTAAAGAGTTTTTGTTAAGAAAGGATTTGAATGAAAAAGAGTTGGTTGGATCACAAAAGTCATGGAATATGAAGTGGACTTCAAGGTAACACATCACGTCGGAGGAAAATGGTTATGTGAGCATTTAGTGTCAGATTTGGAGTCAAAGAAAGATGTTTTTGCACTCATGGATCATCCATGACAGGTTGAAATACAATCTTCTATGAGTTGGATACAAGATATGATTAATTATTTGCATGCTAGTATTTTTCCCTAAGGTTTGGATAAGACAAAAAGAAGGTACTTTCGATTACAAACTATTCCTTTTTAACTCGTTGATGGCATATTGTTTAAAAAGAATATTAATGGTGTTCTTCTAACATGTGTAGAACCTTCACAAGGCAGTTATTGCAAGAATTCCATGAAGGTTTATCGTGGCGATTATTCTCTAAGGACTACTGCTCTTAAAATAATGAAATCGGAGTTATTATTAGCCAAGTACTTTCAAAGATTGTTATGGATGGGTCAAAAATGTCAAAATTGTGCTTTCTTTGTGGGTAAGGAAAAGTTTTCAGCCCTTTTCATTCTATTTCAGCAGATCAACCCTTTTGGCGGTGGGGATTGGACTTTATACGAATGATTAACCCACCATCTAGTTTGGGTCACAAATGGATTCTTACTACCACTAATTATTTTACGGATGGATGAAGTAGTTGCATTAAATGCAACAAATAAAACTAGTGTGCTTGACTTCTATGAAGGTATTAAACTAGATTTGGAGTTCTTGCTACCATTATTTCAGATAATGGTCTTGCTTTTGTTGAGTACGAAAATTATAGAGTGGGTTGTCCGGAATGATATTTATTTGAGTACTTCATCAAATAATTACCCACAGGTAATGCTCTTGCAGAGTCTACTAACAAAAATTTGTTGAAGATTATTAAAAGAGTTCTGGATGAAAATCAGAGATCTTGGCACACCAAACTCAAAACAGCTTTGTGGGCTGATAGAATCACTCCCAAAAGGTCTATTGGTAATTCTCCTTACATGTTGGTTTATGGCAAGGAAACAAGACTCCCAATTTCTCTTGAGTTGCCTGCTTTAGAGCTTATTCATCAATTAGAGTTATTGGAAGCAGGTCCCATGGAGGTAAGATATGTTGAACTTATGCAGTTGGAAGAATTGAGAAATGAAGCCATGCTCACCATGGAAGCTCACCAAGCTCGGGTAAATAAGAACTTTGATAAGAAAGCAGTTGCAAGAATCTTTCAAGAGGGTGATCTTGTCCTTAAATGGGATGAAAATAGAGCAAAACCAGGAAACCACACCAAATTTGATGCTATTTGGAGTGGGCCATATGTTATTTCAGCTTGCAAGCCTCACAATGCTTTTCAGTTATCTCGATTGAATGGCGAAGAACTACAAATCCCAGTCAATAGGATTTTCCTCAAAGTTTGTTATTGAGGATTCAACATATTAGAATAGTTTTCTTTTCAATAAGTGCTTGCATGCACATCATTTCCTTTTGTTGGAGAGGGTATTTCAGTTGTATTGATTCAAAGGATACAAGATTTCTGAACTTGTGTGAACCAATTGTTGACAGAGGTATGTGACTCCATAGCCCAATGGATGCAAAAGACCACTAATCTCCTTGTTTAGTAGGAAAACAATCCCGTGATGTCACCAAAATGTTACCATATTTCCAAAGCTACATGAATTTCTGCCGGAGGAGATAAGGTGTATGAAATAAATAAATAAATAAATATGGAGCTATTGTTCTAAAGTTTTGGGTGACAATTGTGTGTTCACTGATTTATTTGTCTATCATAAATGTTTATTTTTGTCTCATTATTGATGTGTCTCGAGTTTATTTCTATATATGCTTGTTTATATGTGTGAAACACTTTATATCATGCTTTGTTTTATTATGTGTGTGTTATGATTTGTGGTGCCGTAATCAATATCATACATGTGTGTTATACTACTTGCCTCTATTTACATGATCTGCATCACGTATCTACTTGATGTGTTTGCACATAATATCTTATATATAGTTTTATTTCATGTTCTTGTTGTGCATTTATATTGTTGATCGATATGTTTCTTTGTTTGCTTAGCATGTATTCATTTGATTGTGCATTCCATGTACTTAGTGTGTTTGGCACTATATTGTATGCCTTAATTGTATTTTTGCATACCTTATGTTCATTATTCATATACTTACTCTTATTTGGCATGCTTACTTTAGTTTGGTGCGCAAATTTTTGTTTGACGTGCGTATTAATGTTTTATGTTCTTACTCATGTTTGACTTGGGTACTATTGTTTTGTGTGTTTGAACTTCGTTTATTGTGCTTTCAACATGTTTGATGTGCTTTAATGTGTTCAATATGATTTTGCCGGACATGAGGCATATTCGTTGTTTGATGTACTTCTATAATATTGATGTGTATATGTTGATCCAAGTTTCTTACACAGGCTCCAATAGGAGACAAGAATTTAATCTCATTCGTTTTAACATCTATGCTGAAAATAGTCTTCAAGGTATGAAATACTCAAAACATATAACTCAAGGAAAATTTTGGTGTCAATAATTTGCGGAGGGGTTAATCATCCAAACTGGATAACCAACAAGAATCTCTTCTAACCTTGGGGTTTATCTGATCTGACTTGGGGCACAAAATGAATATTAACAATGGTTCTAATCGAGGTGGAAGAATATACAAGATAAAAAAGATAAAAAAGATAAAAGAGAGGGAAGGGTAGGGCAGAAAAGAGAATCAAACTTTTGTCCTATCTTGAGATGATTCAAATCAAACACAGTCAACCTATTTGGAGGGAAACCAAGACGTAGAGAACCTAGCTCCTGCTCAAATCCTCACAAACCTTGGGCAAGAGTCTAGGGAGAGTGGATATTATTCTTGCATGCATGAGATTAAATTGTGAAAACAACCTAGGTTCATCCTTCACAATTTATAAAACTACAAGAATGATTGAAATGACGTTTGTCCAATTCAACCAAATCCACTGAATATAATGAACTTAGCTCAAGATCACATAATAACATTCAATCCATACAAAGCTACACAAATTGCTTATGCACATCTAATGAAACATGCATGAACTGAGATAAAATGCTTTCTTAAACTACACAAAATAGTTGTATGCTCAATCTGAATTCATTAATTGAAAACATGCTCAAAGTGCTTTACTCTTCAGACAAAGCTAGAGTATGACAACTGTTTGAAAATGGAGGAGAAAAAAAGATACAAAGTTGCACAAGTGAACTCAGTGAACACAATGAAGCCCCTTTCTTGCTCTTGTAAAATCAAATCTCATCAAATGATACAAGAGGCCTCACACAATATTTATAGAAAAATTGTGGTGGGACACCCCCTCACCAAGCCTACGAACAATTAAAATTCAAATCACCAATGGTCTCCAACAGTATTTTGAATCCTCATTAATGTGCAGGACAGATTACAATGGGCTTGATGAAGTCCTCTTTTTGGATTCCAACGCATAATTGAAGAAGGGAGACAAATTTCCCGTTGGCCATGTTTCAAGTTACAAGATATCTGTCTACAAGGACTAGGTGGACAAACATTAAATTTGGTATTTAAGAACTGCAACCACAAACGATAGGAGTTTCATGTAATCAAAGCTCAAAATTCCTTCTTTGTCCTCTTCTTTTTCCTTTATGCTCCTCTAAAATGCAATTGGAGACCATGTATATCTTTTCAAATTCAATTGAGACTCAAAACATGCCTCTGATTTCCCGAACTCAAGTTTACAGCATAGGTAGGCTCTGTGAGAAAATGGCTCTTAGAAGCTTCAAATGTGAACTTCTCCTCACATGTGCCACAAAGCCTCTTAGTCTCCACACCAATTGAAAGTGCTCTCCAAGAACTTTCCAACAATTATGGTCTTGCAGTTCCTCAAGTTCATTCATGAAAGATGTAACCTTCTAAAGTTCTTCACTGTTGTGCTGCCATATTTATTTTCATTCGGCCATCAAATTTAACTTGATAACCCCTATGACACATGTCTCTATTCCTTTCTCTCCTGCTCTATTGCAGTTGGACCACGCATCGCTCTGTACGGGCCCCAACTATCCCCAAAATTTTACTTAGCTGACCTTCGCTTTATGAATCTGAGAAACCAAGCATTTTCATTGGTCCACGTGGACCAATAACGCGTGCCCTCTCCTAGGCCGTGATTGGGCCACTTGTCTTCTCTGCATCTTTGGGTTCTTGGGTTCCCGAGCCATTTATGCTTTCAATTATCAGCTCCTATAGGCTCATGATTGGCTCAGAAATTCCCAGCCATGGTTAGGCCACATGTTGCCCTTTTGTGTTCTTGGGTTATTAGGCCCTTAAACTATGACTCTTCAGCTTTTACCTTTTGAGTTCTTGAGTTTCCGGAAACATGCCACGTGTTCCTACCAGCTGCATAACACAAACAAAAGCAACTTGTGAAAAGCATTTTTATATTAAATAAAACCCAAAAATCAAATCAAGCCAAGCCCGAAATCTGTCAATTGTTAACCATTATGGGCTCACAGGTTCACGGGTTTTTAACAAAATTTTACATAAATGCAGTGCAAAAACACATCATTGGCTGAGAGTTTTGGTTGGGTTTTGAATGTTTAAGTGCATGATGGGGTGCCCAAGCATGATTTAGACTACGGTTATTTGGTGGCCTTTAAAAATGTGTTGTGTGACCAAATTAATAGCAAATGGGAACCAAATTTCACAAGTGTTTTGAGTTTTACTTCACCATGAATTTCAAGAGGGTCCCCACTTTCTATGAGGAAAGAAGGGGTGTGTTGTGCACAACAGTATTAATTTTTATCTTCCTGCCTCATTACTAGTATGACTGAGTTGTTTTATATATATGCTTATTTGTATATGTGACACTTTATATCACACTCTGCTTTTATTAAATTTGTCCTATATTTTGTGGTGTCATGATCCATATCATGCCCATGTGTGTAACCATACTTGTTTATGTTCTTATGATCGACATCATGCATCTAATTGGAGTGCTTATATATATTCAGTTAGAGTTATATATGACACATGCTCTAGAGGCACTTCTGACAATCGTGAAACAACCAAGTGTCTTCCTTAACATCTTTCTTTACTTAAATTTCAACAGTATATATATATGGTCACATTTTTGTTTGCACTTGTTTTCACATGATTGTAGTGTTGTACAATTCTAAACACGAGCACGAAGCATTCAAGAATATATTTCTAAGAGCAAAGATTTTCATTGTTTTACAGGTCACATGTGTTGGACTTTGTAATATGGTAACTCTCATTATTTTTGAATTTTATATCACTTTTATACAAAAATTGACTTTGAGCTAGTGTTACATATTTGGGCTGTAACATTTTTACCCTCCAAACTACACTCTTTTTTTTTTATTTTTATATGTATGCTAAATGACTAACTACCCATGCTCGCTCTATGGCATCTTGCGGGCATCTCCTAGTGATGACTCAATTTCCATGTTTTTGATCTCTTTCATTGTAGTATGATTTAGTTCCTCAATTATATCTATGAGATCTATGGGATCCTATATTTTTGATTTCATGTTATTGTTATGAATTCATATCCTTGATGCGTACTTCTCTTCCTTAGTGTGCATTCAGTTAATTGTGTATTTCGTGTATCTAGGTGTGTTTTCCACTATATTGTATGCCTTCATTTACTTTGTCACGTGCCTTAAATAAGTATTTATATTCTTACTATTTTTTGGCATGCTTACTTTTGTTTGGTGTGTACTCTTATTTGATGTGCTTACTAATGTATAGTGTATTTGCTTTTGTTTGGCATTTTGAAATTATCTTGTTGTGTTTCAAATATTTTGACATGCTTTGGCATGTTTACTATGTTAGTGTGTGTGTCTAGACAAGCATAAAACAATGAATATGCCCAATGCTAAGAGAAAACGTAGTAAGCACACTGAAGCACATCAATCTATATAGTAAGCACATCAGAGCACATCATTTACTTTGTTGCATGTCTTAAATCATTATATATATTGTTACTATTATTTGGCATGCTTACTTTTGTTTGGTGTGCGTACTCTTGTTTGATGTGATTACTAATGTATGACGACTAACTTTTGTTTGGCATTTTACAAATGTACTTGTCGTGTTTCAAATATTCTGATGTGCTTGGCGTGTTTACTATGTTTATGTGTGTGTCTAGACACACAAAATAATGAATATGCCCCATGCCAAGACAAAACATAGCCAACACATCAAAGCACATCAATACACGCGTGCACACACACACAATTACAGCAATAATGAAATAGAAATACACATCAATGATACACACACACATAAACAGTCAACACATCAATACACACACACTCAATCACATCAACAATGAAACAAAAATACACATCAACACACACGCACTCAATCACATCACTAATGAAACAAAAATACACATCAATGATATATCATTGATGTGTATTTCTGTATCATTATTGATGTGATTGTGTGTATTTTCTTTGTTTTGTAGGTTCTCGACATTGGATTGTGTAATAAGGTAACAATGTGATTGAGTGCATGTGTGTGTATTGATGTGTTGATTCTCTGTGTGTTTGTATCATTGATGTATATTTCTATTTCATTATTGATGTGATTGTGTGTATTTTTCTTTGTTTTGTAGGTTCTCGATGTTGGACTGTGTAATAAGGTAACTCTCATTCCTTTTGACTTTCAAATCACTTTCATACAAAAACTGACTTTGAGCCACCCATACATATTTGGACATGAACATCTTTAAGCCCTCCAAGGTACACTCAATTATTTACTTTGATATGTATGCTAAATAGACCTATGCCGCTCTAAGGAATCTTGTGGAAACAACTCAGGTTATACATTATTTATCTTTCATAATAGTATGCTTTAGTTCCTCAAAAATATCTACACATTATATAGGATCCTATATTTTTGACCTCATGTTATTATTCTGTATTCATATCGTTGATGTGTACCTCTTTGTGCTTAGCGTGTGTTCATTTAATTGTGTACTCTGCGTGTGTAAGCTTGTTTGCCACTATATTGTATGCCTTCATTATCTTTGTTGCACATATTAAATTCATTATTTATATAATTATGAATTGTTTGACATGCTTACTAAGGGTTGGTGTGCTTCCTTTTGTTTGGTGTGTTTGAAATCTGCTTCTTCTGTTTCCAACATTTTTATGTGCTTCAGTCTGTGCACTATGTTTTCTCCCAACACGACGCATATTCATTGTTATATATATATATCATTGACATGTCTTCTTGTCTGATGTTTCTCTTTAATGATGTGATCAAGTTTATTTCTATATATGGTGTTTATATGTGTGAATCAATTTATATCACACTTCATTTCATTATGTGTGTGTTATATTTTGTTGTGCCATGATCACTATCATGCCCATGTGTTTATTGTGCTTGCCTACATTGTTATGATCTAAATCATGCAATATATCTGGTGTGTTTACACATTATATATATATATATATATATATATATATATAAACCTCATGTTCTTGTTGTGTATTTATATCCTTGATCAATATGTATAGTTGTTTGTTTAACTTGTCATCATGTGATTGTGCATTTTGTGTACTTAGTATGTTTGACACTATATTGTACTCCTTTCTTATCTTTGTTGCATAACTTATATTCTTTATTCATATGATTCTTCGTGTTTGGCGTGCTTACATCTACTTGGTGTGTAGACTTATATTTGACATTCTTACTTATGTGTAGAGCGTGTTCTCTTGTTTGATGTGTTTGAACTTTGTTTGGTGTGCTTTCAACATGTTTGATGTGCTTCAATGTGTTCACTGTGCTAGCTTCGGGCAAAGGGCAGATTCATTTTTGTGTACTTCCATATCATTGATGCGTATTTTTGTTTGAACTTCCTACCTAATTACAAATGTGATTGAGTTTCTTTCTATAGATGTTTTTTTACATATGTGACACTTTACATCATGCTTTATTTTGATTTGTGTTATATTTAGTGCTTCTATGATCCATATCATGCCAAGGTGTTTAATTGTATTGTTTATGTTGCCATGGTCAACATCATTCATCTAATTGACATGTTTACTCATGTTTGGTGTGCTTACACATATTTTGATAAGAGTTGGATTTTACACAAGCTCCAAAAGCACTTTTGACAATTGTAATACAATATGGTGTATTCCTCAACATCTCTATCTTTACTTATATTTGAGCAGTTTATTTGATTATGGATTTATATATGGTCAACTTTTTATTTGCACTTGTTTTCATATGATTTTAGGGGCGTATAAATCTAAACACAACAATATGAAGTGTTCAAGAAGAGATTTCAAGGAGCAAAGTTTTCTTTTTTTTTGCAGGTCATAGGCAGCATACTCTATACTAAGGTAAGTGTCATTCTTTTTAATTTTTAGATCATTATTTTCCAAATCTAACTTTGAGATAGACTTATAGATTTTGACTGCAACAAATTTAAATCCTCCAAGCTACACTCATTTTTACTTTGATATATATGGTTAGTGGTTAACTACCTATGTTTGCTATGAGGCATCTTCCAGGCATCCCCTGGTAGCAACTTAGGCTCTACGTGTTTTATCTTCTTCATAGTAGTATGCTTTAGTTCCTCATATGTATCTATGACATATATAAGATCATATATTTTGACCTCATATTATTGTTATGTATTCATATCTTTGATGTGTACCTCTTTGTACTTAGCGTGTATTCATTTAATTGTGTATTTTGCATGCTTAGGTTGTTTTCCACTATATTGTATGCCTTCGTTATCTTTGTTGCACATCTTAAATTCATTATTCATATTCTTACTATTGTTTGGCATGGTTATTTCTATTTGGTGTGCATGCTCTCTTGTTTGAAATGTTTACTAATGGTTGGTGTACTTGCTTTTGTTTGGCATGTTTGAAATTTGCTTTGTGTTTCCAACATTTTTATGTGCTTCAT
This sequence comes from Taxus wallichiana var. yunnanensis, assembly GCA_018340775.1. Taxonomy (NCBI): domain Eukaryota; kingdom Viridiplantae; phylum Streptophyta; class Pinopsida; order Cupressales; family Taxaceae; genus Taxus; species Taxus wallichiana. The sequence continues at coordinate 734,750,857 of CM031234.1, read as the reverse complement.
TGTGTTCACTATGTTTGCTCCTGGCATGAGACATATTCATTGTTTTGTTTATATAATTGATGTGTCCTTTGTCTGATGCTTTTGTCTCATTATTGATGTACCTTTGTTTTCTTAGTGTTTATTCTTTTGATTGTGTATTTTGTGTACTTAGCAAGTTTTGCACTATGTTGTATGCCTTTATTATCTTTGTTGCATACGTTATTTTCATTATTCATATTCTTACTCTTGTTTGGGATGATTACTTCCAATTGGTCTGCAGATTTTTTTACATACTTTATTACTGTTTGACATGTCCTTACTCATGTTTTTCATCTGCGTATTCTGGTTTGAAACAGAAAATTCATTGTTTTATGTACTTCCATATCATTGACGTGTATTCCTATCTGATCTTCTTACCTTGTTACAAATGTGACTGATTTGGTTTCTATAGATGCTTATTTATATATGCGACACTTAAAATGATGCTTTGCTTTTATTATATTTGTGCTATATTTTGTGGTGCCATGATCCATACCATGCCCACGTGTGTAATTGTACTTGTTTATGTTTCCATGATCTACATCATGCATCTAATTGACTTGCTTACACATTCAATTGGAATTAGATCTTACACAAGCTCTGGAGGTACTTGTAACAATTGCAGTACAACCAATTGTATTCATTAACATCTTTTTATTTCCTTGAATTTCAGTAGTTTATCCGATTGTGGATTTATATACATATGGTCATGCTTATATTTGCACTTGTTTTCATATGATTGTAGGGGTGTGGACTTATAAACACAAGCATGGAGCATTCAACAAGAGATTTTGGGAGCAAGAATTTTTTTGTTTTGCAGTTTGCAGGAGTTGAACTTTGTAATACGGTAGCTCTCATTCATTTTTGACATTCAGATCACTTTTTATACAAAAATTGACTTTGAGTTGCCCTTACATATTTGGACAACAACATCTTTTTTCACTTTGATGTGTATGCTAAAAGGTTATCTATGCTCGCTCTAAGGCATATCACACGCATCTCCTATAATGTCCCTTTAGGGCATAAATTAAAGAAATATGGGTTTTCCTACCATTTTACCAAAATGACAACAATATGATTTTTTATAATTATTACAATAACTCTTCAATATTAAAGCACCCAAGTGTTGTAAATAACTAAAACCCTCAAATTAATTTTTACAAAGTGTTGGAATCAATTACAATTCAAATTCAAGCCAAATGCAGTTTTTATGAATTTATTCGTTGGCTGCAAATTAGAGAACTGGCAACTGACCGTACAAAGAAAAATATTGCTGATAAAGAAGATCTAGCTGGTCGATAGAGATGATAAAGCAGAAAACAACCTTTAGCAAACCCCCAAAGAAAAACACTGATGAATGACAAGTTGCAACACCTCTTCAAAGTGACGTCAACCGCTAGATAGGTGATGTTAGCCCTCAAAACAACTTTGAAACCCACTGAGATCACTTCAACCCTAGAAGATGATGCCCAAGCTGAAGTTGTGCCAATTTGATGTGAAGATCAATCATAACCCCTTAATGGAAATACCCAGCAGATTGAAGTGTTTTCTTCCTCAAATTTGGTTGTAATGGAGAGTTTTCGTCTTCAATTGTTGAATACACAAGAGGGTTTTCGTCCTCTAATGCAAAAGTTGGAGCAACAACTCAAACCCTTAATGAAAATTATGATAATGGCCAAAACATATCCGAAATGACCCCAAGAGACCTCCTTTTATGCTTTTCATGGCTCATATCTCCATACAAAGTCCCCAAATGGGACATCCCACTTTGACATTTTAATTTAATTAAAATAAAGTAATATTTTACTTTATTTCAATAAAGTAATGATTTTATTTTTACTTTATCTTATAAAGTCACTTTTTAAATTAATAATAAAACATAAGTGCTTATAATTAAAGTTACTTTTACACTTAAGTTAAATTATTAATTTATTTCCCTTTTCCCACCCCATTAGCCCACGGGAAAATGCTCAAGGAAGCTCATTGAACATCCTCAACAAGTGCATCTAGAATGGGTGAATGATGAATCAACTGGGAATTAAAAAGAGTACTACCATCTATGATATTATCAAGTTGCTTTGTTTGTTGATCTTATTGAAAATTGCAGCAATAATTTGTGGTTCTTCTGTCTTATGAAGTGAAGAAGAGATTGAGCTAAACTTCATAGTGAGGGCATCAACCCTTTCCTGCATTTCCTCAGATGCAGTTAAGGCCTCTTCTGCAATTCTGATGACCATATCCTTGTCTTTAATCACACAAATATTTTGATTTCATTATTTCCAATGTACTCTTTATTATTTGCAAATCTGCAAGAATGACTGTATGCTTAGTACTAGCAACATTTACCTCACCCATAGTGTTGTTCTTCGTCATAGTTTGAGCACTCTGCAAACTTAGAGTTAGATCTTCAATGATTTTTTTACTACCCAACTCTGTTAAGACTTATACCTCTCTTATGTTATCAACAATTGTAGCTCTTCAATCTTCTGCTCTACTTCCTTTGTTTTCTCTTGGTTGAACTATTGTAATTCAACTAACTTTGATGTTGTTGATTTCTCATCAATTTTTGCTTCCTCAACCCTTTGAGATTTTGTTGCATCTAACACTTTTTTTTGTTCTTCATTTGGCAACACTTCTACATGTCCTTTGCCTAGACAATTGTGGCTTGGCTCCCAAGGTTTGTATGAGAAGCAAAGTTTTTGTCTTCTAAGATCATTTTTATTTTCGTCTTTATGAGAGTTCTTATTCAGTTTAGCTATCATTTTTGTTGTTAAGTATGGTTTCAATTTTTCTTCACATTGATCAACCACACTTTTAGCTAGTGCACTCATTGCTGGTGAAACTTCCCACACATCCTTTCTTACATTAGTCAATAAAACTGATAGGAGTGGCTGGAAAATATTGTCACTCTCATTCAAAATCAATGTCATAATTTTTTGCATTGAGGCAACAATATTTTCTGCATGATTCTTATGAATAGTAGCAAAGAAATTATCAAACATTTGGAGAATAAGATCATCACATTCAAGATCTAACATTAGAACACAAGATTTAATTTTTGCAACAATTTCTAAAATCATAACCCTCTTAGAAAAATGACTTTTGATTTCATCTAAACCTTGGAAACTTTCCACAATTAACTAAAATATTTCCCTCATGGTGTTGTTGTATGGCTTTTTAGGAGTTGTTATTCTTGTAATTTCACTAATACAAGTGATAACTACAAGTCTCACATCTGGATTTGGGTGTCTCAAAAGCTTGGGCTTAGCCAAATGAGTCATTGATGGATTCACCACCCACGACTCAAAATTTGATTGTCTTAATGTGGAAAAACATTTGCCACTTCCTCCAAAATACTGAGTAGAACATTTTTTTGAATGAGGTGGCTGCTCAAGTTTCTTCCCTACTCTATAAAGCTTTATTCCAAATCATCTTTACTCATTAACTCCATGATTCACAGGCTATGCATCAAATAGTATTTGCAAAATATTAATTCTTTCCAACAAGTTGACAAGATCATTAGCTTTGATACCATTGTAATGCCCCCTTAGGGCATAAATTAAAAAAATATGGGTTTTTGCGCAAGCCCTTACACAAAAGTGACATCAATATGATTTTTAATAATTATTACAACTCAAAATCAAAGAAACCAAATGTTGGAAATCACTGAAAACCCTCAAATGTATTTTTATAAAGTGCTTGAATCAATTAGAAAAGAAGATCTAGTTGGTCAACGGAGATGTTGCAGCAGAAAACAACCTTTAACAAATCCCTGAAGACAAATTGATGAATGGTAGGTTGCAACACCTCAAGGTGACGTCAACCCTTAAAACTATTGGGTAAAACATTACTGTAAATAGTTAATTCAATATTTACCTTAGGTAAATTTATCATATAGTTATTGTTATACTTTTGTTATAGCAATAGTTTCTTTGTATAGGGAACAATATTCCCATGAATTTGTTTTTCTCTGGTTTTTGTACGAGCATAACCTTTTGGTTATGGTTGTTATGGTTGTACAATGTGCATAAGCATTGTAACTTTCTCAGTTCTATAATTCAGATTTTTGTATCAATAAAATAAACACATGTTGTCATTCTTGTTTCTGCACCACATTTGGTATCAAAGTAGGTGTTGGTTCAATATTGTTTCAAAGGTAATGTAGGAGAAGTTTGCAAAAAAATTAGATTCTTGGAGAAGGCAGAGCATCATAGGAGAGCCTTAACTGCCCTCTGCCACTTCACAACCCATATTCCATTTTTCTCACCCACTGGAAGCACCGTGCAAAAAAATTCACTTTGAACACTAGGCAAAGAGGAGCCATGCGGCATTGCCTCCTACACTAGGTATGTTCTTGGAAAACTTTGTTCCAATTTTTTTTTTAAAATCCCCGTTAGGGGTTTTGTCACTAAATTTAGTGACTACATAAGTTACAATTAATTATAGCAGCTTGTTATATTTGGCAGGATTGTTAATATATTGAGCCTCCATTGATAGGTGTTTGAAGCCATAACAAGTTTGCAAGACTATCAAAGTTGCAGCAGAAGTGAGAGGAACCAAGATTTGTCAAGGGAAGCATGATCCTTGTAGATCTAAGTATAAATTGTATTCTTCGAGACACATGTAGACATTATTGATAGCATGCAAACCCTTTCCTTCCGTCTCCAACAAAGGCACAAAGCCCAAACATGAACCTACGTAGAAGTAAAAAAATGACGTTAAAGATTAGCGGCCTTCATAATACAAAGGTGATTTACAGAGTAAAAGGTAGGAGTGGTGACTTACTCATATCAAAAACCATCTCAAATAAAATCTACAAATTCAAGTGAGCTAGATCTCATTGTGCCATGTGGCAATCAATAAGATAGGAAAAGTTTTTTTATCGTCATTTGCAGGTTTTTAAGACTTTAAATAAAAATTTCCTCATTATATATGTTAAGCACTTAGATTTCCATAGTGGCTAGCACAACCTTTTATGAAGCATTGGCATATTGAAAGGTAAACCCACTTGCAAGCCTTTTTTAAGTTATAGGAAACATATAGTAGGTCCACTAAAAGTTAGCAGAAATGGTAAATTTAACCCCCTGCTAGACCTTTAGAGGCCCTCTAATTTTACATTTAGAAGAGAAAACCATGTCTACGGTCCAATTTTTTTCTCCCAAATTGCTAAAAATTAAAATTGTCTTTTTCAAAGCAAAAGAGGCCTTAGAGCCCAATTTTATCGTATTTTTCTCAAATTTAAGTGTAAAATTCAATTTGCATTCTCGTTTGTAAGGGGGTCACTCAAGAGGCCAAAGTGCCCAAATAAAAGTAATTGCCTAAATTTCAATTTTTTTGGGGAAAGGGGCTAATTGATTTTTTTCAAGATATTGTAATTAAATTTGGACCGACAAGCCATTTCGATGGGAAACTAGTGATTGTAACTATCCCACAATGGAAAATAATGCTCCCAATTTTTTTTTGCCCGACTCGCAGCTCTGTGTGGTGACAACTATGCCACATGGAAGGCAAAAATACAGACTCAACGTGAGTTCAAAGACATTTGGAATTTTGTTAAAGACTCCCTTGTTCATCCTGGCAATGATGCAAATGGATAGGCAATTTGATTGCATCAATCAAAAAGATAAGTTGATGATATTATTTGTAGTCTCCTATGAGGTGCAACCCCACATTTGTGATGCCCAAAGAAGTGTGGGATAAGCTTAGCAGATTTTATGAGGCCAAAAATAGAAACACAATGTTGCACCTCTAGAATCAGTTGCATTGCCTCAAATCAAGAATGGTGAGAAAATCAAGGAATTTTTAAAGCGTGTTGCGATATTGAGGGCATCACTCCAGGCACTAGAAGTGGAAGTGACAAATGACTCTCTTGTACCCATCATTTTGAGAGCCTTACCTCCCTCATACAATTTTTGTGACCATGTTGAATGTAATGGGTCAAACACCGAATTTTGAAAATTTGGTGAATATGTTACAATGAGATTCCTTACATATAACATAAGATCTAGAAGAACAAGTTCTCACTTCTCATCGAAAGGGAAGAAACAATTTCAGTCTTCCAATAAGCCCCAGAAGTAGAATCATCAAAAAAATGCTTGATTTGTGGCAAGAATGACCATGAATTGAAAGATTGTTGGTACAATATGTTCTAGAAAGGATTGTCGAGAAACAAGAAGCCGAACAACGAACGATCTCATCAAGGACAACAAAGCAATAAGCAAGGGCAAACAAAGGGAAATTGAGGAAGAACGCCCAACAACAAGGAAATGTTGTTGAACAAGAAGATAACTCGGATGATGAAGAATTTTTTACGTTAATCAAATGAAGAATGCACCTCTCCGAATGTTATCTAGCTACTTGGTACATGACTTGGACCGGATGAAGGGACTAGTTCTTCATAATGAGAGGCACGCCACCAAGAATCATGTTTCATTGGGTGATGATTCATCCTATAGTGTCCAAGGTATCAAAAATATCTCTTTACCCCTTGGTACATGTAATTGCAAAATATTGTATGTATTATTTGTCCCTGACTTGACTAAAAATCTATTATCAATCAGTCACCTCTTAGATCATAATCTCAAAATTGATTTTTACTGTAAAGGCGAAAAGTAAATGTGTTTAATTAGAGATAAATCTAGAAGCTCAAAAATGTTGTAAGAGCTTCCAATGTGGGACAAATGTTCCAGCTTGATTTTTTCCAAAGAGATGATCAGACACTTGTGGCGAAAGTTATCTCCTCAACATAGTTGTGGCATCATAGACTTTTCCACGTCAGTTTCAAATATCTCAAAACACTCCACTGGTATGACATGGTGAGAGGATTGCCACCTCTCAAAAAGGACACAAGATAAGTGTCAACATTGCTTATCAAGTAAACAACATCGAGCACCATTCCAGAAAAATACATTTCGGGCTCCAGGTAAGCTTGATTTGGTGCATATCGACTAGTCATTCTATATTTCAGTATTTTATGCTCTTTGTTGATGATTTTTCACGTAAAATGTGGATTTATTGTCTTCATACTAAGGATGAAGCTTTGAGTATTTCAAAAATTCAAAGTTGTAGTTGAAACAAAGTCTGGTCGTAAAATCAAAACTCTCCCGCTTTCGAATCAAGGGGAAAGACACCAACAATGAATTCAAAGCCTTCTTGGAAACTCATGGAATTCATCAACACATGCCTCCTCCACATACACCACAACAAAATGGTGTTTTTGAGAGAAGGAATTTTACTATCATGGAGATGGTGTGATGTATGATCGATGATACAAGACTGATGAAAGACTTACTAGGTTGAAACAACCAAAACAACAATATATTTGTTGAATAGAGTTCCCATTGTTGCTCTTAATGGGGTAACACCACATGAAGCATGGTCAAGGCGGAATCCATCTATTACACATCTCAAATTTTTGGATGCAAAGCGAGCATGCACATTCCCAAGAAGAAGAGAACAAAGCTTAACATGAAAGATGAGAAATACATCTTCATAGGGTATAGTGAAGAAGCTCTTGGTTATAGATTGATGGATCTAAAAACAAGAAAAGTGTACACAAGTAGGGATGTTGAGTTTTTTTAAGAAAAAATAAGTTGAAGATCCTTCCACAAGCTTACTCAAGATCAAATTAGCCTTGTTATAAAAAAGATGATAATTCTTCCTCCGACAAAGATTGTGATGATGGGGATGATGGTGAAGATTTGACAAGACCACAACCCATGAGAACAACTCAACATATGCCTAAATGGTATACTAATGTGATACAAGATTCCAAATTGGATGGTCTCCAAGATATATTCACACATGTACCACGAACTCGCAAAGTAAGCTTGTAATAAGATAAAATTTTCTTTAATGAGTAAAGTTGTTAAATTTTTTGAGCCTTATACAGTTTAGGAAACCCTATAGTCTAAAGCTTGGAAAGATGTCATGGATATTGAATATCAGTCTGTGATGAAGAATAACACATGACAACTTGTTGATCTTCCATCAACGAAGAATGTCATTGGCTGAAAATGGATTTTCAAAACAAATTACAAAGAAGATGGGATTGTTGAAAAACACAAAGCGAGATTAGTTGAAAGGGGTATGTTTAAAAGGAAGGCATTGGATATGATGAGACTTTTTCTCCCATAGCTAAGATCAAGACAATAGAGATGATATTTTCTCTAGCTACATAGTTTGGATGGAAAGTGCACTTTGGATGGACGTGAAAATTGCCTTTCTCAATAGATACTTGCAAGAAGAAGTCTACATGACTCAAACAAAAGGTTTTGTTGTACCTGGAAAAGAAGAAAAGGTATGTAGACTCATCAAATCATTATATGGTCTCAAATAAGCTCCTCATTATTGGTATATCAAAATTGATGAGCATCTTGTTCAACATGGATTCTAGAGGAATCCTTATGATCCCAATCTCTACCTCAAAAATCAAAGGGAAGATTGTAATTGTTGTTATTTATGTCAACGATCTAGTCATCACTGGCATTTTAGTGAAGATGATCGATGTAATGAAGAAAGATCTTAATCGATCATTTGACATGACTGATATCGGGTTGATGCACTATTTACTTGGCTTATAAGTATGGAAAAAGGAGAATCACATTTTTGTATCTCAATTGAAATATGCCAAGACTATGCTTGAGAAGTTTTAGATGATGGATTGTATTCCGATTGCCACACCTATGGAGACAAGACTTTAGTTGTCTTGTACATATCCATCACCATAGGTAAATATAACTCTTTATTGACAATTGATCAAGAGTCTCATTTACTTGACTTACACTAGGCCAGACATCGGCTTTGCAGTTAGCTAGCTTTCATAGTTAATGCAAGAACCAAGAGTTTGTCACTGGAAAACAACAAAGTGGATTTTGAGGTATATCAGAGGAACTATAGATTTTGGCCTAGAGTACAAGAAGAATGATCAATTCTTCTTGATAGGATATTTAGACTCGATCATACATGTAACCTTGATGACATGAAATCCACTTATAGATATGTATTTTTTGGGATTTGGTCCAATATCATGGGGAAGCAAGAAACAAAACTTTTTTCTCGATCTTCCATAGAAGTTGAATATCATGCTGCAAGAAGAGTTATCTACGAAGCGATATGGCTACGTCACATACTTGAGGGACTTGGACTACCACAGGAGAAACCTACCATCTTGTATGTTGACAATGAAGGTGTTCTAAAACTTGTTCACAATCTAGTGTTTCATGAGAGGATAAAGCACATTGAGGTACAAGTACATTTCATTCATGAACATGTTATATAACACAACATTCAACTTCAATTTTTCCCAATCGGTCATAGTGGCGAGAGGGTCTTCACAAAGCCACTTGCACATGATAAATGTGAATCATTTAGATAATTTCACTCATGTTCACTTGAAATCATGAAAAATTAAGGGGGATATTGGGTAAAATATTATTGTATTTAATAGTTAATTATGCATTTACGTTAGGTAAATTTATTATATAGTTACTATTATACTTTTGTTATAGCAATATTTGTTTTGTATTGGGAATAATTTTCCGTGAATTTGCTTTTGTTTGGTTTGTTGTACCATCATAGCCATTTGGTTATGTTTGTTATTGTTGTGCAATGTATATAAGCATTGCACCTTCTCGATTTGTAATTGATTTTCCATATCAATAAAACAATCGCAAGTTGTTGTCCCTGTTTCTACACCACATTTTAAAACCCAATGAGATAATACTCCAACTCAAGAAGTTGATACCTAGCTAAAGTTGTTATATCGGATCGATGTGAAACTCAATTGTAACCCCCAAATGGAGATACTTTGAAAAATTGGAGGGTTTTCGTCCTCAATTGTTGAATACACGAGGGTATTTATCCTCCGATGTAAAAGTTGGAGGAACTCAAACCTTTAATGAAAATTTTGATAATGGCCAAAAGATATCCCAAATGACCCCAAACGACCTCCTTTTATGCCTTTCATGACTCGTATCTCCATACAAAGTCTCCAAATGGGACGTCTCACCTTGACATTTTAATTTAATTTAAATAAAGTAATACTTTACATTATTTCAATAAAATAATGCTTTTATTTTAACTTTATCTTATAAAGTCACTTTTTAAATTAATAATAAAACATAAGTGCTTATAATTAAAGTTATTTTTGCACTTAAGTTAAATTATTAATTTATTTCCCTTTTTCCACCCCATTAGCCCATGGGAAAATATTGGATAGGCTAAGGGTCTTCTCCAGGATTAATCTCGAGAAGGGGACATTACATCTCCTGGGAACAACTCATTTTGTACATTTTAGATCTCTTTCATATTAGTATGCTTTAGTTCCTCATATATATCTACGACATATATATCTATGCTTGCTCCAGGCATGAGTGATATTAATTGTTTTATGCATTTCCATATCATTGACATATAATCGAGTATGATATTTCTAACTTATTACTAATGTGACTGAGTTGATTTCTATATGTGCTTGTTTATATATGTGAAACTTTATATCATACTTCACTTTTATTATGTTTGTGCTATATTTGGTGGTGTCATGTCAATCGATATCATGCCTAGGTGTGTAATTGTACTTGTTTATTTTGTCATGTTCTATATCATGTGTCTAATTGACATGGTTACACATATTCAATTAGAGCTAGCTTTGACACAAGCTGCGGGGCACTTCTAATAATTATAATATAATAAGGTGTATCCTTGAACATCTTTTTCTTTACTTAAATTTCAACAATTTATTTTATTATGGATTTATATATATGGTCCCGTTTTTATTTGCACTTGTTTGCATATGATTCTTTGGGAGTGGAATATTAGACACGAGAGCACAACACATTCAACAAGATATTTTGAGGAGCCAAAGGTTACCTTTCATTCCTTTTAACTTAAAGATTACTTTAATTAAAAACCTTTGTGTTACCCTTACAGATTTGGATCGCATCATCTTTAAAACCTCCAAGGTACACTCAATTTCTTACGTTGATATGTATGTTAAATGGTTAACTACCTATACTTGCTCTAAGGCATCTTGCGGGCATCTCCTATAAACAAATCAGGGTCTAATTTTTTTATCTCTTTCATAGTAATATGCTTTAATTTCTCATATATATCTAAGACATGTATAAGATCCTATATTTTGATCTCATGTTATTGTTATGTATTCATATCCTTGATGTGTACCCCTTTATGTTTAGTGTGTATTCATTTAATTGTGTATTTTGTGTGCCTAGTGTGTCTGTCACCATGTTGTATGCCTTCATTATCTTTGTTACATGTCTTAAATTCATTATTCATTTTCTTATTATTGTTTCGTGTGTTTACTTTTGTTACTTGCGTGTACTCTTTTTTATGTGTATTTGTGTTTGACGTTTATGTCTCATTACCGATGTGATTGAGTTTATTTCTATTTTTGCTTTTTTATGTGCGAAGTACTTTACATCATACTTCATTTTATTATGTATTTGTTATATTTTGTGGTGTCATGATCAATATCATGCCCATGTGTTTATTCTACTTTCTTGCATTACCATGATCTACATCATGCATTTATTTGGTGTGTTTACACATATGATATACTATATATTTTTGACCTCATGCTCTTTTTGTGTATTTGTATCTTTGACCAATATGCACCTTTTTTTTTTATTAATGTGTATTCATTTGTTTGTGCATGCTAGTACTTGGTATTTTTGTCTCTTTATTATATACCTTATATCCATTATTCATATGTTTACTCTTATTTATTGTGCTTACTTTTGTTGTTTGTTTGGACTTTTGTTTGTAATGTTTATTAATGTTTGGTGTGTGTACTTTTGTTTGACGTATTCTAACTTCATTCGGTACACTTTCAATACATTTGATGTGCTTCATGTGTTCACCATGTTTTCTCTAGGCACGACACATATTCATTGTTTTATATACTGTTATTCATTTATAATGTTTCTTCTACTTTACGAATTTGATTGAGTTGCTTTTATATATATTCTTATTTACATATGCAACAAATTTTATATGATGCTTCATTCTATTATGTGTGTTATATGTTTTGGTGTCATTATTTATATGATGTTGATGTGTGGATTCTTATTTGTCTACATTGCTATGATATATACAATTCATTTGTTTGTGTGCTTGCACATGTTTGATTTCCTTACACACATGATATCTTATATTTTTTGACTTCATGTTCTTGTTATGTATTCATATCCTTGATGGTCACCTTTGTGTGCTTACTATTGTTTAACATGTTCATTAATATTTGGTGTTCCTGCTCTTGTTTGGAACATTTATTTATGTTTGATACTCTTACTCATGTTTGGCATGCATATTTTTGTTTGACATTTTTAACTTTTCTTGGTGTGCTTCCAACATGTTTGATATGCTTCATTGTCTTCATTATGTTTGTGTTCAGAACGAGGCATATTCATTATTTAATGTACTTCCTATCATTGACGTGTATTCATGTATGATTTTCTTGCCTCATTACTAATTTGATTTTCTCTCTATGTATGCTTATTTATATATGTGTCATGCTTTATATAACGCTCATTTTATCATGTGTGCTATAGTTTGTGGTGGCATGATCTAAATGCATTTATTTAGAGTGTGTACTTATGTTTGGCATGTTTATACATATCTAGTTAGAGGTAGATTTGACACAAACTCCATATGCACTTCTACTAGTTGTAGTACAACTTGGTGTAGTCCTTCATATCTTTGTCTTTTCATAGATTTCAATAGTTAATTTGATTACATATTTATATATGATCAAATTTTTATTTAGACTTGTTTTCATATTAATGCAGGGGCATGAATTTTCTAACACAAGAACACAAAATTCAATGTGATATTTTGAGAATTGCACAATTTTTTAATTTATTTTATAGGTCATAAACATTGGACTTTGTAATAAGATAATCTCTTATTCCTTTTGACTCTCATATCACTTTTCTACACATTGACTTCAAGCTACATGTATATATTTGGACCACACCATCTTCATTAAATGCTTCTAAGTATACTTGTTTATTTACATTGGTATTTATATTTCATAATAATCTACTTATTATTATAAGTTATGTTACATTTTTGCTTGTTTAGTCGTGGAGCTTAATTGCTTCATATTAGCATGTTTTATTAACTTGTTGGAACACATAATAACAAGAATCTATCTAAGCAAACCGACATTGGTCACTGGGGACCGACATCGGTCAAGGCACGAAGGAACCACATTGGTTAGGTAATTGATATCGGTTACACCGTGCGTGATTGTTTTATTTAACTCACGGGAATTAGATCTAACATTTTATATAAAGTTGATCTAATGATTGTAATTGCATAGCTAAAGTGCCCTAAGTTTTTATATGCATATATAAGCTAGAAAACTAGGGTTAGAAGTTAGATTGGGATAATTGTAAGAAGGAATTCTTGGAGAGAGCTCAGAGAAGCTTGTGAGAGGAAAAGTATTGTACATTGTGTAAGGTGTGGAAGATTGTAGATATTTAATTGTATATCCTCTGGAATAATATATTGGTTGTTTCTTGGTGGATGTAGCCCACACTAGGTGAACCACGTTATATCTTGTGTATTGTTCTTCTGGTTTATTTCCACTTTTATTACTTATATGCTTAGATCTGAATAATATATTTGTACAACTGGTGTGATTAACCCCAACAACTAGTATCAAAGCTTTCTTGTTTGAGGGTTTTGTGTGTTGATATATTTACTCACAGAGGGATTTCTGATTGAGTGGGAGCTATAACAATGGCAGAAGATAGAAAATACGAGTTGAGAAATTTGATAGTCGTAATTATCAATTATGGAAGATACGGGGGAAGATTATATGTATTAGAAATATCTATACTTACTATTGGATGAAAAAATAAGACCTACAAATATGATTGATGAATAATGGAAAATTCTTGATGAAAAACTTTGGGATCTATAATATTGAGCCTCGGAAATATCTCGTGGTTTCGAATATTATAAAAGCAACAACCATGGTAGAGTTGATGAAATATTTAGCTAATTTATATGAAAAACCTAGTGCTTCAAATAAAGTTTATTTGATGAAGAAATTATTTAATTCTAAGATGCAAGAAGGTGAATACGTATCAAGTCATTTGAATGATTTCCATTCTATTGTAAATCAATTAAAATCGGTTAATATTTCATTTGATGATGAAGTGAAAGCACTTTTATTCTTATGTTCTTTTCCAGATAGTTGGGATAACTTGGTAATGAATGTTAGTAATACAACATCTCGCTACTAATATTTTAAAGTTTAATGATGTGGTTAGCATAATCTGAATGAAGAAATACACAGAAAAGTACAGAGAATTGTCATCTAGAAATGATTTAAATGTAGAAAGTAGAGGAATGCGGAAAGAGAGATCAAAGATCAAGAGTAATGAGAAATCAAAGTCTAAGAATGTCATATCTAAATCCAAAGGTAAAGGAATAACTTTGATGGAATTGTGGAAAGAAAGGACATGCAAAAAAAAAAGATTGTTGGTTCAAGGAAAACAAAGAGAATGTACCGTAGAACGGTAAAAAGGAAAATGTTGCATCTTTTGAGATAATACAAGATGTCCTTATTCTCTCATTGGATGATAAAATTGAATCATGGATTTTAGATTCAGAACTTCTTTCCATGCCACCCATAATAAGGGTTATTTCAGAAATTATGTTTAGGGTAATTTTGGGCATGTTTATTTAGGAGATGATGAACCGTGAAATATTACTGGTAAAGGAGTTCATCTTAAATTGCAGAACGGAAATACATGTATATTGAAAAATGTGATGCATGTGTCAAGCCTCAGGAGAAATATAATTTCTGTAAGACAACTAGGTGAATCTGGTTGCATGGTTACATTCATAGCCGACTCTTGGAAGGTTACCAAGGTATCTCTTATTGTAGCAAGAGGAAAGAAGGTAGGAACATTATATTTATCTACTTGTATTATTGATTCATTTTCTATGCTATCTACTTCAGATTTAGATGCAAGCATGTGGCATAATTGGCTAGGTCATATGAGTCAAAAAGGAATGTAGATCTTAAAGGCTAAGGGTAAGTTATCAGATTTAAAATATGTAGATCTTGAGTTACGTGAGAATTTTATCTTTGGAAAGCCAACGAGAGTGAGATTTATCAAAGTTGGGGCAATAAAGAAGGGGAAAAAAATTAAATCTTTTGCACTCATATGTGTGGGGACCAGCCCATATAGCTTCTCATGGAGGATCCCAATATTATGTGACTTTCATTGATGATGCCATAAGAAAGGTATGGGTTTATTGTATTAAACGTAAATCGATGTTTTTGAGACTTTCAAAAGATGAAAATCACTTGTGGAAAATGAATCAAATTTAAAGTTAAAATGTCTTAGATCTGATAATGGTGGTGAGTATTGCAACAAGGTTTTCAATGATTATTGTTCAATGAATGGAATATGCAGAGAAAGAATGGTTCGTAGAACACCATAGGAGAATGGTGTTGATGAAAGAATAAATAGGACAATCATGGAACGTGTAAGAAGTATGAAGATACATGTTGGATTACCCTTGTAGTTTTGGGTAGAAGCGATAAACACGATAGTTTACTTAATCAACCGTGGGCCTTCAAGTGCATTGTATGGTGGAATACCGGAAGAAGCTTGGACTAGAAAAAAGCTAGATCTTTCTATCCTTAGAGTATTTGGTTCGAAAGTTTTGTGAATGTTGATAAAGAAAATAGGAAGAATTTGGATGCTAAATCTAAGAGATGCACTTTTATTGGTTATGGATCTGGTGATTTCGGATTCTGTTTTTGGGATTTAGAATATTCTAATATTTTTAGGAGTCGTGACATTGAATGAAATGAAAAGATAATGTGTAGGGATCAAGTTTTGGTACCCAAAGACGAACTAGTTAAAAAAATTGTGGATGAAAATACATTCTCGGATTTAAAAGTGACACCTACATGTCTACACAAGATGTTCGATGTCGGTTGACATCCGACCGACATCGATTATAGAAGAGTCAAAACGACATCGGTTAGCGGAACCCGTGTCGATTCAAGTGACCAACATCGGTCACATGTCCCGAGATTGATACAAATTTACAGAATGAGTAGTTTGAGGCTCCAACACCCCAAATCTCAATGTCGAAGGTCACAAATGGTAAGTAGACCTCTAGAAAGATTTACACCTTCCTTATCTTATTTATTATTGAATAATAGTGGTGAACCAGAGATTTTGAAGAAGCAATGTAAAATGAGACTCACGTGCAGTGGAAGCATGACATGGATGAGGAGATGGACTCCTTGAAATAGAACCAGACATGGGATTTGGTTAAGTTGCCAACATGTAAAAGAACATTGTAGAACAAATGGGTTTACAGGATCAAGGAAGAAGAGGGTGGATAGAAAATATACAAGGCAAGGCTTGTGGTAAAAGGATTTGCATAGAAATCGGTATTGATTTTGGTGAGATATTTTCTTGTAAATTAAAAATGACTTTCATACGTATTGTATTAAGTTTAATTGTAGTAGAAGATTTGCATTTAGAAAAACTTGATGTCGACAACTTTCCTTCATGGTGATTTGGAGGAAAAGATTTATATGTAGCATCGTTTGGTTATGAATTCAAGGGTAAGGAAAAACTTGTGTGCAGATTAAAAAAGAGCTTGTATGGGCTCAAGAAATCCCCATAGAAATGGTATATGAGGTTTGATAGTTTCATGCATGAGCATGGATATATGAGATGTGAATCGACCATTTTTTTATTTCAAGAAGCTTGAAAATGGAAGTTTTATTATTTTGTTACTGTATATGGATGATATGTTTATTGCATGATTTAGTATGTAGGACATTGTTGAACTTAAAGAAAAATTATCTCATACATTTTCCATGAAGGATTTGGGAGTCAAATAAAATACTTGTCATGCAAATTCATAGAGACAAGAAGAACAAGAAGTTGTATTTGTCTCGGAACATTATATCAATAAGGTGTTGTAAATGTTTGATATGCAAAATTCAAAACTTGTAAGTACACCTATGGTGAACATTTTAAATTGAGCAAAGATCAATGTCTTGCATCACATGAGGAGGTCGAGTACATGGCACAAATTCTATATGCTTCGACAGGTTGAAAGTCTTATGTATGCTATGGTTTGTACCCGACTAAACATTACACATGCGGTGAGAATTTTGAATGCAGTTTATGGCCAATCTAGGTAAAGAGCATTGGAAAGTAGTCCAATGGATTCTTAGGTATTTGAGAGGGACATCCAACATGCAGTTATGTTATGGAGGGTCGATATTTCTTTATGTGGCTATGTTGATTTAGATATGGCTGGAGATTTGGATGGTAGGAGAAGCACCACTGGATATGTATTCACAATAGGTGGGATGACAGTTAGTTGGATTTCTAGATTACATAAGATTGTGGCCTTGTCTACTATAGAGGCTGAGTATGTTGCAGAACTACGAGAGGCTAGCAAAGAGACGATATAGATGAGCGGGTTCATGAAAGATTTGGGAAAGGGGCAATAGGATTGCATATTGTACAAGTGATAGTCAAAGTGGATTCATATGGCAAAAAACTCGGTGTTTCATTTAAGAATGAAACAAATTCAATTGAGATATCACTTCATATGTCAAGTGTTCGAGGATAGTTAATCTAAACGGAGAAAATCATATGAAAGAGAATCCCGTGGATATGCTAATGAAGCCGTTGGAGAAGGAGAAGTTGGAGATACACTCCACTTATGTTGGTCTTCATGTTTGAAACTTGAAAAGGGATAAACAGGCCAAGGAAATGATCCAAGAATGGAATGGAGGCTGATAAAGGTGCAACAATTTATCTCCAAGTGGGAGATTGTTGAGTTGTGGATCTTAATTGCTTCATATTACCAAGCTTTATTAACTTTTTGGAATACACAAAGAACCAAAGCATCGGTCACCTAGGGATCGACATCGGTCAAGACAGGGAGGAACCACCATTGGTTAGGGTAACCACCATTGGTTAGGGTAACCAAAGATTGGTTACTCGTGCGTGATTGTTTTATTTAACTCACGAGAATTAGAACTAACCTTTGATATAAAATTGATCTAATGATTATAATTGCATAGATAAATTGCCCTAAGTTTTTATATGCATATATAAGTTAGAAAAGTAGGGTTAGAAGTTAGATTGTGAGAATTGTAAGAAGGAATTCTTGGAGAGAGCTCAGAGAAGTTTGTGAGAGGAAAAGTATTGTACATTGTGTAAGGTGTGGAAGATTGCAGATCTTCAATTATATATCCTCTAGAATAATATATTGGTTTTTTCTTGGTGGATGTAGCTTACCTTTGGATGAACCACATTATATCTTGTATCTTGTTCTTTTGGTTTATTTCCACTTTTATTGCTTGTATGCTTAGATCTCGAATAATATACATGTACACTTAGTGTGATTAACCCCAACATTTCTCACATATATGTTACAAAGATTTTTGTTGAGATAGATGCATGAATTAAATGTAATAGCTATGTACGTGGTGACACATTCACAATAGGTTGGGGGCATGTCTCATGTTTTCTCTACAAGATTGTTGGGGAATATCCCGGTACTATCTTGGGTTCTACATTCTTGATCTCTTTCATAGTAATATGGTTTAGTACTTTTTATATATCTATGATATATATGATATCCAATATTTTTTTGACCTCATGTTCTTATTATGTATTCATATCCCTGATGCCTACCTATGTGTGTTTAGCGTGCATTTATTTGATTGTGTATTCCACATGCCTAGTATGTTTTCCATTATATTGTCCACCTTCACTATCTTTGTTGCATGCTCTATATCCATTAACCAAATGCTTACTACTCTTTGGCATGATTTTCCTTGTTCGGTGATTGTGCTTTTTTATGTGCTTACACATGTTTGACGTGTTTACTCTTGTTAAGAATGCTTTAAATCTACTTGGTGTGTTTCCAATATGTTTGATGTGCTTCATTGTGTTCACTATTTCACTCTATAAGAATGTTAGGAGAATCACCCGTGCCGTCTCAAGTTGCACATCCTTGATCTTTTTCATAGTAATATGATAGTTTATTACCTATATATCTATAGCTTATATGATATCGTATACTTTTTGACCTCATGTTCTTGTTATGTATTCATATCCTTGATGCATACCTATGTATTTTAGCATGAACTAGTTTGATTGTGTTTTTGTGTGCCTAGTGTGATTCTCACTATATTTTATACCTTCATTATCCCGTTTGCATGCCCCGTATTCATTAAATAAATGGTTACTATTGTTTGGCATGTTTTTCCTTATTTGGTGTTCATGCTCTTATTTTATGTACTTACTCATGTTCGACATTCTTACTCTTGTTAAGAATGTTTGAAATCTACTTGGTGTGTTTCCAACATGTTTGATGTGCTTCAATGTGTTCACTATGCTTCCTTTGGGCACGCATAATAATTGTTTTTAAGTATTTCCATGTCATTGATGTGTATTTTTGTCTAATTTTCTTGCCTCATTACTAACGTGACCAAGTTTCTTTCGATATATGCATGTTATATATGTGACACCCTTTATGGCACGCTTCATTTTATTATGTGTGCACTATATTTTATGGTGTCATGATCAATATCATGCCCAATCATGTATTCATACTTGCTAATGTTTCCACGATCTACATCAATCCATCTATTTGGCGTGTTTATTTTGTTTGATATGTTATTATTATGTATTCATATCCTGATGCGTACCTATTTTTTTACCTCATGTTCTTATTATGTATTCATATCCTTGATGCATACCTATGTGCATTTAGCATGCATTTATTTGATTATGTATTCCACGTGCCTAGTATTTTTTCCATTATATTGTATGCCTTCACTATATTTGTTGCATGTTATATATTCATTAACCAAATGCTTACTACTCTTTGGCATAATTTTCCTTGTTCAAGTATTCATGCTCTTTTTGATGTTCTTACACATGTTTGACGTGTTTACTCTTGTTAAGAATGCTTTAAATATACTTGGTGTGTTTCCAATATGTTTGATGTGCTTCATTGTGTTCACTATGTTCACTCTATAAGAATGTTAGGAGAATCACCCGGTGCCGTCTCAAGTTGTACGTCCTTGATCTTTTCATAGTAATATGATAGTTTGTTACCTATATATCTATAGATTATATGATATCGTATACTTTTTGACCTCATGTTCTTGTTATGTATTCATATCCTTGATGCATACCTATGTATTTTAGCATGAACTAGTTTGATTGTGTATTTTGTGTGCCTAGTGTGATTCCCACTATATTGTATGCCTTCATTATCCTGTTTGCATGCCCTATATTCATTAAACAAATGGTTACTATTGTTTGGCATGTTTTTCCTTGTTTGGTGTTCATGCTCTTATTTTATGTACTTACTCATGTTCGACATGCTTACTCTTGTTAAGAATGTTTGAAATCTACTTGGTGTGTTTCCAACATGTTTGATGTGCTTTAGTGTGTTCACTATGCTTCCTTTGGGCATGGGTATAATAATTTCTTTAAGTATTTCCATGTCATTGATGTGTATTTTTGTCTAATTTTCTTGCCTCATTACTAACGTGACCAAGTTTCTTTCGATATATGCATGTTTATATATGTGACATCCTGTATGTCATGCTTCATTTTATTATGTGTGCACTATATTTTATGGTGTCATGATCAATATCATGCCCAATCATGTATTCATACTTGCTAATGTTTCCACGATCTACATCAATCCATCTATTTGGCGTGTTTATTTTGTTTGATATGTTATTATTATGTATTCATATCCCCGATGCGTACCTATTTTTTACCTCATGTTCTTATTATGTATTCATATCCTTGATGCATACCTATGTGTGTTTAGCGTGCATTTATTTGATTATGTATTCCACGTGCCTAGTATTTTTTCCATTATATTGTATGCCTTCACTATATTTGTTGCATGTTATATATTCATGAACCAAATGCTTACTACTCTTTGGCATAATTTTCCTTGTTTGGTATTTATGCTCTTTTTGATGTTCTTACACATGTTTGACGTGTTTACTCTTGTTAAGAATGCTTTAAATATACTTGGTGTGTT
The DNA here is from genome assembly GCA_018340775.1 of Taxus wallichiana var. yunnanensis. Classification (NCBI taxonomy): domain Eukaryota; kingdom Viridiplantae; phylum Streptophyta; class Pinopsida; order Cupressales; family Taxaceae; genus Taxus; species Taxus wallichiana. Next base: position 734,729,731 of record CM031234.1, on the reverse strand, counting down.
TCCAATATGTTTGATGTGCTTCATTATGTTACCTTTATAAGCATGTTGGGAGAAACACAAATCTTGTCTCAAGTTCTACATCCTTGATCTCTTTCATAGTAATATGATTTATTACCTATATATCTATAGCTTATATTTTATCCTATATTTTTGATCTCATGTTCTTGTTATGTATTCATATCCTTGATGCATACCTATGTGTTTTAGCATGCACTCATTTGATTGTGTATTTTATGTGCCTAGTGTGTTTCCCACTATATTGTATGCCTTCACTATCCTTGTTGCATGCCCTATATTCATTAAATAAATGCTTACTACTTGTTTGGCATGTTTTTCCTTGTTCATGTTCGTTCTCTTATTTTATGTGCTTACTCTTGTTAAGAATGTTTGAAATCTACTTGGTGTGTTTCCAACATGTTTGATGTGCTTTAGTGTGTTCATTATTTTATGTGCTTACTCTTGTTGGTTTGGCATGGTTTGTGGGTATTTAGCCTATTTGCAAGATTATGAGATTTATAGGCCCGCATGGTGCATATACATTCGGGAGATTGTTTTTTTAGCCTTTTGAGGTATTTTACAGGCCCTAAAGCATTGTTACAAGCTTCTAGGAAGATTTATCCAATCTAGAGGTTGAGTTGTAACCCCGTGAAGAGAATTTTGCAAAGGGAATTTTTTTCGATGAAGAGGCATTTTAGACCTACAACATAGTTTCCAACAACCTATACACACATTGAAGATTCTACTTGAGTTACTATTTTGATTCCCATGGAAGAGTTGTTCACTACGCTCAAATCTATGGAAATTTAAGGGAAGCAGTGCAGATCTCCTTGATCCAACATGGCCACAACCTATGTACTAACGTAAAAAATATTGGGTTTTTCTCTCCCCACCTCTGTTTTTTGTTAAAACTATATTTTAGTAAAACAATGAATTTCAATTTTTAGTGTAATTTCATTTAAAATAAGGCTTATTTATGGAAAATCATTATTGTAATAACTTTTGATCAGTAGCTCGAAATTCAAATTATCGCGCACACAAGTTAATTATTTTCAATTTCCCATGCATTGGACCTATTAAATTTGTAAACCGCACTAATTTGTAAAGTTCCAAAACTATGGGGGACTTCCTGACATAGAGGTGGGGTACCCCAATATATATATATATATATATATATATATATATATATCTTGACGAACCAATTCTCTATATATCTACGACAACTCTATATTCTATAACAATCGGGAGGCACATCTTAGCTCCCCTCTATTCTATGGAGGGGGTTCATATGGTCTTAGAGGGTGTTTAATGTGTTTCCTCTTTCATTCGATACTTCTTTCTTTCCACACATTTCATTATTTTCTGCAACAACTACCACAACTTTTTAATCTACACCAATGGATCTAATTTCAATTAACTTGAAGTACACCTTTTAACTACCAAGAATGGAAATAAAAATTACCATTGTACTTAGGAGTAAAAGGTTGTACATTATCACTATAGGGTTAGAAACTAAACCTAGTGAAGATGCAGACAAAGTTAAGTGGTTTAATAAGTGTGATGAAGCTTTTGGTATCTTGTGTCTTTCAGTGTCTCCCAAACTCTTCTTTCACATAGAGTTAGCCAAATCTCCCATTGTTGAATACTTCTTCAATTTGGTATGGGCCCATCCATCTTGTCTGCAGCTTTCCCTTGAAATCCTTATATTTTGAATCAAATAACAAAGCCCAATCTCCTTTTTGGAATTTCCTTGGCTTAATGTGTTTGTCATGCCATACTTGCCTCTGATGTTGGATGATTTCAATCTGATGCAATTCTTGTAGTCTCATCTCATCCAACTCATTTAGTTGAATAATCCTTACATGTTGTGTTTCGATAAATTAATTTCCATTTTTCTAGTTATTCTCAAGGTTTGAATCTCAAATTCTATGGGAAGAATGGGCTTCTTCCCATAAACCAACTCATAAGGAGTGAATCATGTGGTTGTTTTCCAAGTAGTATTGTAGGCCCACACTACTTTAGGTAGTTTTTGAACCCAATTTTCCTTGAGATATCCATTGTTTTTGTTAGGATATTCTCCAACTCTCTATTAGTAACCTCCACTTGACCATTGGACTGTGGATGGTATGGTGATGACTTCTTGTGCTTTATTTGATATGTTTCCACAAAGGAACTGATTACACCTGACATAAACTGTGGTCCTTAGTCTGAAACAATGGATTGTGGTGTTCCAAATCTCTAAAAGATATGCTCATATAAAAATCTACAAATTTTTCATCTCTTGCATATTGTAGTGCTTACACCTCAACCCATTTGGTGACATAATCTGTACAAACCAGAATATAATCCTTCCCTTGATAATTTGGGTCAATTGGTCCAATGAAATCTAACCCCCACTTCTCAAATGGTTCCAAAACAACTTGAGGTTGGAGTGGCATCTCAGATGTAAATGTTGGATTTCCCATCCTTTGGCATTGATCACACTTCCACACATATTTTTTTACATATCTAAAGAAGGAAGGCCAATAATAACCAGCTCCTAAGACTTTGTGAATGGTTCTTTGAACTGAATAATGTCCTCCTGATGGCTCATCATGACATGCCCTAAGTATGTCAAATATTTCATCTTCAACTACACACCTACGTAAAACATGGTCAGGTCCACATTTAAAAAGAATTCCATTTAACCATGTATACATCACACTTTGTTTAATCAATTGCTTTCTTTTCTTTTGTGTGAAAAAGGTTGGGAACTTCCTTGTAGCCAAATAGTTAGCCATATCTGCAAACCAAGGAGAGACAATAGAAATTACAAATAGATGTTCATCTAAAAAATCATCATTGACCTGATCTTCATTTCCTGAAATGGTTAGTCTAGAAAGAAAATCAGCCACCACATTTGATTTCCCTAGTTTGTCAATGATTTTAATATTAAATTCTTGTAGTAACAACATCCATATTACAATCATGCCATGCACTAAAGGTTTATTCATTAGATACTTAATAACAGAGTGGTTAGTGTGAACAATCACTTCATATCCTGTGATATAATGGTGAAACTTGTTAATTGCATATAAAACTGCAAGAAATTCCTTCTCTGTGGTAGTGTAGTTCCTTTTAGCAAGGGAGAGGTTTTTGCTAATATAGTAAATAACATGCATCACTTCTCCTTCTTCTTGTTGTCCAAGGACAACCCCTACTGCTTCATTGGAAGCATCTATTTGTATATGAAAGGGAGCTTCCAATTTTGGCCTCTTAATATTGGATTTTTACCAATTTATCTTTAATAGTGTCAAAGGATTTTTGGCATGCTTCTGTCCATTCAAATTCAGAATCCTTAGTTAGAAGAGAAAAAAATGGAGAAGCTATCTTACTAAAATCTGAAATGAACCTTCTATAGTAGCCAACATGTCCTAGAAAAATTCTCACTTTTGTTTGGTTTGTGGGAGATGGAGTTTTCACAATGATATTGATCTTTTCAGGATCTACCTTGATTCCTTCATCTTGAAACATGATGGCCTAAGACTATCCCCTGCTCCATCATAAATAAGAATTTTTCATGGTTTAAGGATAATTGATATTTTTCACACCTAGAAAGGACCTTGTCAATATTTTTAATTACCTCTTAGAATGTTTCCCCATAAACAATGAAGTCATCCATGTAAATCTCAACACAATCATGAGTGAGATCAACAAAGATTGCTAACATGGCTCTTTGAAAAGTGGCAAGAGCATTACATAAACCAAAAGGTAATACTTTATAAGCAAATGTTCCCCATGCGTAGGTAAAGGTGGTTTTATCTTGGTCCTCTAGTGCTACTATTATTTGACTATACATGTTGAACCCACTGAGGAATGAAAAATACCTTTTTACTAGATAAATTATCTAAGACTTGATCAATGAAAGGTAATGGAAAATAATCTCAATGAGTTGCCTTATTTAACTCCCTATAATCCACACAAACCCTCCATTTCCCATTATTTTTAGGAACTATAACTAATGGAGAAACCCACTGGCTATCTGAGATTGGATAAATGAATCCTACCCTAAGAATTTTTTCAATTTCAGTTTTTACAATGTCTCTTAAGGCAGGGTTTATCCTTCTTTGTGGTTGTCTAATTGGTTTGGAATCAGTTGTGTAAATGTGGTGTGTACAAATATTGGGGTGAATACCCTTCATGTCACTATATTCCCAAGAAAAGGCTTGAGGATGAGAGCATAAGAGTTTAAACAGGGTATTCTCTTCCTGACTAGTCAGCCAACTATTGACTGACAATGTTTTCCCTAGGAAAATAGGCAGTTGTTTGGTATCCGGATGAAGAGAATTTATAATGGGGTGTTCTCTCAATAATGCAATCAATGGGAACCTGTGGGGAATTAATTTGTGAACAAAAATGATATTTTGAAAAATAGACTCGGTCAAATCTATATTTCGTGAAAAAGGGAAAATGATAGGCTATTTTTTTCATCCATCATGTCATCTCTTGTTTCCATTAGTTGTAGCATAGGACTAGAAATAAACCCAATGTAGGACTCGTGCTCAGGTACATGAATTACACTTTGTCCAATGTAAGACTCATGGTCACCATCTTGAATTTGATTTGAGTGTTCTTGAATTATGACCATGGCTAGAGAAGAGATGATGTCCTCTGATTCATCTAAATTATCCTTCCACCATTGTTTATCTTCTCGTAGCAAAAGGTTTTGCAGAAGGGTAGATGGATAAATTTTTGGAATCATGTCCATTTGTAATCACCATGTTTCATGTTTTATAATCAATGAGGATGGCGACAATAGCTAACCAAGGGCATCCTAGGATTAAAGGGTATCCAATCTTCATGTTCTTCATTTTTATGATCATGAAGTCTACCGAATAATCCCATGATTCAATGGTGATGGTAACATCTTCTATAATCCCCTTTGGCTTGTTTACAAAATGATCTTCCATTTGTAAAACTATGGAGGTTGAATGCGGTTCAAGGAGTGACAATGTGGACAAAGTATTCATGCTCATCACATTGATAACAGCTCCTAGGTCAATTAGGACGTTTGGGATCTAGACATCTCCTGTGCAAACTATAATAATAGGACTTCCAGGGTCTCCATATTTAGGAGGGGTCATATTCCCTTCCAGTATACTAGAAAGTTCCCATCAACATGGATGGTTTTAGGTTGATTATTTCTTCTTCCTAGAGTCTTAAAATAAATCTCTTTGATGGTTTTGTTTAATTCAGGAATTTCCTTAAGATCCTGAAGCAAAGGAATTCCAATACTTAATTTTCTTAGTCCCCGAATTAACTCTGACTCTAGTTGTTCATGAATTGTAGTGTTTTGTTTTTCAAAGAGTCTGGATGGAAAAGGAATATCAACATTTGGTTGGGGTGTTTCTTTAACAACAGGTCATGTGTTTCTTTTTTCCTTTCTTTATCTTCAGGGATTTCTTCTATGACAGAGATGAAGGTTTTGAGTTAACCTTTCCTTAACACAACAAGATATTCCTAAAATCCATAGAGTTTATTGTGGGATTTTTATCTGAGTTCCAGAGTGTATGTCGGATTACCCTAGCTCACATTTTGGGGTTTTCCATACTTTGTGCTAAAATATATGGCTGGGAAGGTTGATCGGATGGGGTACCATTTGTAGGTCCAATTAAAAAATATTATTGACCTTGGGGTCTTCTTTGATTATAATATTATTTCCCTGATCCTTGAGTTACATTCCACTTTGTTATTGGTATTGAGGATTAAACTGTTGAAATAGTGGAATGTTTGGGTGTGGAGCCCAGGGTTGTTGAGAGTAACTTGGCAAGTGCATTACATTGAGGACTCCACTCATATGAGACTTATTGAGCTCAAGGTTGGGGGTATGGCTATGGTGTATTCCATTTATGTCGGACCCATTATGATTTTGGTGTGTAGGAATGATTTTGATTTGATTAAAAATTCCCTCCTTGCCTTTGAGCCATATAGTTTAACTCAACTTCATCTTGTGTGTTTTATTTTAGATGGTTCTTTAGCAAGGGAAGCAATCCACATTGGTTTGTGGCATGCTTTAGATCACAGACAAGACATATGTTTTTCTTGTCTAAGGGGCAGTCCTTAAGCCCATGCTTGTTCCTACATCTTGGACAATAGATGAACAAAGGATATGTATTCCTGGCTTTCTCCCTATCCATAGTTGTATTAAGTTGAACTAAGAGGTCTGATTCTAAAATTTTCAATTTCTTCCCTTAGTTTGGATATATCACCATTGGCCATTTTTCCTTTCTATCTACGAAGGTTGGGGTGAGTTTGGGAGTAATTCCTATAGAGGTCAATGATATCAGTAAATTCTAGTTTGTTCATGTCTCCTTTTCCCATAAGATTGAAGGCTTCATGTGTGTCTTCATCCAATCCCTTAAGGAATAAATTTTTGAGTAGATTAATATCCAAACTAGTACCACACCTCCTATGAAGGAAGAGGAACTGATCAAGATAGTCCTCCACACTCTCATCCTCCTTTTTTTGAATCCTAAAAATTTCTTCCCTCATGTCCCTCACCCTACAGTAGTCTTGGTATTTATAAAATAAAAATTGTTTCCATCTCCTACCAACTATGGATGGAGTTAGGGGTTAAGCCCATGAACCATCTCATAGATGTATCTTTTAAATTTGAGGGAAATAACTTGAGCTTCTAGGTATTAGAAGTATAATCATAGGTTTGGCATAAGACTTTGAACTCAAAAAGAAACTAATCAAGATCTTCTGAGACTAATCCCCGGAAGGTTGGTAAAATTTAAGGGATATGTTTTTCATAGGGGCCTGATCATTAGGATCCAGTTGTATGGGATATGTAAATTTTCTTCCAAGTGGAGGGTTTCCATTCTATGCACCATTGGGGTTATCTACTTCATCATCCATCCTTTCCTGGTCAACAAGTTGTTCCACAAGTTGGTTTTGAGGGGGGTTTTGAAAATTTACTCTAATAAATCTACCTCTACGGTCTCTAGGTCTAAACATAAATTCCATCATCTTGACGATGAAAATTCCTAACTACTAGTGCTTAACTTGACTATTTTTGTTCCACATACTCAAATCAAAAAATATTCTTGTTGTCACTATAAGGTCTTCTTACTTCAAAAGAAAGAGTTATGGAAATAAAATTTCTAAATAGAAACTTACCAGGAATCGGCAACACTTCTAGCTAGCACCTTAACCTTTGATAACACCTTGAAATTTGTCCCTAGAAACGACGCTAAAGTGATGAGCATCTTTAATACTCGTACTTTTTGTTATCTTTTGTTTGTCATTCCATGGTGGTGTCCATGGATATTTGTAACAAATAAAGGAATAATCGTGTTCACAATACTTATTTAAGAACAAAATTAACTGAATACTATGAAATTAGGAAACGAAATTGATTGAAAACAAAATACTATCGAATGCAGAATTAAAGGTACTAAAAATAATGCAATGTTGATGATTCAAATTAATGCAAAATATAGAAAGGAAATAAACAGTAAATTATCCCTTCTCGTTGGGGAGGAGTGGCCCTTGTTCCTTCCCTTCGATCTAGTTCAATGTCAGTCACGCAAGTAAAGCTTTCCCCTAATCCGAACTTTGTTGAAATAAATTTCCTTTTACAAAGTGATAAATCAAACTAAACTCGAACTCTTTAATCCTAATACATTTGCTCTTTTATATTAGAGTAGTCCTAATCTCTCTGGGAGAGAACTAGTTATTTGAAATTAATGACAACTACTTAATTGGAAGATACCTATAACAATACTAATTGTTTTAGAAGTTACAATCATGGAAGGATTAATCTATGTCATGTTTGGATTGAATTAATCCTATTAACTACAAATGAGGCCCGTAATTGACTCCTTTGAGATAGTCAATCAATGCCAAAATATATTACAGATCCTAAATTGATTCCTTATAATCATGATGATCATAAGTTCATGAGTGTTTGTTTGCATCATGTCTTTAAGCAACTAGAATTAAGCTAGGATTGCATGGACCTCATAATTTGCATGAAGGTTGAGGTAGTAGTACACGTTTCATGCTCATGTCATTGTGTTAATTGATGTGCTAGCTATATCAACTCATTATTTAGCCATTCAAGCCATTTATCTCTTTTGTGTGAGTCCCTTATTTCAAGTGAGTCCAAATTAGTGATTTGGACGAGTCATGCACTCCATAGAGATTCATGCGCTAATGCAAAGGCGATTCATATGCTATAAGGTTTTGATTAGAGAATACTTGTTAGAGAACACACAAGGAGTTCGCGTGTGAGAGAAGGCCAGATCAAGGGCATGGAAGGACAGGAAGGACCACATGCGCGAAGGTAAGTTCAGCTTTCAGGATTTAGCTAATTTTGAGCATGGAGACCTATTTTTATAAGATGGCATGGGGAACACAACAACGATGCAGAGACGTGCGTGTCATGCATTGTCTATCTTTGGAGGAGAATATCGAAGTGTTTTGCATGGAGACAAGCTAAGAATGGGATTGACACTTCAATTAACTACAAGAGGTCTATAGATAACACACTTGCATGTGTGGTTGTGCCTGAAAAACGGCGTGTGACTATCAATAGCATGTGGCCTATTTCTGGAATAGATAAGCGGTGAAGGGAAAGTCCCCACCCTATATATATGATGTTAGGTACATAGTAGAAAAGAGAGTGTAACAGAGAATATACAGAGTGTGTGTATGTAATTGTGATGGATGCATGGAGGTAAAGAGATATACGCATATGACTGAATTACTATATCGATCCATACACACATCAACATAGATTGATAATACTATAAGGAGCTTTTGTATTTATTAATAGATGGAATATATTGGTTGAATCTAAGTGTCATTCTGTGTGTAGTTGAGTAGTGCATGTTATTAATTCAATCATGATTATTGTTTAAGCTTGTTCTTTCATAGATATGAGGGTAGCATGCATTATAGAATGATGGATTAGTTATGAATCTATATGTTTCTTCCTTCATCATGCTAACATCCTACTATAGTAACCCTAAAGAGGGACCTAGTACCTTTGCACGCTTTGGGTGAGCGCTCAATCAAGGATGAGTGATGTGCCAATGTGACTAGGGTGTTATCTGGTAAATTCTAGGCTACATCATTGGTTCCATTTCCGAGACCTCTTTTTCAGTTGTTTTTAGGATGGTTTGCGATGAAGACGTATCGGTTAACTCTAGCAAGTATTGAGGAATGGATACACGATATGGAGGAAGAATATGCATGACAGCTTCAAAGAATGGATCTGAGTTTAACACACACACTTGGGTAGAACATAATTTTATGAAAACTTATATGAGAGCTTTTTCGCTATCTTTCCAATAGAACTATACAAGTGGCTTACTTTGCTTATACATCTCGGTGGGCTGGAGGTATTGTGCACTTATTTTGACACAGGGAAGAATTTCAGCCCTTTATGATGCTAATCGATCCGGAATCGCACTATGGATTCATGGTTTTTGGTGTTCTAAACAGTTATATTTTGGAATATTCAATTTCGACATAATCTTTCCCAGAGGTAGCTGAATTCTAGTTTTTGTGGTATCCAAGAGGAACATATTTGTAAGGTATTCCACTGGTGATCAAGATCTTGATGGTAACTTTGAACCTAGAGAGTAAACCGATGACTAGCTAAAATTCACCACACGTGAGGGCAGGAACATGTTTGGTGAAAGATGGAAGACCTAGTGGAAGAGAGGAAGAGAGAGGAAAGGTGGCTTAAGTTTAATGAGGTGCACAAGAGGGAGATAGAGAAGCAACGTTACATTACAGAAAGTATGGCATTGAGGAGAGAGATGGCTCGTGAAGGATTTACAACTCATGTAGAAGACATGGAGCCAGAGCATCAAGAACTCCCCCATCTTGGAAAGCATGATAGAGATCCTCCTCGGCCTCACACAAAAGTGTGCCAATAGAGACTACCTGGACCGCGGGCATGCATCTTAATCCACTTGGTGACCTAGCCCTTGCGATTGGTTTTCCAATATCTAGTACGAAAAGTAACCAGAAAGCTAATTTGGGAAGTAGGAGAGCAGAAGCAAGTCAGGGATCAAGTACATCAATGGCGGATGATTTAATACTTCAATGGTATTTGGAGGAACATTTTTAGGTGCATCATCTGCATAGAATGTGAGGCGCGGAATGTTGGATTCACCTCTGGAAGTGGAACTACCTCATAGACTATAATGGTTCAATATAGTACTAATGTCGAAGCACAATAGAATACATCTACAGGTCCTATTCCAACTACAGGTGGAGGATTAGGAGGTATAGGTGGTTTTAGTTTTGGTAGATCTAGTGGTTCTAGAGGCGGAGGGAACACAGGATGTTTTGGATCAAGTGGTCAAGGTCCTCAGCAACCACAAAATATCTATGTGGAGATGTCTCTTCATCTCCCAGAATATAGAGGTATAGAGGATGTTGCCGAACATGTGCATATGTGTGAAATCTTATAGCATGCTAAAGGGATCACGGCTATTGAGCACAAGGCAAGTCAATTTGCTACTACATTACAGGGATGTGCACATAGTTGGTATAGGAAGTTTGACCCTAATCAAACTTGCGTGGATTATGCAGCATTGAAGGATGTTTTCTTAAAATAGTTCCATATCCCTGAGTTTGAGCAGAAGAGTATAAGTGTGCTCAAGGATATCAAGCAAGGCACTACTGAGAGTGTACATGAGTATGATGCTCATTTTAAGACACTTCTATCTAAGTTATCTTATGATATTCACGCTAGCCAGCATGCACAATGGTTCATTGGAGGATTAATTACACCTTTTAGGAGGGCACTATCACATAAGACATACATTGATCTACGTGAAGCACTAGATGCAGCTTTTTGTGTTGAGGCAGTTGAGAGCATTGACACTGGTGTTAGTCCATTCCTAGAGACATAGATTACAGCTATGGAAAATCAATTAGAGAAGCTATCAGAAAATTCATCCCATGAAATGTGCTCAGGAATTTGGTGTACAGATTGTGAAGTGGAAGGTCACACCAAGGATAGTTTCCCTTGTAGATTTGTACACTCATTATTGTTAGACTATGAGATTTTCCATTTGAATCATGATGCTAGTCATTTTCCTTTATTACAGCACATGATAATGAAGAATGTATCTTGCTTTTACAAGATTTACAGGTCCATGACCCATGATACTAAGGATTTTCAGTTGATTGGTCAAATCCAGGATGCTATATACATTGGGGTACGACAGACAAGTATAACAAATAATTCTAAGGGTAAGAATGAGCACCAGGATTAGGATCATAATCAATCGTGCTATGACAAGAATGAGGGGCGTTTTGAAGGAGGTCATGGAAGGGGACGTGGATATCATGGTGGATATGGAGGATGAGGCCATGGTGGAGGAAGAGGTGAGTTCCCTCATGGAACATGTTATACGTGCAGATCTCCTGACCACTATAGGCACGAATGTCCTCAGAATATTACATGTTATTTCTGCAGAAATAACCATAGCTATGAAGAGTTCCCGGACTTATATGAGCATCTAAGTAAGTAGCATAAGCAAGAAAACAAAGGTGTCGGGATGGTTAGAATCCAGCGCACGGTAGAAGATCAGTGGATGCCCAAGATAGTAGAAGGACCTGAGGAATTGACAGTGAAGATTAATACACGTGCTGAAGTGGCACGTACAAGAGAGGCATTGCACCATAAGCCTATGATCACCAAGGAGGAGGTTTTACATTCAAGGTTATCATGGAAGTGTTAAGGAATCTTCAGGGTGAAATACATAAAGGAGCAGAAGAAAGCATCAGAGATAGTCCAAACTAATATTGATGATCTATGAGAAGTGTGCAAAATGTTACGCCAAGAGAACATTATCCCACTATTAGGAAGTTGGTTAAAAGGGAACACTCCACGCGCAAGTCTTGCGAACAAATGACAGATTCTGCATGCAAATATTCCCCCTGATAGCATTGACTATGACAAAGAAATTACCCTGAATGTTATTATGGATGGGTGGATGTTGAGCAACATATTGATTGATACAGGTGTGAAGTAAATGTGCTTACATTAGATGTATGAGTACAAATGGGGAGGCCTCCATTGCAACCATCATCTAATGTGTTGTTTATGGAAAACCGGACTAAGGCCACTCCCATAGGAGTTTTGAAAGATGCATCTATAACTATACAAGGGGCCAAGTTCACTGGGGATTTTGAGGTATTGGCACTTGCAGAAGTAGACAATTTTCCAGCCATTCTTGGACACCCTTGGTGTTATGCAAATAATGTTGACTTGAGGTTCAATAAGGTGCATATCAGCTTTGAAAACAAGGAGGAAAGGGTTGTGATACCTTTGACAGATGGGAAGTCTACACCATATGTTGAGCCTCTAAGTAAGGAGGACTTAAACAGATTTTATGTACGCACTATTCAAGACCTAGAGGTCAATGAGCCATCAAAAGAAGGCATCCTACAATGGGAGGATTCTCATTCTATTAGTGATACTACAAGTATTACTTGCGACAATTGGGCTCATTGTACATATGAATTAGTAGGATGCGAGGTAAAAAGTGTGGTTGCATGTAAGAATAGATCTCATTCCGTTCGATGGATAGGTAGCATAGTACCTTGGTATATAGGGGTAGAAGATCTTCCTGCATTTTTGAAGGCCATGGAAACACAGTGGACATATTAAATTAAGAGAAGAGCTATGTTAGTATATACCTTGTGCACATGGGACAACAACAGCGCTGGTGGGTAGTCCATAGAGATAATCTTATAAATTGGGAAGAGATTGGAGTCGCTTTGTCTACTAGGTTTATAAGGAATAATGCACCTATGTAAATCTGCACTTATCATGGTGATCAACCTGTTCAGCGTCATATTCAGCAGTGTGAGAGACTTTGGACAGTAGGACAGGAAGCATTACCACCTTCACTCTGGGTGCATCGATTGTATTCTACGCTACAAGGATGCACACGTGCCTGGTATGTATATGTAAAATTACATCAAGAGACTGAAACTGGAAAAATTTGACTGCAGGAATGATCCATATTTTTGACTACTTCTCGACTAAACCTCCTATAGAAGAGGTATTAAAAATTTTCAAGCACTTAACTATGGGAGATAGTGCAAAAGCAGAAGAGCATATTCAGAAATTATTTGGTGAGACAGAGTTTGGAGCATTTTTTGAAAAGGAAGAAGAAGTGGACTCCATACTACTTGAACACACTTGCCTTGAGAAAGAGAAAGGAAAGATGGTTTACAACTTGAATGATGAGGAAGTGAGAACTGGATATTGAAAATTCACAAGGGGTGCATGAGGTCTTGGACGGTGCAGACAAGGATACACGTGCCTATCAAGAACCCATGAAAACAAAGAAGGTGAATATAGGTTCAGAGGTTGAGCCTAAGGAGGCCATAATTGGAGACTACTGGTTAGACTTGGAGGTAGAAAATATCATTGAGTTACTCAGGGATTATCGGACTTATTCCCTCGAGGGTATCATGAACTTAAAGGTGTGCATAAATCACTTAGGGAAATGAAGATAAAACTTAAGGATGGTGCACGACCAGTTAGAAAGAGACCTTATAGAATGAATCCTAATTTACGTGAAAAGGTAAAAGAAGAGATTGATAAAATGTTGAAATTTGGAATTATCAAACCCCGTGATGATTTAGAATGGGTTATCCCAATGGTGATCAGTATCAAGAAGGATGGACGAATTAGAATATGTGTGGACTACATGGAGCTGAATGTTGCATGCATCACAGATCCCTTTCCTATGTCATTCACTAAGGAAATACTAGAAGGCGTAGTAGGGCACAAAATATATACCTTCACGGATGGGTTTTCCATGTATCATCAGGTTAGGATTGCTCAAGAGGATTAAGAAAAGACAACATTCACTACTGAATGGGGCAATTTTTCCTATACTGTGATGCCTTTTGGATTGAAAAATGTGCCTAGTTGTATTTTCACACATAGTTGTTCAAGCATTCAAAGTTTTTATTCACAAATTCTTACAAGTCTACCTAGATGATTGGACAGTATATGGGCTTGTGAAAGATCATTGTGACAATCTACGCTTAATGTTTGAACAATGTAGACAGTTGAGTATCTCTTTGAACATCAAGAAGTGCATATTTGCTACACCATTTGGAATATTGTTAGGACATATAATCTGTAAGGAAGGTTTTCTCGTTGATCCAGCTAAGGTTACAGTCATTTTGGACCTGGAAGCGCCTACCAGTCAAAGTGAGGTGCGCGGTTTTTTAGGTCATACAGGATATTATATAAAATTCATCAAAGGGTATGCCAAAATTGTTGCACCGTGGAAGAATTATTGAAGGGGAAAGGAAATTTTTATTGGGGAGAAGCGTAGCAACACGCATTTGAGATATTAAAAGAGAAACTTACTACCATGCTCATTCTACGCTTTCCCTCATGGGATAAACCATTTCATGTGCATGTGGATGCTTTTGGCATGGCCATTGCACTGTGTTAGCTCAACCTAGCGAAGGTATTGTAGATCATCCAATCTATTTTTATAGTAGGAAGTTGACTCTGTTGAACGGAATTATACAACTACAGAGCGTGAAGCTTTGTCAATGATCTATGCATTGCACAAGTTTCGACAATACTTGTTAGCAACACCATTTGTTTTTTATATAGATCACATGACATTGAAGTACTTGGTAAACAAGCCCGTCTTATAGGGGCACATATGCAGATGGGTACTCCTATTTCAAGAGTTTGACTTCACAATTGTGGTGAAGCCAAGGAAAAGCAATTCTGGACCAGACCATTTATCTAGAATCAATTCGAAGAGGATGCACATACAATTGAAGAAACCATGCCAAATGCACAGTTATATAGGTTACAATGCACGCCCATGGAATTAGAATACATTGTTGTCTTTCTATGAATATGTATGGCACCAGAAGGAATGAAAGCATTAGAAAAGAAGCAACTTGTTATATGTGCGGCACCATTTATGTTAATCAATGGTGACCTCTACAAGTTAGGCAGAGATGAAGTATTACGCCATTGTGTATTAGAGCATGAGCATAAGGATATCATGGAAGAAGCTCATGGTGGTATTGCAGGAGGCCATTATGCAGGTGATGCGATTGCTCGAAGATCCTACTTGTTGGATTATGGTGGGAGACATTGTATAAGGACTGTAAAGAATATTATAAGGCATGTGATCATTGTCAGCACCTAGGAAAACTAGGGCAAAGAGATGAGATGTCTTTGAGACCGATTACATTAGTGCCGAACCATTCAAGAAATGGTACATTGACTTTTTAGGACCTATTTTGCCATCCGCGCGCGAGGATTGGATCATGCTATATCATTACTTGCATAGATTATCTCACACGGTGGGGGAAAGCAACACCTACCAAAGACTGTACATCAGCTACAAAAACTAGGTTTCCATGAGAGAATGTTCTTACAAGATATGGATGTCCCTTAAGCTTGACAAGTGATAGGGGTACACACTTTTGATTGAGATAATCAAGATCCTATTAGATGAGTTTATTGTTGCACACCATAAAACTACACCTTACCATCCTCAGGAAAATGGAACTGCTTGAGGCTTTCAAAATATTTTGAGCCATAATTTTACAAAAAAATTGATGTTGGAAGAAAGGATTGGGATGAAAAAGTGTCAATTGTTCTTTGGGCATATAGAACAACTTGCAAGAGATTTAACAAGGCCACACCGTTTTAGTTGTTTTTGGTGTGGAAGTTGTTCTCCTATATAAATTTATGTTACCTTATTTGCGCATTACGCGTGTTTGGAGGTCTAGCTAATGAAAAGGCTTTAGAAGAGTGTATCGAGAAGATGATTCAACTGGAAGAGTGCCAAGCCATATCACGATTGAGTCAAAATTAGGAAAAGGCCGGAAGAAGGCATGGTATGACGAAATATAAGGGATAAGAAGTTTGAGATTGGACAAATGGTACTTCTTTATGACTCGAAGTTCTTATGCCATCCAAGCAAGCTCAAAGTACATTGGTTGGGGTTGTATTTCATCACTTACGTACTTGAATTAGGTGCTTTCTAGTTAGAAACACTTGATGTAACATGGCTACCCAGTTACTTTAACGGGAGTAGGTTGAAGCCCTACTATAATAAGTCTTCTTGGTGTTTATAATAAGGTAGAATTTCCATTTAGATTAGGTTTTCAATTCTATATTTCATTAATGTATTTCCTTCATTATCATTATGCTTTGTCAATTTAGTTGTTGTTTTTGTGTAATAAGTGCGCTTGCACACATGAAGCTAATTACTATATGAAGAATGTTTATGCACAGAGGACTGCACATACTTTTAGTATGGGGTGGTTGTAGTTATCCAAGAAAAAGATTGTGGGAATTTAAAGGTGAAAGGAATAAGTTGCTACGGGTGTGCTTTAAGTCAAAAGAGGATGGAGATGGATGAAAGGACAAGATAACGCGAGGTAAGTGGAGGCCATGATAACTGCCGGGAAGCGGTACGGTGACGAGGTACTCGGGTGCAAGGGTGTGCGCCAAGAGAAGTCTGTGACCGAGGGGGTAGGAAGGTGCTCTAGAAAGGTTATAAATGGGGCATGAAGATGTACCACGCGGAATGAATGAATTTGGTCAATAAATTTAGATATTTGGTAGGTGAAGGAGCAATAAATGCATCAAAATTTGAAAAAATATATGTAAGGATGGGATGTAGATTCATTTTTACTATTGCGACTAAGAGAATTTGAGGAAAGAGCTAATTGCGAAGAGCCGAGTGATCGGGTTAAGGTGCGAAGGGTGTGAAACCAAGTGTGACAACCAGATCTATGCAAAAGAAGCTTGTGTCCTCGGTGGTGAAGGGTTTGAGTGAAATAAGGAGGGAGAGAGAAGTTAGGGCACGAAGTTTCCACCTAAGGCACGATTGAATCGAGCTAGGGTTTGATTCATAAAGTTGCAGAGTTAAAGAGGAGACATTTACAAGGTAAAAATGGCACCTAAGAAGGCATCTACAATAGCAGTAAAAGGAAAGAAGAAGGTGGTCATCGAGGAGGTGGAAGAGTCAAAAGAAAGTGTGCCTAATTCTCCTACACTTCCATAGAACACGGAAGAACAGGTGAGGAATCAAATGAAAAAGAAGAGGATGAGAAAAGACTAGAGGAGACAACTTCCAAGAATGTTCACGACATGGAGACACAAGTGCCAAATATAGAAGCTAAAGTCCCTAAGTAGCAACATACTAGAAGAACAATTGGGTAGCACATTCCACCGGTCATGGGGTATGTAGAGGATGTAGGTAAAATTTTCCGTGCCCACTTCGAGCATGATAGCATAGAAGGATTTATTCAAATTTGGGATCTAATGGATGAGGATATGGCAACTATGCACACTCAAAAACAACTATCATGGTCAATACACACCCATGTGGATGAGCCTAAATTTGATGTATGTAAAGAGTCATGTGTTTCAAGATGACTGAAGAAGGCACCCCAAGCTAGACACATGGCAGTAAAGCCTACTATCATGTTAGATGAGAAGGTCAGCAATGCATTGGTGAAGGTTTCTGCTAAGGTGGCTAGAAGAAACATGGACAAAGCTGCAATGATCGAGCGCTACGCGAGGAGGCAAGACAAAGGATGCGAGATATAACACACATAATGCGGGAGAGGGACTTCATGCAAAAGAAGAACAAGGTATTTATAAGCATCATAGAGGAGATTGGGGAAAATGTCATCGAGTAAGGCCGCACTTGGAGGCCAAGGTACCACCGATTTTTCCTTCGATACACTATGTAGGAAATTTGGTGGACTTGGTACTTGAAGATGAAACTCTATACATTCCAGTGCCAAGAAGCTCGAGAAAGAAGCCAAATGAGAGAAAGCGTCGAATGCGAAAGATTGCATCTTATGAAGGGTTTTTGCAAGCATTACAAGAAGTATTGAAGAAAGTAGACTAGGCTTTAAACATATGCATAGCTCCAGAGGTGCTTATCAACATAAAGACCCTAGAAGAGAACAATGAGGTCCAAAAAGAGATGAAGGATGAGACATTGGGCCACGTAGAAAGATTTTCAATGGTTAAACAGAAGTGCGAGGCCCTGACAACAACACAAGAGCCACACAAGACTCGGCTAGAAGAGCTTAGGAAGCTAATTGTGCAGAAGATGGATCTTTTAGAAGGAAGAATGACATCAATGTCTAGCGTTGTGTTAGTTCTCAGAATGAAAAAGGAGAGATTGTGAGGGATGAGTTAGAATCCATTGCTGTGGAAATCCCAAAAAAAGTAGAACAAGCACTCACTGAATGACAGGTTTTGGAGGCCGAAATAAAGGAGGAGTATCCAGAATTGATACTGCAAAGTGATATAGAGGAGGCTATCTAATAAAAATTCTTTATTTGTCTACATTCTTTCATTCTTATTCTTTCCATTATTCTATTCTTTACTTCACTTTTTGGAGGAATACCCATTTTCGGGATGACAATGAGATTAGTGTGGGGTAATGTTGATTAGAGAATACTTGTTAGAGAACACACAAGGATTTTGTGCGGGAGAGAAGGCCAGGATCAAGGGCGCGAAAGGACAGGAAGGACCCACGCACATAAGGCAAATTCATCTTTCAAGACTTAGCTGATTTTGAGCATGGAGACCTATTTTTAGAAGATGGCGTGTGGAACACACCAACGATGCAGAGACATGTACGCCATGCACTGTCTATCTTTGGAGGAGCAGATCGAATAATTTTGCATGGAGATGAGATAAGAATAGGATTGACACTTCGAGCTTAATTGCAAGAGGTCTATTGATATCACACTTTCATGTGTGGCTATTCCCGAAAGCAACATGTGGCTATGCTTGAAAATGACGTATGGCTATCAATAGCATGCGGCCTATTTCTGGAATAGATAAGTGGTGAAGGGAAAGTCCCCACCATATATATATGATGTTAGGTACATAGTAGAAAAGAGAGTGTAATAAAGAATATACAGAGTGTGTGTATGTATGTGTGATGGATGTATGGAGGTAAAGAGATATATGCATATGACTGAATTACTATATCAGATCCATACGCGCATCGGTATAGATTGACAATATTGTAAGGATCTTCTATATTTATTAATAGATGGAAGATATTGGCTGAATCTAAGTGTCATTCTGTGTGTAGTTGAGTAGTGCATGTTATTAATTCAATCATGATTACTGTTTAAGCTTGTTCTTTCATAGATCTGAGGGTAGCATGCATTATAGAATGATGGATTAGTTATGAATCTATATGTTTCTTCCTTCATCATGCTAACATCCTGCTACAACAACCCTAAAGAGGGACCTGGTACCTTTGCATGCTTCGGGTGAGCGCTCAGTCAAGGTTGAGTGATGTGCCAATGCGACTAGGGTGTTATCTGGTAAATTCTAGGCTACATCATAAGGTGAGTCCTGCGCTAGTGCATAAATGAGTCTTGTGCTAGTCTCAGTAGTTAACTCTGCGATGACTTAAGACATGTTTTACCAAATACATTGTTAATACACATAAGAGGTTCAATCAAGCCATATTTGAAAAACCAATAACAAGATGAAAATAACAAGAATATGCACAACATTTCCTTCCAAAACATAGTAAAGTATTAATTATAAAACATCAATATTATACATAGTGCAAAATGATATCATGGCAAAACAGGGGTTCATCAAGCGGTTTGGCCATCTTATCTATCACTACCTTGAGCAACTCAATCAACATGACATGGTTATAGGATTACCTACAGTTTGTTTCTTAAAGGGACTTTGTAAGGGTTGTGCTCTTGAAAAATCCCCTGAAGAGAAATTTTACAAAGGCAAAGCTTGGAGAGCTTCAACACATTTAGAGTTTATTCATAGTGATGTCACAGGGGATTTTCCCCATCCTTTTTTCATCGGGGCTAAATATGCTCTCACCTTCATTGATGAATTTTCCAAATACACATGGGTCTACTTCCTTAGGAAATATTCTGAAGTGTTTGATTACTTTTGGGACTTTAAGGCACTCGCTAAGAAACAATATGGGAAGTGCATAAAAGCTCTTCCAATAGATAATGGGGGAGTATGTTAGCAATAGATTTGAGTAGTTTTTCACCACATAGGTTATTTATCTACAACAAATAATGCCTTACACTCGCGAGAATGGTGTGGCAAAACATAAAAAATAGGTCCTTAAACTTCATAGTTTTGGGCGAAGCCATTAATTGTGGGCCTATTATATACATAACTGGGTTCCCCACAAATATTTGAAATTTATAACTCCTTTGAATCTTAGAACATCATGAAACTGAAATTTAAGCACTTCAGGGTCTTTAGATCACCAACAATGGCATACATCCCCAAAAATAAACCCAAGGTGATGGAGCCTTAATCCAAACCTTGTATCTTTGTTGGGTATCCAGAGGGGGTCAAGGACTATAGAATTATCCATCATATTACTCATGATTTTTTCACCGAGATAAGTTTTAGGTTTCAGGAGAGTCCCACTAACTCTTAACTTGATGCTTCTCCATCTATTTTGGCTTCACTCGGTTTGATGAGCGATGACGAGGATTTAGATCATCCACATCATGTTCCTAAGGTAGAGTGTTCTACTTCTTCTAGTTCTAGAAGCGGTGTTGACAATGAGAAGAGTAATTAGGAACCATCCTCATCTACTTCTAGCCATATTTTAAAGGATGAGGATTCATCACATGACTCACCCACTTCAGGCCCTCTTTGTGCTAGGTAGACACTTTAGAATGTAGGCACTTGGGCAGGGGATCCAGAGGATGACAGACATACTTGCGCAGAATATTAGAGTAGGCCACATGACTTCGTGCTTCAAAGTGACATATCTACGAGACATTCCTAGAGGCATCGACATACCCAAGTGGGATAGTGTTATGCACAAAGAATATAATTCCTTAATCATCAATCACACTTGGGATTTGAATTCGCTTCCTAAGGAAAGGAAGATGGTTCGATGTCAATCGATGTATTAGACAATTTGCAGCAGATGGGTCAGTTGATAATTACAAGACTCGTTTGGTAGCTAAGGGTTTCTCCCATGTAGCTGACATTGACTACTCGAGAAATTTACACCCGTAGTGAAGATGAATTCAATTAGACTCACACTTTCTTTAGTTGTAGCACATGGTTGGAGTGTGCACTAGTCAGATGTGAAGAGTAATTTTCTTCATAGATACCTACAAGAGGATATTTACATGGAGTATCCACTTGGGTTTGTTTTGGATTCATCCTTAGTTTGAAAACTTAAGAAAATCATTTATGGCCTCAAGAAGGCCCCTTAAGCTTGGTATGCCAAGATGAATTCCTTCCTCCCGGCTTCTAGTTTCATTTGGTACCATTTAGATTGCAATGTATATCTATTATGGTGGAATGATTCATTAGTGATATTGGTAATTTGTGTTGATGACCTTTTGATCATTGTGAGTACTTGATCGGCTATCTTAGTAGTGAAGATAGCTCTTCATGATAGATTCACCATTACTAACTTAGGTGTACTGCACTACTTCCTTGGCATTGAGATTAAACAGTCTGATTTAGGGATTTCACTTGCACATCCTAAGTACTCTCTCGATATTTTGGCTTGGTTTCACATGGATGACTGTAATCCATCTCTGCATCCATTCTTATTTGGAGTCAAGCTTAAGGTTTACTTTTCCACACCCTTGGTTGATGCTACTTTGTATCGACAACTTGTTGGCATCCTTATTTACTTGACTCACACCATACCTTATATCTCATATGTTGTTGGTATTGTTTCGAGGTTCATGCAGGAACCCCATGAGATGCATTGGAAATAAGCTAAGAGTATTTTGCACTATATTCAGGGCTCACACATATATGGGATTCACTATAGGGTTGGTTCAGACATTGACTTGGTTGGCTACATAGAATCGATTGTGATCGCGACACTAAGTGTCGTAAGTCTACTCCAAGTTATAATTTCTCAATGGGTTTTGTTCTATCGATTGCTTGAGAAAGAAGCGAGAAGTATATTTCTCTATCATCCACATAGGCATAGTACATGAGATATGTTAACGTAACTACTGAGGCTATTTAACTTCGAGGGTATGCCTTTTGAGCTTGGCATCCAAATCGGGAATCCTACGATTATATTTTGTGACAACTCCGAGCACCATCCGGATATGCAGAAAACGGTCCTTCATCATAGGACCAAACACATTGCAATTCACATACACTTAATTTGGGAGCTCATTCATGAGTAAGTCTTTGATTTGATATTTTTCTAGTCTTCATAGTAGGTTGCTGAAATCTTCACCAAACCTTTCACTAAGAGAAATTTTATTCATCTACAAGATCTTCTTGGGGTGTGGTCTACATCAAAAGCTTCATCATCTTCAAGGGGCCTTCTAGCCTTTTCACTTCTTCATGTATCTCTTTGGGGAGTTTTTCCCACTAATTTTTCTCCTTTTACTCTATCTTATGAGAGATTACATTGTAAGTTGGTATGTCATCATGCCTTATTGGGACCTACTTTCATTTTTCACTTCCCACCTAAGTTGTGCTTATGGGGGGTGTTAGTGTAGGATTTATTTTCCTCGCTTTATTTTTATTATCCTACTTGAGATATTCCACCTCACTTGGAGTTTCCCTACACTTATGGGATATGCTTTCTTAGGTGTACACTTGATCACATTGTTTTAGTTAGTGGTATTTACTACCCTTGGCCACTTGTCTGTTGACTAGCTATTTCAAGTATGGAGGTTACCACTATTCTAGGTGGAGATTGTCATGATTTTAGGAGGAGGTTACACATTCACCTCCTATATATACATATTTTGCATTATTCTATTTAATTGTATTGAGTTGGAGCTATTTTTGCGTTATTACAATTATCTCTCTTGTATTTTCATAATTTTTAGTCTTGTATGCTTATTTTGTTTTATCTTGGAAGAATTCATGTCTCGCATCATTCACCTATGTATTCTTCAAACCAAAGAGATCCTTAGCACTTCTCTCGATAGACTTGATAAAGTTACCTTTTAAATTGCATGGTTTTTCTCATTGGAAAACATTTTCTTGTCTCCCTCTCTTCCTTTGGAATTCACAACTTTTCATTGAACATATGATACCTGTTAGGTTCCTCCCCATGTCTATAAGAATGCTCTAAATATTTCTTAAATTTATTGTGAATTAAATTGTTTTTCTTAAAATTCAAAAATGTATTGGAATAAAATGTTGTTGAAAGATTTTACATAATTTATGAGTTAATTATAGGTTGCACTAAAAACCATCTTTACAAGTTTTTATTGAATGCAACATTTATCCCACACTCTTTACCGTATTCTTAATTACAAACATATATGATTGTAAATGGTGAAAATTATACAAAACATAAACCATAAAAGGGGATTGGTAACTCTTCAAATTCTTACCCTTTGTCTTAATGACTTATTATGACGTAACTAATGTATCCCCTATTGGCAATAAGATTTCTAGAAACTAAAATCATTTAAGAATTGTATTCATCATTATGTCTAGAGTCTAAAGTGGTAATTACCTAGAATAAGTGGAGGAAATTTTACAAATAGTTGAGCAATTTTTGTATCATCCACACAAATTTTGTGATTTTGGGTTTGAAGTAGTGTTATTTAAGAATATAATTACTTTGAGTTGAGATTTTATAAGGTTGTCAAAAAAATGAAAATATCTCTAGAATTCAGAATCTATTAAAAATTTACTGGATTTATGTTTAAGTGTGTATTATTAGGTTCAACATCAAGTATGGTTGTTGGTACTAATTCTAATTATTTCCTAGCATTATAAATTTGACTTAAAATTGTAAAATTATACTTTTGTTTTTAAAAAATTGAGTGAGTTTTTTTGAAGATTTACAAGTGTTATATGCATGTCATCATTGGATATTATAAACACAACATTTATGATTTGTGTAATTTGTAAGAGACCAAACCATGTCCTAACCTCTTTCTTAGTACAATAATATAGTAAGAGGTTTCTACTATTGTGAATATTACAAGTGGGATTGTAATAACTATATGAGCCATGCACATTTCTATTGTTATTAAGTTCATAAAAGAGTCATTAAGCTCTTAAATGAGCCATGCAAGTTTCTATAGCCATTAAGTTCTAACAAAGAGCCATGCATGTTTCTATAACATAAATTTTGTATTAGGATTATTAAACATTAATTTTTGTATACACTACTATTTTTTCCAAACTATGCTATTTTGAAATTTTTCATTCACATTGAATTTCATCTATATGGAACATCCCAATCATAAGTTTCAAACATGATGCTATAAAAATGGATATATGTTCTTGTACGATTTAGATACGCAAGTCTTAGAAGTATTTATTGACTTATATATGTCAAATTACTCCTGGAAATAAAATATATTATTTCATTGTTATGACATAAACAAAATATAAGTTATGCCTAGGAATTATATGACCAATCCCATTTCAAATAGTCCATGTGTGATATATTTTATTATTCCCAAACACAATACGAAATAATGAAAGTGAGTGCATCATACATTTTTAATAAAAATTTGACTATGATGTGAAGTGTAGATCACATGAATCTTCACATGGAAACGATATTTCTTTATAGTCTTTTAAAATATTTTTATATTATTAACAAAGAGAGTATTATTATATGTTCGCGTGGAATCCACCATATTTATATTATTTTATGTTTTTAGTCATGTTAGTGATGGTGGGAGGGTACTCCCCATGCACCTACAAAGTCCACACAATGGGCTGCACTAAAGTTGGAGACTTCTATTAATGAAAAAGTGTCATACAAAATCTACAAATCTTGCTCACCATGGAGCTTATCACAAACTCATATAACTCCTAAGGACCTACCTATACTTTATATTTTACATTCGGATCTAGGTCCTACTTTTGAATTCTATTCTCGGTCCCTCTAACTTTAACCCCCTTCAACCGATCAACAAATTTCATTCATTACCTTCAAAATGGTGAATTTCTCCTCTTTTTAGCCACGTGTGTAGGCCTTTTCCTACTTCTGTCTCCTTTTTGTTGGCTCCTTTTTTCCCGATTAGATCCAAATTTAAATTGGGATCATAAATTTCCTCATCCACCTTATCTCTATTCATCCAATCTTGTCACACCACATCATCAAGTGGTAGGATTCTTTGATCAGTCCTCCAATTGGATTGTCATTATCAACCAAGTGACCAGACAAATATGATATTTGTTTCTCTTCTCGTCATTTATGATGTATATTTTCACCATGGGTTTCATTTTCCATGTTTTCTTTGTGTCCTTTCTTCCATTTTGGAGCTTCCTAAAACCTTTTTCACACTTCTCCTATCATTGCATTCCTTCATTATCTTGTTCTCCTCACCTATCTCATGCACGCCTTTTCGTATGCTTCCTTGGTAGCATCCTCTTTTGTTACCTTCCCCTTGCACTTCACATTCTTCTATGCTCTCCTCTTACCACTACTACACTATATGTCATCTCTTTGTTGCACCTTCCGCTATGCACACACCTATCTACTTTTCTATGCATCATGCCTTCCAAGCCATGTACCAAACTTTCACACCCTTTGTTCTCTCTTCTCTTCCCTATTTTATTTTTGTCACGAGACATATCTTATGCCCTCTTTCCTACAAACTTATCCTTCCTTATGATTTAACCTAAATGGTTAATATCTTAAGGGGTAATAACGAATGGTAAATTATCCTAATCAATTAGTTTCCAATGTTAATTGCAAAAATATAAAGAATAATCATATGAACAAATCTAAAAAATGATAGGGAGAAGAATAATTAACTGATCTCCTGATTCCTATGTAGATCTAGCCTAGTCTAATGATTTGAAATGGCTGGAAAAGCCTCGCTATTGAAACTATGACTTGAGCGATTATTTGAACTAGCACGTATGGTACGGTCCAAAACATACCCCGTTATGGACCTTTCTATACACTTGGGTCCCTTTGTAATTTCAACCTCTATAAATTTTGTGCATGTTTTTGCTCCCTTTTTCTCTCTTTACTGGAAATTGGACCTCTAATATTGTGTGATACTCATTGCATAATTGATTTAAACTTCAAAACCCTAGATGATGAGAGTCTTGCAAAAAATGTTAGGTGGGTTATGGGTACCCATGTGCATTACCAACATCACCACTACTTTGAAGAGGGCTATAACCATGTGTCATTATTTCCTATCATGTGATATCTAGAATGTATGCAACCAAATTGATAACCATGATCTTGCAATAATAGCATTGTGCTTGATTCTTTCCCTTGCTTGACATGACTTTGATAATGTGCCTTTTTACTTGTAAACTGGGTGTATGACTACCCTAGAACAGTATCCATAGTATGTAGAGCTCAAGGAGTCTTTGAATAGCTTTTCCTATGATTTCTCTCAGTGTTTTCTCATTGAAATTCTAGGTGCCAAGTAGAATGAATTCCCCTCCTTAATGGGAGATGAATAATTTTTTATATATGTGTTCTAGATTTAGGAACCTCGAATAAGGATAACTAGGAATGTACTAAAGGGATTATAATTAGATGAAGTGTCATTAGAGGAAGAGGGACCAAAGCGGTCAGGTCAGCCCATAACATATGGGTGATATGGCCCTACCTATCCGTTATTGTCCCGATGCATTTGCGGATGATTTGGGAATAAGAATTGGAATTTGTGAGGGTATAGCTTGATTTGATGGAGTAATAAGACCATTGTGTGAACAAGTAGGGTGTGTATGTAAGAAATAATGATCATGATATAACTAGGGATATCTTAATTGGTCAAATTGAACAAGTGTTGGATAATGCAAGCATGTTGTACAATTTGTGTTGTTGCAAGTCATGAATTACCAAAATGAGTGTTTACATTTTCCCCCCTTTAAGTATGGAATTGAAAATTGCGTGCTTAAATAAAAATTCACTTGAGTGTGTAGACACACTTTGCCTTCACTCGAGTTCTTTATGCCTGTGTTGGTACTTTATCTTCATTCCAGTTGTGTTTGTTTTTCCAAGATGAGTATCTGCGCAGAGAAAAGAGTGTAGTCAATGTCCATAGTATAGGAAATCAAACTTTAACTTGAAAACTTTGAACTTAGTGTGAAAATAGAAATATGTAAAGTAGAAAAGCAAAACAAAGGAAAGAGTACACCTGATTATTTTGTGAGAGAGGGGGAGAGATTACTCCCGCTACCATTTTCATGGATATTTTTTGAACTTTGTGTTGGAGTTGGTTGGAAGGACTTGGGGGTGATCAGTCCCCAAGTGGAATGTGCCAAGGAGAATAGAAAGAAGTGCAAATGCACCCCGCATGGTGAAGAGAACTATATGGGGAGCATTCAGTTGCTCCACATCCCTTCACAAAAATATGAGCAATGAGAATTCAAGCCTACGAGGATAAAAATCACCTTGACACTTCCTAAAACCCATGGATAAGTGCCATTACAAATGAACACAAACCTAATTGATTTGCAAATGATGATACAATGTACCAAAGCATTGTTAGCTTGCATGTATCCTTGATTCCACCATAATCTAAATTGTACCATGTATTATGTGATTGAAAGCGAGTGAAAGGTCTATATATGTCCCCTGATAAACTATACAAACTAATAAAATTATTGAATCTTCCCTCGTGACAAAATCATATGAAATGGGCCATAGAATTCATATGTATGGTCTTTGTTATATGGTTTGGCCCTTGTGTATTTCCAGACTCAATTATATTTATGAGCCATTTTATGATCCTCGACATATATGATTTATATCTTATTTTGTTTTTTTATCCTGAGTTGTTGTGAGGGTGAAATATCACTAAATGGTTTCCCCTTGTTTGAGGCACATGAGATGCAAAAATGTAAACAAGAGGACTTTTAGCTGATGTGCACATGTCTTGTAGGATTCCCGTAAGGGGAAAAAAGAGTGCGCATGGTGGATACCATGGCACATACATAGTAATATAATAGAAAAACTAGTAAAGTGTCAGTGATAAGCAATATGAAAACAATGCAAGGTAAATATAAACAAAAGCATGCACAGACACAACAATAGAACAACATGGAAAACAATATGCCACATACATGGGACACTACTCAGGATGTCGCAAGACAATCAATGCCAAAAAGTAATAAAAAAATTGGCATAGGGCATAGCCCGTAAACAAGTGAAAACACAAAGCATGCATATAAAGCAATAAACAAGCAATAAGATGAAGATGAGATCAGTTTGGAAGTAACTTTCAAAATAAATACTACACATGAAACACCCATTAGCATGTTAGAGTAATAAATAGTATGACATGATGTATGTACTGAGTGAATGAGGTAAAAGAAAGTAAAGTAGTAAACATTGGAATAATAGCACCTATATGTGAGAAAGCGTAAATTGGATGCCCTTAGTAGTTGCGGAAGAACTGGTAAAGAGTAGTTTCAAGCATCCTACATCATGTAACAATTTATATGTATCATACATTCAACTCAATGTACCACATGAATGCACATGTGTATAGAAAAATGATATAGCATATTATGTATCAAGCTAAACATGATATGTAAAGCAACATAAATAATATAAACATGCAATAAAACAACCAAGCAAGAGTAATGCAATATTTTTTTAATATTTTTTCTTATATTTTAATTTATTTTTATTTTTAGCATATTTGAATTTTTTTTTTTTTTTGTTCCCCCGAGGGCATAGATGAAAACCTATTCTCCAAAGAGAAGGAAGGGTGATCTAAAAATGCCCTCAAGGGAAAATATTTTAGATTTTTAGTGCTTTTGATCAATATAGATTATGTATCAAGATGTGGGAAATAAATGTTTCCCCTTGATGTGTGTGTGTGTGTGTGTGCGCGTGCGTGTGCATGTGCACGTGCACATGCAAAGTCAGGTTTGGATGTGTAGTCATTCCCTCAATAATCAAGTTGAACCTATAAACATAGTGTGTCATCGGGAAACGAGGGGGAAGTAAATGCCCCGGATGTGTGAGTAGCATATGATCTAGCCATGATTATGTTAAGCGAAGGTCTTCCATATTCCATTATGAATGAAGGAATCATGTGATCATGGGTGAAGAGACTAGTGTCATGTAAGACCTTGTGTGGGATAGTGTGTTATGGAGAAGGTGAAATAGACCTATGAGAATACCTAGAGGTGTGGCGTATACCATGACCCCTATGTGATGGCCTAGTCCTATGTGGCGGATTATGAGACCTAGAGATACATCGAGAGTGAATGATGGGCATTAAAAGTTGAGGAGAACCATGTGGGCCAATAGCTAGTATAAAATTTTTGGTACTAATACTAGAAAAAATTGTAATTCTATCATTGGTAGATGTAGGAGTGACTATAGTGGTAGCTACACTACGGACAATGCTAACTAGATTTGAGGGTGTTCTAATGGTAGGGATATACGAAGTTTTGGGAACAATAGGAAAAGGGCTACAAGGTGGGATACCTTGAATAGTGATGACCTGATGCTTATGTATGAATTTGACACATTGGTGTATAATAGATGGGACATCCTTAATATCCTTGAGCTAAGGAAGACCTAATACCATGTCACAATGCTTGACTTCTAACCCATAAATAAATGTTAAACAGAGATAGTGAGAGGTCAAACTTTGATGGGAAAAGTGATACGCGCAAATGATATAGGTGGATTACACTTGATTTGGGAAAATAGAAAACCAATAGAACACAAGAGGGGAAGTGAGCATGTGTTATACTTAAAATTTTGATTGATCATTACTTTGTTAATAGTCTGATTGGACATAGAAGCAGGAATGTGAAGCCTATAAAATGTAAAAGAAGCATGGAAGTATGTATTAGTAAAATTGATAATCAATGGCGAAGTAGTAGTAGTTCCAACAAGAAAATATAAAGGAGCATTGGTAAATTGAGGAGGTGGAACCGTGTTGTAAACATGGTTAGCGGATTGCCTCGGTATAACTTGTTTGTGTTTAGGAAACAAATCATTGAATATTTTAATCTAAACATTATCATTGGTAGGTTTAGACGCAACGAGATCATCCCATTCAATTGCGTCAAAATTAATTAAGTCTTGAATCAAAAGTTTAAGATTGAAATATTAATCGATAGAGTGTCCATTACAAAGGTGATAGTCACAATATAATTTTTCATCAAAGTGCTTACCTTGAGGATGAATAGAACCCAACTCAAGTGGTGGAGGAAGAGAGATAATATTGTTAGCAAGGAGTTGTTGCAACACCGCCTAGGTGTAGACACTAAATTACACACTTGGGTACATTTCTAGGTCTTAATCATATACCACTATTCATATGATTCATAAGAGAGAAAACCAGTAATTGACAATTGTCTTTGGCCTCTTTGCTTTCTTTCTTGCTTTCTTTATGGTCTTGCACACCTCACTTCCTAGTTTGAATTTCATTGCTTTATCTTTCTTGGCTCTAGACACCAATGCCCATCCAGGATGTCGGCACCTGAGCATCCTCATCCCCTCTAGGCACCCTAACCTATTTGTATCTTACTCGCCCCTTTTTGACCTCTTTTATCTTTTGGGCATCTTGTTTTATTATGGGTCGGCCTTTTAGTTTTCAATTACAAAATTCAACTAAGGGAATCATATAAATATAAAGCTATGTGACCATAATAAAGGACCAATCTCTAAGTATCTATTACTATCACCTAAGGTTGCATTCAAAGGCATTTCAAGAGCATCAAAGCATCCATCTAGCTTCATTCAAGGGACAAGGGGCTGCATACATGCATAGGAGGGAAAGTTCATTTTGCCATCCACACATCTACTTACATTGTTACATCTAGTTATTACGTATTATTCAAGTGCATCTTGCACAAGAGCCACCTAAGGCATGATTCTTGTACATACACACAAGAATTATATGGAGTCTGAAATGTAGTGCAATGCTTGGTCATAAGT
This sequence comes from Taxus wallichiana var. yunnanensis, assembly GCA_018340775.1. NCBI lineage: Eukaryota > Viridiplantae > Streptophyta > Pinopsida > Cupressales > Taxaceae > Taxus > Taxus wallichiana. The sequence goes on along the minus strand of CM031234.1, from coordinate 734,698,820 downwards.
TCACTATGTTAGGTGACCATCGGGATCAGTCGACTCCCATTTGTATCTTTTTATTTTTAGGATTTGATGTATTTTGGGGTTTTATAGGAGATCATTTTTTTACAGATTACATGAGAACTCTACGGTCATAGTGCAACACACAAGCGATAAACAACGAAGCTTAGCAACATTGGTGCGACACAAGAAAAATCATTTTTGAGGTTCTGTGTAGTCACGGGCTCCTAGTAGTAGTCTCCATTGCCCAGGACACCCGAACCCAGTCTAGGTGCCCTGGTCCAATGTATTCTGACATTCTAATAATTTTTTATCATGTTTGTGATAGCTTCCTCCTCATTTTTATCAGTCTTACAGATCCGGTACACTTTGGGATCAATCACGAAATCAACTAAGTATTATATTCCCTCTCTTGCACTTAGGGTTTCAAATTCATTTAGCTTATTGCTTGGGTCGATCTGTTCTTTATTACGTATTTATCATATATGTTACTTTGCGAATTATGATTTCACAAATTCTATATTTGTTAAATCAATGAGGTGGGATAGGAAATTTAGTAAAATTTCATCGAGGATCTTGGAGTTGGAGCTTCATTGGTTGGGACAATACATTAACATTGACCTTATCCTTAGCTTTTTCTTAAGTAGGTTTACTCTTGAAAGTAGATTTACTTTGGAATTTAGCATGAGATTGATTAAAGTCTTGATCAATATATTTTATTTTTCCCATGGAAACTATCTTGGCCTCATGGTCCTTAAGGATATGACATAAGTGGTCAAAGGAGCAAAATGATCTATAAACTACCAATTTTAAGCAATAAATTGATCCTATCTTAGTGATAATGAATGAACAACTACCAAAGTTCTTATTATCTAGTATGTTATGCAAGAATCATTCACACAATACTGAAATTGAGAGATGAAAGACAACGAGACAATAATTTTATCCTGGAGAAACCCATGTGGGAAAAACTCCAGCTGGGTAAGCAATTGCTTCGCTTCACTATTTAAATCTCCAATACAATACAAGTTCACTGCCAAAAGATGGCCTTCAAGAAAGATTAAAGCTCCTTCTACCTGTATTACTTGCTTACAATCATCAACAAGAAAGAACTCGGATGCCATGAACAAAAAAATAATTCAAACTTTCTCTTTTTGCTCACACTTGAATTCACTCCAAATCACTTGTTTAGATGAGTAAATGTTCTTGCATTTATGGTTGTTCTCCCCAAGGATGAAAGGAGAGGTGAAACAAATCAAATTGGGAAGTTCAAACATTTGCAACTAACAACATGTATGTAACCGTTGCATAGTCATCGCACAAAACATAATAATAAATGGATTCTTTTATCATTCAAAGGTGTTTGATCACCGTTAGCTTGACTAGACCTTTTTCCAAAGTAGTATTTATTTGATGAGGGTATGCATTGTAAGTTTTTTAAAAAAATACATAGAATTGTGTACTTATAGATCCATTTTTGGATCACAAATGGTGTCAAAAATGACTTACTCTTGAATAGGAGGCAAGATGATTTATAAAAATAAGTCTTATAACTCGAATAAACTAAAATATTGTTCATTTTAGTTAGATTATTTTTGTAAGCTTCTAGGAAACAATTTTATTAATAACGTAACACTAAAAGTAAAATCTAAGAAAGCAACATGAAATGATCTAATATGCTCTTGTGGATCTTCCTTGCTATTGAAAAGTGGAATTTTATGTGACACAAAACCAAGAGGAACATGTGCAAGAGGATTATAGAGACGAAGTGTGGAATTTGTTGGTATCCAAATTTTTTCTCCCTTTCAAGCTGAGTAGCAACACAAATTAGACGTGGAGCTTAGAGGCACATATATCATAGTGTGTGTCATTTTGTAGCCGGGGATGAGATCTAACTGGCCATTTGTTACACAAATTTGTGGAGAGATGGATAACACCTTTAAGAGGATTTGACCTATCCTCACTACTTTAGGTCATGACTCTTCGACTAGGATGAGAGGACCCTTAATGTAACTCCGTGTTTGATGAAGGAGATGGAGATATCCTTCGTTTGAACAAATTTTATAAAGAAAACCTTGGGAAAATACAATCATACTCCATAATTTAACTCTTAAGAGTTGTCACTTCTAAACGATGGAGATATTTTCAACACAAGGCTAAGGTTATCAAGACATTAAGAAATCCCGAGTGTTCTCGCATATTTTAGTAAGTAGATTTTGTTCCTTTGTTGATATATAGGGAAAAATAGGGGTAGTTCGGGATGGATCAATGGTTTTGAATGATTTTGGTGGGAGATGAAGCAGGATAAAGTTGATTATACCAGATCTTCAAGGGACTTCATAACAATGAACAACTCAACAACAAAATACTTCAAAACAATTAAGATGTTCCTTCAACCAGAAGGTGTGCTTCAATGGAGGCCCAAATCAAGCACGTTTTCACATAATATTTGAGACTCTAACATGAAGGCTCGAATTGAAAGACTCAATTAAACACCAAAGTATCTGATCAATCATGCCTAAGGTACACCTAAAGACTTACAGACAATCTTTATCAACAAATGACAATGAATTGATTTTAAATTTGTTTATCTCATCCAAGATGAAGGCTCTTCTTGAAATGAAATTGCAAATACCATTAAACTATCACAGGGACGAGATCCTGTGATTTCACAAAGATTTCAATGTAAGATTGTAATAGGAACGAAAGAAAATATTTGCAGACATTCTGAAACAAAGCAGACACAAATTTATAGAGATTAGACACAAATTAATTTCAAAATTTCTTAAATTCATCAGCAAGGGAAAGCTTCCAGAGCAATCTCAGTGCTCATCAATGGCTATACATTTTTAACCAACTTGACATGATAGAAAATCTAACACAAAGGAAATTAACCAGGTATCTCGGCTTTGGTTTCTCAAAATATAGTTTTCTCAAATTTTCTCTTAGGAATTCAAACGTTGAAATTTTTCCAGAGTATTCTCATTACATTTATACATTTTACTCACTCAATTTTCCCCCAAAAAAGAAAGAATATTTGAGGGACCTTTGTTTTTAACCATTTTCTTTAGAAAGTGACATTCTAACAAATTCATATCCGAAAGCTGTCAAGTGGACCAATTGTGAACTGATCACATTTCTTGGGCCCTCGACTAATGACTAGGATGTCATGCCACAAATTTTTAGCAATCCTTCTAATCATTCTAATTCTGTTATGTGAGAAATCCCCCTTTTAATCATTTTTCGGAGACTCTGCATAGTTGGATATGACAGGTAATCCTTTTCGCTCTCGAGGCAACACCTTTTTCATCTTTTACGCCTACACTTTCATCATTTCATCCCTTTTCCCTCTCTTTCCTCTGTAATTCTACCCCGCATCCATTTCCTCTGGTAATTCCCATTTTTGCAGTGCCTAAGCAATTCCTACTTCAAAATATTGACCATTAACAATCCTTGGACTCACAATTTAAGTTTCAAATCCATTTAATGGCACCTTACAGATAGAGACGACAAGGAATTTCATCAAAGAACGATGAAAAATAGTGTGTATTTGTGTCTCTAGAGTCTTAGAGCAAAAATGGTAGAAAAATAGGTGAAATACACAAAACCATTTATTCTACCCCTTTTCCACTTTATATCATAGTCGTCCACGTGTTTCCTTGGTGCAACTACAAAGGAGAAGCATAGAGGTAAGTCCCAAACAAGCGTGAGCCTTCCACGTGCCCTAGGCCCAAAAAAATGCCTTTTGGCCTTTGAAAAGTCTTAGTGTAAAAAGGAGCCAGAAAGCCTCCATGTGTCTCAATGGCACATTTTGAGATGGTCCCCAAAATTAGAGACCCCAAACAAGTACGGCTCAACACATGTCTCAGTCTGGCAGAGTCTATTTAAAAAGTTGAAGGTTCAACGAGAAGGCGCCATGTGTCTAGGGTCCGAGATAGTTTCCCTCAGCCGTTAAAAAGTCCAAGCAAAGGGAAAAGTGAGCAGAAGCCTCTAAGTGTCCTCCTAATGCTTCTTCAAAACAAAACTTAGGGTCGGTCCCCAAATAGGCGCGGTCCCTCCATGTGTCCCAGGCCTTTAGAAAGTTACTTGAAAATTATAAGTATGGGAAGACCCAGTGGAAGCCTCCATGTGTCTTTATGGCACAACTTCAAGATGGTGCCTAAGAGCGGAGACCCTAAACAAGCGCAGGCTCACCACGTGTCCCAGGCCTTAGAAAATTTCTTTGAAAAGTTTAAGTACAAAGCGGAGCTGGTGGAAGCCTCCACATGTCTCCCTATTACAATTGTTAAGGTGGGACCTTGAGGCGAGATCCTCAAATGAGCGCTAGCCCTCCACGTGTCCATGGTCCAAAAATTATACCAGTTACATGAAAAATTTGTCTAAGTCTAGGAAAAGTAGTAGAATCCTCCACGTGTCCCATCCTAGCGCAACTCCAAGGCCAAACCAAAAGATGAATTTTTCAAATGAGCGTCATTCCTCCACGTGGAAAATTTTTGGGTTGAAGTGAGCCTTAGAGTTTTTAAAGTGCCCCATTGAAGCCACATCCAACCAAAAATGGCCACGTTTCCACTGATGCTGAGATGTAAATTTGAATAGGAAAAATACACCCGTCAAACCGTAAAATGCAGGAAAATCACCATTTGAGCTCGAAATGAATCTTTCTTCAAGGACAGAGAATTTGGAAATGTTATAAGGCTCAAATATGATCCTCCGAGCTACATCCAATCATGTTTCCATAGATATTTGGGACACAAATGACAAGGAAAACAAAACGTGATTAGAAAATGGAAGGAAAGGAAAAACCGAGTTTTACGCCCAAGTTACAGACTCTTTCAGATGGACAAAGGAATGAAAAACAAATTCTAGACCTTTAAGTGATCCTCGACCAAGGAAGGGACTGATCATGGCAACTAAATGGAGGACAAAGTTTTTATGCATCAATATGGGAGATAAAGAAAATGACAGAGCCCGCAAACTAGAGAACTTCAATGACAAATGAGGCAAGACTAATTTGAGCACCAACATTGGCTCCGACTGGGATGGGCACTCCTGCAAGTGTCACAAGAAAAAATAGTAGACCAAGTGCCAAAAATAGACCATTGGGTAACGGAGTCAAAGAATAAGCTTGTAGAGCAGAGAAACCATAACCATCCTCCAAAAACAAATCGAGAAACCAACAAAACTAGGTCACCAAGGACTAGAACGAACAAAAACACAAAAGCAGAATGAAAACAAAGAACTATACACTATACAATGGAGTATACCTTGATTCTGAGAAATCAATCAAGGAAATGTTTCAAATGCCTGCCATTAACAGGATAATTCAAGTAGTTCCCTATCTAAGTCTTTTAGGAAGAAGGTATTTTCACCAATTCAAATATCAATTAAATAAGGGCCCATCCACAATGCATCAAATTTACCATGCTTTCCCTTATCTTCATGCCTGTTATCCCATAATAGCACCAGATCCCCAATGTTGAAATCTCTTGGAGTCACCTTCTTATCAAATAACTTCTTCAACTTTTCTTTGAACTTCACATGCCATTGATGGGATGCCCTTCTTTCTTCATCCAACTCAATAATCTGATTGATCGAAGCATCATATGGACTAACTTCTTGATCTTCAATTTGTTAAACAAACTGAAATGAAGACAATTGCAAATGAAGGGGCAACAAAGCTTGAGTTCCATATACCAACTCAAATGGGCTCTTCACCAGCTCTTTTGACATCATTCAATAAGGTCATTATCAAACAACAAACTTTAGTTGCTCACCCCACTTCTTTTTTTTCAGCTCCAAGGTTATTCTAATGATCTTCAACAAGTTTTTATTAGTGGACTCATCTTGTCCATTTCCTTGGGGATTGTAGTTAGAAGTATATGTCGATTGATTCCATACTCTTTACACATTGCCACCATAGGTTTGGATCTCAAACTCATGGCATTATCGAAACAATATTAACTCGTACTCCAAATATGCATATGATTTTATTGAGCATGAAGTCCATGATAACTTGGTGTGTTGCCTTCTTGGTGGGGATTTCTTCCACCCACTTAGTGAAATAATCAGTGGCTACAAGAATCCATTTATGACAAGTAAATGGTACATCCATTGCCCTTTGGAAATTTTCTCAAGCATTCATTAATCCAAAATGCATCCCGACATAGACATAAGTTCCCAAGGAGTGGTAAAGGAAGTCTTTATTCTTTCTTACTCCTTCACAATAACTTGATTATAGCTAGAGAAACCATCCAAATTAGACAACAATTCAGAACCAGTTACCAATTGTAGCATATTCTACATGTTTGGTAGAGGATAATTATCTTTCAATGATGCTTTTTCAGTTCCTGAAGTCTACACACAACCTTATATCACCATTCTTTTTTCTAACAGGCACTAGGTTTGTAACCCAAGATGAGTACCTTGTGGGCTAATGATCCCTCCATCCCTCAACTTCTTCAATTCTTCTTGCATCTTTAAAGAAAGGAGTGGATTGATGGGCCTCTATTTTTTCTTGAAAGGCTTGGCATTAGATTTAAGAGGAATCTCATGTTGGAACAAATCTTCCTTGTATGCCTTCAACTCAGAGTAAGACCACACTAGGTAGTCTTGATATTTCCTCAGCAATTGAATATAGGACTGCTTCTCTTCCTTGCTAAGATTTCTTCTTATACAGATTTTACGTGTCTTTTCCTTTGTTGTCGAGTCATGCTCTTCGACATTTCTTGAAACCGACATACTCCTTTTAATAATGCAATCAGTATTATCAAAGTTTGACTCAAGAGCCACCAAACCTCTGGGAATCATGTTTGTCTTCAGTTGGATGATGTCTTTTCCAAATAAAGTTTCCTTTCCTTCAGCAACACACACCATTGGTTCCCAATCTATATTTTGGTCAAAAACTTGCCTTGGTTCTATAGAAACCATTTCACTTGGGCATCATCATCAAACACTTGCCAATTTTTAACGTTATTAGGGACAGATGGCCTTGTTAGTATTTCAACATCATACTCACAAAATGGAGACACTTTGTATGATTCCCAAATCTAGATCCTAGCACTGTTAACTTATCTGCAACAACATTAAAATTTCTATCATGGTGCACAATATTAAAAGAGTCAAACATTTCAATCAAATCCTAGACTACATGCTTGTATTGTTTCATTCTCTAATTTTTAGTAGCATACAATTTTCTAATTTGCTTGATAATCAATTTTGAATCCCCTTTGACAATGATATCCTTTATACCATATTTCCATGTAATTCTCAAGCCTAATAATAATGCTTCATATTTAGCAATGTTGTTAGTGCATTCAAAGTTAAGTTTGAAAGAAAAGACAAAATCTTCTTGTCTTGGAGAAATCAAAACAATGCCAACACCATTTCCAAACTTGGAACAGGCTCCATCAAATAACAAGGTCCAAGGTAAACCCACTTGTTCAAGACATTTACATTGATCAATATTATGCTCTTTTCCATCAACAAACCCAACAAATTTATCAGCATCTACATCAGCATACAACACTTCATAAGAAGCATTATTTGGATCTTCAATGAGGTGCAACATTTTCTTCTCTCCATACAACTTTACAAGGTTGCCTTCAATTGGAATGGTGGAAAAAGACATATCCATCTGAACACTTCCACCAACACTTGCAGCCCACTTTCTTGATAACAACATGCCCCATTTGGCAGGGCAATCAATAATGACAACATCAAGTTTCAGGTTCTTACCTAGATAAGCTGCAAGTTGTACCACCAAACCTTTCACACACCCTACAACTGGGACCTCTCTAGAATCCATTGCATACACACTTGCCATAAGTTGTTGTCACTTTAATGTTCAATTCATTCATGAATTCCAGAGGCATAACATTGCATGATGCTCTGGAGTCAAACATACAATTTTGCAATAGTCTATCTTTAATAATCAGTGTTGTAAAAATCGATCAACATTTAATCGAGAATCAACTAAAGATGTCCCCAAGTAGACTTCAGTGGTTCACCTATCTCCTCTAATGCTTTGGTGGTTTTTCTAGGTCTCGCAATGGTTAAAGGAGGGGTGTTTACATTATTTATATTCTGCCTCGGGCACTCCTATCTTCCTCCAATCCAAAATACTCAAAAGCCCTTTTCTTTTGCTCAGAATCCTAAGTAGTTCCACAATTGGGACAAAAATCTTGATCTGACTCAAGACTTGGGAAATGTCATAGGGAATGTATTTGGGAAAAGAAGCATTTGGAGAAATATTGACAAACTCATCAGATGGCACAATATTTTTCACATTTTGGGCATGGGTGGGAACACCAGTTCTACTTGAGACAACAAATCCTTTGCCAAATGCATCTTTCTTTGGAGTCTCTTTTGGGACATTGGTGAGAACTGGGGTCTTTGGTTTGGCTTGAGGCCCTGCCCCTTTGAAAGCTTTACTTCTTGTGTTATACTCTTTTTCTTGGGCCACAACAACATTCATTAATAGATGTCTATCCTCTTTTGATGAGATTCCTCCATCATACTATTTAATCATTAGAGCTCTTAGGTACTCAAAATCATTATTAGGAAGTTCAAATGCTTGTACCATATCTATTTCTAAAGCATGAGAGGGAGGAAGAAGAGGTACCCGGTGAATGCAGTCCCAAAAACTGCAGCAGTTCTTACACTTATTACCTCAGTCAAAGTTTCTCCTTGTTGTGAGCTTGTAGAGTAGTCCACCATGCATGCATCATCATCATCAACTTCTTCAACTTGCTGATCTATTTCACATGGCGGTGGGGTAAGAATCATTTGTTATAATAATCCATTTGATTTGTTTCTTTAACAAAAATTTGGCATTTAGAGGATCAAGCACTACTCTATTCTCCCTAGCTTGGGGTTTTCTAGCTCCCATGGGTCCTTTACCTTTGTCATCAGACCTCTGATCATTTCTAGGATGATTTACAAGTCTTTCTTGTCTTTGTTGCCTATGTTGACCCTGAGAACCTTGTCCAATTCCTTTCTCTACCCTAGCCAGCTTGTAAGATATTTTTTTAGCCCCCCAAATTCCTTACAACTTCCTCAAGATCCACAACCTTACTTGATTGAGGCTTCTTAGGGTTGATTAGTTTAACACCCTCCCTCTTAGGAGGTTTTCTAACTGCTTTAATGTTGTTCTCAATCTGCAAAGCCATGGTAAAGGCCTGCCTCAAAGTCCCGTGGTTCTTATCCCTTAAATAGTAAGTAGCTTTCTTATCAAATACATCTGAATACTTTATTAGACATGATTCATCACATGGCCTCAAATTAATAGACAGTCTTCTCAATGTTTTGTTAAATCTAGTATTGAAATCATGCACTGATTCATTATGATTATTTTTTATATTTTCAAACTCTGATAAAAGAAACCTAGGGTCTGTTTTATCACCATATTGCATTCTAAAAGCATTCTTCATCTTTGTCCAAGAGTCAATGGAATTATCTGGCAGAGATTTATACTAGTCCCTTGCATCTTCTTCTAGAGTATGGATAAATAATTTAATGTATACATCCTCAAACTCTATTTCAAAGTCCTCCATCATATTGACAAAGAGTTTCAAGTGTTGATCACTAGTTATTGCATTATTTCCTTGAAACTTAGGCAATCTGTTTCTTACATCTTGTGGCACAACATTTGGATAGCCACCATACCTCTAAAAATGATGGGACCAAAAGTATTAACAAAAAATGGAGGTCTAGGTGGAGGCTGAGCCATATTATTTTGAGGAGGTGATCTTACAGAGAGAAAAAATGATGAGGAGTGAGGAGTCTGTGTGGTATAGGGATGTAATTTTTAGAATGACTGCCCTCTAAAGGCTCTGTCTCTTGGAAAATCCTATCAGCTTTGGAGAATATAGGGACAAAATGAGATGCAAATCTTTCAAATACAAAAGAAGGACCCTCTCCAGTTGGAGAATTCATTCTACAAAGAGACTACCCGATTCAAAGCACTTAAGGAAATATTGCAATCTACAATCACAGGCTAATCGATCAGTTTCACCAATGGAGATCTCTTTTCTTAATGCTTGATCTCCAACAACCTTCCAAATTCTTCTTCCATCCGACTTAGACTTTCCCAACTCTTAAAACAACATTCTACTAGGGTCCTTGGTGAAGACAGATCTTCTTCCTTCCAGCTTTGCAAATATTAGTGACAAATCTTACTTGATATATGTTAAGACACTGGTATTTATAAAGAATTTAAACAACACAAATTCACTACTAAGGATTTTCACCTTAGTTTATGCAAATGCACTATGAAATACCTATCAAATGTCTTTCAATACTAGATTCATGCAAAGCTTACAAGATCTACTCTTCTTCTACCCAAATTTATCAATGATGATATAAAATTTAGTGCAATAATTGTATAAGCTAGAAATATTACACTCATAACTCACAAATTTGAACAATTCTTACAGATCTGAATAGATAATGATGTTTTAGTAATGTATTTACACTTTAAATCTGTAAAAGCATTACCATGGTTTGTACGTGTACACCTTTGTTCAAATACTTTAAATAGTCCCTAACAACGGAGCCACGAGTGTTAGTATCCAATTTTTTTCTCCCTTTCAAGCCGAGTAGTAACACAAATTAGACGTGGAGCTTAGAGGTAGATAGATCATAGTGTGTGTCATTTTGTAGTCGGGAGGAGATCGAACTGGCCCTTTGTTACTCGAATTTGTGGAGAGATGGATAACACCTTTAAGAGGATTTGACCTGTCCTCACTACTTTAGGTCATGCCTCTTTGACTAGGGTGAGAGGACCCTTAATGTAACCTCTGTTTGATGAAGGAGATGGAGATATCCTTCGTTTGGACAAATTTTATGAAGAAAACCTTGGGAAAATACAATCAATACTCCATAATTTAACTCTTAAGAGTTGTCACTTCTAAACGATGGAGATACTTTCAACACAAGGCTAAGGTTACTAAAGACATTAAGAAATCCTGAGTGTTCTGCATATTTTAGTAAGTAGATTTTGTTCCTTTGTTGATATATAGGGAAAATAGGGGTAGTTCAGGATGGATCAATGGTTTTTGAATGATTTTGGTGGGAGATGAAGCAGGATAAAGTTGATTATACCAGATCTTTGAAGGGACTTCACAACAATGAATAACTCAACAACAGAATACTTCAGAACAATTAAGATGTTCCTTCAACCAGAAGGTGTGCTTTAATGGAGGCCTAGATCAGCATGTTTTCACATAATATTTGAGACTCTAACATGAAGGCTCGAATTGAAAGACTCAATTAAACACCAAAGTATCTGATCAATCATGCCTAAGGTACACCCAAGACTTATAGACAATCTTTATCAACAAATGACAATGAATTGATTTTAAATTTGTTTATCTCATCCAAGATGAAGGCTCTTCTTGAAATGAAATTGCAAATACCATTAAACTATCACAGGGATGAGATCCTGTGATTTCACAAAGATTTCAATGTAAGATTGTAATAGGAATGAAAGAAACTATTTGCAGACATTCTCAAAACAAAGCAGACACAAATTTCTAGAGATTGGACACAAATTAATTTCAAAATTTCTTAAATTCATCAACAAGGGAAAGCTTCCAGAGCAATCTCAGTGCTCGTCAATGGCTATACATTTGTAACCAACTTGACATGATAGAAAATATAACACAAAGGAAATTAACCAGGTATCTCAGACGGGTTTCTCAAAATACAACTTTCTCAAATTTTCTCTTAGGAATTCAAACTCTGACCTTTTGTAAGAGTATTCTCATTGCATTTATACATTTTACTCACTCAATTTTCCCCAAAAAGAAATAATATTCGAGGGACCTTTGCTTGTTAACCATTTGCTTCAGAAAGTGACATTTTAACAAATTCAAATCCGAAAGCTGCCAGGTGGACCAATTGTGAACTGATCACGTTTCTTGGGCCCTCAACTAATGACTAGGATGTCATGCCACAACTTTTTGGCAATCCTTCTAATCATTCTAATTCTTTTATGTAAGAAATCCCCCTTTTAATCATTTTTTGGAGACTCTGCACAACTGGATATGACAGGTAATCCTTTTCACTCTTGAGGCAACACCTTTTTCATCTTTTACGCCTGCACTTTCATCATTTCATCCCTTTTCCCTCTCTTTCCTCTCGCAATTCGCCAAACATCTATTTCTTCTCGGTAATTCCCATTTTCGCGAGTGCTTGAGCAATTCCTACTTCAAAATATCACCCATTCACAATCCTTGGACTCACAATTTAAGTTTTAAATCCATTTAATGGCACCTTACAAACAGGCGACAAGGAATATCATCAAATAACGATGAAAAATAGTGTGTATTTGCGTCTCCAAGATTCTTGGAGAAAAAATGGCAGAAAAATAGGTGAAATGCATAAGCAATCATTGATTTTGTTCCTTTTCAACTTTATATCATAGTCGTCCACGTGTTTCCTTGGCGTAACTACAAAGGAGAAGCACAGAGGTGAGTCCCAAACAAGCATGAGCCTTCCACGCACTCTGGGCCCAAGAAAATGCCTTTTGGCCTTTGAAAAGTCTCAGTGTAAAAAGGAGCCAGCTAGCGGCCCTCCATGTGTCGCAATGGCACATTTTGAGATGGTCTAAAAATTAGATACCTCAAACAAGCACGGCTCAACACGTATCTCACCCGGCATAGTACATTAAAAATTTGAAGGTTCAAGTGGAAGGCACCATGTGTCTAGGGTTTGAGACAGCTTTCCTTCAATCATTGAAAAGTCCAAGCAAAGGGCGAGTGAATGGAAGCCTCTAAGTGTCCTCCTGGAGCTTCTTCAAAACAAAACTTAGGGGTCGGTCCCCAAACAGAGCAGATCCCTCCATGTGTCCTGTGCCTTTAGAAATTCGCTTGAAAATTCTAAGTATCTAAGACCCAACGAAGCCTCCATGTGTCTTTATGGCACAAATTCAAGATGGTGCCTTAGAGCGGAGACCCCGAACAAGAGCGAGCTCACCATGTGTCCCAGGCCTTAGAAAAATTCTTTGAAAATTTTAAGTACAAAGCGGAGTTGGCGGAAGCCTCCACATGTCTCCCTATTGCAATTGTTAAGGTGGGACCCTGAGGCGAGATCCTCAAATGAGCACTAGCCCTCCACGTGTCCATGGTCTGCCAAAATTATACCGGCTGCATGAAAAATTTGTCTAAGTCTGGGAAAAGCAACGAAACCTCCACGTGTCCCCTCAACGCAACTCCAAGGCCAAACCAAAAGGTGAATTTTCAAATGAGCGTCATTCCTCCATGTGGAAAATTTTTGGGTTGAAGTGATCCTTAGAGTTTTTAAAGTGCCCCGCCGAGCCACATCCAACCAAAAAGGGCCACATTTCCACTAATGCTTTGAGATGTAAATTTGACTAGGAAAAATACACCCGTCAAACCGTAAAATGCAAGAAAATCACCATTTGAGCTCGAAATGAATCTTTCTTCAAGGACAGAGAATTTGGAAATGTTATAAGGCTCAAATATGATCCTCTCGAGCTACATCCAATCATGTTTCCATAGATATTTGGGACACAAATGACAGGGACAACAAAATGTGACTATGGAAAATGGAAGGAAAGGAAAACCCGAGTTTTACGCCCAAGTTACAGACTCTTTTAGATGGACAGAGGAACGAAAAAAAAATTCTAGACTTTTAAGTGATCCTTGACCAAGGAAGGGACTAATCATGGCAACCAAATGGAGGACATATTTTTATGCATCAATACAGAGATAGAGAAAATGACAGAGCCCGCAAACTAGAGAACTTCAATGACAAACGGGGTGAGACTAATTTGAGCACCAATGGAATCCATAGAAGAAGATGAGGTAGTAGCACCCCATTTTAGTTGAAGAAATTTTGTTTTTAAATTACGTACCAAGGATTCTAGGGAATGGGTGCTTTGGAATAAGAATTTGGTTGAATATGAGAGATAAAAGGAGAAGAAAATGAGTGGTAGACATCAAGATTAGATGCTCCTACGGAGGTGTGGGGAGAAGAATCTAGAATGGAAGATGTGGAAATAGAGGAAGACCCTAATCTTCAAAGCATGCTCTCATGAGAAGCCCTATCATGAGAAATTTATGTAGCTAAGACGACATCAAGGATTAGTTTTACATGACTCAAGTTATCGCATAATTTAGTACAAAATTAAGATAGAGAATCAAGTTGTTCTTGATCGACATTAGTATCTTCTTCATAGGAATCCTCACTTTGTCAAAATATTTTTTCTTCTAAAGGCACATGAGTGGTATTGTATAGGTTATCATTCATAGGTATAGAGGAGGCCATGGATTTGGAATGCTTGTGATTACGGGATGGGAGTTTAAGATATTGTTGAGAACCAAACCACCCACTACGTGTATTAGGTATGAGATGCAAAACCTAAGGCTCTTGGGGTTTTGAAAAATGAATCGAGACAAAGTGATAGATATGATGCACATTGTATAATACTCGTGTTCAATAAATGACTTAACCTAAATGGTTAATTTATTAGGGGTGGTAATTGATGATAAATTATCCTAATCAATTACGTTATAATGTTAATTGTAACAATATCAGCAATAATCATATGAACAAAACTAAATAATGATAAATAATGTAACCAAGCATTAACAATGAGAAGGAGAAGAGTATTTAGTTGATCTCATGATTCCTACGTAGATCCGGGTTGGTCTAACAACCGGAAATGGATGGAAATTGTCTAACAAAGCCTCGTTATTGAAACCGTGATTTGAGCAACCGTGTATGGACCAATGCGTATGGTATGGTCCAAAGCATACCCCACTATGGCCCTTTTTGTACACTTTGGTCCCTCTGTATTCTCATCCTCTACAAATTTTTGCGCCTATTCACTACTCCTTGTTATACTCCTATCTGAAATTTGGACTTATGTTATTATGTGATGCTCACTGTGTAATTGATTCAACCTTAAAAATCCTATATGGTGAGAGAGTCTTGTAAACCAAACATCAGGTGGGTTGTGAGCACCCATTTTCATTGCCAACATCACCACTACTTTGTGAGGATTTCTCAAACCGTACATCGTTCTCACCTAGCATGTGATATCTATAATGTATGTAACCAAATTGATAACCATGATCTTGCAATAATGGGATTGTACTTGATTCTTTCCCTAACTTGACTTGACTTTGATAATGTGCCTTTATACATGTAGACCTGAGTATATAAGTGCCCTAGAATGAGTATGCAAAGCATGTGGAACTCAAGGGATTCTTGGAATATATTTGTTTATGATTGTTCTTATTGTTTACTCATTGAATGCTAGGTTTTAAGTAGATTGAATGCCCTACTTAATGGGAAATGAATAACTTGTTTATATAATTTGTTATGTATTAGGAAGCTTGAATAAGGTAGACTAGAAATGTACCAAAGGGATTAAATTTAGAGAAAGTTTCATTATAGGAGGAGGTACCAAAGAGTCCAAGTTGGCCCATAGTGTATGGGCATTATGGCCCTCCCTATCCACTATGGTCCCATATGCATGTGCGGATGATTTGAGAATTGGAATTATAATGTGTGACAAGATATCCCGATTTGATAGAGAAATTTGACCGTTGTGTGAACAACTAGGATGTGCATACAAGAAAAAATGGGTGTGATATAGATAGGTATAACCTAATTGGTCAAATTGAACAAGTGTGGGCTATTGCAAGCATGTTGTACAATTTTTGTTCTTGCAAGTCATGAATTACCAAAATGATTGTATATACCTTAGGTAAAATTGTGTAAGATTACCTTAGTCTTGGGATGCTCCTACATCAATTAGGATAGTATCAAATGTTTTAGAATTAATTGATATTGTTTTAATTTTATAAATTCTTTGTTATTAGTTGTTAAGTGTGTTGTTTAATTTTTTCTAGGTAATGTTCTTCTTAAATAATCATGTCGGTTAGAGATTAATGTTGTCAAATTCAAAAATGTTACTTGTAGTTTTTCCCCAAATGGATGTGTTAGTCCTATGGGAGTAATCATTCATAAAAATGATGTGCAATTTATCTTGTATATCTATCTTACTTGAGTAAGTGACATTTTGATGAAGGATGGAAGTAGTGAAGGTAGGAGGCCCATCAATAGCCTCAACTATGTTGCTAACGAATGGGTTACAAATTGCATTAGTGGCATAACCACACTTGTTCCAAATTAATGAAAAATGATATTAGTCTCCAAGTGGCAGTGATGAATGACTTATCATATTGTTTCTAATTATATGGAAATGATCAAGAATGATGGCTACAAGCATAAAAATGAGGACTCGGTCCTTAAAATTTATGTTTTCCTATTTTTTGGGTGGTGAAAATAAATTGTTATAATAGATAAATAGGAGAGGAAATTACTATTATATGTCCTTTTATGATTACTTCTCAATGATTTTTCTATAAGTATTCCAACCCTCACTAGAAGTGAAAGCATAAATAATTGTGTTTGCATATGTAAGTTATCACTATAAGGACATGATTTTTTTGTGAGAAGCCCAACAGTCATTGGAATTGAAAGTGTGGATAGTTGTGCTCACATATATAGGTGATCACAACAACAAACAACATGAGTGTTCATGAGTGTATACCTAGAGTATGTGTTGACATATAATTTTGTTTCCACTTTGTGTAGTGTGGTTCCTCTATGTATTTCAACACTAAGCGGGAGTGTTCTATATTTCATATTAATACATCGTATCATTTGTTTGTAATTTGTGAGTGAGTTGTATAAATCACATATATGGGCTTAAGAGGAGATATTATAGGGATTATAAGGTTGAAATAATTAAGATTGATCTCCTATTATTCAGAGATAAATCTTGCATATATATGTTTTCTTTGTCAATGAAAAATAACAGGTATTTTATGTGTTCTCTTTGACCAAACTTCACGTCCCTTTAATTTTGCTTGTCATTTCATTAGAAGCTTGTGCCACAAAGTAGATTTATTGTACACTTCTCTAACACAAGTCTTAATGGGCCATGGGTAGGGAAAGATTGTGTGAAAATCATCTACATTTATAATGTGAACGATAAGGAAATCATTGAGCCTACATTGTCCATGTAAAATATAGTCATTTAGCACCAACACAATTATGTCAATTGCAATCCTCTTTCGTCTACATGCAAATCCACTACCTCATTTTTCTTAAACACATAGTGCTTAGTATAATACATTGCTTGGATTTCAATCTCATCATAGATTTTCCCCACTTGATATGTTAGCCTAAAGCATATCCAACTATTTCTAAATGGCCCTCTTGATAAGGGATAACCTTTTTATGCTTCAAACACTTCAATACTTAAACTAACATATAGTTTTTAGGACAATAATTGTGAATGAATTATTGCACGTGTTTTTACCCAATAGAATTCAAAATACAACAATAATATCACCTATTAATATTTGAACAATTTCTCCAATTTGATATTGAATAATTTCTTGTTTGTACTTTCATTTTCTAAATAATTCAAATGATTGATTTTGACCATTTTGGCATTATTCTTGCTAACAAACTGAACATCATTATGTACCTCAAATTCATCAACATTTAGTGTAATTTATACACAAATATCAACTCCATCTCCATCAATTATACTAACATTATTAAAATCTTTCTCAAAATTCACTTTGTTGGAAGCATCTAAGTCACTCACTAAATTTGTTACAATACTTGGTGGAATAGTATGATAACCCTTCACTTGTGTATCTAAAAATATTGAATTCTCATCCTAATGCATGAAAAATAAAAGCATTAAACAAAATTTGTAACAAATATAACAATAATTGAATAGAAAGACCACAATGGTTGAAACTAGAAACACATCTTACCAATCCCACTACACCGGATTTTTTTCCCTCCTTCTTAAACAACACCTTAACATATAAATTTGTTCCATTGTTAGTCATGCATTTACAAAAAAATAACTAGCTCAAAAATAAATAAATAATAAATATCATTTAGTATGCATTACAACTCATTCATTCTATATAATTGAATAATAAAATCATAAAATCAAGAAAAGCATAATGGGGGGCAATATAGAGTCACCTTTGATTCTCTTGTTAGTATATTCTTTCCTTTCTTCTTTTCTACCCAACCCTCATTAGCCTTGCTATTATAGAAAATAAATACAATTACTTACCCAAAAAAATACAAGAATAAATTGATTGAAACACAAGACTAATTGAAAATAAATGATCAATAAATACCATTTAGTACAACAATTTAATTAATCCATTTTTTAAATGTAACTTATAAATCTCACAAAGCTTGAAATGTGTAATGTGGGGAAGTATACACTCACCTTTGGATTGTTTTTTATTCTCCCATTTCATTTCTTATTTTAAGGCAAATTGTCCTTATATGACTATTACCCAAACTAAATAGCGTTACTTGAAAAAACAAAATACAAGATCAAATTAATTCACGTAAAAGGCTAATTAAAAAACAAGGATACTCACCTTTAACTACCCTCTTCTTCCCTTTCCATTATTTTTTTCAACCAAAGAATTATCTCTTTCCTAATAATTTTCATGTTTCATGTATAAACAAAAAATGTCAATGTATCATCTATGAGAAGAATGGAATATAATACATACAATGTCATATTACTTTGAAAAATGTCATTCTCCTTAGTATTTCTTGCCTCATTTTCTCTCTCGTTTTCTTTATATTCAGATATCCGTATTTTTTCCTTTAATTTTTCCAACACTTCATTGCTCAAATCATCAAAGTCATAAACACATTCTTTCTTCTTTAATGTGATTTTCCTTTGTTTTCAAATTTCATACACTTGTTCCAAATTCCAATCCACATACCTCCAGTTTGTTTTCTTTATTGGATGTTTTTTTCTTGATGGTGTACAATATGAGATAGCATGTGCATTTCATCATGGTGTGCATTGTCATATCAAGTTTAGACCATATTCTCTTTCCACCTTCATACAACTCAAGATGTTGGGGTGCAATATAAAAATTGATACCTAATACCAAATTATCGAATGATGTTGTAAGCATCTTCCTCATACTCAAATATAGTCTACACACAAAAAGTTCAAATTAGACATAAATGTCGTAAACAAAATATTTAAGTATTTAATATGCATTTAGATGTGAATTGAACATTTAAGAACACATTAAAGAATTATCCTTGTATATTTTGTTTGATAAATAACACTACATAAAACCTATGACATCTCATATTATCCAATGTCTTCATTCATGCATGAAACACCATATTTTGTCTTTTCATCATCCTTTTTGAAACATTATATTTTGCATCATCATCATCCTCACATGAAGCATTGTCTTATACATATTTTCCTCTTAATCAAATATGACTACTTGTTCTATATGTAAGTAAATGCAAAAATATTACAATCAACATTCATACCGATTTAAAAGCTCTCAAACACCATATGTTACCTTGTTCTTATGACCATTTGGAAAGACATGAGCAAAGGTTGTATAGCTTGGTCATTACATGTGTTGAATTTTGCTACTCTTTATGGGTGACAACGGTGTAACCCTCCTTGATATTATTGTTTTCTTGAAAAAATATTAGATTATTATATAAATGTTTATAATAAGTGTAGCAATTATTTTTACATATAGGCTTATTATAGGTTTTCCTCTTATGTTTTCTTATTTCCTCTCGTAAGATCCATTCATGGCTATTTGTTAGGATGTTATTCCTTACTTATCTTCTTGTGTATTTAGTGAACCAATTATGGTTACACTCAAGCCTATTTGAGTAGGATCATGAAATGGTTTAAATAGAGCTAATAATTCATACTTTATGGTATCATAGCTCACGGTTGGGAATTTTGGAGGGATTCTTATGAAGAGATTTGGTTAGGGAAGAACTGTGAGTTTTACATGTGCTTCGAGAAAGCTATGACAAGGAAAAATAGAAGTGAGGTATTTTCTCAAGAGAAATAAATCACAATCTATACATATGGTTGAAGAGGATGAACAAAGTTTAGCGGGTGAGCTTGCATTTATGGTGACACACAACTAGTCAATAGAGTCAAGAATAAGGTACTTTGACTTAGGAGCATCAATACACTACACATGTCACAAATACTAGTATGTAAAATTTGTAGAATATGATAGTTACAAAGAATCTATTTCCTTATGTGATGGTTTTGTGAAAAATATGTGAAAGGATATGGAGATGTTTGTATTTCAATGAATTTTGATACGCACACTTTTCATAATGTTTAGTTTCTACTTGGCATGAACACAAATATTCTTTCCATAAGTGAAATAACTGCAAGTCATAATCTTTGTGTGGAATTTAAATGAATCAAATGCATAGTTTGTGATATTCATGAGAAAAGAGTCATAGTTGGTCTTGGTAAAAGAGGACTATATAAGCTAGTTGATACAAAAAAAAATGTAAATGAGCATGCACTTGCAATGTGGAAAGCACACGTGAATTTTGGCATAAGAGGTATGGTCACCTCGGTTATCAAAATTTGTACACATTAAGTCACACTAACATGGTGAATGGATTGTTTTCTATTAAAAATAATCATAATGTATGTTTAGAAAGTTAGATAAATAGGCAATTTTCACTTTCATTTGAAAATGTTAAGACATAGAGAGCTAAGAATGCATTGAATTTGGTACATGTGGGTGTATAGGGTCCAATGTGGACACCCCCCATATCTAAAGAATTGTATTATTTGTTATTTATAGATGATTTTTCTAAATTAAAATTGAATGAATTAATATAATGATGATTCAAAACATAAAATAAGAACCATTACATGAGTAAATATTATCATTATTAATCTAAAAAATAAAATTATTAAAAGAATAAAAATAATTAAATGGAAACAAGCAATATAACATAGAAGTATTAATAATTGAAAATAACTATTGCAACAAGAAAGTATTGACAATTGAAGCAAAGGAAAAATAAATAAGAAATGAATAAACATTAAAACATATAACAAATTATAAATAACAAACTCACCTTTTTTACCGATGTAATAGATGTCCTCCCCATACCTTTGGTTTTCCTCTTAGGTTTGTATAGAACCCGATAAATCTCCTCCTAGGCACTTGTGTGAGTTACACGTGAGTCCTTCCCTCCACAATCTCATTGTTATCTTCTAAATAATGAGTAAAGTCATAATTCAAACAAATAAATATGATAAATGAATTGGCAATACAACTAGTATTGGAAAACACTACTCCAACACTACAAAGAAACAAAACATACATATGCATGCATGGGCAATGCCATGAGTAAAAAATTGAGCGTATCAATTCATTTAATCATTCACCGATCTCAATGAATTTAAAAATGAGGCCTTAATTTATGAAAAAACTTGAACTAGAAGCATGTTACTTGATGCATCCTTTGTAACCCTAAAAGATAGATACTTAATTGGCTTGATATGAACAAACCTTGATCTCAATATGTTTTTTGATAATGAAATATTTACTTTTACTAGATGTTTCATGGGATTGTTCCTAAGTGGTTCTCCTAAAACACTATACTCAAAACTATTCCAACATGAATCTTTTCTCTGTGTACTTATTATAGTGGTATTGTCACAAGATTTAGAGGTAAGAAATATGGAAACAATGGCATTCCTTTCACCATAAAAACTCGGAAACTTTAGACCTAAATTCAAAAGGAAATGAATGATGTTGTACTAATCTAATAGAATACCCACATAAGATTGTAGGATGTCTTGTCAAACTATTTTCTTAGACCGATATCTATCTCTAAACCGTTGACTAAATATATTTTTCTTGAGTAGGGATGAATATAAACTATGTCATAATTCTTTATGATAAAACCCCGGTCATTTATCAAGTCTAGGAGTATTAATGGCCTAGCTATTTTCAAGAATGGTTTCCTACATCTCACATACCCTATTAGTATTTGCATAATAATTACACCTCTTATACATTTTATATCTATAATAATGATGGCATATCAATTAAATCAACAAAATATATGCATACACTCTATAATTTGTAGTTATTAAATCAAAATATGATTGATATTGTAAGTTTCATAAACATCGTGGATTTACAAAAACTCTATGACTATTGAAATACTACACCCACTAATAAGTTGTGAGAGACATCAAATTATATATAGATCAAATGTTGTTATTGTAGACACCTAAAATATTCTTACACTTAGCATTTCCTCTAAGCCATTCAATTAACGACACTTCATTAATTCCATATTCTTCATTCCATTATTGGATGCCCATTCACGACACTCTTTCAAATCGTATTATTCCCATATTCAACTTATTTGGATAATATCTATCTTATTAGCTAAACATTCCTCCTTTCGACCATCCAGAATCTCCCTAGTTCTCTCTCCGAACCACTTTTGTAAGCTTCCTAGGCTATCTATCACCACAAATGTTTAATCGGACCCTCCCAACTCTCAATGAGTCTCTAATCACTTGTTAATCATGCATAACTAGCCTAAACCAAGATTAACTAAGCATAAAGCATGTTTATCCTAATCTAATATAAAAGTGATTTTTGAGCTTTAGTCCCACATGCACCCAAAGTTCAAACTCTCCCAAGTGAAAAACTATAAATAAAAGGGTCACCCCTCCCTTTCAACCTTACACCTTCTTTACATAACAAAATATCATAACACTTTGGAAAGGAATTAGAAATCATTTTTGATAGCTTTAAGCTATAAAAATTTTGGATCTTGGCCATACTCCATTTTTAAGAGCTCCTCCATCTTACATTCATCCACTCCAAATATATTTAGTAAGGGAAGATCTAAAGCTTGGCCATGCAGCCAACTTGGAGAGATCTCTTCACTATGTTTGGGGAGTAAAACAACACATAATTTGATTACTTAGAATATAACTAGGTTCACTTTCATTAAGCTTTCATGGAGTAGAGAGATATTTAGATATGCTAGGGTTTGAATGTTTGTTTCAAATTTATATATGCATGTAAATAGATAGTTTCTTGTTTAGCTCTAATCTTATGGTGCATAGTTGAGTTAGTTAAAGCTTTGAGGTTCTCTAATCTCATTTCCATAGCTTTTCAACTTTTCATTGCATACATTTGGCACACCGGTGGGACATGAAGTCCATCCTCCATTAATGGGGTCTTTTTTAAGCTTTTATTTCAGTTTCTAACTTTTTACATGTTTTTGTAGTGTTAAATATTTTTCCTTGGGATTTTTGGCCAAGTTTTAAGTAGTTAACCCTCATTTTCATGCTTCTTTGTTAATTTTATGCTAGGAACTACATTTAATGGCTATTTTCTAACCTCTTAACACTTTTAAATTTTCATTTTCCATTTTTTTGTGGTTTTTCAAGAAGGGGCACACACACACACACACACACACACACACACACACACACACACACACACACACACACACACACACACACACACACACACACACTGCTTTACAAGACAGAACCTTCAAACTGTCATTTTTAGCAGAGGTGCGCAGCACCCAAAACCACGATAGGTACCTTAAACTAGGTGCACACACCCAAACCATGGCACACACGCCCTTTTTCATTGCACATGCCTGAAAAATGTCATTTCTACTAGGCATGCAAGTGCATTGTGTACTCTCACCCTCTACCAAATTTTTTAACAAGCGCACATGCTTAAACCATGGCGCATACACCCTTTTGATGGCGTAGGTGCCCCTCTTCCTGCGCACACACACTATGATAACTTTTACCATTTTTCCACTTCTCTCGGCGCATGCACACTTACCCTAAGCGTGGGCATCTCTCGGGTAGCGCAGAACCTAGCAGATCCGTTTCGCTAACACAAAGGGGCGCATGTACCCTAACCCACGTGCACACACCTAAATCAGCATGTACACACCCCGAGGGGGCACACGTGTCGAAAAAGGACAAAGTGAACTTTGCAATGGAACTTCCAAAAGTAATATACCTTCGGTATCATTACTTTCTATCATCAAACTCCCAAAGTGCCCCAGAGACCTCCAAAATGCAAAATACTAAAAACCATTGAAAAATTGCTAAAAATTGATTTATGGAATTTCCTAATTTTTCTTGGTTTTCTAACTTGTTTGTAGGTTCTAACAAGTAATTGCAAGTTTATTTTTGGTTTTATTTGACTAAAGTAGCAAGTGTTTCATTTTTCTTAGTTAAAAGGGGATTTTCGAAGTGTGTATGCTCTTCCCTTGCACCTTCTAGGTGATCTTGGGAATCAAAAACACTTCTAAAAACACCTTGTCACTTTTAAAAACACTTACTTTATGTTTAAATAATTGGATTAATCTTTCAAAGTTGGCTAAAATGAACTCTATCTTTTGAAGTATTTTTTCACAAAGGCTTATTTTAGTAGGTTTTCCATATTGTGTATGCTCTTCCTTCGCATTTTTTAGCGATCTTAGGAATCAAAAACAATGTGCAAAATTTCTTTCTTATTTGATAGAAAATTACTAAACTCGTCTTGTACAGGACCTAACGCTTGTCAAAGAAAATGCATCAAAACAAAACACAAACCTTCTAATACACGTGTTTTCATGCAGGTTGCCAAATGGTGTGCTACTTAAAACCACATTAAGTTAAGCAAGATAAAAACAAACCATTTCACTTCACACCTTTGTATTGCGGGTTTTAAAAAGGGTATGTCCTTATGTGCTCAACTGGGAACATAACCTCTTTGGAATAACACCTTAAGCTACAACAATGGGGGTGGTTCCAGAACCTTAAAGTAATCCACCGCTAAGTAACCTCATGGATGAAATAGGAAGCACTCCGCTTACCCACTTGACTAGATTTTACACTACAAGTTAGAGTCAAATTTTTTTGTATCGCAACCCTAGTGATGGTACAACTGAATGCACTAGTTTCTCATTGTATCAGAAGGGGGTAAAGTAAAGCCGAGATACTCCCAAATCAGTTAGTGTGACTCTTTGGGTAAATTGAGCTCGCTCTTAGACAACTTGTGACACCTAGTTGAGAGATCTTATTAGGGAAGCCATTCTGTCTTGGAGCCCACTTTGCTAGTCTATTGTCGCGTCAAGCCATCATGAAGTGACGACTCACTTGGAGTCTGAACCTTGTTTCTCGAACAAGGAAAAGAGCCCACATAAGTTTGAGCTAAGTGTCTTTCATCACGGAATTAAACGACGTCTCACTTAGCTCGGTTTCATTCTCACCTTTGGATGAGGTGAAACTCTGCCCAAGTGGCGCTTAGTTTATTTTCATACTTTTGATTTATACCCTTGCGTTCTCACTTCCCATTTGGAGTGAGAAGGAAGCATACCTTTGAGTCTTATCAAAGATAGTATTCGCCAATTTTTTTCCGTTTATGCCCATCCATGTTTGCATGGCTGGGTTGTTAAATGTCTAAAGTGTGCAAGTACGTTTTCGTATCTTTAGTAATCCTTTGATCTTGATTTCAAGATCGTCTTCATGGTTAGGATTGGTTCATCATTTGATCCCCTTTGATGTGTTACCTTGTTCACATTACCTCGACACAATTAAGATACTTACGTCATGTTTTTTGTAATCATGATCTAAGTATCCACATTGTGGCATTACGCGGCACACATTTTAGCACATCCTTAGTATACTTTGACTTGATTTAAATTCAAGCATTGCTCCAAATCTTGATGGGTGTCTCTTACTTTATTTTGTGTTGTTTTAGTACCAGTTTGACATTAATATCTCGCTTCTCTGTAGAGCTTCATAGATGTGTCCAATTGGTGGTTATGTTTCTTATATTTGTAATCCTCTCCCTTTGACATTTAAGCCTTACTTGTCTCTAAATTGGTCATAATATCCTTTTATTGGGAATCATATTTTCCCTTTGTTAATATTTACGCCTTGTTCATTTTGAGCTTGACATAAGTATTGACATTGTGGTGATCATATTTGCATCGAACCATCATTTTCCACACATTTAACATAGGGAGTATTTCCTTATTGATTGGCCTTTTGTTTCACACTTGCATGATTGTTCCTTGTGATTATTCATCTAGAAAACTTATTTTCTAGGAAAATCCTTTTGATCTCATCGAGATCACGTCATCACGATGTCTATTTTCCTTAGACCTTCGGAAAATCATGCACACATCTCTATATTTACAAGATTTCTAGTTGGTCTCCCTTATGCTACCCGAATCGACATGGAACTTTCTTCACTTTGAAGGAATTTGATCACACTAGCTAAGTCTATGCATTTGTACCTAAAAGAAACCAAAATGACTGATTATCACATGGTTTCTCACATTTACAAAAATATGGAACCTAGGTTTAGGAATTCAAATCAAAAGATTCCCATTACGACTAAGCCTCGTTTGGTTCTTTGCGCTAGAGGGCCCATTCAGGTACCTTGTTCCAAACCTTCAGCTCATAGTTGGTGGTATGGTTTGGATGCTTCTAATCCAAATTATTATTTAGAATTCCCCACTCTTCTTCTCGATTTAGATCTAAACTACCATTCGGATTCCCATGCTTCTTCTAAATATTTGGATCCCAACTATAATTCAGATACCCCTAGGACAAATCTTGAATCATGGTCCTCCCTTCCTTTGTAGGACCTTTATTCCAAATCACCTCAATGATGTCTTCCTCCTTTAAAGACTCGTGCGACTCCAAGTTCCATCAATCAAACATTTGATTCAGTTCTTGAGTTGCAGCCTCCCTTTTCTTTGCAGGACCTCCTTCATCGCCGCCTCGACGACCCCTTCCTCTCACAAAGAGTTCCATGACTCAGATTCCCTCTAGTCAATCATCTAATTCGAATCCTACGTTGTAACTTAACGAATGGCTATGTGATCCTATTTTCTCTCCCACATTAGGTTGTCTTCTAGAAAAATGATCTAAGTCCAAATCTAAATCGTCCATTCATGAGACGCTTGCCTCCAATCCTACTTCCTCTCTTGAGTCATCTTCTTCTATCAATCAATCTTCCCCACTTATCGGACCTGTTTCTTCTATTCAACCTTCTATGGCCAAAGAATAACAACCTCTACTAATTGATTTCTCTCATAATGAAGGAACAATAATACTACATGAAGATGTCCCTTTAGAGGATTGTAAACAAGGATTCTTTCTATAACTCGATACGCTCACGTATTGGGAAAATAAGTTTATCCCTTTTGTCATAATATAGATGAGGATCCTAAGGTCATGGAACTTGACTCTTCTTCTGGCATTCCATCTTCACCTTCTTCTGAGCATGATGAGATTTTGGGGTCTATCATTAATTTGTGGCCTATCTTCTCATTACCAACTCATTCCTCAATAAAATCCTGCCTTAGGACATCGCCGAGTATCCCATCGTCTTCTTCTATTATGGGGCCACATCCTAGTAGCCCTCCATTTTCTACTTGTGGTTCAACTCATGGTATCCCATTACCTTCTATTCTTGGGCCACATCCTAGTAGCCCTTCCTCTTCTATCTATGGGACACCTTATGGTAGTCCCTATTATCTAAATTCCATAGCCAGGAGGTTTCCTGCATTTTTGAAGTCCATTCGGAGTTGAATCTTCACCAATGGAAAAAGGGACTTAGCCAAAACACAAAGAAAATAAAGCAGGCTCGCGAACAATGCCAAGTGTCCAACCATCGCAACTTCAAAAGTCAAAGGAAGGAGTAAAGTCTCGAAGCCCATAGGGTTTCCACGTGGAGATAACTAAAAGGTACCACCCAAAAAGGAGTTTTGAAATTATATATAGTGAGGCCCTTTACTCGCCAAAAGGAATGAAACAATGTGCTTGTGGACGATGCCAAGTGTCAGTATAGTGCATCCCCAAAACGTGAAGGGCAATAGAAATCTTAAGGATGCGCGGGCTTCCCACGTGGATCTGGCAAGAAATGGACTCCAGGTTCAAAGCAGTCACAAAAGGTGACAAGCCATGTATCACGTATGAGTGATTATGAGACTTATCTGTAAGATTTAAATGCTCAAGACTTTTTCAAAAGGTCGGAGGTGAAGGGTCATCTAGCTTTTCATTTTAGTAGCAAATTAATGCATAGCCCCATGTGAAGAATTCCAACCTATGAAGACTCAAGTTATTCATCTACATTCAAAGGGTTGTTTCAGTATAGAAAAAAATACGTGTCGTTTGAGTCATGAGGTTGGGAACCAATGCACAAGGGATCGAAATATCTGGTTATGTAATAAAGAGTGAAGGGATGTTCCTCAAAAGGTGAGTCCATCTCAAAGGATTTGGTTGCAGGATAGTTAAAGATGCATTAAATAGACATGGCTCTCACCCCTTTAGAAGGAGACAAATAATGGGAAAGTGTGAGAAATATCTCGAGAAATTTGTTCCTGTCACTTCACTCCATTTATCATAATTAAAAGCAGTTGGAAAGGAGTGTAGGAGGGATTCTTATCTTCTCTTCCTCCTCCTATATATATTGTACGTAAAAGAGTTAGAAGATATAGATATATAGTTAGAGACATAGATAGAGTTAGATATAGATCTGAGAGTCAGCAATTTTCTTCTCTATCTCAAGTCCCTCTTTTGTAAAAGACAGGGTCCAAGCTCTAGCCTTCTTCCTGGGTTTTGTAATAAATCTTGCCTCTTTTCTAATGTAATATTGTGCACAATTGTTGGAGTAATATATATGTCCTGTGGTGTTTTTTTTTCATCATTTTCATATCTTTATTGACTCTGATCACCTTTATTTTCACATAGAAACTATGCATCTTCCAATGTTTTTGCTATCTTTGAAGTTGTGCTTAAGTAGTTTGAGGTAGTGTTCTATGTGAATATTTTCTGACCTATGGTGCATTTCAACCACCCTTTTCATTCGTTCACCGTTTCCCTTTTTTAGACAGTTGTGGTCTCGATTGATCTCTTGGAAGGCTTGTTTGGCACATCACCCCCCTTTAAATTAATGTTTTGGTTTCATTTTTCTAACCCTCATCTCACGTTTCAAAGAAGATTCAGCTTTCTTTAAAATATGGAGGTCTCCTTAGGGTGCACGTCCCACTAACCTAAGGATTCCCACGACTCTGATAGTCCAATCCACCAAGGATGATCGTCAATAGTCCCTCCTCATATACTTGGTCTATACCCTAAAGAACCCTTTGTCATCTTCTTTTATTCTTGGGCCATGTCCTCGTAACCCAACTTCTTCCATCTTAGGGACATATTCTAGTAGCCTTTCATTATCTTCTATCGGTGGCTCACCTCCCGGTATCTCATCCCCTTCAATTCTTGGACAATATCCTTTCATCCTTCTACCAATGGTTGTGGCAAGCCTGCAATCATTTCTCACATCAGTCTAAACATCCATGTTCTCTTTCTTCTCCTTCTCGAGATCGGACAAGTCATGCATCGACTTATAAGAAACACAAATAGTTTCATTATCAAGCTAAGATAAAAACTTTTGGGAGCTCCAAAGCTCCTAAAAATCAAATGATCTTAAGATTCAAACTCAAGTTCGATTCAAGAATGCTCGTCAACGCAACCATCAAGTATGGCACAAAGTGCATAAACCTATGAATAGGGAACTTAAGCTCCCACATGAACAATCCTTATTTCAGGATAAATCATAGTCATTTGTTGAGTATGAGCTCACTATGATCATCGAGATTGGGGAAAACATGACTCTTGATAAACAAACATGTTTGATCTCCTTTATTAAGGAATTCGTAAATATTGTTGTTGGATCTTACCATGCAGAGTGACTCTATTGTTCCCACCTTTCCAAAAACTATCAAAAATCTAAAAATTAAATCAATTCAAAAATACAAAAAAATTGAGAAAACATAACAAAATCAAAGGTACAAAGATCAAACATTGCAATCAAGTATTGCACACATGGATGTTTCTTTCTTCCCTTCCTTGTTATTCTTCTACAAGTCTTCTTGTCATTTTCATCACTACGGTGATATTATGGTTAGCCTTTTCGCACACATTTGCGACATTTATCTCTATGGTATCTATTTGATCTTGGTATTTCATCACCTTGGTAAATTAAAGAACAACTGGCCTCTTAGAGATCCTATCTCATTCAACATCTAATAAACTTGTTGCGAAGAAATTTTGGACATATTTGCTTACACTAGCCAATTTCGTCATCACAATCACTTCCACCTCCTTTCATCAAGTCATCGGTGGTTCTTAACCCCCGTCACAAACAAGAGAGCTAAAATGATTTTTCAAAAAGCAAAAGAATCAAAATCAATCAAAAATCAAAAGCTAAAAGCAAAAGTAAATTGATATATTACTCTCTCTTGGGGTATTTCCAATAATCTCTACCGGGGATATGGATGTCTGACTAATAGTAGAGCAATGTTTCAATTAGAATCAAATACATATCCGTCAGGGCTATGGATTCTGGTTGGCAAAGAAGAAATGTATAGATATCCTTCCACCCTCTATTCACAAATCACCTATCACCTATCAAAATCAATCATTCCTACACATTGGCTAGGTTGTCTTCACTTTTTGTCTATTAAATCTTCCCTTCAAGAGGTAATTAATTTCCACGTGCACACACTGGATCTCTATGAGTGAACAGATTAGTATGTTACCAAGTGTCTTTTTTTGGACCTTTTTCAGACTCTTACTCTAGTCCATATCTCGTCACACGATTTGTGCCTTACACTAATCACCTTTTTGTCGTGAGGCTTCTAAATCTACATTTACAGCGTTCATTATTCTTCTACTTTTTTCAGAACATCCATGTGTATGGTATTTCCTGTATGCCATGTTTTTAGACATCTTTGTCCCCTTTCGCAAAAACAATCTTCTCCTTCCTTTCTATCATGTTCTTTTAGGCCAACTTACATTGGGGGCCATCCTTGCTTCTTCCCAAAGACTTCATTGGTTTATGTTCATTATCATGTTGAACCTATTCATAATGGCCTTGGGTCCCGCTTCTACACGTGAAGAGTTTTCCTTTGAATACTCCCACCTAATTGTTGGGGCATTTTTGCATCTTCACCTTTCTCGTACGCACCATGACCTTTTGACCTTATACATCCCATCTATCACTGGGGCCATCCACACTTCTTTGTCTTCCTGTACATAGTTTCAAAAAAAATTCAAAATCACAAAAACATTCAAATACATTTCAAGAAACATAAAAATAATATAAATAATCCTACAAAATGTCACTCTTTGGTTCTCACCTGTTCATGTGCATGAATCGCGGATCATCTGATCTACCTTCATCAACCAAAGCTAGGTTGATTACTATTTTGTACTTTGGGGCATAACGAGTTGCACCTGGTAATCGCTTTTTTTGTAGTACAAATTGATTTTTCATTAGACCCAAGTGTCCTCCATTGTTCCCCTCATGTATCCTTACTTGGGGCAATCGTCATTAACCTTTTCATTAATTTGAATAGGTTGGAATTGAAGCTCAATAGTAAAAACATTGCATTTTGTTTCTCTATTAGTTTATCTTGTTTACTTTCTCGTATTACATTGCATTTTGTATGTTGCATGGAGTTAGTTCTTTTAGCAATGGACATTTGTTCGTATATGGTTTTTCATGTCATACTACACTTTTGTTCATTCTTTTTTAATAAGGACCGATGATGAAGATCATTAGAAATATGATGAAAATAAAGTTGTTTAAAAGGCATTGGATGGATGTTAGCTCATTCCCCTTCCTCATACTCCTTTTCTTTTATATCCCCTTTCTTCTTCTTCACAATATTCTTTTTTTTTTCTTTCTGTCCTCTTTTCAATCGTTAATCAAGTTCTTCGACAATCAAGGGGGAATCCTTCATTCTACTCATATTTTTTCTATCCCTTCAAAATTTTCTACTTGTTTATGTTTTTCTACTTTCTTTGAAGTGACATCGCTTACGCCATCCTAAAGAGGGGAAAATGTAGACACCTAAAATATGCTTACACTTAGCATTTCCTCTAAGCCAGTCAATTAACGACACTTCGTTAATTCCCTATTCTTCGCTCCATTATCAGATGCCCATTCACGACTCTCTTTCAGTCGTATTATTCTCATATTCAACTTATTTGGATAATATCTCTCTTATTAGCTAAACATTCCTCCTTTCGACCATTCAGAATCTCCCTAGTTCTCTCTGAACCACTTATGTAAGCTTCCTAGGCTATCTATCAGTCACAAATGGTTAATCAGACCCCTCCTAACTCTTAATGAGTCTCTAATCACTTATTAATCATGCTTAACTAGCCTAAACCAAGATTAACTAAGCGTAAAGCATGTTTATCCTAATCTAATATAAAAGTGATTTTTGAGCTTTAGTCCCACATGCACCCAAAGTTCAAACTCTCCCAAGTGAAAAACTATAAATAGAAGGGTCACCCCTCCCTTTCAACCTTACACCTTGTTTACATAACAAAATATCATAACACTTTGGAAAGGAATTAGAAATCATTTTTGATAGCTTTAAGCTATAAAACATTTGGATCTTGGTCATATTCCATTGCTAAGAGCTCCTCCATCTTACATTCATCCACTCCAAATATATTTAGTAAGGGAAGATCTAAAGCTTGGCCATGTAGCCAACTTGGAGAGATCTCTTCACTATGTTTTGGGAGTAAAACAACACACAATTTGATTTCTTAGAATCTAACTAGGTTCACTTTCATTAAGCTTTCATGGAGTAGAGAGATATTTAGATATGCTAGGGTTTGAATGTTTGTTTCAAATTTATATATGCATGTAAATAGATAGTTTCTTGTTTAGCTCTAATCTTATGGTGCATAGTTGAGTTAGTTAAAGCTTTGAGGTTCTCTAATCTCATTTCCATAGCTTTTCAACTTTTCATTGCATACATTATAAGTACATTTTTGTAACTATTTATAAAATATGACACATGAAATGAAATACTAGAAAATTTTAATCTCTTTATCTCCCTTTTTCACTTATTTAAAAAGTATTGAAGTTTAACCATAAATAAAACTAAATGAAGAGCACCGTGTGTATAGACCACAAGGGAATATACCTATTGTAACCTACATCAAACATATAGTGTGCTTAGAATACATTATCACAACATAATATAATAATATAGGGAGTGTCTTAAGAGTAAGTGGACTTGGTGGGGTTTCTAAGAGGTGCGGTTAAAAGCAAACATCGATGAAGCCTCATGGATAAAAATTAATTTTCCCCATTAGTGAAGTGTGTTTGGAATATGGGTGGATTTTCCAAATTAAATACTAAGTACATGGTATTGTTAAGTGAAGAGTAGGAAAACCCTAAAAATAATATTAGACTATTTAGACCATATAATTGATGAACTAAGAGGTGTTTTGCTAGCCTCTTCAAGTTTTTTTAACACCATATCCCTTGTAGTTTGGAAATTTTACTTGTGTTTTTACCATTAGTAATTGTAGACACCAAAATATGGCAGCATGTCCTTTTGTAATGTCAATTTTGGTTATGCTCCCTAGCCAAGACAAATCATCACATTTGGAATCCAATCAACATATATCTCTAGCTCTTTTGTGACTTGCTTATCTTTACACTATGCTCTATTGTTAATTTGAGAAATATTATTAAATGAAAGTAGTAAATTAGCCATTTGCATCATGCCATAACTTTTTATTTTACACCATAGTCCTTATATCCATGACCATAAAAATGGTTAGGATGTGGAATCGGTCATGGCCAACTTGTGTGATTTTGAACTTACACATTCTCTGATTTTGTTTTCAATTTGAATATATTTATTATGAATTTCATCTACCTATGATCCACCTTATTAGAATATTTCACTTATAGAAGTTTATTTAAACAAGTCAATGTCACTTTATAACTAACCTAACACTCTTAGAAGCTCCTATTTTAAATATTGTTCCAAAAGCACTCAAGGGTTTCCTAAATCTTCCCAAATCAACTATACATCAATTAAAGCAGTCCCTAGTACAAGTCTAAAATAATCAAGCTCAAGTCAAAGAGTCTATCTTCCTCTATTTACAAGCATGAAAAGGTCATAGAGTCATGTCTTAATAGGAAAAAGTCACCCTAAACATTGTCTAATCATGGCCAACTTGTACAATTATAACCTTTCACATTATTTAACTTTGTTTTCAATTTTGAATATATTTATTATGCATTTCAACTTCCTAGGGTCAATCTTATTAGAATATTTCACCTAAGGAAGGATATATAAGCAATTCAATGTCACTTTATAACTCACTTGACACTCTTACAAGCTCCTATTGCAAATATTATTCCAAAAGCACTCAAGGATATGTTAAATCTTCCCAAATCAACTAAAAATCATTTAGAGCAGTCTCTAATACACGTATAAAACACTCACCTAGGTCAAAGAATACAAATTCCTTGATTTACAATCATGACGAGTTCATAGATTCATATCTTAGTAACAAAAACCCACTCCAAACATTGTTAAAAGATGTCAAGGAAAAAGAGCTAGGTCTCATAAAAGGTGTGAATTCGAGAAATATTATTAAATCCAAGTAGTAAATTGGCCATGTACATCATGCCAAAAAAATTATTTTGCAGCATAGTCCTCATGTCCAAGACACTAAAAAAAGTTCATATGTGGAATAAAGGCATGGCCAACTTGTACCATTTTGACCTTTCACATTCTCTAACTCGTTTTCAATTTTGAATATATTTATTATACATTTCATCTTCCTATGGTCAACCTTATTAGAATATTTCACCTATGAATGCATATATAAGCAAGTCAATGTCATTTTATAACTCGCATAATACTCTTAGAAGCTCTTATTACAAATATTATTCCAAAATAACTCAAGGCTCTCTTAAGTCTTCCCAAATCAATTAAACATCAATTAGAGTAGTCCCTACTATAAGTCTAAAACACTTAACCGTGTCAAAGAGCACAAATTCCTCTATTTGTAATCATGAAAATATCATAGATTCATGTCTTAACAAGAGAAAAATCACTCCAATCATTGTTAAAAGGTTTCTATCGAAGAAGTGCTACGGATCTACTGGTTTGAAGAATGCACAATTGAATGATGTGAGACATGAATTGTTCCAAGACAAAATGAAGTAAGCATACAAGACTACAAATTATGAAAATACAAGAGAGATAATTGTAATAAATTATAAATAGCTTCAACTCAATATAATCAAATAGAATAATGCGAGAGATGTACATATAGGAGGTGAATGTGTAACCTCCTCCTAAAATCATGGAAATATCCACCTAGAATAGTGGTAACTGTACGAAAAAAGTGACATGCGAGGATGATAATCGGCAAGTGACCTTCCCGTGCACACGACCTTCCGAGGTCGTGCCGAGACAAATGGTGGTTTGAAATTTGGGTGACTTAGATGAAGTCACAAAGGGATTATGGTCAGTTTTCTACGATAGAAAAGCTACAGTAAGGATGAAAATTGGCAAGCAACTTTCCTAAAGCTAACCATAGGAGGATCAGTGACTAAGATCTGGAAGTGTGATCTCCTGGTAGCTGAAATGACAAAGGGGAGATTTAGAGGCTATGAGCGGGTAGCGTAAATTCCCTATGGTTTATTCTCCTAACGAGGATCTCAGTGTTAATCTAGTTATGAAATCTCCAAATTAACTTAAACTGAAAATAACAATTTATACTACTATTGAAAGGGAAACTAATCTAAACAAAATACACGATTGAAATATTATAATTACAAACAACTTATTAAACTACTTTTATACTAAAACTAAACAAGCGAGATAACCCGGTGTGGTTATTCACCTGTGCAGATGTGTGAATCTAAATAAAAGACAACTAATTAACTTAATTGAAAAACCTTCAATCCTACCTCAGAAGTGAGGAACAAATCATAGTTTCTCATAAACTATCATTCCTCACAGCTTCCCTGGTAATATTGAAAGTAAGCTTAACTGAAATAAAATGATTCGCTACTCTATTTGATAATAACTTTGACAATTTAAACCTGGAGTTTACTGAAAAGAGGCAAATCCAGTTTTGTTGTAGCTTGTCCCCTCAGAGTGATCTCTTCGTTCTTGCATGTTCACGTGAATCCAGAAAGAGTAGGAGTATGGCAGCATCAACAAGAGAAGGCACTGGGACGGTAGTCACTTTGAAGTAAAAATGGCACGAAGCACAAGTAGGAGAGGGATAGCGCAAGTGAACTGGCTTGGCCTATGCAATTCCTAGCAGGGTCGTTGCAGCAATGATGAAATAAAATGATAAACAACAGGTACTCAAACAATGAATAATAGCAGCTTCAGAGAAATACAACGAAGTACAAGTAGGAGAGGGATGGCACAAGAGAACAAAGCTTGGCCTATACGATTCCTAGCAGGATCGTTGTCGGTGTACAGTGAGGCATAACTAAATACTCAAAATTCTAATCCATGCTAAAGATAAAATGATTCATAAAATAAATCTAGGACTGAGTATTGAAGACTGAAACTCAAGAATGAAGACTCCAGACCAAAGAACCAAGACCATTTACTTGTAAACAAGCTACATATTTATAGCATTTGCAATGACTAGAAGGCAAGTTCAAATTGAACTCTCCCACCATTAAACAAAGATAAATCACTGTTCAGGCGGCTAAAACATAAATACAAGCTTTAGTGGTTGAGAAATGCGGGTGAAAATTGAATTTTCACGCTTGACGTGATCGTCGGAACATTCTGGAAAGCGCGACAGACCGCCGCCTGCGTGGCGACGTTATGGACCATCGCCAAGCCTGCCTAATGTTCTGGACCGCCGCCCGGCTTGGTGAAGGTTACAGACCGCCGCCACAGCAGGAGGCGATCCTGAACTAACAACAAAACAACAAGGAAAAAGAGAGAAAAGGCAAGGACAAAACATGTAGAGGCTAGACAAGGATTTTTGGGATGTAAATGTATACTCAACGAGCTTTCTGGATTCGAACACCTTGCGAAGAGATCTTAATCATCATTGGGGCATGTGTAACATCTTTCCTGGTGGTGTAGTACATACAATTTTGGGTACGTACATATTGCCCCCTCGGAGAAGCGTTTTAGCCATGAAGAGGCATAAAACGTTGGGTCCGAGTATGGCGGTCCCAAAATGGGGAGTTAGAGGCTATACCTGACATGCCCGTGTGTCGAAATGCCGCCAACTTTCACATGCTTTTCAGAATGTATGCAATGGATGACAAGTGATAACAAATGTTAAACAGAATGTTTTTACTTTATTTGCTTTTGCAATGCTGATATGTGATGACGAACATGTTGTAGTTTTGAACTTTTGGCCTCTTTAGACAATGTCTGTGATTTCTTCTCATGTTGGAAAAACGTGATGAATGTATAGCGATAAAGAGATGAACTTGCCCCAATCCCAAATCCACGCAACTAGTAAGATGCGAGGGCTCAACACCAAGAATTGGGAAGGGCACAAGTTGTATGAGTTTGATTTGAGTGGAATGATGAGAGACAGACAAAACAAGAACAAGAACCAAATTTGGACCTACACACCCACCCTACTCAGAACTACTACCAAGCTTAGAAGGCCACTTACTTTTCAGTTTATCTAGACTTAGATTCATAAATGGCAACCTGGTTGACAAAATCTGGTTTTGAGGATTTGATCTCTTTGGAATTTGGATGTTTGGATATTTGCCTTCTTTTAACAGAATTTGACTTGTGTTTTTAGCATACCAAGATTTGTTAGTTTGTGTGACTAGACCCCCCACACCTTGCCTCATGCCACTAGTAAGAAGCATGGGTTTGTCACCAAAGGCAAGATACAGGCGAGTAAGGGCACTTCTTTCCTTTCCCAACCTCACATCACCAGTAGGAGATGTGGGCTTATCACCGAAGGTTGATGGGGCAAAGAAGTGTGTAAAATAAAAATATTTTGTTTGTTTGGCACTTTTGATTTCATTTGATTTTGACATTTCTAATCTATGACTTTGGGATATCCTTTCATTCCAAGAGATTTTAAGAGGGATAGATGTGACACCAAGAAGCTTCTAGAATAGACCGTAGGTAAGGACAACTTCACCTAGTAGAAAGAAAGAGTGAAGCCAAGTATGCAGGTCTTGGTATGGTTTCCGTCAATGTTTGTCTGTCGAACTTGATGAGAAGATTTGAAAATACTTGATGATGTTTGAAGAGATGTGATTTGAATAATTTTCCCAATATCTTCAAATTTAATGTATTACTTAAGAGTAAGTTCATGGACTACAATATTTATGAAACGAGTGAACAAAATGAACCTATCTAAATGAATATGTAATGCAACTGTAACCATGTACATATGAAAATGCAGGTGGAACTATATGTCATGATGTCTAAGGTGAAGAAAGTTGACGAATATCGAATTCTTCACCCCTAGAAGTACACAGCGGAAGAACCATTATCCTCAAATTTTTCATTTTCTTGACGAGGGCCTACCATTCTGGGTTTGAACTTACAACCCTTGCCCAGAGGTGTATATGTCCCATTATTAAAAACATTTTTCTGAAAGAGGTGTTCGCATGCCTCTTTGTCATGTTTTTGAGAGATGGCATGTGGGTGAGCATGACTATGCTGCTCGACCTTCTCTCTCATAGTGAGCATTGTGTTAATGATGAGGTCTTGCCCCATGGATAGGGAAAAATTAGCTTTAGACATGCATGGGTCGAAGAATAGGGTAGTGCCTAGAGATGGTTTTGATAGGCATCGTTTCAATTTTAAATTGCCCTTCTTCGTTTGTTAATTCTATCATGTTTATATCTAGATTTAGGTCATCGGAGGGAAGAGGTGCTATACCGAGAAGACTACCCATTCCCTGTGGTTCGAATGGGAGAAAGATTGGCTCATCATTCTCCAAGAGTTTCATAATTCCTGTTGTGGTTTTAGTGGAGACTGTTTCCACAGAAATTGACTTATCTTTATTTGTCTTTGCCACCTCGTATATTTTTGGGTCAACAAATTCAACCTTTGGAATGTTTGGGGTGACCGGACTAACTCTTTTGTTAGAGGCGGCTTGTTTAATTGATTCATGGGAAGTTCATGCTCTGTATGGAATCCTTTCTTTTTCTTGAGGTTTTCTAAGTGTATATCAAAGGGTTTAGGATCCCCTTTAGCGATGAAGACCTTTCCTAGGTGTAAAAACCTTACTTCTTGAAATAGCGTAGAAGGAATTGCCTTCATGCGGTGTATCCATGGATGACCGAGAATCATATTATAGTTGGTTTCCCGATCTATAATATAAAATTCAGTGAGGATTGTTTTGGGTCCTAAGGTGACTGGTAGTATTATAGTCCCAATCGAAGTGGCCTTAAGGCTATCATAGCCTCTCAATGTATTTCGAGTCGTGGAACAATTTGTTTCCCCATATCCTAGTTTTTGAAGGAAAGAGAAGGGGACTATGTTAACTGCTGCCCCATTGTCCACCATTGCGCGTTTAACGTAATTGTTGTAAACCCACACCTGTAAATGCAAGGCCGGATCGCCTCTACGTGTAATTTCAGCATCTGTTGGCATTTTGTTTATGTCGAATATAAACTCGGTATCCCTATCTGGCTGCCCCGGAGGGTGGATATCAAAGTCTACATGGTTTACTTGTGTTTCGGGTGGTGGTGTAACGTTGATTAGATGACCAAGACCTAATTCATTGAGCAACGCAAAGCGATGCGCGGGTGAATTTTTCAGCAAATCTAGGAATGAAATGTGGGAAAAGGTCTTGTTCAAATATGATATTAAATCATAGGATCCTACTGGTTCTTGCTATTGTAGGAACTTCATCTCGTGTGGAGAAAATATCGGGTAGGGGTTGTGAAACATAGTCCTTTGTCCGAGTTGTTGCATTAATTTCACACTCAACCTCTAGCTCAACTAATCCTAAGATTTTTGTATTACCATTTGAACCTAGGTTAGGAGCAATTTGAGAGTTGTCAGGAGTTGAGGCATCTTGATTATTATTTCTTATTATGATACCTTTGTTTTTCCCATTTGGATCTAACCTGTTATTGTTAGAATGATTTGGGAGAGGATCATTGAAGATCTTGAGAGGTGCATTTTGAGTGGAAACTGATCCCATATCAAGTGGCAGTGTAGGATTTTCCAGAAACATATCTACAAAGAGTTGTTTTTGCTCTTCTGGTAGACGTTGTAAGAATTTGTTGCAGTCATGGCAAGTCCTAGTATCATGACCCCTGATTTTGTGGAAACCACAATATAGATTGGGATTATAGTTCCATGGTCGTCGGTTTGAATCTTGTTGTGGCCCAAAGTTCTGATTGGGCTGTTGGTTGTTATAGTTGAAATTTCAAGGTTGTGGCCTTTCGCTTTGGTTTTGATATCCATCTGGGCCCCGAGCAAGGCCTTGTGACTGGATTTTCTGCTATGGAGGATGATTAGAATCCACCGTATTGATCACTGGAGTGAAGTTATTATTGCGTTGATTGTTAGCAGGTGCCGGGTGTTCACAACATTTGGTCCTTTGACTTGATCAGTGACTCCATCTATTGTAACCCCACGGTTTTCATTAAGGATCTTGGGTCCTTGATCGGTATTCCCAGCATTAGGATAGGTCATAGTGTTTTGATTGGGAGTGATTAATTTCCCATTTGTTCCATATGTCTTACGACCACTATCTATCGCTGCTTGATCTATTCGAAGAGCGCTCTCAAGTACTTCATCGTAAGTTCTTAGTGGGAACTTCTGGACTTCTTCCTTCACTTCTTTGCTAAGAGAATGAAGGAATAAATCACATAGTTCCATTTGATCCATGTTTGGAGCACTTTCCGAAGAATAAAGAACTGTACGCCACCTTTGGATGAAATGGGTGACAGATTCGTTGTGTTCTTGTTTGATGTGTAAGAACTCTCTGATTCCTGTCCTTAATAGTTTGTTCATGTCAAATGCCTTAATGAACTCTGATACGAGTTGTTTAAATGAATGGATGGAAGCCTCAGGTATTCTATAATACCAATCGAGAGTGATGCCTTCTAAATTTTTGGGGAATATTTTAGCAACAACCCCATCCCAAAGGAGTAGCTCTCGTATGGCTGTGGCGTAAGCCTTGATATGTGCATTTGGATCTCCCTCACCTTTGTACTTGGGTAAATCAGGAAGAGGGTCTTGGAAGCATG
This sequence comes from Taxus wallichiana var. yunnanensis, assembly GCA_018340775.1. Classification (NCBI taxonomy): domain Eukaryota; kingdom Viridiplantae; phylum Streptophyta; class Pinopsida; order Cupressales; family Taxaceae; genus Taxus; species Taxus wallichiana. The sequence continues at coordinate 734,657,856 of CM031234.1, read as the reverse complement.
ACGCTTCGTATGGTGAAGTCTAAGGGTTCTTTCAAATATTCTGAATAAGTCCCTATCGCATAGGTTTCGACCATTGATGGTGCTTGTTGAGGGAGTGGTGGTGGGATGGGTTGTTGATATGGCGCAGTGTATGCGTTGGTAGGGGCACAAGGAAACACGTGTTTGAGCAAGCATGCCTGGGAGAGGAGAACATATCTCCTTGTGGTGATTTGGAGTACATGTTTAAGTATGACGGGGTATTGTCCAGGAATGGATTGTTTTGTACTAGACCGGGAGGAACGGTGTTAGAGATGATGGGCCTAGTTGGTGCTTGTTGTGGATATTGAGGAGGCATGCCTAACATGCCTATTCCTATGAGGAGGTCTACTTGGCTAGGATGGTGTGGAGGATTGGAACTTCCTGCTTGCATGAATTGTGAATTTTGACTTGCTTGGGCAAGTTCTAACCCTCTCACTTTTTCTACTAACGTTGAAATGACTTCATTTGGTGAAGTCACGGTGCTTTGCCTTAGCGGTATTTGTTGTATACCCTGGTGTTGTATAGGCATGTGATATCCTGCTATGAACTGATCACTATCTTGCCAAGTTTCTCCGAGAGTATTTCCTATATGCAATGGTATAGAGGTATTTTCTTGAAAAGAGACCTCGGGTTGTGTTTGTAAACCTCCTGACAGGTGGGTACATACCCCGAGAGCGTTGTTCACTCCTAGGATAATGTATTGACTGTTCATCATCTAAGACCAGGTATGGGTCTGATTGTCTACTAATTTGTGGTCTAAGTAGCATCTGAGGAGATGAACCAGATTCTCCGGTAAACGTCATATTATTCGAGCCTGAAGGCTTTGTTTGTTGTTTTTGAGGGAACTGATCTAACTCCTCGGTTTGAAAAGATAAATTATATCTGATTTTTGGAGTTTGTGTTGACAACTGATTAGTTGAGTAGTTGTCACCCCATACCGAGAGTGAGGGTGATGATTGCCTATTCTGTTGGGCGTAGTATGCCTCAAGACCCAAGAGGGGTCTGCCATATGCATCGAATCCCGACATATTCGGGGTATATGAATACCCGCAGCGAAATAATGGGAAGGAACGAAAATGATTGTGAAAGTTAAAGAGGCGGAGAAGATGAAAATTATACTAAACTTGGAAGCACGTGATACTATGACTCAAATTAGAAAGTAGGAAGTTTACGTCCTTCACTAATTTTGTTTGTTCACGTCGGGTTCACCAATTTTGTACTGACGACGTAAAAGTGACATGCGAGGATGATAATCGGCAAGTGACCTTCCCCTGCACTGCGACCTCCCGAGGTCGTGCCGAGACAATGCCGGTGGTTTGAAATTCGGATGACTTAGATGAAGTCACAAAATGGGATTATGGTCGAGCTTTCTACAATAGAAAAGCTACAGCAAGGATGAGAATTGGCAAGCAACTTTCCTAAAGCTAACCATGGGAGGATCAGTGACTAAGATCTGGAAGTGTGATCTCCTGGTAGCTGAAATGAAAAAGGGGAGATTTAGAGGCTATGAGCGGGTAGCATAAATTCCCTATGGTTTATTCTCCTAATGAGGATCTCAGTGTTAATCTAGTTATGAAATCTCCAAATTAACTTAAACTGAAAATAACAATTTATACTACTATTGAAAGGGAAACTAATCTAAACAAAATACACGATTGAAATATTATAATTATAAACAACTTATTAAACTACTTTTATACTAAAACTAAACAAGTGAGATAACCTGGTGTGGTTATTCACCTGTGCAGATGTGTGAATCTAAATAAAAGACAGCTAATTAACTTAATTGAAAAACCTTCAATCCTACCTCAGAAGTGAGGAACAAATCATAGTTTCTCAGAAACTATCATTCCTCACAGCTTCCCTGGCAATATTGAAAGTAAGCTTAACTGAAATAAAATGATTCGCTACTCTATTTGATAATAACTTTGACAATTTAAACCTGGAGTTTACTGAGCAGAGGCAAATCCAGTTTTGTTGTAGCTTGTCCCCTCAGAGTGATCTCTTCGTTCTTGCATGTTCACGTGAATCCAGAAAGAGTAGGAGTATGGCAGCATCAGCAAGAGAAGGCACTGGGACGGTAGTCACTTTGAAGTAAAAATGGCACGAAGCACAAGTAGGAGAGGGATAGCGCAAGTGAACTGGCTTGGCCTATGCAATTCCTAGCAGGGTCGTTGCAGCAATGATGAAATAAAATGATAAACAACAGGTACTCAAACAATGAATAATAGCAGCTTCAGAGAAATACAATGAAGTACAAGTAGGAGAGGGATGGCACAAGAGAACAAAGCTTGGCCTATACGATTCCTAGCAGGATCGTTGTCGGTGTACAGTGAGGCATAACTAAATACTCAAAATTCTAATCCATGCTAAAGATAAAATGATTCATAAAATAAATCTAGGACTCGAGTATTGAAGATCGAAACTCAAGAATGAAGACTCAGGACAAAGAACCAAGACCATTTACTTGTAAACAAGCTACATATTTATAGCATTTGCAATGACTAGAAGGCAAGTTCAAATTGAACTCTCCCACCATTAAACAAAGATAAATCACTGTTCAGTCAGCAAAAACATAAATACAAGCTTTAGTGGTTGAGAAATGCGGGTGAAAATTGAATTTTCACGCTTGACGCGATCGTCGGAACATTCTGGAAAGCGCGTACAGGACCGCCGCCCGGCTTGGGTGCAGGACCGCCGCCACAGACTGGCCCTACAGGAGGCGGTCTCAGAATAACAACAAAACAATAAGGAAAAAGAGAGAAAAGGCAAGGAAAATAAATCCTACACTAACACCCCCCATAATCACAACTTAGGTGGGTAGTGAAAAAGGAAAGTGGGTCCCTAAACAAGGCCTTGATGAGGTACCCACATACAATGCAATCTCTCATAAGATAGAGTAAAAGGAGAAAACCTAGTGGGAAAAACTCCCCCCAAAAGAGATACATGAAGAAGTGAAGAGGCTAGAAGGCCCCCTTGAAGATGATGAAGTTGTTGATGTAGACCGCACTGTTATCGCTAATTTTGACTTTGCAAAATTATTTAAAAATATAAAAAATAAAAAAGTTGAAATTTTTCAAGTGTTACTTTGCGTGGTTCATTTCCCTCATCGCAACTGCCTCTCATTTTTGTGATCATTTTGGTCTTCGCTTTGACCTTTTCGGGTGAGAAATCTTCCCGCCATGGAGCTTTAAATCGCGTTAAAATACATTAAAATTAATTAATTAATTAATTTAATTAATTAATTGCTCCTTGTTTGATAAAATTACTTTTAAATAACTTGAGAGTATTTAATTAAATAACTATTAATTAAAAGTTCATTCGACAAATTTTTATTGCTTGTGGAAGTAAGCTTACGCTTCCTTCCGATTTGACGGGAATGCCAATTTGGCTTCCCTAACCCATATTTCCCCTTTCTGCAATCTTCTTCAAATTTCCGCATGTGGGATTTTCTCCACCAATTGCCAAATCATGGATTGGCTAACAGTGCAAGAAATTCCCAATTTCCCGCATGGGGAAATTGAACGGGATTGTCAGCCCACTTTGCCATTCCCGTTGGCAATTGGCCGTTGCTTTCCCCATTTCCCCTGGCACTTAAGTCCACTACCCGGGAAGAGAGGAAGTTGGATTAATCCTCATAACTTCCTCTCGTCAAACTCGTTGGAAAAATTCGTGCGAAGCTTTGCTTCTTATTTCTTCTGAAGGACATAATATTTTGTCACATCCAACAATCTTCCATGCATTTGTCAGGAAAGAGGAGCATTTTTTTTAAAGAACAGTTTTAAAAATACCAAGACAACAATTTCCATGCCTAGGAGAGAGAAGAATTCACGGAAGAAGAAGTCAATTTTAATGAATTTGCAGAGATTGAAAAAGACAAAATAAAGTTTAAAGGTTCCAGGCAGGCCGTGGGGAGAGAGGAAGGAGTTATATGGGTGAAGAGAGAAGTCACCCAGAGGTACATGGTTGTGCACAAGAATATTGCAATGAGGAAGGAGGTTTCCATGAAGGAGGATATGGTCACTATAGACCATCAACACACATGAGATTGCACAAAGCCATAGGATGAGGTGGTAGAGAAAATAAAAGAGAAGGGAGAGAAGATTATGTAGTGAAGAATAAAGGGTGTGCAAAAAAAATCCCACCAAAAGGACTAGAGTGAACAAAATATTACCATGGTGCACAACTAAGTGCACAAAAGAGGATACCCTAGTGGAAATGTGAGAGAGCGTAAAGGAGTGTGCAAGTAGAGAAGAATCCAAGTGAGGAGTGTGAAGATAAAGGAATGCATAAAAATGTGAGAGAGTAGAAGCCAATCGAGAGAGGCTATGTCATTCTAGGCCATTATATCCAAGTAGAGAGAATAACCACTCTAGGATAGGTCCCTAGGAAGAACAACAAGAGTCTATAAAATATCTAGAAGAGAGTTCCAAGCTCCATAAAGAGCAACTACATGTAGATAGGTCATAAAGGCTTGTTGGCGAAATAATTTGTCACAAGGGAAAATTAGGAGATTTCAACATGAAAATTAGGGGAGAGATAATTTTTCACAAGTTCAAATTAGGGACTTTCAATACTTGATTCAGCTTGCAATTTTCTTTTTAGTCCATTTTCCACTTTAGCCCTTATGCACGTGTCGATAAATTGAGTTTCCACCGAGTCCACAATGCTATGAACCAATACAACTTATGTACCACGAGGAGGGTCCAATGTAATCCATTTTTACCTTTGGTTAGGCGCCTAAATCTTCCCCGGGTATCTTAAACCCTTTGAGCAAGTTCCACCTTATAAAGACCCGTATGCTGCACTTTGGTGGATAATTTTTTACATTTTATACTCCCATAATTATTCCTTGTTTATTGCACCATGAAGTAGGACTGTCACCTTTCCAATTCCCCGGGATATGAGTTCCCAACACTTACCGAGTTCTTTTTACCATTTTTTTCTTAACATCATCTAAATTTGTATTTTTTCCTCCTGAAACCCTTCAAACAAGGTGACTAACTTCTTTGGAACATGCATTCCCTAGTGCCTTGTCCAAAAACCCGATTTTGTTCAACTTGTTCCCGACCTAAATTATCTCTCGTAAAATCTTCCTAAAATTCCTTAGAAAAATTCATTGCCCTCCCATACAAATCCTAAATGATTTTAATTTTCCTTCTAAGCTTGCCGTGGATGTTCACTAGTGACAAAAGACCAAAAATAACCCTTTTAAAGCCTCAGGGAAAATTGTTCTTTATTTGGATCTTCATAATCGTTATCCAAAATGTGCCCCTGCTCATTTTTTGTGGCTAACTCCTCTCATTTTTTCCTCTCTTGTGCCTCAGTCATAATATTTTGCTTTTCAAGCACTCAAAACCTTCTGGAAATGACACCATTGGATAGAGCTCTTTCTCAGCTTTCCAAAAAGGTAAAGTTTTCCTCCTAACTCCATGTATTTTTGAAGTTATGGCTCGGCGGAGTTTTTTTGGAAAAATTTTCCCTGAAAGGCCCGCAGCCAATGAGATGCCGCCACGTGGCACCTAGAGTGGCGGAGCATGGGGAAATTTTGGAAAATTTTCCAAATGACCAAAAAGGTGCAAAAATTCGAATTTTTGCCCGCCAACCCGATTTGGCCCTGTTTTGCCCTAAAACTTCAAATCGCCATATCTTTCAATCCAGAGCTTAGTTTTTCACGTTCTTTATATCAATGGAAAGTTGGTGAAATTCTCTACAAGATTCCAAGGTCATTTTTGCATTTTGATGGATTTTGGAGAGAGAAAATTGAAAAATGCCTCTAGCATGTGGTCATGGACAAAAATGACGTTTCAACCACCGTTTTTAATGAAGAATGGCTCGCATTCTCTCCCAACATGGTTAAAAATGTCAGGGAATGGGTCTCATCGGGCGCCCATGCTGTTTTGATGGCATTTTGGTCAATGGTTGAACCCCTTGCACTTTTTCCCGTGTTTCTCTCTCTTGGGGTCGTGGTTTGCACTGTAAAAGCCAGAATGAGTTCATTTTGCAAAAGGAGAGACACTTTTTCAGCTCTGCAACTTCCTTTTTCTTCCTCCTTGGCAGAATTTGTGAAGAAATTTTACCTTTCCATGTAATGCAGCACCTTTTCTTGCCTCTGGATCACTGTAATGTACTGTATTGGATCTGAGATGTTGATATATGTTTTGTGATTAAAATCCTTCAATCCTTTCATATATCTATCATTTCTTTCTTGATCTTTCATTACATTTTGAGCATTTGTGCATGTTTTGTGTTGTGTTTCCTTGTGGATTGTGTATTTCATGTAGCATTAGGTGTCTACAACTCCTTTGGTGCATCACCTATTAGTATTAGTTCTTTCTTTTTTTGCATTCTCTATCTCTGTCTCCTTGGAATTTAGAGTAGATTGAGGAGTTTGAACAACCGCAATCAGACAAGTGAATTAGCTGATTAGAGGAGTTGAGGAACCAGCCTCTAATCTGGAGATTCCTCTTCCATTTTGCAAGTCCCACACTTGGGAAGAGGATTCAATGTTGTGCAATCACACTGGATGCTAGTATGATCAAACTAGAAATCTGATCAACATCCGTGGGGTCTTTGCTGATTCGCAACAACAATAACCTCATGAATAATCTAGATAAACTTCCCCACATGGAATACACTTGAAAACTATGTTAAAACATTCCTCTTGATTAGAATTAGGGTGAATTAGTTGAAATGTTGGCCGAAGGAAAGGTTTACATTGACCAGGAAAGGGAATTTCAAGTGTGAGTTTAGTTGTCACGATCAAAATTTAAAATTTTACATGCTAGACATTTAGCATGACAATAAGGTCACTGAGTGAATGAGAATAAACCATTGAGTTTCATTCCATTGTGTTAAATCCACAACCTTTGTCAAGTAGTCACCACCTTTCGTGTCGTCATTAGTCAATTCGTTCAGCTAAGAGATAATTTAGGCAAATTTGGGACCTTAATCATATTTGTTACTATGTGATGTGAATTTGGACCAATTGGGACCCCTAATTATATCATGCATTACATAGTTGATTGGTTCAATAAGTGAAAAAATATTTATTAAATTGAGCCATGTAAAACTTATCGAACTATATGATTTGATTTTTACTTCATCTAGTACTAATTAAAAATCTAAGCATGAATCAATCACCAAATCGATTGAAATTGAAGATGTAAGAGTATCACAAGGGAATTGAATTTCTTACATAAGTTTTACAATATTAGTTAAGTATGGGCACACACAAGGATGGTGAGAAGGATAATGGAGAAAGGAAAGTGCAACAAAAAATTTGGGTGATGGTGACGATTACGTAGGGCTTTCATGAATGTTTTGTGCAATAGTTGAATTGTATAATGCACATTGATTACACAAGTGAAAGAGCACAATGTGTGCATGAAGTGATTCAAGTCTACCATTTGAGGGGCTAGAGTGACAAGGAGTAGAGAGACGAGTTGAGTCACACGGAACAAGTGAAACTTTTCAAGGGTCATGAAGAAACACCATTGTAATAGCTTTAGGATTTTTGTTGATTTTTAATAATACCTAATAGTGGGAGTAGTAGTGTAGATATTGTGAAGGATTTTGAAATTAATAAAACCATGTACATGTGTTTTGATTTGTTAAGTACTAGAAGACATTTCATGAGTCCATATATTTGAGCAAGCTTGTTGTTATTGTTGTTGAGAGAGTTATGAGGTTTGTAAAATCTAATTTTGACACATCTAACACTCTTACAAATGTCAGTAAATAATCCAAAAGGCCCCAAAACCTAAACAATGACTATATTATTTCCCAAAATAGACATTGATTGTAGAATTTAAACCCTAAAAGATTTAAGCTAAATGTTAAAATTTTAAAAAATACCTATGTATTGATCGAATATATTATGTAAAATTATCTCCTAAATTGTGACTCATGGAGTTGTGAGACTAGTTCCATAAGGTGCAAAGTGACCCTAATTTCTTATATTTACTAAAATAAATTTAAAGTATAAGAAATAATAAAGTATAAATAATAATAAATGAAAAACTTATAAAGAATAAGAAATAATAAAGTATAAAGAATAATATATGAAAATCTTATAATGGATAATACTTATATTACATTATTTTTGTAAATAGAAGTCTCTCAACACATATATTACATTATACTCTAAGGAACACGTACGCACTATAACACGCGTACACGTTCCTTGAATTATGCACACAACCAAGCTCTACCAAGCATGAAAATGCTTTGGTTTCCCAAACGCGAGCCTTGCACTTATTAAAACACAACATGTGTGTTTTTAGTTGAAAATGCATAAACTCGTCTTTCACCATGATAAATCCTACAAAAACGACTGCAATCTTTCTTAAAAATATGCCTATAACCTAAAGAAAACTATCCTCTTTCTAAATATATACTTTATAAATTTGTTTGTCCATTGGAAGGTTTCCATTTATATTAATTTCAAACTATGTCTTTATAACCTCTATTTTTAGTGATTGTAAACGCCAATCTTTTTCACGTATCTTTTGTTTCTTTTTCAAATTGAATAAAAATTATTTTCCAAATTGAATAATATATATATATATATATATATATATACTATATATATATATATATATATATATATATATATATATATATATATATATATATTCAAACAAAAATTTAATTTTTGATATTTTTTGAGGTAGTTAGGGGGCACGATCCGCTATACATTATTGTTTAATTTTCAAAATATTTGTACTTGGAAATTTAAAAGAAATAAATACTCACTCGTAAAATAAAATAAAAATCTATCCTAAACTAGATGCTCCTATAGATCTTTCTACCATTTAGGGTTTTCAAAAATACTAAATAGTGCTAAAAAAATGGGGTGGGTGCTGGGGGGAGGCATGAACGACTATCTACTATGTTTTTATGCAAAATCAGGGACATCTATTGACATTTTAGCTCTTTAACCCACTTACACTTAACTATTTAACCAAAAAAATTAGTAGTTTAGAAACTAGACTCAAAATGCTACAATTCATGTTCTTATAACATCTTCAAATTTTGAGTGTAACTATCTCAAATAACTCATACAAGTTGAAGTTTCTTGTTTTAGGAAAAAAAGTGTCCACTTAAGACCCCCTTTTGGCCCCCCATTTCCATGCACTTACCCATAAATACTTGAATTGATTGCTTTGACACATTTACAATGATTTTTTCTATGTTCTCTAATTGTCCTAAATGCACTAATACATGTGTGTTTATAAACGTCTTAATTCAAATTAAGATCTTATTGATGTGCAAGATGACATAAAATAGATGAGAAAATTGAGAAAGAAGGACCTAAAAACCTGGCAGGGCCAAAGGAGGGCCAAAAGGATCCACATGATACACACCACATAACCGTACAACTCACAATCATGGGAGCTAGAACCATACAACTCAAAGGACCTAAAACCATGTATGTATGATTTTGTAAGAACCGCTAGCTATACTACAGAGGGAGACAAAAGGAAAATAAAAAAGAGGGAGAACAATTTTAAAAATAGAGTAGAAAATAACTAAAGTACAAGAACAAACATAAATAAGAATTTAAATCCTTCCAAAATCTTATTTAAAAAGGCAGTTTTAAGTTGTTTTTTTTTTTTTTTTTTTTTTTTTTTGAATTGAACAAAAGTTGCCCATATGTTTTGGCTAAAGCTAACTTTCCAAATTCCATAACATTTTGGGGGCTAAAGACACAATGGAGGGATTAAAATTCAAATTTCAAATGTATAACCTTAGTTGGGGATGCCCAGATTGTTTAGTTTGAAATTTACCAACGGCTACTCGAGCCCTGCCCTCCGCTCATATTCTTCCAGCCGCGATCTATGATACTTTTCTTCCTTCCTGGTTTTTGGTTCAAATGAATTACAGGATTTAAAACCCTGCTGAAAACCCATTTGTTTGAGCTAGTTTTTAAAGGAAATCACCTTATTTTGTCCTTGCAAAATCGCTGCGGTTACAGAGAAATGTCTACTCCCAAGGCACACACTCCCACAGGGCTCTCCCGTTCGAGGTTTGGGCCTCTATCCCCAGCGCGGAGGGTTGCTAGGCCCGATCTGGAGTCCAAGGTTCGAGTGGTGGTAAGGATACGGCCCTTTCTTGCTGATGAAATCGAAGCGGCCAAAGGGATGCCAAAGCCCTGCTTAACCATCACAAAAGCTAGTGGGAATTTGGAGAGGGAGGATACCCTGCACATTCAAGACATGAAAACAGGGTACAAGTTCTGAGCTCTTTTTTTATTTTGCACCAGGCCATTTCTGTTGGGGAAAACATCACTTAGATTTGGATGCTTTATTTTATGGTTTTATTGTTTTAATTGGTAAATTTAGTTTCCCACAGAACATGCCACTACCAAAGGGGTATCCCTTCAGTTAGGACTTGCGCCGGGTGGGTGCTGTTGGTGCTGTGAGTTAGATATGGTATTTTACCCAATTTCAACAGTTATCATGTCTTTTAAGGACTTGAACCTGGGGGTCTGCTATGGAGGTCACTAATGACTGTGTTGGGGTGTCCTATATGTAGAGATTAAATTGGTATTTTACCCAATTTTAACACTTATCATTTCTTGTGAGGAATGGAAGCCCATGAGGGTTTTCTACTTAAAGTTCATCCTCGAGTTTCCTGTGGTGTTTCCCGAATTCCAGCACTTAACCTGTCCACTGCAGATTTAAACCTCGGGCTCCACTCTGAAATCCTTGATGATTTAGGGCTTAAAGCTCATCCCCGAGTTTAATGGCTTATTTTCCCAATTTTAACAATACGTAGGACACTTGTGGAATTGAAATAGGGGCTCGGCTTTGAAAGCCCTGATTATTTGCCACTTAAAGTTCATCTCTCTGGACTCATTTTACGAATTCTACAATGCCAAGTCTTGTAGGATTTTAAATAGAAACTGATTTTATTTTTGTATTCTTTCAGCCGGTATGAGTCTTATAAGCTTGATTTTTGCTATGGTCAAGAAGACGAGGTGGGTCAGATTTTTTTGAGAGAAGTGGATCCAATTCTTCCAGGGCTTTTTGCGGCTCCAATGCCACTGTGTTTGCCTATGGTGCTACAGGAAGTGGCAAAACTTACACAATGCAGGTTTGTACAAGCTTACTTTAGCTTAAGTAGGATTAATTTAGATAGCCATGTAATTACTTTATGCAGCTATGGGGTATGAAGGGTTGTAAAAAGAATAAAAATACAGTACGGTATGAAATTAGGATTTCTAGTGGTGTTGGATGTCGTTTGTTGTATGGTTTTGGGATAATTTATGAATTTTTATGGGGAAAATTGAACAAACGTTGAAATAGCATGCTCTTTGTGTGTGTTTTTTAATGTGTTTGAGGTTTGATCTATGCTCTGGAAAATGCTCGAACATATTTAGGTCTGGTGGTTCAGTGGTTGATCACCCGCAGGTGCTCCTGGGAGGTTGTTTAGTCCTAGCTTGTCCACTATGAAATTTAGGGGTTTATCGTGGAAATCCACTGAAGAGATGCTATATTTAATAATATTTTTGTTGTAGTTTGATGGATTAGAATAATCTTTGTTTTTAATGTTGTAATGATTTGCTCTCTGAGTATGGATTTTATGTTATCTTTTATTACAGAACCTTTGGATTTTGACCGTTTATAAGGTCATAAAATAACTAGAAAATGTTGGAACTTGGAACTATGTGTTCTATGCTTTTGGGTTTGGGATTTCAATTCCAACGTTTCTAATTGTTTATGCTTTACAGTTTATTTATTTGCTTATGATGTTTCATACATTAAATTAGCATCGGAGTTTCTTGTGGTTTATCAATTGAACCTATATAATGAAATAATGGATTTTTATCTCTTTTTTGTGGCCATGGAATTTAGTGTTATGGTGTTGTACCGAGGTTCCATATTGGTGCCCAGCTGAACAAATCCAACAGTTTATGGAGTGAAAATGTTACGTAAAATAATGTTGGCTGTTTTTCTTTCATGTTTTCCAGGGCACTGAAGAGAGACCTGGGCTTATGCCTCTAGCAATGAGAAGCATAATTTCAATGGCAGAGAACACAGACAGTACAGTAGAGGTCTCATATTATGAAGTTTACTTGGACCGTTGTTACGACCTTCTAGTAGAGCAAAAGAACAAAGAAGTTCCTGTGTTGGAGGATTCAGAGGGCCATGTGCAGCTGCGTGGTCTTGCTCAGGCAAGTGTTTTTAGGAAGCTTTGGTTTTATTGTTTGCAGGGTTTGCGTTGCAGAAAACTTAACAAATCTAACCACCTGAAGTCTATGAGTGCAAATCCATAGCTTTCTAAGTTGCTTAAACCCCAATCATTCCACCTAATCCATGCTCCCATTCTATATAAAGCACTAGTGAAGTAAATAAATGGTTCAGTTAAGTTTTCAAAGGAGTCTAGACATGGGTAGGAGGTAGAAAACTATCTTAAACCACATAATGAAATAGCCAACTTTTACTGGATAGGAGCCTGTGTGAAACGAGAAATTCTTCAGATATCGTTCCTTTTTATTAATTAGCAATGGGAAATGGCCCTAAGTAAGTCTTCTTAATATTTGATTCCTTAAGACTCTAGAACTCTGTGGCATTTGTGGTCATCAGCATGCATTAGTGACTAAGGTTCAAATCACTGATGAGCATAGAGCCTATGCACAACAAAGCTGATAAGTTATAAAAAGTCTTTTGACTCTGTATTTTCCTTTGGGAGAATTATCCCCCTGCTTCAGTGTGTAAGCAGTAATGTTGTTTGGACATTGCCTCTAAGCTATTACCATGAACATTATACAATAGGATCTGCAGGCAATGGAGTAAACACAAATGGAATCATACTAAGCTCTTTTGAGATGAGTAGAAGCTTATGCCAACATAGACATTCTTGGGTTTCTTTTAAGCAATTTCTCCATGTAGTCGTAATAAACTATGCATGTTACAAAAGCTAATTAAATCCCTTGATGAACAAAGTTGGATGTTTGACAGCATAACCCTTACAATTTTTCTTTGAGAAAGGCATTAATCTCATTTAAATTCTCTGCATTTTCTGTTGCAGGTTCGTATAAAATCTCTTGAGGAGTTTCAAGAGGTCTTCTCTTATGGGTGTATGCGACGGAAAGTAGGCCACACAGGTTTAAATGATGTGTCAAGTCGCAGCCATGGAGTTTTGATGATTTCTGTTTCAAGCGATGATGGGAATCCAGACATGCCTCTTGTGGGTAAACTCAATCTTATTGATCTTGCAGGTAATTGTTCTATAGCTTTTGTTTAACTAGTACTTATTAATACTGCTTGTTTGTTTTGTGGTCCATGCCCTGTACATCATTCTGCTTTTAGCATTAAGACCTTTAGTTATGACTGGATTCAGAGAAGATTGACCCTTCTACAACTAGCAGACAAAAGTCATCTATTAACTCTCCATGCAATCTGTTTTTGGTTTTCCCAATTCATATCTTTTCAATCTTATATATGCTTTTTTCTTCTGGACAGGTACTGAGGACAATCGAAGAAGTGGTAACGAAGGCATTCGTCTTACGGAAAGTGTGCAAATCAACCAATCACTCTTTGCACTGTCAAATGTTATCCATGCATTGAATGCCAATGAAATCCGAGTGCCATATCGGGACAGCAAGTTGACCCGCATCTTGCAGGATTCACTGGGGGGAACCAGTCGTGCATTGATGATTGCCTGCCTGGTTAGGATCCATCTCTACACATTTAAATTTCACTGCATTAAAAAAATGGGGACAATTACTTCTGAAGTTCTTTATTTGCATGTTTCCTGCAAGAATTATATCTCTGGGGAAGAGGAGGGGAGGGGAGAAGTAAAGCTAATGTGAAATCTTGATGCAAACTACTAATAATAATCATATAATGCCATTTCTTTAAATTTTTACGCTAATTACAACTGAACTTTTGTCTTTCTCTAAGCATTTGCACACAATAAATACATTTCTCGTGTTAAAGTTAATATATTGTGCAGTGTCTCTGCCCAATGATGAGTTTTAATTCTTGAAGAAATGTTCTGTTGCTATGTTTTCTGGATTTTCACATTTGCTGAATTGATTCATGAGAGGTGCAGAATCCAAGCTCATTCCAAGAAGCAATGCACACGGTGAGTCTTGCTGCCCGGTCAAGGCAAATAGTAAATCATGTTGCATTGGAGGGCAAACAAGATACCCCCAGGCCAAAAGTGGATATGAATGCAAGACTTAATGCGTGGCTTGAGGCCAAAGGAAAGAGCAATGGCAAAGCTGCAATACCAGGTTCTCCATCTGTGGGAAACTCACTTTCTCCATTGACACCGTGGCAAACTCCCAACCAATTGCTGTCAGGTGCAAAAGCAAGCACTGCCAGTGGCAGCTTATCCACGCCAAAAGGACGGTAAGAAATGATGAAAACATTAGCTAGCTGATCTCTGTTTGGGTTTATAAAGTTCTTCCACCTTTTGTCATTTTCTCAAATCTTAGATCCTTTGCTACTCGTTCTCAGAAGACTTTTTGGACAAGCACGTCGTGTCAAGATACGCTTGATTGAGGTTAGTACATAGCCAGAGGGTGTTTTTAATATCCTAGCAGTTCTTTCTTTGATCATTATTGGTTGCTACTGTTTTAATGGTGATTCTTTTTCATTCAAATGCAGGAAATTCCTAAGCCAAACTCTTCAAAAGGTGGAGAACAAGCTGATTCACAGGTAAGCTGCCAGTTTCATTTGCTCTGATGTCTATGCTCTCTCTCAACATTCCCATTTTCATTATTCTGTATGGAGGGCAATCATTTTATTTTTTATGGGGTCTGACATAAGCATTGTGATTTTTCATTTGCTCTAGTCTGAATCTGTACAGAGAAACAACAATTGTTTGACAACAACTGGAACAGATGAGGCTAGCCAAACAAATTCCCTGGCTTGCACTTTTAGTGACAATGATTATAATACCTTGCTTAATGGTATGAAAAATAGTGTGGTGCATACTAAAGAAATTATTAACTTTTTCAAATAATATGATTCTTAGCTTTGTTTGAACTGCGTTAAGTGTTTTTGTGTTTGTGAAAATCAATGTTATAACTTATATCTGGTCTGTGCAACTATTTCTCATCATATAATAATCGCTCAAATGATATTCTTTGTATGCAGATGAATCTTCTGATAAGGAGAACAGGGTGGTAAGCAAACATGTTCTTGATGGTTCTTCACCTCCATTGAGTACAAGATTAAAACAACTGCAGAGTGCTTTTAAAGAAATGTTAACACCAAAAATTTCCAATGTAGAGAAAATTCTTCCTTTAAATGTTACCCCTTGCAAATCTTCTGGGGCACCACCTTCCATTGTAGAACAAACACTTCCGATAAATGTCACACCGTGCAACAATTGTTGTGGCATACCGTCGTCAATTGCAGAACAAACTCTTCCAATGAATGTTACCCCTGGTGTAAAGCCACACAGAGAGCCCTTGGAGGCAGCAACTCCCAGAACTCCTCTACTAGAGCATAAGGGGGCTGTAGAAGAAACTTCCCAAACTGGAACACCGTTATTGAAATGGAGTGCCCGAAGTTCGGGATTAAAGGTATAATCTATTGTGTTTGTGACTTGTAAACTTTTGGGATTTTATTGTTGGACATGGATTTTAGCTTTGGTTGAATCTTTATTTGCTATGTGCAGAAGAATCTTGCCCAAGAATATCTGAATTTCCTCAATACGGCTAGTAGGTATGTCTTTGAGGAAAATATTTTTGAATTCTACTAATCCAATATGGAAATAAACATTTTTGTTTTATTGGTTTTTTTATTGCTTATTCATTTCCCTCTATTAATCAATTCTATTAAAATCCTATATAGAATGGGGTAAATGTTGTTTTTAGGTCACAAACAAGTGAAAACCTCAATTTGGCATATGAGATCGCCCTTGTGGAAGCGCACAAGGGATATTACTTTATACATTGTTCAAATGTTCTGCCCTTGGGTTTTGACCTTATGAGACAGCTTGGGCGTAAATCAAACCTTGCCAGTTAATGCATGTCTAGATATCCCCATGGTTCGAGTTTGAGTTTGAGTTCATGTTCGACAAGGATAAAGTTTGATTCAAGTTTGCCAATTGATGAAGTGCAAAAAAATGTATTTAAGTTTTAGCAAAATAATTCTTTAATCATTTTTATTTTCTTAAAAATAATGCATAAATATGTCAGAGGCACGGAGTGGAGAGACCCTTCAGTTGGCATCTGTATATATGCTCATATTAATGGAATAATGAAAAAGCATGTCAAAAACTTCCCATGTAAAAATAATGGATAAAGTTCGAGTTCATGTTTGACAAGGATAAAGTCAGTGAAGGTTGAACTTCTTGGATAAAGTTTGGTAGACCTTGTGACAAATGGGGAGAGAGAGATTGAAGTATTGTAATTATAAGTCATATTGTGTGCAATTCTGCGTTTGTGACTTCTTGAACAGTCTTTTTAGGTCATGGACAAACCAAAACACCAATTTGGCATATGAGATCCCCTTATTACGGTTGTTTCCTTCAACAATAAGTATATGCTGTGTCTATCTCCAGTGCATAGTGTCTCGTTTGTAATCTCCTTAGAATCATTCAGCTGATTTATTCTTCCGAGTCTTCCTTACAAGTGATTTAAATTCTATGGCCTGTAATTCTGGAACTAATACTAACACCATATATGTTTCTAACCTTGCTTTGCATTTTCTATTTATAATGTGAACATTCCTTTCTGTGTCATATTTTGGCAGTTATACTTTTAATATTTCTTGTCAATGCTTTAATTTGTTGGTTGGCTGATATATGAAAAAGTAAGACTGCATCAATATATTTCATTCCCTCTTCCTCTGTTTTTTTTTTTTGAGTACAATTACTTGATTTGTGGTAATACTCTACATTATATACACACACACGCACACTCTCAAAAATAATCAAATTGTTATCTTTGGAATTTTTTTATCTTCCTGAATTCTTTTATTATTACAGAAGTCATCCTTTATGACTTACTAAATCCACTTTATTTTGAGAAAACATCTGTTTTTCAAAATAATGTAGACACAAACTTCTTATTTCCAAGCCAAATATTTTATCCTAAAATAATCTTGATAGTTTATGATTATCTTGTTGTTTCTTGAAATACAGGGAGGAGCTGCTTGGGTTGAAGGTGAGCATGGTATCCTACACTGGGAATAGCAAGTTTGTTTCCATTTGTGCTAGTGTTTTGTTATCATCTATTCTTTAACTCATATTGTTGATTTTTTTGAATGTTTGATAGGGTATTGGAGAAAGGAGAGCCGATTATATTCTGGAACTTCGTGAAACGCTCCTGAGGCTCTGAAGGAGGTATTTAAGTCTTATAATGCACTTCAAAGTTTCTTGCTGATAAATGATGTCTTTGAGAAGCATCAATTCAAAGTAATACACTGCTTTTGTTTTGCAGCTCCAAGATCTAGCGAAAATCGGGCTTACTTCCAAGCAGGTATTCCAAGTTCCATAAGGCCCTCTTTAATATTTCTTAGATTTAAGATAAATACCATTGTTCCATAATATTGCAAGCTGAAATTGTTTTAATTTATTTCTGCAGATACATAACATGTTCAAGAGCACAGCTCGACAAGTCTTTGATTGATTGAAGGAGATGTTTATCTCTTATTCTCTTATTTCTATTAATTAGTTGTAACAGTACAACATAAGCTCTGCTACGCTGGAATTGGCATTCTATCCCAAGGTTGGGGGAAAGTTGTTTTTCCTATCTGTGGCAAACTGATATAATTACTAAAATTCAGGGAAATGAGGGATTGTTGTAAGACCAAAGTGGCAACTCTTATCGGGAGCTTATTCTACAAAACTTCCCTCTAGCTTGAGGGATTTCTGAAATTCTAAATGAATAAGATAATTCATCTTTACAATGTGTTCTTGTTGGGTTTGGCCTACTTAGATTTGGAGCATTAGCGTGTTTGGATTGCTCTATCTTGTGTGTGCTGCTCTTCTAATGAGCTTATTCAACATTACTGCCTTCTAAGTTCTAATGTGAGGGATCTCTGACAGGTTTTGACCAAATTTGATATTTCAGTGTTAAAAGTATGTTACTGCAGGACACTCACCTACTTGTATTTTAAGTCTTGTGGTTTACTCCTTTTGCAAATGAAAAGAACAATACCAAGGCAGATTGTGTCTTGCTCATTATATATATTATCCTGAGTTTTATATCATCTTGAATTTTCATTTGCTCCATTTAAATGCCTTCCAAAGATTATTGATAATAGAAACTGCGAGCATGATAACTTTGATTTATAAATTTGTTGCTTTATTTCATGCAGAATGGAAAGTGTTTTTAGTGCAAAGGTAAATGCCCACATGTAATTGTGCAAGCACGATGTTGCCTGTGTTGATGCTTATCGACATATTTTTTTGATTTTAAAATATGACACATTGGTTGTGATCCAATTAGTTTGTCTAACAAAATTCAAAATTTTAATCATTTTATCCACCTCTCATTCGCTTGCATACATTTTGAGATTACATTGCATTCATTATTAAGAAAATCCTTTGCCTGCCAGTGTTCACTATATTGATAGTTATTAGCATACACAATTCTTCCTTCACAGGTTATTGATAAACTTTGAAATTTGTTGTACTATGAATTTATTGCATTTATTTGAACATCAAAGGCAGGGAAAATGTTAGAAATGAGACTTATGCTTGATATCCGGCTGAGGCCTATAAGAGCAACCTGGGCGTAAAGTTTCTTTCCCAGCAGACCATACAAACCATGAAAGTATATGTGATGAGGGTTTATGTTGAAAATCTAACATAATCTATAATAGCCATAGCAGCAGGAATAGCAGAGCATTATCTGTGGATTTCCAGCTGTGAAGAGTGCGGTCAGATCCACTGAGTTTTGCTGGAAGTTTGAGAATTGCTGCTTTTGAATGTCTTTTTTTCTGGCCGTCCATCCAGTCAGTGTTCTTGGGGATGGGATAGTGGTGTTGAGTGTCAGGAATGAAGAAACTTGTACTCTCATAAGATTAATAAAGGTGAATTCTTGAGTATTTTCGAAGGTACTATCCATACTTTTACTTCACTCAAGCATGATATTTATGAGCTTCTGGCTGAGTATGGAAATGGAAAAATAGCTGCTTGCTTTTGTTGTGGTTAAAACCTCATGTTTGCAGACTTAGACATTCCTTGAGAACCCTGAATATTGTGATGGAACCAATGCACAGGACTTGACTCCTGCTGTGATGATGCAACAACTTTTCATACCGGGGTTCTGTTGATTGTACTGATTACAGGGCGCTGCCAAATACCAGTTTGTTTAATCTTGCTGTGGTTTTAAGGATTAAATCCAAGGTGTACGTACAAGACTCACATACATTGGCAGTGTTTTATTAATTCCAAGTTAATTTTTTTGTTATTATATATTTTATTTGGTTTAGTTAGAGAATTTTTTTATTTACAATTTACGCTGATAGATGACCCTTACATTGGAAGACGGGACCCTGGTTCTGCACATCCTGCAGAGATCAATGGTAGTGGATTGTATTGAAGTATGGATAGATTACAACCATCGATTGTTTCTTCAGTATAAAACTACAGATTTCACATTTAATTTTCGATGGTGACAGGGTTTGGTTGTGTAAGTGTGACGTGCATGCATCCCATTGGAGACCATCACACATTGCTGAAGCGTGGTGGGCAAGGGTAGAAGTGTGAGGGTTTCAAACATATGCAAGTTGAACCCTATCTGCATGTGGTAATGTAGGAGACTCTGTGGTTGATGGAATGATATATGGGGAGGCCAAGGGTCCGAACCTGATGTGTTCGAATTGTACATAGTGGTTCTTTGACAACAACAAACATCCTTGACCTGATGCAAAATTAGTCCCCCCCCGCCTCTATCTATATAGTTGTCCGGCTATATAGAGAGTAGGTTGTCGCCATCTATATCTAGAGGGTCTTTGTATGCACCCAAATTTGTACGTGCTACATTGTCGGAAAATGGTTCAAAACCCCCAATGATGATTCATGTCTTTTCCAAAGGTGTTCGAGTTTTTTGATCTGTTTGTAGCTTATATTTGTAGCTTAGTCTACCTTACATAGCCATTGCATGCTTTTCCTTAGCCTTTCACAACAATTTTCCTTAGAGTTGACCTTTAGTTACAAAACTGCGGCCCTACTTGGGTAGGCATTTTGTATGCAACCGCCTACTCAGGGCGGTGGTTTTGCATAACACGGTCTTGCGTAGGGTGGTGGTTTCGTGCGAATTTTCTAAACTCTTCCCTACGTGAATTGGATGTGTGTTGCTTCACTTTAGTTCACCTTTAGAACACATTTCTCAATCATTTTAGATTTTAAGCTTGACTGACTTGTGGCAATCTCCTCTTTCACTTGTGATTTCTAATTGACTATTTAACTCCCCTTCATGTGTTGATGTGGCACCCCATTGTTGCCAAGTGTGATAGTGCATTGCCTAGCCAACCTTCTATAAAACCATCGCTTCTTCTGAAGCAAATGGTCGAAGATTATTTGTGTATCTTGCTTAGTTGAGTTGCCACAATCTTGCTAGAAATTGCACACCAAGCTCTATTCTCTTGCGTTTTCTCACTTTTGTTTGCATGGCAATTAGACTACATCAAAGCTACCATTGCTCCAACACCTTCTTGTTGCTTCCTTTACATTCCCAATTCCTTGGACTCAAGTGGACACAAAAGATTGGTAAAGACAACTGAGGGGACAAAGTGATACCACAAATTGGATTTTCCTTATGTACTGTAATTCCAGGTTGGGGTTGTTATTAAGTTTCTTTGTTTCTTTATTTTCTTCATTTCTGAACGTACGCACACATCAAATAGAGTAGAAGAAAATCAATTTCCTTTATTGCCAATAGTTAGATTCATTTCCAAGAAGCTTGCTATATCACCATAGATAATAAAATCACCATTGAAAATTGTGGTTTCCCTTAAATCCTCAAATATTCTATCCGGGAAGTTACAGGGAAAAAAATTTTGAAGCTTTAAATCTTCCGTGTCTCTGAGATAGAAGAAGATTTAATAATCCACAATTATAAATTGGAAAAAGCTTTGTTTTGATTAGAATAGATTTAATACACTATTACATAAATAACTACATCAGTTATTTATTTGTATAGGATTTGTTAATTAGGATTAGAATCTTTAATTTCTTCATTTCTTCATTTAATTCCAAAAAGTTCCGAAAAACACAAAAATATTTCTTTTAATTAGATTAATTGCTTTATTGCTTTATCTCTTTTATATTGGAAAATACAAAAACATAGTGTAGCTTTTATTTACTTAGATTAATTTGTTATTTATTTCGTAGATTAAATGCATACATGACCATTAATGGACCAGAACAAGAACGAACATACGGTAGTGATCCACGGGTCCCAACCGAACGGGTCCTGAATCACTTATGTACATAGATATTGGACTTCGTATGCTTGTCCTTAGAACACCATCACGGTACTTTGACAAAAGTGCATAGTTAAACGTTTTAAACATCACAATTGATAAGGCTTACGAATATTGGATACGCCCCTGACAACAGAGTCTAGATTCCACATATCACCATACAAGGACCATGACCAAAGAGAGTTTATAGTTGTGATCCATGGTCTCCCAACCGAATGGGCTTGAAAACCAATTAGACTTAGACACCGGACTACGTACACTAGTTTTTAGGACATCCCCTCTTCCGCCAGACATAATCAAACAACTGAACATTCTGAATGACGAAGAAGCTCATCATGCCCTCACATTCTAGACTAAACCAACTAACCACCCATAGAGCCAGTAGAACCACGCCTCTCTCTCATTTATTCCATGACCTTGTCTGAAATCATTACGAGGTGCCATTGGTTTTCCATGCATCCCACAACCATTAGAAGGGATTTTCGTGGAACTCGACATTGATTGGAGTCTTCGTGTGGCTATTCTTTTCTAACCCATCCATTAGACCCATTCAGGTTAGAAGGGCCTTTCTTTCCCTTGACGAGCAGATCCCGATATTGCACATTGAGGACATTGTTTTGCCTTAATAGCTTGTTCATCCCATTCCCACATATTTTCATCCACATATCACATATTTGCTATATTTCACTACCCATAACCATCCACTCATTCCACATCGGTCATCCCAACACGACCTCAGGAGGTCGAGTGCAATTGAAGGTCACATGTCGATTTTCATTCGTACAAATTGGTGAACTTGACGTGAAGAGCTAGTATCTTTTCATTTCCATTTCTTTCATCCATCTTCTCCTCTCTCATTATTCTGTGGGTATTCATATACCCCCCGAATATGTCGGACAAGACTACAACAGCCCATTTTGGGTCAGGGCTTATTACTACGCCAATGGGTACCACAATCACCCTCACTATTATCGGGGTGGGTGACAATTATTCTTCAATAATCTTGCCTCACTTTACACTCCTCTTCCTCAAGGCCAATAATGGATCATCATTAGGATTGAGGAGATTGATCAACTTATGCAATGCTCTGAACTCTCAAATTCTAACAATATGAGAATTCAAGGTTTTGGTCCTCTCCTGGTTTTTGTTCAAACCACAAATTAGTATGCAGCATGCATGATCGATCCCTTCACTTCCTACCTATCCTCTCATGACACGCTTTGCCCAAAGCCAAGAGCTTTTAAACATGGACCAATCTCTCTGGATAGGATGCAAGGATATGTTGATGTCTTACTTCAGAATAACACCTCTACCCCTCCCACAATAGAAAACATTTCTAATGAGGGGTGGCCAAAAACTAAAATAGTTCATAGTAGATATCACACTCCTTTGCAACCTAACAAGGTTTAACAACATGTGCTAAAACAAACACCATACCATCATCAGGTGAGGTCATCTCACATTGGTGGATAGGGTTAGAGAATTGAACTTGCCCAAGCTACTCATGCCTCATCTTCTACCGAGAAGGAAGGATTCTCCATCATCTGCAAAACTTTGGTCAAGTACCTACTGCACCAAATCCTCCTCCGTTTACATGGGTGTTTCCTAGCCCCAGAGATCTCCTCACATGGTTAGATCACCTTGGGTATGCCCCCTCACACCTCGTACGGATACCCTCAACAGCACCAATCAGAAGTGCGTTCTCAAATGCCATCCCAACTGGTAATGCAACGTTCCTTGGTTTTGTGCCTCCCACTCCATACTAGAGTAATGCCCCCCTGTATCTCACATGTGTATTCCAAATCACCACAGGGGACATGTTCTTTTTCTAGCTCATATGCTCATCCAGAGGGGGGATGCCTTATGCCTCTACAAATGTTTATTACATTGTTGCTGTGCCGTATCATCTCCTATGACTACTCCACCTCCCCATCAGGGGTCATCTATAGTAGAGTCCTATGCTTTGGGCACGTACGTTGAATATCTTAAGGAGCCCTTGGAATTTACCATACAAGTGTAATGCTTCCGACCTCTTCCCGACTTGCCAAAGTTTAAAGGGGAGGGAGATCCAAATGCGCATATCAAAGCATATGCAATGTTGTATTCGAGAGCTGCTCCCATGGGATGCAGTTGTAGAAAATATCTTCCCTAAGACTCTTGAAGGAATCACTCTCGATTGGTATTATAGGATACCTAAAGCCTCAATACATTCCTTTAAACAACTTGTGTCTGAATTCATCAAAGCTTTTGACATGAACAAGTTGTTGAGAACAGAATCAGGGAATTCCTACATATAAAACAAGATCACAATGAATCTATTGCACATTTCATCTAGAGATGGTGAAAGTCCTCTACTCTTCGGCAAGCGCTCCCAACATGGATCAGACGGAGCTTTGTGATCTATTCCTTCACTCTCTTAACCGGGAAATGAAGGAAGAAGTCCATAAAGTTCCTCTAAGGAGTTACGAAGAGGTGTTGGAGGGTGCTCTCCGCATTGATCAAGCGGTAATAATAGATAGTGGTCGAAAGACCTACGGTTCAAATGGGAGATTGATCACTCCCAATCAAGGTAATTCAAGTTACCCCAACAACGCAAACAATAATCAAGGACCTAAGGTCCTAAAAAAATGTGGTGTTACAACTGACGGTGTTACAAGACCAAGAAAAGAAACCAAATGTTGTTAACACCTCAAACACAAATAATGTCACAACAACATGAATGGTAACAATCAGAGGAGTAACAACTTCACTCTCCTGGTCAACATCAATGCAGTGGATTTTAATCATCCTCCACCCCAACAACAACAACAAGTTCAAGCTCAAGGCCCTAACTAGTACCCAAATGGGTACCAAAAACCAATATCAAAATCAAGGGCAATGGCCTCTCGAATTCAATTACAATAACCAATAGTTGAATAACAATCAGAACTTTGGACCACAAAAAAACACAAACCAAAGACCTCAGATTATGATCTTGACCTATATTGCGGCTTCCATAGGGTCCGAGGGCATGATGCTAGAACATGCCATGACTGTAATAAATTCATTCAACGTCTACTAGAGACCAAAGACAACTCTTTGTTGAGATGTTTTTGGTGAATCCTACGGCACCAACTCAAAATACTAGCATGGGGCCTATATCCCCTCAAAACACACCACTCAGGATCTTTAACGATCCCCTTCCAACGCGTCCTAACAATGGTAAGTTAGACCCTCATGGTATAAACAAGGGTATCTCAGTGGGAAACAATGATCATGAAGCTTTGACTTCGTCAAACCCATTGGTGGCACCTCCGTTGGATGGTCACCAACAAACTAAGATTGTGGGTCTAGTAGAGCTAGAAACCAAACCCCAAATAAACGCCACTACGAGAACTCGAGACTACTCTTCACAACCCATTCCTATTTACCCATCTATGTTAGATGATGTTCCAACACTTCAAAGCCGGTGGGGGCTTACTGACTTGATCACTGATTTAACAAAGACCTTTTCTCACATCTCCTTCTTGATTTGTTGAAGAACTCCCCCTCATAGAGTTGCTTTTTATTGGAAGCATTGGGTCTTGGGCATTTGATCAATGTCACCCCTCCTCCGAGAGTGTAAATAAATCACATAGACTTCGATGTACATCCTCTTGGGAAGCCCAAAGAGATGTTGAGTTTATATTCGACATCAGTAAGATGCCCACAGATGTTGAGTTGGCACATAGAGGTGATCCAACTCTGTATCTGCAAGTTTGGATTTACAAAATTACATAAAGCATGCAATGATCGATGATGGGGCAATATTCAACATTGTCCCCTTTTCATTTCTCCAAAAGTTAGGCTACGGAGAAACCAATTGCTCTTCAACAAGAAATATGTTGAGAGGGTATGATAGCCTCAGGCAACATCGATTGGAACCATAGTGCTACCAGTTACCCTAGGGCCCAAGATGGTTCTTACAGAGTTTTATATTATAGATCGAGAAACTAACTATAATATGATTCTCGTTGTCCTTGGATACATCGCATGAAGGTGATTCCTTCCACATTGTTTCAGGAAGTCAGATTCCTACATTTGGGGAAAGTCTTCATTGCACAAGGTGACTGAAGCCCTTTGACATTCACCTAGCTAACCTAAAGAAGAAACTTGGGGTGCATACTAAGTTTGAGCTCCCCAAAACCAATTAAACAAACCTACGAGTTTAACTCCAGAGACAAAACTAATTCCCACAATGGAAATTAGAAACTACCGGTTTGATTGAAGGGATTCCTGCAATCAAAGATGAAACCACAATTGTTGAGATGGTATCAACATGAACCATAGGAAAATATTGTCGAGTTGTTGGAGAATGATTTACCCATTCTCCTTCCATTTGATTCCATGGGCATAAGACATGCTATAGGACTCGACTCTCTTCCCACTGAAGGAATTTGCATGGTTGAAGTCTCAAAAGCAAGGGAAGAAGATACAAAAAGTGATCAAACATCAATCTTCCCAAGCAACTTTGGACTCTTAACTACGATGGAGAAAAATGTCACTTTGGTGCTGGGGCAGGTGTGTGATCCTCACTTCTCTTGAGGGGAAGGTCATGCCTTTTTCCTTCAAGCTAAATTTTGAATGTACAAACAATGGTGCAGAATACGAGGCTCTCCTTCTTGGTCTCATAGTAGCCAAGAGGATGGGTGCTTGTAATATTAGAGTGTTGGGTGATTCATAACTAGTCACTAACCAAGTTTCAAAGAGGTATATGAGACTAGGGAAGAACACTTGCAGCTCTATAAGACTATTGTACTCAACTTAAGCAAAAGGTTTTGACTTCATTTCAATCAAAGCCATCCCACATGAACAAAACCTTCTTTTTGATTCGATAGCTACTTTTGCTTCCCACTTTTCTTTCCGAGCAGAGAATTAGAAGATACCAACTTCACAATTTTGGTTCATGTTGAACCCTTAGTTCACAAGAATGCCAACGAATCCATCTTGGCATACATTGAGGCTGAGAATGAGCCTACTACCCTAGATTATGTAGAAAATGATGAGGCTATCTTAGGGTACCTTAACACTTATACAGATTTACATCCCACATCATAAGAGAGGATTTTCTCTCATTCCTCACTCTTCCTCCTATTTTGGAGATCGCATGATGGACCCTTCCTCCTCGAAGGCCTTGAGATTTTTGAGATAGAAGAGGAAGGGAGCTAGAACTACCTCTGGCCCCACCTAAGTTTGAAGAGGGTAATGCCTCTTTGATCGAGGGACGATTGACATCAACATCGGGATGAGAGAAGACCCAAAAATTTTGAAGTTAGGTTCTTTGTTGACTCCTAAAGAAGTGGAAATACACACAAAGATTCTTAAAGAACATTCAAAATCCTTCACATTTAGTTATAAAGAGATGACATGAATTTCTCCTCATGTTGCAGTCCACAATCTTGTAACCAAATCTGATGCCAAGCCCATCAAACAAAAATCCAAACCTATGAAACCAAAGGTGGTGCTAATGGTTAAAGAGGAAGTTATGAAACTCCTATAGGTGGGGTTCATCAAACCTATCGATTACTCAATGTGGGTATCTAACATCATCCCCGTTCTTAAAAAGAATGGAAAAATTTGAATCTGCATTGACTTTCGGATATAAACAAAGCATGTCCCAAAGATGATTTCCCACTACCATCCATCGATGTTATCATTGATGCAAACAACTAGTTATGAGTTGTTGTCCCTTATGGATGGATGGTTTTTCTAGGTACAATCAAATTAGGATCTCCAGGAAGATCAAACAAAGATGACCTTTATTACTCCTTGGGGAACTTATTGCTACACAGTCATGTCATTTGGTCTCAAGAACACTTGGTGCCACTTACCAACGGGAAATGACTTACATATTCCATGATCTTATTCACAAGATTGTGGAATCGTATGTTGATGACCTTCTAGCTAAGGCCAAGAAGAAGCATGTGATCACCCCAAGGTGCTTTGCATCATCCTCTCTCATCTCATTGAATACAATGTTACATTGAATCCAAAAAATGTGTGTTTGGTGTGATGGGAGGGAAGTTATTGGGATACATCATCTCTTCATGAGGGATCGATGTGGATCCAAAAAAATATCGAAAGTTTCTAGAAATGACCCCACCATCAGACGAGTCGGGCATTAAGTCCTTTCTCGAAAGCTCGGTGTAATTCAAGGTTTATTCCTGATTTAACCTTTGTTATTCATCCGATAAATAATTTGTTAAAGAAGGATTTGCTACAACATCTTGGATGGATGAGTGTCATGAGGCATTTGAATCGGTCAAATGATTCCTTCTTTTCACCTCCCACACTCATGCCTCCCAAGTCAGATCACCCCCTCATTTTATATTCTTGGGAAACAGACATCTCATTAGCTTGCATGTTAGCACAAGAAGATGATGACAAGTGTGAACGTGTAATTTACTTCATCATTCGTATGTTGTTAGACTATATGAGAATGCACTATACATAGGGAAAAAGAATGCCTCACTATAGTATTTGCAAAAAAATGGTTAAGGCATTATATGCTTAACCAAGAAACATGGGTTATTGTTAAAATAAATTGTCTTCGAACATTCCTAACACAAGGTTCTTTGTCCAAGAAAGTTGGACACTTCATAACCTTAATGGGAGAATTTGAGTTAACTTATATCAACCAAAAGTCCATCAAGGGACAAATCATTTCCGATTGGTTGGAAGACAACCCATTAGATGGTGGAGAGTTAGTAGACCTGAGTTTCCCCAATGAGTGTATATACTATGTAGAAATCGACCTCCCATTGTTGCATGTCCATGGTATTCAGATATTGTCAATTTTATTATGGACCACACATACCCTAAGGGAGAAACATCACAGTAGAGAGAAGATGGCTACACATGTCATAGCCACTTGTAAAGTACGTAATTATAGAACAAGTGCTCTATCATAGAGATTTTGACAAAATGTTGCTAAGGTGTGTCGATGAGGAAGAATCTGAAAATATCCTCTATGGAGCCCATAACGGGGTCTGTGGAGGTCATTTTGGAGGACATGCAACCACTAGAAAGATACACTTGGATGGGCTATTTTTGGCCCACCTTAGAACATGATGTAGTAGAGTACGTACGCAAGTGCCATAAGTGTCAAGGAATTCTCACAAGATTCACATTCTTGCCCAAGCTCTACAACCGATTGCAACACCTTGGCCCTTTTCCATGTGGGGCTTAGATTTGATAGGGAAATTCTCTCCCTCATCTACGATGGCCACAATTTTATAATTACGGCCACAAAATATTTCATGAAGTGGGTTGAGGCCATGCCTCTTACCACTTTCCGGGGTCTATAATTACAAAGTTCATTTTGAACTAGATCATCTTGTAGATACGGGGTCCCACAGTCATTATCTCCGATAATGGCACATCATTTAAAAATGAAGAGGTGTGTGAGTTGTGTGAAAAATTCAAGATAAATCATCACACCGCCTCTCTATACTACCCTCAGGCCAATGGACAGGTTGAGGCAACTAATAAGACGCTAAAATCCATCCTCTCTTGAAAAATTTAAGGAGAACAAGCATGATTGGCATTTAAAGCTATTTCTAGCCTTGTGGGCCTATAGAATGTCAATAAGAACACCGACAGGGGGCAACCCCATATTCCTTGGTTTTTGGTTCGAAGTGGTTTTACCACTTGAAGTTGAGATACCTAGTCTCTGGATATCATTACAAGGAATCTTAGGAGAAGAAGGATATCATGAGGCATGCACTCATTGAGCTAGAAACCCTCGATGAAGCTCGGCTTAGAGCTGAGGCACACCATAGAGCTTACGCTGACCGGATGTGCCAAAGTACAATAAGAAGGTATATGAACGTGATATATTTGTTGGAGATTTGGTATTGAGACTTGAAACCGGATAGACAAGAAAACCGGATGAAGGAAGGAAATTCAGGCCCAAGTGGTTGGGCCCATATTGAGTCATGGAGGACTACAAGAATGGGGCATATCACATGTGTACTCTAGAGGGTGAAGAATTTGGAAATCGAGTCCATCAATTCACTTCACTTAAAATGTTACTACGCATGATCCATCTGCATTTCCACATGTACATTATTACATCCATTTACATTTCATCTACTAGATCACTTTGTAAATTTGTAATCAAGGAACTTATCTTTCAAGAAACTTTCAAAAACTTCTGAAAATATTGGCAAAACATTCAATCACATTTCTTCAAATATCCATGAATATTATCATCAACATTTCTAATCATTTCATCAGTTCAACAAGATAAGACAAAATTTTGACACTAATCCTACCAAGGCCTACATACTTGGTTCTACTTGTAGTTTTCTTCCAGCATAGGTGTCTTTTCCCATAGTCTATTCTAGAAGCTTCTTGGTGTCATATCTTCCCAAAAAAACCTCTTTGGTAGCAAAAGCATTCTAAACATTTTTACCCATTTTTTGTTTGCCTATCTCAACCTTTAGTGTTGAGCCCTCACATCTTACTGGTTGCATGGGGTTGAGGCTAGGGGAAAGTTCTCCCTCCCAAAAGCAACTCAAAGTTTAAAATAAAAAAAAAAGGGTATATATGTCAAGTCAAAAATCAATACAAAATTTTCATTTACACACTTCCTTGCCTCACTAACCTTTGGTGATGAGCCCTGCCTCTTACTAGTGGCGTGAGGTTGGGAAAGGAGGAAGTGCCCTTACTCACCTATGCCTTGTCTTTGGTGATGAGCCCATGCTTCTACTTGGTAGCATGGGGCAAGGTATAGGGGGTCTCTTCAAATAAATTAGTAAAGTTAAAGCAATTCATTCAATAAAAAGTTCTTTGAAATCATAAATCCCAAGAAAAATGAATTAGATGTGTATGTTCCAAAAGAGTTAAAACCTTAAAACCATATTTTTCAATCAGGAGGCCATCTACGGGTCTAAGTCTAGATAAAATTGCAAGAAAATCACATTCTAGACTATGTAGTAAACTATGTGTAGAGTTAGGTTGTAGGTTTCTAATTGGATTTTGTCAAAATCTTGTCTTTCTCTCATCACTTCCATTCATCAAAATCATACAACTCACGTCCCTCCTAGGCTCTCGGTGTTGAGCCCTCACATCTTACTAGTTGTGTGGGGTTAGAAGTGGAGTGGGTTCATTTTATTATCATATTACATTCATCACATTTTGCCAACAAAACAAGAAGTATCAAATATTTCTTGAAAAACCAAAGTTTCAACATTACATTGTGTTTGCATTAACATCATATAAAAAAAACAACAAAAAAGAAGATCATTTGTTAGCATTTATCATCCATTGCATGCATTCTAAAAAGCATATAAAATCAAATTCTAAAACATCTAAGAGTACACATGTGAAGTAAACCATAAATGAAGTCAACTTTGGTGCAAAGGATAGCCGAACCAAAAAGAGATATTTGTATATATCATAGTGAATCAAGTTTGTATACAATGCCATCACACACTAGGTGTGGTCAAAATGCTCATAATGAGCACAAAAATCCAAAAACATCATATATATGCCTCACAAAATGGCATCAAGTAATAAGGGCTCAATGGCCTATCCCTCTCTACGGGAACCCTGAGATGGTGTGCAGTTGTGGTTGGGACTCTGCTGCTTCTATGGCTCCGATGTCATGAATGCGTCGAAATGGTGAGAGTGACCATGATGATCGACCACTAGTCACGGCCTCGCTTGCGTGAGTGGCTCCACCTCGCCATCCTCTCTCTCCATCTCATCATATGCAAAATCTATTTTTCTCTAAGAAGTCAAGAGCTTTGTGACCTTCCAAAGAGGTGCAAACACATCGATATGTCATCCAACCTGCAATGGCTGTCCCAAATCCTCCAATAGCTCCACACGAGTCTTCCCCATAGGGATTAACAAGGTATCGACACAGATCCTACGCAAATAAGATCTCACCACCATCAACAGTGGCTATAAAACAAAGAAAAACAACGAGTTAGAAAACATTTGAAAACCAAAAAGAAACACAATGTGTAGTTTACTAACAATTATAGCTAACAAGGTCAAGAGAAGAGTATCTACATACTTGATCTCTTGACATCCATGTGGGATCAGCTAGTGCAATGGTGGTGGTGGAGCCCACTGCAGGACCTATGCTGAGCCTCACCCTCTCCTGAGGTGACATGATGTTGGCCCATCACGAACTACTCATCACCACTCCCTCATGAGGAAGTGGCTCCTCGAAACCAAAGTCTCCTTCTCCTCACTCCCGCTTTTCTTCTCTCTCTCTGCCATAGAGATATCCTCTATGACTCACCACTCTATATCAATGTCCTCCTCCTCATCACCCCCTCTACTCTCAACCTCCTCACCTGTCTCCTCACCAACCTCACCCTCAGTCTCTATATGTTCGTGGTGTGTGTGGGCCTCCTCCTCCTCCCCCCCATTGTGAGTGGTGTGCACCTCAATCTGTAGGAGAGCTACTGGTGCTCTAGGGACTGGTACCTTCTCCACACTGATAGGTACCCTTGGTGTAACAAATAGTCCAGCCATGCTCACCCTTAGGGCCTGCTCATGCCTCTCTTAATGTTCTGGGTAGAAAACATGCACTACAGGAAGAGCATCATCATAGGGTAACCCAAACTACTGGGGTACTTTGGTAGTAGGGTGGGCCTCCACCCTCACAGTCTTATCAACTAACTGTGTAATGTTACACAAGCAATCAGGATAGTCCCCTCCTGACCCCATAATCTGATCATATCCTAATATGGTCTAACAATGAAATCATCTGTAGTCAAAGAAGCAACAGCTGATGTGCCCCTCTGAGAAAAAATACCTATCCATCTCACGGCCTTGATGGCCCCTAGATCCTATATACCAACTCCCCTCGGTAGGGGATGATCCACTCATACACCCAACACATCACTAAAGGAAGGGTGGCTCAGGGATTTCCCTTGTAGCCTCACAACTGGTACAAATCATGGTATGTGGTCCCCAAAATGTCCACACCCCAAGCATAGATCCTCCCATACTACTCAATCTACATAATGATGGGAGCCCAACAATACAAGAGCTTGTCCCTACCCTTGTCTCCTACCAAACGCAAAAATAAATACCAATATAATGGCCTTACGTAGGGTAGGGATAGGTGCGGAGGTGATAGAGAGAAGCCGCATACCCTGCTTGGTGCCCATTGATGCCCCATCATCTCCCATATACAATGCCCACTTGTCTATACAAAACTGAGAGAACCTTTCTCCAATGTCAACCATCTACCAGTCACAAGTACGCCAAGAATCTTGTAGACATCCTCAAGAGTGATGGTCCACTCTCCCCTAACACCAGAAACTAAAAAGTGTTTCAGTTGGCATCCCAATAAGACAACAGTCACATAGAATATGGTTGGCTGGTGCTATGTGTGGCACCTGAGAGATCCTCCATAACCCAACCCAGTGTAATAAATCCTCTCGTCTCTGAGTCAATTGAGCAATAATGCTTGGAAGCCAATCACACTCTCTCGCCCAGCTCCAACAAATGTATAACTCCTTCATTTCACAAAACAAGAAAAAGAGCAAGTTAGCAACATATTTCAATACATAAGCTCATCAAAAACAATATAAAACAACCCAAAATCCAAAAAAAATCATCTAAGTTGG
The DNA here is from genome assembly GCA_018340775.1 of Taxus wallichiana var. yunnanensis. Lineage (NCBI taxonomy): Eukaryota > Viridiplantae > Streptophyta > Pinopsida > Cupressales > Taxaceae > Taxus > Taxus wallichiana. Next base: position 734,624,819 of record CM031234.1, on the reverse strand, counting down.
TCAAAATTGCTCTCTTCCTCAACAATTACAAAACCACGCCCTGTGTAGGTGGTGGTTTGTAATTTTTGTGGTGGTTCACTGTTTCCGTCCTTGCGTGTGGTGGTAATTTTACCACCCCCCACGTAGGTGACGGTCATGTCCAAAATGGACAACCCACCCCCTTTGACCCAAAAATGCAAAAAAAAAGACAAAAATAGACCTTTTTACACAAAACAAAAGCTAGACCCACCTAGACAACCTCCTAGGGAACATTTTAACACAAGAAATTTCAAAAATAACCCCCTAGGTGTAGATTTTTCAAATTTTACATTTTAGGTTTCAAATAAACAAACACAAATACTAACCTTTGTCTTCACTCGCTGGATCTCTCACTCATGGGGCCATGATCATGCATCGTTCGCACTCATCATTTTTGACTATACTCTCACTCAAAATGGTGACCGGTGATCTAGAGCTCCAAAATCACAATGAGGATATGTGCAAATGAATTTGAAAATGAATGGTTTTGGTTATATATATGCTTTGTTTTAACTTCATTTTGAGTGTATATGCTTTACAGGGTTGGAGTGCTTGGCATAGGTATACTTCTATCCTCACATAGATGGTAAGTCCTCTTGTCATTTTGTTTTAGTGTTTATTTTTGATATCATATCTATTTGCACTTGAGTCTTGCTTTCATCTTGTAGGTAGTGGAGCTTGGATGGTGACATTTCGGCACACAGGCATGTCAGTATAGCTTCTAACTCCCCATTTTGGGAACACCATACTCGAACTCTACGTTTTACGCCTCTTCATGGCTAAAACACTTCTCGAGGGGGAAATATGTACGCACCCAAATTTACACATGCTACATTTTCGAAAAATGGTTCAAAACCCCCAATGATGATTCATGTCTTTTCCAAAGGTGTTTGAGCTCCTTAACCTCTTTACAACTTATATTTGTAGCCTAGTTTACCTTACTTAGCCATTTCCTACTTTTCCTTAGCTTCCCGCATCAATTTTTTCCTTAGTTTTGGCCTTATAGTTACAAAACCACCACCTTCCCCTAGGGTGGCGGTTTTGTAACCACCACCCTAATCGGGCAGGCGGTTTTTCCTAATAACCGCCACCCTACGCAAGGTGGTGGTTCATGTGTGAATTTTTTTCCAAACTCTTCATGCATGAATTAGACATGTGTTTGCTTCACTTTAGTTCACTTTTAGAACACGTTTCTCAATCATTTTAGCTGATTTTAAGCTTGATTGACTTGTGGAAATATCCTCTTTCACTTGTGATTTCTAATTGACTATTTAAATACCCCTTCATGTGTTGATGTGGCACCCCATTGCTACCAAGTGTGATAGTGCACTCCCAACCAACCTTCTATAAAACCATCACTTCTTTTGAAGAAAATGGCTAGAGATTATTTGTGTATCTTGCTTAGTTGAGTTGCCACAATCTTGCTAGAAATTACACAACCAAGCTCTGTTCTCTTGCATTGTCTCTTCTTTTATTACATTGCTGACAAACTACCATCAAGTCTTTACATTGCTCTAACACTTCTTCTTGTTGCTTCCTTTGCATTCCCAATTCCTTGGACTCAAGTGGACACAAAAGATTGGTAAAGACAACTGAGGGGACAAAGTGATACCACAACTAGATTTTCCTCTGTACTATAATTCCAGGTTGGGGTTGTTATTAAGTTTCTTCATTTATTTATTTATTTCTTTATGAATGTATGCACACATATCAAATAGAGTAGAAAAAATCAATTTCCTTTATTATTAGATTCATTTCAATAGTTTCAGATTCATTTCTAAGAGATCTTCCTTCCTATCCCATAATTTAATAAAAGAATATATGAGGAAGCTTGCTATATCACCATAGATAATAAATTTGTTGTGGTTTCCCTTAAATCCTCACATATTCTATCCAGGAAGTTATAGGGGAAGAAAATCTTCTGAAGCTTTAAATCTTCTTGTGTCTCTGAGATAGAAGAAGATTTAATAATCCACAATTATAAATTGGAAAAAGCTTTGTTTTGATTAGAATAGATTTAATACACTATTGCACAGATAAATAACTACATCCGGTTATTTATTTGTATAGGATTTGTTAATTAGGATTAGAAGCTTTAATTTCTTCATTTCTTTTTAATTCCAAAAGTTCCAGAAAAGCACAAAAATATTTCTTTTAATTAGATTAATTGCTTTGTATTGCTTTATCTCTTTTATATTGGAAAAATACAAAAACATAGTGTAGCTTTTATTTACTTAGATTAATTTGTTATTTATTTTCGTAGATTAAATGCATACATGACCATTAACGGACCACAACAAGAATGAACATACGGTAGTGATCCATGGGTCCCCCAACCGAACGGGCCCAAATTGCTTACGGACATAGATATTGGACTTCGTATGCTTGTCCTTAGAACACCATCACGGTACTTAGACAAAATTTAAACATTTTAAACATCATGATTGATAAGGCTTACAAATATTGATCACCCCTAACAACAGTCTAGATTCCATGTATGACCATACAAGGACCATGACCAAAGAGAGTTTACGGTTGTGATCCAACGGTCCCCAACCAAATGGGCTTGAAAACCAATTAGACTTAGACACCAAACTACGTACACTAGTCTTTAGGACATCCCCACTTCCACCAGACATTAATCAGACAGTTGAACATTCTAAATGAAAAGAAGCTCATCGAGCCCTCACATTTTGGATTGAACCAGCTAACCGCCCATAGAGCTAGTAGAACCATGCCTCTCTCATTTATTCCATGACCTTGTCTAGAAATCATTATGAGGTGCCCATTGGTTTTCCACGCATCCCACAACCATTAGAAGGATTTCCATGGAGCTCGACATTGATTGGAGTCTTCATGTGGCTATTCTTTTGACCCATCCATTAGACCCATTCAGGTTAGAAGGGCCTTTCTTTCCCTTGACGAGAAGATCCCGATATTGCGCGTTGAGGACATTATTTTTCCTTGATAGCTTGTTCATCCCATTCCCACATATTTTCATCCACATATCACATATTTGCTATATTTCACTACCCATTATGTCGAGTTAATGTCTCTGTTAACCAAAATAAGCTCCCTCTTATTTTGGGTTAACTTACTCCCTTTTTGTGCCTAAGTCAAAATTTCACAAAGTTCAGGCACTCAAGGATTTCTGGAAAATACTCAATCAGATAGAGAATTTCTTCCCCTTTCTAGAAAGGTAAAGAGCTCTTTCTAACTCGTATTTTTTGAGTTATGGTTCGGTGGAGTTAGAAGGGAAACTTTGCCCAAGGAAAACCTTTCGGACTTGGGAGAGATGTTTGCCAAGGAATCTCGGACCGGTGGGGAATCGAGGAAAAAGGGAAAATTAAGTCTTTGAGTGGCACATCAAAAGCTAATGCGGGCCGGCGGACCTTCGGAGGCAAATGAGATTTTTTGACTTTTTGTCAAAAAGTGTAAAATGGAAAAAAAGGAGCCCCTGCCTCCACCGACCCAATTGGATGCCACGTCATCAGAGGATTTGTGGGAGAAAAGTTCAAAATTTTCTCGAGCTATTTTTTCTTTGAAAATGTTAAGGAAAAACTCAGAAGGCCATATCTTTTGATCCAAAGCTCTATTTTTGATGTTCTTGGTACCAATGGAAAGATATGAAGATTCTCTTCATCATGGAATCTTTGATTTTGGATTTTGGTAAAGATTTGGGGGAGAAATTTTCAAAATGCATTTGGCGTGGAAAAGACAAAAACCAGTTCCAACCACCAGATTTAATGAAGTATGGGTCATTTTCTTTGGTCTGCAAAGTAGATACATGGAATTATGAGATTTTGCATCGAGCCCATCAACAAAGGAAGAATTAAAACACATTTTGAAAAGTGGTTGGAGCAGATCCCGAATTTTTTCCTCTCTTTCTATAAAATGTAAACAAAGGCACATAATTAGTGGTTGTTCATTCTTCTTCCCTACCCCCTCTCTCTTTCTTCTCCAGGGTTGAATGTGGAGTTTAAGCCTCCTCCCTTGGCTTTGTAATGGAATTTTCTTGCCTCTTTCCCATTAATGGTGTACTGTGTGAACTCCTGGAGCAATAAAATCTATTTTCGTGATGCGTTTTGTCCATCCTTTGCTCATTTTGTTGTCTCTTCTCGCCTCTCACCATTGCAAGGTATACTGTGCATATCTCTGATGTCCATTGCAGGTTTTGGGAGCTGTGTTTAAGGGGTTTGAAATGGTGTTCTATGTGAACTTTATCCTTGGTCTGTGATGCATCTATCCATCCTCTCCATTGCTCACCTCTCTCCATTTCAGGCAGTTGGGTTTGTGATCAGCAGTTCCCTTTTCTCGGTGTTATCACCTTTGTAGTGTAGGATTTCTTTATTTTCATGCTCTCTCTCTCTCTCTCTCTCTCTCTCTCTGGTCCCTTGGAATTGTTAGATTAGGAGTAGATAGTCACATTTCCTTCCTTAGAAGTAGTTTAGTGCTAGGATTAGGAAGAGGAACTAGCCTTCTCTGGAGGATCATTCCCATTTGCAAGTCCCACAGCTTGGGGAATGATCCAATGTTATGCAAATCACACTAGATGAGTCTACCTTAGAAAAGGAGATCCATAACTCATTTGGGGGTGCTGTGATTTCACACTAACAGTCCCCAACAATTTTATGTATCCCACATGTATTTTATTAATAATACTTAAAATTATTGAATTTTTGTGACCCTTATAGTATGTCAAAATTTATTCTTAATATATCATATTTTTATTTTATGAAGTATTTACGTCAATATGCATTCCTTAAATGGGATGAAGGGTGCTACTATTCCAATGTTGGGAAAAAATAGTGGTTTGAAATTGTTTTTCAAAGTATCTTGATGTCCCGTAGGTTTCATGCCATCGATCTAAATTTTACTTGTCTAACTATGCATCTATTAATGTTTTCCATTTACGCAACCCAAAAACATTGTAAGGGGTGCGGGGACAACAAAATTTGTAGCACGTGGTTGGTATGTAGAGATGTTTTAGTTTTTTCGATGCTAATGTCATTGTTATTGTTGCGGGCTCTACAAGTGACTACAATGAGCATGAAATATGCGATGATATGCTTGTGTTGTTATGTCCCTTGAAAAAGGTATGAGTTCTACAATGTTAGAGATGGGAGGATCGGTTCTACCTCTGCTCACATTGTAGCTGAACTCAATCTTGGGGTGTGATGTAGAAAAACCTCTGTTCTGTAATTTTTTAAAACACATGTCTTCTACATATAAATAATTTAAGCGCAATAGAAAATGGGAAGACAATAGTAAATAAGTTTCTTCATTAAAATTGCATACACAATATACTCTCACTTCTTCATCAAAAACAAATTGCATCCTCATGCATTCTAATCTTCTCTACCCTTATACACCGTAGACATGCATTGATTTTAAATCTTTAGAAAGGTACACCCAAACTAGACTCCTATTTGGAATAACTATTCTAAAATTAGCAAATGCAAGTCAAGTGTTCCTTTGACTCCATAAGAACAAGGCAATCAAAGAAGTTACTATTGTTAGGAAACAAAATCTGAAAAATACTCTTAAATGATGACTCATAATTAGATTTCTAACTAGCCCACTAAAGAAAACAACACTAATACTCGGTTGCATCATCCTCCTTATCTTTAAAAACCTCATGGTTCAAAGGTGGTTTTATTTTTTTCTTCTGCTTCCTCCATAAATTGAACCACGTCTCTTCTCGTCCAAGCTCATGGCTATTTACAAAGATAACTTCTAGCTTTCTTGCAACCACACATTGTTTAACCAAATTTAAAATGACACGATCCTTCTTTTACTCAGTAAACTCAATGATAACTACCACATCAAGCATGCTTTAATATTTAATTTTTTTTGTAGACACTAATTTTTGGTATCATTCCTCCCCTTCACTCTACATTCGATTTCATTTATTTGGGCCACCCATTCAAATTTATCTTTCCCTCTCCATTTCAATTATCCCATTAATTCCCATTTTCCCACCTTTAATCATGCATTATTCATTTTATTAATTAATTATCCCTAATTACTTATAATCCTCATCTCATTATGTTTCATTTCCCTAAATCATTTTAATTATCCCTAATCATCATTAATCTCCACCTAATTCGTTTCACATCCCTAAGTCTCTCATTTATCATCCCTAAATTTCCTAATTTGCTATCCCTAGGTCCTCATTTAATAATTTACCTATCTAAGCCCTTTATTTACTCATTCTAACCTCCCACCTACCCTCTTATCCTTTCTATGCAACCTTAACCCACCTAAACATCCTAAAACCCTAATCTCGCCTCTAATGGAATTAATGCCTTGAGTTAGGCATCCTACCATTGCCTAAATAGATGGTTCCCACGAATCGGCGGAGAACCACTTAGGTCGCCATCAACCCTATAAATACGCTCTTTCCCCTCCTTTCTCAAGGATGTAATATTGTGATTTTTAGGCTATTTTGCGATCTTATTTTCATCATTGAGTACTACTACAACTATCCTTCACATCTTGGAGATTTTGTGCATCTAATTTGGTGATCTAAGGATATTTCTCTTGATTTTTCATATTGATTGCTTTCATTATCATATTGTTGTATTTTGTTGTCACTAACATCTTGTATGGGTTCGTATCTTTAGAGATTGTACCTCACTGTTTTAGCCTTCAATCTTGCTTACAGGTCTCCATTTTAGTCATTCAACTTTCGTCCATACCCTAAACAAGTTCTAGTCGTCATCGATTCTTTCCAAATGTCTTGTCGACCTAGCCCATTATCCATCTTGTTTCTATCATCATATCTTCAACAATATTTGTTTTTGGTTTCATTCGGTCTCTATCACTCGATCTTTTTTTATTACATTCTGTCATTCCGGATCTATTCTATCAGGCCCCAATCATCAATTCCCCCCTAGGTTGTCTTGAACCATCTTTATTTCCACCCCTTTCCATCACTTGTATAATTTTCTTATATCCTTTTACCCAATTTCAAGTCCATTCTTTTCTACAAGTCTCGTGTCTAGTTCATATATGTTTGTAGGTTCAGTTCATCTCGATCCATCCATAGAGGAGCTTGCAGTTTGTTTTTGGTGCGAGATATTCCTTATCCAACCCTAGTCGTATTCAATTGTCCTATTGTAGTCTCGGGTTACCGTCAACCCCTTCGTTTTGTTTTTTTTTTTTCATATTTGATTCGATATGCTTTTCATCATCGTAAATCTACTTTTCAGATTATGTTTTAGATATTGCATGTTTTTATCAAATCCATTATCAAATTTCATATTCCATATTTGTATATAAGAGGGTTGACATCCATCCAAGCCAGTTCACACTTCTTGGAACCGACTTAGTCCCGTAACCCTCCATATATCTACTAATCCATTTTTCTTCTAGTGTTCTTTGTAGTGTAGATAATCTAACTTGTAGAAAGGAGGTTCTCATCTTTTGCACCCACATTATCTCATCCCATCACGAGGTACCATAAACCCTCCATATTTTGAGTTACTAGTTTCTCTCATTACTAGGTCATTAATTTGAATAGGAACTAAGAAACTTGGTAAACATTCTGGCACGCCCAAGTGGGACCCACCCTCTTTAGGTGAGTCTTGTTGTTTATTTCCATATTCCATTTTATTTTATTTCCACTAACCTTGTAAGGAAGAAATGTACGTTGTTTTCTTATTCGTATTGTGGATTTCTTGGGTTGGCTTGCACGCTTCATTTGAAGATCAAATAAAAAGGAAAAGTGAACTCTGTAGGTATTCCCTTTTCTTAGTTTCTCCTTTTTGCATTGTACTTTTCCCTTTCTTGTTTGTTACCTTCATCGAATGTCACATTTGGTTTTGGATCTAAAACGAACCTCTCTCATTATTTCTTAAAAATCTAGTGTAAGTAGGGGTTTAATCAATTGCATTCACTCTATCACACACAACCAAACTCACAAATCAATTCATACATCTAGACATTCCCTACCAGGTGGAACTGATTGGGATTTCATCACCCAATAGGAAATATGCTGCAGTATTTTGACCATGTTATAAATCCTATAAAAACTTGGGCCTCACGTACCTTTGGGTATATCAAGGAATCCACAACCACAACCACAACCATCTAAAACCATCATAGCTTTCCATTTCTAGGTACCCTTTTATCCTCTTTTTCATTTCTTTTTCACATCTTAAGTTAATCAAGATAAGAAAAAAAAATTGAGTGATTTTCTTGTTCTAAGTAGAAAGCAACAAAGATTTAGATTTTTTTGTTTCATGTCAGTTATCACTAGATAACAATATAAGTAAATGGAATAAGACATGAAGAACAATGTCTCAACCCCCACTACTATCTAATCAAATTCTGCACTTTCCATTCTCACTTCCAATCCTTTAGCCATCTCAACCATGGTTACTCAACCCATCATCACCCTTCCCCCTCTTCAAGAGGTTCAATTGTTTCAATCCAATCCCCATGCTAAAACCAATCCTTCACCATTTTGTCCCTTCTAGACAAACCACTCCTCCATCCACTTCTTCTATCGATTCTTCTAGGCCTCCCCTCATCCCTCATGGATCTATGGAGTTTCAAGAGATTCTTGACGCAAATCTAGTTTCTCTCCATGATTACCTTCTTTGTAAAACCACTAGTATTCCCATTGATGGACCTCCCTTGTAACAAATTTATGCTTATCACTCTAATCCAGAGTCCACTCAAGTGCTTACCTCTCAACTCACGGTGTTCTTTCCAAGAGCCATGAGTGATATTTCCAAATCCCAACATGAATTTGATCCTAATCAACCATCTTCTTCTAATACAAACAATCATCAAACTACTCAATTGGTGGTTCCTATTCCACCCAATTTTCCTCGTGTTAATACCACCATCCCTTCTTCCATCCCCATCACTTCAATTTCAACCATAATCACTTATCTTCCCATATAACCATATAAATAGTCATCCTTACTTCCTTCCATATCCGAACAACATCACACTACCTTACCTCTCATTTCCACCTCCCATGTTTATGCCAACATGGTCATCTCATAACCTCTACCATCTAATTGAATGCGGTCATGGTCCACCTCCTCAAGGATCCCACCATCATATTCCCCTATTCAATCAACTCAAACTTCCCAACCACCCATTATTTACATTCCAACCAATCCTACAACCAATCAATCACATGCCTCTATCTTACAACAACCTACCCAATCTAACCAATCATATCACATTCCCATCTCCCAACATCAAGTTGTGTCTCAACCCATACAATCAAAACCTTCTAATTATATCCCACCTTATCAACCACCTCCATCAACCCCAAACATCCTCAAAAATTTCAAACATATCAACAAACCCATCCATCCACCTTGTACACATCTCAAATTCCCATTTCGACATCTCAACCACCTAATGATCCCTTACAATTTCTATTGAGTCGAATGGATAATCTTGAAGCCACAACTTTGGGATCTAAGACCACTTTTTCATACGATCAAATCTGCAATGAACCCATCAACCCATCTGTTCCGGTCAAACCTTATCCTCCTCACTGGGAAATGCCAAAATTTTCTAAATTCAATAGTAAAGAGGATCCCCAACAACACTTACATGCTTTTAGGCATGCATGCTATCTTATTGCCCATGATCAAGATCTTATGCTACACACGTTTCCCATGTATTTGGCCAGACCAACCCTTGATTGGTATAACAACATTCCACAACATTCATTATTCACATTCACTCAACTCATGCAACTATTCCTTGAACACTTTTCAATAAACATTGTGTGTAAAATCACCATCACCGAACTTTATGCCATCCGAAAAGACGATGAGGAATCTATTGCCAAATTTTTTCACGGTGGTGTAGCATCATCAATCAAATCTACTTCCCCTTCCACAAACCAAACTTATTGAACTCTTCTCATGGTCTTGTGTGAAGCATATCTCATCCACCCTTCAAATCCAATCATTTCAGACCTTCGAGGAAGCATTCACAATGGCTCACAAACTTGAACTTTATGCCCTTGAACAAGGCCAACTTAAACTTTGATCCAACAAACCTAATACAAAGTTCACGAAATCATCCACACAAATCTAAAACCAAAACCACCGCTAACACCATTGTAGTCAAGTCATCATCTACATCTACTTCTCACACAAAGCCTCCACAAAGAGCTCCTAGACTAACCCCCAATTACACCCCTCTTGGGGAGTCATATAGTTCAATTTTTGACAAATTAATGGTGATTAATCTTATTCAAATTCCACCCATTAGACCATTCAATGAGACATGACCCAAACCAACATGGTATTATGAAGAGAACTATTGCAAGTATCACCAAGTCTATGGCCATGACATTGAAAGGTGTCACACATTCAAAGATTTGGTTCAAAAACTCATAGACTCGGTGACCTCCAAGTGGAAAACCCTAATGCACCACCTAATCAACCCTTGGATGTCTTCAAACAACCCTTTCCAAACCATCCACCTAATAATCAGACACAACCTCCAACATCACAAGCACCTAATGCACACATCATTAACACTATAGACCAAGTTTCGACATCACCATCCACAACATCATCACCTACATCTATTTCAAACCCTCTCCAACCATCACACCTTCATCAACATCAACTATGACCACAACTTCATTAGACTTGATTATACCCACTCCTTCATCTTCACCATCTATAACTTCATCTATTGAACCCCTTTCTTCACCTATGACAACTACGACCACATCATCATCCTCAACATCTATACCAAATTCTACCCCAAGCATTACCACACCCATATCAACATCTAAAACTACACCTATGACTACACCATTACCTACTCGCATGGAAACCAAAGCACATGTGACACTCCAATCACTTCAAAACACCTACAACACTTACATCCACTCATCCTAAAACCACCTCATCAACTTCTCCTTTAGACATTGTTAAATGCATCATGCAGAAGCCCCTCCCACCATCAATATTACAAGCATTGCTACTAAAACCAGTCACCACAGAGTCTCTAACCAAAGATGCCACTATTTCCACCAAGGATAAATCTCCACAAGTAAAAACTAAAAACCTTGGTGTCCCTATTCAGAAGTCTCTTACACATCCGCATAAAAAGTTAGAGATTCCTTCCCCTAAGACCAATCATCATACAAACACATCATTATCACCATACTTAGGGACATCCTCTTCCATCTTGGGACCACCCCTTCATCCAAAACCTCCACCACTAGTAAGAAAACAAAACAATGACCTTCTTCTAAACCTTCTACCACCTTTCTCCTAAAATCGAATCTAAGCTATCCACATCCTCAACCAAAGTTCAAAAGAAAACACAACCATCCCTATCCTCTTCCAAATCTAAGGAAAAATCAAAGGCTCCCATCAAACCACCTCAAATCAAACCCTCATCAAAAACCCCTTCATCTATAGCCACATCATCACCTATTCCCTTGGGGTATTATACAACGATGTTTTACCAATTACTCCAAGCATCAACAATCACTTTACCATCCATCAAACCCTTTGATCCAAATGCACCAAGACCCTCATGGTTTGACTCAAATATTATTTTTACATATCATCGTGCACCGGGGCATGAAATTGAACATCGTAAGGCCCTTAAAACCATCATACACAATCTCTTTGACCAAGATGACTGATGAAATCCATTTTGTGATGTTTAAGCCATGCATATCCTTACACCATTTTTATATCATAGTGCACATTGAACAATGTTAACTTCTTATATTTAAATACTTTACTATGATCTTGAGGGAATTATTGTGCATATGTTTGTTATTTTTACTTTGTTAATTATTCTTCATGAATGGCTTAAATAGATATGTGGTGAAACATTAACTGCACTTTTAAAAGAGTATGTGTTGAGTTATCACAGGGAGTGCAATACTTAATCCATACACCGACGTAGGACTCAAGTTAACGTGTTGGTGCAGGACTTACCTCCACATTAATAAGGAACTCATAAAACCACATCCAGATCATCCAGGTCATCAAACATGATTCACTAATGTAGAAAGTTTACACATACATGCAAATCATTCAAATTATTGGAATCACAGCTGGAAACACCATATCTTGGACATAAGCGGTGCCATTTAATCAACAAACATTCCACCCAAATTTGAGGATGAAGTACTCCAAACTAAGATTTTCTATCACCAAAATTCTCTCAATTAGTTATGAGACAAAGAATCTTCTAGTAGTGATTGAATCCTTCAAAGGAGTCAATCACGGATTCCCTCTTCAGTTATCATGAATGATTCCAATTCAAACACTTTCGGGACTGCCCCTTTCATTTATGTATTTTTGAAATAGATAGTCATTGCTTGAGTTAACATTTAGTTAAGTAGACTTAGTCATTTGGAATAACTAGTTATCTCCTAACATAACTAGAACATCTCTTGTATAAAAGAGATTATGTACTTATATTTCGTGGTTCGATTATTAGTCATTTGATTTATTGTAAGAGTGAATTTTTAATTCAATAAAGATAACAGGTTTAGAGGAATTTTTTTTTGTTTGAGTTCAAGTGTTAAACTTGATCAAAGGGAAGGGGCAAGGGCCACTCCTAACCAATGAAAATGAAGTTTACATTTGTTTCCTTTTAGTCTTTGCTGAAATGCATTTACTGTTTCAACATTTATTTCATTACTTTGATGCACTTATGTTTTCATGGTCAATAATTTTCCAATTCTGTATTTCATTTTAGTTTTCCTTTCAAGCATTTTATTTTATAATCATGATCAGTTCAACAATTTTTGAGTTTCTCTTATTAAATTACGTACTATAATTTTGTTCATACTTGTTCCCTTTTTGCAAATAATCATGGACATCGCCTTAGATTGACAAAATAATATGATTAAAGTATGAGCATCAATGAAACTTGTCACTTTTTGGTGTAATTGTCAGGGAATTCAAGGTGTTATCCAAGGTTAATGTGCTAGCTAGAGGTGCTACTTGTTGTCAGTAAGTTTCCATTCAGAAATCCCATTTCCGTAACTCTTTCTTTTTAAAAGATCAGAATACCTTGTAGTGATAGAAAAAATCCTCTGAGTCGAAGTATATGGAACACACAAAACTAAGTTCAATACTAATAGTTAGGGAACCATTTTCAGTATGATAGGATTGTATGTTTAGACCTAGAGACCACAAAGGTAGATTCCTTAGATTAAATAATACAAACCCCCATAAAACCAGCCTTTGGAATAACTTTCGACCAAGGAGGAATGGTGACGAAGTATATAACCCCAATGGTGGAAATAATGAAAATACTCTAGTTGGTAGGATGTTTACCTACCCTATTGAATGTGATCCTAACAAATATGATCGTATGAAAATACATGCCTATTAATTCTACCAACTTTATGGGTATTAGTTTTAGAGGACCCTGACCAATTCCTTTTTGAGTTTAAGGTTTTATGCCAAACATATGACTACACTTCTGATAACCAAAAGCTTAAACTATTTCCCTCTACTCTAAAATATGCAGCTATGAGGTGGTTTATGGGTTTAAGCCCTGAATTCCATTCATAACTGGGAAGAAATGGAACAGGCCTTCCTGGAAAAGTATCAAGATTACTATAGAGTGAGGGATAGGAAAGAAGAGCTCTTTTGAATTCAACAAAAGGAAGATGAAAGTGTAGAAGATTACCTAGATCGGTTCCTTTTCCTTCACAGAAGGTGTGGTACTGGCCTGGATATTAACCTACTTAAAACCTTATTTCTTAAAGGGTTGGATGAAGACACACAAGAAGCATTCAATTTAATGGGAAGGGAGACATGAACAAGTTAGAGTTCACAAACATTATTGACCTCTGTAGGAATTACTCTCGAACTCGCCCCAATTTGAGAAGACAAAAAGGAAAAATGGCCAATGGGGACCTATCCAAATTAAGGGAAGAAATTGCAAATTTGAGAATAAACCTCCTGGTTCAACTCAATACAACTATGGATAGAGAAAAGGCTAGGAATACAGAGCCTTTTTCATTTACTACCCAAGATGTAGAGCTAAACATGGACTTAAGGAATGTCCTTTGGATAAGACAAAAATCTTTCTTCTTTGTGAACTTAAGCATGCCACAAATCAATGTGGACTACTTCCCTTGCTAAAGAATCACCTAAAACAAAGAAACCAAGAGGAATCTGAGCTAAACTATATGGCTTAGAGGCAAGGAGGACAATTTCAGACCAATCAAAATCAACCCTACATCCCAAAATCACAATGGACTCCAAATCAATGGAATGCACCATGGCCATATCTTCCACCTTGGGTTCAACAAGCCCCACAAGAATGGAGCCCACAATGGAATGTCCCACCAAATTATTATCAACAACCTTGGGCTCCACATCCAAACATTCCACCATATCAACAACAATACCAACAATAGTGGAATGCACCTCAAGGATCTGGGCAACAATACTATAATCAAAGAAGACCTCAAGGCCAACAAGCCCTATTGACTGGACCCACCAATGCTTCCCAATCTGATCAACCTACCTAACCACGATACTTGCACAAACTATGGCCAATCCTAAAAATGTGAGGCAGGGAAATCCAACGTATACTATGGAATCCGATAGAAATCCCATAGTAAACTCGGTGGATTGCAAGAATATTTTTCTACATTCAGGGAAGGTTACCTCAAAACCTTCCTCTCTTGTGATAGAATAAATTCTTGAAGAAATAGAAAAACCAGAAGAAACATAGCCTAGTCCTGTTGAAGAAACTCCTCAACCAAACAAAGACATTCCTTTTCTATCTAGGCTCTCTCGAGAGACCAAATATTGTAGTCCCTGATAAATCGAGTTAGAATTGATACAAGGATTGAGGAAGTTAAGTATTGGCATTCCCCTATTGCAAGCTCTTAAGGAAATCCTTGAGTTAAATAAAACAATTAAAGAGATTTGTTTCAAGGCTCTAGGCAAAAGGAAGAACCAACCTAAAACCATCCATGTTGATGGAAAGCTAGCTAATATTTTGTTAGGGAATAATCCCCCTCCTAAATATGAAGATGATAGAAGTCCTCTTGTCACAGTCTCCACATGAGAGGTCCATATTCCTAATGTTTTGATTAATCTAGGATCTTCCATCAATGTTATTACAATGGATACTCTATCCAAGTTAGCACTACTGAACCACAATCCACATCTATAGTTTTATAGATGGAAGACCAGTCTGTGAAAAACCCAAGGGAATAATAGAAGATGTTACCATTACAATCAAATCCTGGGACTATGCGGTAGACTTCATGATCATAAAAACAAAGAATAGGAAAATTGGATACCCCATCATCCTAGGATGCCCTTGGTTAGCTATAACTACCACCCTTATTGACTACAAGATAGGGAATATTGTAATCACTAATGGGCAAGATTCAAAGAAATTTTCATTATACCCTGTTGCTAAACCATTTTCCATAGAAATAACAAACAAGGGTCTAAAGATGATTCCGATGATATCATCTCCTCTCTTTGTATGGTCATAAATCAAGATCACTCAGATCAAATTCAATGTGAATACCATGAACATGGTTCCGCATATAGTTTGAGTCTTGTGACTGATTCACATGCTAAATTCAACTCTATTTATGCGCTAATATTTCTTCTAATCCTACACTACAACAAGTAAAAATAGGACAAGAGGTCATGGATGAAGATAACAAGCCCATTATCCATCCTTTTGCAAAACATTTGAAAAAATATGTTTTCCAAAACATAACTTTTGTTCATAGGTTGTTACCACATAGGTGTCCATTAAACACACTATTAAGAGAATACCCTGTTGTAGATTCGATTCACCCTGATACCAAATAATTACCTGTTCTTCCTAGCAAGACATTGACAATTAATAACCGGTCGATCGATTAGGAAGAAAATACATTTTTTTCAAACTCCTCTACTCTCATCCCTACAATTTTTCCTTTAAATATAGTGACATGAAGGGTATTCACCCTGGTATTTGTACACATCACATCTATACCACTAATTCCAGACCAGTCAGACAACCTCAAAGAAGAATAAACCCTGCTCTAAGAGATATTGTGAAACTTAGACTGAGAAGCTTTTAAACGTAGGATTTATCTATCCAATCTTAGATAGTCGTGGGTTTCTCCTTTGGTTATAGTGCTAAAAAGAATGGGAAATGGAGCTTTGTGTGGACTATAGGGAATTGAACAAAGCCACTCATCGAGATTACTTTCCATTACCTTTTATTGACCAGGTTTTAGACAATCTCTCTGGTAAGAGGTACTTTTCATTCCTTGATGGATTTAGTGGATACAACCAGATAACAATGATTGTCCCTAAAGATCAAGATAAAAAAATTCACATGTCCTTGGGGACATTTTCTTACAAAGTGCTACCTTTTGGGTTATGTAATGCCCTTGCTACCTTTCAAAGAGCCATGCGGCAATCTTTTCTGATCTCACCCATGATTGCATATAAATTTACATGGATGATTTCATGGTTTATGGAGCAACATTCCAAGAGGTAGTCAACAATCTAGATAAAGTCCTTGCTCAATGTGAAAAGCATCAGTTATCTTTGAATCATGAGAAATGCTTATTCATGATGGAACAAGGTATAGTGTTGGGCCATCATGTCTCAATAAAGGGAATTAAAGTTGACCTAGACAAAGTTAATATCATTGTAAAGCTACCATCACCTACAAACCAAATTGAAGTAAGAATATTTCTTGGTCATGCCAATTACTATCGAAGGTTCATTTCAGATTTTAGTAAAATTGCTTCTCCATTATTTGCTCTTCTAACCAAGGATTTTGAATTTCAATGGACAAAAGCATGTCAACAAGCTTTTGATGCAATCAAAGACAAGCTGATAAACACACCAATGTTGAGAGGTCCTAATTGGAAGCTACCCTTCCATATTCAAATAGATGCCTCAAATGAAGCAGTAGGTGTTGTCTTAGGACAAAAAAGAGGAAGGAGATACTATACATGCCATTTACTATGTTAGCAAAATATTTCCCATGTTGAAAGAAATTACACAACAATTAAGAAGGAATTTCTAGTAGTAGTTTATGCAATAAAATTTTTAGACATTATATTACAGATATGAAGTGATTGTTAATCGGGGATAATTTTAGCGGCGAATATTCGTAATATGGCGAAAATTTCATTTTAGGATAATTTGAAAAGGCGAATTATTCGGAGTGGGTTTGGTCCTGTTCACTAAAATATAAAGTATATTTTTTTGGGGGTCGGCTTCGCCTTCATTTGAAAACATCTCCTATAAAAACCTATTTGATTCACGGTAGTATATACCTCAAGTAGCTTACCAAATTACCAATCTTTGTGAAATTTGAACTCGCATACCCTTTGCACTGCAGATTAGTACATCATTATCCTGTGATTGTTGACGCCGCGACAAATGCATTATTGACGCTGACAAGAGAAAATCGACGCGCGACTTGGGCTAAGGCTTGACGCGCGACAGAGGAAGGCTTGACCTGCTACGGCCAGGAGGAAGGCTTGACGCGCGGCGCAGAGGAAGGCTTGACGCGCAGGCGAGAGGAAGGCTTGACGCGCGGACAGGAAGGCTCCGACGCCCGCTTGCAGAGGAAGGCTTGACGCGCGATGATGATGAAGGCTTGGCGCGCGACACAGGCGATATTGACGCCGCGACATCCGATGCTCACACGCGATAAGACCTCGGAGACCGCATGCAGAGTCGCTTGGTTCTTTTCTTTGGCCTTGCACGACTCTTTTCAGAATAATGGAAGGTGCCACCTCAAAGAATACGAATAACCTAAAAGTAAGTAAGAAATCTCAGAAATCACTCTTCAAGTATTTTGGAAACTCTGCGGATACAGATAATGTAAATACCAATCATATAGATGCCACCAAAAAGAATCGAATACTGACTGTGTGGAAGGCATTATTGAGGTGGACATGCGTTACGCGCACGATGTATCACACAAACAAATGAAACCTACGATAATATGCCAGATCTTGAAGATATTGTTCCTGTTGGGGTGCAACCAGAAGTGCAGCTAGATATCACAGATACAAACACTGAGCAAAATGGAAGACAGAAATCAATATCAAACTCTGGTCCAAGAAAGAGGAAACCAGGTGATTGCGATATTGCTCAAAATTCGACTCAAAAAAGTAAAGCATTGAAAACAAACAAGAATATGTGGACCATTGGCAGGACATACAAGTTTGATTGGGCAGCTAAATTTCCATTTATTGAACCTGTACAATCATCAAATTCTGAAGAAATCCCATGTGAATGTACATGTACAATATGTACGTGGAAATTGGGAAAGCAACAAAAAATGCAACTGAAGCTGGACACAATAGAAAAACATTGTGGAAAACAATATTTAACTGTAACAGGGGCGGATGGCCAGAAAATCAAAACACATAGGTGGAAAACTGAAAGGAGTGCATGCATGTCGGATACGCAGTGGAATATGAGGCGGAAAGCGAGAAAAACACAGGACATCTTGGAAAAGGGAGGAACAATCACATCACATATTGGTAAGATGAAAGAAACAAATCTACATGCAAAATTCATACAATTCTCTACTCTTTTCAAATACTTAAAAAAGGAAGGGCGATGTCAGATTTCCTTGATTTCAAAGTTTTGTATCAATTTAACGGAATGCTGAATGTACCTCAGTCTCATTGGTCTGAGAGTAGTGGATGGGAAATGGCAAAATGCCTCTCGATGATAGAGAAGGAAGATTTGAAAGAGAATGTAAAAAAAGAAAACTTTATCTCTGTTTCAATTGATGAAGTGACAGCAGTCGACAACACCGCATGGGTATGTATCCACATCTATACATTAGAAAATCATATAAGGACACCTCATCTGTTGGGTGTTATGAAAATGGTTGAAAACTGCAATGCTGAAAACCTATACAAAATAGTTGTTTCTCATTTGAAAGATGTTGCTGGTATGACTGATTATGAAATTGCTACGAAGTTGGTATGCGTTGGAGCAGATGGTGCATCTGTCATGCAGGGTCACCGAACAGGGCTCTGTGTTAGATTACAAACAACAGTGGCCCCATATATGCTACCAATTCACTGCATGGCTCACAGAATGAATTTAGCGTATAAAATGGTAAGCAACCATGAAAATGTTGCTAAATTAGAAGACATAATAAGAGAACTCCATGCCTATATGTCAAGCAGCCCAAAACGTTTTCTGGAGTTCCAAAAATTTGCAATTGGAATTACAGACGGCAAAAAACTTCTGAAGGATGTGGAGACTAGATGGATCTCTTTGTATGAACCAGCATGCAGAGTTCGTGAGGAGTATCCTTCATTGGTTGGTTTCATGCACAAATACCGTCATGAAGTTGATAGGGCAAGGGACCTGTTGTTCCGCTTAACTGATTTGGAGACTTTGCTTACATTGCTTGGTATTCTTCCAATGTTAAAGGAGATCAATACACTGATGAAGCATGCACAGGGCAGATTGATCTATATTGTGGATTTTATAAGGATGAGGAAAATGGTATGTCAAAGTCTTGATATATTGTATTGTTCGCAGGATAGTTTTGATGCACCTGTTTTTAAAAATTGGAGAGATTTATTAGATCTTAAAAATCCTAACACCTATTTGAGATTTAATATTCACGATCACCTATGCATCTCTGTTAATGGGAAGGAAATACCTATGCACATTTTGCAAAGACGTCAAGATATTACAGGTTCGGAGCGAGAAGATGTTCCTGTAACACGTAATTTGTTTGAGTCTGTGATAGTTGAAACCAGAATAAAGCTTAAAAAAATTTCAGAAACCTTGTCGTCAGAAATTAGGGAACGTTTCTGTAAAGATAAAATTCTGGAAGCCATGGGTGTGATGAATCCGAATTTTTGGAATACAGAAGGTGGCCGTGCAGACTTTGTCAGTAAGCATTTCCATAAATCAATGGGTACAATAATGGAACAATTTACTAAGACGTCAGAGCTCAAGGGTACGGAAATCAAAGGTATACTGAATGCCGATTTATTAAAGTTTCAGTCAACCAATTTTGCAACAACAATGAGGAACCAATATAAGAATTTAGATCAACCTTCTGAAAGTGGTGCTATTACAAGGCTGTGGAGAGGAATCTATCAAAGTTCTATCTTACAAGAAGATATCAGTGAGTATTTCAGACTATATGAATTATGCCAGACAATGATTTTGGGGTCTGTGGAGGATGAAAGAGTTTTCAGTGCATTGTCATTTATAAAATCAAAACTGAGAAACAGGTTGGATAAAAATCTGGAAAGTTGCATGAGGTGTTACGTTTCACGATACTCCCTCGAAACCTTTCCGTTTGACAAGAGCAATTGCGCCTGGAATTCCTTTGCGAAAGAAGAGGTGTAAATAATACAGCTACAAGTACAAATATACCCAACCTTGAGAGTGTAATTGGCTCTTCGTCACATTCTACAGAAGACAACATCGACTTTGACGAAGCTATTGATAATGGATTGTTTCAACTTTAAGTAGGTATCTTCTTTATCTATCTTTTATCTTTATCATTTAAGATGTTACAGTCTATATACTAAAAATATCGCGATTCACCCATCTATCTACTAATCCATTTCACGTGTTGGATTCTTTTAAATCACAGATCTAGCTCATTACCAATGGCAGTGATGATTTCAACTTTAAGCAAGTATCTTTTTCCCCTTAACCTTGAGAGTGTAGTTGGCTCTTCGTCACATTCTACAGAAGACAACATCGACTTTGATGAAGCTACTGATAATGGATTGTTTCAACTTTAAGTAGGTATCTTCTTTATCTATCTTTTATCTTTATCATTAAAGATGTTACAGGTCTATATACTAAAAATGTCAGGCAATTCACCCATCTATCTACTAATCCATTTCTCGTGTTGGATTTTTTTAAAACAAAGATCTATATTGTTACCAGTGGCAGTGATGATTTCAACTTTAAGCAGGTATCTTTTTCC
Organism: Taxus wallichiana var. yunnanensis; assembly: GCA_018340775.1. NCBI lineage: Eukaryota > Viridiplantae > Streptophyta > Pinopsida > Cupressales > Taxaceae > Taxus > Taxus wallichiana. The sequence continues at coordinate 734,603,846 of CM031234.1, read as the reverse complement.
CCTTAATCTTATTGTTTGTTACTATTCATTTTTTCAACTCTGGTTATAATTAAAAATGTTACAGGTGTATGTATTTACATTTAGTTAAATACAAAATTTTTATTTTTTGAAAACGTGGGTTGACATCCGTCCGAGGAAGTTTTTACTTCTCGGGACTGACAACGTCAGGCAACTCACCCATCTATCTACTAATCAATTTTTTGTGTTGAATTTTTTAAGACAAAGATCTAGCACATTACCGTTGATGATTTCAATTTTAAATAGGTATCTTCTTCAACATAATATTTATATTTACTTGACCTTTAAAGATATTGTTGGTCTATATATTTAAAGATGTTGCTGGCACTTCTCAGGACTGACAATGTCAAGCAACTCACCCCTCCATCTACAATGTCATGTGAAACAAAGATCTAGCACGTTACCCTTGATGATTTCACAGCAATCTAATACGCAAGAGGTAAGCTAAATCCTAGCATATTTGCAATTATGTTTAATTTCTTACCAGTGATGATTCTTTCTTGATTTCTTAGAATTATATTTTATTTATTTTTAATATATTTTATCTTCCTGTAGACCAAGGATTTTTTTTCTATTTACTATCTCTTTATTCTCCATTTGTTGGTGAGTGGTAGCTTCCCAAAAAATAGATATTCCTGCCACCTGATAGGATAAGGATACCTAAAATAACAAAAAATTAAATTGGAAAGTGATGTCGAAACATGTCACAATACTACCAAATTCAATATTCACATTTCCCTGATTCAAACCACAAGAGCCTTGGCTGAGTCACCCTCCGTTAATATTAAAGTACATTGATCAGAATTCTTCCCTCCTGCTTGATTTGCATCAAGTTTGGGAACATCAATTAATTTCCCCTTCTTGGTTCCATCAGTTTTCTTAAGATCTTTTTTTTGTTTAAACTTTTCCACTGCACTCCTCAGGTCAAACAAAGTTACAAAGCTCATCTTAGATAACCTGACCATACACCATGAATCTTCTTGTACTGGAAGAGACTGTTTCCAATTACCACTTATACCACTTTTAGAGAATTTTCATCACCAACTAGGACTGAGTCAGCTTGAAGCACTGACAGAGTAACTTGCATTTGATTGAGCTTTACCAACTAGATAACAGGACAGATTGCTAGACCTTAGCATCATTGACTTGGCTATCTTTATTTTAGACTGATAAAGGTCATTCATAAAATCCAAACACACTTTGAAGTCCTCAACACGTTGAAAAATCATAGTACAACAGAGATTCTTAACCTATCAACCTTAAGTCTACTTTCATAGACAGTATAACCCCACAGATACAATTAAAGTCCCACGACATAATTTTAAAGATAATTAAAGTCCCACAAGATATTCAGGCACTAAATTTTAGATTATACACATTAAATCGATCATCGTATTTCATCATCATCTATCATTGATTATCAATTGTCATCATTCATCATCTACGTCCACATACTATTCATGACAATGCAAGTAAACAAGAAACATACATATAATTCATGATAATCACCATCTAATCACCATATAATTAAATTCAAATAGCATAGTACAAACTCAATAGTTGAAGTTTTCAAATTCAATATTAAAAGTTTAGTCAATAATAAAAGTTTCTAATTTTCACAACCATCTAATGTAATCAAAATTTAAGATTGTATATAATTAAATTCAAATACCATACTCAATATTAGAAGTTTTCAAACTCAATATTTATAGTTTCCCCAATAATAATAAAAGTTTCTAGTTTTCAACCCTCTTTTTCTTTATCCAGTTGTACAACTCTGCTCCCTTCCCCAACGGCTTCTTCCACTATGGTTGTAACCCTTTCCCCAACAGCAGAAATAACCCCTGAACTTATAAGATCTTCTGCAGCACTGTCCAGATTTTTTATAATTCTTTCTTCTTGATTTGTTGCATCTCCATGAGACAGCAAATTTGGATCAGCAACTGCTTTGGCTTTGAACAAGATGTCAGGGTCGAGACCGTGCTCTTTAATGATCCGCTTTAGTGTATTGTTTTGTTTGTTAACCAAAACAATATTTTGCTTCAAATTTTTTGCTGCGGATAAGCTGTTCTTTGCTGTTTCCAAGTGAACTTGCAAAACCTTCGCCTGACTCTTCAAATTTTCATATTTCAACTGCACAAAAAGAGTAACGTCAATTCAAAGTATTAATGTAAATTCAAAATTTCAAATTAACAAAAATGATTGTTAGAATGTAATAGTACTTACAACCGCTCTATCTCTTTCGGCATTTGCGATTGATACCAAATCCTTGTCCTTTGACCATTTGTTAAAATATGCCTGGGCCTCGGCACTAATATTTTCCAATCTGTTTAGTGCTTTATCTAAAATGCCATCTTTATAGTCGTTGTTAAAAGTGACAGTCCCACATTTTACTTGGGTAAGTGGGAATCCATCTTTGCGAGTTGATTCGATTTGCCGCAACAGTATAAACTATCCCTTTGCCAATAATTTTCATAACGACTAATAATCTCATTGATAAGAATTTTAGCCCTTTTTTCCCATTCTATAAGCTGTTGCATTTGAGGAATTATAAACTCACTGACATGGGATTGACAATCATTACCAATTAGGTTCTCCAAAGGAAAATGTGGAAACTCTTCACTTTCTGAATCTGATGCAGAAGATCTTGCTGGAGAAGAGTGGGGGCTTTCACCATGACCAAGATCAACTGCTCCTTGTTTCTGTCTTTGGGTGGGCTGATCCTGTTGTTGAAAAAATAAATCAAGATTTAGATAAATAAATTTGAAAACTGAATATTTAGATTTAGATAAATCAGAATGTAATTAAAAATTGTAAAGAATATTAAAATTGAAATTTGAAGACTGAAGTATACCTGCTGGCCTTGAATCATCTCGCGGGTATCGAAAAAAACCATTGGGTCATTCTTGCTCAATGCCCAAATAATCTTCATCTAAATTTATATTGTTCAAAACAGATATGCCCGTTGCACTGGGCAAGCCACCAAGTGAGAGAGATGGAATTCGAAACGAGGAGTCAAGGTTCAGTGTCCCACTAGGGGCCGGAGCAAAAGGCATTCGTTTACCAATGGTCTTTTTCACTGTTCCTCTGGTTGGCATTTTAAAAATTAATGGTTGAGTGGGTGTCGGTGCCGTGGCTTGCTCATGACTGACATGTGCTGAAAAGTACAAGAAAAAATTAAAAATATTAAAACATTTCATAAACTAAAAACTACGAAATTAAACGTTCTATACAAAAATTGTACCTTGTTGTCGAGGGGTTGTTTTTTTCGGTGCTACGGGTGGCCTTGTAGGAGTTGTACTCAGTGGCTGTTCTGAAGATATCAATGCATGGGACTGTATTGAGTGAGTTGGGGAAGAAGGTTCCATAGTCCCTGCTATTCATCAATATTAAGTGTTGTCAATTCAGTTTGATAAAATTTAAATTGAAAAATAAATCTGCAACTTTGGAATTTGTAATTAATATATGAGAATGTATTACTTCTCTGGCGTTTAACGAGTTCAAATTGTTGAGGGTCTGGAGAGGAGTGAGCTTCCATTTCGGAATGGGAGTCCCCCGAAGCCTCCGCGTGTAGTTGGCCTCTTCCTCTCGACATCTTTTTTTTTTTGGGAATGGCTTCAAGATATCTTCTCTGCAAAACATTAAAATTTAAGTTTTAATAACTTCGCAGACGTAATGAAAGAAAATTGTAATACAATTTACAAACTAAAAAGTTTATACCTGTTGTTCTGCAAATGGAATTGAGAATTTCATCAAAGCCTCATCAGAGCAAGTAGGAATTTCTTTAGCTTTTAAATTTAAAAGTGCCTCATAGTAGAAGCCGAGGAGATAGTTGGTTGAATAAATGAAAGGTTTTTCTGACATTTTCGAATTTGATATGTCAGCTCTAATTTTTTTTGATATAAATGTGCACCAATCGAATTGTTGTTTTGAGATAGTGGCACAAATGTATGCAATGGCCCAATTTGGGATATCTGTTTGGCGACCCTGCATAACATTTCGGCTTGAAAAAATGCAATAAGTGCAGCAAGAAAGTGGTGTGCAATTGATTGTGTATCTACACCACGCCTGGATTTATTGACATGGGCTGCAAATGCGAAACAGTGAAAATTAGCATCAATTTATAACAGCAAATTGTATCAGAATAAAAAACAGAATAAAAAACAGAATAAATTACTTACAATCAACATGGAAACCGTACTTTGATTCGAGAAATTTCTTGTTTTCTTCCACGAGTGTTGCTTTGGTTGTAACATTTGGTAAGTTTCTGATAGGAAGGCCGGTAAACCGATGTATGTCATTCGGATCGATAGAGAATTGGAACATGTGGCCATCGTTCAGAGTCACATAAAATATACCGTCCTCTGAATTGTAGCATGACAGAAGGTAATTCAAAATATCGGGATCTGTTTCGAAATGGGGCATATTAACTAACCCGGTAAATCCACACTCTTCTATTATACCTTGATATTCTGGAGACATCCTTAAAGCCGTATGGATGTGAGGGCATAAGGGATTCCTGTAGGTTATCTTGGAAATCGATTGACTTGGATTCTCTTCATTTTCTTGCTGAACTTGCAATTGGGAGGCATGTGAAGTCGACATTGTAGCTGAAATTGCGTCTTTGAAGAAGATTTCGACCTGCAAAAATTCAAGAATAGGAAAACGTAAACGAGAAAATGAGCGGAATAAGGGTATTTATAACCTAGATATAGGCGTCACTGCCCCTATTGACGCGCGTCATTTGCTTCAAATGACGCGCGTCAATAGGAAGCAGTGTCGTGCGTCATTTGATTATAGTGTCGCGCGTCAATAGATTGCTTTGGCGCGCGTCAATAGGTTGCTATGTCGTGCGTCATTTCTTCATAGTGTCGCGCGTCAATTGGTTATAGTGTCGCGCGTCATTTGTCTAGAGTGTCGCGCGTCATTTGATTACAGTGTCGCGCGTCATTTGATTACAATGTCGCGCGTCAATTGTTTACAATGTCGCGCGTCATTTGTTTACAATGTCGCGCGTCATTTGTTTACAATGTCGCGCGTCATTTGTTTACAATGTCGCGCGTCATTTGTTTACAATGTCGCGCGTCATTTTGTGGCTGTGTCGCGCGTCATTTGTTTACAATGTCGCGCGTCATTACGATCTAGTGTCGCTCCAGTGTCGCACGTCATTAGGAGCTATTGTCGCGCCTGTGACGTGCGTCTTTAAGGATTCTGATTTAGCCTTGAAAAACCAGGCGAAAATTTTGTTTTTTAATACTGTCAAATTCGCCTTTCGCTGAAAGTGGTTACGGGGATATTCGCCAGGTATTTTCCACCTTCAATTTTATAGGGGTGTCTTAAAATGAACCACTCGTTGTTATTATCTTGACCACTCTGTTATCAAATATCTAATGAATAAACCTTTAGTGCATGGTAGGATTTTAAGGTGGTTATTGCTTACTGCGAAGTTTAACATTAAAATCATTGAAAAACTAGGGAAATCAAATGTGGTAGCTGATTTTATTTCTAGACTTACCACTTCGAAGAAGAAGAGCAGGTCAATGATGACTTTCCAGATGAGCATTTGTTTGCACTTTCCACTACCTCTCCTTGGTATGTAGATATGGATAATTACTTAGCTACAGGGAAGTTTCCAAACTTTTTCACACTCAAGCAAAGAAAACAATTAATTAAATAGAGTGTAATGTATACTTGGTTAAATGGAATTCTTTTCAAATGTGGGCCTGATCATGTCTTATGCAGGTGTGTAGCTGAAAATGAAGTGTTTGACATACTTAGAGCATGCCATGATGAACCATCAGGAGGGAATTATTTAGTTCAAAGGACCATTAAAATTTTTTGGAGTTGGTTACTTTTGGCCTTCCTTGTTTAAGGATGTCAAAAGTATGTGTGGAGGTGTGATCAATGCCAAAGAATGGGGAAACCAACATTTACATCAGAAATGCCACTCCAACCACAGGTTGTCTTGGAACCATTTGAAAAATGGGGGTTGGATTTCATTGGACCCATGGACCCAACTTCCCAAGGAAAAGAATACATCCTAGTTTGTACTGATTATGTTACTAAGTGGGCTAAAGTTCAAGCACTGCCACATGCAAGGGATGAGAAAGTTGTAGACTTTCTTTATGAGCATATATTTCAAAGGTTTGGAGCACCAAGATCCATTGTGTCAGATCAAGGACCACAATTCATGTCAGGGGTAATCAGTTCTTTTGTAGAAACATATCATTTGAAGCATAAGAAGTCATCTCCCTATCATCCATAGTCTAATGAACAAGTGGAAGTTACTAACAGAGAGTTAAAGAACATATTAAATAAGACAATGGACATCTTAAGGAAGAATTAGGTTCAAAAACTACCGATGAGACGATATGGGATTCTAACACTACTTGGAAAACAACAACGAGATTTACTCCTATGAATTAGTCTATGGTAAGAAGCCAATTCTACCTATAGAATTTGAGATTCAAACCTTGAGGACAACAGCTGAAGTGGGCATTGATTTGTGAAGCACAACATGCCAGAATTATTCAATTAAATAAACTAGATGAAATTAGACTTCAGGAATTGCATCATACTTGAGATCATTCAACAATAGAGGAAACTTTGGCATGATAAAAAGATAAAACCAAGGAAATTTTAGGTAAAAGATTGGAATTTTCATTTTGGTTCAAAGTATAAGGACTTTAAAGGGAAATTGCAGATGAGATGGATGGGTCTGTATCGAATTGCAGAAATATTTGACAATGGGACTGCCCAATTGGTTCCAATAGAGGGCGAAAGGAAGGTAATGTTGGTCAATGGGAACATAATGAGGCTGTACCATAAGTCAACATTAAAAGAAGAGTTTTAAGGTAATTCAAGAGCATTCGAATCGAATTGTGTGTATAGAGTTTCTTTTCCCAACCTGACTCAAAATTGATCAACCGGTTTCTAAGTAACAAAGAAGAGGTGATTGAAAACTAGTGATGGTGGCCACCCTCCTTCATGAAATTGGATCAAAACCAGAAATGGCGGCCAATTCTTCTAGAAAAAAAGAAAAAAATTAATTAAAATAAATACAGAGGACTAAAAACTAGAAATGGTGGTCCTCTACCCTGAATCTGATCATCAATAAAGGAAGTACCAAGTATGAAGGGATCATCACACCAACATGGAATGTCGTTGGATATTTGACAAGTTTTAATACCAAGGTATGCACAATCAATTCCTTTCTTAAATATAGGGAAGTTTTAAATCATGGGTTGTTAATTATTGAACATTGTGCACCTTGATTACCACTCACTTCACACACTTCTCAAATCCCAAGATAAATCCATAATTCATTTCCCCATAATGTTCACACATGTCCAATTAACTCCATTACCACCTCGGATAATAACATAACTTTCCCAATTCAGTTATATTGCATGCATGCTAAGTCCATTCCATTTCTGCTTGTCAAATTAGAGCTTCCCATTCTTACACTTCCACTCACTGCTACCACTCTGTAAAAATTTTACACCTCCAGTCTTGTGCCTTCATCCATATTTCCTACCTGTGCATAAGTTTTGGATATGGGGCCTAGGTTGCGACATGAGCCAACAAGCTCTATTGAGATTTTGGTTGATACAAGGGTAGTTGAAATTTTTGAAAGTGCGGGATGACTGGATTTCCTATTGGCATATGAAGAATTCAATGTTTCAATGACTGAAGAATTCACAAGGAACATGGAAGAGGGGAACTCTACTATTAATGGTAAGAAAATTCCCTTTTCTCCAACTGTAATCAGTCATATTTCTGGTTTACCTAATGAGGGGTTAGTAGTAAGTGATATGACCATGTATCATGAAGTAATTAAAATATTTGTAGTTGGGAAAAAGAGAAATTACAACTGCTCATAGATAATAAGGGAAAAGCAAAAGGGTTAAAATAATCACTATACCTGAACCTTGGGCTAAAGTGGAAAAATGGTTGATTAAATATTTTACATGTGAAGGGAAATATGAAATTGTATTGGGTCCTGTGTTAAGAATGTTAATCCATCTTCGACATGGTCAAAACATACCTCAATATAAGATTAATTTGCCACAATTTCTATATGAATCCATTTGTGTTACTACGAGAAATTTTTGATTGGGGGATCCATATTTGAAATTCCAAGGTTTGATCCACTTAATATGCAAACATCAGTTTGTTAAGAAGAGGCATGGGATGAAGAAATGGTTAAATTTTCAAAAATAATGCACCACAGAATCCTACGGTGGCTGCAGAGACAAGCTTCCTCAACCTCTATGAGACCCAATAAACGTCTCTGAACTAAAAATCCTACACCTACCCTCTATGAGACACTAAGTGATAATCTGCTATCTCACGAAGAACAAGAAGTAGCCGAAATAATGCAAAACCTAGTTCAAACCCCACATGAGTCTCCTAACAATGCGATTAATACGTATAGGCTCCTAAAGTAGAAGTGGAAATTGAACATTCCATGCCTATAGTTGGAGGATCACTTGATAGAGATAAAGGGAAGGCACCTATGGAAGAGGGAGAACCTATTTCTCCCCGATTATTCTGATACTATCATGCCCCAAGTCCTCTCCCTGTCTAAAATTTATTTTGAGCTACAGATAGCTCTGGAGAGAATCAACCAACTGCAGTCCATTTTGGAGGCCAAGGAAACTCACTTCTCCCAACAAATAGCTTCCAAAGATCAAGAGATTCAACAACTACAGGGAACACTAGCACAACATGAGGAAGCCACCCTTCAATTACAAAAGGTTGTAGAGGAATGAGAACAGGAGGTAAGCTCCCTTCAAGCTAGAACCGAGGAGCTTGGCACCTCACTTACACTATTACAGGAAAGAAAAAGAGAGCAAGAGCATGTTTTTCCTCAAATTATTGTTTTAAAAGGTATGGTCAAATGGATGGAAGAATGCTATAGATTAAGGTCAGTGGAAGAGGAGAATAAAAATTTGAAAGAAGAAAATCAATTGTTGAAGGAAAATGTGCTTCAGTAAGTCGACTCTATGATCAGGTTCTTTATTACAGACCCCCTTCGAAATTTTATGCATTATTTTAAAAGAACAGTTCTTCAAATGGAAAATATCTATGACTCATTCAATGTTGGATATAGAGTTTGAGGATGATAGAAAGTTTGTAGCTGTATATACTATAGGTAATGATGTTGAGAATTTTTTTGTGTGAATTCCATGTTCACAAGTTTCTTCTCCCGAGAACAAATTGAGATTCAAATAAATATTTATGTGGGAGAAGTAAAATTAAGGGCTTTCATTTCCACCCTCAAACATCAAGGTGAATGGAGGGATCAATGGGAAATATTTGTGCAATCAGAATCTAACATTGGCCTCTTAATGAGGCATGATTTACCAGTGCCACTCTGGTTTTTCAATAGGTTTCATTCACAGGTGTACTGTCTACGTCTAGTAGACAGGTACACATATATTCTTTAGAATTGTGTCAATAATTTCAGAGAATAGGTGATCCCCACATTCAATGTTAATTTCCTTGCCTCCCAAGTATGATATCAGTTGCTTATAGAGCCATACAAGAGGAAAGAGGTCATTTCACCAACGAACCTCCGGTGGTCATTGAAACAAGCAAAATATCTTTACAAGATAATTCTGGACCTCAAAGAACAATGGATTGGTATGAGATACAGGCCCCCACTGGTCCTTGCACCCATGCCATGATGGAATTCAACAGATGACCAACTAGAGGGAAGCTACAAGACTTGGAGGGATAATGTTATTGATCATTTTGGATTTTCTGATACATCTTTGGATGAAACTTGGCAAACGTTTTCCAATGAATATAATTGTTCTAGAATTGTAGAGAAATTGAATGCTAGGTAGCAGGAGGACCTACTAAACCTTTAGTCCGGGGGAGTGATGAACCCCATTTTGTGATGTTTAAGCCATGTATAGCCTTATACCATTTTGATATCATAGTACATGATGAACAATGTTAAATTCTTATATTTAAATACTTTACTATGATTTTGAAGGAATTATTATGCATATGTTTTTATTTTTACTTTGTTAATTCTTCTTCAAAAATGGATTAAATAGATCTGTTGTGAAACATTAACTGCACTTTTGAAAGAGTATGTGTTGAGTTATCACAGGGAGCATAGGAATTAATTCATACACCGACACAGACACCAATTACCATGTTGGTGTAGGAATCACCTTGGCGCAGGGACTCACCTCCACGTTAATAGGGAACTCAGAAGACCACATCCAGATCATCCAGGTCATCAACCATGATTCACCAAAGCAGGAAGTTTGCACATACATGTAGATCATTCAAATTTTTGGAATCTCAACTGGTAGCACCATATCTTGGACACAAGTGGTGCCATTTAATCAACAAACATTCCTCCCAAGTTTGAGGATGAAGTACTCTGAACTAAGATTTGTTATCACTAAAATTCTCTCAATTAGTTATGAGACGAAGAATCTTCCAGTAGTGATTGACTCCTTCAAAGGATTCAATCATAGATTCCCTCTTCATTTTTCATGAATGATTCCAATTCAAACACTTTCGAGATTGCCCCTTTCATTTATGTATTTCCCGAAATAGATAGCCATCACTTCAGTTAGCATTTAGTTAAGTAGACTTAGTCATTTGGAATAACTAGTTCTCTCCTAACAGAACTAGAACATCTCTTGTATAAAAGAGATCGTGTACTTAGATTTAGTGGTTTGATTATTAGTCATTTGATTCATTGTAAGAGTGCATTTTTAATTCAATAAAGATAGCAAGTTCAGGGGAAATTTCTGTTGTTTGAGTTCAAGTGTTAAACTTGATCGAAGGGAAGCGGCAAGGGAAACTCCTAACCAAAAAAGGATTTTACATTTATTTCCTTTCTGTCTTTGTGAATGCATTTACTTGTTCCAACATTTATTTCATTACTTTGATGCACTTATGTTTTCATGGTCAGTAATTTTCCAATTATGTATTTCGTTTTAGTTTTCCTTTCAAGCATTTTATTTTGTAATCACTATAAATTCAGAAATTTCTTAGTTTCTGTAACTAAATTACGTATTGCAATGTCATTCATACTATTCCCTTTGTTCTGACAAACAACTATGGACACCGTCTTTGGATTGTGAGAATGATATGATTAAAATATGAGAATCAACGACACTGGTTAATGACCTTCTTAAGGAGGGACCAATTCTTTCATCATCGAATTCTTCATCCACGCCCTTATCTACTAAAATGTCCAAGTCACCCCATTTATCTAAGAATTATTCCGAAGTTCCCCAACCTACTTCAGATCCTCTTGAGGAACGTCCTCCTCTCTACATTGATGTTATTTGGGTTACAACTTGTTCTTATTATGAAATTCCTCCAACCAATCAATAATAGTCCAACGTAGTTGTCACAACTCCTTTTAAAGAGTCTACCCAACCATATTCATCATCCAAACCCAAGGTGTCCATCTTCACTACCCCTCGGCCTATCGTTGTTATACAAAGTATCACGAAAAAACTCCACCAAGCCCCAGGTTAATATGTCACTCTATGAGCTTATCCAAAGCTCTATGGATCATAGAAAATCCCTCATGGAAACTCTTAAATTTATGCCTACCACTAGTGATGAGGCTCAGCCCTTCACATCTCTTTTTGGGTCACTTACTACTTTGACTTCCATATCTTTTGACGACACTGAGATTCCAAATATTACATTGGAAGAGCATGACCTTCCTCTCTTCATCACCATTTGAATCAACGACACCTTAATTTGTCAATCTATGATAGACAATGGAGCTAGAATCAACATCATATTATCCCATACTTTTGATCAACTCAAGCTCCCTAAATCCATCATCGCTCAATCACCCACGGTCTTGCGCGCCTTCGATAATTCTATTCCCCCTACCTTGGGTATGGTTATTCTTCCCATCCGTGTAGGTGAAAAAATCCTCCATGAAATATTCTATACCATAGAAGGGAGTTTCACTATAATGTTTTTAGGGAGAATTTGGATTCACGCTATGCATTGTGTCCCTTCCACTCTCCACTTGAGCACGAGGAGAAGATTCTAACTCTCCCCGTAGACACCCCACCATTCAAAGCATGTAATATGACTTATCATCCATATGATGTGCTCATAACCATGCTAGATTTGTCTTAACCATCAACTAACTCATCCATTTCCACGTCTAAGCTTCCTAATGATGATTCTATCGACAAAGTAATGGATAAGCTTTCATTGGGGGAGTATCACCTTCTTACACTAAATGTTCTTCACACACCTAATAGAATTGGTAGACATGAAAAAATAACCTATGTCTTGAATAAACATTGGGGATATCATTCCTTTTGGTCCACCCCATATTCATACCAACCTCATCTATGGTGACATCGATCGTTCTTCATCCCACATTAACACCCAACCTCATACTAAACCATACATCAACGGATTTGGTTGTCTCTAAAAGAAATATTTTGCTCACACCTATCTTCATCTTTGTGCCTGGAAAGGATTTGGAATGGGGTGTTATGAGCAGGGCATGCATGATCTTGTCATCAATCAATCTCAATAACCCCATGAAAAATTTGAGCTAGGTTATAAGGAGCAATTTGTCAATCCCTTTACACCGTCTATGATGCTCATGGATATTAATCCTCCATATTCCCCACCCCATGAGGTTATGGATATGGATGACACTATGTCTATAACATCTGGATTTTTAGTCTCCGCCATCACCTTGGGACCGATTACTATCAATATGAAAATTAGACTAGGTCCCTTCCTCTTCGACATCTAGAGATGATAGAAGAAGACTCTTCTACTATCAACATTCTCCATTACACTGATGACAATGCCATCCTTTCCCACATGTGGGTAGAATATTCTTATCTTCATAATACCTTGCCATCCGACTCATCCACCCTCCTTAACAAAGCCACCATTAACATCAACATCGGGACTCCTTAGGAGCCCTGCATTCTCAAAGTGGTTCAATCCCTTGATCCCTAGGATCTTGAATCATTCACCATGTTTCTTTCTTGCCACATCCAAGCCTTCACCTAGTCATAATTTGACATGTCGGGCCTCGATCCATCCGTATTTGTCCATAATATTGTCACCTTTCCCAACGCTAACTTGGTTAAGTAGAAGATTTGCCACATGCACCCTCGAGTTGCCCTTCTTGTTAAAGAGGATCTATAATGCTTGATTTCAGCTAACTTCATCATCCCCATTGAATATCCCAAATGGGTTTATATTATCAGATCCTCATCACTAAAGTTTACGGCATGCTTCGTATCTACACAAAATTTCAAGATTTAAACCTTGCTTTCCCCAAAGACAACTTCCCCATTCCAAACATCGATCAGCTTGTAGACCTCACTACAAGACATGAGATTATTTATATTATGGATGGTTTCTTTAGATATAATTAGATATTTATCACACCAGAGGACCAACATAAGACATCATGGAAATTTTTTATCACGTCATTCCCTTGGACTAAAAATTCCGAGCCACTTATCAATGACGGGCCATGACCTACATCTTTCAAAATATTATCCATAAGACTATTGAGAACTATCTTGATGACCTCATGGGTAAATATAATCATCGAAGCGATCATATAACTATCCTTGAGATCCTCTTCGAGTGCCTTATCCACTTTTTTCTTCATCTTAATCAAACCAAGTGTGTATTTGGAGAGTTAACGAGTAAGCTCCTTGGTTTCATCGGTTCTATCTAAGGTATAGAATTTGACTTTGCCAAGATCAAGGTCATCCTCGAGATGCCTCCTCCCTCTAAATTGAAGCAAATTCATAGTCTTTAAGGTCATCTTTAGTCCATTCGTCACTTCATCTCGTATCTCTCTGATCGTTGCCAACCTTTTCACCATCTTCTTCACAAAGATATTGATTTCAATTGGGATCATAGTTTCTAGAAGGGCTTGATGATCTTAAAAATATATTTTTATCCCCTGCTTAGTGCTTATGCATCCATGTGAGGGGGAGCCTTCTATCTTTATGTCTCCGCCTCTAATCATGCTCTAGGAGCTATGTTGGCGCATCATGATGAACAAGTTTGTGAGTAGGTCATTTAATATATCATTCACAATTATAAGATTCGCTATCTTGGCCCGAAAAGATTTGTTTAGCTATTTTATTTGCTACCTCGAAGCTTCGTCATTATATTCTTAACCACAAAACTTATGTTGTCACCAATTTTCACCTTCTTAAAACCATGCAATCTAAACCATATCACAATGATTGCATCACTCGATGGATCATGCTCATGAATGATTTTTACCTAGAATTCATCTCTCAAAAGTTGAGTAAGATCCAAGATATCACCAACCAGCTAGCTGACGCCCCTCTTCAAGATAATCATCTTCCTCATGAGCACTTCCTTGATGAGTCTATCTTTAACTTTGAGTATGAATTTCATCCGCTTAAGATGACTCTCTTCTTTGATGGTTCTAAGTCTCAATAAGGGGAGGCATTTTTGTTATTATCATTCCTCCTTGGGATACTCCTATCCCCATTACAAGAAATCTTAAATTTGAGTGTATAAAGAACATGGCCAAGTATGAAGCTCTTATCTTAGGTCTCGAAATTGTATTCTTTCTCAGTGTTCAAGTCCTTGACATCTATGGGAATCTCAACTTGTCATTAATCAAGTCAAAGACATCTATCAATGTAAAAATGAGGTCTTGTAAAAGTATAAGGATATTGTTGACTTCATCTTAGGGGCATTTGAATTCTACATGATTCAACCCATCCCTCAATCATCTAACTGATTCATAGACACTATGGATTCTCTCGCTTATCTCATTCCTTGGAAAAATGAAGAGTCTTCATTATCTATTGTTTTCGCCATCAAGATCAACCTACCCAAGTTCATGAAATCCCTCATGTCAACCATATTGACACTCATCCTCGCGAACTTTGGTATTCTAAAATCTTCGATTATCGATCCCAATCCATCATTCCCTCTAACTTGTCCAAAAATGGTAGGAGGTCCTTTCTCCAACGCGCTAACCACTATGTCATCCTTGGCGGAATCCTTTATAAACATGGCTTTGATGGAATTTTTCTTTGTTACCTTAAATCTCATGAGTCCATTCGATCCATTCAAGAGGTCCATGATGGTATATGTGGAGGAAATTTTAGTGGTTTGGCGGTTTCCAAACGTGTCCTTTGCATGGGTTACTATTGGCCCTCGCTCAATCAAGATTGTTGTGAATATGTCAAGAAATGTGTCAAGATGCCAACAACATTCCAATCTCATCCGCATTCCTAGCTAGGCCTTATAACCAGCTCAGGATCTTTGGCCCTTTTCACAATGGGGGCTTGATCTCATCGGTCTCATCAATCCACATTCTTCTCAACGCCATCATTCTATCATCACTACTACTGAATATTTCACCAAGTGGGTGGAAGTAATTCCACTTACATCAACTAAAGCTAATCAAATCGTTAATTTCATCTATCAACACATTATTTGTCACTTCGATGTCCCTCATAAAATCATCACGAGATAACGGAAAGTCCTTAAAAACAAATACCTCAAGAAAATTTGTGAATATTTCAACATCAAGCTTAGTTTCTCTTCTCCATATTATCCCCAAGCTAATGGCTAAGCTGAAGCCTCTAACAAAAATCTTGACAACATTCTCGCCAAGACTATTGATAAATTAGGTCGTGATTGGCACCTTTTTATTCTATTCACTCTTTGGGCTTTTAGAACTAGCATCTGTACTTCCATAGGTGCTACTCCTTTCTCTCTTGTCTACGGATCTAAAGCCATTCTTCCTCTTGAAATCAAAATTCCTTCTTTGTGCGTTTCTCTTCACGACTTCATCTTTGATGAAGATTATCGCTCAAAGCGTCTATCACAGACTCGAGTTGTTAGATGAACGTTTCCTTCTTGCTCTTGAACATCATCATGTTTATTAAGAGTGCATAAAACATGCCTATAATAAACATATTAAAGAATGTGACTTTAACATAGATGATCTTGTCCTTAAAGAAAATCAAAATGTCACTACTCTAGAAAGGATTCAACGTCAATTTTTTTCTTCTAACTGAATTGGACCTTACATTATTATGCATAAGTATGTTTCTAAGGCCTATTGCTTGGATTCCCTTAATGGTAAACTGGAACCCGAGAACCCCTTAATGCATTACATTTATGGCCACACTATTGTTAGCATACCTATAAATGAGAAATTAATATTTTTCATGATCATCCATACATCATTATCCATTCCATCTCTCATCGTAATGATATGGAATTATCTAGTGTACCGTCACTTTCCTAGTCATGACCTTAAATATGGTGACCACGACTCTTCCCATAATACATTCCTTATGGATAGAGTCTTCCTTCTTAGTGATAACTCCATGATCATTACATCCATTAACCTATTGTTTTCCTATTAAAACCACACTAAGGGTCCAAGGGTGTAACTTGTACATTCATTGTCCCCTCCTATGTGGCCTACCTAGCTATCCCCAACTCTTCCCCATGTAAAAGTAAAAATTCCATGGATTCTCATCAAAGTTATCAAAAACACATTGTTCCCTTGAAGGACAATTGTTCATGTAAAAAAAAAAAAAAGTCAAATAGATAGACCGATCCCTTGAAGGATGGCTATCATGTATATCATCCCTACCATTCTATAAAATTTCATAAAAATTATAAAGTAGACCACTCCCTCAAAGGATGACTACTTTCTTTTATCATGACAACGAAGGCTTCCCACATTTATCAAACTTCTATCTCATCAACATCCTATGAAAGTTTCCCGCATCAATCAAATTTCTTTGTTACAAACTTCTCGAATTGATTGGTTTTATTCTCCCCTACCTAGAGCTAGGGCATAGACCTAGGGAAATCCACCTACGGAGAACCTAGTTCCTGCGTACAAGTCATATCTAAAACCTTTTTCATGTCGACAATAGGTTTATGAGTTCAATTTCCATATTTTCCTATATGATCCATAAAATAACTAACTATTGTTGGTTATCTGTTAACATCTGTTATTCGCTACAAGTGCATTGATTTAAGTGGTTCCCTTCTTGTTTACCTCCCATCTAGTTTAAAGCATCGTTTCTTCGCGTGCTCTATACTACAATCACGTGCCATTTAAATTTTCTTACGGACATCTCCTAGTTGGGTCACATTTATTTTATTCATGGTTATATATCATGTCCATTTATAAACCACATATAGTATTGGAAGTCATTTATTATCTTTTTCCTTGCATCTATCACTAACATCACAATCATTCCATAACCATCACACCTTAGTTAGGTGTCATTTTTATTACATACATTCACACATCATAACATCTAAGTATAGAACAACATCACACTCACAAAATTGACAATATCCCATCTCTAGTCTAATCCATAATCATTTAATGAAAACACATCTAACACATCTATCAAATTTATAACCATAATTATCAACATTAATCATTCCATAAGTTAACATACAAATCCATAATCAACTCACACTTATATCCAATCATATGCAATTAAGTATCACAACATCTATATCATATCATCATTACCATATAACATTGAGTAACCATCTAAGTCTAACATCAACATCATCCAAAATCATAAAAATCACTAACACATCATAAGTCCAAATCCAAAATCATCATCATCATCATCATATATATATATATATATATATATATATATATATATATATATATAGATTATATGTCTAAAATACATCAATTGACCTCTAAGGGTCCTCTCGTAATGCAAATACATCATCCATATCTGTAAAGTGCACATCTGATAATCTCAATCCCTCCCCTCCTAGGGTAGGAGGCTTGATCAATCCATAGGCATCATCACCTCCCTCATGGCTCACCTTTCACAATGATTGTGCCATGCTTGCGATACTCTAGGTGATGGTGTTGCGCCACCTCATCCTACTCATTGTCTTTATCGAGATCTATGCGTATCTCAAGGTCCGAGGTAGCTTATTCATCACTATCTTCTCATAATACCTCACTTCTATAGCCAATACTATATATAAGCTCAACGGACCATCCTGGTGGGCCCATTTGTCCTCATGTCCCTTGTGATGCGGTTGACACCATGCCGCCAGCCAACTCTGCTTTGCTAATATGGGACCGAGCTCCCCAAATATCGATCTACGAGGCCTCTCACTTTCACCTATATATTTCCCTCTATGAAGTGGCCTAGTCTCTCTCTGTCGAAAAGAGTCGGGGCATCTTGGTGTGTAGCCTCTCATTCCTTCCGAGTGGTGTCTATCTCAAGTCGGGCTAGGTCACACTCTGCCTATAATCATGTCATCTCATCTACCTCCCTCATCTCATCTCGAGGAGCTACATCCTCCTCCATGGCCATCTCCTCCTCCTCATCTCCACCATCATCTCCCACTTTACCCATGATGCCCATGTACTAGTCATCTAATCAATAAAGCCCTCGCCAACTCCCACGTCATCGTATTCATCCCATTGCTCTCCTGCCTCCTCCAATGGATCAGCCATATGTGGACTTGGTAAATCCCTCTCAGAATCATCTCACATGTATAATATGGGATTTTGGGGACTATATGGATAACTCCAAACTTCCTATAGACTCTACCAAACTACATGGCCTCAATCATATGTGGCCTCCACCTCTCATACCCATCGAGTTACCTAATACATACTAGCTCTGCATCTACCCCAGCCATGCGGGTAAATCATGGTATGGCCATCATCTGATCTTCTTTAGCTCAAGCTATGCTAGTATCTATCTGTACCATGTGGCATCCCTCTCCCTCCTATCCCCATGAGCCTAGTTGGCTCGCCATCGTAGAAATCCCACTGTCATCTCGATATGATCCCCTATGATCCATGACAACCACGACAGCTTGATTAACTAAAATATTAATTATTATAAGTTAATCTAAGTAGTACATCAATGAAATAACTAGTATAAATTGAGATGTAAGTGCTAACTAATTTTATTTTATATTGTAAATAAAATCAAATAATTGAAATAGGAGGGAAAAGGTACTAACTTGAAATGAACTTACCTCATAAAGATATGGAATTATACCGGATGATGCACGGGTGGAGCAGTGTGAAAGCACAGCTCGAGAAAGTTGCAACAAATGAAGATTCAGCGGTGGGGCGCTTGGGGAGGATTAGGGTGCATGTGGGTGCTCTAGTCTATAGTATGGGTGCCCTAGTCTACAGAACAACTCGAAACCTAAATGCGGGTTTGTAATAACTCAATATTTGTCGCATGTATGTTGCACTAGCTCTTGATGTCACTACAAATCTCGATGAATGATCTCCTACAAAACCCCAAAAAATCATCAAACCCTAAAAAATAAATATGCAAATGAATGGGTCAGATTGTCCTCAGCTACCAAATGGGTGGACTTACAACCGATCGTTGTACTACATCTTAGACCCAATGTAGTTCTATGTTCATTTGTGTATCAATCATGTGCCTAGGGTTCCCTAGTGTCAATGATGCCTAAGTAGCGAGAAATAGTTAGATGTAAAATACAAATGGTGGATGAAATAGAATGAATACAACCCTTCCTATGTAGCGTGTGATGTAGAATAGTTTCCAAATGCAGTCCCTTGCCTTAGTAGATAGCTATCCCTTAGTAGAATTAGTCTTTCCTTAGAATAGTGTGTATGTTGTGTTTATATAGGGATATCTTGCTCAAATTTTGATACTAATGACCCGATATGCCGACTAGTACCTAGGGAATGAGGGGGAAAACCACAAAGACCAACCTCGAAACTCTAAATGAGAACCAAGTGCAACTAGGACTAGGGCACCTAAAATGAGGAATGGAGCACCTAAGGGTGTTTCATCCCCCTGAGCACCCTAGTCAAAACTTAGAGAGGACATATGAGTAAATAACGGCAGTGAGACTCCATGAGAGATGACCAAAATTGTGCAAGTAATGACAATTATGCGAAGACACTTAATGACACCGGATGACTAAACTAGTGATAGGACTAGGGGATGAGCCATTAGTGAATACTTTTATTATGCGAGATCCATATATAAAACAACATACTTGGTGGTATAATAATTGTGGTAAGTGCATGATTTTATGACTACACTTTCCCCCACTTTATGTTGGCGAGTGAAAATCTCGGTAATATAAAGTAGATAGAGATGTGTACCTAAGAGAAATCTAGAGAAGCCCATGTTGTAGTAGAATGCACAGATGTGGTAGTAAAATTGTGCGAGAAGAACCATATAACATGCCGAACCATGGATCAACGCGTTGATCTATGTAACATAGAAAAAATGTAATAATATGATGAAGTACACTAAATGAGAGTGATGATTGTAATGTTGAATGATTGATGATTTCGAATGTATATGATGATGATAAGATGGGGTAGGGAGTGATCAGTTCCCAACCCAATTGTGTGTATACGAATAATCGATTGGAGGATTTGGGCATCCTACTACCAGAGGAAGAGTGTAGGGAGAAAAGTGTGTTATTTTCCAATCTCTAATTACATCCTCAAGATCTAGCCGCTACAGAGAGGACTCAGATCAAAAATTTGTGGTTTTTGGATCCAGATAATTTCGATCAAATAGTTGAAGCATATAGGAGGGGATAAAAAAGAACTCTTGCCCACACTCCACGGTGTCGCCACAATGTAATAGCTTCCAAGTTAGGTCATATTGAAGTAAATGTGAAATGTATGATGGCTTCCAAGTTAGGTCGGGTGGAAGAAAACGTCAAATATAGAATAACTTCCCCAAGTTAGGTCATCTGGAAAAGTAATGAATGTAACTCCCAAGTTAGGTCATCTGGCAGGCCATATATATTATTCCATTTTGATTGAATGGTGGTCATTATAGGTTTGAACAAGTTAATTGATTGATTGATTGATTATCTTGATTGGTTACTCGCAGAGAAATTTTACGCTATTTGCCCCTAGGTTATGTCATTAGGGGAATTGATAGAAATTGATGAAATATTACATGAAAAGATTTTAATGCTTGTTTCCCCCAGATTAGGTCATTAGGGGGAAGTGATGATATGTCTCATAGAGAATTTGTATGTTTGTTTCCCCCAAGTTAGGTCATTAGGGGGAATTGATGGTGAAATGTTGCGCGATAGATTTAACAAATGTTTGAAAATGAAAAATTAATTGATCGCATGGTGATGTAAGGGGGATTAATACCCCAATGATATGCCCCGATGATGGTCATCAATCCTCTTCATTAATAATGTCAATCTAGGGCTGGTGTCCAATGGTCAGTATGCCAAATGAGAAAGAGATATTTCGAAAATAACTCCTTCAAACACAATCCAAACTTGCAAAAATTAAAAAAGCACACTAGTAGAAATGGAAAGAACACTTACAGAAATGAAAATCACACTTGCATAAAGTAAATTTCTGAATTGAAAATAAATAAAATAAAACTCCTATAGGTTCACAACAAACTAAATGAAAATGAAAATTACAATACAAAGAAAAAAAAACAATAAATCAAAATGATTATCACAGAAAAATGAATAAACATAAACATAAATTATTACAATACAAAAACAAAAATACACAGATCCATCTTCCTTGGAATGAGTGGCCAACTCATTCCTTGGAAGAGGATTTAAATCATGCTTCCAAGATCTTGATTCAAAACTTCAGAATATTGGAGAGAAAAGAACAAATTTTTCATTGATTGGAAAAAGATTACACATAAGAGTGTGGAAGGTTGCATTTATAATTCATGCATCCAACCAACTCCTCTTTTTGAGGAATACAATCTGATCTTATTTTTATTTTGATTTACTTAGTCAACACACCAAGAACTAACTACCTATTCTTGGGTGGATTTATTCAAAGAAATAAATCCTAAACAAACTTGACTACAACCATCCACTTATTGTGGAGAATATTTCTACAACTCATCCCTTTAATCTAGGAACATAAAGTGGGAGAGTAATTATTCAACATTCATAATACTATTCCACTATTTTCTCATCCTTGAAACATGGATAGAAAATGGAGGAGAGCTAAGTCCATGAATTTTAATTCTTATTGGAGCAAACATGCATGCATGACTTTATATTGCCACATGTTTGGATCTATATTCTTGGTTGATGACGTGGAAGAAAAGAGTGGGCTGAATAGTTTGGTGCTCCTTTACATTATTTTGGAACAAACCAAAACACTTTCAGTAGTGGGTGTTTCCATAACTGAGTGAAGAATTTCCGTAGGCTTGGGCATTTTCATAGCTACGTGAAGAATTTCTATAGCTAGGCGTTTTCGTAGGCTGCGTGAAGACTTTCGGTAGCTGCAATCTATGAACTTGGAGTAGAGTTGCTTATGACCTATTTTCTACACACTATCCCATTCCAACTTAGAATAAATATCAAGAAATAACAACAATTAGACTGTAAATAGATTTCTAAAGAGATGATAAGATAAATCCTATATTCTACCTTAAATATGCTATCATTATTAAAACTACATCTAAATTCACTTGAAAGCTTGATTTTAAGAGAGAGAATAAGAGTGTTATTTGGTGATATAATAAGACATATTTTGGCCTCATCATTTCCCCCACACTTAACTTCTTGCATGCCCTCATGCAAGCTACTGATCTTCTGTAGAATCTGATTTTGTCAATACTTCTGCATCTTTCAAAGTGTCTTCTCCTTTTTTTTTCATGATAGTAGCAAACTGAGATTCTAGAAGTAAAATTTTTACTTCTTTCTTATTCGTGCTCTCATGAGGTTTTTCGTAGATAATGTAGAAGTTTTTTTCTACACTTAGCTCTTTTTTCTCATGCATTCTTCAAAATATTTGGAAGAGAGTGAGTCTCCCCCACACTTAGTTTTGTGCATGACCTCATGCAAACTATTTTTTTCTTTTTAATTCAGCAACTTATAGATCTCAATTGCTATAAATTGAAAAGATGTCATCTGCATCATTTTCTTTGTTACTTGACTTGATCAACACATGTAGATCTTGAAAAATTTCTCTTTCTCTCTCTTTTTTTAATGCTTTCGAGAAGTGAATCTATTTGTAATTAAAACAACAAATAACAATATTTAAGAATAGAAAAATAGAAGTTACCATACCATACTCAGTAGTTATCCTTGCTTTCATCATGTTGTATAACTGTGATTTCCATCTACAACTGAAAAAATAAATAGATATGAAGTCAAGGCCTCTGCAACATAGAACTTTTCAGTAGAAAATAATTTCATCAACCAAGTTGACATAAGAGAAACAATCATATGGATCCAAGAAAGACTTTGAAGTGTAATTTTTTTCTTTTTCTTTTTTTTTTTTAATAATTGGTTAGCTAGTAAACTGGTTTTCTAACCAATCACTATCCTTTTGAGAAATGTCAACATGATGGAAAATTAGGAAGCAATCTTTCGAGTGTCTGCAACATCCAACCAATTTAGAAAGTTGATTTAGAAATTGAGAAACAATGGTAAACTGTTCTGGGAAATGGAATGGTTCAGGGACTTCTTCATTTATTGGGAATGAATGGTTTATTATGAGAGGCTATGGGTATGATCCCAAAATACAAATGGTATGTTGACATTTCAATTAGCATATACTGGTTGAGCCAATATTTTCCTACAATCATGAGAAGGATTAACATTGACTACAAAATATCAGAGGAATTTTGGTGGTTCTAGAAGTTGGGAAAATGACTTTTGAACAAAAACTGAGATAGAGAGGGTAGCATGGAATGAATCAGGTACTAAAAATGAGGAGTATGAGAAGAATACATGCATGCATCATAAGATTTTTTAAAAATAATCTTCAGCATGTTATTTTTTTAGCAGCGTGCACTCAAACTATGATATCTTGGTCATTTCTCAATGAAAATAAGTGATTCAAAAGGATCAAAAGATCATATCGTTTAGAAAAAGACCCATAAAATGTTTCATCTATTTCTGTATGAGATGTGATTAGTTTGTATTAGAAAACACTGCTTTATTAAAATAATGTAACATTTTTTTAGTAGCATGCAGTAAAACTGTGATATCTTGGTTGTTTCTCAATGAAAATGAGTGATTCAAAATGATCTGGAAAGATCAAATCATGTAGAATAAGACTCAATTTTTTTTGAGCTACTTATTTGTGATACATGAGAAGTTTTTATCTAGAAAACACTGCTATTTTCACATAAAACTCCTTAAATCAGATAAATCTTTTCTTTGACCTCCTCTCTGATACTCATGTTTATTTTTGTATTTTTCCACCCAATCTACTTGTACTAATAATCCAAAAAAATATTTGTCTCTGTTAACCTCGTGCCACATAATTTTCCAAGAGGTATTCTACTATCACTAGAATATTCTTTTAGAAAAATATGAATCTCCTAATAACACCACGTTCCCCTGATGCGCCAAAATGATGAGGGTCGTTAATCCTCTTCATTAATAATGTCAATCTAGGGTTGGTGTCCAATGATTTGTATGCAAAAGGAGAAAGAGATATTTGGAAAACAACTCCTTCAAACACAATCCAAACTTGTAGAAATTAAAAAGCACACTTGCGAAATGGAAAAACACACTTGTAGAAATCAAAATCACACTTGCATAAATGAAATCACACTTGCATAAAGTAAATTGCTGAATTGAAAATAAATCAAATAAAACTCCTGCAGGTTCACAACAAACTAAATGAAAATGAAGATTACAATACAAGGAAAAAACCAATACAACAAAATGATTATCACAGAAAAAGGAATAAACATAAACATAAATTATTACAATACAAAAACACAAATACACAGATCCCTCTTCCTTGGATTCTTTGGAAGAGGATTTAAATCATGCTTCCAAGATCTTGATTCAAAACTTTAGAATATTGGAGAGAAAAGAACAATTTTTTATTGATTGGAAAAATATTACACATAAGAGTGTGGAAGGTTACATTTATAATTCATGCATCCAACCAACTCCTCTTTTTGAGGAATACAATCTGATCTTGTTTTTATTATGATTTACTTAGTCAACACACCAAGAACTAACTACCTATTCTTAGGTGAATTTATTCAAAGCAATAAATCCTAAACAAACTTGACTACAACTATCCACTTATCGTGGAGAATATTTCTACAACTCATCCCTTTAATCTAGGAACACAAAGTGGGAGAGTACTTATTCAACATTCCTAATACTATTCCACTATTTTCTCATCCTTGAAACATGGAGAGAAAATGGAGGAGTGCTAAGTCCATGACTTTGAATTCTTCTTGGAACGCCACATGCATGCATGACTTTATATTGCCACATGTTTGGATCTATATTCTTGGTTGATGATGTGGAAGAAAAGAGTGGGCTGAATAGTTTAGTGCTCCTTTACATTATTTTGGAACAAACCAAAACACTTTTAGTAGCTGGGTGTTTCCATAACTAAGTGAAGAATTTCCGTAGATGGGCATTTTCGTAGCTACATGAAGAATTTTCGTAGCTACGTGAATACTTATAGTAACTGTAATCTATGCACTTGGAGTAGAGTTGCTTATGACCCATTTTCTACACACTATCCCATTCCAACTTAGAAGAAATGTCAGGAAATAACAACAATTAGGCTATGAAATAGATTTATAAAGAGATGATAAGATAAATCCTCTATTCTACCTTATATATGCTATATGTTATTAAAACTACATCTAAATTCACTTGACAAATATTTTAAGGTAGAGAATAAGAGTACTAATTGGTGATATAATGAGACATATTTTGGCCCCATCACCCCCTTTTGAAGAAAGGGGAAGTGATTATAGGAACGAACGCTAAGCCAAAAGTAAGCACAAGATAGATAGGAAATGATAGAAAATGCCAAAATGTGGAGAGATTTAATTAAAAACAATGTTAAGAGGATATAACACACGTTTAATATGTATGGTACGATGGTAGGAGGAATTATAAAAATAACACCGAGATGGGTTATAAATCGAGTAGAAATGCTCAAGATATGACAAAAACAACGTGGTGTGTATTAGTTATGGGAATAAGAACAAAATAATGACCATAGTAAAGTAGGTGATAAAAAGTAGCTATAAGTAGTGAAGTGAAAAAGTAATTAGTAACTTCATTTATCTTTGACGTGATTGTGAGAGTGAGTACTAAGTGAGTGAAGATGTCGCAAGTGAGAGTAGTATGTCCTAGCCAGTTTGAGAGGGTGGTGACTGCTGTAGCATCACGTATGAAAACAAAGTTGGTAAGTGTGTTATTTTTTGAAAAAATGTATGGTGTAGTAGTCATTTTTGTTACATTTTTTAAATTTGAGATATTCAATTTTATTGGCATTTGAGACCTGGAAAAGAGCGGTGAGGGCGCTAGTGACCCTTGTGATAGGAGCACCTAGATGCGGTGTTAGTGTCATACTCACAGGCACTCCAGGTTCTTCATCTGGCACCCTTGTCCAACATTTGCATATTTGATCTATAATAGTACAATTGAGATTTCTAGTGTATAGTAATGTGATAAGTGGGTGTATTTGGACTTGTATAGTGTTCTAACATTGCGTTTGTTGTCATTTTATGGTGTGTAGAGGGATATTCACTTAAGGGATTTATGTGAGGGTTGTCATTTGAGTACTTTGCTTGGGTTGGGCTTATGAAATGATGAGTGGGATGTTATGGACTGTGTTGGATTATGACACATAACATAGATGGGGGATTTTCCACAAAACATGCCTATGTTGACAACATTATGTGAGAGGTGGTATGTGGATACATGTACATTTTGGTTACCTATGAGTGAGATGACAGTTACTTTGGAGGATGTGTATCGCATACTGTCATTTCTAGTTGTTGGGAGAGATTACGGGTTATCTTTGTTGGAGAATATGGAGAGACATATGTGAGCTATTAGACAACATTTTGTGGGGACTTGAGTGCACCGCCAAATCCCATATCGGTTTAGATGTTATTGTGAGGTTAGGGGTTCTGCGCTTGCGGAAGTTCATCACCATTGTGATTACTTCATCTATAGCAGTAGAGGGAGGAGGTATAGGAATCTTGTATAAGATACATGATATATTCTGTGGATAGAGGAGGAGAAACCTTTGGATATGCATGGGCAAGGTGTGTGTTGGACCACTGTATACAAGGATCTATACATGTTTACTCACGATGAGCATGGTCGTGAGATATGGGCCACCACATTATTACATGTATGGGAATATGAAAATATAGCTATGTTGAGGGTAGTTGGAGCTCCACGAGGAGAGTGGGCTAGGCTAGAGATATATGCGAGGAGGTGGATTAATGTTCGTGGGTGTAAGATGGATATTGATACCTACGGGACATTAATAGATAAGATAGGGCCCAAGGCGGTTGTACGGAGGCCATACCGTGATTATGGATGATGGCTAGAGGATGGTATAGAGTTGTGGTGTATTTGTAGGACCATGTGGTTGGAAGATTGTTTTCTAGGTGTGTCCGAGCTATTCTAGGTGGAGAGAGTATCACGATAGTTTTGCAGCAGAGATGAAGATTTGGTCACATGGGGATGCTTGAGGAGGATTAGGGTACATATGGGTGCTTTGCTCTACAATTTAACTCAAAACCTGAATTTGGGTTTGTTGCTTTAGATCTTCGTAATAACTCGGTCTTTGTCGCGTGTATGTCGTACTAGCTCCTCTAATGTCACTATAGATATTCGATGAATGATCTCCTACAAAACCCACACAAAAGCATCAAACCTAAAAATAAAATTGCATATGAAGGGGTCAAACCTGTCTCGGCTACCATAATGGTGGACTTACTAGCCAGTCTTTGCTACATCTCAAACCCGATGTAGTTCTATGTGTAATCATGATGTAGGTGTTCTTGTGCAGGTCGCACTTTGTGAAAGTAACAAACAATAACTATGTGTAGAAAATGTAATAGAATGGTGGATGGAATAGAATAAACTTCCCTCCTATGCTTGTGTGATGCATATGAACTAGCCTTGTGCCTTGTGATGGAGCTAGATGGATGCAAATGAGCTCTAGATGCCTTAGATGGATGCAACTCTAGGTGGATGATAGTAGTGACTAGTGCTTGGTCCCTCATTATGATCTCATAACTTTATATTTATATGGTTCTCTTGTTCTAATTTCATAATTAACCCCAAAAAGGATGACCACAAGAAATATAAAGTGTTCAAATGAATAGAAAGTGCCCAAAAAGTGACGGGAAAGTGGGAAAAGGATCAGGATGCCCCGGCTGGGACCGGGCGCCCGTTAGTGCCACAATCAAGGCTAAAATGACGGAAGATGACAACGAAAAATTGGGCAAGTATGTGCTTTGAAGGTCGGAAATGATGACAAAAAAGTAAAGCAAAATGGCCAAAAGATGGGGGTTAATTAGTAATTTCTTCACTCAAAAACCATATGAATAATAGTATGAGACCGGGACTAAATAATGTCTAAAGTGCATGATTTTGTGACTACATTTTCCCGACTTTATGTTGGTCAACAAAAATATCGGTAACATAAAGTAGATAGAGATGTGTACCTAATGTCCATGAAAATTGTAGTAGAAAATATGCCAAAGCACTAGAAAAAGCGTGGAATGAAAAAAAGATGATGGAGTGTGGAAACTAAAGATGAAAAAGTGCAAAAACATGATGAGAGTGAACCTAGGGAAGAAATATGTGTGTAGTTGTTGATGTGTATGATGTACCTGCATGGTTAGTATGGTGTGTGCTACCAAAAATTTTGTTGTTATTTCCCCCATTGTTGTAGTAGTTATTGACCTTTGTTTCTCACACGGACGGACCTGCAAGGAGAAAACGATCAAGTAGTCAAATACGCATGTATATATGTGTAAAAATGCATGTAAAGGACACATGTATATAAAAAGTGTGTAAAATATGTAAATGAAAAATGGAACATGTGCACCTAATCTATGTCAAGAGAAAGAGTATAGAAGAGGATATCCTATCCTAGGTTTTTTGGGCAATCCAACACCATAGGCCTAAGAAGTATAGGGAGGAATTTTTCCGTATCCTCCAACCTTTACATAATTCCTTGAATATGTATGAAGAGATCTCTGTATTGCTTGGTTTTTTGGGTGATCCTATGCCATTGGTTGAAGAAGTACGGGGAGGAATTATATTGTATCCTCTAACCTTTAATTGTTCCCCAAAATGCTAAGGACAACCATGTCCTATAAAATCCATTGTGTACGGGGTTCTTTGACTGGTCTGAACCCAATCGTTGTATAATAAACAATGCCAAGGGAAGAAAGCTGGCCCGAACTATACCCATAATGTCAAGGGCGAAAAATTGAACTGAAATGTACCCACGATTCCAAGGGCGAAAAAATTGAGGCTACTATCTTGGTATAGAGCTATGTATAGATTGTAAACTATGAAATGATTCCCACCTCTTTAGGGGTGCATGCGGCGTTGGTGATAGGAGGATGCGGCCCCAAAATAGGACCAACCACATGACTTTGTCTTGTGGAAAGTGCTTGTTAGAAACTAAGGCATGCATAAACAAGTGGCTAGCCAAAGACAATTATTAGTACGAATAAGCATGCATGTATAAGACAATGTGTAATCTAGACAAATAGTGTATAAGCTACCTAACAACAGTAGTGTAAATACACAAGAAGAAAAAATAAGCCGCATAAAGTGGGTTGCAAACATGGGACATCACTCACGATGTCGCACGACACACAAGGCCAACATGGCCACATACAATAGATAAGTTTGCACACCAAAAAATAGGGCAAGGGCCACATATAATAATAAGTAAAATCAAGGAAGTACAAACAACAGATAACCATAGAAACAAATAATCCTACAAAGTAAATGTTTCACATGAAGCACCCGTTATCATATTAGAAATAGAACCAATATGTCAAAAGTGTGTATAAGCAAGAAATGTAAAGTGCTAATTAGAGAATGAAACAATAGCACAAGTAAGAGATGAATGTGAACACCCTCGGTGACCAATGTAGGATGGGTAAAAGGAGAGCATATGTGCTTGTGTGTATAATACTTGTATCTACGATCACAACTAGAAAAATACGTGAATGTGCATGTGTGTATGGTATAGATAAATGACATACAAGATATCTAACTAGCATGTGTAATAAAGCGACCATATATAAAAAAATGCAAGCAAGAGTAAAAGAAACCAAGATATGTAATATGTTGTGGATGGATGGAATGAAATGCAAGATGGATGATAGGAGCCACGTGCCCCATGAGTAAATGGAAATGTATGCAATGAGGTTCATTTGGTTTTCCCCCTCAATAGTCAAGAATGAACCGTAAACGAGAGTGCGTCATCGGAAATGGTCGAATAGTGTGTTGTATCTAGCAAACAATGTGATGAATGTGTATGTGTGTGTTGATGAGATGCGACCTAGAAATGATATGTGCATGACCCTTATAGCCGAAGTGTATATCACGACAAGGTGATCAAAAGAGTGATGATGTAGCCTAAAGTGTATATCACTATAAGATGAATAGAGGGAGTGGTGATGTAGCCTAAAGTGTATATCACTACAAAATGAAGGGATAGGTGACCATTTAGCCTAAAGTATATGTCACTAACCTAGTAATGTCACATGATAGAAGGTCAAATGATGAACATGCAAGTATGATAAGGTCCATTTGATTTGAAAATATTTTACAGATCAAGTATGGAATGAGGAACTAAAGTGCATCATAGGGTGGTGAGTGCAGCACATAGATGTGTGATGAGAATAAATGATCATGTGATGAGTATGTAATGTGTGGCGTGTACAATATGTAGAATGCAATGTGTGAAGATAGGTAAATAGTATGAAAAATTCATGTGGTGAATAATATGAGATGTTAACCTTGTGAACAAAAAAGTGTAATATGATGAATATAAGGATGGTGTAGATGATATGTATGGTGTATAGAAGTATAATGTAGTATGTAATATGCAAGATATGTAGATAGCTTGAGAGTGCAAAATACGCGTGAAATGTAGATAAATCATAGTCAATGTGTGTATCCTATGTGATGGGTATGGAATGTGTAAGTTGTAAGATGAAATGCAAAGTGTGTAGTCAACCATATTATAGATGTATGTATGATGAAGACTAATGTGATGCATAGAATGTGTAATGTACAATGTATAAGATGCAATGCAAGATGTGTATGTAGACTAAAAATGTAAGGTCCGAGATATGTAGTATGTAAGATGAGGAGTATGTAATGCTAGATGTAAGCACAATATTAGTGTGACACATGTGTGATGAAGACTAGTATGATGTATGTCATGTAGATATGCAATTATGTAGACTAAATATAGAGTGCGTGATGTAAGATACATGGCGTGTGAGTAGATGTAGTATGTAGTGCCTATGGTGTAGTGTGTGGGATTCATGTGCAGATGTATCCCTCAACAATCAAGTGTGAACTGAAGCAAAAAAGTGTTTCATCGAGAAACAAATACGCTAAAGTGTAGATGAATGTGCCTATGCAAGGATATTTATGGATGATAATGCAAAGAGGAGAGATGCGCTAATCTAACATGAGGGGGATGTGTTGGATGTTATTCCCCCCAAGTATGTAAGATAATGATCTATCCGGGTATGAAGAAAAAAACATGCCATGGTGCGGATGTGGCAACAAGTTAGGAGTAGTTGGCATACCAAAGGAAGTTGTGGTAGGAAGAACAAATGGAAATTTCTTGTTGTGATAATGAGTATGTGAGATGGTGTATACCTCAAGAGGAGATGTGGAAGGAACAAAAGAAACAAGCTCAGGGTGATATACGAGGCTAATCACATTTGGATTGTGTCGAGAATGGATAGAGGTTTGTTGACTACTTTTGATATTTTTAAGTAATCTATTTTCATTAAAACCATAGTGGTGTAGGTACCGATACTTAGGGTCATCTTGTTCGAAGTTAGGAGAAGTGGCTGAAGTATGGGATTGTGGTGAATGATCAATAACGTTGCAATAAACAAATGGAGATGGATCTGTTAATGCTTCATAAACCACACTTTGATATAGAAATTTAATACATGCATGAAGGGTTGAAGGGACCACATTCATGGCATGGATCCAAGGCCTTCGAGGAGAAGATTATAGTTAATATTGTTAGGCATGACATGGAATGGGACGGACAAAGTGCATGACCCTAGAGTAATGGGAAGTGTGATTGTACCTAAGACTCGTTTAGGCATATTATCGAAGCCACGAATGCAAATAGATGATGGGGTTAAGGAGGCTTCAAAGAGGCCAAGTTATGTGAGAAACTTGAGATTTAAGATGTTATTTATACAAACTTTGCTTAATTCCTATGTTATTGATACAAACTTCAATATAAAGGGGGAATCATTACTTAAGATAGGTAGAAGCGATTTCATCAGATGTAAATGTGATATGATCTTCATTGATAGATAAAGCAGTAGTAAACCTGTGGTATAGATATTCGGGAGAGGTGTGAGAATGAATATAAGTGTTAGCCAAAAATATATGAGTTTATTTTGACAATCAGGATTATCATGCAAAAAGGTATGGAGAGAGACCTTCATGGTGAAAGGACCCTAAGATAATGAGGTGGAGAAGAAGAGAGGATCTAAGAGTGTTCAAATCTTGGGTTCACTAAAATGATTAACTAAAATGTCAATTATTATAAGTTAATCTAAGTAGTACAACAATGAAGTAACTATTATAAACTGAGATGTAAGTGCTAACTGATTTTATTTGATATTTTAAATAAAATTAAATAATTAAAATAAGAGGGAAAAGGTACTAACCTAAAATGAACTTACCTCTAGAGATATATAATTGTATTGGATGATTCACAAGTGGAACAAAGTGTGGAAGCACACCTTAGAAGTTTCTGCTTGATTGAAGATTTAACAAGATTGGGGTGCATGAGGGAGGATTAGGGCATCAGCGTGAGTGCCTTGGTCTGCACTATGAGTGCCCCTAGCTCAAAAATTGAATCAAGGTTGGTTCTTCCAGATCTTAGCAATAACTCAATATTTGTCGTATGTATGTCATATTAGCTCCATTTATGTCATTTTAGATCTCGATGAATGATATCCTACAAAACCCCACACAAAAGCTTGAAACCCTAAAAATAAAGATGAAAATAAATGGGTGAGACTATTCTCAATTTCTAAATGAATGGACTTACGATTAGTACTACACTACATCTTAGACCAGATGTAGTTCTATGTGCATGTGTGTGCAATCATGTGCTTATGGTTCCCTAGTGCCAATTACGCCAAAGTAGCGAGGCAATAGCTAGATGTAAAATGTAAATGGTGAATGGAATAGAATGAATACCACCCTTCCTATGCGGTGTGTGATGCGAGAATAGTGTTTAGATGTAGTCCCTTGCCTTAGTAGATAACTAGCCCCTAGTAGAAGTAGTCTAGCCTTAGAATAATTTGTATGTTGTGTTTATGTAGGGATATCTTGCTCAAATTTTGACACTAATGACCTGACATACCAAATAGTACCTAGGGGAATGAAGGAAAAACCAAAAGACCGACCTCAAAACTCTAAATGAGAACCAAGTGTAACTAGACCAGGGCACCTAAAATGAGGACCATGGTGCCCCAATCCCCTCATAGGTGCCTTAGTTAAAGACTAGAGATGACCACTTTGAGTAAATAAGGACAACAGAGACTCTATGAGAGATGACCAGAACTATGCGAGTAATTGATGACTGTATAAGAAACTTAATGAAAATGACTGACTAAACTGACAATAGGACTAGGGAATGAGCCATTAGTGAATACTTTACTTATGTGAGTTCCATATAAAACAACATAAAATAAACCTTATTCAAATCACTAGGAGTTTCATACAAATTTGCTAAAGATTTCATCAACTCAACCGTGGTTTTGAATTTGGAAAATTTGAAGCCACCGATCTTTGTTAGGCTCAATCTTATAGATGCTAGAGCCTTTATGTCAAGAACCTTCCATTCTTCATCAGTCATTGTGTCCGGTTGTGCATGATCATCTAACGGTAAGTATAGATCATTTTGATACAAATAATCCTCCACCTTCATCTTCCATAGTTGATAATTCAACCATCAAATTTATCTACTCGCTATTTACTATCTTATGCCATTGCTCTACTCCCACTCAATCAAAAACCCTCTGTGAGTAAATCCTGTCAACACAAAAAACCTCTAAAAAAATATCTGATACCAGTTGTTGGGGTTAAACCATATAACAATGTTGCATAGATCTATAATCAGATAAAGCATACAAGCAATGAATGCAAAAATAACCAGAAGATAAAATAAAACAAGAGAAAAATAACACCAAATTTAACTTGGTTCACCCAATGTGGGACACGTCCACTAAGAAATGACCATTATTATTATTTAGTGCTTTAAAGAGGAAATAAAATCAATATCATTTGTCTTCCAACACCTCACAAGATGTTCATGCTTTTCCCTCACTCGGCTAGTCTCTCTTACTCACCAAAAAACTAACATCCAAAATAATTGATATTTTCTTCTCTCATACCCTCATACAATGCATACATGCATATATATCTATTCTAGGCAACTAACTATGATTTTAAAATTAACAAATCATCTTTAAAACAAAAGATTTATTCTAATTATTTTTTAAAGAATAAAGCACCGTCGCATAGGTGACCTATGTCGATCTTTACCTCACCGATGCCGGTCACTGCTTACCTCAACTTTATCAAAACTAGAAACATGTAATAGAAAGCTTCTTGTGAAGCAATTAAGCTCTAAAATCAATATTCTCCCACTTGGAGATTAATTACTACACTATCTTGTGCATCACCATCCTTAGTTCCTTTTCCTTGGCCCGTTTCTTCCTCTTCAAGTCTCAAACTTGAAGACCAACATAAGTGGATTGAAGCTCCAACTTATCCCTTACCAATAAGCCGTTAGCATATCTTAGTTCTCACCCATATGGATTTTCTCTAAATCAGTTCCCCATCCTCCAACACCTGACATATGAAGTGATACCTTAATTGAATGTGTTTTGTTCTTGAATGAAATGCTAAATTCTTTGCCAAATGGATCACGCTCTGACTATCATTGTATAATCTACAATCCTCTTGCTCCTTTCCCAATTCTTTCATGAACCTACTCATCCATATCATCTCTTTGCTAGCTTCACATAATTTGTAACATACTCTACCTCTTTGTAGTATAAAAATCTACAACCTTCTACAATCTTGAAGTCTAGCTAACTGCCATTCCACCTACCATGAAAACATATCCAGTGGTGCTCCTCCTGCCATCCAAATATCTAGCCATATCTAAATCAATATAGCCGTGTAAATAAGTATTTGACCCTCCATAGCATAACTCCATGCTGGATGTCCCTCTTAAGTACCTAATAATCCATTGGACTAATTTCCAATGTTCTTTACCTAGATTAGCCATAAACCTACTCGAAAAACTCCCACTACCATGTAATGTCTAGTCTAGTACAAACCATGGCATACAAAGACTTCCTACTTATTGAAGCATAGGGAAAACATGCCATGTACTCAAACTCCTCATGTGATGAAGGACACTAATCTGCTCAATTTGAAGTGTCTAGCCATAGGTTTACAAACAGGTTTTGAATTCTACATGTTAAACCTTTCCAACACCTTATTGATATAATCTTCCTGAGAAAAATAAAACCTCTTGTTTTTAAATCTCGGTGAATTTGTATGCCAGGATTTTCTTTGCAGCTCCCAAATCCTCCATTACAAATGTGTGAGTGATTAGGGGATATTTTTGTCAGTGTTAATAGCTCCTTAAACTTCCTAAACATGATATTATAGTATATCCTTTAGAGAGCTTTCCAAAAACTATAAGAACGTGAAAAATGGACACTCTGAGCTCAAGTTATGTCTTAAAGTTAAAGTTATTGCAGGAAGTCAACTTTGGTCAACATGTCAACAAGTGGACCAATGACAAGGTGACACGTGGAAATTGGTGACAAGGAAAAATTGATGGTCTTGTAATTTTTTAAAAATCAGTTCCATGGTATAGAGCTCAAATGCAAGTTTCTGACATTTTGAGCAGACGAAATATGAGTTCGTATGTGGAAATATGCATAGTCAAAGTTGTGGTCAAATGATGACGTGGCACACTCTGACGTGGAAAAATGACATATTATGGGCGTGACACTTGGCAGGTTTTTAATGATTTTGATTTAAAATAATAATAATAATATTTTATTTAATCCATTCCATGGGAATAAGCCTAATCCCATGGGATAAGGAGGATTTTGTGGACAAAAAGCTATTTAAAGGCTTATCCTATCCCTTTCCCACCAAATGTGGGGTCAATGGCTAAATTGGGCACCTAAACCTATGGAAGGGGGATTTGAACCCAACACCTCATCTAAAAAATAAGTGGCCTTACCAACCCGCCACCCTCTTGTAAGTGGTATAAATAAAGCTCACTTGTATTTGTAATGGACAAGTGTCTTGGAGTCTCGTGTCGAGGAATAAGAAAACAATTTTGGAAAGTGCAATTTTGGGCACTTCTGCTCACTTCCAGATCTCGAGTTATATATGAAAGTTTCTCATAATTTCAAGATGATCACAATGATGTGATCATTTATCCAATTTGGATCTTTTGTGATAGATTTATTTTTTGTTAAAGTCACACGAAGGCATAGAACCAAAGGGAGACACTGCTGAAAGTGGATCAGGAAGGTGAAGAACAGAGGTTGAGCTCCATTAACGTCCTTTAAAAGGCACTGGGACACAATTTTGTAGGTTCTTTGATTTATTATTGGTTAATGTAAAGGTTATTGTATTTACATTTTTAAACATTATTAATGGATCGGTTCACCACGAACCCGAGGATATAGGAATTTTGAAACCCCGTAAACAATCTGGTGTTGTGTTCTGATTTTTATTTTTAGTTTCTGATTATTTGTAGTAATTTACATTCAAAATTTGAATATGGATGCAACTATAATCATAATTGATAAAATTGGAAAAATCAATTAAATCAAACAATGAATTTTTGGGCTTTGATCAAATAGTGAAATTTTGAGTAAATTGTAAACTTAATTTCAGTTCTGAATTCAGTCCATAATCAAATTTTAATCAATAATTTGGAGTATTAAGACCTCTTAAGTTGTTAAAATTTAAGATCCTTTGAAATGGTTAAAAGTGTTAGTGTCAAGCACCGTTTTTAGGATAAGTGAGCTAACCTTTCTTTAAGTTTACTAATGTCATACATACTTAGATCTTGTAATCAACATATCATCCAGATACTTAACAAAATAACATAGCTCCCATTTTCAAGCTTCTTAAAATAAACACAATGGTTAGATTCACATCTCATATAACCATGTTCATGCATAAAATTGTTAAATCTCAAATACCATTTCCTTGAAGCTTGTTTGGGCCCATATAGGCTCCTTTTCAATTTACACATGAGTTTATCCTTACCCTTGACTTCATAACCAAGTGGTTGCTGCATATAAATATCTTCCTCCAAATCACCATGATGAAAAGTCATCTTAACATCAAGCTATTCTAAATGCAAATCTTAGACTCATATGCACTAAATTTAGAACAATACGGATAGAAGTCATATTAACTACGGGAGAAAAAATATCATCAAAGTCAATACCTAATTTCTATGCAAATCCTTTTACAAGCCTCATCTTGTACCTTTTTAGTCCACCCTCTTCTTCCTTGATTTTGTAAACCCATTTGTTCTGTAGAGTTTTCTTACCTATTGGAAACTTGACCAAATCCCATGTCTGATTTTGTTCCAAGGAGTCTATCTCCTCATCCATGTCATGCTCCCAGTGCTCGTGGGTATCTATCTACATTACTTCTTCAAAGATTTTTGGTTTACCACTATTAGTCAATAATAAATAAGAAAAGGAAGGTGAAAATATCTCTGGAGGTCTACTTACCCTTTGTGACCTTCTCACTGAGATTTGGGGTGTTTGGGGATCATTCTATGCTTGTTGCACATTCATGTCAATCTCTGTTAGTGACCAATGCTGGTCACCTATAACCGACTATAGTTATGTAACCAACCACAGTTCCTCTATCGCCAACCGACTATGGTTGACTTACCGATCATTGGTTCAAGGAGTATCGACGCTGGTTCCACTGGTTGTTTATTATGAACCCGACCATGCTATGCGCCAATGCTAGTTATCCTAACCAACATTAGTGTCTGTAGAACCAACGTCAGTGTCTGTGGATGTCTGATTTAGGTCTGAAATTTGATTTTCCTTTAAAGTCTCATCAACATGATCCCAAAACGTACATTATCTTTTCATTCCAGTCAAATTCATGACTCCTAATAATCTTAGAATCTTTTAAATCCCAAAATCGATATCCGAAATCACTAGAGCCATAACTAATGAAAGTGCATATCATAGATTTAACATCCAACTTCTTCCTATTTTCCCTAACAACATGCACAAAGCTTCTAAGTTAAAAAAGAAGAAAATACAAATCTACCTCTTTTCCATACCAAGCTTCTTCTCGGTATTCCACCATCCAATGTTGTTGAAGGCCCATGATTGATCAAGTACATTGTTGTATCCACTACTTCTGCCCAAAACTTCAAAGGAAAATTATCATGTATCCCCATGCTTCTAACATGTTCCATGATTGTCATGTTCATTCTTTCTGCAACTCCATTCTCCTGTGGAGCTCTAAGAACCATTCTTTCTCTTCGTATTCCATTCACTCGAACAATAATAATTAAAAGCGTTGCTGCAATACTCACCACTATTTTATGATCTAAGGCACTTTAATTTAAAGTTTGTTTTAGTTTCCAAAAGGGCTTTCCACCCTTTAAAAGTCTCAAAACATTAGATTTACGATTAATACAATAGATCCATACCTTCCTTGTGGCATCATCAATGAAATTCACATAATATTGGGATCCTCTAATAGAAGCTACTCCGAGCTAGTACCCACACATATGAGTGTACAAGATCCAATTTCTAATGCTTCTTTGTTGACCCAAACTTGAGAAATATCACTCTCTTATGCTTTCAAAATATGCAATGCTAAACAAAATTCAAGATCTAATTGTTTCAAATATGATAACTTACCCTTAGAATTTAAGATCTGCATTCCTGTTTCACTCATATGGCCCAGCTGATTATGCCACATGGTTACATATGAAATTGTAGTAGATAGCACAGAAAAGGAATTAGTAACAAAGGTAGACAAATATAAAGATCCTACCTTCTTACCTCTTGCTACAACAAGAGATCCTTGGTAACCTTCCAAGAATTAGTCATGAATGTAACCACACATCCGGATTCACCTAGTTTCCCTACGATTATTAGATTTTCTTCGAGCTTGTACATGCCTCACATATTTTCATACCCATGGATTTCCATTCTACAACTTTAGATGAACATCACCTTTACCAGTAATATTGCATGGCTCATCATCTCCTAAATAAACTTGTCCAAAATCACCCTGAACATAATTACTGAAATAACCCTTATTAGGGGTAGCATGGAAAGAAGCTCCAGAATCTAAAACCTAATATTCTAATTTATTGTCTAAGGAGATAATAAGGGCATCTTTCTTTACCTCACTTGCAATGTTTTCCTCTTTACCTTTTTCTTTACATTTTTCTGATGTATTCTCTTTGTTTTCCTTGGACCAAAACTCCTTCTTTACGTGTCCTCTCTTTCCACAATTCCAAAGAAAGTAAATCTCTATACCTGGATCTAGATCTACCATGTCTTGACTTTGATCTCCCATTCTTCTTGCTCTTAGATGATCTCTCCTTAGATCTTCCTCTGCTTTCTACATTTAAATCATTTCCATATGATGCTTCTCCTGAGCTTTTCTGTGTATTTCCTCATTAAGGATTACACTAACCACATCATCAAATTTCAAACCTTTAGAAGAAGACATTGTATTACTTACATCCATACCAAGTTATTCCAATTATTTGGAAAGGAGCATAAAAATAAAAGTGCTTTCACTTCATCATCAAATGGAATTTATATTGATTTTAATTGATTTACAATAGACCGGAATCATTCAAATGATTAGATATAGATTCACCTTCTTACATCTTATAATTCATTTTTTTCATAAAATAAACCTTATTCAAGCACTAGGAATTTCATAAAATTTTTCTAAATATTTCATCAACTCTACTCGTGGTTTTTGCATCTGTAAAATTTGAAGCCACTAATGCTGCCATGATCAATCTTATAGATGCTAGAGCCTTTCTATCAAGAACCTTCCATTCTTCACCAGTCATCGTGTCCGGCTGTGCATACTCATCCAATGATAAGTATAGATCCTTCTGATACAAATAATCCTCCACCTGCATCTTCCATAGTTGATAATTATGACTCAAATTTCTCTACTCGGTATTTACTATCTTCTATCATTGCTCTACTCCCACTCAATCAAAAAACCCTCTGTGAGTAAATCTTGTCAACACACAAAACCTTTAAACAAATCTCTGATACTAGTTGTTGGGGTTAAACCATATAACAATGTTACATAAATCTATAATTAGATAAATCATACAAGCAATGAATGCGGAAATAACCAAAAGATAAAATAAAACAAGAGAAAGATAACACCAAATTTAATGTGGTTCACCTAGTGTGGGCTACGTCCACCAAGAAATGACCAATATTATTATTTAGTGCTTTACAGAGGAAATACAATGAAGATCTGTTGTCTTCCAACACCTCATAGGATGTTCAATGCTTTTCCCTCACTCAGCTACTCTTTCTTGCTCACCAAGAAAAATAACATGCAAAAAAATTACTATTTTCTTCTCTCATACCCTCATACAATGTATATATATATATATATATATATATATATATATATATATATATATTATGGGAAACTAACTATGATTTTACAATCAAGAAATCATCTTTAAAACAAAAGATTTATTCTAATTCTTGTTTAAAGAATAAATCACCGTCACACATGTGACTGATGCCGGTCCCTTCCTAAATAATGTTGGTCACTTATTAACCAATGTCGGTTACCTCCTAACCGATTTCCAGATCATTGTAAAAAAAAACATGTAAAATCAAGGTTCGTGTGGAGCAATTAAGCTCCACACTCAACAATCCTCTATGGTCACTTTGTCATATCCGCCTTGTTCGAACCAAAATGTGGATGTGCACACACCCCATCTCTCCACCAGTGTTATGATCACCCCACATCTCGTGGAATCTACTAGTAGTGTTGGAATCCACCTAATCTAGTTGCCACTGGGTGATACCACTTAGTATATGTTATATCTCCACGGATCTCGATCATACAAAACAAGGACTCTATCTCTGAGGTAAAGTGTCTCTCGTTCTCTGAAAAATTAGTAAAAACACAACTATTAGAAAGTGAACATCTATCTCATTTAATAATTAAAATTTTCTTTTTCCTACCCCCGTAGTCACCATCGACCTAGGTCGGGTTGATGTGCCTAAGGTCTATTCATCACCTTTTAGGTTTGATCGATGGAAATTGTGCAAATCACCGCCACCTCCCACGACATCGAAGCTAAAATTTGAAAAAAATGTGAAAAACTAAAGAAAGGACAAAAATGCATAAAACAAGATAGGGTTTTGTTACTCACCATCCTCTATGTCCTATGATGCTTCCTTCTTGCTCCTCTAGCCTCCATTTCTCTCAATCTCTCTTATATCCTCAGATATCTCGATCATCACTTGGTTGTGTGCAAATGAGCTCTTTGGGATGACTTTTGATCTTATATAGCCAGTACGACCATAGTTGTCATCGATTCTATTTGGATTGCTGCCATTTGGCCTTGGTTTCCGCCTTCGACCCACTCCGAGTCACAACCAACCCAACCTTGAACTTTTTTGCAACCTCCTTTTCACTTCTCTTGATCAACCTTTCTTTCCATATTACCTTTTCTTCCACCTTTATATTTATATTTTATGCCCTCTTACGACATCATTTCTTTTGGGACACGCTTCCATCTTATCCCCTAGGCTTCATTCTCTTGTCTTCCCTCTTGGGGCATCTTTTTATTATGTTAGCTTTTGTCCCTCCGTGGATGCACTATAATTGATCCCACCCCTCATCCAATTTTATTGACCCTTGTCTCGACCATTTTAACATTTTTGCACAAGATTGATCCTTGCCTTCGACCCATTGGTCCTACAAAGTTTTCCTCTATTTGAATGGATTCCCCTTGGGTTCCCTCCATTTTACTGATTATTTGTCCCACTTACAGTCCATAGGACATTTACTGCATCTCCATTGAGACTATTCTTTATTCCCTAATGAAGTGATATTGGAATCACCATCATCTTTTAATTTTTGTTCAATCCTCGTCTAGGATATCTTATCCCTTCTTTCTCCTTTCCTCATCTTTTATTTCATCTATCTCTTTCAAACTTATGATCAACTTCCTTTGTGTCATCAATCCCAAGTTTGAGGGGGAGCACCTAATCAATCATCTTTTCATCCTTCTCATTTTTTCCTCATGGATTGCCCAACGTAAACCACTCACCAAAAAGGGAAAATGTAGACACCAATTTTTGGTATCATTCCTCCCCTTCACCTATTCACTCTCATTCATCTGGGCCACCCATTCAAATTTATCTTTCCTCTCCATTTCAAGTATCCCATTAATTCCCATTTCCCACCTTTAATCATGCATTATTCATTTTATTAATTAATTATCCCTAATTACTTCTAATACTCATCTCATTATGTTTCATTTCCCTAAATCATTTTAACTATCCCTAATCATCATTAATCTCCACCTAATTCCTTTCACATCCCTAAGTTCCTCATATATCACCCCTAACTTTCCTAAATTTCTATCCCTAGGTCCTCGTTTAATAATTTACCTATCTAAGGCATTTATTTACTCATTATAACCTCCCACCTATCATATTACCCTTTTTATGCAACCCTAACCCACCTAAGCATCCTAAAACCCTAATCTCTCCTCTAATGGGATTAATGCCTCAAGTTAGGCATCCTTCCACCGCCCAAATGGACAATTCCCCATGATTGGTGGTGACCCACTTAGGTCGCCGTTGACCCTATTAATACGCCTTTTCCCCCTCCTTTCTCAAGGATTCAACATTGTGATTTTCAAGTTATCTTGCGATCTTTTATTCATCATTGAGTACTACTACAACCATCCTACACATCTTGGAGTCTTCTTGGAGCTTTTGTGCATATAAACTAGTTATCTAAGGAGATTTCTCTTAATTTTTCATATCACTTGATTTCATTATCATATTGTTGCATTTTATTATCACTAACATTTTGTTTAGATTCAGGTATCTTCGAGGACTTGCCTCACTCGATTTCAGCCTTCGATCTTGCCTCCATGTCTCCATTTCAGTCATTCAACTTTCATCCATACCCTAAACTAGTTCTAGTCACCGTAGATTCTTTCCAAATGCCATCGACCCAACCCATAATCTAACTTGTTTATGGTTTCATCTATCTCTATCACTCAGATCTTTCCTTTCTTACATTCTATCATTCTAGATCTATTATGTCGTGCCCCATTCATTATCTATTCCCCTAGTTATTTTCGACCCATATTTGTTTCCACCCTCTTCGTCACCTTGTCTAATTTTATTATATCATTTTACCGATTTTCAAGTCCATTTTTTTCTATAGGTCTCTATGTCTAGTTCATATCTTTTTGTAGGTTTATTTCATCTCGAATCCATCAATATAGGAGCTTACAGGTCTATTTTTTGTGTAGATATTCCTTATCCAACCCCAATCTCCATCGACTTACCTAATGTAGCCTCGGTCACCATCAACCCCCGTCGACTTTTCTTTATTTTTTCAATTTTGATTCATATATGTTTTTCATCATCTTAGATCAAATTTTCAGATTATGTTTTAAATATTGCATGCTTTTATCAGATTTCATAGTCCATATTTTTCTACAAGAGGGTTGACATCCATCCAAGAAAGTTCATGCTTCTTGGAACCGACTTAGTCGGGAAACCCTCCATATATCTATTAATCCATTTTTCTTCTAGTGTTCTTTGTTGTGCAGATCATCCAACTTGCAGAAAGGAGGTTCTCATATTTTCATCTGTATTCTCTCATCCCATCATGAGGTACCATAAATCCTCCAAATTTTGATTTTCTAGTTTCTTTCACTACTAGGTCATTAATTTGAATAGGAACTAAGAAACTTGGTAAATATTTTCATCAACACTATGTTTTTTCGCTTCCATTTTTGGACTAATACTCTCAAAGATGACTTTCTCTTCATCTTATTTCTTTTCTTTACA
This sequence comes from Taxus wallichiana var. yunnanensis, assembly GCA_018340775.1. NCBI lineage: Eukaryota > Viridiplantae > Streptophyta > Pinopsida > Cupressales > Taxaceae > Taxus > Taxus wallichiana. The sequence goes on along the minus strand of CM031234.1, from coordinate 734,559,612 downwards.
GTTATCTTCATGTTGTATGAGAGAAACATCTATTGCAACTTAAAAATCAGCCTCCTCTTTTGTTTTACCATTATGCATGCAACCATTTACATGTTTATCTTTCTCTTTAAGAGACTTCCCAATCGCTTCCTCCTCTTCTTGACAACACATCAAGACTACATTCTCTTCAATTTCATCCCCATGCTCCATGAGAGAAATTTCTACAACACATTGAACACCCTCTGTACACCATCTCCATGGATGAAATCCAATGTTAATGAACTTATTTTTGGTTTCTTCTCAACACCAGAACTCTCTTCTTCCAAAAGAGATTCTTTCATCTCTTACAAGGTCTTCTTGCTCCAAGAAACATTTTTCCATTTCATTCCAACAATGTATGGTATGATCCATTCCATTTTTCTCCTCTCCATATCTTCTCCACGATATTGAGAAAACTCATTCTCACAACCATCTTCTTCAAGTCTATGGTAAACTCCATAATATTTTTCTTTTGTTTCCACATATTTTATCGCTCCATCTCTCTTTCCTCTTTCTCAATGTCCCTAAACCTCAATGATGAAACTCTCTTTCTTCTAAGATACTTGTCCACCCTTTAAATGTTAAATGGGAACACATCCCCCAAACCAAAGATGCTCCTTTGCCATTCTCCTAATGTCCCGAAATTTTGGAAAAAATTGTTGTCCTAGATGATTGGGTGACTACGATATTTCTAAAGCTTAGAATTTTTTTGGGTCTTGTATTAAGGATCTGTTTTATGAAAACAAATATAAAACTATAGAATTGAAAAGGCTATTTACTATTGGAACCACCTTTATATTAAATTATAGACAAAATAATACAAAGTGTTACATAGTAAGGGGTGGTTGACAATGTTCACAACCTAAAAAAAGAATGAAAGCCACGTGGGTAGACAAAAGACAAGCCACAAAGGGCTACAAAAATGACCAAAAGGTGAAGAGAGATCCCAAAAACTACATCAAGAGAAAATAGGATTAGGCACAGGAGTTGCGGCACCCGCAGAGGAGGAGGTGGATCATCCCGCGGCGGAAGAAAGCCAAGGGAGTGCGGCTCATCTGAAGGTGGATTGAGTAGCCACCACCACCGGTCGTGATCTAAACGCTAAGCAAAACCATAATTCCCCACCCGGGTGGCGAGCCACCAAACTGGGAAGCCCTACCAGGTGGAGAGCCCCAGTTGGAAGATCCAACCACCACCTTGCCACATGTCGGTGGGCTCCACCAGGGCAGAGGAAGATGGATGTGGGTGAGTTGGTGGTGGAGATGTTTGGGTGCTTCTGGAGAGACTGCGGGATCAACCACAATGTATATGAGGTGGCTAGAGTGGCGGGGCCACCGATCATCATCATCTGGAGGAACCCGACTCATAGTACAGGGTGCATTGCCCCAATGATCAAGTAGCTGCTGGAGATGAGAAAACTCTAGCACCACCTTCTGCACTTGTGCCTGAATCTACATGTGAATAGAAGACAAGATAACCACCTTTTTGTTAATGGTTAGTTCAATAGAAAGAGTACAATGCTAAAATAAGGTAGTATTCCTAGCTTTCTAGAGATAAAATAGAATAACATAACAAAATAAATTCCAAAGGGAATAAATGTAGGAAGGCCAAGTAGTATGGTCACCAAACAAAGCAAATTTCCAATAAAAACTCAGGGTGAAATGGCTGAAAAAGGGAGTGAATCCAATTCCAAACATGTTGCACACGAGGAAAAACCAAAAGACATGTTTGAAGGACTTCGGGTGACCACAACAACTACAGACCAGATTAGGAATGCCAATATGACTTAATATTTCCCCTAAAGGGAGGCCCTGATAGATCAAACACCAAAGAAAGAAATTGAGCTTCAGATCAAATAGGGGTTCTAAGCCGATGGAGATGCTTTAACCAGGTGACATGAGAAGAATGCAATGACCATATGGTATTGAGCTTATCTAAAGCTGACGACATAGGAGATAACAAGGAGTAGATAACTCTTGAATTGTATTGTAATAGAGGAATGTCCACGTTCCAACACCAGTCCTTCCACCAAGCCTTGGGTGGCTGAAGACCTAGCTTGTGCAACATAACATTGGGCGAAAAGATTGAATAGCCAAAATTGAAGGTAAATCAGAATTATCCAGGTTGTATTTCTATTTTAGCGCAGGCCAAGGAAGCCAATCTCGAGAGGAAACTAGGTCCCGAATGGTAGAGATGCCTTTACGAGCTAACCACACTACTTTGATGTTGGGTTGTTCAGCAAGCGGGAGATCGTTAGGAGAGAAAATAGGCTATTTCATACTTTGATAATTACTAAATCACATTTATGCAAAAATGATATTTAGGATGAAGTGGATCCAAGTTTTATATAATTTTTTACAAATGTAATTAGTAGTGCACAATTTTCTTTATTGGACCTTACTATAGACAAGTTGGTGGCAATGAAACTTATGGGTAACAGATGTTGAGAGGCGTGGGAACAATTTTAGGAATCCTCAAGCCAAAGGTATTTCCAAAGACATGAAATCTTCGGTCAAGCTTAATTCTACACTGAAACCTATACCAATTTTGAGGGACCATTGGATATGTGTAAAATTAGAGCTTAGCATGTGGTTTAATGGGTTGTAGTTATTGTGTTTGCTTTTGTGTTTTAGTCCCCTTTTTCTTGTATTCCCAAAGTAAAGGTCAATGCATTGTTAATTTGACACCCCAAAAGTGAGCATGTTTCTATCCTTTAGTAGGAAAACACAAACGTTTGGGAATATGAATAAGTTTTATTTGATAGGTTATAATAGTTGAAGAAAGTTTGCCTTTGAAAATAAGCCTCATGACAAAATAAATATATTGGACTTCTCGTATTGGTCTCGGGTATGTCGGAAATTTTTTTATACTCTCTCGCAAATTTTTGTCTCACGGTGGAATTATGTTTGTGTCTTTTCTCTTGGTTTGCATTCAAGTGTGAAATAAAATCCTTCTGACCCGAGTTATTTAGGCGGTGTTTTTGTAATGAAATTACTCATATAAATTTGAATATCATAAACAATGGAACACCAAATAACATAAGATTGTAGATAAATGATCAAAATATGTAATTATAATAACTTAGCCACTTTGAGGGGGCAACCTACAAACCATACAATAAGACTCAACCGCTTAGTAAGATGATTAACTACTCCTCACTACCACCTATATATACCAATCCTATGTTATGGATAACACCAAGGTTGACCTACTAAATATATGAAAGCATAAATGAATGACATATGACAAGAAGAGAGATTATGTAAGCCATAAGTTGACACTACATATCTAATATAAGCTATAGGACTAAGGGCGTAGCATGTCCCTCCCCTTCAAAGCAACATTGTCTCAAATGTTAGAAAGCATTGGGTGGTGATGCAGAAATGCTTCATCCTCCCATGTTGCATCTTCAATATTCATATTCTTCCACTCGATCAGATACCGATTAATGACTCTGGTCCTCAATATTTTGGTGTGTGTTTGAAGAATACCTTTAGGTTCCAATACAATCCTTCCTTCCTCATCCAATTCAGGAAGCACTGAATGGGTGGAAATGTGATTCCCAATGAATTTATTCAAGAAAGAAACATGGAATATTGGATGTATTTTACTTCCTGGAGGAATCTTTAACTTATATGCCACACTACCAATTTTCTGTAACACTTGGTAAGGACCATAGTATTTAGGCACAATCTTATTATCATTCTTATATTGTTTTAAAGATAATTGCTTATATGGCTTTATGCAATACATACAAAAAAATCCAACCACTTTAAAGTGTCATTCACTAGGATGTTGATCATCTTGTTACTTCATGTGGTTTTTTACCCTTTCCAACTTATCTCTAATACTAGAGAGCACCTCATGTTGTTGCTAAATGTGATCTTCGATTGATCTCACCTTCGCTTTGTCCTTCAAGCTAGAGATGAGTGATGGAGGATGGCACTCGTAAAGTTCCAGAAATGGAGACATTTTGGAGGAGGTATGAAATAAAGTATTATACCACCATTCAACAAGTGGAAACCATTTCAGCCAACATTCTTGTTTATCTGAAGTAAAACATCAAAGATATCCCTCCAACATTTATTTACCAAATCAATTTTCCTATCTAATTGAGGATGATAAGATGAACTCTGGGCCAATTGGGTACCCAAAAAGAAAACAAATCAGACCAAAAATTGCTTGTAAATATCGAATCACGATCACTTACTATAATTCTCGACGTCTTTGTGGAGTTTTTTGAATCGTGTCTCAGTAAATGAGATAGAAATCTGTACTAGATATGAAAGGATGATCTAGGGCACAAGAAAGAGCATACTTGGAAAGTCTATCCACCACGACCACGATGACTCTTTTCCCTTCTAGTTTAGGCAATCCTATGATGAAGTCCATTGATACCTCTTCCCATATCTTGCTAGGAATAGAAAAGGGTTGGAGGAGACATGGTGTCTTAATGGTCTCACCCTTATTACATTGACACACCAAACATTCTACCATAAATTTCTGAACATCTCCTTTCAACCCCTCCCAAAGAAATATTTCTTAACTCTATGATAATTTTTCAAGAACCTAGAATGGCCACCTAGTGGAGAAGAATGGAGCTCTGAAAGAACATGGTGTTTAAGTGTAGAGTTATTACACAAATATAACATGTCTTTGTACCACAATGTATCCCCCTTCCATATAAAATGTTTAGATATGGTTGGATATTTCTGGATATTCTAAATGAGAGTATGGGTTGCTTCTTCTTTATGTCATTATTCCCTTGATTTATCTACCTAATTTGCCTTTATTATAGATATGGCACATAACAATGCTTCAATGGACACATCCCTCTCGCAAATAGAGCATCAACGACCACATTTTTCATTCCCTTTCTTATAAATAATCTCAAAGTCATAACCCAACATCTTTGTGACCCATTTTTGTTTCTCTTCTAAAGATAGTCATTTCTCCAAGAAGTATTTCAAACTATCATGATCAATTTTTACCTTGAAGTGTCTACCCATCAAGTATGGTCTCCATTGTTTGACTTTGCATGTAATATTTCCATCATTTCCTTCTCATAAGTGGGCTTCAAAAAATTATTTCCTTTTAGTTCTTTGGATATCAAATGCTATGGGATTTCCTTCTTGCATGATTACTTCCCCAATCCCATTTCTGAAGCATCGCATTCAACTATGAAGGTCTTGGAGAAATTTGAGGTTTCCAATACTTTGGAGTGGTGCACATTGCCACCTTCAATTTTTAAAATTCCCTAGAAGCTTCCTCATTCCAATGAAAAGATTCTTTCTTCAATAATTTTTGTGAGTAGTACTATTATACTTGTCATAGTTTATCCAAACCTGTGATACCACCCCGTGAGACCTAAGAAACCTCATAAATGCTTAAGGGTTCTTGGGACTTCCCATTCCACCATTGCCTGGATCTTGTCAAGGTTTTCCTTAACACCTTCATGAGAGACAATATGGCCCAATTATTCCACTTCATGTACCCCAAAATAACACTTTGAAGGCTTGGCATATAGTTGATGTTTCTCTAAGGATTCCAATACTGTATTGACATGATGTAAATATTTCTCCCAAGATTTGTTGTAGATGACAATATCATCAAAAATACCAAGAAAAACTTCTATAGGAATGGTCGTAATATTAAATTCATCAAGCATACCCGAGCGATTTCTTTACTCCAAGGGCTTATTTTGCTGCTTCATAAATGCTATCTTCTTAAGTATCCTGGTCTCCCATCCTCTCCTAGCTCGGTTCCCCCTCTGCCGGGTTCTGCTGCTGCCAGCCCTGTTTCTCCATTCTCTGCCCCACCACCACTGCTGTCACCCCCTGCCGGCCGTCCAAGCTTCTTCTTCCATTCCCCCTACTGCTTCTCCTACCCCCCACTTCGCCTCCACCTCAAACAGACCAGTTACTAGGGCTTCTAGAAAGCTTAACCTTGAGACTCTTGCTGTGGAGAAGGGGCCTCATGAAATTGAAATTGCACATGACCTTCTGAATATTAGCAGTGCCAGTCCCCGGGATGTGCATATGGAAAGCTCTTCAAAAAGGTTGGATGCCTTAGAGGCTGATATGAAACTGCTGAAGGATGAGGTTAAGAACTTGGCTAAACAGAAAGGCAAGAGGAAAAAGGAGGAGGAGGTGGATATTGATAGCAGCCAGATTGATGATATCTACAAGAAGCTGAACTCCTTAGACTCCCGTTTAGGGAAGGCCAAAACTTGACATGATTACAACATGGCCATCTTTAGGGCGATTGAGGAGTTCATTGAGCAACATGTCAAAAGTGTCTCCAACCTCAGTGGTGTTCTGAAACACTTTGGGGTAACGATAAGGAAAGCAAAAGGACCATTGAGCAGCTGGATAATACTGACGCTGCCCACATGACAACTTTGGGTATGTTCCACTCCTGGAAGAATATCAAGACCAACATTGAAAAAGCTGCCAAAAAGTAGTTGTAGATGCTTTAGCTGTTCTTGTATGTTTTTATGCGGTCTCTCTACTTCTTTTTGCAGTATTTTTGTTGTTTTGTCTCGTTTGGGTAGCTGTTTTTTGGCTACTTTGAGCTTCATTGTCACATTTGGATTCTGATCCTTTTCTCTCTGGTTCTCATTCCTATTCTGGCTCCTAGGCCATCTTTTGTACTCAAGGGTATAGTCCCTTTCAAAAAACTATTTGCCAATAATAATAAAAATATTAAATTCATCAAACTCTAAAATGTGGATGGTGCATTAGTAAGACCAAAAGGAATCACTACAAATCCATAATGTCCTTGATGAGTTCTAGAGCTTTTCTTATGAGTATCTTATTTATTTACTCTAATTTGGTGATACCTAGAACACAAATCTAGTTTTGTAAAATAAATTACACCATGCAACTCATCTAACAAATCATAAATGACAAGAATAAGAAACTTATATTTGATAGTGTACTTGTTGAGTTCTCTATAGTCTAGACACATGTGTCACCTTCCATCCTTGTGATGCACCATCACCACTGGATCAAAATAAGCACTCTGACTATGATGAATAATACCCATTTCTAACATTTCCTCCACCATCTTTTCAATTTCACTCTTTTGCACATATGGGTATCTATAAGGCCTGATGTTGGGGGGTTACCTTCCTGTAATTAATCAAATGACACAATCATGATCTCTTTTAGGAGGAAATACTTTAGGATCCTCTAAGAAAACTACATGTTGATCAATAACCATTTGAAGATCAATATGGACTACCGCATCATTGGTGGTTGAGCTATCATGGAGAAAAATTGTGCTACAAATTCTTCACCCCCACTTTTAAGAATCTTCCGTGTTTTTTGAGAACTAACCACCTGAAGATATTTTTCTGGTAGTCCTTAAAGTTCAAATTGTTTATCCTCAAAATGAAAGCATATGAAAAATTCCCGAAGTTTAGCTCTATGGTCCCCAAAGTTGTGAGCCACTAAACACCTAAGAAAATATCAGCTCCACCCATGGGAATAACAAACATATTATATTCCATTGTGTAGTCGCCCATCATAAGTCTAATTTTATGGAATTTACTTAAACATCGACTATTCCACCTTCTACAATCGTTACTTGAAATTCAGGTGTTGGGTAGATGAAACAATTTATCCTTACTTCCAACTTATGAGTGATGAAATTATGTGTGCTCCCCAAATCAATCAATATTGTCACCTTCTACTTCTTAAGATAACCCATGACCTAAAGGGTTTGTGGAGTGCTAATACTTGATAGATCATGGCATGAGATAGTGGGCTAGGGATCTTCATATTATTCCTCTAATTTTTCCACTTCCTTGCTTGATGTTTCCTCATATTCTTCCTCATCACCAAATCCTTTCAATGTAAAAAAATTCTTCTTAGCACATTTATGACCTGGTCTATATTTTTTTCACAGCTTAAAACATAACCCCTTTATTCTTTTTTATTCAATCTGTGAGGTGTCAAAGGAGCTGGTTATAGGTATGATGGTGGCAAGGTGCTATGATCTTTTATGTTATCAAGGTTTTCCTTCTATTAGAAAGAAAATTTCCTCTGCCCTTTATGTCATGATAATAGAATCGAGACCTTGAGTGGATGAAACATGCACACCTCATGCTTAATGTGGTCCTTAAGACCCCAAGAAATAGGTCTTTCGGATGCTCTTCGTAATATCCTCCACACATAAGGAAAGATTTTAAAATTGACTGACATACTCCCTTACTAAACTTGTTTTCCATAACTTTACTAATTGGTTGAATTAATTCTCTCGACACACTAGAACTATAGTATAATTGAATCTCTTCAAGAAAATTGTCCATGTGACACTTAGACATTCTTTTTCCTTTGAGCACATAACAAAAGATACCAAACGAATTGGTCGTGTTCTAGATATAAAGATACCATGGTCACCTTTTGTCTCAATGGGAGATCAAAGAAATTCTCCATTTGGGTAATCCAATTCAAAGGGATCCTTTCCATCGAATTTACACATTTCCACTTTTGGAATAATGCCATGCCGGTGGTGAGGAGATCCACATGAATGAGTAAAGGATTCTCCTTGATTGGAGTGATTTGGACCTATGTGACTATTGCTAGAGAAAACCCTATGATTGGAATTGGAATTTATTTTTGAAAGAACAAGAAACATATCTTGCTTCATTGATTGAAAATCCATCTGAAGTTCACACCTAAAGTTACCTTTCAGATGAAGAAGTTCATTATTGAGGTCATCCTTACCATATTATTTACCCTTTCCTAAAGTTAGATGAATACCTCAGATATTCCCAAACCAAAAGATTTAAAATCCATATCTTCCTTATTTGGGGTCATTCCTGGAGTTGCTTGACCTTTCCCTTGGCCTTGAGTTGATCTACCGGTCATGATGTAGGGTTTGGGACTTGGGATATAAGGAATAGGGTAAAAATTTAGGGTTTGGGGTTTCGTAAAATTATTGGTTGAATAGTAGAAATCATAAAGAATAAAACCTATGTAATTTTGCTAAGATTTTTGAAAATATAAGAAACTTAGAAAATTCCAAAAATTACACTCTAGGTAGTCGATTTATGAAAAACATAAAACTACTATAAATTTTGCAAAAAAATTCCAAAATGTTTGAAATTTGGAGAGGAGCTTACTTGACTAATTTCGCCACACCAAAAAAATATTACAAAAAAATTTGCTACTAATTTTGAGATATAGCCAAACCTTCACAATTACGGTTTTGACGTAGCTTTGGCTGAGATTAGGCTCTGATACCACTTGTAATGAAATTACTTGTATAAATCTAAATATCAGCAGCAATAGAACACCAAATAACACAATATTGTAGATAAATGATCACAATATGCAAGTATAATAACTTATCCACTTCGAGGGGGAAACCTCCAAACCATACAATAAGACTTAAGTGCTCAATATGATGATTAACTACTCCTCACTACCACCTATATATACAATTCCTATGTTATGGCCAACACCAAGGCATACCTACTAAACATATGGAAGCATAATTTAATGAAATATGAGAAAAACAAAGATTATGTAAGCCACAAGTCGACACTACATATCTAATATAAGCTATAGGACTAAGGGCGTAGCATTTTTTTACTATTGGAACATACCTTTATATTAATATACAAAAGAATTACAACATCGGTGTGACCAAAAAATCATGTTCCACAATCAAAATTCCATAAACACACGAAACACACGCCAAAAAGGGAAACAAAAATCTAGAAAGTCATAAAATCAAGAATATGGAGCAACAACACTAGGAGGTGGAGGATGATCATCCTTTGGAGGGATGAAACCCTTGCAGTCAACTCCCGAGAGAGGATAAATTTCCCAACCATCTTGATCTAACATTTGTATATTAAGAGGTGTCATGATACCTCAATTAGGTGGTGGAGAACCTCCAAAACTGGATCCCCAAGGAGCAGAGTTCTAGTTGGAGGAGCTAGCTACAACCTTTCCTCGAAGTGGCAGACTCCGGCCTGGTCCCGGAGGTGGATGGAGTAAGATAGCCCCTAGAATGAGACATACATCGGTTATAAGAGTAGTTTTTTTAATGTGGCAAAGGGGTAGGTGGAGGGGCATGAGAATCCTCTAGAGGAAACCAAATCATAGTACAAGGAGTGCTCCCCAATGATCATTAAGTTCTTTGTAAGTGCACAAATTCTAGTGCCACTTTTTACACTGGGCCTGGATCTGCATGGTCACAAAAGAGATGATAACCACTTTTTTATTAACACCTAACTCCAAAGTAAGCTCATATTGCTAAAAATAACATTGTTTCTATCTTTCTACAACTGAAAGAGAATAGCAGTTTAAAATATTTCATCTGTACATAAGAGGAGCATGAAGATTAACAAAGTCACCAAAGAGGACATATTTCCAATAAGAAATTTAGGATGGAAGGGAAGGAAGAGAGAGTGTATCCCTTCCAAGAAGATTGGGCCCATCGATGAGTCTAAAAACATGTTTGAAAAACTCAAGCCAACCATAAAAATGGAATTTAGGATTGGGGAGGCCAATGTGACTTAATCGCTCTCCCAATGGAAGACTCTGATAGACAAGACACCAAAGAAAGAAATTAAGCTTGGGTTCATAATGGGGGTTCCAAGCCTTGTTGAAACTTCAAAGTCAAGTGGAAACAAAGATTTCGTGGATCTATCAGGTGTTAATCTTGTTGATGGATGGAGATGAATGTGATAGAAGATTGTAAATCATACCAGACTAGTAGTTGAAAAAGGGAACATCCAAGTTACACTATCACCCTTTCACCGAGACTAAAGGAGGTTGCAGAAGCATAACATCAGGTGTCAAATCCTAAATTTTAAGCACGATGGAAGATCAAAATTGATCAAATCAAAATTTCATTTTATGTCATTCCAAGGAAGCCAATCTCTCTAGAGATAAGCTCGGGATGACATTTATGCCTCTCGTAAGCAAAATTTGGATCCCCTTAATACCTTAACTTTGACCAAGGGAAAATTATCATTAGTGAAGATAGGAGACCACCAAATGTTGTGATCATTAAATGAGATCCCATTCTAGAAGCCACCCCCAATCTTGGGAAGCAATGACTTAACAACTTCAGATGATTTCTAGATGCTCTTCACAACAAAGGTACTTGTGATTTTGATAGGAAATCTGGTGATGATCAAGGTATGTAACTCAATGTTTTTCCAACATTTTTTCATAATTTCATAGTCCATAATATGAGTATGGGTCGTATCACCCATCTTGAGGGTCATGTGATCCAGCAATCCCTTGTTAAGGTCTACTTCTACACAAATCCTAAAAATATATGCAAGCCACTCTACATCCTATTGATGTCTTCTTTGATGAACTACCCTAAAGTATTTTTTATTTCCTTCGCTATAAAGAAAAGGTGGAGGGGAATATTAGACACTCTCAACCAAACATGAACACATGTAATGGAGAAGGTATTTGGATCAAACTAAGGAAAACATGGGGTAGTGAAAAGACCTCACCGATCCCTAGAACCAAGGACCCTCTTCACTAACCATATGATAATCCTATAGATCATTGAAGTAGATGATGAAGAATACTCTGGCACAAAGTAAGTATATGTAATTTTCCAGCCATGAGGAATGAATCCATTAGATCAGTACATTATTTGACAGCCAAGTGTCATTAAATCTTTAGATAAGAGCCTTTGATTTCAATTTTTCTAAAAAATCTAGAGAGTCTTCATCATTGAGCTCAAGAGTAGGGAATCAACATCTTGCTCCATGATGTAGGTGGGGGGTGGGGGAGGAGGAGCTACAGGAAATTTCGATGCAGTGGCATTTTTAAAGAGTGTCTCTTTAAAAGGAGTAGGATTTTTTCTTTAGCTACACCCCGTAAAAAACCAGTCATGAAAATCATAGAATCCCTCCCAATCCCATAAGATATGAGCATGGATTTGTATTTTACAAATTTTCCTACAAAAAATTAGTTTAAATATATCCCGACAACACAACTTATGTGAAAGAGTTATTTTGAGATCCTTTCCCTATGCAAGGCGGTGGAGCCGGATGCACAGAGAAAATATACTCAATGTATGGACCAAAAATTGAAGCATTTCATCCTCTCTTTCAATAGACTCACTTCTTGAGAGGGAGATCGACCGAGGCACATCTTAAATGATTCTACTACTATAGAGCTTAGGGGAAGTGTTGTCATTACTTGTGAATCCATACACCTTCCCTACAGAAAAGCCCCCAACCAAGGAGTGATTTGTATGTTTAAAGCTTTCCAAATCACATCTAATGGAAACCAATCCATTATGTTATTCGTCTATGAAACCAACCACCAAAAATAGCTAGCCACATCCTTTCCCTTCATGTCTCTAGTGAAGTTATTAGGGACAAGGCCAAAGCCCAGTCAAAAAATATTTGGTATGACCACAACACACTAGAACCCGTGTCACCAACATGGACTACACTATCATTCGGATAGATCGGAGACCTGAAATCGTAAAGTGGTCACTTCCTTGAACAACCGAATCCACTAATTTAGGGTTTGGTGAAGCTCTTTTAGGGCTTATTGTAATCTTTTCATGTAATTTTGTATTGGTAGAATGCAATGAAGCCTACCATTTTGTTATTATTTTAGAAAGGGAATTCTACATTTGATTTAAATATGTAATATTAGAAACTATTATCATTCAACTCATTGATATGTTATAAGAAGGTCCTACTTAAAAACTAATAATTAATTAGGAAACCACATAGTGAAGATTTCCACTCGATATATACAACATATGAGAATGCATAACACACTGATGAAATTTTCATTGTGTGTGTTACTTCATATGCTTATTTTGATATCCCAATTATTTTGACTATGAATCAAGGTAACATGATAAACAACATGAAACATGGAATAACATAAATAAGCCAAAGTACATCTAATCAAGATCTAAGTTGGTATTTTTTTATTTTAGTAAATATGTGAACATGAAATAGATCGTCTATGAGAGGGGAGAAAGGTTGCCACTAGTATATGTGTGCAAAGTGAGGTCCATGTAGGTAAGTGTGCCCTCAATAGTCATGTTTGGACCTAGAACAAGAGTGTGTCATCACATAGTAAGGGGAGATAGTATGGCCCCAAGTATGAATGTTATAGTGATCTACCCAATGAGGGTAAGGGTCAAGGGTCCACTATCTACTGGTATAAAATTATGAACACATGTGAACATGATCCAAAGACCTAGTGTCATGTGAAATTGCATATATTAGAGCATGTGGAGTAGGATTGTGTCATGCATGTGGAGAAACTAGAATAGGTGGAACATTGGTAAGTAATAAGTGTAATTTGGGAAACATGAGAGCTACCAAGGAACAATGTCAACATAGTGAGGGGAAAACCCTATGGAGTCTAAGATCCCAAATGTATGAGGAGTAAATGCAATGACATACACAATAATGATATGGTTAGTAGAATAAACTAGAATAGGTGGAATATTGGGTTTGTTAGCGAAGTTGAAATAGTAAGCACAAACATAAGGATCAATGTGTGAGTCAAGATATGTCTAACATATTTAGTAGAATCTGTAACTATGAGGCTCATCAAGATCAACCGCAATCAATAGATGGAGAGACACAAGACTCATAATAATAAATGGGTGCAATTTTGAATGATTAGAAGCATTAAAGTTGTATAAACTAGCCCTTACGACCATATACATAAATGTGGGAAGAGGGGAACCGATTCCCCCATGGATGTAACAAGATGAGGTGTGGGCATAATAAATCAGTCATGCACAAAATCTTAGAAAGTGAGAGCATTAGGGATCAATTTCAAATCACCAAAATATATCTTCCTTGTGATGAGGAAGGTGTAGAGAGTGATGTAACATTAAAATTAATAAGCATATTATCATTAGAAGTCATCTAGGAGTTGTTCCAAGTAATGGATTTGAAGTCCATAGTCATGGTGACATGTGAATAGAGATATGAGTGTCTCCAAACACCATAGGTATCACAGATGTAACAACCATAATAGGGGATATAACTCTAGATACATGTAAGTGTACATTAGTGTGCATTAAGGATCAAACATCATGTGGATGAGAATGAGACATAGTGTGAGGAGTATCATGAGTGTCAATAGAAATTTCATCATGTAAATCAATAGCATTATAGTCCATCATAGGAGAAGAATGATGTGAAATGTAAGTAGTAAATTCATTATCATGTATGAGAGGGATATCACAAAGAGTAGAAGCATGAGGTATGTAATCTATTGTAGCATTATCCATGAAATAAGGTGTGGCAAGAGAATTGTGTGCTATAACAAGGGTATAAAGAGATGCATGCATAATATATAACCAAGGACAACCTAGAAGAATATTATAATTGAGATTATGAGGCATAATGTGAAATAGAACATTAAGAGTGAAAGGGACTACAGTAATGGGTAGAGTGACTTATCCCAATACTTTCTTAGGTGTATTATCAATATCACGAATACATAGAGTAGATGGAGTTAGATTAACATAAAAATTCATATTTGTTGGAGAAAGGAAATGTTGCATACATTAAGACCAGATCCATGATTAAATAAAGAAATTTTAAGAAATACATTACTAATTTTAAATTGAATATAAAATGGAGAATCATTGCCATCAATTGAATGGCAATCCATAAAATTATTTTACCGAAAAGAAATCCAAATAGATAAATAGATTTGGATTTAAAGTGATGTTGATAAAAAATCAATTGTCGTGAAAACAAATAAAACGACCATATCTCAAAATATAATTTTAATGTAACAAAAAAATATGATTCTTTGAAAGTAATGATTTAAAATAAAAACGTCCAAGGGATTTTCTCAAAAGTGTGCACTTTTTAAATTATGTCTTGATTACCAAAAAGTGTAATTTTGAATTTCTGAAAATTATGGTAAACATTATGGAAAACAAGAAGATGTTTTCGTTACATATGTAAAAATTAAAAATAACCTCAAAGGAATTTGAAAATAGAGTCTTTATGCTTGAGATATGAAACAAAATCTGATTTGAAAATTGTAGCCCTAGAAAGTGACCCAAAGGGTAGGATGAAACATGAAACCCTAGGATTTTTTTTGCAGATACGATTCATGGTAGGTGATAGATGAAAATAAGGTTTTTAACTTAATATAATATGCATATATAAACCTTAATGAAACTAGGGTTTGGGTTTGGAAAGAATGGATCCATTAAAGAGCATGCAAGGGATCGAGTTCACCAAATGATTTAATAAAATTATAAATATTTATCGTAGGAATGAGATAAAAAAATATAGTAGTAATAAGCAAGATTTATCATGCAAGAAACAAACAAGTGTGTACAATAGTGATATAATAATGACTTAGCTTGTATTCGAAACATCTATACTAATTTTAGGTGGAAAACATCCTGAGAATGTTGGATCTAGATTGTGAAAACTTTGTTTGAGAAATTGTGATCTAGGAATTCTTCGACATGAGCACCCACATGAGGACATAACCAACCTAGGTGCTAGTGTCTAATTTGTGTGCTAGTGTCCCTACAATAGCTCCACTTCTCGGTCTTTTCGAGTTTGAATTTGGTTCCTTCATTTCAATGTTTATCACTTTAGATCTATCCTAGGGTTTTGTATCACACCTATTCCCGTAAAACAATCCCTAGCTACCTGCACAAATATCAAGAAAACATTAGATGTGCTTTATTCAAACTATCCTCGTGGTCACCCCAATGTGCTTGTCACCGAGCATTGCACTACATTTCAAAATCTATGTAGTTCTTGTGAGTGTGTGATTTGAATTGTTCCCCTTGAAGCTAGATTTCTCTTGTTCCAGTCACACCAAGATAGATGGATACCACTAATTCCCCCAATATAGAATGCATGATATGGAATTCATAAATATCCCCTCTTATGCAGTGAACAATGTGACCCAAATGTAGTCCATGAATGTTGTTATTTGTGTAAGTAGTAGATAGTAAGAGTTAGCTTCAATAGGCCTCCAATTATCAATCTATGATTGATCTCCTTCCTTATAAATGAATTTAATATTTCACTTATTTATAACCTCACCTAGGCTATTAGCTTACAAGGTTTCAAGCAAAGTTTGTGAAGATCAATTTTAAATGTGTCTTAGAGGGTTTGATAAAATTTACATGGGAATCCATTAATACCATGGGCTTTATTAGTGGCCATTTATATTGTTGCTTCCTTTAAATTGTTTATAGTAAGTAGTATGTCACATGCCACTTTTTATGCTTCAAAAATATTTCAAGGGACCACTTGGAGGAATTGAGCAATAGAATTATCTTTGACGAGGAGGAAGCTTGAGCAACAAAAACACCATTATAATAATGGACAACTTTAGGCATCCAAAATTTCGTAATTTAGTACTTCTAGGGATAAAATCCTTAATCACCTTAATTTATCAAGTAGCTTGTCTAGAGTGAAGGAGAGAAAAAAACTAGCAACTTTATTCCCTAATTTTAGCTAATGCATATGAGCCTAAATTTGAGCACCACGAGATTTATAAACCTCCTCCACCTTAATCTTATACCACCGAAGGTAGCTTGAGTTTGATTTTGGAGATTAAATCATGATTTATTTAGGACCTATGATATCATTTGGAATTTGCAATAGGTTGCATCGTGAGCACATTACTTGTAAACAATTGTTTGTTTTCCTAATTTTTGAGAAAGGTGGCAGGTGCAGAAATGATGTCTTCCAACCGTTTGATCCATCCCGAGTGACCTATGGGTTGGGGACAAGATTTAAAATCCTTATAAAATGTTCCACATACTTCTCATGTTTGAGATGAGTTGTATTGAGATAAATTTGGAATTTATGGTTCTTAGGATGATTGGAGGTCCATTGTTAATACAAAGTCAAATAGGGAGTGATCTCACATGGTAACTTGATCATCCTTAGTCCAATAGGAAAACACAACCAAGGTGTTTTAAATGAACCATAATCCATGGTTAACAATGACTTTGTACTATTCAGGGTTGGTAAAAAGAGAAGAGGAAGAAGCCTTTCGTCATGTTTTGAACCCTTTTGACCTTAACACCATGGGCTTATTAGTGGTTGTGAATCCAATGTTTGAGTATACCTTCGAATGGGACTCAAACAACAAAATAACCAACTAAAGTGAAATATTAAATCACCATATGACTAAAGATGTTAACAACTGCAATGAAATAATATATTAAGAGACTTGGTGATTGTAAAATCTTGTGCCTTCCTTGTGAGCACGTATATGACAACCACTCATTTTCCATATATTTTATTTTGCGTAATGATATCAATGTTCATGTAAAATATTAATTTACAATATTAGAGCATGTAAAGTATATTATTACTCTAAATATCCATTGTTGTGTGAATTGTCTTTTATATCCGGTTTAGTTAGGGTGATGTTTGTGGGCTATCTATTTTGTCAAATTTGTCTTAATTTTATAAACTATATTAAAAATTTGAAGTGATAAGATATTGAAATAATGAATGATATATGGAAAAAAGGGACGATATTGTATTTAAGCCCCATTATTTGTGGGGTTGATGTTAAGGAGTTAGTTTGTTCATAAAATCTAAGGTAAGAAAATACTCAAAAAGACACGGATAATTTATTTAGATTGAAGTTGAGACATTGAAGTGTGACATATTAAATAACTTCTAGCTGCTTCAAAAAATATAATCAACTTTTGAGGGATCAATCTAGATTTTCACCCTTTCCACATAAACATTAGTACTTTATTTATTTATTTTTCTTGCATAGGCCCATTTACACAATTATAACTAATTTTCTTGACTTAATTTTATTAAAGTAATAAAATTGGTGTTATGGAAGAGAAGCCAATACATACGCACTCTACAACTAAGTTGGTGCCACATGAGGATGTCAAATTGCCACCATGAGATAGCCTTGTGTTTTTAATGCACGGATCTTTTTCGTGTTTTTTGTCATATCATTTTCCACATGATAGATGTCACCTCAAGATACTCATTATTGCTGATTTTGGAGAAGTGGCCGATAGTTGTCCACTCTTCACCTGTTTATAAAAGTGGTTGATGTGTTTGAAAGGGTTAAAAAGATCCCTTTAGACATGCATTAGGTTGTGAGCTTGGTGGAATGTGGATTTTATCACTTCACCAACACATGTTATATTGGTTTTCATTCTCCATTTATTTCTCATAAATGAACCAATACATGTGTAGTGTCTTTATTTAATGCCATCCATATGATGCCTATACTTGTAATCGTTGGGTTTAATATTTTATCAATTACATTACACAACCCCCTGCATCGTTGCATCATTTATTTAGTTTTTGTTTCTTTCATCATACTTCTTCATTTTCTTTGAATTTCTTTAGAAAAATGTATAGGTTTTCAATAGAAACTATTGAATTTTTCATGATATTCCTATTTCATTTGTGTTTTGTATACAATTTTCTTGTGATTTAAATTTTGATCTCAACATCTATAAAAATGAATTTTATCATAACAAATTTGTTTAGGTCCTAAATGCAATAATGAATCATTTATAATTTTTTTCTGCACATTCCATGTGAATCAAGGATCCTCACAAATTTGGGAATGAAAAATAATGTAAAGAAGAAGAATATGAAACTTATAGATATATATTTTGGTTACATATTGGTTTGTTCTCTATTTAAATGAGTGATTTTCAAAATTGTCTTTATTATTTAAGTGGTCTATGTAAATCAATTATTGGGTGAGAAATAAATTGTATAACATGTGAATTTGTGTTTGATCTTAAATAATATTTGGAATGGGGTGTAAGGCTTCTCTTGGCCTATACACTTGGTTTTCCTCTTGCATTCATTTAATTATAAAAATCATTTCTTATAATTTCCATTAGGATACCATGGTATTTTATTTTGCATAACCATTTTTATGGAGGAAAATTATGAATTTGTTTGGAAAACATTTTCCTGGAAAAACCTTGCTCGAACACATAAAAAAAAAAAATAACATACTTTGAAGGAATAAATACATGCCAAATTTATTTCTATAAAATATAATAATTCTAGAGTTGAAGGAGATTGTAGCTATAAACATTTACAATATAGTATTTGTCTTGTTTTTAGAAAATATAATACCAATAAAGGATATTGGAATAGAAATGGAAGGAAAATAGAAAATAGAACAACAACTAAACAATTGTCAATGAAGGTTGAAGTGTATCCTCATGGCATTTATAAATAGTAAATGTTGAGAACATAGCCTTGGCTAGCCAAGGAAATGTAACCAATGATTTTTCCAACCATAATTCTCATATCATGTGTAACATTTAATTCCTTATACACACTTTGTATCAAAAAGGTACTAAATAATAAATAAAGAAAATGTAGAAATGGATAGATAGGTATGAAATTAGAAATATGGAATGAGACATGGATTGGAAGACCATAAAGAAATTCATTTTTGTAATTTATGGTGGGATTCCAAAGCATATATGCTCTTCGATCTAGAAAATAGTCATCTTACTTAGTAGTGTCATGGGCAAGAAATGGATAGGAGTGTTGCACCTTGCCTCAAGAAGAAAACAAAGGTAAAAACATTCTTAAATAGGAGAATATCTTGTAAAATAGGAAGGGAATATTAGTTCCAAATTGAGAGTTGAAGAAGAGGCTAACACTAGTAATACATATTGAAGGACCAATATTCTTCAAAAGTGATTTATCTACAAGCACTCTAAGAATTGAAAGTTACCTTCAAGGTATATTAAATTAAAGGAAAAAAACATGTAGATTTTGTATTAATGACCAAAATATTGAATGAACGAAGGAAATTTTTCATCTACAAAGGAATAGAAAAATAAATTTAAGATCATCATAATAAAATAATGAAGAAACAAACATAGAGATGATAGATATACCCAAGCATGTATATAAAGAAAAGTTTACAACATGGTTTTATTGATGAGTATTTTAAAGTAAGTTATAATTTATAACATATGGTTTGATTTTCAAGTATAAAATTAAAGAAAGGTTAGTGGTTAAAGGCTTTAACAATATTAAAAAGGTGCATAAATTTTGGGGGAAAACCTTTGCATTCAAAGCAAACATAACCATGATGGAACCAAATAAAAAAGCACAATTTGATAGCTCTCTCTGCGAACCCTAATCGTGGCTCCCCTCTACATAATATTTTCTTATTTCTTTCCTCAAATGGTGATGGAAATCCTTCTTCCGCTAGTCACGATTTGTCCCTCGGGATGCGGAGGCTTCTCGGGTCTCTAGCGGAGCTACATTTGGCATAGGTGGTCTCTTGAATGGAAGTGGTGGGATGATTTACCATTTTTTTTTCTAGACAGAAGGTGGGTGATCCCTACAATCCAAATTTGTGAAGTCCTCCTTGTATGGTGTGGCTTCTACTTCTTCATCTTCTAAACCTCTCTCTACTGCTAAATCCTCTCCCTCGATTACCTTTGGGGAATCAATGTTAGAGGCTGAATATTTTTTCTCCACTAGGGATTAATCGCCACTTTAATGGCCTCTGTCCTAGACTTCACGCTTCTCCACTTGTGGATTTTCTTGAAATGGAATTCCCTCTTGTTTGGCAGGGTTGACATTTACCCCTATGCAAGGGAGTTTTTATTGTGGTTTTTAGTTCTAGTTGAAGATAGGGATTCTATCCTCTCCAAGATTTGGGAACTACAAAATCATCACTTTTGATGAAACTATGGTTTTTATCCTTCAATCCTCTCATTGTTGCATTCAATGTCAAACCTGTTTGGGTTCATTTACCTCATCTCTTGCTGTAGTTATGGAGGGAGGATTTTTGATTACTTATTAGTAATGCTTTGGGCAAGTTTTTTATCCATCAAGTTCAAAATGAACTTTACAATCACATTGCCTATGCTCAAATCTTATTGGATATGGATACCTCTCTTGATCTCAAATTTTTGGATAGGATTTGGTCACAACCTCTTGACTATGAAAGCTTTCCCTTCAGATACAAGAAATTTTTTTCCTAGGGCATCTTGCTTCAAAATTCCAGAAAGTAAAGAAAAAGTTAAAGGAGAAATTTTTTTGGTGGAAGGATTCCCAACCCAACTTTGTTGGTTGTTAGGGATGAATCGTATTCCTCTTCAGAATTTTAAGTAGAGGTTCATGAAGATAAAGATTTAGATGATAAGAAGATTCAACTACACGGTTGAGACCCACGTTTCCCCCTTGTGACGGAGTTGGTTGGGTCGGGTATGGTGGATCGTGTGTTCCTTCTAGAGCGGATTATGATTTTTTTAAAAATAGTTTCTTGATGGAGGAGTCAAATATTGGAAATTTGGAGTCCTATGATATTCGGCTTCCAACACATCTAGATGAAAATGCAGATCCTAACAGAGTGATGGTTGGATAGTCGTTAATAGAAAAAAGAAAGGAATTTCTCTCCCTAAAATGAGATTATGATCCCATGTTCAAGATCCTCTAGTGTAATCTATTTGTTGTTGCAGCCATGGGTGTTGCTTCCTTTCTTTTTATTCTCTTCTCATTTCTTGTTTTGCTTGTTTGTGCCTTTGTGGCCTTTGTCCTTTGTTTCTTGTAGGCTTCTTTTCTATCATGCTTCATTGCCTTATTTGGCCTAAAGGTATTTTTGTATAAGGATGTGGGGTCCTTTCAAAACCACCACTTTTACCCTTAAAAAAACCATGATGAAACCAATGTTAGCTAAGTCAGATCAATCTAGGTAAAAGAATCAATTGAATGATATTAACAGTTGTTGATCGATAACATCATGCAACAAGAAGTATTATGGAACATTTCCAATATTTTGTAAAGTGAAAAAATAACTTCTCGCATGCAAAAACTAAAAAAGGAATTGTATGGACTCAAATAGGCCTAAAATCCTATATTCCAAAAATATTTCAGGGCTAATGATTTCAAAGAAGGGAAGATATTTGTGTATGTTAAAGTGAAATACATAGTTATTGTAGTCATAAGTGATGATGACCTTGGAATCATGGTAAAATTATATGGGTATTAACATTTGAATAAACTAAAAAAGGAATAAAAATTCAAACTAGACTCTAGAATTATCAATTATATAGATTTTGGAGCTCATGAAATTTCATAAATATGTTACATGTCAAATTGACGTAAAATAGATATAGGTATTTTAGTTGTGATAATGATATCTTAATTGTGGAGTTAGAGGGTTGGTAGGGGGAAAAGGGTAGGTATTGGGATGTTTGAAATATTAAATTGGTGAAGACGGGAGTAGTTGTCTGGTGATTTCAACATAGTTTCATATGCCTTCTACGCTTTAAACTTCATCTATAGCTTTCCCTGCCAAAATGACAAGTGAATAAAAGCGATGAGCTTAACTGCATATCCTAGATGAAATTGACATAATATATAACCCCCTTTAAACTTGATATCTGAGCCAATGTGTGTGACTCGCAACACTCAAAGGGTGTGTGTCAAAAATTATCCTTTCAAAAATGAATCAAAAGTTGATTTTCTAAGTCATTTCAAATAGAATACTTAATGAAGACAACTACATTAGTGTTTGGGAAGGAAATCGGGAAAAGGAAGAAGAGAACTCCATAACATATCTCATTGAAAGTGCCAATGAAGGATTTTATTTTGGAGTCATACAAGTCCCTACATAAACAACTACACATGCTTGCATAGAAATATTTATATTATGTTTGAATATGAGCTTAAAGTGCACACTTCAAATCGAGTCATTGACATATTAAACATGCACAATGTACAAAATAGATGAGAAATTAAAGACTTCTTCACTTAAATTGTATAATTTTGCATATTATTGAATGCATATGCCTCTACATTGTTATATTTTTTTGTATAAATTTGAAGTCAAAACCTTTTAATAAACGAGTTGATACATATTTTTCAAGTATTCTTTTTTTCAATTAATGGACCCGTTTCAATGAAAAACAATCTACTAGTACATGTTCACTTATTGGGCCCTCCCCTTAACTCCGCGATTTTAGTCAAATATGTATAAACACCTCATGGAATCCAAAGCCTTGGAAGGATAAAAGTTGGAATGGATCACACTAGGTTAGCATTTATATACCAAGAGAGAGTGTTTTAGGATAAGATTATATATATAACTATGCCCTCAATTGATTGGAAACTTGAACTAAGTTTCAAATATCATAAATGTACTCAAAATTCATAGTTTAAAGGATAAATTTGAAGAATAAATACAAATTCATAAAAACTTGAGCAATGAAAACTAGATACGTGAAGGATTAAAAATAATTACTTCCTAATAATGGCCATATGAAACTATGATGTGTGAAAAAAAAATAGTAATAGTCTAGGAATATTAGCTTTTATTTCACATTTGAGTGTAGATACATATACAAGTATATAGTAATAACAATAGAAAAATTGAAACATCAAATTGCTTTTGAGAAACAAAAAGAAGTCAAGAAAATGCTACTTACTTCTTCCCAACATGCCATGTTTACTTCAACTTGGCCCTTTAGACTAAATCAATTGTGATCTCACTATATAACATTGACATAATGAAGTAACAAAATCTAAATGTAAATCTAAATATGAATCAAATCCATGGCATTACATATTGATACAACCTAAAAGAGTCAAATAATTGGAGATTATTCTTTCCAAAATAAAATACATACACTAAACAAGAATTTTTTCCATTAACGAGACTTGAGTAGTTATTGCATATGATTTTGAGGGTCGCCAAAGATGAACATTAAACTTTATGCAATTTTTGATTAATTGATGTTGTACCTTATACTTAACTACTCTTTGAGTACCACGAAATCATTTCTCTCATTTAATTTTGAAATTTGATAAACATTTACTTAGAATATATATTTTTTCCTCAATTCAACATGTAAAAGATAGATAATACTAAAGCATAAGGTTGTATTCAAGAAAGGGCATGAAAATCAATGTGTTATCCATAGATATTGTAAGAAAGAAGTTTAATTTTTTTTTATAAATAAGAAAATATTTTAAGAGGTTACATTTAAGTTAAGGCAGGGGGTAATACTTGGAAAATGTCCATGAGAGGTAAGAATATCCTCAACTCAATGGGTCAATCATGTTATCACTCTCAAAACACATTATTGGTACAAAAGAGATTTTGTTGAGGTTATATCTAATCTTCTTCATATGGGAAAGAAATTTCCTTAACAATTTCCTCATAATGAGCCTTAAGATTAATTTGGAGTATTAGCATCTATCCATTGTAGAAAAATTCTAGAATTTGGAAACATTATATTAGAATCAACATACCATAAAATGTTCCTCACATAGAGAACGAGATTCAACATGATCAAAAAACTCAATCTGATGATATCAACAAGCCATGCAACATTGTTTAAATAAACCACACCTTAACATCATGGAAACATTCATGGCATCATAGAAAGAGTTTCCTTGTTACAACAAATCAATTACTTCATTCCTAGTGTAAATGGAAAAATATCTCTTGGGTTTTACCATTCTTGGTAATATTGTATTAAAAACTCAAGTTTTTGAACAATAATCAACACTACACAATCAACCTACCAATGGCCTTGACCACATTGAAAAATCAGTGTTACCAACCAAAATTTTAAGAATTAGTCTTTAAGTGATGAATGAAACATGCTATAGAAAAATCTCACAAACATATACAAGATAAACAAAATTACATAACATGAAAATCTCATGAACATATACAAGATAACCAACGTCAAAGAGAATCGATCATAGTGAATTAGTACCCATTGGTTACAAACATCCACAATGCAATATTAGTGGTGATACCTTGTTCATGCTCAAACTTGATCTTATCAATCACCCAAACATAGTTAATGACCTCTTGTTCATTTCATCAGCTTCATTCTCAAAGCATTCAATCACATACTTGCCTATACCACCCAATTTATAGATCATATGGCTAGTGGTAGTTGAATTTCCATAGTGGAAAAATCAAATGACCACAATGATAATAAGGGTTTTTTTTATATATACCATGGTTTCTTGATTTCAAAACTACAATATGAGATGGAAAAGCATTGGGGAATAATTACTCAGTAGCTAAGAAAAATTTGCAATCAAAGAAACCATTATAATTTACTATATTAATATCCATCTCTACTCTATAATAAAGCGTAAAAGTCTTTATTTCAAATTAATTTGACATAAACCCCAGAAGATTCTATGATAATATACTGCTCCAAATATCAATCACTCTAGGAATTCAATAAATTGCGGAATAGAAAAATCAATTTGAAGCAAAAACATTTAGCACAAGACAAAACTAATTTTCTAACCTCAAATTTTTGAATTGAATGATTGGTATAATGAATTTCTAATTGTATATGGTACATATATCATTAAATTTCAGTTTGGTGTTGAGTATAAAAATCCATAAAGAACAATTTTATAACATTGTGCAATGGTTTGGGACTATAATTGGTCCAATTGTTGTTTATATGCTAAATAATATGTGTTGTCAATCACATTTCATTATTAAAAAGAGTTTTATAACACCTTTCTAAAAAATTTATTTCCATACAAATGATTTTCATCTCCTATACATAATTTTCTTCATTAAATCACAAAACATCAAGGATGTTTTGGTGTGACTATGATGCTATGAGAGTATTCCCTTTGTTTGGAACCATTTCCTTATCTGGGATCAATTTTTAGCATTGCAATATGTCATCTAAAAACACAATATAAAGAGACTCTAAGTAAGCCATCAAAAAGATAAAATAAGGATTGAAAAAGCTCATATGGTTTATTAAAACAATATTATAGAATATGAGAATAAGACGAGTTTTGGGATGATGGGACTATTAGAATAGAATAATATTTCAATAGATAATGATTTTTCAAATTTTCCAAATAATAAAACTAGAGTATACCCTCGTGACATTGATATTATTTATTATATAACACTACCACCCATGATTTAGAAACTATAGTCACATTATGGACAAATACAAAGTGGCATTTTCTCTCTTCAATATTTTAGAAATATGTTATATATTTTCCATGATGCATGAAGGGATTGCACAGAGATGAAATTTGGCCGAAGAGACATCTTGATGGGCTATATTTGAGGAAACAATTTGATAAGATCTTGTTGGGTCCAAGAGGTAGCTTGAAAGGCAAAGGGGATTCCAAGAAACTTGAATTGAATACCGGTTGGATCCATTACCATTTATAATTCTCAAGCCAAATTGGAGGAGGGCCCATGGATTTCCTGTAGCTAGTGTAAATTTTAGTGGCTAATCTTTGTTAATTCACGAATATTTGGGTTTTTGAAATTTGGATTTGGCTAATTTTGAGGTGTTAGGTCGCTTGTATTTCACCTAAATTTTTTGGGTACAAGTTAATTTTTTGGGTTGATTCACCTAGCGTTTACAGTAATAGCCAAATTTTAATATTTAAATTGCCTTTACCACATGTAAAAAGAGAAATTTTCTATTGGCCGACAACATTATGCTATTGACCGACAACATAATGTTGTTGGTGGTAAAGATAA
This sequence comes from Taxus wallichiana var. yunnanensis, assembly GCA_018340775.1. Lineage (NCBI taxonomy): Eukaryota > Viridiplantae > Streptophyta > Pinopsida > Cupressales > Taxaceae > Taxus > Taxus wallichiana. Next base: position 734,533,090 of record CM031234.1, on the reverse strand, counting down.
TGCTACCGATCGATTCTACCCGATCGACAATATTTCCTTTTAATTTGTGGCATTCACCAAGATTTTGAAAGTCATTTTTAGAAATTCAAGTAATATCTATGGTTTTTTAGGGGGTATTAAAATTTACCTTGCATGTAACATTCTGGGCTTTACACCACTAGATGGAAGATCTAGAAGATAAACAAGAAATGTCTATGCATCCCATAGATTTAGTCACAAGTTGCTCCTTGTAAAGAAAAGGTAGAAAAGAATCATCAACAAAGTGACCATTAATGAGTTGTTTGTTAGCATGGGGAGGGGGGAGATACATTTAACCAATCCCCTGAGAGTAATTGGACAAAAGGTAGTTAAAACCTTCAACAACATTAGCACACAAAGAGGGAGCAAGCAAGTATCCTTATCTAATTTATCTAAAAAGACCAAATATGTGGCATTGAGCTTTATTTATGGTGATATATGCTCCAAAGACGACAAACAACATAGTGATAGTGTGCAAAAATATGGGGCCAAATCCTAAGGCTTACAACATGTATATGATGAAAGACCATCCAGTCCTATCATTTGATTTTTTAAAATAAATCTTAATGAAAAGAGCTTGTTGATTAGAGTGTCCGGCCCATTCCATACCTTCCCATATTGCAATCAAATTATAAGGATACATTTGTGTTTAATAAAACTAGTTTGTTCGCTTCTAACAATGAGAGCAAGGTCCCTTAGCTTAAGAGCCAAAGATTTGGAAATGATCTTATAAGAGATATTGAGAAAGGTGATAGGCCTCCAATAATTGATCTACTATTGATTGCATGCCTTAGAAATGAATTTTATATTTTCCTCATTTATAATCTTTCCTAGGTTGTTATCTTGCAAGGCTTCTAAGTAGGCTTGTGGAGATCAAGTTTGACTATGTCTTAGAGGGTTTGATAAAATTAACATAGGAAACCATTAATACAAGGATTTATCAATGGACATTTGTATTATTTCTTCCTAAAGATCATTTAGAGTAAGTAGCCTATCACTGTACTACTATGTATGCTTCAAAAATATTTTAAGGGACCACTTGGAGAAATTAAGCAAGAGAATTATCTCAGAAAGGGAGGAAGCTTGAGTAGAAAAACACCATTGTATTCACCTTAATTCGTTAGAAACTTTTTTAGAGAAAAGGAGAAAAAAAATGGTGACCTTATTCCCTCATTTTGACCAATGCATATGGGCCTAAAGTTGAGCACCAAAGCTTTATAGACCTCCTCCACCTTAAGATTATAACTCTAGAAGGAAACTTGAGTTTGAAGTTAGAGATTAAATGATGATTGATATGGGCCTTGTGATAGCCTTTATAATTCATAGTTGTTAGATATCATAAGCACTGAGAGGGGGGTGAATCAGTGCTAATCTCAAATAAGGTCTTTTCAAACTTTTTATCTTGCTTAATTTGAATTAGTAGTTAGATTAAGAGCACGAGAGAAACTATAAACAAGAAACACAAGAGAGAAATACATAGAGTTTATAAAGTGGGAAACCCAAGAAGGGAAAACCCCACTTTGAAACCAACCTCTTTATTTAGAACACCAATTCTAAGTACTGATTTACAATTGATCAAGCACCCACTTGATCTGTGAAGCACCAACTTCAGATGACACCTAGCACCAACTAGATGTAGGAATGAGCACCCACTCAACTGACAAAGTAAGAAACACAAAATTATTCTAGTCTGAGCACCTACTTAGATAATTCAAGCATTCAAGATGATCATATAGTTTCCTTATTACATCAACTGGATATGATCACTTTACCGATTCTCTTATTTGACAAATTTCAATTCACCTATAGATATGATTTTGGATTCTCGTATCAATCCGATCTCACTGCAATCACTTCTCCATGAACCTATTTATGTTTTTGTTTTCCTTCTATAACACTATATCTTTGATTGTCATACATAAGCAATCTGGTTCTTAGACTGTTGGCTCACTTTACTATTTTTCTTATCGCTTAATCATCCATTTCACTCTCCGATTTTAGCTACTTTATCACAATCATTGTTCATTTTAATACCCCGATTCTCATATCATACTCTCTAGTAAGAACAACAACCTCTTTTCTCAAAGAACTCTGTTTTTCATACTCCACTTGTAACTCGGTGACCATATCCCATGTTACTTCATCTTCTAACTCTATATCTTCCCTTGTTGTCTCATCTTCTTTCTAAACTCAACACACTCACAAAAATACATCATACTCAATATTACTTGTCTCTTCAACTTCCTCCTATCAACAATGACTCGAGCTCAAGAGCTACAAATCTTCACTTTCCATCAATTTAGACTCATATTCAATGTTGTTTCAATGTATGTCTCTTAGTCTTCTTGTTTTACTAGCAAGAGTGGATCTTCATATTCTCCATTCAATTTTGTGTAATGTTCAAAGGATGGTTTATCTTTATTAAGTTCAAAAGATTCATAAGTTTCATCACATTCAAGGGAAGCAAGTTTAATGCACTTTAAACAACATATTCACTAAATTGTCTCTTGAGATTCAACACAACCATGTCTTGGAAACTTGAACAACACTTATCTTTATCCTTTCATGATAATTTGGATTCCAACACATGCTCATATAGTTATCAATCTTCCATAGGGGTAAATACATCTAAATCCTTTTAATGAGATGATTTGAGCAACATCTTTGAGTAAGAGCACAAAATTGTGTCATCTTTCTTATAGGCTAACATTCCAGTGTTACAAGAAATTCATGTATTTCAAAAGAAGTGAAGCTTGTTAAAACTTAACAAACATTCTTCAACCTTGATGCATCCTTCTAGAAACCTGTCTCAGAAGAAATAGACTCCAATTTTCAATATTTCCCGTTGAATTTTGAAGAAAAAAAATTTCCGTAGTAAAAAATGACTATATCGATTATTTGACTGTCAAACAAATTTCTCTTTCGATGCTCGATGATTTTGAAAATTTTATTTTACAATACCTTCATTTGAACTAGAGAGATCATTCCTCCAAGTTTTATGATTTTTGCATGGTTATCTTTCAAGTTTCGAGCACAAACCTCCAGTGAAACCCTAGCTCAGGGTTTTGGTGACTGTGATGGCCCGAGAGAAGAAAAGAGATGATTTCTCCTTTTCTTTTGAGTGAATTTAAAAATTATTTCTCCTGCAAATTCATATCATCAACCTCCATCTATCCAAGTTGGTTTGCAAGCTTGAAACATCCTCACATGCTCCCATAAATCAAATTTCAGAGGTACAGACTTGTAAGAGGCAAGTATTCTTGGTTGTGGAGACATTTCAGTCTTTTTTCCACCTCTTGAGGCTTGTGGATGACATTGAAGGCATTAAAACAATCCATGGGTGTTCTAGACCACATGAAGTCACATTGAATCATCATTTTTATAGTTTCTCTAAGAACATGCTCCCAAAGACCTCTTTCAACAAGCAAGATTAACAAGCAAATCATCCTTGTGCCCAAAAAATTCATATTGGTGATGTGTAGAGTTTCTCTAGTCATTGTACATGATGTCAATGATGATTAGAAGAAAAATATTGAAGAGAACAACTCCCCAGGGAAGTGACTTCATAGAGGCTTAAGGTAGAGTTTTTGGTTCACTCTTCAGACATCATAGGAAGATTGAGTCCACATCTTGATTTTCACTTTAAAACCATTCCCACTGAGCAATTACCTTAAATTTGAATTGTTATGTTGGAACCCTTATTGCACCCATTTTACTCTTGTTGAGGTCTTGTATAATAGTGTACCTATTCAGACTTGAGAGAACCACATTGTCATTTCAAGACAACTAAAGAAATTGCTTGAGAAACTCACCTTGACCCCTTGTGCTTATCATAAACAGAGCATGAAGAGACTCTTTGAGGTTCTCTGACCCTTTTAGCACTCAAAAAATTGATTAAATATCAAGCACAACTCAACTTAGACATTATGTATCAAGACACATGCCAAGAAGGAGAAGAATCCTGTCAAAGAAATACTCATAACTTTCTTAAAACAAGTCCAATTGATCTTAAAATTTTTACATTACCTCAGGCTTGGAGTCTACAATAAAAATTATTCTATGATTTATCCAAAGAATCCATCCTATTTTTTCTTGAGACTTAAGAATTCAGCAACTCAAAATGCATTTTTCAAGAAGGTTGTTTTAGAAAAACTTGAATAACTCAAAACCCTATTACAGAATCTAATGAAATTTGACATGAATAATTACAAGACATCCCTATACACATTAAAAGTTTTTTTAGCCATAGGGTTTCCTGTGAAGCTCTAACCAATCTCATTTGCATGCAAGAACAACTGAGTTCCTCAAGGGCAATTTTGGCTAGAAGTGGCATTTTGCTCCAAAGCTTATTTCTTGACATTATGAGTCCTAAAGTGAGTCCATCCACCTAAGATACACCTACTAGAAGTATTTTACAACTTTAATTTGCACCACAGAGACTCATATGACTCCCATGCACTTAAAGGACATCAATTTGGCTTAGCATGGACTGACAAGAAACCAACACTCTGTGACTCCCTAGACACACTACTTCCATGACAAAGAAGCATTGGGAAAACACAGAGACATCAATGACAACCATACAAAAATGTGGGCAGCAACAATAACATGCCACATCATGATAACATCTGTAAATAATTGTTTGTTTGCCTAAGTTTGGAGAAACGTGTTGGTGTGGGAAATGATATTTTACCACCGTTTGATCTAACTCGAGTCACCCTAGAGGAGGCGCCAAGATTCCAAATCCTTATAATATGTTCCATGTAATTCTTTTTTTTTGAGATGAGTTGTATTGAAATAAAATTAGAATTTAGGGTTCTTGGGTTGAGTGGAGGTCCATTTAATACAAAATCAAATAGGGTAGTGAACTGAAAAGGTAACATGGTTGTGCTTAGTCTAATAAGAAAACACAACCATGGTGTGTTTGAATGAACCAAGATCCATGGTTAACAATGGCTTTGTAGTGTTTAGGGTTAGTAAAGGAAAAGAGGAAGAATCCTTTGGTCATGTTTTGAAACATTCAGACCTTAACATTGTGGGGTTACCAAGTGGTTGTGAATACATTATTTTAGAATGAATTCCAAGGGGATTCAACCATAAAATAACCAATCTAAAAGAAATCTTCAAACCATTGACATGCTTTACCAAATCAAGTAACTTTACTACCACATCAAGATGAGGGGTATTAGTGTGTGAACCATTACCTCATGAAATACTTTCATAACAAAATTTTGGGGATGTTTTTGTGCCATTATTCTCTAGAGCTCTATCGGTGCTTCCTGCATCAAATGATGCCTTTACATGTGACAATGTCCATTAATAAAGGGTTGCCCAAACATCACCTAAATGGTAGAATGAATGACTTAATTAGTGCACTAAATGCATAGAAAATTTTCAAATAAGTCACTCCTATGTAGATAATACAAGATCAACAATATGATGACCATACATTGCAACATAAAATCTTAAACCATACACACGGTCCAATCCTTGTGTGTATTCCAACAAATATGTGTTGCAGTCACATTTCTTGAAAAAAACTTTATGGAACTTTTTTGTATTTATCTCCTCTCAATACAAATGATTGTCATCTCTTATAATTAATTTTCTTCATAAAATAACAAAACATCACTCGTGTTTTGGTATGAAAAAGGTTGTAAGGAAAGAATCCATTTCCTTTGGAACCATTTCATTATCTCGCATCACTTTTTGGCATTACAATATGCCATATAAAATCACAACATAAAGAGAATCCAAGTAAGCCATCAAAAATAAAAAAACAAAGACCAAAAAAGCTTGTATGTTATCCAAAGACCTAGTGCCATATGAAAGTGCATGTATCATAACATGTGGAGTAGGATTGTGTCATGCATGTGGAGAAACTAGAATAGGTGAAACATTGGTAAGTAATAAGTGCAATTTGGGAAACATGAGAGCTACCAAGGAACAATGTCAACATAGTGAGGGGATAACCCTATGGATTCTAAGATCACAAATGTATGAGGAGTAAATGCAACGATATACACAATAAGGATATGGCAAGTAGAAGAATCTAGAATATGTGGAACATTGAGCTTGCTGGAAAAAGTTGAAATATAAGGATCAATTTGTGAGTCAAGATATGTGTAACATATTTAGTAGAAGTGGCAGCTATGAGGTTCATTAGTATAAAATTTAATTAATAGAGGGAGATACACAAGATTCATCATAAGAAATGGGTGTAATTTAGAAAAATTAGAAGCATTAAAGCTGTATAAACTATCCCTTATGACCATAGACATAAATGTGGGAAGACAAAAATTTATTTCCCCCATGGATGTAACAAGATGAGGTGTAGCCATATTAAATGAGTCATGCCTAAAAGCTTAGAAAGTGAGAGCATTAGGGATCAATGAAAAATCAACATAGTATGTTCTACCTTGTGATGAGGAAGGTGCAGAGAGTGATGTAACATTGGAATTAATAAACATATGATCATTAAAAGTGCATTTAGAGTTGTGCCAAGTAATATATTTAAAGGCCATGGTCATGGTGACATTGTGAAGGGGCATATGAGTGTCTCCCAACACCATAGGTATAAAAATGTAACAACCATCATAGGGGATAAAAATATATATAAGTAAGTGTGCATTAGTATGCATTAGGGATCTAGCATCATGTGGATGAGAATGAGACATAGTGTGAGGAGTATCATGGGTGCTAATAGAAAGTTCATCATGTAAATCAATAACATTGTAGTCCATCGTAGGAGAAGAATGATGTGTAATGTAAGTAGTAACTTCATCATCATGTATGAGAGGGATATACCAAAGAGTAGAAACATGAGGTGTGGAATTTATTGTAGCATTATGCAGGAAAGAAGGTGTGGTAAGAGAATTATGTGCTATGACATGGGTAGAAAGAGATGCATGCATAATGTAACCATAGACGGTCTAGAAGGATATTATAATTGAGATTATGAGGTATAACATGAAATAGAACATTAAGAGTGCAAGGGCCTACAATAATGGGCATAGTGACTTCTCCCAACATTTGCTTAGGTATATTATCAAAACCATAGATATATAGAGTAGATGGAGTTAGATCAACAACATCAAATCGTGTCTATTGGAGAAAGGAAATGTTGCATACATTAAGACCGGATTCATGATTAACTAAAGCATGCTTAAGAAAAACATTACTAATTTGAAATTAAATATACAATGGAGAATCATTGTCATCAATTATATGATAATCCATAAAATAATTTTACACAAGCAAGCCAAATAGATAAATAGATTTGTATTGAAAGTGATGTTGATCAAAAAGTGACTATCGTTAAATTAATAAAATGACCATATCTCAAATTATAATCATAATTTTAGAAAAAAAAAAGAGAATTTTGAATCTAATGATGTAAAATAAAAACCTCCAAGGGATTTTCTCAAAAGTGTGTATTTTTTGAATTGTCTTGGTTACCAAAAAGTGTAATTTTGAATTTCTAAAAATTGTGCTAAAAATTATGGCAAACAAAAAGAGACTTTTGTTACATATGTAAAACTGAAAAGTAACCTCAAAGTAATTTGAAAATAGAGTAGTTATGCTCGAGATAGGGAAAAAAATTATTTTAAAATTGTGAGCCCTAGAAATTGACCCAAAGAGTAGGATGAATCATGAAACCATAGGATTTGTTTTACAGATATGATTAATGGAAGGTGATAGATAAAAATAAGGTTTATATCTAAATATAAGATGCATATATAAACCTTAATGCAACTAGGGTTTGGGTTTGGATAAGAGTGGATCTCATTAAAGAGAATGCAAGGGATTGGGTTCACTAAATGATTTAATAGAATCTTAAATATTTATCGTAGGACTCGATCAACAAATGTAGTAGTAATAAGTAAGATATATCATGAAAGAAACAAACAAGTGTGTATAATAGTGAGATAATAATGACTTAGCTTGTATTTGATAGATCTAGGCTAATTTTGGGATGGAAAACAAGATGAGAATGTTGGATCTAGACTTTCGAAGATTTGATTGAGAAATGTGGATGTGAGAATTCTTCAAACATGAGCACCCACAAGAGGACAAGAAAACCCTAGGTGCTAGTGTCTGATCTGGGTACTAGTGTCCCTACGAACTCCACTTTTGGTCTTTTTAGGGTCTGAACTTGGTTCCTTCATTTCAATGTTTATTACTTTGGATTTGTCCTAGGGTTCATGTATCGAGACCTATTCCTTCAAAACAAACCCTAGCTATATCTGAAAATCTCAAGAAAACATTATATGAAATAAATAATGCATATACTTTATTCAAACTGACCTCAATGGTCACCCCAATGTGATTTTCACTGAGTGTTGTACTACATTTCAGAATCTATGTAGTTCATGCGAGTGTGTGATTTTTAACGCTAAGCCTCGGACAATGAAAAACAACCAAAATTAATAAAATTTTGGGATTTATATATATATATATATATTTTATCTTTTTATAAAAAAATTGAATTACAATTACTACAATCGTAGATGCTTAACCGTCTCTCCCACGTCATTTAATTATATAAATATAATCATGTTCCTAAATCAAATGTATAATTAGCTCAAAACAATTTAATTACCTGTTACAACTAGACTTACTAAGGTTACCGAATAAAAACACACCTCCTTTAATTTTATTAGTTTTCCCCCTTTAAATTATTTGTCCACACACACAATTTAATACTAACTTTCCCATTCACATTAAAATTTATCCATGATAAAAAGGGAGTAGGGTTAATTGTGGACCCTAAGATCAAAGGAACCTCAGCCCTAGATCTCTCCTTACCCTAAAATTTTCCCTAGCATAACTCTATTCCTTTCTTTTCTTCCCTTTTCCATATTATAATCTCTCAATTTGTTTAACTCTCCTATTTGCAGGTTGGAGGATGAACTGTGGAATTTGAATGAATTTTCCAAAGTATTTGAAGATCCATACAACAATAAAACCCTTTTTTTTTGTGTGTTTAGAGCATACGTATGTTTCTTTTGTTGTTGTTTTAGCGGGTGGAAGGGAACGCGACGCCGGGGCGAGTAGTCGGTGTTGGGGGCATGACAAAAATGGTGGTTGGGAGGTGGCATTGGAGGTCATGGGGAAGTTGTAGGGGGCGGCCGTGGCCGTAGGGGGGGTGGGGGGCGGGGAGTCGGGGTGTGAGGTTAGGAGTCGGGCAAGAGGGCGCGACAGGGTGCGGAGGGGGACGACGAGGGGGTGTAGGGGATTTGTGCGGGGGGGGCACGGCCCCCGGGATAGTGCGGGGGTGGGGGCGAACCCCGCACTAAAGTATAATTTTTTTTTGATACGTAGGGGTGGGGGGCCAAACCCCCGCACAACACATTTTATCTTATCTTATTTTATTTTATTTTTTATATATAAAATTTGAATTTAATAAAAGTTTTTGTTTTGCTTTTGTTGTTTTATTTATTAATATAAAACACATATAGTATATATATATATTAAAACAAATAAAATATAACATTTATTATATATTATACTATATACATACATACATTAAAATATGTGTATACTATACACAACATTATATGTATATTACTAAAAGTATACAAAATATACATTTCATTTTATTATATATGTAGTATTGAGCAGAAAATTTATATTCCAAAATGTCCATTTGCATTAACACATATCAAACTGCACAAACTACTTAAAGTAACACAATAATTATATATATATATATATATATATATATATATGTTTGTACATATATATATAAGATACAAGATAGAAAAGGCTGATCTCAACTTAAATAAATAATGATTTAAACCTTATGATTGATACAAAGATAAACTGAATACTCCCAACTATTCACATTAAATGATTATCAGATTTGAGATGAAGAAAACAACACAAGTATATAAAAAAAAAAATTCTAAATACTAATAAATTTTGCAAAGGAGCATACTATTCCAAAACTGATTTTTTTTTGATAAAATACATAAGACTTTCAACAAGGAATTACTATTCCTCTCAAATACAATGCAAAAGATTTTTTTGTCACATAAATATTCCAACTACAAGCATGATAAGGAAATGTAAAAAGAAAAGAAAGAATGTTTCTACTAAATGTATATTAAAGAAAGACAACATTTAACAAATCTCCTTTTTTGCACAATCTCTCAATAACTCAATACTTCATATTTCACAATCATGCTAAATATACAAGACAACATTCCAACAAAATTCCTTTCCAAGGTTGAAAGAAGATCTTCAAATACAAAAAGACTACCAATCTTACAAGTGATTCCAAATCACAAGGAGGATACTTTACAAAATAAGAATACCCTTCAAATAGCCATAATTTAGAGTCACAAAGAGAGAAATGCCAACAAAGTGAAGGAGACAATGAGCACCAAGATGACAAGAGATTCCAAGCTTGAGATACATCCTTCATGCCTTCAAGAAAACCAACAAGGAGAAAGAGCTTGTTTGCCACCCAACCATAGGCATCATTACATGCCTCTCCCAAGGTTGGGATGCATGCTAGCCTCCCCCAAGCCCATGGGAAAGAGGAAAACCATCCACAATCTTGCACAAGAAGAAGGGTGAACTAACAATGATACATACACACAAAAATAGGACAAAAACAAGACAAGACTCCAAAATTTACAAGGAAGGAAGAAGAGAAGAACCCAAGTTCTAACTCTAAAACAACATGGGGAAGAGAGGAAAGATGTTCTCCAATAATTATAATCCAATAATAGTTGCATAAAACCAAATACTCCATACCCTCCTTATTTCTCCATTTACATACAATCCCTCCTTATTCCTCCACCCTTTCCCAAGTCCTTCTTGGAAGGATTTTCAAACCCCAAAGGGGTTTCCTTACCAAGAATGGGGAAGGAGATTCAAGCCAAATGAATCAACTTCCCCACCTCAACCATTTGAGGGGAAAAACTATAAGACCCTACAAGGCTTGTCCATCAAGCCTTGAGGATTGAGAGAGAAAATCCCTCTCTTCCCCACAACTCCAAAACTCCATCATGCCATATGATGGAGGGAGTAAAACAAACAACACACAACCAAAATCCACATGCAACAATAACAATTTCAAGCAACCAATCTAACAACTAAAAGGAAAACAACACAAACAATAAGACATAAGAGCCTACCTCAAAGAAAGCTCTCCAAAAAGCTTTCCAACTTCAAATTTCTCCACTCTTGACTCAAGCAAATCACTAGCTCCAAATCACCCAAGCATCCAAGCAAGAAGTTCCAAAAAAAAAAAGTCCCTCTCTTTTCCCATGAAGAGGAGCAAGCAAGAGTTCTCACAAATGAGGGGGTGACATGTGTCACCCCTCTCCTCCTTCAAGGTCAAAGATGCCAAAACAAAAGAGAGAAAGGGTAAAAATGTCTTTTTGCCCTCTTCTCCCAAATTCCCTAAAAGTTAACAAGACAAAATTAGTGAAACTTTTAACAAGCACTCCAATCCACACCCCTTACATGGATGTGACCAAACAAGAGGCAAAAAGGGAGGGAAAACTCCCTCTAGCCTTGGAAATAAGCCCCCCTACCCATTAGGTAGGGTCCAAGGGCTCATTTTTATGTTAGGGAACTCCCAAACTAAAAAGGGGTCCCCAAAAATGCCCAAAATAACCCAATTTCGGGTTTTACATTTTTGGCACAAGGGTAGAGGGTGTGGGGACCACCCAAGGGTTTCACATGTGACCCTAAACCCTTGTGATTAAGTGACTCATTAAACAAAATCAAAATTTTAATGAAAGTGGGATTATTAACTCCCAAAACAAGTTTACAACATAACTAATTACCCTAAACAAAATTAATAATTCAAGGCACAATACATTACAAAAATTGGGGTCACTCATGGTGCCCAAAATAATAATCTCCTACACTAAGGCTTCACACAATGAACATGGCTAGGACTCAGCCCATGGGCTGCTTGTGCAAGATTGTGTAGCTAGCCTGAATCCCACGTTCTCCTGTAAACCTGTCACCTACACACTCATTGCACACATTAACCGCACCTGTCTCGATAAAATATAAAACAATGACTCAATAAGATATCAATGAGTTCTAAACTAGCCTAACATCCTACTGAAATCAAAATGCGACAACGTGCACAATTATACTCAATTCTCCAAAGTTAGACAAGATGATAAAGTGACATATAACCATAGAATCCCAACATGCAACAACTAAGTATCCATCAATAACATCATATCCATTAGTATCCACGACGTCATATGATAATGCAACAACATAGAAATTAAGCTAAATTGGCGCTATACGCCTAAATGTCCACACATGTCTAATAAGATCAAATCTCTAAATATAATGTCCAAGATATAACCAATCACTATCAAAACATGTCTATGAGCAAAGAAACAACAAGCTACTGAGCTATAAAAAGTGTGGGCACTATAGATTTAAATTTTTCCCCTTGAAGCTAGGTTTCCATTTTTCCATTCACTCCAAGATAGAGGGATACCACTATTTCCCCCTAAGATATAATGTGTGATATGGAATTCAAAAATATCTGCTGTTATGTAATGAACAATGAAGCCCAAATGCAATCCTTGAATATTGCTATTTGCGTAAGTAGTAGATAGTAAGAATTATCTTCAATAGGCATCCAATTATTGATCTCCTTCCTTACAAATGAATTTAATATTTCCTTGATTTATAAGCTCACCCAAGTTGTTAGCTTGTAAGGTTTCCAAGTAGAGTTTGTGGAGATCAAGCCCAACTGTGTATTAGAGGATTTGATAAAATTCACATGGGAGTCCATTAATACCATGGGATTTATCGGTGGAAATTTGTATTATTAATTCCTTTAAATTTTTTAGAGTAAGCACTCTATCATAGGCTATTCTCTCGTGCTTCATAAATATTGCAAGGACCACTTGGAGGAATTGAGCAAGAGCATTATATCGACACGGAAGGAAACTTTAGTACCAAAAACACCATTATAATAATCGAAAAAGGCATCCAAAATTTCAAGTATTTTAGTAATTCTAGGAATAGAATCCTTAATCACCATAATTCATTAGTAGCTTTTCTGGAGTGAAGGAGAGAAAATAATTGGCGACTTTATTCCCTAATTTTAAAGTAATGCATACGAGCCTAAAGTTGAGCACCTCGATATTTATAGACCTCCTCCACCTTAATCTTATACCACCAGAAGGTAACTTAAGTTTGAATTTGGAGATTAAATAATGATTTATTTGGGGCCTGTGATAGCCTTTGGAATTCACAACAAGTTGCATTGTGAGCATGTTACTTGTAAAAAAATGTTTTTCTAAATTTTGAGAAAGGTGGTGGTACAAGAAATGATGTCTTCCAACCATTTTTTCCATCCCGAGTAACCCTATGGGTTGGGGACAAGATTATATATCCTTATAATATGTTCCACATAATTATCATGTTTGAGATGATTTTTATTGAGTTAGAATTAGAATTTATGGTTCTTGAAATGAGTGGAGTTTTTTTAATACAAAATCGAATAGGGGAGTGATCTCGCATGGTAACCTTTTTGGCCATTTTGGATTTTTTTGTCATTTTTATGTCAACCCCCATTGATGGAAAATGGTGTCATGATTTAGTATGAGTCCTCATATGATGTCATTTAGGTGTATAGCATGAAGATTGAGTGGTTATGCCAAGTTTGGTGAGCCGTCATGGTGTCATGAAGCATGGTTGAGTATGCCTAGTCATGGTATTGAAAGAGTTGGACCATATTTGTAGGTCACAATAATAATATAACTTCTTAGTATATTTCATACGAAGATACTAAACAATTAAATAGGTGAGTGCACTCCTATAAACTAGGAGATAGTTATAAAAATTCACCCAAACTAACTCTCACAAAAAACTATCTATGTGAGCTGTTTTAACAACTCAACAACTAAAAATAATATATGCACCAATAAAATATATTTCCTAACATTCTATCCCTTAGTGCGAACATGGAAAAAATTATCTTGTACAACAATGTGCCACTACGAAGCCTACTCATGATATGGATGGTTTTAAGGACATCCAGTGGTTAACCAAAACCACACAATGGATGGTTGTTTAGGACAATACCAACAACATCTAGATAGTTTTTCTAGTGGATTACTAACAACCACAATATCATGATGTTGCAGTAGTATCATTAGCTCTCATCACTATCTCACTGTAGGGAATAACATAGGAAAATTTGTTGAATTTTGTTGCTCATACACACAAACTGAAAATTGGAAATGGAACATTGGATCATGTTCCCCCCACAATGTGAAATTTCCACTTATTCGACAAACCAAGAAATCAGGAACACTAAAATCTGAAGCACACCACATGCAACTAAAAGCACACTAAAAAATGTCACCAAACCTTTGTGCAAAAGATCATCATTGGTGAGTTACGAGAGGTCATTGATAGACCTCCAACCTTCATTTTCCTCTTTCCTCCAATAGAAAGTTGCTAAATCAACCATATTATATCATGGAGCTCAATTTTACATACCTCGATAGGATGTCGCATTCCACCGAAAATGTGTCCGTAAGGAAAATGTTTTTATTTTTATACATTTTGAATCGAATCACAAAAAGATAACTATTGACAAGACAATAACTATTTAATGACTTTGATGATACAATACTTGACTCTTATCTTTTGATAAATGGAAACTATACACCATGACCTTAACAAAGACCCTACTTATGAAAATTTCAAATAGACATAAGACAACTCGGATCTTGTGACAAATTTATAATAATAATGACTATTGACTATAGTCATATCTTGTTAAAGGACTTTATTTTTGACGTAATGAATCTTTACAAAGACAATTTTATAAAAACACTTGACACAACAAGTATACAACAAGCTTATTTACAAAGACAATGCAAACTAGAATTTAATATAAGCCCTAAACGGACACTAAACAAAAATAAACATTCCTCTTATATCATGAAGAGAAATATCTCTAACTAAACAATTAAAATTTGACTTATCACAAGTAAGCAAATTTATAATGATGAACACACCTTGTTGAATACGTTACGAGAAAGTGGTATTGGGCGAGTTTTGGATCAAATCTACGATACTAGATGAAAGAGATGGACCAGATTTGTAGGTCACAATAATAATATAACTTCTTATTATATTTCATATGGAGAGACTAAACAATTAAATAGGTGGGTGCACTCATATAAACTAGGAGATAGTTACAACAATTCACCCAAACTAACTCTCACAACAAACTATCTACATGAGTTGTTTTAACAACTCAACAAATAACAATAATGTATGCACTAATAAAATATATTTCATAATAGGTATGAGTCTTCTTGAGGTTATTAGTTGATGTTATGAAGTCAAACATAGTTTGTATTATGTGTCATGAGTGTATATGGATTTGCATATATGGTCACATGATCAATTCTTGGTTGAGTCGAGTTCATTCCATGCTTGTTTATAGCCCTAGAGTATGAAAAATGTTGTGGAGATATGAGTTTTAGACCAAATTAGTCATGATGGAGCATGGGAACAATGTTTTTGGTAGTTTACCTGAGGTGTATGGTGAGTTTCAGGTCAGTATTCAGTGGTATAATGCATTTATAGGGTCCTTGGGAAGAAAGAAGTGTGAAACAAGTAGGTTTGCATAGGTAAGTCATCGTGGTGGAGATTTTCATTCATATTTGAGCTATGTGGTGAGTTTTAGTAGGTAGAGGATGTTTTTCTTCATGATAGGTTTCAAGTCATTCTTACATTGGAATTGCAAGTTATGCAAGTTTTAGCAAAACTAGGTAAGTAACAGTGTGATTTTCAAGAAAATTTGGACATTTTGATGCTTGTTTTGAACTATATGATTTGCATGGAGACTGTGATATTGGGCATAGATTTTAGGTCAGTTATGAATATTTCACAAAAAAATGATGTCGTTTGATCATCACATTTTTATGAACGATGGTTAAGAAGCTAAAGTGGATTGAAACCCTAGCTTAGGCAACTTGCAGAAAAGTGCTTGAAACAACATAGTTTTGATTGGTTCATAAAAATTGATGATTGGATTTTGTAGATGAATCTTCCAAATTTCCAGAAAGGTATGTTAGAGCATGTGGTCATATGTGGGCCCCACTTAAAAATACAAGTTTATGAAGAGTTACAGTTTGAGGAGAAAGTTGCCAAATGAGGTATGAACTAAATTTCCATTGTCTTATGTATGTCGGGTTTCATGTCATGGTGATGAAGTTACGTGGTCAAGTATGATTCATTTAGGTTGAGTGGTCAAAGGGTAGTTTTGAGGTAGTAAACAAGAGTCTTTAGTGAAATGAACATAATAGGAGCTACGGGTAGATATGGGAGGTGATTAAAGATGTGTTGAAATAGTATTTATATATATTTCCATTAATATATGGCTTTATTTATAATGATGATATTTTCTATGTTTTATAGGTCAATTTGTGAGCAAGAAGATTTCTTATTATCCAGGGACGAGAACTATTTTTCTTTGAATAATTTAGTTAGTTAGAGCATGATATGGATTGGGTGATGCTTTCTATCACATGTAATGTGAATAGGGATGAATTTTACATCTATTGAATTCATTTTTAGCTCTTGAAAGTTTCAGGAAGGGTGTTAACCAATTGCTTTTCGAAAATAGTTTTTGGGAAGCATATTTTGGTGAAGGCAAAAGTTGATTTGGTTTGAATCAGTGATTTTTTCAAGAGATAGAACTTGTTTATAAGTGTTTTAAAGGTCATTAAATTTAAATAGAGTGGTCACATTCCATATTTGAGTTCATATTGAGGGGTATTGAGGCTCAAAGTTAGATTCGAGTCTTTGAAGCATTTGTTTAGTGAAGGTAATTAGCCACTGGGCCCATTAAATGAAATAATTTGATTGGTTCATGAAAATTGTGATAATGGATGATGTTTACATTTAATTTTAAAAATTTGTGATGAATTTTAGATTTTGAATAAAAATGGTTTTGATATAAGGATATTTTTGGCATTCCAATGCAAATATTTTTACAATTTTTGGTGCATGGATGAAGTGTTTGGCTAGGCCAACCTATATGGGTCACTTCTAAATGTTGTGATAAAGTTATGGAATGATTTTAATGATGCATTTTTCAAACAAAATGGGTAATACTGAAATCCTTTGGGTTAGAAGAAAGAAAAGCATATAAAACTGATGTTTTGGGTTCATTTTTGAACTAGTACTCTTGGAGGGAAATGTGTGACCCATGTAGAAGTGTTTTGCAGGTATGTGTGGATGATTTGAAAACTGAGGAAGATGATGAAAGGTTTAGGAATGATTTAAAGTGTGTGTGCAAGATATTAAATCCAAAGAAATATCAGAAGAAGAAGTTAAAAGCAAGTTTGAAGACCTAGTGTTTGAGCTATTAAGTGATAAACATAATGAAGCGCTCATCAACCATGCAAGAACTTAGAGTTGTTTAGTCATGTTTAACACCATTATTCACCCAATACACTCCATTATATTAAAACATAATAAATACATAAGCTTCTTACAATAAGTAGTATCATAAGTTTATGCATGCATCATAGATCTGGTAGTAACATAACTCCACAATAGCTCATACACAATGTCTCTCTTAACTACATAGATTAATACATATTTATAAGGGTGGGGACTTTCCCTTCACCGCTTACGCACTTACAAAAATAGGTCACATGCTGAAAATAGTCATGCCTTTACAATAACATGCACACATGCAAGTGTGCTAATAATAGATCTCTTACAGTTAACTGCAGTAGTAATCCTATTATTAACTCAACTCATGCATGGTGCTTAGTAGACGCTCTTCCCAAAATAGCATTTGTGTGTCACACAAGTCTCCATCCCATTGTGTGCTCCATACGCTATCTCCAAAATATCCTAAACCATGAAAATGGCTAAGTCCCAATCAATCTGTCTTTCATGCATGTTTCCTTCCCTATCCTTTCATGCCTTCAAATATGCCTTGCTACCACACGTGAATATTTTGTGTGCCCTCTCCTTAGTGTCATATTATTCTATCTCAAACATTACCCCACACTAAACTACATTTCATCCCCAGAAATGGGGTTCCTCTTGATGTTCCCAAAGAATAAATAATAAGAATGAAAGAATGTAAAGAATTACTTTACAAAGAATGGACTTCTATTCTACAACACCCTCTACTTCAACCGAAGGAGGATCAACTCTAGATATTCTTCTTTAATCTCAGCCTCCAAGGCTTTCCAATCATCCAACACATTTTGGTCTTCTCTGAATGTCTATGCATGATGGATTCCAACTCATCCTGGGTCATCTCTCCCTTTTCATTCTGTAATACTATGACAACGTTAGCCATAACAAACATCCTTCCCTCCAAAAGATCCATCTTTTGTGCTATGAGCTTTCCAAGCTCATCCAACCTCTCCTTATGTGGATGTTGTGTTGCTGCAAGGGCTTCACTTTTTCTTTACTAATGCCAATCTCTCTGTGCACCCCTAAAGTCTCATCCTTCATTGCCTTTCAGAACTTCATTATCTTCCAATATAGTTTTGATCCTTGATCACTTGCATCTGGAGCTGCACATATGTTCAAAGCTTGATCTTCTTTCTTCATCTCATCTTGTAAAGTTTGGAGCAATGCCTCATATGATGAAATATTTCTAACCATGGAGGCCCTTTCTCTCTCTGCTTCTTGTTTAGGTCCTTTGGCATTGGCATGTGAATTGGTCCATCCTCAAGCACCAAATCAACTAACGTATGCACATAATGCATAGCTTGAAGGAAACTTTTCAGGTACCTTAGACTCTAAGTGTGGTCTTGCTTTTAGACATAATCACCAATTTCTTCTACCATGTTGATGAAGGCTTCATTCTTTTTCTTTTCTAAGTCCTTCTCCCCTTTTAGACATGTGTTATTTCTATAGCTTTTTCCTTGTTATCTTCTCATAGTGCTCTAATAGTGGTAGCCTTATCTATGTTCCTCCACACCACTTCTTGTAGATACCTTAACCAAGGCATTTCTCACTTGCTCATCAGACATGAGAGTGGGATTTATAGTCATGTGCCTACTCTGTGGTGCCTTCTTCATTCTTCGGGACACACATGACTCCTCACATACATCAAAATCAGGCTCATCCATGTGAGTTTTGCATGGACCAGGACAGTTGTTTCCTCACATGCGTAGTAGTGGCCATGTCTGGGTCCATCAACTCCCATCCATACAACCCCTTAAGGCCCATTATGCTCTGGAAATGGGTGCAAAAATTTTACTTGTGTCCTCAGCATATAGCCCATACTTGGCCCAACATACTCCCCACTAGTTCTCCTCATTCTCGGCCCCTTAGGAACTTGAGCGCCAAGGTTTGGAGTTGGATCTTTGATGTTTTGAGAAATATCATGCTTTGTTTCTTCTACCTCCTTCACACCTTCCTCTTCATCCTTCATATCCTCATCCCTGGGTTCTTCCACATCTTCTGGTTGTACAGGGGTTCTAGGTGCACTCTCTGCAGACTCCTCTCACCTCCTCATTCAACTTTAGTTTTCTCTTCTTCCTCTCAGTTGTCTCTTTCTAGGAGAGAGTCATGGTGATCTCCTCACAGATATGGGGTTTCCCATGCCTTGGGTCCTTGTTCTTTTAATACCCTTTTAAAGTGGTGCTCTCCATGGACTACTTCTACATCCAAGTCTTCATCTTCTTCTTATACCTAAGGTGGAGTACCCACACACTCAGTCTCTACTACTCTCTTTTCTATGGGCTGCCTTCAGCCTCTATGATCTAAGCCACCACTATCTTCATGTTCTTCATCCTCCTCATCTACCGCTATAGTTTTAGGTATGTGGGGGGCATGTTTCTCCACTATATGTTTTCCTTTAGGTGGCCTTGGGAGCGTGAACTCATTTTCTACATACTTGTTATTCTCCATCTTAGGCTTAAGCTGAAGGTATATGAGTGTGGCTCCACTTGTCCCCATATCCAAGCTTACTGGCTTCATACTTATGACATCTGAGATGAGCCTTTCAATATAGGCAGCCCAACCTGGATACACATATGCCTTCCTCAGAGTGTGGTAGTCATAGTCTACCTTGTCTGCATTAAATTTTAGGTGGCGCACATCAGTAAATCGGTGGACTGATGCCTAGAAGTAGTGCATGCTGTGAAGGCATATGAAATTTTGCACCATGGGCTCCATGCCCCATCCCTCATAGAAAATCACATGATGTAGAAGTGTTGGTACACCAAAACTATACCACCTTTCCCACCACCAAGGTAGCTCCTTGGGAATGCACCACTCCTCCTCAAATGCCATGCAAATTTGATCATACCACATCTCTTCCCTCTACTTAAATGGCCCACTCATTGATCCTTCACATAAATATTTGTCAAACCTCTCCACGAGGGACTTATTTTCCATGGGATACTCCCAGATCTTGTTCTTTGGCCCATCAGGCACTCCAATTTCTACAAACACAAGGGAAAGGAGGATAGCACCAAAACTTATCTTCTCTCATGTGCATGCTTCCTCAATAATGGTGTCTACAATGTAGCCTGCTAGGTTGTAGACTACTCCTGAGACATTTTCTTCACAACATGTAGCCACATGGTATTCACCTACGACCATCTCTCTTGATCATTCAACTTGGTTACCAAATGCGTGCTGCTTCCTGCACCACTGGATACTTCTTCAATTTATCAATGTCCATTCCATGCGGACCCTTAGTATACCCCAACTCCTTTCTTATCTCTACGATTGTTGCTTTATCAGTCAGATCACTAGCAAGGTCTACCCATGTGCCCTTCAATCTTGTCAGTGTCAAAATCAGGGTTGTTGTGATTCTAACCCTTCATCCGGATGAAATAGAAGAAGTCCTCATGGACCCTTCTCATCAGCCATTGGTATAATGGTTCATACTTTCCAAAATATGGGAGCTCATACAACTGATAGACTCCTACCTACTTCAACAATTTCTCCCCAACATCATCATATACTGGCATATCCTCCACAATGCACTTGTTGGTCTTTGTACTCAACAATGCATCCAACTCTTTCTTGTTGTCAGATGTACATGGTGGTTGTAGTCACTTATTTTGCACCTACGGATGTGGGAATCCCACTCTTTTCTGACTATCACACCTTCTGGGTACTACATCTCTAAAAAATTACTCTCGGGAGCCATTTCAACTTCATCTTCTACCTTCTTCTTTCCTTTCGTGCTGCTAATGCGTAGTGCTTTCTTTGGTGCCATCATAAAAATCCCACTTTTTCCTATCTATAATGAGAAAAATCAAACCCTAGCTCAAATCTGCATGCCCTAGCTTGAAACCATGTGCCCTAGCTTTTTTTTTTCAATGCCTCTTCTTCTTCACTCAAACCCTTCACCAATGGGGATGTAAGCCTCTTCCATGCAATAATCCACTCTCCACATCTGGTTTCACACTCTCTGCACCTCAATATGACTCACTCGGCTTGATCACACTTAGCTCACTCAAATACTTGTGATCGCAAAGGTAAAAATGAACCCGCATCACATCCTTATATAGATTTTCAAAAATTAGTGCATTTATTGCTCCTTCACCAACCAACAATCCTCTCATTAATTGACCATTTTCACAATCTCCATGGTACATCTTTGCACCCCAACTATAACCTTCTAGCATGCCTTCCTACCTTCTGGCTATAGACTTCTCTTCAACACTTCCATGCACCCAGTACCTCGCACTACTACACCTTCCCTGGTAGTCTCCATGGCCACTTTGCTTACCTCGTTATATTGTTCCCTCATTTATCTCCATCTACGGTCATATTTTTAAAGCAATCTCCTTTCTAACAACTCCTCTCCAAACTTGAATAACACTTGTAGTAGTTTGTTCCTTTATGTGTACCCAGTTGTAAATAGCCACCCCACACCAATGGTATGTGCAGTCCTCTACGCATAAAAATTCTTCAAATGGTAATTAGCTTCCAAGTGTGCAAAAATGCTTATTACACAAAACACCAACTAAATTGACAAAGCATAGTGATGAAAAAAGGAAATACATTAAGGAAATACATAAATGAAAACCTAGTCTAAATGGCAAACACTTGCCTTATTACAAACACCAAGAAGACTTATTTATAGTAGGGCTTCAACCTACTCCCATTAAAGTAACTGGTAACCATATTCCATCAAGTGTCTCTAACTGACAAGTGCTTTGATTCAAGTATATGAGTGATAATATATGGTCCCAACCAATGCACTTTAAGTTTTCCTAGATGGCAAAACTTAGAGTCATAAAGAAGCACCATCTGTCCCATCTCAAGATTTTTTTCCTTGATGTGCCTATCATGCCATGCCTTCTTCCTAGCCTTTTCCTACTTCTACTCCAACATGTGCTATGATGTGCCTCTCATCCAACTATATCAATTTATCAATTCTTTCTTCCAAATCTTTCTCATCAGCTAGACCTCCAACATGCATGTAATACACAAAGAAGGTAACATGAATTCCATAGGAAGAATTACTTCTATGCCAAACACCAACTAAAAGGGTGTGGCCTTGTTCAACCTCTTATATGTTGTTCTATACGCCCAAAGCATGAAAAAAACTTTATCATCCCAATATTTCCTTCCAACATCACAAATTTTTTCAATGTCTAGCTCAAAATCTTGTTAAAGGCCTCAACAGTCCCATTTTC
Source organism: Taxus wallichiana var. yunnanensis (assembly GCA_018340775.1). NCBI lineage: Eukaryota > Viridiplantae > Streptophyta > Pinopsida > Cupressales > Taxaceae > Taxus > Taxus wallichiana. The sequence continues at coordinate 734,510,414 of CM031234.1, read as the reverse complement.
CTGAGGATGATAGGGTGTAGTCTTATGGTGCAATCATAAATTCATCCAATAGTATCCTGATCATCTCATTCAAAAAGTGTGTACCCCTATCACTTTGTCAAGCTCAACAGGGGCATCCATACCTTGTAAGAACATTTTCCCATAAGAACCTGATTGTTGTAGTTGTTGTACAAAATCCCTTGGTAGGTGTTGCTTCTTCCCACCTTGTAAGATAATCTGTGCAAGTGATGATGTAGCATGATCCAGTTCTACGCATGGCTGGTGAAATAGGACCCACAAAGTCTATAGCCCATTTCTCAAATGGCTCTACACTAGGAATAGGTCTTAAAGGCATTTCATCTCTTTTCCAGTTTTACCAATGCATTGACAGTGATCACACACCTTACAATATGCTTTACAATCCTTTGTAGAGGGTCTCCCACCATAATCCAATGAGTAGAATCTTGTGCATGTAGTGGCATCACCTACATAGTGCCCACCTACAATACCACCATGAGCCTCTTCCATGATGTCCATGCACTCATGCTCTAGTACACACACACCAATGTAATACTTCATCTCGACCTAACTTGTATAGGTCACCACTAATCAACATAAAAGGTGCCACATGAATTGTAAGTTGTTTCTTCTCTAAGGATTTCATTCCTTCTGCACCATATACGTAAAAAGATAGAAATATCCTCCAATTCCAAAGGCACATGCATTAACCCTATACAAATTATGTGCATCCGACATTGTATCTTCAATTGTCTACATGTCCTCCCCTGATTGAATTCTTGATAAATGGTCTTGGGCTAGAATTACTTTTCCCTAGTTTTACCACAACTTGTGAAATCAAATTCTTGGAATAAGAGCACCCATCGACATATGTGCCCTATAAAATGGGATTGTTTACCAAGTATTTCAATGCCATGTGATCGATGTAAAATATGAATGGTGTTGCTAGAAAGGTATTTTAAATTTATGTAGTGCATAGATCATTGACAAGGCTTCACACTTCAGTAGTTGTATAATTCTACTCTACAGAGTCAACTTTCTACTAGAAAAAAATAGGATGATCTATAATACCTTCTCTAGGCTGAGCTAACACCACCAAATGGTCATGCCAGAGGTGTCCACATGTACATGAAACATGGTTGGTCCCATGAGGGAAAACACATAATAGGTGTTGTAGTAAGTCTCTCCTTCAATGTCTCAAATGCGCGTTGTTGTGGTTCTCCCCAATAAAATGTCCCTTTTCCTTTTAGTAACTCTTCCAAGGGTGCAAAACCTTAGCATATCCTTTGATAAATTTTCTATAATACCCAAGTGTGACCCAAGAATCCACACCTCACTCTACTGGTAGGCTCTTCCAGCCTACAATAACTACAACCTTAGCTAGATCTACTAACAAACCTTCCTTGCAGATGATGTGCCCTAATAGAGTGCCAAAAGGTGTAGCAAACACACACTTCTTGATGTTCAAAGAGATGCTTAATTGTCTACATATTTCAAACATTAAGCACAAATTGTCACAATGATCCTTAACAAGTCCATACACCATCCAATCATCCAAGTAAACTTGCAAGAAAATGTGAATAAAATCCTGGAATGCTTGAACAACTATTCACGAAAAATACAACAGGCATTTTTTCACCAAAGGGCATCACAATATATGCAAAACTTCCCCATTCAATGGTGAAAGTTGTTTTTCTTGATCCTCCTATGTAATCCGTAGACTTGATGATACCCAGAGAATCCATCTGTAAAAGAATAGATTTCATGCCCCTACAACACCTTCTAATATCTCCTCTGTGAAAGGTGTAGGAAAGGGATCAATCACACATGCAACATTTAGTTCTCTGTAATCCACACAAATCCTAATCCAACCATATTTCTTTATACTGATAACCATGGGGCTAACCCACTCCATTCTTCTAGGGGCTTGATGATGCCAGACTTCAACATCTTGTCAATTTCTTCTTTAACTTTTACGTGCAGGTTAGGGTTCATCCTAGGGTCTCTTCTTGACCGGCACACACCTTCCTTAAGCTTTATCTTCATCTCTCCTAATGATTCATGCACTCCTTTTAATTCATGGTAGCCCCTAGGAAATAAGTCCTAAAAAATCATGGAGAAACTCCACTATCTTTGCCACTTCAGATTCAAACCAATAATCTCCAATTATTGCCTCTTTAGGTTCAACATCCATACCAATATTCACTTTCTTTGTCCTCATAGGTTCATGATAGGCACACATTGTTATCCACACTTTCCAAGACCTCACACACCTACTGTTGAAATGATCTATATCCATATTTTCTACTTCTTCATCATCCACTATGTAGACCATCTTTCCTTTTTCTTTCTCAAAGCAAGCATGCTTAAGTAGTGTGGCATCTATCTCTGCTTCTTCATCAAAGTGCGCTCCTAAGTCATTCTCATCAAATAAATCCTAAATGAGTTCTTCCACCTTTTGCACTTGTCTCCCATAGTTAAATGCTTTATAACCCTTAATGCCTCTTCTACTAGAGGTTTAGTAGAGAAGTAGTCAAAATTTTGGACCATACCTATAATCAAATCCTACCAATTTCTAGTTTCTCTATGTAGCTCCACATATACATACCAAGCGCATGCACAACCTTGTAAAGTGGAATAAAGTTTTTGCACCCATAAAAGGTGGTAAAGCTTCCTTCCCCTCTATCCAGAGCCTCTCACACTATTGAACGTGGTGCTGAAATAGGTTGATTACCATGATAAGTGCAGATTTGAGTAGGTGCATTTCTCCTAGAAAACCGAGTTGTAAGAGCAATCTTGACTTCATTCCATTCTACAAGATTATCCCTGTGAACCACCCACCAATGCACATTGTTTTCCCACAGGGTATATGCTAACATATTTCTTCTTTCAAATTGGTCTATCCATTGTTCCTCCATGGCACGTAGGAATACCGTAGGGTCTCCTTCTCCAGTGTACCAAGGTACAGAGTTGTTACCTATCCTCCTGATGCAACAAGAGGTTTGATTTTCCATGCAAATGTGCTCCTTACTTTGCCCAAACCATCTCATAAGTACCATGAGCCCAATTATCACAAGAAATACTTGTAGTATCACTAATAGATATGCATCATCTCTTCCCACTAAAGGATTCCTTCCTTAGATGGCTCGAGTACTTCTGGGTCCCGAATGGTGCGTACATAAATCCTATTCAGATCTTCCTCACTCAAAGGCTCAACATAGGGTGCATATTTCCCATCTGTTAAAGGGATAATAACTCTTTCCTCCTTGTTCTCAAAACTAATATATCCCTTGTTGAACCAAAGATCAACATTATTTGTATAACACCAAGGGCACCCAAGTAGAGCTGGGAAACTATCTGCTTCTACAAGCACTAAAACCTCAAAATCCCCAGTGAACTTGGCCCCTTGTATAGTAATGGATGCATCTTTTAAAACTTTGATAGGAGTGGCCTTAGTTTGATTAGCCATAAAAAATACATTAGAAGATGGCTGTAATGAAGGTCTCCCCATCTATACCCATGCATCTAAAGTAAGCACATTTACTTTCACACCTGTGTCAATCAATATATTACTCAAGAGCCATCCATCGACAACAACATTTAGAGTGATCTCCTTGTCATAATCTAAGCTATGGGGGAATATTTACATGCAGGATCTGATGCCCATTCTCAATATTCACACGTGGAGTGTTTCCCTTTAGCCAACTCCCTAGTAATGGAATGATATTCTCTTGGCACAACATTTTACATACCTCCTTCAAGTCATCAATATCTGACTGACCATCTCTACTTCCTTCTTCTGTTCCATCTTCCATGATTTCTCCTTTAAACATTGTATTTCCCCTTGAAGGTCTCTGAGTACTTCCATGGTCTCCTGATAAACCTCCTTCTGTGTGCAGGATCTAGATACCTTGCATGCAAAATGTCCTCCTTAGTGATGGTAGGATTTTTCTATAACGCTTCTCTAGTGCACACAACTTCAACATGTGTAGTGATCTTCACAGGTAATACCTCAAGTTCCAAACCAACTTTGGCATCCACTGATTTTCCACAACACATGTATCCTAACCATCCCTGCACCTTTGTTCTCCTATTTATGTTGCTTTTCTAAGATGCTCATATAGATCCGGGCATTCCTCATAGCTATGATTCTTCCCACAAAAAGAACATGTAATATTCTTGAGGACATTCATGCTTGTAGTGGTCAGTGATCCGCATGTAAAGCATGTTCCATGAGGGAATTCACTTCATCCACCACCATGGCCTCGACCTCTAAATCCACCATGGTATCCTCGACCTCTACCACATCCTCCTTCATAGCACCCCTCATTCTGATCATAGTGCACTTGATTGTGATTTTGATCCTGGTGCTCACCTTTACCCTTAGAGTTATCTGATACTCTTTGTCTCTCACACACACCAATATCTATATAGCATCATGGATCTGACCAATCAACCTATGTAGTCTTTTATATCATGAGTCATGGACCGAAAAATCTTACAATAATAGATACATTCTTCCTTATCACGCATTGTAATAATGGGAAATGGTTGGCATCATGGTTCAGGTGACATATCTCACAGTCTAGCAATAATGAATGTATTGTTCTATGGGGACAACTATCTTTGGTGTGCCCTTCCACTTCACAGTTTGTACACCAAATCCCAATGTGCATCTCATGTGCCAAATTTTCTATAGTTTCTCCAACTACTTTTCCATAGCTGCAATCTGTGCTTCCAAGAATGGGCTGACTCCAGTGTCTATACTCCCGACTACCTCAACACACAAAGCTACTTCAAGTGCTTCACATGGATCAATGTATGTCTTATGTGACAACACCCTTCTAAAAGGTGTGATCAGACCTCCAATGAACCATTGTGCATGTTGGCTTGCATGAATATCATAAGAAATCTTAGATAAAAGTGTTTTGAAATGGGCATCATACTCCTGACACTCTCAGTAGTGCCTTGTTTAATATCCTTTGAGCGCTTTATACTCTTCTACTCAAATTCAGGATATATAAACTCTTTAAGGAATGCATCTTTGAATGTTGCATAATCTACGCAAGTTTGATCAGTAGGTCAAACTTCTATACCAACTATGTGTGTCCCTGTAATGTAGTTGCAAATTGACTTGCCTTGCACTCAGAAGCCATGATTCCTTTTGCATGCCACAGTATCTCACACATGTGCACATGTTCAACAACATCTTCTATGCCCCTATACTCTGGAAGATGAAGAGACATCTCCATGTAAATATTTGGGGTTGGTGCATGGACCCTTCCCACCTGATCTAGAACCTCTTGTGTTGCCTCTACCTCCAGAACCACCAGATCCACCAGAACTAGAGCCACCTATACCCCTTGATCCTCCACCTATAGCTGAAAGTGGACCAAAAGATGTACTTCCCTATGTCCCAACAATAGTACTTGTATTGAACTCCTATAGTCTCGTGTGTGGTACTACTCCTAGAAGTGAGCCCCAAATTCTACGTGCTCAATTTTGTGTAGATGATGCACCTAAAAAGGTACCTCCAAACAAAAATGAAGATGTTTTCCCTACCATAGATGTACTTGCTATGTGACTTACTCCTACTTCCCTACTACCCAAATTAGCTTGTTGACTATTGATGTACTAGATACTAGAAAACCAAGCACAAGGGCTAGGTTTCTAGGTAGATTCAGATGCACACTATGGGCCCAGTCATCTCTCTATTGGCACTCTCTGTGTGTGAGGCCGAGGAGGGTTCCTTGTCATGCTTTCCCAAATGGGGAGTTCCTTGATGCTCTAGCTCCATGCCTTCTACGTGAGCTCCAAATCCTTCATGAGCCATCTCTCTCCTCAATGCCATCTTCTCTAATGTCACGCTTGCTTCTCTATCTCCCTCTCATGTGCCTCATTGTACTTAAGCCACCTTTCTTCTCTCTCCTTTCTGTTGCTAGGTCCACCATCTTTCACCAAACTACTCCTCCCCCCCATGCATGGTGGGGTTTAGCTAGCCATCATTTTCCTCTAAGTTCAAGGTTACCATCAAGATCTTGATCACCAGTGGAATGCCTTGCAAGTAAGTTCCCTAGGATACCATAAAAATTGGAACTCAACTACCTCTGGGAAAGAATAAGTGGAAATTGAGTACTCCATAATATAGTTGTTCAAAACACCATGGAACCAAGTATCCACAATGCATGTGTCCAAATCAATCAACATCATACAAGGCTTGAAATTCTTCCTATGTCCAGAAAAGTGTGTGATACCTCCAATTCCATTTAGACACATAAGCAACCAACCACTTGTATAGTTCTACTGGGAAAATAACAAAAAGAAGCTCATATAAAATAGTCATATAGATTCTTTTCCACCCACACATGCATCAAACTCAGATCCAATGCTGAACCTCCATGTGTACTCTTCTTCTAGATCTTTTATCCACTCCTCAACACTTGCTAGGGTCAACCGGTACATCTTCATCGTGAACCATCCTAAAAACAATGAAAAAGAGGTCCCGAAAATGGAACCAATGATGCAGCCTAGAATTTACCACAAATAACCCAGGTGCGTGTTGGCACATCACCCAGCTTGAGCTGAGTGAGCACTCACCCAAAGCACACAAAGGTACTAGGCCCCTCCTTAGAGTTTCTTGTGTAGGATGTGAACATGATGAAGATATAATGTATTCAGATCCATAAATAGCATAAATATTCCACAGAGCATATTCCAGATCTAGATCTAAAAGAATCATGAATTAAGTGATAAACATAATGAATTCAACCATGTAAGAACCAGTTACAGTCATGTTTAACACCATTATTCACCCAATACACTCCATTATATTAAACACAAGTAAATACAAAAGCTTCTTACAATAAGTAGTATCATAAGTTTATGCGTGCATCAGATCTAGAACATAACTCCACAATAGCTCATACATAAGTGTCTCTCTAACTACACATATTAATACATATTTATAAGGGTGGGGACTTTCCCTTCACCACTTACGCACTTCCCAAAATAGGTCACATGCTGAAAATAGTCATGCGCCTTTACAATAACATGCACACATGCAAGTGCGCTAATAATAGATCTCTTATAGTTAACTGGTAGTAGTAATCCTATTATTAACTCAAACTCATGCATGATGCTATCATATGATCTTTCCAAAAATAGCATTTGTGTGTTGTGCAAGTCTCCATCCCGTTGTGTGCTCCATATGCTATCTCCAAAAATAGCTCGTAACCATGAAAATGGCTAAGTCTTGAATCAATCTATCTTTCATGCACATTTCCTTCCCTATCCTTTCGCGCCTTCAAATATGCCTTGATACCCCACATGAATATTTTGTGTGCCCTCTCCTTAGTGTCATTTTGGATTACAAGAGACAATGAGTGAAATGAAAAAATATCATGGTCTTGTTATCAAATGGTTGGAATCATAAGTTGAAAGTTTCACCAAATCCCTAAAGGAGAAAGAAGAATCTTGTTTTAGGTATGAAGAAAAATTGAAATCCCTTGAATCAAATCTAGAGGATGCTTTTACCAAGTTGAGGATGTATGAGAAGCTTGAGAAGAGCTCCAAAGCTCTTGATGAGTGTTTAAAAGATCAAAGAGGAAAAATGACAAAACAGACCTAGGGTTTAAAGGAGAGAAAAAGAAGAATGATAATGGAGCTGGTCCAAGTTTAAAATCACATAAGAAGATGACTACGAAGGCTGATCCAAGAAGGTCTAACTCAATTAGACAACCTAATGTTATGAGGTATGGTTCTTCATTCAATGGTTATTGCTTTGTTTGTCATGATTTTGGTCATAGAGCTAGAAATTGCAAGAGAAGGTATTTTGAGAATGGTGTAAGTGTTTTCAATTGTGAGTGGTACTCATGTCATGATTATGGTCATAGAGCTAAGGATTATGGATGAAATCTAAAAGTGTTTGAACCAAGAAGTGTTGTATTTCATAAGTGTCACAAGAAAGGGAGTGTTGCAAGATATTGTCAACAAATAGGATCATCAAGGTACTCTAGCAGATTTCAATCTCAAAATGGAAGTGTTTTTAAGAAGAATATTCTCATAAATGAGTCTAAAGATGTTTTGAAAGATATTAAGAGCAAGAAGGTGGTTGTTCAAGCAAGAAAAGCTAAGGGATCAGATTCTCCGTCTCAAACATAACCTAATCCAATGAAGTTTATCAAGGAAGGTTCTTGTAGCATCGAAGGAAGGGTCCAAATCAAGTCAAGGAAGCATGTTTACATTTTTGAAGAAGAGCATGGTTGTTTGAATTCCTTTCAAGCTCATGTGTAATAGAAGTTGAAAAAATGGGTGTTTGGGACACCTTAAGAGTAATAAGGTATGTTAAGTAACTTGTCCATGTATCCTTGAGTCTCTTGTTATTTGTAAGGTATTTGAAATTGTATGAGTATGTTAGTCATCTATGTCTTTAATTATTATTATTATTATTCAGATGGTTCTAAAGTCTGAAGTTGAGTATAACATGTCAAAAGAGGATGACTTATCCAGGGGAGTGAAGTGTGTAGGTATTTTTGTTAAAGGAAATTGTAGGACTTCTAAGTTTTTGACAAGTCTATGGTATTTTTCCAAGCTCTTGGTTCTATGAGTCAAGGCGTTGTGTCCTCTTGAGTATATGTAGCATCATGTCAAGGATAAAGTTAGAAGTATGTGTGTATGGAAAAGTCATATCCCTGCACAAGCTTGTCTAGTTTGTGATGTCATATTAAGTCAAGATCTTAATGTTGTAATGTATGTCTTGTCATGAAGTGATGTTAGGGGGTCTATAAGTGGTCTTACTTCAAGAAGTTGGTTTGAGTATGTAGGTTTTTGGCCTTGTCATCTAATAAGTGGTGTTTATGTCATGGATGTAACTCAAGGAGTTGTTAGTTTGGTGTATTGAGTGAGTCAAAATTCTGAAGATCTTTCTACACTTTGTTAAGGAATGTATGTCACATGTCTTATACTTCAAATGGTTGTAAGGGTGAGTCCCCTTCTCTCGTACTATAGTCTAATCAAGATACAAGAAGTCAAGTATGAATAATGTATTGCATATGCAAATCATCAATCTTTGTAACAACAATATCAAGAAGGTGCAATCTTGTAACAATTGAAAATTACATAAGGTTCTTAGATGTGCAAGTGTTCTCGGTATGATCTAAAGGCCTAAATGGTGTTCTTCATGCATCATATGAGTGGTAAAGGGTTCTAATGTTAAATTTCACCATTTGAATCATGATTGAAAGATCTTAAGAGTGTGCATTCATCTTAAAAAGTAATAGAAATTTGTTCAAGGCATAGGAAATCCCGTGTGATACAACATTTGGGTGTGGCATCAATCATAAGTGTATGATGTCTGAGAAATATTATCCACAGCAGGGTGTCTTGATTAAGATACCTCAAGTAGTCATCTAGACATATGTGATAGAGGACATTATATTGCAAGTCTACAGAGAAAAACTAAGAATACTCAAGACTAATAAAATTGAGAAAATGTGGTATAGGTTTGTTTGTCTAGGTCTTCGGGGGTCTTACTCAGTATGAAGGTGATCATCAAATCCTACATGAATATATTTGAAGTATAGAGTGCAAATGACATACCTTGGTCTTCTTCAAAATGTATAAATCCTTCAAGAATGTATGAGTGCGGTATGACCTAGGAATTAGCTTACATAATATCTCTCAAAGGTCCGAAAATGGTTCTAAAAGGTAGTAAAGGTGTTTTCCGATATTAATGACTGCAATGTGATATCAAGAAAGGTTTTAGAAGGCTGCGATAAGTGTCAAAGATGTAAAAAAAAATTCAAGTTTATAGAGGTGTGCAACAAATCATTTGAGGTCTATGGTACAGTTGTTAGAAAGATCTTCAAGGATCAAGAAGTCTCGAGAGCGAAAGAGTCAAAATATCTTCATTAATAATGTGTGTAAATGTTTGGACCATCTGTTTGTAAATAAGAAATCATTTGGTGATCAGTTTTAAGGAATTATATTCATCTATTTCCCATATGTCTAGAATTTTTTTCAATATTAACAAATGATCTATTTAATGTTGAACACTAAAGTGCAGAGGTACAAGTCTAAAATGAAACCTTGAAGCTCAATTGAAGTATGTGCAGTTCTTGAATAGGTATGAAAAATCTCATTAAAACTAGAGATGTTGGCCATGCTAGTTCTTAAATGATATGAAAAGAGAAAGATAAAGATACACAGTGCTGTAAGGTCTTGACAAGGTAGACTAGTACTCTACAGGACCTAGAGAGAGTGACTAACAAGGAAGTTCATTTTTGACAGAGATCTATCTGTCTCGGAGCATCATAATAGTTCACTTTGTAGTCTAGGTTACCCTAGAATAGGGGATATGAGATCAAGAAACAAGATTTGTTACATAGGTAAAATCTCAAGGGATGAAGTGTTATCAATGACAAGAGTATGATGTGAGTCAAGAATATGAATGATTCTACTTGTGTCATGAGTATAAATGCTCAAATAAGATCTGTATATACATCTAGGGTGCTCAAATGGTTATATGTGCCATGGAAAGTTATTGTAAGGTATACAAGAGTGAAGTTTGTATCTTAAGTTTTGGGTTGATGCTTATCTCAATAAGATTTGTCTTCATCTTGTGTGGTGGCATGTCACTCTTAGATGAAGAGTATTAAAATATTGTGTGTACCCTAAACCAAGGTCAGTGAAAGGAAGGGAATTTGGGTTAATGATTTAAGAGCTAATGTGTCAAATCTATGTTATACTTCTTGATGAACTCAAAATGACGACAAGCTACATTACACGAGTGAGAAATGTGCATATATAGGCACCTCATATATCTAAGAAGAGCTAAGGTACAGTCTAGAAGGCATAAAATAAAGGAAATGAGGGTAAATTTTTATGTATAAATTTGAAATGAAGATGTAAGGTGCTTGGTATAAAATGTCTCGGTGAGCTCTAGAAGTAAGGAACAAATTTGTTGCATTAAGTTTTGGTATGCACTCTAAAGTCCTCAAGTTTCTCAGAGTTGATAGTCGGGATTTAAGGTTGTAAGTGAAATTTTCTCATGCATCATTAGAATGATGTATGAATTAGTATTTGAAATTAGTTTAAATATTTTTTAGGATCAAAGTAAAATATTGCATTTGACATGTCATTTCAAGAGTGGAAATACTTGTGTGAAGTCCCGAGCAACTATGTTGCATGGTACACCAACTTAAAAAAGAAAAGATACATGTAAGGTAGGTGGTGTTATTATTCTTGAAGGATTGTGGGCCCTTATAAGAATGATATGTATAACACGAGAATGCATGAAAACCTATAGGACTTACAAACCGTAAGAAGATCTTAAGAAGGATAAGGTGTGGTGTTTGAATACTGCGCACAATATATTGACAATATGGTTTACTATAAATTGAGTTCAAATGGAAACCTATAGATGGTTTAAGTGTTAAATATGTTTTTAGGTACATTCAAGTATAGATTTGAGTCTTGAAGAGTTATATGACCGTGGATGAACAATAGAGATTTGTGTGAAGGGTGATTCATGGTCATTGTTGTCTTGAAAAGGTTATCTCTAAGTAGAAGCTTGAAACTATGCCATAATGGTACAAACTTTGAACGTCCAATCTTGATCATTCTAAGAAAAATCAAAGGAATCAAGTGAGAAAAGTTATTTGGATTCATCAAGGTGACATATTTCAATGAATACTACAAGTATATGAAACAGGTATTGCAAAGATGAGTCTTTTACACATTGTTCATAGGTTTGTGTAGAGTTATTAAGACAAGGGGAGCATATTGTGTTTCTCAATTAGGTGGCACATGAATCTTGAAAGACTAAAATAGAGATATGGTTGCAAAATTGAAGGAATGAAACATTAGAAGAATAGAAGGTTTGATATAGTGCCACGACATAACAGCAGTATGAGATTATATTTTTAACTCTCAAATTGTAGCTTGAGATGTCTACGAGCTTGCAAGGCTAAAATGATGATGATGTTTAGAGGTCTACTATCCTAGTATTCAATTCAAAGATCAAACATGTATAATCTCCTATAAATAAGGTTCAAAACACTAAAAACATGATTCAAGGATTTGTGAAAAGGAATTTGAGCATCTACAAGACAATGATGTTTAGGTATGTTGCCTCATTTTGAGTTTTCAGTTGGGTATAGGTGGCATAATCCTAGGGGAGAAATAAGGATAATTTCCATGTTGATATTGAGATTCTATTACTTGATGAAGTTGGCCAAGATTGCACTGAAGATATTGTTTAGGGACAATGGTCCTAGAGTATGATATGACCTTGAAGGAAGATTTTATGATCTTGAGCATTATATATACCTAGAGAGAGATGAAATAAGAAAATGAAGGAAAATATATTGACAATATGGTTTACTATAAATTGAGTTCAAATGGAAACCTATAGATGGTTTAAGTGTTAAATATGTTTTTAGGTACATTCAAGTATAGATTTGAGTCTTGAAGAGTTATATGACCGTGGATGAACAATAGAGATTTGTGTGAAGGGTGATTCATGGTCATTGTTGTCTTGAAGAGGTTATCTCTAAGTAGAAGCTTGAAACTATGCCATAATGGTACAAACTTTGAACGTCCAATCTTGATCATTCTAAGAAAAATCAAAGGAATCAAGTGAGAAAAGTTATTTGGATTCATCAAGGTGACATATTTCAATGAATACTACAAGTATATGAAACAGGTATTGCAAAGATGAGTCTTTTACACATTGTTCATAGGTTTGTGTAGAGTTATTAAGACAAGGGGAGCATATTGTGTTTCTCAATTAGGTGGCACATGAATCTTGAAAGACTAAAATAGAGATATGGTTGCAAAATTGAAGGAATGAAACATTAGAAGAATAGAAGGTTTGATATAGTGCCCCGACATAGAACAGGTATGAGATTATATTTTTAACTCTCAAATTGTAGCTTGAGATGTCTACGAGCTTGCAAGGCTAAAATGATGATGATGTTTAGAGGTCTACTATCCTAGTATTCAATTCAAAGATCAAACATGTATAATCTCCTATAAATAAGGTTCAAAACACTAAAAACATGATTCAAGGACTGTGAAAAGGAATTTGAGCATCTACAAGACAATGATGTTTAGGTATGTTGCCTCATTTTGAGTTTTCAGTTGGGTATAGGTGGCATAATCCTAGGGAGAAATAAGGATAATTTCCATGTTGATATTGAGATTCTATTACTTGATGAAGTTGGTCAAGATTGCAGAAAGATATTGTTTAGGACAATGGTCCTAGAGTATGATATGACACCTTGAAGGAAGATTTTATGATCTTGAGCATTATATATACCTAGAGAGAGATGAAATAAGAAAATGAAGGAAAAATGGAAGAGAACATGTTTAGGGGGAGCTAATTTTGGCTCTTACCAAGTTGAAAAGATATTCATGTGCTGTTTTTGGAGTAAAAACAAGAGATTTTAGTCCTAGGGGAGTTTATTGGTCATGTAAGTCAAAATTTGCATTGTTGTCATTGTGCTTTACTTTGTATTGTAATTTTTCCATGTTGTAGAGTCATTTTATCCTGTTTCATATATGAAAAAGAGGGAGAGAGGCATAAAAACATGGTCTTATGGTCATGTCTCGTGTTTGTCTTGTTGGTTTCCATCAATGTTTCTGAAGATGGATGCCATCAATGACAAAGGGGGGTATTTTTTTGGCCATTGTGGGTTTTTGTTATCTTAATGTCAACCCCCATTGTTGTAAAAATGTGTCATGATGTAGTATTAGTCCCCATATGATTGCATTCATTTGTCTAGCATGAAGATTAAGTAGTTGTGCCAAGTTTGGTGAGTTGTCATGGTGTCATGGAGCATGGTTGAGTAAGCCTAGTCATGGTATGAGTCTAATTGAGGTGATTATCTGATTTTATGATGTCAAAAATAGTTGGTATTATGTGTCATGAGTGTCCATGGGTCTGCATATGGTCAACATGGTCAGTTCTTGGTTGAGTCACTCATTCCAAGCTTGTTTCTATCCTCGAATATGCGAGAATGAGGTGGATATATGATTTTTGACCAAATAAGTCATGATGGAGCATGTTAACAGTGTTTTGGCAGTGTACCTAAGGTTTATGGTGAGTTTTAGGTCAATATTTAGTGGTATGATGCATTTACAGGGTCCTTGGGAAGCAAGAAGTGAGAAACAAACAAGTTTGCAGAGGTAAGTCATTGTGGCTAGAGAGTTTCATAAATATATGAGATACATGGTAAGTTTTAACATTTATATGATTTTATCATAATTCTTCATGACGAGTTTCAGGTCATTCCGACATGGGAATTGCAAGTTATGCAAATTTTAGCAAAACCGGGTAACAATGTGATTTTCAAGCAAATTTGGACCTTCTGATGCTCGTTGTGAACTGTATGATTTGCATGGGGACCTAAGATATTTGTCACATATTCTAAGTTCAGTTATAAATCTTTCAAAAAAATAATTATGTGGTTTGATTATCATGTTTTTATGAACGATTGTTAAGAAGTTAAAGTGGTTTGAAACCCTAGTTAAACCCTACCTAGTGGCAAACTTGCGAAACGTTCTTGTACCAAAATTAGTTTTGATTGGTTCATAAAAATTTATGATTTTATGTTGTATAGGACACTTACATATTTATATAAAGGTATGTTATATCATGTGGTCATATGCATACCCCACTTTAAAATGCAAGTTTCTACAAAGTTATAGTTTGAGGAGAAAGTTGCCAAATGAGGTATGAACTAAATTTCCATTATGTGATGTATGTGATTTTTATTGATTTATAAATATGTTTTAGGTCATGGTGATTTAGTTACATGGTCAAGTATGGTTTAGGTAGGTTGACTAGTCAAAGGTCATTTTTGAGGCGGTAAAACACAATCTTCATAGAAATGAACATAACATGAGCTAAAGAGGGATATGGGAGGTGATTAATGTTGTGTTGGAGATGAGATTAAAATTTAATTCCATTTATATAATTTTTTCTTCATAATTATGATATTTATTATGGTTTCTAGAATTTGTGAGAAAAATATTTCTTGCTATCCTAGACATAACTAATTTTGTTGAAACATTTAGTTGGCTAGAGCATGATATGGATTGGACGATGCTTTAAATCACCTATAATGTGAAGAGGGATGAATTTGGAATCCAATGAATCCATTTGGAGGTCTTGAAAGTGTCAGGAAGGGTGTTAACCCGTTTCCTTTTCAAAAAAACTTTTTGGGCAACATGTTTTGGTGAAGGCAAAAGTGGATTTGGTTTGAACCAATGATTGTTTCATGAGCTCTATCTTGTTTATAAATGTTTTACAGATCCTTTCATTTCCATACAATGGTCACATGTCATATTTGAGTTCATATTAAGGGGTATTGAGGATCAAAGTCATATTCGGGGTGTTAGAAGTAGATGTTTGGTGAAGGCAATTAGCCACTTGGCCCATTAAAAAAAATTATTGGTTCATGAAAATTGGAACCATTGATGATGTTTAAATTTTATTTTAAACATTTATGATTAATTTTAGAGCTTAAATAAAAATAGTTTTGGTATAAGGATATTTTTGGCATTCCAATGCAAGGGTTTTTACAAATTTTGGTGCATGGATGAAGTGTTTTGGCTAGCCAACCTATATGGGTCACTTGTGACTATTTTGATAAAGTTATGGAATGTTTTTAATGATGCATTGGTCAAACCAAATATGTAAGACCGACCTCCTTTGGGTTATAAGATATAAAAGTATATAAAAGTCATGTTTTGGGTTCAGTTTTGAACTAGTGCTCTTGGAGGGAAAAGTGTAACCCATGTAGAAGTGTTTTGTAGGTATGTGTGGATGATTTGAAGGCTGAGGAAGAGAATGAAAGGTTGAGGAATGATTGATATCATATTTTCAAGATATTAAACCCAAATAAAGATCAAGAAGAAGAAGATAAAGCAAGTTTGAATACCTAGTGTTTGAGCTAGGGTTTGTGAGCTAAATATGTGATCTCCATTAGTTATGGCAGAGATAAAATCAGAGATCAAACATCTTCAAGAGGATGAGTTTTTTCTTATTCATCCTATGGGGTTATAGTCTCCTTGTAGAGTTGGTGTTTCAATAAATTAGGGGTTGGCGCTCTACTAAACTAGGGTTGGTGCTCCTTTTGAAGTTGGCACTTCACTTAATTTCTTTGTTTTAAGTAATATTAACAAATTTTCAGTGGTTTTTCTTCCTCTTGAGGTTTTTCCACATATATTTGGTATTCTTGTGTACTCTCTTTCTCTTGCTCTTATGTATGATGTATTCAATGTTTAACTAAACAAACATATGGTTGGTGTATGGTTGGATGGTTAATTGATTGGTAATGAATGATACATGGAAATGGTTTAAAGTTTTAGTAGACTGATTCAACCCCCTCTCGCCTCGTATGCTTCCAAAACCTATTTGTTCTTAGTCTAATATGAAAACACAAACAAGGTGTTTTAAATGAACTTTAAGCCATGGTTAAGAATGGATTTGTAGTGTTCGGGTTGGTAAAGCGAAAGAGGAAGAATCCTTTGGTATTTTTTTTTGAACCCTTTCGACCTTAACACTATGGGGTTGTCAGCGGTTGTGAATCCATTGTTTGAGAATAACTTCTAAGGGGACTCAAACAACAAAATAACTAACCATAGTGAAATCTTAAAAGCACCATGTGGTCAAGATGAGTGGGGTTGATGTTAAGGAGTTAGTTTGTTCATAAAATCTAAGGTAAGAAAGCACTCAAAAAGAATCGAGATAATTTATTTA
The DNA here is from genome assembly GCA_018340775.1 of Taxus wallichiana var. yunnanensis. NCBI lineage: Eukaryota > Viridiplantae > Streptophyta > Pinopsida > Cupressales > Taxaceae > Taxus > Taxus wallichiana. The sequence goes on along the minus strand of CM031234.1, from coordinate 734,493,652 downwards.
TATTGAATTTGATACATTGGAGTGCGACATATTAAATAAATTCTAGTGGATTCAAACATAAAACCAAATTTTGAGGGACCAACCCATACTTTCACCTTTTACACATAAACATTAGCAACTTGTTATTATATTTTCTTACATAGGCCCATTTTCACAATTACAACTAATTTTCTTGACTTAATTTTATATAAGTAATAAAATTGGTGTTATGGAAGAGATGGAAATACATACACACTCTAAAACCAAGTTTGTGCCACATGAGGATGTAACATTTCCACCATCGATAGCCTTATGTTTTTTCAATGCATGGATCTTCTTTCGTGTTTTGTTAACATTTCATTTGCCACATGGATATATGTCACCTCAAGATACTCATTATTTTTTATTTTGGAATAGTGACAAATAGTTAGGAGCAGTGATCAATAGTTGTCCACTCTTCACCTATTTATAAAAGTGTTTGATGTGTTTGAAAGAGTTAAAAATATCCCATTATACATGCATTAGATTGTGAGCTTGGTGGAATGTGGATGTTATCACTTCACCAACACATGTTATATTGGTTTTCATTCTCCATTACTTTCTCATAAAGGAACCAATACATGCATAATGCCTCTATTTAATGTCATCCATATGACACCTATAGTTACAATTGCTGGGTTTAATATTTAATCAATTACATCACACAACCCCTATTGTTGCATCATTTATTTATTTTATATTTCTTTCAACATACTTTGTCATTTTCTTCACAAAAATTTATAGGTTTTAAACATAAACTATTGAATTTTTCATGATATTCCTCCTATTTCATTTGTGTTTTATATACAATTTTCTTGTGATTTAAGTTTTGATCTCAACATCTATAAAAATTAATTTTATCATAACAAATTTGTTCGAGTCATAGACGTAATAACAAATCATTTATAATTTAAACTTATAATTTTATTTTGCACATTCCATGTGAATCAAGAATCCTCACAAATATGGGAATGAAAAGGAATGTAAAGAAGTACAATATGGAACACGTGTGTGTGTGTGTGTGTGTGTGTGTGTGTGTGTGTGTGTGTGTGTGTGTGTGTGTGTGTGTGTGTGTGTGTGTGTGTGTGTGTGTGTGTGTGTGTGTGTGTTACAATTTTTGTTCTCTATTTAAGTGGATGATTTTCACAATTGTTTTTATTATTTATGTGGATTGCATAAATCAATTATTGGGTGAGAAATCAACTCGTGTACAACATGTTAATTTGTGTTTCATCTTAAATAATAGTTGGAATATGGTATAAGGCTTATCATGGCCTATACAATTGGTTTTCCTCTTGAATTCATTTAGTTAATAAAAATCATTACTTCTAATTTCCTTTAGGCTACCATGACATTTTATTTTTCATAATCATTTTTGTGGAGTAAAATTATGACTTTGTTTGAAAAACATTTTCTGGAAAAACCTTGCTTGAACGCATAAAAACAAATAACATACTTTGAAAGGAATAAATACATGCCAAATTTATTTCTATAAAATATAATAATTCTAGAGTTGAAGGGAAAATGTAGCTATAAACATTTCCAATATAGTATTTTATTTGTCTTGTTTTTAGAAAACTTAATACCAACAAAGTCTATTGAAAAGAAATGGACGAAAACTAGAAAATAGAACAACTAAACAATTATCAATGAAGGTTGAAGTGTATCCTCATGGCATTTATAAATAGTAAATGTTGAGAACATACCCTTGGTTAGGCAAGGAAATGTGACCAATGATTTCTCCAACTATAAGGCTCGTGTCATGTGTAACATTTAATTCCTCGTGCACTATGTATCAAAAATATCCTAAATAAGAAATAGATAAATTGCAAAAATGAATAGATATATATGAATGAGGAATGTGGAAGGAGACATGGATTAGAAGACCATAAATAAAATATTTTTGTAATTTATGGTGGGATTCCAAAGCTTATCTTCTCTTTCATCTATAAAATAGTCATCTTACTTAGTAGTGTCATGGACAAGAAATGGATAGGAGTATTGCACCTTGCCTCGAGGAGAAAACAAAGGTAAAACAATTCTTAAATAGGAGAATATCTTGTAAAATAGGAAGGGAAGATTAGTCCCAAATTGAGAGTTGAAGAAGAGGCTAGAACTAGTAAGACATATTGAATGACCAATATTATTCAAAATTTATATATCTACAAGCACACTAAGAATTGAAAGTTACCTTCAAGGTATCTTAAATTAATGGCAAAAACATGTAGATTTTATTACTCGACCAAAATATTGAATGCACGATGGATAGTTTTCATCTACGAAGGAATAAAAAAATAAATTCAAGATTAACATAATAAAATAATGAAGAAACAAACATAGAAATGATAGATATACCCAAGTATGTATATAAAGAAAACTTTACAACATGGGTTGATTGATGAGTATTTTAAAGAAAGTTATAATTTAGAACATATGGTTTGATTTTCAAGTATAAATTAAAGAAATGTTAGTCGTTAAAGGCTTTAAAAATATTAAAATGGTGCATAAATTTTGGGAAAAAACCTTTGCATTCATAGCCAACCTAACCATGATGAAACCTATGTTAACCAAATCGAGATCAATCAAGGTAAAAAAATTTAATTGAATGATATTAGCAGTGTTTAATCGGTTAACATCATGCAACATGAAGTATTATGTAACATCACTAATATGTTGTAAAGAAAAAACATATCTTCTCACATGCAAAAACTAAAAAGTGCATTGTATGCTCTCAAACAGGCCTCAAATCCTAGATTCCAAAAATATTTTAGGGCTAATTATTTCAAAGAAGGGAAGATTGTTCTATATGTTAAATTGAAATATATAGTTATTGTAGTCATATGTGATGATGACCTTGGAATCATGGTAAAAATTATGGGTATTAACATTTGAATAAACTAAAAGAGGAATAATAATTTAAAATAGGATCTAGAATTATCAGTTATATAGATTTTAGAGCTCATAGAATTTCATAATTATGTTAGATGTCAAATTGACAGAAAATAGATATAGGTATTTTAGTTGTGATAATGATCTCATAAATGTGGAGTTAGAGGGTTGGTATGGGGACAAGGACAGTCTTGGGATGTTTGAAATATTAAATTTTGAAGAAGGCAACTGTTTTCTAGTGAATTCAACATAGTTTCAAATGCCCTTTGCACTTAACTTAATTTATGGATTTCCTTGCTAAAATAATAGGTGAATAAAAGTGATGAGCTTAACTAATATCCTAGATAAGATTGACATAATAAATACGCCCTTTAAACTTGACATCCGAGCCAATCTATGTGACCATAACACCTCAAGGGACGTGTGTCAAAAATTATCCTTTCAAAAAAATGAATGAGAAGTTGATTGTATAAGCTCTTTCAGATAGAATACTTAATGAAGATAACTACAATAGTGTTTTGGAAGGAAATTGGGAAAAGGAAGAAGAGAACTCCATAACATATCTCATTGAAGGTGCCAATGAAGGATTTTATTTTGGAGTCATACAAGTCCCTACATAAACAACTACACATGCTTGCATAGAAATATTTATATTATGTTTGAATATGAGCTTAAAGTGCACACTTCAAATGGAGTGGTTGACATATTAAGCATGCTCTATGTAAAAAATAGATGAGAAATTAAAGACTTCTTCACTTAAATTATATAATTTTTCATATTATTGAATGCATATGCTCTGTACAATGTTAAATTTTTATTAAAATTTTGAATTCAAAACCTTTTAATAAATGAGTATATATATATATATATATATATATATATATATATATATATATATGGTATCATTTTGTTCAATTAATGGACCCATTTCCATTAAAAATAGTCTACTAATACATATTCACTTATTGGGCTCTCTCCCTTTAACTCACCGCTTTTACTCAAATATTTATAAACACCACATGAAATCCAAAGCCTTGGAAGGATAGAAGTTGGAATGGCTCACATTAGGGTTGGAATTCATATACCAAAAGAGTGTGTTTTAGGATAATATTATTTATATAACTATGCCCTCAAAGGATTAGAGACTTGAATTAAGTTTCAAATATGATAAAATGCATAGTTTAAAGAATAAATACAAATTCATAAAAATATTGAGAAGTGAAGACTAGAGACTTGAAGGCTTCCAAAAAGAATTACTTCTAGTAATGGCCACTCGACACTATGATGTGTAAAAAAAAATAAATAATAACAATCTAGGAATCTTAGTTTTTATTTCACATTTGAGTGCAGATACATATACAAGTATATAGTAATAAAAATAGAAAAATTAAAACATCAAATTCCTTTTGAGAAACCGATTTAATAAAATCTTATATATTTTATTAAAATCGATTCTAGAAAGCACTACAATAATATACAATAAGATACAAGTGTTAAGTAGTTTTATAGATGCAACTATGAAAGCAAAAATGAGAGAGGTAGGGCACTTATCTTGATTTCGATTATTATGAAGTATGTTTGAACTGAAAAGCTCGATGAAAAGGTTGGGTAGAGTGTTGGAACTACTCGTTATGAATTCTCGAAAGCTACAAATTTGCATGGCACGGGTGCCTGTGTAGGGGAAAGGGTGCCTAAGGCGATTGATACCTCTATGGGGTGATGGAATCTATCGAAAAGGTTGTAACTTGATTTTTTCAATGTCGCTAGGGCTTCATACTTGTTCAAAAATGATCACATGCATGTCACACTTGGATTACCAAGGTACCTGTAAATCTGCAACATAAATAATATCCTACAAAACCCTCAAAACCATATCAAATCCTAAAAAGAAAGATGAAAATTAGAGGTCAGGTTGTCCTTGGATTTTAGAAAATTAAAGTTATGGCTAACAATTGCACTACATCCCAGACCCAATGTAGTTCTATGTTCTTATGTGTGTAATAGTGCTCCTAGGTTTCCCTCGTGTCGGTGACACCAAGATAGAATCGGTGGTAGCTAGATAGAATGCAAATGTGTGGATGGAAAAATGAACTTCCCCTTCCTATGTAGTGTGTATGTAGAGTAATAAGCCCAAAATGCAGTCCCTTTGATATGTAGATAGATATCCCTTGATAGAAATTACCCACCATTATAATAGTATGTATGGTGTGTTTATATAGACATCTCTTGCTTGAATTTTGACACTTGTGACAAGACATGCCGATTAGGACCTTAGGATAGGAGTAAGAAAACCGAAAGGGCCGACCAAAAATGTCAAAAATGTGAATAAGAACAAGGAGGATGCGGGCTCCTATGATGGATAGGAGCATCCGGGTGCTAGTGTCCAGCTTTGGGTGTTGGTGTCTAGAGAAAACTAACAACAAATTTATGAAGATTGATAGACATGAATCCCTATGACCTGATTAGAAATGGGTGGAGAAATGAGAGAGGTGAGAGATAAAAATAATAAAGATACTCAAAGCAAGAAGATGGACTAGACAATGTGTCACTAGTGAATACTTTTCTTACGCAAGATCCATACGTAAAACAACATACTTGGCGATATAGTAAATAGTAGTATGTGTATTATTTTGTGTCTACATTTTCCCTTCTTTATGCTATTTTTATGAAATTCAAGTAGTGTAAAGGAAGTAAGGAACATACCTATGAGAAGTCTAGAGAAGCCCTATTGTAGAAGTATGCATAGAATGAGAATATATAGCATGGGAACCATGGATCAATGTGTCAATCCATGTGGTGTAAATAGAGATGGTGAATTGTTGTAAGGAACACTAGGAAAAATTTATGATTTGATTTCAAAGAAATTTGGAGATTTTAATTGTTTCTAATGGCGATTTGGATATTTGATGGGGTAGGGAGTGATTAGTTCCCAACCCAATTTTTTATGTGTGAAAAATTGAGGATTTGGGTATCCTGTTGCCAAAGAAAGAGTGTTAAGGAGAGAGGTCTAGTTTTACCCTCTAACTATGACTACATCCTCAAAAGGTCTAGCCACTACGATGAAAAAGACCAAATTTTGTTCATTTCGATCTAATGAGAATAACCCATATAGGAGTAGTATAGGAAAGGAAATGACGTCTCATTGCTCCAACTTCAAGGGTATCACCATGATGTGATATAATGCTAGATAGATTCCATGTTAGGTCATCTAGAAGTGATAGAAAATGTACGGTGACTTCCTCTCGTAGGTCATCTAGGAAAGTAATGATATAGCTCCCAAGTTAGTTCATTTGGGAGGAGTGGTAAATTAGGTTTTTTTATGTCGATTGATTGATTTGGTTTGAGTATTAGAAAATTGTATTGAGATCAAGTGTATACGGTAGATTACTCATGGAGATATTTTTCTCTTATTGCCCCTAGGTTAGGTTATTAGGGGGAATCGCTAGAAAGTGGTATGAAATGTCACATATTGTACGAGAATTTTTTTTTATAATGGTGAATTGGAGACTTGAAATGATCATGTAGTAATGTGAGGGGGGTCATAGGGTGATCTCGATTGTATGCCCCCTTTCGGTGAAAGGGGAGTGATAGAAAGAACAAACATTGAGCCAAAAGTAGAAATGCAATTTTGTGATAATGAGTATAATGAAGTGTAGTAGATGTTGTAAAAGTATATGTATATCGGAGTTTGAAAATGCATCGATGATAATATAGCACTATAGAATGTGGACAATATGACAAGATGAGAAAATCTAAATTGAATGGTGCAGACGGGGATGAAACAGAGAAGCGAAGCTCAAGATATGAGTAAAAATGTGTGGCATGTATTAATTGGAAGAATATGCGCAAATAAAAGTGATAGCAAAGTGAAAAATTGAAACTTGCTATAAATTATAATAGAAAAAGGTAAATAGTAGCTTCATTTGAACCATGGTTGAGTACAAGTTTGAGCTCGAGTGTGTGAGTATACCACAAATTAGAGCAATGCAATTGACCCAATTCAAGATGGTGGTAGCGGCCACGGCATCGTACATGACAGTTGAGTTGGTGAGTATGATTATTTTCAAAAAATTTGTAGAAATGAGCTCATTTTATGAATTTTTGTGAAATTTCAATTTTTGATTTTTTTAGGTGTTTCGACTGGCAAGAGCATTCTGTGGTGCTAACATCCCTCAAGACGCCAACACTAATATCTAGGTGTTGGTGACCCGCACTGTATTGGTTACCCAAAATGCTCTTTTGACCCCGTGAGCGTGATGTTTGAGAAAATTGATGCCTTTTGGTGTTAGTTATAGTTGTTTTTGCATTTATACAGAAAGTGCTAATGTTGTGGTTTTGCTTGTGATTTGTGTTGTGTAGAGGGATATCCATTTGAGGTCAACACCTGAGTACATTGTTGGGATTAGGCCTATTAGATGTAGAGCAGGATATATTAGACCATGCCGGCCTGTAGTACATAGCTAGACGGGGGAGGTACCCCATAATATGTCGATGATTATTGCATTGTGTGAGAGGTGGTGTGTAGAGACACTTGTAATTTTTGGTTTCCTACCGGGAGATGACTGTGATCTAGAAGGATGTATATCACATATTGTGACTTCCAGTTGTGGGTGAGAGAGTATAGGTGATGGCCGTAGAGGATGCTCAGAGATAGATGAGAGCCATGAGGCAATATTTTATAGGGACATGGGTACATATAGAGACCCATATTAGCTTGGATGCCATATTGAGATTAGGTGTTTTATAATTGCGGAAGTTTATTGCAATGGTTATTGCTTCATCAGTGGCAACTGAGGGTGGTGGTGTAGGCATCTTATATAAGATGCATGATATATGTCGGCGTATAGAGGGAGATGGGACAAGATATGCATGGGCATGATTTTTACTAGCACATTTATATAGATTTATATAGATGTTTACATAGGAGGACCATGGAGGTGGGCTAGGAGCCACCACATTACTACATACATGGGCCTATGAGCATATTTCCATATTGAGGCCACTTGGTGGGCCACGTGCGAGTGGGCGAGGCTGATATATTTTCTACGAGATGGGTAGGCTTTGAGTATGAATTTGGACACCAATATGTATAGATCAATGCTTGATCACATGGGGCCAGGGGCCATTATATGGAGGCCATATCGATCCTATGGTGGATGGCCCGAGGATGGAGTAGAGTTACGATGTATTCAACATACTATGTGGTTAGAGGATAGATTTTGAAGGGTTTCCAAGTTATTTCGAGGCAAAGTTAGTGTCACGAAAGTTTGGCATGGCTCAGGATGTTCCCCTAGAGCCATATGTATGGGTACGAGTGATGATATTGACAAGGAGGTTGGGAGCAATACCAAGACCTACAGGAGCACAAATAGTTCCCTTAGATGCGAGATGAGATGGATGTGACTATAGGGCCCATATAGGCAGATGATGAAGGATGTACCGAGGCGTATGGTGCATGGTGGGCGGTGCATCAATGGGTTTTATTATTTCTATTTGTTGTGGATGCAGTGGGAGCACCACCAATTGGAGCTATGGAGGGGTAGAAACCTACCCATGACAATGATGGTATAGTAGCAACGATAGTGGAGTGTGAGTATTGTTTTGTTGTTAATTGTAGATTGTTACTTAGTTTTGTATGTTTGTAATCAATTATGATAGCTAATGTGGTATTGGATGGTTGTTGATTAAGATAAATGTCAATTTATATGCCTAATTTGATTGTTATTATAACAATAAATGAATAAATAATTAAGTACATAAATTAACCCAAGCAAGCTAAGCAAGAAAGTATGAAACCCTAAGTGTAAAGAGAGGGTAAAAATCCTTAGCTGATTCGTAGAGATCTCGAAGGTGCACAAAGCTGGAAAACTAGAAAATCCTTAGCACTGATTGTCACAACGAAGCTCAATAAAATGCAGAGATGGAGGTATATGTTGGACTAGGGTACCTAGAGAGGGACAAAGGTACCCGTGGGTGCCCTAGGCCTATTTCTAGGTGCTTGTGTCTACCAAAATGCTCAGAAAATATCCTCTGAGTGCTCGCAAGGTATTCATTGTTGTTCACCTTTGGTCATTATGAGGTCGCACAATTATTGCCGGAGGATCCTAAGAAAGAAAGATGCAGAATGAGGGGTCAGATTATCCTCAACTATCACAATGGTGATCTTATGATTGAGCATTACACTACATCTCAGACCTAATGTAGTTCTATGTGTGTGTGTGGAATTGTGCCCTAGGTGGCTCTTGTGCGTGTCACACTTGATAGTGAGCAAGTAAGCTAGATGTAAATAAATGTAATAGATGTGTGCATACAATAGAATGAACTTCCCTCCTATGAAGTGTATGTAGAATAACCAGTCCTTGTGTCCCTTGGATGGTTTAGATGGATGTAACCTTAGGTGGTGATTAGTGCTTAGTCCCTTATTATGATCACATAAATGTATATTTATATGATTCTTTTGTTTTAATTTCATGATTAATCCCGAAAAGGACGACTATCAAAAAGATATGATGCTCAAATGGATAAAAAGGACCTAAAAGATGTGAATAAATTATAAAGGGGTTAGGGGCACTGACATTGGCATCATGGCTGAGTGCTAGTGTCCTGGATAATAAATGTTGAAGTATAAAAAGGTAGACTAAGAAAGTGAGGGTATAAAACCGAAAATGGAAACAGAAAAGCAAAGAAACGTGGCCAAAGACATGGATTACTTAGTTCTTTTCTTACTTAGGAGATATATGATGCAATTAGGACTAAATACATGCCCAAAGTGAGTGATTTTGTGTTTGCCCCACTTTATGTTGGTGAGTAGAAAGCTCAAGAACATAAAGCAGATAGAGATGGGTACTTGATAACCATGCACATTGATGTAGAAAGAGCGTCTTTGAGGGACAAGAAAAAATTGGAGTGATAAAAGTGTGAAGCATTGATGCAAAGGAGGAGAAAGTGTAAAAATTTATGATGAAAATGAACTTAGCGTGGAAACACATTTGTAGATGTCATGATGTACATGTTGTTGATGTCGATGTCAATGTTGTGAAGTGATGTTGACTACCGCTTCCTATACGAACGGACCTGCAAAAGAGAAGAACAAACAAATAGTAAATATGCATGTATATGATCGAAATGTGCAAAAATGTGTAAGAAAAGTATGTAAAATACTCAAATGTGAAAAAGGGATGTGCACTTAATCCATGATGAGAAAAGAGTGTAGAAAGGATTCTCAAGATGTTTTAGACAAATGAGTTTTTCGAGTGATCTCACTCCAGTTGTTTCAACCACGAGGTTTTGGGGTGATCTCGCGTCAAGTAATGGAAGAAGTGTAGGGAGAACATTTTGGTGTTATCCTCCAACCTTTAACCACTTCCCACAATGTAAAACACCACTGTAGATGGCGTGTAAAATTAAAACTATTCAATCCAATGAAAAAGTGCTAAGGACTATATGCCCTGTAAAAGTAGTTGTGTGGAATTCTATAGACTATGTTGAATTTCCAAATGTTGTGTAACTTTCCCTTGGTTATAGGTGTCTAAGAAGGGATTTGGTGACTGTGCTATGCTAAGGACCCAAGTCTAATTATGAGCCCTGAAATTGAATACTATGTTGTACCAGTACTGTGTTATTCTATGTAATGACTGTAGACTGTTGTATGGGGTGATTGATTCATCCAAATGATGCCTCCCCTCAATTAGGGTACATACGACGTTACTGAAGGAGTATGTGGCCCAAAAGAGGACTGATCTGTTGTGCTGAAAATGTGCCCTACAAGGGGTAGGGAATGTGATTGGTAGAAACCAGGGCATATGCAAACAAATTGGTTGGGAGACAAGTGTTAGTACAAGAAAACACAAATAGGCATGTAGAAGACAAAATGCATGCTAAGCATACAATATGTAACCTAAGATGCAAAAAGATAATGTAAACAAGCAAGAAGACAATAAATACCACAAAAAGTGGGTTAAAACATGGGACACCACTCACGATGTCACAAATAAATCAAGTTTGATGAAGCATAAATTAGATAGTGTGCACATGAGACAAAGAGCAAAGCCTCGCAAACAATGGCAAAAATTGTTAGAAGCATAACGGATTTGAGAGGGGGTGAATCACCCTACAAAAATTTAAATTCAAATTTCAGATTTACTTATTCATATGCTCATAAAACATTAAACCATTTGTATATGTGTGTGTACAATCAATTATCACTTGTGCAAGAAACCATAAGCAAGATATCAACACCGACACAAGATATAAGTGGGAAACCGTATACACCCAAAATTGCACAATGCTATATTGTTATAACGGTAAAATATCCAATGATGATAAAAACTTCTTCCAAGGTAAAAATGAGGTCTAGATCCTTCCCACTATCCTTTGCATCCCTCCTTTGACTCAAATCAACCCTTTTGTTTTGTTTGCAAACTTTAAGTTTTTTTGTTAGACCACTTTTTACTTTTTCTTTGTCCTAAGTGGCGGTTACATAACGGCCCCAATGGTTTCTCAATCACCCCAACAGTTGTGTAACCGATGGTTGCATAATTTTCAGTGGTGGTTACGCAACCACCCCAGCAGCTTTGTAACCGCCCCTCTGCGTTTACCAATGGCCATGTCACTTAAAATCGAGACTTAAAATGCACATTTTTACGCATGTAATGATTTCGGAAGTGATTTTCTCACTCATTTTGCCTATTTTTGGACTCATTGGAATCGTATTGATTTTATCTTCTTGTTTGGATATGTTTTGAATGTTAACTATCTTTTCTTTTCTTGATTTTTCAGTTCTTCATCGAAAATGTAATTGACTTCTTCTTTCCCATATTTTATAAAAAGCCAAACTTTTACCCATATGATGGGTTGGATTTTTCATATTCTTGAGGTTAAGTTATGATGCTGAAATTTTGAGAGCAACCACACAAACAACCAGATTTTTTTTTTATTTTCCTACCATTTACTTTCTTTCGTTGCTTGCACCAAGCCAACCACATCTAGTATTTTTTTCTTTATTCTTGGCCAACATCTATGCATTCCTGGATCAATTGGACTTCATCTTTGGAAGAGGATACAAAACCGAGGAGACAAAAATCACATCTCATATTTGGGAAGCTACCACAATATAGTAGTAACCAGGTTGGGGTTATACTTAAATTATTTGAAGCTTTAATTGGTTTGTATTTGTTATAATAGAAATAATGCATTTGTTTTGATTTGGTAGAATTATAGAAGTGGAATATTTCATCACTTCCCAAATGTATTTATTTTATTTCTAGTATTCCTTTTCAAAATATTTCTTATATCTTCCCTTAAAAATTCTTCCCGGATTATCCCTATGGATCTACTCTCGGAAGTTAATTGGAGGAATAAGTGAAGAAATTCTCACAAATCTTTCATTTATTTTAATTAGTTTAGATTTACTTTTGTCGGGAAAGTTCATATGACAAAGAGGAAATTGCTTCTGAGAAGGTTTTCCTTTTTAGAAAGCTCGAGGAAGAATATTTGCAAGAAGAAGTTTATTTTATTTTATTTAGATTAATAATTTTTGAATACATTCTTTTAGAATAACATTGTCGACAACCCTAAAACAAAGGAATAACCACATCCGGCTATTCTCTATTTTTAGTTTATTTTATTAGTAGTAGTATTTTATTTTAATTAGTTTCATGTGTTTGTAGAATAGTTTATTTATTTGTTTCATTTAAATTCTAAAAATACAAAAATATGTTAGTTAATTAGTTTTCTTTTAATTCATTTCTTGTTCAGAAAAATAGAATAGATGGTATTTCATTTCGTTTTATTTAATTAATTGGGAATGAATTTGGTTAATTAAAAGATTAAACACACTTGTCTTTTATTTATGTTGAATTTACTTTCTTTATTTATTTAAAACAAATTTTTAACATAGTTTAGCAAATGATCAAACTAAACAATTAAACAATAGGGAACTTACACTACCCATACATAGCCTCTAATTCCCCTTTGGCCAATTCAACTACTAGGAACTCACACTACATGATCTTAGTCCCTGATTCTCCTATAGTTTTTCATCAACATTCCCACAATCTTGCACATCCCGGTTATCCTGGAATGACCATAGGAGGTTACATGTGTTTAAGAATCACGTGTTGATTCTCAATGTACAAAATTGGTGAGCCCGACGTGAAGGACTAGTTCTTTCTTATTTCCTTTTATTACACTAATGTTCATCCACAACAATCTCATTCCCTTTTCGATGGGTGACAACTACACCAACAATGTGCAAGCCTCCCCTAGCTATGTCTCAAACCCCACTAGTCATGTGAGAATAGAGGAGGTTGATCAACCTTTAAACATGTTAATACCATCCACCCAATTCAAACAACATGGTATTTTTAAGTGGAACAAATCCTTACCCTAAATTCTTGTCAAGACCTCATATTGTCATACAATTAATAGAAGATGAATTTTTTTGCACGGATTGCTAATCATCTTCGCCAAATAGACGAGTCCTTAGACAAGATGAAGATCCGTACTCTAAGGTATTCAAGAACAATGTATCGACAACCTATCATGAGACTCCTATTTTTAAGGAAAATAAGAATGACAATGTTGAACAATTCATAAGAGGGTATCATGTGTCCTCTCAACCAAACCCTACACAACAAGCACCCAAACAAGAGACTCAATCCTCACCTCATGATGTTATTTCCACTTTAGTAGGGAGGATTAGAGAACTAGAGAGTGCCCAACCTTCACAACCAACCTATGTAGTAGGGAAGAACATGGGGTATCCCATCGACAACAAAGGGTACACCCCTATTAACACACAACCAATGCAACATCATGTGTAAAAATATTACCACGTCTAATCAAATATGGGTGATATTCTTGTGGGAGATGATACCCTAGGAATGGGCCCTCACCCTTCTCATGCTTACCGTATGCAAGGGCTGGCGTGAGGTGTGTTCTTGAATGTCACTCCATCAGGCAATGCGATGTTCCTTGGTTTCACGCCCACTATCCCATTTCCTAGTGTTATTCCACTTTACTTTAATATGTATGAAAAGTCCCCTAGATGGACCCATATACCTTCCCTAATCCTTATACATTGTATTAAAGAGCTTTATAAGTTCCATCTAATGCCTACACTATAGCCTATCCAAATCCTCCTCCACTTCCTCATCAAGGAGCTTCAATGGTGGAATCTTACACAATGGGTACTTATGTTGAGTATTTGAAAGAACCCCTTGACTTTACCATATGGGGTGTCATGCTCCCACACCCATTACTTGGCCTTCCTAAATTCAAGGGACAAGCATATCCGAATGCTCACATCAAGGCCTCATTACGCCATCGTGGAATTGCTTCCTTGGGATGTTGTCGTGGTTAAGAAATTTCTTGGGATGTTTTAGATTGGTACTATCGGATTCCAAAATATTTTATCCATTCCTTTAAATATCTTATCTCCAAGTTCATTAGAGCATTTGACATAAAAAAGTTGTTACGAACAAGGATTAGGGAGTTTCGCATATTAGGCAGGAGAAAAATGAATCTTACTCTCATTTCATCTAAAGATGGCATCAAGTTCTATAATCCTCTGCAAGTGCACCCAATATGGACCAAATGGAACTTTGTGATATTTTCCTTCACTCACTCAATCGAGAGACTAAGGAGGTAGTCCGTTTTCCTTTCCACAATTAGGAGGATGTGTTGGAAGGTGTAATTTGAATTGACCAAACCACTATTGATAGTGGGCTTAAGACCTGTGGTATTAATGTGAAATTGGTATCCCTTAATCAAAAAAAAGAAAACCATAAAAAAGGAGCGAACAACCAAGGACTCAAAGTATTAAATCACAATCGTGGTATTACCACAAACGGTGTTATTGATCAAGTAAATTATGATGGTTTTACAAAAATGGTAACACTAACAATAACAATAATAACAATAACATGGGAAATCAAAGAGGCCCTAATTTTGTTTCCTCTATCAACACATTTGATTTCAACTATTCCCCTCCTCGACAAGCTCAAACCCAAGGCCTAAACCAATACCAAAAATCTAGCCAAGGGGTAATGAATTATGGTTATAATAACCAATTTGAGAACTATGACTAGGGTTATAATCAACAACAAAAATTGAATCAAAGACCAAAATATTATGACCCAAATATTTACTACAGTTTTCATCATGTTATTGGTCATGATGCTAGAACTTGTAGGGATTGCAAAAATTTCATACAAAGACTCCCTAAGAATCAAAGGCAACTCTTTGTGGACATGTTCTTAGAAAATCCTAATGAAACCCCTCGTAACCTGGTCATATAGGAGCCGTTGCACGTCATAATGCAAACCTAGGCATCTATCAGGACCCATTCCCTAAGCATCCTAAAGATGTTAAAGTGAATCCTCAAAACATAAACAAAGGTATTCCTGTAGGGAATAATGACCATGAGACCTCAACTTCTGATAACAATGCAAATATTTTGGGATTAGTTGAGCTAGAGATTGATCCAAAATTAATGCAACAACTTAGACAAAGGAATATGTTTTGAAACCCCTCCCCACTCAAGATTTCTCACGGGATGATGTTCTTAAAATATAAAAATTGGTGGGAGCCTATGATTTGATATCAGATTTGAATAATACCTTTTCTCACATCTCGTTTCTAGATTTGTTGAAGAATTCCCTTGCACATCGTTCGTGATGCTTGATGCATTGGGTCTTGGTCATCTAATCCAAGTTATGCCTCTTGGAGCTCAAATAAATCATATTGAATTCGACATACATCCTCTAGGACAGAATGATAGGTATATTGGGTTTGTTTTTGATATACAAAATATGCCATATGATGTTGAAATATCCCAAAGAGGTGATCCTACCTTATATTTGCAAGTTTGGGTTTATAACAATTGCATCAAGAGAGCTATGATCAATGACAAGGCTGATGTGAATGTGGTGCCCTTCTCTTTCTTGCATAAGTGCACTCAAAAGTAAAAATCCAAAGCCTAACAAAAAATACCAAGTCTCTTGTATCTAACCCATTTCGAGCCCCTTATTCTTTCATTGGTTCTAGCACCACCATTTCTAAATCCCTTCCAATTTAACTATACTCACTAATGAAACCTTTTCCAGAAATAAGGAGTTCTAAATTTGACAAACTTACAAAACATAATTGATTTCTAAAAATAGTTAAAAGGACATATATAACATATATTTGGATTTTCTAACATTGGATGTGTAGGGCTTACATGCGTTGGAGTAGGTATATTTCTCACCCTTCCGAATACAGTACGTAATCTTATCGTTTTATTTCAAAGTATTTTGTTAATCATGTTTTATATCTACACTTGATTCTCGTCTTTCTTTTGTAGGTGGCGGGAAGGATGGATTGGCATGGTTTCAACACAATGGTGAATAGGTTATAATTTCTAAATTTTCCATTTGGGATAACCATACTCAGACTTCACGTTTTATGCCTCTTAATGGCTAAAATGACTCTCTGAGGGGGAAATATGTACACACCCAAAATTGCATGGTGCTATATTGTTGGAACGGTAAAATCTCCAATGATGATAAAAAATTATTCCAAGGTAAAAATGAGGTCCAGATCCTTTCCCCTATCCCTTTCATCCCTCTTTTAACTCAAATCAACCCTTTTGTTTTATCTGTAAAATTTAATTTTTCTTGTTAGACTGCTTTTTAGCTTTCTCTTTGTCTTGAGTGGCGATTGCGTAGCCACCCCAAAGGTTGTATAACTGGTGGTTGTGTAATTATCACCAGTAGTTGCGCAACTTCCCCTTTGTGTTCTCTAGTGATCTTGTCACTTAAAATTAGAGACTTAAAACGCACATTTTTCGACACACATTTGGATTTCGGGAGTGATTTTCTCACTCGTTTCTCAACCGTTTTGCCTATTTTTGGACTCGTTGGAATCATATTGATTTTCTCTTCTTGTTTGGATATGTTTAGAATGTTGACTACCTCTCCTTTTGCTGATTTGTCACTTCTTCATTGACACATGTAATTGACTTCTTCTTTCCCAGATTTTATAAAAATCAAAACTTTTACCCGTATGATGGGTTGGATTTTTCATATTCTTGAGGTTAAGTTATGTTGCTGAAATTTTGAGAGGAACCACACAAACAACCAACTCTTTGCTCTATTCTTTCCTACCATTTACTTTCAGTCATTTCTTGCACCAAGCCAACCACAACCAATATTTTTTTCTTTGCTACCATCCAACATCTTTGCATTCTGGATCGATTGACTTCATCTTTGGAAGAGGATACAAAGATGAGGAGACAAAAGCACATCTCATATTTGGGAAGCTACCACAATACAATAGTAACTAGGTTGGGGTTGTACTTAAATTCTTTGAAGCTTTAATTAATTTGTATTTGTTAGAATAGAAATAATGCATTTGTTTTGAGTTGGTAGAATTGTAAAAGCGGAAGATTTCATCACTTCCCAAATGTATTTATCTTATTTCTAGTATTCCTTTTCAAAATATTTCTTATATCTTCCCTTGATAACTTCTTCTTGGCTTATCCTTATGGATCTGCTCGGGAAATTAGTTGGAGGAAGAAGTGAAGAAATCCTTGCACATCTTTTATTTCTTTTAATTAGTTTAGATTTACTTTTTCCGGGGAAATTTCATACGACAAAGAGGAAATTTCTTCTGAGAATCTTTTCCATTTCTAGAAAACTTGAGGTAGAAGCTTTGCACAGAAGAATTTTATTTTATTTTATTTAGATTAATAATTTTTGAATACATTCTTTTAGAATAACATTGTTAGAAAACCCCGCAGAGAGGAATAGCCACATTCGGATATTCTCTATTTTTAGTTTATTTTATTAGAACTAGTATTATTTTATTTTAGTTAGTTTCATGTGTCTATAGAATGTTTTATTTATTTATTTCATTTAAATTCTAAAAATACAAAGAAATGTTAGTTAATTAGTTAGTTTTCTTTTAATTCATTTCTTGTTTCGACAAATAGAATAGATGGTTTTTTATTTTGTTTTATTTAATTAATCGGGAACAAAAATTGGGTTAATTAAAAAATTAAACACACTTGTCTTTTATTTATGCTGAATTTACTTTCTTTATTTATGTATGTTGGCTAGATTTTATGCACAACTAAAAACCTAGGTAGTCATGAGATAAATCTCCCTCATTTAACGGTGAGGCTCCTGTGTAAGATGTTTATCAATTTAGTAAGGGTGAATCTTAATAACTATTTCTCGGGGTTTTACTTTAATTACCACAACTCGTGAACCATAGTTGGGCAATTTTGCAGAAAGTAAGCAATTTTTTGAAATATTTACAGAAGGGGGAAATAATAGAATTTAGGAAAGAAGAAAGGAAGATATGTTGATTTAACCAATAGCTTTCAGAGTTGGTCTCATCCACACAAATTAAATAAACAGATAAAACTCACAACATTCAATAGTAAAGGAAAGGAATAGCTTCTAACCTAGATCTAAGATAACACAAAGT
This sequence comes from Taxus wallichiana var. yunnanensis, assembly GCA_018340775.1. Taxonomy (NCBI): domain Eukaryota; kingdom Viridiplantae; phylum Streptophyta; class Pinopsida; order Cupressales; family Taxaceae; genus Taxus; species Taxus wallichiana. The sequence goes on along the minus strand of CM031234.1, from coordinate 734,475,271 downwards.
TTATCTAAAACCTTAAATAGAAGTGATGAGCAAAGCACCATAGAAACAAAGTTCTCTAGAAATATTCCTTTTATTCAATTCCTCAACTTTCACGTAAAATCACACAAAGAGTTTCAACTCAAAGTCCAAAAAAAACTCAAGAATGCTCTTGTTAAACAAATTCTGATGAAAAAATTGTGATCCTTTAACTCGTAGGATCTTCTCCTATTTATAGTGCATAGAGGGAAATTATAAATAGGAAGCTTCAATGGATTCCTACATGTGGAATTTGTAAAGGAAACCATTGGAAATATTCCTCCTAGAATTCCTCTTCAACCGACATGTATTATTTAAAACTGAAAATAGAACCTTTTATCTTGCATGTTTGCCACCTATTTCCAAGTAATTGACTTCTTTCAATAACTTGAAGTAATGGATTCTAAACCAATTACGTAAGTTTTACAATTTAATTGATCACTCAATTGCTCTATCAGAGAGAATAAGAGAAAGAAGAAGAAAGAGGAGAAGAATTTATAAGTTAATCCAGCCGTAACACTTCATTCTTTCCCTTGATCTGTCAATTAATTTGTTGATAGACTTGCCCCATGTATGCATCATTAACTTCAGCAAGCTTGGACACTATGCATGATTTTTCGGATAACCTTTGTAATCACACTTCATGCTACCTAAATATGCTTTTGTCTAATAATCCCCTTTTCCAACTTTTCCTAAAGCTTTTGTAGTTGTGAGAGATGGATCTATTTGTGTAGAAGTTGCAATTTCTTCCCCTAATTTTTAAGATATCTCCAATGTATTTGTCACTAACCTCAACTTAATTTTCACAAGTATGTGCACAAGTGAATTGTCTAGAAAGAATTCAGACAGACATTCAACTCATCCTCCTTTTATTTTTTTTATTGGTAGCCATAAATTCTGGGAATTACTCCAGATGCAAGCAAAGAGAAGTGGGCTCAGCTAGGAGATTGCATGCATTTATAGTGGCTACATTTGGGATTTTTGCATGATTGCAAGGATGTTTGCATGCTTGGAGAGGGAAATAGCTGTGTTGAATTTAGAAGACAAGCTGCCTGGGATCCACACAAATTTGAATGCTTTTCTTCTGGAAAATCTGCATGAATGCTAGGATGAGTGGATGGTGTGAATTTAGAAGACAAAGAGCTTGGAATCCACACCTTTTTAAATGATTTTCAATTCTCAATCAAATGTTGCGTTGATTTTCTAAAGCTGTGTGGATGCTAGGGTGATTGGATGCTTAGGAAAATAGAAGACAAGCTCATGAACATCCACGCAAATCCTTAAGTATTTTTTCTTTTTATTTAAAAGGTTGTGTGGATTATGAAGGAGGAAGATTGTGTGGATTTAGAAGGGAGAGGATGCTTTGTAAAAGGAATACAATATGCCAGACATCCACATAATTCACTTAAGTGATTTGCTTTTCTCTTTTTAAAAAATGTGTGAATGGAAGAAGACAAGGACTTTATAATCCACGATTTCCCCTTAGTGAATTCTCCTTCCAAATTATGCGTTGAAAATAGAAGACTCTCTTCCTAAAATCCATGATTTGCATCAGTAACTTTTTCTTTAGAAAATTGTGTGAAAATAAGGAAGACAGGCTGCTCCAAATCCATGACAACTTAAGTGATTGCCTCTTTAGAAAATTGCGTTGATTTTTAGAAGACTAGCTGCTCCAAATCCATGATTTTCACTTAAGTGATTTGCATATTTTATAATAATTACGTGGAAAAATGGAAGGAAGATCAGCTTTGAAAAACTACGTTTTGGCTCTAAACTGTATTTCTTTCCATTTTTAGATTTTTGGTGAAGAAAACACAAGAATAGAATAAAACTTTCCATTTTTGGAAAGGGTCCGAGAACATGTAGTAGCAAAAAGTTGCAAGTGCCATAACTTTCACTCCGTGGCTCTGCTTTTAAGTGCCATTTTTTTTCTAAAAGTACATATTTTCTCAAGCCCTATGCATTAGTGGCAATATTTTTATTATTTTCAAAAATCCATTATTGCACCTTTTTGGACCAAGCAACCTCTTGCAATCTCCTGAAGGAATGTTGAGCTCTGGTCACCTTTAGAAAAATTAATTAGTAATTAAAAACATTGGATAGATGTTCAAAACCCTAGGCGTGGGAGAAGGTATAGCTGAAAGAACGAATAGGCTATGGGGATTGCTAGATGAAAAACAAAGAAAAACCAAAACACGACAAAAAGAAAAAACAAAACCCGAAAGAAATCAAGGGCAATTGCTCAAAATTTTTCTCTAATTAGTTGATATGCAAAAATTCGTCCCTCGGGTGAATGTTCGTGGTAATAATTATGGGGTGAAATGTTGTATATAACCCAAATCCTCCAATTTTAGCTCAATCTATTTTAAAAATAACTTTATTTATTTAATATAAAAATAAATAAAATGCTTTCAGACAAAGCCTGGCGAAGGAATTGAGTGAGCTTCAGCATGTGGGTATTTGGTGAATGTGGCTCTTATGACTCTCTGGGATACCTTAGAGCAATGCAAACAACTGCAGGCAAAAAAACACAAAACATGACCCGTTACTTAAAAAGAATGAAAAATGTAAAAGGGGTAGTCCTATATTTCAAGGTGAAATCTCAGGGACACCAATGTAAAACAAAATTTCAACGTAGTTTATCAAACAAATCAAATCAAACAATTAAACAATAGGGAACTTACACTACCTATACATAGCCTCTAATTCCCCTTAGCCAATTCAACTACTAGAAACTCACACTACCCGATCTTAGTCCTTGATTCTGTTATAGTTGTTTGTCAACATTCCCACAATCTTGAGTTGAGAAGAAAAATATGACACTAAGGAGAGGGCACACAAAATATTCATGTGTAGGAACAAGGTACATTTGAAGGCACAAAAGGATAGGAAAGGAAACACGCTCTAGGACAAGCTGATTTGGGACTTAGCCATTTTTCATAGTTATGAGCTATTTTTGAAGATAGCGTGTAGAGAAAAAAATGGGATGGAGAATTTCACGACACGTAAATTTTATTTTGAGGATGAACATCTACTAAGCACCATGCATGAGTTTGGGATAATAATAGGATTACTACTGCCAGTTAACTATAGGAGATCTATTATTAGCGCACTTTCTGTGCATATTATTATAAAGGCACATGGATATTTTTAGCATGCAACCTATTTTGGGAAGTAAGTAAGCGGTGAAGGGAAAGTGCCCACCCCTATAATTATGTATTATTTTGTAGAGAGACACACCATAGACACTATGTATGAGCTATTGTAGAGTTATGTTGCCGGATCTGTTACACGCATAAACTTATGGTGATACTATTTATTTTAGGAAGCTTCTATATTTACTATGTTTAATATAATGGAGTGTATCGGCTAGATAAAGGTGTTAAACATGAATGTAACTAGTTCTTGTATGATTGATTTCATTATGATTATTTTTAATTCATGATTCTTTAAGATCTAGATCTGGAATATGCTCTCTAGAATGTTTATGGTTAGTTAGGGTTTATCTTCAACACATTAACATCCCGCACAAATAACTCTAAAGAGGGTCTAGTACCTTTACGTGCTTCGGGTGAGCGCTCGGCGCAGGCTAAGTGATGTGCCGGTGTGTATGGGTTGTTCATGGTAGATTATAGGATGCATCATTGGTTATGTTTCCAGGACCTCTTTTTAGTTTTTTTAGGATGATTTGCGATGAAGACATACTTGGTTGACCCTAGTAAGTGTTGAGGAGTGGATAAAATATCTAGAAGAAGAGTACGCATGGAGGTTTAGCACTGGATATGAGTTCGATACACACATGTGGGTGGAAAATAATATGTATGACTGTTTTTGTACGAGAGCTTATTTATTATTTTCCTTGTAGAACTATACAAGTGGTTGGTTTCTTATGCGTCTAAATAGAAGTGGTGGTATCGCACACTTGTATGGATGCAGGGGAAAAATTTTAGGCCCCGTGTGATGCTGATCTAATTTGGACACACATTGTGGATACTTGGTTTTGTGGTGTTTTGAATAGCTATATTCTGGAGTACTCAATTTCAACTTATTCTTTCCCGGAGGTAGTTGAGTTCCAATTTTTACATTATCCCAGGGGAACTTACTTGTAAGGCATTCCACTAGCGATCAATATCTTGATGGTGACCCTAAACTTGGAAGAAAAATCGATGGCTAGCTAAAACCCACCATGCACATGGGCAGGCGTAGGTTTGGTGAAAGATGTCAAACCTAGCAGCAGAGAGGCAGAGAGAAGAAAGGTGGCTTAAGTACAATGAGGCACATGCAAGGGAGATGGAAAAACAACGAGATATTGCAAAGTGGATGGCATTGAGGAGAGAGATGGTTCATGAAGGATGGAGAGGAGCTTCTAATTCTGGTTAGCATAATATATCTTAAACATTTCTATTGAAAATAAAAGTTTCACCCTTATAAATATTAGCTTAGGATTTTAATTCCTCTAAGTGCGTGTACACATTGTATCATTATAGTTTAGGTTTAAATTTCCTTAAGTGCTTCAGCATAGGTTTTGTTGCTCCCAAGATGTATCATTGTGCTTTCAATGTGCCTCCAAAGGTGAATGTTGTAACAGTCCATTCTAGAAACATGTGAAAACTTTAGGTCAACACAATTTTATACTCTCAAAAACCTCATTTTTAAGATTTTCTTATGAAAATTGAGAGTACAAGTAGCGGGGCAGGTTCAAGATCAACATGTTGCAAGTAGTCAGGTTTAGGTTTCAAGTACAAGATTAGTATCAGGCTATCATTCATGACTCCATGCCCAATGGATACTTCAAGGCAACTGATCTTTCCACCTAATAGGCAGGTGATCCCATGATTCACCAAATTGTTATCCAATTTTGACCCTCGGGAAAAATCAGAAAAACGAGAACTTGCATGTAGTGAAAATGGAGGAGTTGATTAAGTCATGGAGGCTTACATTTTTGAGTTGGGTGAATAAAGTTAAAATGGGTTGAGTAAATTGTAGAGAATTTTGGGAAAAGAAGAAGCTCCGAATTCAAAAAAATTTAGACTTCGGAGGTGGAGTGTTTCAGCATTTTAGAGGTTTCGATGGATGAAAAGGGATCAAAGTCAAATTCTGAATCCAAGTCGAAAGTCCAAAATTTTAGACTTTCGGGTTTTAGGGTTTCGAGAGGTTTCGACGGCCAAACGGGAAAAAATGAGAAAAAAGTTCTGAAACCCAAAATTTGAAACTCATGAAATTTCGAGACTTTTGGATTTCGGGTTTGAGAGATCTCAGTGAGCACGAAGGTGGGAAAAAGGATTTTTTTCAAACCTGAAACTCTGAAAGTCCAAAATTTCAAACTTTCAGATTTTGGGGTTTCAGAGATCTTGGCAAGGAAAAGAGTTCTGAAACCAAGAGTTCCAAAATTCGAGAGTCCCAAATTTCAGAATTTCAGGTTTGACTTTTGGAACTCTCAAGGCTATTAAGAAAAGTTAGCAGATGAACAGTGTTTCAATCTCTGAAATGGAAATGTCTGAAAGTCTGAAGTCTAAAAGGGTTTGGCTTTCAGAAGTCAAACTTGGTTTGGGGTCAAGATGGTGGTAGTTTTAGGTTTTAGAATTTTAGATTTTCAGGGTTTGGAGTTTCAGAATTTTAGAGCCCTAAAACATAAAAAACACATGGAAATGTCTGAAATCCCAAATTCCAAAGTCCAAAATTTTAGACTTTAGAGTTTCAGAGTTTCAAAACTCTCAAGAAGAGTTGGTGGATGAACAGTGATTCAATCTGTGAAATAGAAATGTTTGAAAGCATGAATTTCAGGATTTTAGAGGTTGCATGCATTTCAAAATCTAAAAAGGAACATCACCAGCCCGCCATTTTGACGAATGACACCCCAACCTTCATATGGCCATAAATTTTGACTGGGAGCTCAGATTTGCACAAGAAAGGACTTTTTGGAAATCTTAATTTGAATGAGACTAATTTATTCAAAATGAAGAAATACATTCTGTCATTTTTGAGTGTGTTAGGCTTCTCACCTACCACAATAATGAAGGTATGGGCTTCCTTTCTTTCCCAACAAGGAAGAGTACATGGAGGCATGGGTTTTATAGTAGAACCCATCATTGTTACAGTGAATTCAATGCATTTTAGGGTGGTTGGAGCAAGAATTCAAATTCTTCTCATCTCCTTCTCTCATTCTTCCTATATATTGTAAGGAGGGGAATTTTTTTAAAGCTTGGATAGTTTTTCTTTGAACCCTCCCTTCTCCTCTTATCTGCAAGTGAATTTATGGAGTTCAAACCTCCCATTCAAATTGTAAAATGAAATCTTGCCTCTTGGCCATTGTAATGTATTGTATCCAATTTGTGGAGAAATAATACATGTCTATGGATGATTTCAACCCTCTCTTGTGTTCATTGCTTTCATTTGATCTATCATTGCAATCTTGGTTATCTATGCATGGTGGTTGTATTACATTTTATGGTTTTTGTTTAATGGTAAACTAGGTGTTAAACATTCCTTTGGTGCATCACCTCTGTTAGATTAGGTTTAATTTCTTGCATCTTCTTAACCCTATCTCCTTAGCAAGTTAGAGTAGATTTTAGAGTAGATCCTCTACAATTTGAATGTGTGCATTAGAATAGAGGAATAGGAACCAACCTTCATCCAGAGAGCTTTCCCGATTGCAAAGTCCCACACTTTGGGAAAATCTCCATGTTATGTAATCACACTGAGAGTTTCAACCCATCGAGTTATAGACATTCATGGGTGTTGTGATTACATAACAATAGTACGTTTTCAGAACATCATCAACAAAAAATTCAAGCATGAAGAATTTTGGACTCACTTCGGGATTAGTCCCACCACGCAGACTATAAGATTTCAGTTCAATATAATTGTTCGTATATAGGGAAGTACATCTTCCGTACGCTTCTAGCTACGGGTGGAGGATTGGGGGGGGTATAGGTGGCTCTAGTTCGGTGGATCTAGAGGTAGAGCTAACACATGAGGTTCTAGATCAGGTGGGCAAGGTCTGCACCAAACCCAAAATATTTACATGGATATGTCTCTCTATATTCTAGAGTATAGGGGTATAGAAGATGTTGTTGAACACATGAACATGTGTGAGATCCTGTGGCACAAAAAATGGATCACATGCTTCTAAGTGCAAGGAAAGTCGATTTGTAAATAAATTATAGGGATGCGCACATAGTTTTTGCAGGAAGTTTGACCCGTATAAAACTCATGTAGATTATGCGAGAATTAAAATATGCCTTCCTTAAAGAATTCTAAATCCTTGAATTTGAGCAAAAGAGAATAAGCGCGCTCAAGGATATAAACCACAACACTACCAAGAGTGTCCGGGAGTATGATGCCCATTTCAAAACACTTTTATCTAATATTTCTTATGATATTCATGCAATCCAACATGCACAATGGTTCTTTGGAGGACTGATCACACCTTTTAGAAGGGCATTGTTACATAAGACATATATTGATCCGCACAAAAGCACTTGAAGCAGACTTTACGCATTGAGGTAGTTGAAAGTATAGATATTGGAGTCAACCCATTCCTGGAAGCATAGATTGCAGCTATGACAAATCAGTTGGAGAAACTATAGGCTAATTCAACACATGAGAGGCACACTAGAATTTGGTGTATAGATCGTGAACCGAAGGGTACACCAAGGATATTTGTCCCCTTGCAGTCATTGTGTTCATTATTTCTAGACAGTGAGATATGTCATCTAAACCATGATGTCAGCCATCGCTTGCCCATTATTACAATGCACGATAATGAAGAATGTATCTTGCTATTGTAAAAAAATTTGGTCCATGACTCATGATACGAAAGACTACAGTTTGACTGGTCGATCCATGATGCTATAGACATTGGTGTCAATAGACAGGAGTATCAAATAACTCTAAGGGTAAATGTGATCACTAGGATAAGGATCATAATCAAGTGTGTTATGATCGGAACAAGGGGAACTATGAAGGAGGACATGGCAGAGGTTGAGGATATTGTGGTGGAGTTGGGGGTTGAGGCCATGGTCATCGAGGAGGTGAGTTTTCTCATGGAACGTGCTTTACATATGGATCTCCTAACCACTACAGGCATGTATGTCCTCAGAATATTACTTGTTCTTTTTTTGGGAAGAGTCATAGCTATGAGGAATTTCTAGATCTATATGAGCATCTTAGCAAGCAACATAAATAGGAAAACAAGGGTGCATGAATGGTTAGAATACAATACGTTGTGGAAAATCAATGGATGTCAAAGTTGGCACCGAACTTGAGGTATTACCTATGAAGATTACTACATGCACTGAAGCTGCACACACTAGAGAGGCATTACAACAAAATCCTACCATCACTAAGGAGGATGTTTTACATGCAAGGTATCTGGATCCTGTGCACCAGAAGGAGGTTTATCAAGAGACCATGGAGGTACTCAGAAACATTTAGGGGGAAATACAATGTTTAAAGGAGCAATCACGAAAGATGGAACATAAAAAGGAAATAGAAACGTCCAAATCGGATATTGATGACTTGAAGGAGGTATGTAAAATGTTGCACCAGGAGAATATCATTCCATTACTAGGGAGTTGGCTAAAAGGAAACACTCCACGCGTGAATATTGAGAATGGACATCAAATCCTGCATGCAAATCTTCCACCTCATAACCTAGATTATGAAAAGGAGATAATTCTGAATGTTGTTGTGAATGGATGGCTCTTGAGTAATATATTGATTGACACAAGTGTGGAGGTAAATGTGCTTACTTTAGATGCATGGGTATAGATGGGTAGACCTCCATTATAGTTATCTTCTAATTTAATATTTATGGCTAATCGGACTAAGGCCACTCCCCTTGGAGTTTTAAAAGATGCATCCATTACTATACAAGGGCCAAGTTCACTGGGTACTTTGAGGTTTTAGCACTTGCGAAGCATATAGTTTCCCAGGCTCTGCTTGGGTTCCCTTAGTGCTATGCAAATAATGTTGATCTACGGTTCAAAAAAGGATATATAGGTTTTGAGACCAAGGAGGAAAGAGTTATTATCCATTTAACGAATGGGAAATCTACACCTTATGTTGAGCCTTTGAGTGAAGAAGATCTGAATAGGATTTATGTATGTTTCATTCGGGACCCGTAGTACTCGATCCATATAAGGAAGGAATCCTCCAAAGTGGGAAGATGCACAATCTATTAGTGATACCACAAGTATTGCATGTGACAATTGGGCTCATGGCACTCACGACATGGTTAGGTATGAAGTAAGGAGCTCATTTGCATGGAGAAGTAAACCTTGTTGCATTAGGAGGATAGGTAACAACTTTATACCTCATTACACTAAAGAAGGGGGCCCTACGATATTCCCTGTGTGCCATGGAGTAACAAAGGACAGATCAATTTGAAAGAAGAAATATGTTATCATATACCGTATGCGCAGGATGGTAGCACACTTTGGGTGATTCACGGGGATAATCTTGTAGAATGGAATAAAGATAGGATTTCTCTAACACCTCGTTTTTCCAGAAAACGCACCTACTCAAATCTACACATATCATGGTAATCAGCCTATTGAGCACCACGTTCGGTAGTGTGAGAGGCTATGGAAAGAGGGGTGAGAAGCTTTACCACCTTCGCTACAGTGCAAAAATTTATTCCACTTTACAAGGTTGTGCACACGCTTGGTATGTATATGTGGATCTACACAGAGAGACTGAAATTGGCAAGACTTGATTACAGGAATGGTCCAAAATTTTGACTACTTCTCTACTAAACCTCTAGTGGAAGAGGCATTAAGGGTTATAAAGCACTTAACTATAGGAGAGTGCAAGAAAGTCAAAGATCTCACTCAGGAGTTATTTAGTGAGACAGACTCAAGACTACACTTTGATAAAGAAGAAGAGACATGTGCAATGCAGCGCTACTTAAGCATGCTTCCTTAGAGAAAGAAAAAGTAAAGATGGTCTACATAGTGGATGATGAGGAATTAGAATATCTGGATATAGATCACTCAAGCATGTATGTGCGAGGTATTATATAGTGCGAGATAAAAACACGTGTGCCTATCATGAACCCATGAAGACAAAAAAGATAAATATTGGTATAGATGCTGAACCTAAGGAGGCAATAATTGGGGATTATTGGTCCGAATATGAAGTGGAAAATATCATTGAGTTACTACATGATTTTTAAGACTTATTTGCTAGGGGCTACCATGAATTAAAAGGAGTGAATGAATCATTAGGAAAGATGAACATTAAGCTTAAGGAAGGTGCATGCCCAGTTAGAAAAAGACCTTACAGAATGAACCCTAACATGTGTGTAAAGGTTAAGGGAGAAATTAACAATATGTTGAAATTTGGCATCATCAAGCCCCTAGAAGAATCAGATTGGGTTAGCCTTATGGTTATCAGTATAAAAATATGGTCAAATTAGGATTTGTGTGGATTACATAGAACTAAATGTTGCATGTGTGATTGATCCCTTTCCTACACCTTTCACAGAGGAGATATTAGAAGGTGTTGTAGGGTGTGAAATATATTCTTTTATAGATGGATTTTCTGGGTATCATTAGGTCAGGATTGCATAGGAGGATCAAGAGAAAACAACTTTCATGACTAAATGGGAAAGTTCTACATATACTGTGATGCCCTTTAGTCTGAAAAATGCACCTGTTGTATTTTCATGCATAGTTGTTCAAGCATTCCAAGATTTTATTCACATTTTCTTACACGTTTACTTGGATGATTAGATGGTGTATGGACTTGTTAAGGATCATTGTGGCTACTTACACTTAATGTTTGAAAGATGTATATAATTAAGCATCTCTTTAAACATCAAGAAGTGTTTTTTTACTACACCTTTTAGCACTTTCTTAGGGAACATCATCTCGCAAGGAAGGTTCGTTAGTTGATCCAACTAAGGTTGCGCTTATTGTAGGCTTGGTAGAACCTACTAGTACGAGTGAGGTGCACGGATTCTTGGGTCACGCTTGGTATTATAGAAAATTTATCAAATGATATGCTAAGATTGATGCACCCTTCGAGAGAGTTACAAAATGGAAAAGGGACATTCTATTGGGGATAACCACAACATCACTCATTTGATGCATTGAAGGAGATACTTACTACAAAGTGCATATTCAGGTTTTCCCGTATGGAACCAACTATTTCATGTATATTTGACGCCTCTGCACATGCCATTGGTGCGAAGGTGGTAGCTTAGCCTAGAGAATGTATTATACATCATCCTATTTGTTTTGCTATTAGAAAGTTGACTCCTGCAAAGAAAAATTATACAACTACTGAGCATGAAGCCTTGTCAATGATCTATGCACTACATAAATTCAGATAATACCTACTAGCAACACCATTTGTATTTTACATTGATCACATGGCATTAAAATACTTGGTAAACAAGATCATTTTACAGGGGCACATATGTCGATGGGTGCTCTTATTCCAAGGATCCGATTTCACAGTTGTGGTAAAACTGGGTAAAAGTAATTCTGGCCTAGACCATTTATCAAGAATTCAGTCAGGGGAGGACTCACAAACAATTGAAGATATAATGTCTGATGCACAGTTGTATAGGTTGCAATGTACACCTTCGAGAATTGGAGGATATTGTTATCTTTTTACGTACCGTATGGTTCCAAAAGGAATGAAATCCTTAGAAAAGAAACAACTTTCAATTCATGTAGCACATTTTATGTTGATTATTGGTGACCTATATAAGTTAGGTCGAGATGAAGTATTGCATCAAGGTGTACTAGAGCACAAGCACAAGAATATCATGGAAGAGGCTCATGGTGGTATTACAAGTGGGCACTAAATAGGTGACGCCATTGTGTGCAAGATTCTACTCATTGGATTATGATGGGAGACCCTCTACAAATATTTTAAAGCATATTGTAAGGCGTGTGATCACTGTCAATGCATTGGTAAACCAGGGCAAAGAGATGAAATGCCTTTAAGACCTATTCCTAGTGCAGATCCATTTGAGAAATGGGCTATAGAATTTGTGGGTCCTATTTCACCACCACGCATAGAACTGGATCACACTACATAATCACTTGCACAAATTATCTTATAAGGTGGGAAGAAACAAAACCTACCAAAGATTGTACAAGTAGATACAATAGCCATGTTCTTATGGAAAAATTATCTTACAATCAAACAATTAGGATAGGGGTACACATTTTTTGAATGATAAAATCAGATACTTTTGGATTAATTTATGATTACGCACTATAAGAATAAACCCTATCATCCTCGGGAAAATGGGATGGTTGAGGCCTTCAACAAGATTTTGAGCTAGACATTTACAAAAATTTATGATGTTGGAAGGAAATATTGGGATGATAAAGTTCCTGTTTCGCTTTGGGCATATAGAACAACATACAAGAGGTTGAACAAGGCAACACCCTTTTAGTTGGTGTTTGGCACGATTTTCCTATGGAATTCATGTTACCTTCTTTGCATATTACATGCATTGAGGTCTAGCCGATGATAAATCCTTGGAAGAAAGAATTGATAAATTGATACAGTTGGATGAGAGGCACACCATAGCATGTTGGAGTCGAAGTAGGAAAATGCCAAGAAGAAGGCATGGCATGACATGAACATGAGGGTAAAAAGCTTGAGATTGGACATATGGTGCTTCTTTATGATTCTAAGTTTCTGTGCCATCTAGGAAAGCTTAAAGTGTATTGGTTGGGACATGTTATCACTCATATACTTGAATCAGGTGCTTTCTAGTTAGAGATGCTTGATGGAATACATTTACTTGGTTAATTCAAAAGAGTAGTAGTGAAGCCCCACTATAAATAATTCTTCTTGGTGTTTGTAACAAGGCAATGTTGCCATTTAGAATAGGTTTTCCTTTCTATATTTCCTTAATGTATTTCCTTTTTCATTGTTATGCTTTGTCAATTTAGTTTGGTGTTTTGTGTAATAAGTGTGTTTGTGCATTGGAATCTAATTACCATTTGAAGTATTTTTATGCGTAGAGGACTACACATACCATTGGTGTGGAGTCATTTTTCACAACCGGATATACATGAGAACAAAATTGTTACAGGTGCTAGTAAAGTGTGGAAAGGAGCTGTTAGAAAGGAGATTTCTCTAAAAGATGACCATAGATGGAGATAAATGAGGGAACAATATAACGTGAGGTAAGTGGCAACCATGGAGACTACTAGGGAAGGCACAATGGTGAGGTACTCAGGTGCATGGAAGCACATTGAAGAGAAGTATGTAGCCATAAGTTAGGAAGGAATGTTAGAAGTTTATAGCTGGGGTGTGAAGATGTACCACGCAGAGATTGTGAAAATGGTCAATTAATGAGAGGATTGTTGGTAGGTGAAGGAGAAATAAATGCACTAACTTTTTGAAAATCTATATAAGGATGTGATGTGGGTTCATTTTTACCTTTGCGATCAAAAGTATTTGAGCTAGCTAAGTGTGACCAAGCTCAGTGAATCGTGTTGAGGTGTGGAGCATTGTGAAAGCATTCGTGGAGAGATGACTATTGTGTGGAAGAGGCTTGTGTCCCCATTGGTGAATGGTTTGAGCGAAGTGGAAGTGTTTAGAAGGAGCTAGGGCACACATATTCGAGCTAGGGTTTGAGTTTTCTTGATATAGATAGCAAAAGGAAAGATTTTTATCATGGCACCAAAGAAAGCACCCAGTAACAAGAACGAAAGGAAAGAAGAAGGTAGAAGATGAAGTTGAAATTTCTCCCAAGATTAATTTTTCGAGATGCGGACCTTGAAGGAGTAATAGTCGACATGATTGGGATTCCCACATCCATAGATGTAAAATAAGTGACTATAACCACCATACCTCCGACAATAAGGGAGATTTGGACGAGTTATTGATTAAGAAGACCAACAAGTGCACAAAGGAGGATATGTCAAAGTGTGTATGAAAATGCTTTGGGAGAAATTACGAAACAAGTAGGATTTTATCAATTTTATGAGCTCTCGTATTTAGGAAAGTATGAAGCATTATACCAATGGCTAATGAGAAGAGTCTATGAGGACTTCTTTTGTTTCATCGGACGAAGGGTTAGGATCACAAAGCAGCCATGGTTTTGACACTAATAGATTGAAGGGCACAAGGTAGACCTTGTTAGTGATATAACTGATAAAGAAATGATCATAGAAACAAGAAAGGAGTTGGGGTATACCAAGGGTCTACATGGAATGGACATTGATAAACTAAAGAAGTTTCCTGTGGTGCAGGTAGCCACACATCTGCTAACCAAGTTGAATGACCAAGAGAGATGGTCATAGGTAAACACCATGTGGCTTCACATTGCAAAGAAAATGTCTCAAGGAGTAGTATACAACTTAGCAGGCTATATTACAGACACCATTGTTGAGGAAGCATGCATAGGAGAAAAGATAAGTTTTTGCACTATCCTACTTTCTCTTATGTTTTTAGAAATTGGAGTTCCCGATGGGCCAAAGAACAAGATCTGGGAGTACCCCTTGGAAAATAATTCCCTCACAAAGAGGTTTGAAAAATACTTATGTGAAGGATCAATGAGTGGGCCATTTAAGTAGAGGGCGGAGATGTGGTATGACCGACTTCGCATGGTGTTTGAGGAAGAGTGACACATTCCCAAGGGGCTACCTTCGGTGGTTGGCAAGTCAGTATAGTTCACATGTACCAACATTTCTACATCACATGGTTTTCTCTAAGGGATGGGACATGGAGCCCATGGTGTAAACTTACCTATGCCTTCACAACGTGCTACTTCCAGTGCCTCGGTTCATATATTTACCGATGTGTGCCGTCTGAACTTTAATGCAATTAAGGTAGACCGTGATTACCCACACCCTCGGAAGACATATGTGTATCTAGGTCGATGCCTAAATTGAGAGGATTATCTCGACATCATAAGTATGAAGCCGTAAAGCTTGGCTATTGGGGACAAAGTGGATCCATGCTCATATGCCTTCATCTTAATCCTAAGTTGGAGATAACAAGTATGTGGATAATGAGTTTGTGCTCCAAAGGCCACCTAAGGGAAAGCATATAGTGGAGAACATGCTAGCTCCAAATCATGTAGTGACTATAGAAGTAGAGGAGGGGTAATAAGAACATAAAGATAGTGGTGGCTTGGATCATAGAGACCAGAGAGGCAGCCCACAGACCGAGTGGAGATAGAGCTACCGGATACTCCACCTCGGGTGCAATAAAGAGATGAGGACTTGGACGTGGAAGCAGTCCATGAAAAGTGTTAGTTTAAGAGGGTATCCATAAGAACAAGGACCCAAGACACGGGAATTCCATAGCTTGGAAGAATATCACCACGAATATCCCATCGAAAAATGTGACTTAGAACAAGAGGAGAAAGTTAAATCTGAATGAGGAGGTAGAGGATTATGTAGAGAGTGTGCCTAGAATCCCAAAGCAGCCTAAAGATATGGAGGAGTTCGAGAGATGGGGACATGAAGGATGAAGAGGAAGGTGTAAAGGAGGTAGAAGAATTATAGCATGAACAACATCACATGCATGACACTCCTTAGGACATCAAAGGGCCAACTCCAAGCCTTGGCGCTTAGGTTCCTAAAGGGCCAAGAATAAGGAGAACAAGTGGAGAATACATTGTGTCGAGTATGGGCTATGCTGAGGACACAAGAAAAATCATCCGCACCCATTTTCAAAGCACAATGGACCTAAAGGAGTTATATGGGTGGGAGTTAATGGACCCGACATGGCCACTATGCATGCAAGGAAATAGTTGTCCTAGTCCATGCAAAATCACATGGATGAGCCAGATTTTGATGTATCGAGAGGAGTCTTGTGTGTCAAGAAGAGTGAAGAAGGAACCTCAGAGAAAGCACATGACTATAAATCCCACTCTCATGTTTGATGAGTAGGTGAGAAATTCCTTGGTTAAGGTATCTATAGAGGTGGTGCAGAGGAATATCGATAAGGCTGCCACTATTAGAGCACTACTTGAAGATAATAAGGAAAAAACTATAGAAATAGTGCATCTGAAAGGAGAGAAGGATCTAGAGAAGAAAAATAATGAGGCCTTCATCAGTATGGCAGAAGAAATTGGTGAATATGTCTTGAAAGTAAGACCGCATCTGGAGTTTAAGGTACCTGAGAAGTTTCCTTCGGCTATGCATTATGTGCACACATTAGTTGATTTGGTGCTCAAGGATTTACCAATTTGAATGCCAATGCCAAAGGATCCTGAAGTAAGGGATTTCGTGGTAAGAAATATTTCATCTTACAAGGCATTACTCCAAACTTTACAAGATGAGCTGAAGAAATAAAATCAAGCTTTGAACATATGTGCAGCACTACAAGCAGTGATCAAGATCAAGACTATAATAGAAGATAATGAAGTTTTGAAGGCAATGAAAGATGATACTTTAGGGCGTGCAGAAATATTGGCATTAGTAAAACAAAAGCACAAAGCCCTTGCAGCAACACAAAACCCGCATAAGGAGAGGCTGGATGAGATTGGAAAGCTCATAACGTAAAAGATGGATCTTTTGAAGGGAAAGATGTCTGATATGGATAATTTTGTCCTAGTATTGCAGAATGGAAAGGGAGAGATAACCCAGGATGACTTAGAATCCATTTCCATAGACATTCTAGAAAAACAAGAAACATGTTGGATGACTGATAGACATTGGAGGTTGAGATTAAAACAAAATATCTAGAGTTGATCCTCCCAGTTGATGTAGAGGGTGCTGCAGTATAGAAGTCTATTCTTTGTACAATAATTCTTTACATTCTTTCCATTATTATTCTTTATTTTTTGGGACAATTAGGAGGAACCCCATTTTCAGGAGGGAAATGTACATTAGTGTGGGGTAATTTTGAGCAAACATAATATGACACTAAGGAGAGGAAACACATAAGATTCACGCACAGGAACAAGGTAAATTTGAAGGTGCGGAAGGATAGGAAAGGAAACATGTGTTAGGACAAGTTGATTTGGGACTTAGCCATTTTTCATAGTTACGAGCTATTTTTGGAGATAGCGTGTAGAGCACACAACAGGATGGAGACTTGTGTGACAAGAAAATTTTATTTTGAGGATGAGTGTCTACTAAGCGTCATGCATGAGTTTGGGATAATAATAGGATTACTACTGTCAGTTAACTATAGGAGATTTATTATTAGTGCACTTTCATGTGTGCATATTATTGTAAAGGCACATGGATATTTTTAGCATGCGACCTATTTTGGGAAGTATGTAAGCAGTGAAGGGAAATTCCCCACCCCTATGAGTATGTATTAGTTTGTAGAGACACACACTAGAGACACTGTGTATGAGCTATTGTAGAGTTATGTTTCTGGATCTATTACACGCATAAATCTTATGGTGATACTATTTATTGTAAGAATCTTCTATATTTACTTTGTTTAATATAATGGAGGGTATTAGAAGGACAAGGTGTTAAACATGACTGTAACTAGTTCTTGCATGGTTGATTTCATTATGATCATTTTTAATTCATGATTCTTTAATATCTAGATGTAGAATATGCTCTGTGGAATGTTTATAGTTAGGGTTTATCTTCAACACGTTAACATCTTGTACAAGAAACTCTAAAGAGGGGATTGGTACCTTTACATGCTTTGGGTGAGCAACGAAATTAGGCCGAGTGATGTGCCAGTGTGCCAGGATTTTCATGGTAGATTCTAGGCTGCATCATCTTGCACATCTCGATGTCCCGGCATGACCATGGGAGGTCGCATGCATCTAAGAATCATGTGTTTATTATCGTGCATACAAAAACCCTCAAGGGGAAGAAAACCCATTAAAATACAATCTTTATATTTATATGTTTCAAATTTAGTGAGACACCAACCCCTATTTTAGTAGAGTTGACACCCTACAAGGAACACCAACCCCTAATTTTTAGAAACACTAATTCCACACGGTGAGGCTACAACCCCCAAGATGATTAAGCACCCAATCAACTATCGAATTCAGGATCGTGGAATAGTGATATGATTCAATAACAAACCCAATCATGCACATAAGATCTAAACAATTCCCCAAAGTCTACAACAATGTAAATATAAACTAGAATAATCTAAATCAAAACAAAGTACACACACATAACACAATATGTACCGCACTTCACCCAATGTGGGCTACGTCCACCAAAGATAGAGATATCATATATATAATAATCAAGAGTACAAACCAACTCTTCCCATAAGAGTACAATGCATCTCTCTAAGAGTATCTCCTCCTCCATATCTCTAAACAGATCTCCATGAGTGCACTACAACCGTGCCTCCAAACACCACCAAAAATATCACATAACCAGGGAACTACTCTGCGCATCTCGCCACCGTGCAACCAAGTTCTCACTATGAGCCTACAAACAAGACTTCTCACAAGGGTCTACCGACGTGTAACCATATATGTGCACTAAGAAGTAAGTCTCTCCTCCATCTCACTGCATCAACCTGTGCATACAAGAATTAAACCATATATGTGCACCAAGAAGTAAGTCTCTCCTCCATCTCACTGCATCAACCTATGCATACAAGAAGACAACCTCCTCTACTCTATCTAGATCTACATGGATCAACAATACAACATGATCTCATGGATCTATGAATACAAGATCTCACAACAACCTATAGATCTAACTATAAGAATCTACAATACAATATCCTACCAACATGTAGATCTACAAGAAGAAACTGTATGTGCTTTGCATATTATGCAAGCCATTACAATGAGACAATAACAATACAAAGGAAATATAATAAAAGATAATGCCATCTTCTCACCATTAAATGTACTTCTATTTCCTTTTTTCCAACTTCTCTCCATGGAAGATTTTTCTTCATGTAACATGTTATTTATTTTTCTTCTTCTTCTTCATTCTCTCAATCTAGGAGAATCAAGGATCTAACTCAATCCTTGTCCAATTAACCTTCTAACCCTAGCTTTCATGCTTATATAAGCATATAAAAACTTAGGGCACCTTAGCTATGCATTTACAACATTTAGATTCACTTTATAACTAAAGTTAGATCTAATGCCCATGAGTTAAATATAAACTTTCACGCACAAGTAACTGGTGCTGGGTTCCCCGACCAATGTATGTTCCTTGTCCTAACCGGTGTTGATTCGTTGACCGATGTAGGTTCCCTGTCGTGACTAATGTTGGTTCCTTGACCGACATCGCCTCCTCCCCGCCGATTGATTAGCTGGTTATTGTGTAAACTAGTAAACCTCAAATGCATGACTTTGTGAAGCAATTCATCTCTAGAACCTAACATCAACCACCTTATGATGATCTGATATCTGATTTTTTTCTACCACAACCGATGGATACCACTAGTTCAACTTGCACTTCTTCAAACCCTAAGTTTCCAATCCTTTACAAACTAGCTCTTCCTTCACTTACCAAACCTTCAAACACTTGCACACATGTTTGCTAATCTTATTAAACCTATAACACACTTGATCTAATATTAATTTAATGTCATACACCTATAAAACTCACACACCAGGTTTCACTTCTTGCACACCCACAACTAGCTCCAAAATCACCCAAAGCAATGCTTTTATAAGCTTCACTTTATTTAAAATTCAAACACAAACCTTTTCCCTCCTTTTTATCGAACCCATGCATCATAAAAACATCCCAAATTCAAAATATAATAGTCACAAGTAACCCAAGTAGGTCGGCCTAGCCAAAAACATCATTTCATGCTCTAAAAATGTCCAATTCCCCATGGACAAAAAGAGATAAGATAGATAAGACAAGATAATAATATTAATGTCAACCAAATGAACACAAAATTACGTTAATGGGACTACATAGTACAATGCCGAAAGAGCCAGTAGGAAGACCTGGAAAGGGTCCCATGAACAACAAGAAAAGAGAGATAAGAGAAAGGAAAGAAGAAAGTGTAGAAAGGGCTACAACAACAAGAGTGCAAAAGGGCAAAGCTAAAGAAAAGCCCCAACTCTGATGTAATCACCTAGTATTTGAGGCCAAGTGGATGTATATGGTGATATGCCTGTGTCTTGTAGCTAGAGCTGTGGAGAGTCTGGAATGTCAGTGTTTAGGAGGATAGGTTGGACGAGTCCTCTGTACTCTCTTGGTTGATCATGGTACATGGGGGGAATTAACTGAGGGTGAACATGAAATCCCTAGAATTGGAGGTAACATCTTGGGCCCTAACAAATCTGGTTTGAGTTTGCATACGATGTCGAGGTGCCTCTCTCAAGTGAGAGAACCGTAAAGAAAGATGTTATATTTTGACTAACAACCTGTCTAGGAGGGGGCTTAACAGGAAGTCTAAGATCCTTCAGTAGATAGAGGGGCAATATACCTTTTATCACAATACCTAAATAATGATGTAAAATATATATGATCTCAAAAAAGGAAATGGAATCTCCCTATGATCTCGTAGTAGATGGGGCACCTAAAAATGAAGTGTTCCTCCATTTTGACCTCCTAGACGAACAAAGCTAAAAACTCCTTTCTCGAGTAGTCCAGCCAGTGGTCCTCAACCCTAAGTCTATGAGAACCCACTCAATTGGCTTAGGGCATACGGAGTTCCTACAACCAGCTTTCGGATATATACATGGGTCGCTAATAAGTCCATCATTGACCTCAAGGAAATGTGTAGCATAGAAGGCCATCTTGGGGCGTAACCCCCTGGAGGGCTGATCCAAGTGTGCTTAGATGAACTACCTATATATGTTGTCTTTGATAATTCTGTGCAAATCCTACTTATTCAGTATGAAATGGGCAGGAGCATCCATGGAATATCTGTATGGTGGGAGGCGGTCCATATGAATCCCGAATGAAGTAAGAAGATGAGATATTTCGGCATACCATTAGCAAAAGTGGCCACCGTGTGGTCGAAAGAGAAATATATTTGGAGGAATGGTAGGTAAGGTAGAGATACCTATCCCTACCTATGGAGGAAGCTGAAAGTCCCCAAATGCGATGCAAAAGTGAAACAAGGCTAAAGATAGTCTCCAGTCTAAATAGGTGAGCCCCAAACTTAGCCAGGAGGATATTGTGTGGAACTATCTCTTTGCACCTGATGATGCATCTGAGCATGAGAATTTGGACACACTCAATAGTGGCCCAATCAGAGTCAAGTAGGGATGGCCCCCAAACTTCAAAGCCATAGAGAACTGTGGGTCTCACAAGAGAATCCGAGAGAGACATCTTCGACAATATGTCTTGGAAGTGGTGGTGGAAACACTGTCTCTCCAAGATTGCCAAAGAGCCATACCCCTTGTTGACATGGGGCTAAAGGGAAGTACGAATATTTAAATGGCGCCTAGTGAGTAAAACTCCCGATATAAGTGTAGGAATTGGTGATTTCAATCTCTTCCCCTCTATAGAAGAAGTGGAAGTCAAAAGTCTTTAGTTTATCACCTATCAACTATGTATGGTTGCAAAGAGTGCTAAGGCATCCAACTATCTATGGAGTCCCTAAGCGAGAAGAGACAAGGAGGAAAAATCATCTTAAAAAGGAGAATGTAGATCAACACCTAGTGAAGAAGGCAACCATCCCCCTCCTGAATATGATCCTTGAGAAATTCCTCCAATTCATCAATGTAAATACCAAACAAAGTAGGTGAGAGGGGGCAGCCTGTTTAACCCCAATGGTGCTCTTAATAATACTGATGTCTCTAAGCCTACGGAAAAGAGCTTCTCATGGCACTGAGTCCAAGGATTTCCAAAAATCCATGAAGCAATAGAAAACCTTGGAGGAGCGGTGGCATGCCTCCTCAATAATGGTATGAAGGGTGAGGATATGATCGATGGTCTGGTAAGCACGTCATACCCTCCTGCTTTCCCCCTAGCTCTGTAATGGTACTGCTCCAAAAACTGAGAAAGATGCATGTGGAGAACTATGGCATAAAGCTTAGAGAACGTGTGGCCCACCATGATCATCTTATAGTTGTTCAGGTTGGAAGTGGGGCCCGACTTGTGGATAGGGTGAATGATATGGTGGGACCACGACTTCAAAAACCCCTACAAACCACCTGATTAAAGAGGTCCACAAGATAGTTGTTTAGAGTGTCCAAACCGTGCTTGAAGAATTCTACCTATAGTCCCTCCTCATTTACATCTCTATTGTTATTCATGGAAAAAATATCTTTCTTAGATTGTTTCTTTGAAGTGTTGATGAAATAGATAGGGTAACGGGCATAGGAGGAATACTGCTCAAATGTCGATTAATGGGTTGTTGCACACGTATGACTTCTAAATCCACAGCTGGTCGTGAGAGATTCCTTTTGTCTAGGAGGAACTACCTGTAATGAAAACAAGACCACCATAAGGAATTAAACAATATGGGCAGTGAACTACCTAGCGTAAGCTAGATCTAGGAAGTATGATACTTCCTAGATGGCTGTTAGTCCACTATTTTAAACAAATTAATGTTGTAAACAAAGTAAATCCTATTGTTATTTTAAAATGATTTAGGTATCTCACTTAAAAACACAATAAGAAAATAGATCTAATCTAACAGGCTAAGCTAGAATAGAATCCAAAGGTCAAATGGTTGGTTCTGGGTCACTGCAGTCTGATAAAGGTCTCGGGTAGATCACAGGTGAGTGAGGGTGAGGTAAAATTAGGTGGGTAGGTCTCTGTTCAAGGTTGTGTGGGCAAACATAGAGACCGGTGTCGGTCAGGGGTGACCGACGGTGGTTAGGTATAACCGGTGCCGGTTACTGTGAGATCTGGAAATGTCACAAAACGGGTTTTGGTCTCCTTTGTGATTGCACAAAGGACTTGGTTGGTCGGACAATGTATTGGAGTAACGGAGTGGGATTTTACGAGGTTTTAATGGGTCTATGGAGGTGGGAATGTTGGAGAATGTTAATAGGGAGAAAGATAAACAATGGATGATAAATTGATGATGAAATGAAATAACTAGGAAAGTATGATGTTGTACTTACTTGGATTTCATTCTTGAATGTCCGTGTGTGAGGGATTGAGGTGCTAATGATAGGTTTGAAGGATACAAGTGATCACCAACTAAAGGACATCTTTTGCATGGGCTGCATGCACACTCCTCTTGCTTGATAGATCTGGATTGTGGTTGGGATGGTATGTGAGGAAAATATGCTCAATCTCCTTCCTTAGATGTGAGTTTTATTGGAATTGGCTCTCTCGAAGATGCGTTATCTCTCGAGATGTGTTCTTTCTTGTCAAATTTATTGCTTCCAAGTTCCAACCTTTGAGAATAAGGTTGTTTTGGGCTAAAAGGGGTAACCGATGGTGGTTCGGATTAACCGGCGATGATCGGGGTAACCGACGCGGCAAGGTGGGATTTCCTAGGTTTACTAAACTAGGAGATCCTTCCGATTTTCTTGATCTCGTGTCATTATCCCGTGGATTAGACTTGTAGCCTCTTGTGAGCATGTGGGAATGTGGTTAGAGGGAATGTAGGCATAAATTTTTAGGGTTTGGGTAAGTCTTAGTTGGTTATGGGAACTTAATAAGAATAGGTCTTAGGTTGAGTTAACTTGGTGAGGTGTCTAAGTAAACTATATGTGTAGACATTATTTAAATAATAAATATAGTGAGGATAATGCATTAATTTAATTTAATTAATTAAATTAATATTAGTGGGGTGGAGGGGGTCATGGCTAGGTAAATGTAATAAAGGGTGCTTATATGTCAAGGGACAAAAGGGGAGTGTGACCTTTGTTAGTGTCTACATGTTGCCCCTTTTTGTTGCATAGCTTGTATTGGTAAGCGATGCTAAAAAAATAAGATGTGGTTTCCCCATGTGAGGGTGAAATTGATCCCCTCAAACCAAGAACTGTCGAGGCGGCAGTTGAAGCGGTGAGTGGTTTGATAAAAGGTAAATGTGAAGAAAAGGGAAGTGGTTACAGGGAAAAGGGGTGAAAGGTCTACTCGAAAGCTAGGTAATGGGTCGTGGTTAAAGGTAGCAGCATATCAAACGCATGCACATGTATAAACTGCACCACGCTACCGGGTTGAATAGCAAGAAAACTCTTCATCTTCTAAGGTCAATAGACTTATCCAAACAAGGTTGAAGTGAATCCGGTATCCAAGGTATATGATAAGGTTAGGAAACACAATGTAGGTTAGGTGCAGGAACATTTAGGTATGTTCCGGTACACCAAAGATAGGGTCAGGATAAATGGTCACGGTAATAGGCCAAGTAAGGTCATTAGGTCAATCAACACAGGTAACAGTGCTGCAAGGTAGAGCAAACACATGAGGTCAAAGGTCACTAGTGATGGTCCAGGTCCAAATATCTAGGTCACGGCATAGGTAAGGCCGAGGTAGGGGTAAAATAATGAATCCCCAAAGGAGGACAAATGGAGGTAAGAAGTGATGAGGTCAGGAAAGGTAAGGTAATGGGTTGGGTAAAGGTATGGGGTAAAGAGCAAGGTAAAGGGTGGGGTAAAATGGTAAAGTAAGGGCAATGTGTAGGTTAGGATGACCGATGAAAGTCATGGATAATCGATGTCGGTATAGGAAAATCGATGATGGTGAGGGAGGGCTTGAGATCGATGTTGGTCTAGGGAACCAACATCGGTTAGGTTGGGTTTTGTATAAAAACAAAAAATCTGCACTTTTGCTATTCATTTGTAAATTGCAAAGTGAAGAAATGAAAAAGAGAGAGAAAAGTGATAAAAATGTCCGGAGGAAATGGGACAGTGATTTGCGAAAGGGATTTGATGGTGAGTGGGTTGGTGAGTAGCGGGTCCACGAGATTAGGGCAAGAGAGTTGATTGGTCAGAGGTTGTGGGTAGATATTCGGTGATGGCAGAGGCTGGAGAGGGATCGGGCAGACCACCAAAGACACGGGGCTAGATGTGCCACCAAGACGGTGACAACATGACGAGGTAAGCGCCTAACTCTTTAATGTTAATTAGATAGAGTAGAGGGTGTAATAGTTGTTTGTTTTTAGGTTTTGTGGGTGTTTGTATTTTGTGGGCGGGAAAAAGTTAAATCGGGTATGGAGGGAAAATAACGGGCCAAAAAGAGGGGGAGGGTAGGAAATTGGATAGGTGGGGTGGGTAGCGGTTTTGGTGTAGTGTAGGTCATTGTAGGTGGGGTTCTAGAGATAGGTGGGAGGGATTTAGGAAAAAGGGGGGTTTGGGAAGTCACGGATTTTTCCACAACAGTGACCGGTGTCAATCGGGTAGAACTAGGATCGGTCACCTAATAGGTGACCAATTCCGGTTACGTGGTAACCATGGTCAGTCAAGTTGAATCGGTATCGGTCACCAAATAGGTGACTGATGCCGTTTGAGTGTGACCAAAGTCGGTTAGGATGAACCGGCACCGGTCGGGATTTTAGGCAAAAGGGTCTAAAAAATGATGTAGGTGAGGTGGTTGAGATGTGTAGGGTAAAAATAAGGTGGTGGGTAATGATAAGTGATGAATAAGGTCATGGTAAAGGTAGATTAATGTTGTGCTTTGGATTGGATGTAGGGTCGATCGTAGTTGCATATGTGAGATAGGGTCCCACCACTATTGGTGATGATGTGCGGCCTAGTGAGTCCGTTGAAGTTGCTGCACATGTGGAGGTAGTGAGATTGAGAGGTATTTGATGCTACCAACATGATGTTCGGTAGCCTAGTTTGATGGTCACACTCATCGATAAACGGGATTCTCACGACCAACATGTTCCACCTTCTGACGGGTGAGATGACTATCACCCTGGAGGACGTGTTCCAAATTCTAAGGTCACCCATATTAGGGGCCCAGGTGTACTTTATCTCCTCCAAGGCCTTAGAGGAGCTGATCAAGACAATATTTGGTGAGGGGGCGGCAGAGTGAGCTTCCATAGTGCGCTAGTTTGAGCTATGGCGAGATGTACCCTAGCCCGTCCCGTAAGAGACAAGGCTAGTAGTTTTGTTGATGGAGGCGGTGTGTTGCTATGCATTACCTAATGCAGAGTGTGGATGCTTTCCCGATCATTGATGGGGTGCTCCATGATATGATGGTGTACAAGACACGCTTCACCTAGGCACCAAAGATTTTTAGTGTAGCTTTATAAAGAGTTGTGGGTGTATGGGTGGTTATGTAGATTTAGCCTATGTTGTAAATTTATACTTTGCACTCACTGGGCCTACGAGATCTATGTGCTTGGGCTACGGAGATGGGTGTCGATTGTAGGAGAGCGAAGGTCGGATAGGTCGACATATGTTGTGGCCCATTTTTGGCAATTGTTGGAGGGGTTTTCTGGAGTGGACATTATCTGGAGACCATATGTGGGATTTCCCTCATATAGGCACATGCATGAGGAGCTATCAAAGCTCCAAACAGAGAGGTGGATACGAGTCGTTGTCTTTGGGAGGATGAGATGATCTCGGTGGATAGGTCCGACAGCAGTTTGGGCTCGTACAGATATTTCTCTGTCCTTTCCACAGTATCAAAGAGATGACGTGGAGAGGCCTCTACCTCTACCACAACATACAAGTGCCTATAGGGAGGAGGAACAACCATTGGATTAGTGGATTGATGATGCCAGATGCATAGATAGGTATAAGAAGTGGTGGCGGCACCACGGTGGCTTAGTTACTGAGCCATACCACCTAGACCGGGCGGCGGACTTAGCTAGCATGACAGTGCAAAGAGACACCCTATAGGGGTAGGTAGCGATGTTGATCACACAGATAGGTATACTATAGACACAACTAAATGGGACAGAGGCAAAGGTAGCAGGCTATGAGTACAGTGTGGCGGGTCTGCAGCCCCAGATGGCGGAGGGAGAGGTGGATGAGATAGAGGAGATGGGGACAAAGATGGTTAGGTGGCAGCCCTAAAGGCTCGTGGCGAGTTTACGGGCCATTTTGCCATAGCCCTGAGCATAGATTGGGGTCTTACATGCCCGAGATACAGCACGAGGATAGGGTACCACCGCAGATCACAAGGGTAAGGGGCACCACCACAGTGCAGGGAGCTAGTCCTAGTTCATAGGTCAAAAGCGGGGAAAATACGAGGGCCGATACCTATGGGACCACCACAGATTGTCTTTGATATCCGTGCTACGAGATGCCCTAGGTGAGGCGAGATACTATCAGGACCAGCTCATGGCAGCAAGTATAGACTTCCTCTCTTATGGAGAGTACAGGGCATAACAAGCATCTAGTGAGAGGACGAGATCCCACACACATAGTGTGGAGAGCATAGGAGGTCAGCGAGCTCTGAGGCCCGATCAAGGAGAGGCCACCAACGCACGGTGACGAGTCGGTGACGTGCGGTAGGGACACAGGGGTGAGGTGTAGGTGACACAGAGATGGAGGACATCCGGTGAGATGTCTGATATGTGGTCACCCGATTTTGATGTATATTAGTGATTATTTTTGATATATATGCCAGCCTGCATGCCAAAGATAGTTGTATTTTTATCACATACCGGCTTGTGTGCCAAGATAGTGAGGATGTATGAGTGATTTTGTTGTATATTGTCAAGCATATACCAAAGTTGTACCGAAGATTTTTGTATTGATTCATTCATTCATTTGAAATATATGAGACCGACACTCGCATGCCAATGACATTTTATATTGTATATCAGCCTACGTGCCAACATTTTTGAGGTGATGGCCATGATGAGATAGGCATGTATGTTAAGATACATATTTATTGATTTATATGATGAGATTCATGGTATTTTGTGATGTGTTAATATGTTTATGAGATATTGGATGTATGGCTTGTGTTAGATAAGATATGGATTTGTTACTTTGATATGGATGGAAATTAGGTGAGTTAGGCATGGATTGAGTCGAGTTATAGGCACGGTTGAGTTAGGTTGGTTAGGCATGGATTGAGTCAAGTTGGTTAGGTATGGATTGAGTCGGGTTATAGGCATGGTTGAGTCGTGTTGGTGTAGGCATGGATCAAGTCAGGTTATAGGCATGGATTGAGTTAGGTTATAGGCATGGTTGGGTTAGGTTATAGGCATGGATTGAGTCGAGTTATAGACATGGTTGAGTTAGTTTGGTGTAGGCATGGATCGAGTTAATTTGGTTTAGGCATGGTTGTGTTGAAAGTAGGTGAAGTTGTGATTCATTATTTTTGCAATGAATGATACTATGGGTCATATGTGATATGTGGTATAATCTATGCATAGTAATTATAGAGAAATGGTAAGTGTAATAAATGTATGTTGTGAGAATGTTTAAAATATGAAACTTTTTATGTATGTGGTTTAATTTCCAATTTTGTTAGAAAAGGAAACTAAGTGAAATGTGGAGTAAATGGTGAGTTAGGCATGGTTGATGAATTGTTTAGGGTAGAGAATGGCCGAGCTAACCTCCAGGTCCCCATGCCCTCGGAGTGCTACCTACATAGTCCTAGAAAAAAAGGGACCTCGGGCCGGTGTAGTTCTCCCATAAGCTAGGGAAGAATATGAGAATGAGTTGGTAGGTTTGAGGGCATGTTGTGGGTTTAGGTTTAATAGGTGTGGGTAGATTATAGGTAAAAATGATGTAGGTGAGGGAGATTATGGTGAAAGGGGAGGATTAACCCAAAGGTAAGTGTCGAGGAACAAGTCCTGTATAAGGTAATCAAAATGTAAACAAAGATGGTTAAAAGATAAGAGGGGAGAAATAAAGCCACCTGATTGGGTAGGATCATACTGAGTAAATCATACCTTGGGGGGGTGATGAACACAAGACCCAAAAGGAATTACACGATTAACTGTTCTACAATGGAGGTAGTCACAGGATCACCAAATGTCTAAATTCCAAGATGTCCCTTGAGGTAATTTAGGAAATGAGAGTGGAAATGGTAATGTGGATGAAAGGTAGTTAATTGTATATGTTTGGAGTGATAGAGCTTTTGGGAAAGTCCATGACTAATTTTTTTTTTACATTTTGATAGACTGATCGATGCGGGAAGTCTATATAGGATAAATAATACGGTACTCCTTAAGGTCTTTGTGAAGCTGATCGATGCGGGAAGCTTCGGTTTCTCTCGTTTTGTTTTTTTTTAAGCTTCACATAGTTGTCCTTAAAGGGAGCATTCTATTTATAGTAGCAATTTGGGTCGAGAGGAAGATGTCCTTTTGATGGAGTCATCTTTTTTTATGAGAAGGTTGAATCAAGGAGTTTGGTCCCATTCGAGGTATTTGAAATCATGGACAAGACCAAGGTGAAGGATAGGACTCTTGTTCAAAAGGCAAGGTGGAACGACCATGGGATCTCGCCTAAGGGTAGATGAAAATTATCCATGAGAATCATGTTATGTGTAGTGCCATGGTACACATACTCAAGAGAAGACAACAAGTGACAGGTACTCACATGATTCTTGTTTAATCATTAGGGAGGTGCATGGAGTGAATAGTACTCAAGGGACGAGCCTATAAAGAGACAAAGGGTGAGGTAGGACAACAGGTCACAATAGAATGGTCGAAGATGTAATGTGTTAAGGGGTTCAGGATTGGGTTTACCCTCAAGTGAGGATAAACGATAGGCACCTGATCCATAGGTATGAGTGACGATGTATGGTCCTAGCCAATTAGGAGTGAATTTTTCCCGTTTACTTTTTTCTGCTTTGGTTACGTGTCGATTTTCTTTCAAGACAAGGTCACTCGACTTGGAAGGTTCATTCATGAACACATTTGTCATAAGCACATTTGATATGTTGTTGGTAAACTTGAAGGTGATCCAGAGCGTTAAGACGATGTTCGTCTAATAACTCTAGTTGTGCTAAGTGGTCCTGACGAAATTCATCATCAGTAAGCATATCCTGGAGAGAAATGCAAAGTGAGGGGATCTGGACTTTGAGAGGTAGAACAGCCTCTGTATTGTAGACTAGCGAAAAGGGTGTGGCTGCAGTGGAAGTGCAAATACTAGTGCGGTATGCCCATTGGGAAAAAGGAATGTGCGTATGCTAATCCTTCCCAGTATTGTCAACTACTTTCATGAGGATTTTGTTGAAGGTTTTGTTAGTGGATTCGGCTTTTCCATTGGTTTATGGGTAATAAGGTGATGAGAAACTAAGTTGAATGCCAAAGGTGTCACAAATTTTTGCAATATTTTGTTTTTGAATTGTTTTCCATTGTCAGTGATGAGGTGATGAGGAACACCAAAGTGACAAATGATGTGATGGTTAATGAACTCACATATTTTCTCGACTTTCATGGAGATGAGTGGTATGGCTTCCACCCATTTTGTGTAGTATTCGGTAGCAGTTATGATCCATTGATGGCGTTGGGAAGAATGAGGATTGATTTCTCTAACAAGATCCAAACCCCATTAAGAGAAGGGCCAAAGGTCACGAGCAACCTGTAAGGCATGACTGGGTGTATGATGAAGGTTGGAATGTTGTTGAAATTTCACACAATGTTTGACATAGTCATAACAATCATGGTTAAGGGTCAGCCAGTAATAGCCTAGGCAAAGAATACACTTAGCAATAGCAAGGCCACTAAAGTGACCTCCACATAAGGAATTTCAAAACTTGTGAGGCATTGTAAAGAGAATACCATCAAAGCCACGCTTATAGAGAAGTCCCCCAAAATGACAAAACGAGAGACCTTTTTAAGGAAGGCGCGTTGTCCATTACGGGTGAGATTAGGAGGTAAGATGGATAGGGAAAGGTAGTCAGAGTATTGTTTATACCAAAGGTCACGCTGGTCGGGGTGTCGTTTCGATTGAGTAAACATCGTGAGGTAAATAAGAAGGTGAATGAAGGCATTGTACGGTGATAAATATTTTGGAATCGACAGGGGAAGTGGGTATTTGGGAAGCTAAGAAGGCATGGTATCTGTGAATTTGTTGGTTGAATGTGGGATGGTTTGAAGGGTGTAATGGTCAAAGGTGGTAAAAATTATGTCTCGCATGATGTTTATACTGTTGGAGTATCTCATTACGACATTGGTACATACCATTGACTTGGTTTACAACCAATTGTGAATCACCAAAGATGTGGATTGATTTGACATCTAGGGCATAGGCGGCCTGGAGACCTAGTACGAGCGCTTCGTACTCGAAATATTGTTGGCGCAGTCAAAGTCTAGTTTGAAAGACAAAGGCATGGGTTCCCCATCCATAGGAATGAGGATAACACCAGCCCCGCCCCCACGCTGACACTTGGAACTGTCGAAGAATAGTGTCATTTGGTAAGGGGGTTCATCTAGGGAAAGAGTAGCAATTGACTCATCGAGAAAGTCAAAATTAGAGGGTTGGTCCCCAAAAATAGGTGCGTTAGCTAGTTGGTCGAGAAAGCCTAGCCCTTGATGGACTTTTGGTGAATGAATTCAAGGTCAAGATCAATTAAAAGCATAAGCCATCATGTAGCACACTGATTTTGATAAGGTTTGGCGTACATGAAGTGTAAGGGATTAGTGTTGGTCACGACATAGGTTTTGTGGTTGAGTAGGTAATGGCAGAGTTTGGTGGCAACGAAAACTAAGGCTAAGAAAATCTTTTTAGGATGGTTGTATCAGGTTTTATAGTCTAAAAGAGTATGGCTTATGTAATAAACCACCTGCTCCCCTGTTTGTTCATCATGATGAGTGAGCATGGCTCCCAAGGAATGACCGGTAGTTGATATATATAGGTAAAAAGGTTTATCATCTTTAGGTAGAATGAGTACGGGTGGTTGGAGAAGGTATTGTTTTAGGGCCTCAAAATCTTTTTGGGCAGTCATCATCTAAGTTAAAGGAGACATCCTTCCTAAGCAGATGATGAAATGGTTGACACCAATCAAATAATTGTGAAATGAAATGGCGAATGGACTACAATTTACCTTGTAGGCTATGGAGCTGTTTGAGGTTAGTGGGTGGAGGCATTTCTAGAATGGCCTTGACTTTAGTAGGGTCAACTTCTATACCATGGAGGGAAACAATAAATCCCAAGAGTTTTCCTGAGAGAACCGTGAAGACACACTTTTTAGGTTGAAGGTGAACACAATATTTAATGAGGCGGTCAAAGATGGTTTCAAGGATGGTGAAGTGCTCGGCACGACATTTTTAGATTTGGCCACTAGATCATCCACGTAATCTTCTAATATGTGATACATGATATCATGGAAGATGTAAGTCATAGCATGTTGATATGTAGCACTAGCATTTTTAAGGCCAAAAGGCATGACTCGATAGCAAAAGGTTCCCAAATGGGTAATAAATGTGGTCTTGTGTTGATCTTCTAGGGCAATCAAAATTTGATTATAACCCGAGAAGCCATCCATGAGTGAGAGCATCTTGTGACCAGCAATAAGGTCAACTAGTTGATTAATACCGGAAAGGAAAGTCATCTTTCGAAAGCGAGTGCAAGGTTGAGGTCACGGAAGTCCATGTAAATGTGGAGTCCCCTGTTGCTTTAGTAATAAGGACAATGTTAGAAATATAACAAGAATAATCAATGGGTAAGATGAAGGAAATAGAAAGAAGGTGCTGAAGTTCTTATTTGACAAGAAAAGCAATGCGAGGGTGCATTTTCCTCAAACTTTTGTTTGATAGGTCCGGCATTGGGAACGGTTACGATATTGTGGACCACTATGGTGGGGTCAATATCGTGGCATGTTCGCATAAGACCAAGCAAAAGCGTGGTTATGATTTCAAAGAAAAGGATTTATGGCTTCTGTTCAGCAACATCTAAAGATTGTCTAATCTTTAGGATGTGCCGGCGTCTGAGTATGAATGTTGATCTCGATAGTCGATTCATTCATCATGGTTTGTGTCTCATATGGTAACGACTGTTGAATATGTGAGTCTTCTGCACCAAGGTAGGTGAGTATGGATTCATCATCTTGACATTGAACGATGTTAATGGTAGGTGTTTCATCATCGATCATCTCAGGATACAGGAATGGAAGAGTGGAAGGGGCCTCACCTTCGCGTTGATAAGTCGAAGGCCCCTTTGGATAGATTCAAGATCCATCGACTCTGTCGGTGAGGGTGGTGATGAAGGTGGAGTGGATGAAGGTAGTGATGAAGATGAAAGTGGAGGAGGGCTAGGGTCTTCGATGAGTTCAATGTGGGCCTATTTGGTAGGAGTTTCAGGGAAGCCGATACCACTATGGTCATTGTGTTTACGGGTGGTACATAGAATAATGGTATGGCGGCCTTGCTTGTAAAAGCCAAAGCCAAAACCCTTCCACACATAGTGGTGTAGGAAGGTGTGGGTGAAACGGCGATTGGTAATTGATTGGAAGTCAATGGAAAATGGGTGGGGTTGTGGTGGTGGGTCAGGTGTGTAAGTGGTAGTATCAAGTCCCCATAGGCGAGACTAGTACGAAGATGAGGGGACCATAAAGGTGGTTTTCTCGTATACAAGTGATCATAGCGAGGGTGTTGGTGAAGGCTTCCATACTCGTATGAGTAAGGAATGTGTTAACACTATATAAGTGGTACTCCCAGAGTGAGGTGTTGAAAAACACCTTCCAAGGCATTAGTGGTTGGTATGTAGGTAACTAGAATGGATGATGTGTCGAGGTCAATACGAGAGGTGGAGTTAACAAATTAAGAAGCTAACGGTCAGTCATGGAGGTTATAGCAGTGGTAGTAATGTAGGAGGTATGTGTGGTAAAAGCAGTGGCTATACTAGTAGGTGGAGGTGTAGGTGAAGTGGTATTGGTTGCGAGGTAGATGGCTTGGCATGTATATGAGCACATCATTGGGTCGGTAAAGCATGTTGCATGTTTTGAAAGGTGATGGGTCAACTGGAATGGTATAAGTGTGTCCTTCATGTTCAAACTTTACACAACGATGCAAATTGGAAGGAACATAACCCATGACACGGATCTAGGGTCTACCAAGTAATAAGTTATATTAGAATTCCCCCTCCAAAACGTAAAACAATTATGGAATAGTGTGGGGCCCACGCGAACATGGAGGATAATAGTGCCTAGTGTGTAGGTGATAGCGTCGTTGAATGAACGCAACATGATTGGATGTTTATGCATGTAATTGTTAGGTATACACATTTGAGAAAATGAATGGGATGAAATGATGGTAATGCTAGCACCTCCATCAATCATCACACTAAGTACCCGTATGTCATCAATGTGGACAGAGATGAAGAGGGTTGGGTCTAGGTCATCATTTTCGTATGGCGCGATCTCCTCCTCTGAGAAGGTAAGGGAGGCCACTTGGTGGACAAGGTGAGGTGAGGATGAAGGTGGTAATTTGGTGAGAGAGGCTACATGATGGGGTGTGATAATGGAGGCTACGGGTGTAGGGTCATTGGGTAAAACCTCAATAGATTGAAGAACCTCCATGAGAGCTTGACTATGGGATTCCAAGGTTTAGATGAAGTCGTAAAAGGACATTTTGAGGGGAGATTGGTGTAATTTTTTGAGAATGGTGCAATGTGTGACACCATTAGAAATGAGGTATGTGGGGCCGCAGATAGTGATTTTAGGTATGGGTGTAGATGGTATGTTGGTTATAGGATTGGTTCGTGGGTCAGTTGCCTTTTCTTTTCCCTTCTGTGCACATGTAGTGACATGTATCATGTTGATTTGAGGGAAGTTAGAAAATGAAGAAGGTGTAGGGTAAGTGGTATAACGACATGAAGGAAGAAACCAAGTGGAGGAGAAAATCCTTGTGAGGTCGGTTAGGCGCAACGACATTTAGGTGGTGGCATGGAAAGTTCTCTCATGTGAACCATGTTAATCTCAAATTTTGGGTGTGGCTTTAGGGGATGTGAGCGTGGATGTTGTGGTTGTTGAGGGGCAATGTGGGAGTGGGTGTTGGTGAAGTAGGATCCTCGTCGAGAAGGTCATCGTCATCAAAGTTGGTTTCTAGCTCCGAATAAGGATGGTTTTCAAGGCCTTGCAGTTCTCCACATCATGCCCTGACACATGATGGTATGTGAAAATTTTAGTATCATCAAACCCTTTTGGCTTGGGTTTGAGGGGGTCAATAAGGTCAGAGTGGTGGTAATGTGATAACAGAAGTCTCGAGGAGGTTGGTTAAAATTTTGGCATAGGACCTTGCTAGTGGATCACAATGGGAAGTGAACGTGGGTTTGGGTGTAGGTGTGGTTGATTGTTGAGGAACTATTTTTGGAAGAGTAGGAATGGGTCAAGCTATGTCTTTAGGTTCCGATGTGGTTTGAGGTATCGGTCGAGTCCGTATGGGTAGGGTACAAGAGATGGACAGTAGGAGGGTGTGTGGCTATTTTGACTACCTTGTTGTGGGGTAGTGGGGTTTTTTTGGGGTTACACCTTCTTGGGTAAAGGTGATGTGGTTGTCAAGGTCTAGAAGGATAAGCATATGGAGGAAGAGGGTGAGTTACCCATGGTGATAATGGGTGTGCTATGAAGGTAGATGATGCGGTCGTACTTGGGGTGTAAGGGAGAATGACTTGAAGTGTAGTGGGTAGTGAAGTGATAGTGAAGGTATTATAGGTATTGGTGGTAAAGAGACCGGGTGAGGTTATAAGTTGTGTTGTGTGCCGGGTAGGTTAAAGGTATGTGAGGAAGGAATGGGTTGTTGTGTTATCGGTTTATGGATGGGTGAAAGGTGCTTGACCTTGTTGGGTAGCTAAGGTCTTAAGGCGACGGGACAAGTGTGGGTGTGATTGGTGCGGTCGGCATATGAGGCTAATGAGTTTGTTTCTTTGGTTTGCATGTCGAGTAGGTGTGGTATTGTTTTTGGAGGATGTAGCTAAATCCAGGTTTAATAGGCGGATGAATAAGGCTAGTGGTCGGGTGACCCCTAAAGTGGTAATAGATTTAGTGGAGCCAAATGTTGTGGGTATGGGTTTGGGTTTAGATATAGGTTGGGTTATGGGTAAGGGTGTGGTGTGAGTGTTAATGGGTATCGTGTGGAAGGGGTTGCGATAGTAGTGGTTATATTTGGTTTGATGGGTGGAAATGTGTTTGGGTAGATAGTGGAGGTATCGGCGAGGATCTCTACATCCGTGTTGAGACAGGGAGTAACAGGTGCCTCCATAGTAAATCCCTATCCACATAATCTAAGTGATCGACCAAACATGAGAATGACACATTTGTGGGTGGAGTTGGTGAGGACCTAATGGGAATCCTCGTAAATGCATCTTAGAGACAGGGAATTGGTCAACTTTAGCTTCCGTGGGTAAGAGGACTAAAAGTAGGTTTATTGGATTTTGGGTAGCTAATGAAAAGTGCTTTCCAAGAGGCAAAGGTATCTCAATTAGGTCTATGATGGGTGGAAGAGATGATGGGAGCTCCTCTATGGGTGGAGGAGGTATGGTAGGTAAAGGTTCTCTAAGTGGAGAATTTAGGGGTAAGAGGGGCTCAATGTTAGTGGAAGACCCCTCCATTGATGATGAAGGAGATGAAAGGTGTTCCTCTATTAGTGAAGGAACAATGGAGGTTGGTTCCAATGTGGAAGGAGGATTTCAGTGCTAGGATTTCCTCTATGGAAAGGATTTGAGGTAATTGAGAGGTGACATGTACCTCGTTAAAGATTATGTGAACCTCACGGGTATGGGTATCGTGATTGGATGTCTCACCGGTTTGATTGGATGAAGGGGCATGGTTGGGAAATGGTTTTTGAAGATTTGTAGATTTTGGTTAGGGGTGGCGTTGGGATTATCCACACTTAACTCACCTTTCTCTAGCATTTCTTGGACAATATTCTTGAAAGTGATGCGATTCTTTGTCACTATGACCCTTTACTAGGTGATAGTTATAGAAATCTTGTTCCTTATACCATGCGGGCATGGGATGAGTAGGGTCAAAACCAGTGTGTGGTTTTATGAGTAGAAGGGTGATGGCTCCAACTTTGATAAGATTTTATAAGATAGAAGAGTAAGGTTCCCCAATTAGGGTATATTTTCACTACTCTCGTCTGAATTGAAAATCCTGGATAGATGATAGATTAGATGAGGGTGTAGCTTGATTCGACGGATGAGCTGGGCCAGCCTTGAGTACCACTGCGTTAGTGGTGCCCTTAGCCTTTGAATAATTGGTTGGTGGTTTGGAATAAGAAGAAGTTTCATTCAACTTGAATGTCGAATTCTTATTTCGTAATTGGATTTTCTTCTCTTTGATGGCCCGAATCTCTAACTTTCGTGCCATAGTGAATGCCTCATCGAATGTTTGGAAAGTTTGGACCTGCAAGGTTGGGGAGATATGTCTGGCGCAAGCTCATGTGAAGAGCTCGATGAGTTTAGTTTGTGGCAGTTGGAAGGTAAGTTGATTGATCAGTGTGCCAGTGAGCAAAAAAATCTGCAATAGATTCATCCTCGTACTAACATGTGGAATATAGATCGGTCATGGTAACCTTCTTGGTGATATTGATAGAGAAATGATCCAAACAAGCTTGGGATACCTGATTGAATGAAAATATAGAGTGTTTAGGTAACCCACTATACCAATCCAATGTAGGTCCAGTGAGGGACATGGGAAAGGTTCTCAAAAGCAAGGCATCATCATGAGTGATCAAATAACACCCGTGTTTGAAAGCGTGCAAATGCTGTCATTGTGGGTCTTCCTTTTATTGAAGTGGTTGAATTTAGGCATTTCCCAATGCGCGGTGAATAGGCTCATTACAAATCTCTTCGTAGGTGAGAGTGTTGTGGGAGACAGAAACCGATGCCTCCAAAGATGTCTGCATCTTTCCAACATCAATTTAATTAGGTCATTGGTGGGTTGTGATGATTGGATGCCTCCTATAGCGTGAGGAGGTTGGCTTTGGGCATATAATGGGGGTGGTATTCTAGTGTATGGGGATGCCATGTAAGGTGGTGGAGAAGAAGGTAGTGAAATAGGGGGTACGTACTGAAATGAATGGTGAATGAAACATGAGGTTATTGGTAGTATGTATATGGGAATAGAAGGGTTGTAGTAACCCTAGTGGCAATAGGGGCTAGTGATTGTGGAATGGAAAGAACTACATTCTGAAATATGGGTAGGGGTCACCGAAATCGGAGGTGGTAATGTAGCTACAAGTATGTATGAGACCGGTAGGGGTGGATGAGGTTGTATTTGGGGTAGTTGTCAAGGGTATGGTGGATGTGATGGGTACCACAGAGAGGTAACAGACGTGGCAATCATAAAGCAAGTATAGAACCTAACCGTGAAACTACCGGGGGTAAGGTGGATGCGGGTAGTATGGAGCCATATGGGGCCAATGTAGAAGTGGATGCGAGAGTCGGGGATAGATACAGGCATGCCGTATATCAACTGACCTAAGGCATCTCGAGTGGACAAGTGGGAGAGGTAAAACTGCAAGGCAAGAGGGTTCTAGTCAAGGAGTCGTGTGAACTCCTCATCTCCAGAGAATAACAATAGTAGTACGTTGGATGGGGTCCATGGCTGGTGATAAGATAGAAGGTGGTGAAGGGCTAGGTGGGAGTGGTTGGAAACTGGCATGGAACACGAGGGCATTTTTTTGTCTTTGGGTTAGCACCATGTGAACCAGTATTGATCAAGTAAGGCTACTTCTCTGTAAATGACACAGAGAATAGCAAGAATAGGTGAATCTGGTGATTAAAAATGGATGAAGTAACAAATGGTGGGTGGAATGTGAAATAGGCTAATCAATGCCGGTTAGGAAAACTAACGTCGGTCAGGGGTAACCACTGCCGGTCACTGTAGAAACTAGACAATGAGTAAACAACGAGGCAGAAGGTAAAATCTAACAGGTATGCCAAATCTGGGGATGTTTAAAATGTCAATGGGAATAATGACAGTGACAGAGACTGTGAAAAGTGGAAGAAAGTGGAGTAAGATGTCATTTTGAGTAGGTTAGAAAAAGGACCTGGAACTGATGTCGGTTGGGTATAACCGATGGTGGTCAGAGGTAACCAATGACGGTTACTATGAAATTGAAATAGTGATGAAAGAAAGTGGTTGTGAATTAAAATTTGATATGGAATCAGACCCAGAATTCTGGGAATGATGATGATATGGCCCAAGCACACTTAGGTGAAGTCGAATACACCAGCTATGATGAGGAGTGTGCAAGGATGAACAAAAAGAGTGATGAACGTGATCTCTCACCTCAAAACGCAAGCCAATCAAAAACACTAAGAAAATGTGATCCTAAGAGTGCCTTTTCTATTATGTTTGTGTAGCTTATGCTATTTAGGGACTGACACATGAATTGTGAAATAGAGTTTTTGGTGAGGATGGCTTCCTACAAAGAAGGATATCTAAAAGGTGAGGTTTCAGGTATGTTATGGTGGGGGTGGGCTTCGCTCTGAAGTATGACTCGACAGAGCAGCGAGCTGGGTGCCCACTGTGTCGTGATCATGTGATCACCTACAACTTCTTCTAGGTAAGATGTTGTTTAAGAATGTATGTATTTTGAATTTTTGTGTGGTTTGGTAAGACTCAAAGAAAGAGAAAAGGATAGAAGTGCTTTTCTACGATTCGTTTGTCAACCATCAGCTAGTCATGACCTTTAGCATATAGGTTGCCCTCAATTAATGTGAGAAAATGCAATAAAGGAGAATGGAATGCAATTGTTTTTAAACCCAAATTGAAAATGTGGAATTAGATGACACAATAAGATGAAGAGGAATAGGGATGCTCTTTCACTACAATGCAAAAAAACATGAAGAGATGATTCTTTTTAATTACACCAAAAGAAAAGTTTCCTTTAGAGAAAATAGAAAGAAGGAGTGGATTACTAGGGAGGAAAATTAGTTTGTACACTTTTTTTTTTTTAGAAGGAAACAAACACATAATTTTTTTCCTAGGAATGAATGAAATGCAAGGAACCCTGGATGGGTCCCACTGGGCATGCCAAAATGTTTCACCGTTTTCTTAGATTGTTTCTTTGAAGTGTTGACAAAAAAGATAGGGTAATGGACATAGGAGGAATACATTGCTCAAATGTCGGTAAAAATGAGGACAATATTATAAAAGATGATGGTGACTAAAGGCACTATCAATTTTATCATTGATTTGTATTTGTTTCTAATGTTCATATTAAGCATGTAAGACCAACCTTTCTATTGTATCGAACAAGAGCGCTATCATGTCGAGTACATTGACAATTGTTTTTTTGTCGATTATTTTTCTTTATAATTGTCATTGACATGGTGAAAATTTACAAAAAAATTAAAACTCTAGTCCATATGAACTAATTCTTTTGTCTTTTTCAATCATCCAATTAAATACTATATTAAATATATTTAACATAAATATAAAATTATATTTTACAAAAACTATAAGGAAAACATTACAAATGAAAATGTTTCCCTATTCTTGGTTAGAATTAACATTTTATTTATTAAAAATGGTAACATAAATGTATCGTGCTTAATCTGAACAAAGAAAGAGATATTAATTTTATTTTTTGATCTTGTAATAACAATCAATTGTTGTTAAAATATTATCTTATATTTCTTTATTAATAGGATTTTTTACAATATTTGGTTAAATGTTTGAGCTTAATAATCAAATTCAGTGACCAATACAATCAAAAAAATGTGTAAACAAACTTTTTTTTTTAGAAAGAGTGGATATTGCAAACTAGATCTACATTATATTGTAAAAGATGAATAAACATATATCATAACTATAATAAAGAAAATTAAAGACACGAAATGGTGTCTAAAAAATATTATCTATTTATAAATATATTACAATATATGATACATACATTATGCAATCTATTTTTGTATGCACCCAACAAAGAAAAGAAATGAACATTCTAAGAAAGAACATTCCATGAGAGAGATGAATAGATGTAGAAAAAACATAGCGTTGAGAGAGTTTTACAATCTCTTCATGGCTTATTTTTGTATGGAAAAATAAAAAACAAATAAAGAGAATAAGAAAGGACACAAAAAAATAGCTATATAGTTGAATTTGCATGATATATTTAGAAATTAAAGTAGGTAGTACTAAAATGTGCAAATAGAAGGGTTACTACTAGAAATCACACGAAAATGGTGCAATGGAGATGTCAAGGGGAGGAGATGAAATATTTTTTTTGGTGAAATAGGGTTGATGAAGAATTAGTTTGAGGGAGGAGAAGTGCAGGGGTGGAGAAAATATTAGTCGAACAATTATGGATCTCTTCTTTCTTATAACCAAGAACATATGAACAACAAGCTAATGTTACAAGAAATACGGTGAAAAAGGACAAAAACATAAGGAAACCAATATAATAGTATGTTGCAAGTTTTTCGCACATCATTCCCATCCCCTCTTTAATTTGATTATCTAGAACACTAGTTTTTTTAATTTTAAATAGTGTACTAAGACCATGTTGTGCTAGCATGGCTAAAAATAAATGACAAACCCATCACACCACAAAATATAAAGGAAAAATTAGGAAAATATTGAAATGATCCTTTGTCCACTCCATAGACAATCGATTACATGGTTTTTTTGTCAAGCCCTCTGATTGCATCCTCTACATCACTCATCATCCATGTAGATGAATGCAAAGCCCCTATAAAAACACACAATGAAAAAAGAATAAAAAATTGAGAGCAATTGAAAGATGTGGAATTATCACCCAAGAAATAGTACATATATTCTAAAAATAAAAATACAACACCTGTTACTAATTTCAGCACAGACTTGTTGCATTAAAGAATATCGGATCACAAAATGGATTCTAAATGTTCAAGTAATTCTAATCCATAAGTAAGTCAAACGTCATCCATCAGATAGTGCCTTTTTCGGTTATGATCCTTTCTTGAATGTAATGGCATGTAGGCTTATAGAGATATATCACTTTATGTATGCTTGAGGCTCAAGAGTTAACATGGCATGAGAGGGATGGAAAGTAATGATCTCATGAGAAATTTTAGGATGTGATTTGCATATCAGCTTTTGTTGAAAAAAACTAGAATCTGGTGCTCTGGCACAAATGACATGATTAAAAGTAATGCACAGGTGCCCATGAACCAAGAAGATTTTCTATGTCTTTGATGTTCATGCGTCAAATATATTCTCAAGTATAAAGGCCTACATTTCACAAACCAATTTTCTGCTTGAAGTTAAATTTGTAGCCTTGGTTTATGAATTTCAAAGCAGTATGAATTTTTCTTACATCAATTGTTCCTAGGATGTCACCTTTTTATGGAAGCCTCAATACCGAGGATTTCTATCCTATAACATATCTAGAAAATTGAGGTGATAGAAACAACAGTTTATGATACTTCAATGAATACTGCTGCTTAACATCCTCTCAATGGATTACCATTAAAAATTCAAACTGAAGGTGTAACATGTGAAACACAAAGGCAGGTTCCCCATATGTTCATAAATAAAATAGGAAACTATAATAATTTGTAATAACAATGGTTAAAACTTAGGAATATAAAAAACATATGCTTAAATTCACAAAAATATTGCTAGTATTTAGTGGCATATCATTACAACTTAACCATGTAACCTCAACAAAAAGAAGAAGAAATCAACAGCTTGTTGATACTTCTTGGTGAATAGCTGAGTGAATTAATCATGTCTTTACAAAGCTATAAACCTGAGTGTTTTGGACAACAAAATGTTCATCTGATTTGATATCTACCATATCATCTCTTTCATATCTGGAAAATAAATGCTCAACCTCTGAATGACGAACCCCATACTCTAAGTTTCCACAATATACAGGCTTCATCTCTAATGGCAGTTTTCCCACAAATACAATTTCTTGATGTTCCCTAGAAACAAAAAGATATGTCAACCATCAGTAATGGACATATAATTTTTGTTGTAGAACATAACAAACATAAAAAAAATTTTTCTGTTCTAACAAGTTACCACATAACCAAAAGTCCTTGTCACATAGAGTTTCTACTTAAGAAGAAAAAAAAGAAAAAATCATTAAAAAATCCACAAAACAAGGGATTGGAAAATATAAAAATGCATTGAACTTCATAAAGAAACAAAACACGATAAAGATACATCTCAAAGACAACAACTACAATAATAGGGGATCCACAAAGCATACATAGGCCCCATTAAGCATTACATAAGCATGCACATATTGGTTCAATTCCTTGGCACTAAGCCAAAGGTTGATTATTCGTGCGCCCAAGGGCCAATACCAACTGATGCTAAAAGACTCCAAAGGACTATATGTTTATCCTTCAACTTGTGTGTGTGTAGCTCACAATTACACTAATATGAATTTTTCTTACATAAATTGTTCATGAGACAATCATCTCTCATCATGTTAAACTAATAAATGTCATATTTAATTCATCTAGAGAAGGAAAAAATAATAAATGAAACACTAAAAATTAAGCATCTATTCAAACTAGAAACTCTCATGGGAAAGAAGACAATCACCAAAACCCTAGAAAGAAGAAGCAAGAAACCCATCCAACCAACATATAAACTATTGTAATAAAAGGTGAAAATGTATAGATACCCAAAGACAATTTATACATAATAATAGAAAAACATCCATTCATCAATTACATTGTTACATCAAAGAGGAAGATATTAATGAAATCCTTGAAAGATATATATATATAAAATGGATAATTTTTAGTAAATCCACTCTAAAATCTCATGGGAAATGGGTGAAAATGTTGAAACATGAGAAATCAATATTTATATAGAACTATAAAAAAAAATATCAAGCCAATATACCATCATGGTAAAACAAACAAACAATAATAAAACCCTCGAAATGGAACATTCTGAAAATTAATAAAGAACAAACATCCATCAATCTTGTCTCTAGGTCACCATGGGAAATTCCCAATAGTGAAACCAAAAAGGGGTATTCCTAGTCAATTGATGAGCTCTAGAGGCAAAAATGTAAGGCTTTCATAACAAAGACCCATGTTCAAAAGTTAGGCCACGTTATAAAGTGTTAATATAGAATAAACACTCGCATCTAACCGACTATAAGAGCATACCCCACGGCCCAAATAATAAAAGATGAAGCCCCCATTGAATTTAACAAAGAGGAGATAAACCCTCTAGCATTCCCAACCACAAATGAAAACAAGGGATATTTAAATTGAACCAAAATAAAAAAGATTAATAACCTATTCAATAATGAGAAAAGAATAGATAATACTAATGATTTATTCAAACATCGAAATAACCAAAAGGGGTACTTACATATATTACCCTAAAAAAAATCATCTATCAAGCCATTATAGAGCCACGAGAAAAATGGGAAAACTCACAAATTCTTCTCCAAAGACACATATCCTTTAAAGGCAAAAAAATTAATTGGGGTGGGTGTAAAATAAGTGGAGGATAGGTCACCAAGTGGGTAGGAGTTAATTTTATAAACGGATACTTA
The DNA here is from genome assembly GCA_018340775.1 of Taxus wallichiana var. yunnanensis. Taxonomy (NCBI): domain Eukaryota; kingdom Viridiplantae; phylum Streptophyta; class Pinopsida; order Cupressales; family Taxaceae; genus Taxus; species Taxus wallichiana. The sequence continues at coordinate 734,431,120 of CM031234.1, read as the reverse complement.
AATTTTTACTCTTGTGTTTCAATAACAAAACAATATCCATTACAATCACAAAAATCATAAAAATGTGGAATCCCTAAATCGACACAAACCTTGAGAAAACATAGAATCCTTAAAGAAACTTAAAACTATGAAATAGTGTAGATACCTTAAATAAATACAAAAACCCTATTGAAAAAATCCCCAAAAATACGTGTAAACTCTAATAAATATTGAAACCATGAAACACAAAAAAATCGAGAAAAAACTCAGAAAAACAAAAAACACGAAAATGTGAAAAAACAAAAAACCCCATAAGCACAAAAACCCTAAGAAAAAGAGAACCCTCCAAAAAAAAATTGTAGAAACCCTAAATACACAGAATCCAAAATCATGCAATTTATAATCACAAAGAAAAAATAATACACATCGGCAATGAAAAAAACATCCTACATACCGGATATTAATGGAAAATATGATTACGAGTAGTGATGGAAATTTGTGCACTTTTGTGAGGTTTATTACTTCAAAATATCAAATAACATAAATCCCATGATACTAATGATGTGTGCTTCAACACTTCGATATACGGTCATAATGTCAACAATCTTGTGAGCATCGACACATAAAATTCCAAACAGAACACGGCCATGATGAATCTTGCCAATTTCAAGATCCTTTTCTCGAATGAGAAGTAAGCTCTGTGAGTCCAAGACGAAATGATTCACATTTCAACTGGTAGAGATGTGTGAAGTCTTAATAGTGCAGGTTTATATTCTTTATCTTTCATAGAATTGTAAAATCTTTCCTGCGCTTGTATCAGGCCTTATTTATCAAACTCTTCTAAAGCTTGCAAATCCAAATCAATGGAAAGAGGCTGCCCATCGACCAGGAGAAACTTGAGGTTGAATTTGCATGGCGGTGATGGGACTAGGAAGATCTCAATGGTGCGATACACACATGTTACAACGCCTATTTACACAACCATCCGTGCCATTGAGGAATTGCCATATTTTTCATGCAATTGCATTGATTTAGGGAATGAATTAAAATTAAAAAATGTTTAAAGGCCCATCAAATTTAACCCTTTGATGTGAACGACAGATATCTTTCTCATAGGGGCAACACCTTTTAGTAGCATATATAAAGGAGGAAAAGTTTTGAAGGAGAAACCCGTAAAAAATGGGCGTAAGTGTTAGGCTCATCTTAAGAGTATCCAAGAAAAAAATTAGATGAATATTTTTGGGAATTGCATTTTTGAAACAAAGATGTTTATTTTCATAAAAATATTTTATAATAAAGCAATGCATATTTTTCTATCCTTTATAAGTGGAAAAATAGACATGCAGGGTTAAAAAGGAAAAAGAAATATTGTTTGACGAAAATCAAAGAATATATAGCACTATTTTTATTCGATTTAAAAGAATAAGATTTAATACAATTTTATTTATATAATGTTTCTTCTTTTACATATACATTTGATATATGTGTTGTTTATATATAATGTTTTTTCTTTTACATATATATTTGATATGTGTGTTTTTCATTAGAAAAGAAGTAGATTTTGTAGAGAAATGTTAAGTGTTAGAATTGATTGAAAGGATTGATCTTTCTATTTTTTAGCTATTTGTTTTCTAAAGAAAAAATTATAGATCCAATATGATGTATTTTCCTTGTACAAGTGGTTGTAAAGATAGTAAAAAATATTTTTGTTTTTCAATGTCTATATTGTTAGTGGATATATGATTTAATTTTTTTATTTATAAATATATTTTTCTCTCATTATGTTTTTACATGCATTAAATTTGTGAAATGAACATGTTTGTCTTTTAATTTTGTAATGTAAAACTAAAAAAGTTATTGGAAATGAACATATTATGTCATCATGTTTCTTTTTTCAACGTAGTATGATTGTAAATACCCAAAAATTAAATATACCCTTTTTAAAAGTGATTTTGTATATATGGTTTCATTCATTTGAATAAATAGATTAATTGACAAATTTACCCTTATCTTAGTCCCTATTTCTTCCAAAATCTTTCTTAAACAATTCCTTAATCTTTATTATTCTATTTTGATGTGTTTTTGGGATCCACACCTTCTAGGTTTCATCATTTTTCATTATGCTATGTTTTTGATAGATTTACTTGTTTAAAAAAATGATTGAAGGTTTTCCCTAGGATAATGTTTCTTCCCTCCCTTCATTTTTAACTCAAACTTACAAAAATAGATCTCCTAGGTCAATATTTTACTTTTCAATTTGAAATTGAGTTAGTTATGAACCAAAATGTTCCAAATTCAAGGATTGATCACTATACAATAACATTACTTAAAATAATTTTAGGGGATTGATTACATGATCATCTTGAATGGATAATATCTCAAGATCATCTTCTCCTTCAAGTACATGGCTAATTTCTCTTATTTGTGAAATCATAAGTATCCTTATTGTATTTTTGTCATTAAGTTTAGGGAATGTCATGTAGATTTTGCACTGATATAATATTCTCTCACAAACCTATTAGGAGAAGTACTAAATCGGTATGAGGCCTCTTAAAAGTAATGCTAAGTGAGAAAATATCAACTTAGCGGGAGTTGAGGAAGTTTGACCATATTAGAATAACCCATTTTTCAAGTCTTTGAGCAAGGAAAGAGTTAGGGTTTCATAAAGAAGAATCCCATACCTTGTCATTAAAATGCGATTAAAAACATATGATCACATATCGAGATCCCAAAGACACATATGAATCAATTTCCAACACCCTAATTCATATTACAAAATTAGAGTGAAGAATTTTTTAGAGGAAAAAATTGTCTAGATGTTTCTTCCCTGCATAGAGAACCTTCCATGCAATCAATTTCCAAATCCCAAAATTTACATGCAACTTAATGAAACTATGTACAAATTATTCCTCCATATTTAATCATTTTCACTTTGTCACAACTTGTTTTTGGTGAATATGATCATGTTATCATGTAAAATGTATAGCATGAAAATTGATTTTTTCCATGACAACTAAGTCCACACTTAAAAATCCTTAAACGGGTAATGTAAACATTCCCTCCGACCAATTACTAACTATGTAAACCCCATCATGGATGAGAAGGATGTGTTAAATATATTTTAAAAAAGTTTGTTTTATGTGCAATTAATATGGTGGGAATATTTCATGGGTTCATTTGATTCACTTAGAAGGAATTGCTCTCGAGGCCTAAAAAGGCCTATTTTCAGGATTTTGGCACCTAATGAGCATCCTATAGAGATGAATAAAGAAGATCTAATGCATAAAAAAGAGTGTGACTGATATATGATATAATAAGGTATTTTAGGGAAGTTATGTAAGGAGAAACATTTTAGGAACAAGTTGTGCAACATCGGGCTACTTATAACACGGTGCAAGGAAATGAAAGAAGTGAAAAAGATGGTGAGCTTATTATAAATGTTGTGGGAGCCTTAGGTAATTTTTTTAAGTGAAAAATACTCATCAGAAATAAAATAAGACCTAACTCATATTGTAAAAAGTTTTGGGATATTCTATCATTTGGATTTTGAGATATTGTCCAAACAGAGCAGGTGAAGATCCTCGATCCCAATGGAAATTAAAATGAAAATTATTGGAGTTAAAAATATATTTGGGACCTTATTAAAAATAAAATTGAATATAATTAAACCCTCTACATTCCCATGTGATAATTTAGACAAAAATGCAAGTTTCTCTTCACGGTGATAGTTAGACCTTTTGAATCCCTCTCGAGAAAGAATAAAAAAGGGGGATAAATTTAGAATTATATAAATAATTGGATCCTAAAATTCATGGAATATGTTTTATTTAGTATTTAATAGTAAAAATCATATAAATATTTCCCATGAAACTCTCAGGAAAGCTCCAGGGGCAAAGACTCGCTCTCTTATGTCTATTTTTGGCAGCTAATGGTGAAGGCAAGCTTACTAAAAGTATCCATGCCACAATTTTACACCTAGGATTCACTTTTTAACCTTTTAAATTTGTGTAAAGGTTCATGGGGTGTAAAAAATTGTAACCCCATGGTGAGGAGAGATGGGAGATGAGTTTTTTGTCACTTAAAGTGCTACTTGGGTGGTTAGATGAAAGTTAACCACTCACATGCAATCATGCCCCCCTCTCCATATTCCAACACCCCCATGACACACTTTGGAATATTAATTTCACATTTTCACCTGGTGAAAAATTTTAATGGGTGTAAAATATTGCAACCCCGAGGGAGAAAGATATTTTCATCACTTAAGTGACAAATTTGAATGCTTTAGGAAGGTGTTGTTAACTCACACTTTTAAACACCCTCCCCATGATGGTTTGAACCCTTGTCACACTTTTGAAGCCCTGTTGCACCTTTACACTTGGTGAAAAATTGCATCAGGTGCAAAAAATTGTGACCCCTTTCTCTCTCACCTCTTTCAACACTTAAACACTTAATTTGCATGTTAGAGACTTGTTTTCCACTCACTCTAGTGAACCAACCTAGCCCCCTCCTGGGCCACGTATATGAGATATGGCCTACCCTCTAGATCTTGGGGGTTGGGGCCCCCTATCTCTATATGGCTCTAGTCCCAGGGGAGCCCTATAGATCTATCCGGCCCCGGGGTCACCCCCGAGGGGCCCCTAGGCAGTCCGCCTATATAGGTCTAGGGCCCCCACCCCAATATAGAGAATCGAATTACACCTCCAATGGACCCTTGATTCAACCTAGAATTTACATGTGAATAACCTGCATGTTGGCACATCACTCAGCCTAAACTGAGTGCTCATCCAAAGTGCACAAAGGTACTAGGTCCCTCTTTAGAGTTGTTTGTACAAATGTTAGCATGATGATGTTTAACATATTCGATTCATAACCATTCATAAGCAATCTACAAGCATACTTCCATTTAGATCTTAGGAAACATAATAATGGAGCTAAACAATAACTAAGATGATATTAACCATACAAGAGCCATATTTATTCATGTCTAACACTATAATCTGGTCAATACATTCCATTTCATAAATACCATAAAAAATAAAGCTTCATACATTGTAAAAAGTATCTCCATGAATCATGTGTGCATCGAAAAACCCAAACAACTCTACAATAATTTAGTACTACTAGACTACATAGTTCAACACATATTTATAGGGGTGGGAACTTTCCCTTCACAACCACGCACTTCCCAAAATAGGTCACATGTTAATAATAGCCATGCAAAATTACAAATATTATGCACAACATACAAGTGCTCTAATAATAGATTTCCTTTAATTAAGTCTACGTAGAAATCCTATGTTTAGCTTTAACCTATACATGGCACTTATCGACCGCTTATGCCCAAAATACCATTTGTGTGATCTATAAGTCTCCTTGCCTTTGTGTGCTCCACACGCTATCCCCAAACAGAGCACAAACCCAAGAATTGGCTAAGTGATGAACTCGAAGTGTTCTCAAGTGCGCACATTTCCTTTGTCTTCTCTCCCCCAAATGTGCCTTGTTCCTACACGTGCATCCTATGTGTTCCTTCTCCTTAGAGAAACATTTTGTCTACTCAACAACCCTCTATCTATATATGGGGTGGGATCGGGAGATTTTAGTCAAGGTCACCTTTCGTCACCCCAACCTAGATAATAGCGAGTAATGGTGGGTGACAGGTCATTAACTATCATTGAACTTACCCATGGAATATTTTCCCATGATTATTTTACTTTTAAACCATTGCACCTTATGATAAATATGGTAAGGTGTAATGGAGGCTCCTAGACCCATTTAGTAAGTCTTCTCTCTCTTTTAACCCGGGTTAGTGTAAGGGTGTGCAAGTGGGTTAAAGGTGAGTTTAGCTTAATCAATGTTCAAGTTTGAATATTTAAACTATACCTATGCTATTTTGGACCCAATTTCATGAAATCTCATCCCTCTATTTTTGTTTCAACCTGCTCATGTTCAGATTTTGCTAAGAAACCCTTTTCCAAAAATGACAAATTTTCTCATATCTTGCTCATTTCTACTTTGTTTTCCTTCAAATTTTGTCTAAGCTCTCCATTTGAAAACTCCTTTAAGATGATCCAAGTACCATCACAAATGATCCTATATTTTTTTTCATAGTCCTACCTAATATTTCTACCCAAGAAAGTTTCCTTTTCAGATTCAAAGAAATATGGAGGGTAGAAACCCCTAAAAACTAGAGCAAGAACTCACGATAAAATTCCTAATCCAATAAGACAATTTTCATCCCAATCGAAAACCAGAATACCTAATTATATTTTTAGTAATTTGGCCTCTAAGCATTACTAAAAATATAAATTTTGATAACAAATAATTAACCTCCTAAACCCTCAATGCAATTCTCAAGTTTGGGACTCTAAAACTAGAAATTGTGAAATTGGGGAAAATTGGCTAAATTTAGAAGGTAAAGGTGAGGTGTAACTTACTAAAAATAGTAAGTTCTCAGATCACATTCAAATTTTTTACACACCCTCATCTCATCATTCCATCATTGTTCCAAGAAACCATGAAGATCAAGTATATTAGATATGAGCCAATTTCAACCCTGTCAACTAAGTATCCGCTTGTGGGAGACAATGATGTTGCCCACCTAGATCTGGAAGAAATGATGAATCGGGTGAAAAAACAATTCAAAAGCCAATAGAAGAAAATATAGTTTCCATTGGAATTTTCAAAGTAGGAGGTCACCCACTTTTAGTACAAAGCACTGATTTGGTCTTAGCTTGTGCCAAACCCTATGAACCTGCCTCTCAAACAATCACTACAGAGGACAACTCACTCACCGTAGCCTTGACTCAAAATGAATTTCAAGTTGTCTGCAAAATCCAACTCAGAGAAACATGGTGATCATCAGAAAAAAAAATCAACTCAACAAAGGTGGCTTAGGACAAACTCCTATTTGTACAGGATTATAGTTGGCTCTTGGTTAAAACCCGGAGAAAACCATCAAGGATACCAAAATCACTATCAAGGAGTGAGTTTCATGAATCCTACTCAGATTTCATTGTCTTATTAAGTAGAGTAATGGGTGAATAAGAATAACACACCAAGGAATTCCAGGACTGGATGGCCCAATTCATGCTGATAATCATGGAAGGAAATCAAATGATAGATTGGGGCCAGATCATCAGTGAAAATCTCCACCAACAACTGATGTAACTGTTCACCACCAAGATATTCACAATGAATTCCTATCTGGTGTATTCCCTCACATACACTAGACCATACCGAGGATTTTCACTACTCAAAATGTTCCTCAGAGATCTCCTACCTTTGAGAAGTACAAGAAAATCACCTTCAAGGAAAGAAATGTTCATTTCACATGGGTGAATGATGCATTCACCATGTTCATCATCCATCTCCTCAAAGGAAATATTGAAATAATAATCTCTCCTCAAGAATAATATTTGATTGAGAAGTATAGGTGTCACTTCATATAGTTTCATACCTTCACCTACATCAGGGTGAATGGTTTTGACCTTTCTCCACTCAACTACCTAAGTACCTTAGTGATAAGATCATCCTGGTAGAGATTTGTAGGAAAATTTCTTAGGTGCATCTCAAGTGCAAGGGTTCAAAGAAGAAAGGAATATCATTCCCCATCTCACTCGGTATATTCTCTTGTAAGAGTGTAATGGATGCCACAAACATCGAGACCTCCTAGTTGCATTTCACCTATTTGCATATGTTCCTAGGCCTAACTTTGACATAAGGAAAGATCCCGAGTCTTTCAATGTTCTTGATTACATCACATTCCCCAATTATAAGACTATTGGGTAATTTTGGATGACCTTGAGGTCAGGGAAAGAGACTACATGAGGATGATTGTGAAGAGATGGAAACATTCGGGTTTGATTGGTTCACTAGAGGAGTTCAAGAAGATGGTTCTGAGTTGTTTGATCTAGAGTACTAGGTAGTGAAATCATCTCCCCTTCCTCCTCCCTCATGGAGTGTTTGTGAAGATGGAGATATCAAGGAGCATACCAAAGTGGTTATTCAAAGATCAAGGGATTGGTTTAGAAGGAAGAATGCCTTTAGTGGAGAAGAAAGCACCACTTCAACCCTACCTAGACAACTATCACGCTCACCATCTCTTAAGGATCCTAAGAGATTTTTCGGTTCATCTCATCTAGAGAATACCTATAAAAGGACAGATTTAGAAATAAGAGCATTGAATTTTCATCTCCCATGGAGTCTTGTAAGAAAGCTAATATCGGGAGGAACAAGTTGAAGAGAAGGGAGGACAATTTAAATATTTGGAACAAGGAGAAATTGACCCCTCTCGATATCTCGTACATCAAGTAAAGCCAAGAATCTCATATGAGGAAATGAGTTAGCTCACAATGAGAAATCATTGATCTCACAATAAGAAATAGAGCACTAACATCTTGTCCACACCATCGGATCCATTCCCATGGGTCTATGACTTGCTTGATGGAGAATCAAGAATGGTGCAACAAGTTGTAGCACCAAAATTCGAGGCCATCTCGAAGTACATGAAAGCTAAGAAGTCAAGGAAAGAAAAAACTACTTCAAGATTCTACATTGAGGCTTCCGGAGCTCAGTTTGTAGAAGTTGTAAGACCCAAGGTGAACAAGCCTTTGGAGGAAATGACCCCAAATGATTATGAGATGACCAGAGTCTCACTTGGTCAAGCTATACATGAGGGTGACACTCATCTTATCGAGGAGTCTTCAACTCGATATTAGAGCGGAATGAAGAATACAAACGAACCATCGACTAATTGAAGGAACATGTGAGGACCTTGTCTTCATATGTGCAGTCATTCTTAGAACTAGGTTCATCACCTTTTCATCTAGTTGAGGTGATATTTCCCATCAGCAGCTTCAACCCGCAGGCCCTCAAGAAATCCAAAGGATTCACAATGCAGGGGAGAGCAAATGAAAAGTGGGTGGGGTAAATCATTGAAAAATGGAAAGTGATTTTTCTCGAGGTCCTCTCCCTTGTTCCACTTTGTTTTAGGTACCATCTCAAGAATCAAAGGCACCAGGGTGGAAATGGAGAAAGAAAAAGATGATATGGGATAGTGTTCTCCCAATGACCTCTGAAATGGGGATTCTTGAATCCTCATTCTTGATAAGAAAAATGTGTTCATGGACCTAGTGAGAAATTTTCCCCTATTTGGTTTTGCACCATGGCTTGAAAAGTGTGATGTAATAAAATATGCTTTGTGAGCTCAAGGAATGTGAGAACAATGCTCAAGGAATTATTGAAGATCTAAGAAAATGTGTAGAAGATCTTGGAGCCCCTCCTATTAGTGAAAACACATCTTTGGAAGATCTCATGACTCTTTTCAAGAAATAGTTTGAAAAGAGGTGTGAGATCCCTTCTCCTTTAATGGAGACACTTTGGAGTCACTCTCAACAATATGTGATTCTATTTTAAACATTTATTGATATCACAAAAGTTGGTACACTGAATGTAAGAAGCTAAGCCACATTATCGATACTTGGATACACACATTTGAGTATGTGAGTATTCCTTAGTAAGAGAAAATCACACCCATTGTCATCCGATTTATCAAAGAAGTGAAAGGTCTTGAGTTAAAACCAATTGAATTTCCACTAGAGGAATCAAGGTGAAAGGGTCTTCATCAAATAGTTGATCTACTTCATCCTTCTCTATTCTCTTTCCTTCTTCTATTCTCACTCTCCTTCTACTCCCTTTCTTCTAATTCTTCATTGTGTGTAATAATGACTTTTTGTCTTATTCATTAAAGTGACTATGTAATATTTGTGCAATGTAAAATTCCCTTTTTAATTATAAAAAGGGGACTTATTTTGTCTTTCCTAAGGTCATTTGAAAATTCACTTGTAATGGGAATATGAAAATTCATGTGGGGGTAGATGAAGAGATGGATTGTAAAGCTATAAAAAGAGATGACCTCCTCATTGTAAAAGGATGGTTAATTCTTGTTTACTAGCTCTCTTTGTATTTCTAGGAACAAGTGCCTTTATTTCCTCTATTCTTTGTTTATTTTCTTTCTATCTCCATCTCAACTTGTACTCCATGAGCATTGTAAATTGTGTAACATGATGCAATAAAACTTTGTGTTTCTTGTGGATTATTCCTCTTTCTATGTAAGTGGTTTATTTTGATTGATGTAAGTGAAATATTATGATTTTAATGCAAACAAACTTAGTTATGTTATTTTTTGATTGAAATCCCCTTCTTATTTCCATCTCTTATATCCCTCACTAAAATTTCATCCCTTTTATTCCATACAAGCAATTGCCACAAGTTTAGGGAAGTATTCTTATGTGATCCCCGGTCTTTGGGCCACCCTTAATAAATTAGTTTAGATTTTATTCATTTCCTTTCTTTTAATAAATGGAGCTTCCCCAATCAAGCAAGGGACATAGTCCCAAAATTAGTGAAATCTCACAATTTTCCTCATGAAAATTATTTCACCAATAGTTCCTAAACCCTAACCCTAACTTTTAATCTAGCTTATATATAACTTATATATATCCATTATCTTTCAAACATGATTTAGAATATGTATATTTATGTATTTGTGATTGATAATTCATCTTAACACAATATTTATATTAATTAGATTAAAACCATAGTTTTGATATTACATTTTGGTGAACCCACTTTATTTTTCAAACACATTAACTAATGATTTGGGTCCTCATTCTCGGGTTTCATTTTATTTATTTTATGTTTCTGATTTCAGATTTGGTTTCATGAAATTACCCCTCATTCTATTAGGATTTGGGATTATTTAATTATTATATACCTTATCAAGTATGTCTTCCTAACTCATTAGGAACCCCCACCTAGGATTAGTTTCATTTATGCACTTGTAGATGAAATACATGTCAAAAGTGAAGCCCTATACTAGGCATAATTGTATGAGAAACCCCCACCTACATTAGATGAATGTCTAGATGAATATTATGACCTTTCCACATTGGAAATGACATGCAATAATGATTTACCTCCTAATATAGAGATCATACCCTTAGTGATTCAAATGCAAATAACATTATGGATATAGATGTACATGATAGTAATTTTTCTCTTAGTAATAATATAATTTTTATTTGTAAATGATATCAATATTTCTTCTAGAAACATTTCTAATATAAATGATAATATTTCTTATATTTTAAATCATCTTAGTATTTTATTTCAAAAGAATATATATTTAGAACAATATATGAATGTATCTATTCATAATGACATTAATTTGAATTCATGTGATAGAGATATCTCCATCCCTATGCCCCTAGGTCTTTTGATACTCATCCTAAATCTACATATTCTCAACTTGTTACTTATTCCAAAAAACAAATGTAATCTATGATGCAAGATATAGGGGAGTTACAAATGAAGTTAAAAACCTTCGTTTATCCTCTAATAATTTAATAGGTGGATCAATAATAAGTATATTAGTAACTAACCATTAGTGAAAAATGTCTATAATTCTCTTCTCCCATCTATATTTTGTATTCCCAATTTATTCTATTTACATGGAAATAATATCCTTCTCAACACATTGACCACTTTTTCAAATGTCTATAAACATATGTGCACAATGATAGAATTTTTCTTTAAGACATTCCCAAATATCCTCACATGTTTTGGATTATTATGGTTTTATGGTTTACCTAAAGAATCCATTGAACTATCCTATGTTACAAGAACTATTCCTCATTCATTTTTATTCATATTCTAATACACATGATGAATTTTAACATTTAGATATAATACATCAATAACTTAACAAGTCTATTTAAACTTATATTTCTTGATTCACATATTAAGTACACCAATATATGTTCATTATAAGTCTCAAGGAAAAATGTTACATGTTTTCTCAAGATTTATTAACTCATTTACCACATTGGCTTAATGGTGGTGAATATGTGTTCTTGAAATAGAGGTCCAAGTTCAAATCCTGCAGGGGTAAGGTATGTAGCCTCCATTTCTCGCAATTAGTCCCATATGCTATAAGTCACTTGAAACAAAAATATCTTCGACATCGTGGACTATAAAAACTTATTATTAATTATTATATAACCACATCAATACTTGGCCTAGGTGAATCATTTCTCAACGCTTATATATCCCAAGATAAAAAACCCTTACATATTAGTCCATTAAGGATTTTTGTATGCACATCCTCACATGCAAAGGATCCATACCTTGAAAATATCTTCTACTACTTATATGTCAATAGTTATAAGTCATTCAACTATTGATGAAGAGTGAATTTATCATAATTGAGTACATGTCACCCATTCAATGGTTCCTCAAGATAATCAAAATACCATTACACAACATGATACAAATACACTTACCACATTATTTGCAAATTACTTGGTAATAGGTTCATCACATTGTATATAATAACTACACATACACACACAAACCACACACACACACACACACAAAGTTTGATATGACAAAGAGGAAGAAACGCATTTTACAACTATCATTTCATCACACGCATGCACACGCACACGCACACATATAATAGATAAATGTTGGAATTTACATGTTCATGTCATATATCTAACACATGAGAACATTATACACAAGGAAGAGTGGAAACTAAAAATAAAAAAGCAACCATGAGAACATAACCAAGTATATAAGAAAGTGGACAATTTAACCAAGAAAAAGGAAGTAAGAAAAACATAATCTCCATTAAAAGAGGAACCATTAGTCAAGGTAATATATAAGAAGAAACAAGTCAATCAAATGTACATATGAGAAACTATTGACAACCAAATTCAAAAAAAGGTTATAATCACAAGTAAAAACACATAACATAAGTAGCTTGAATCTAATGAATAAATTGGGCTATAATCACCATGAGTTAGAAAATTTAACTTAAAACATGATAAATATATAGGACACCTTAATATTCATGTAGCGGTAACACATCCCAAAGTTACAAATACTCATTTCAAGTTATGTCTACTAATGATGACTTAAATGCCAATTTGGGATAACATTGGTTAATATAGATGGAAGCAACTTTGTATAAATAAAATGACCGTACTAGTTTTTATATGATGAGGAAATGGTCACATTATGGATGATATCGATCCCAAACCAAAACTATTACAGGAAAGCAAGAATACAAGAAAACAAGTCAATACAATATAAAAATAGTATCCCAAAGGCACATAGAGCAAGAAATGCTACAACTACACAAAGAACATGTGTTAGCCACATTTTCCAACTAAATAACATAGAGTAAAATATAAAAATGAGAATATTGAGAGTGTGAAATTGATCTTTTTATGAAATGAAAAAATAATATCATAATAGATGCCATCAGATGTTGACTAACCACTAGATGAGATGAGCGATCCAAATCTAAGCAGTGAATAGTCATATGTATGTCCTCCATCATCCTCAAATACCTCATGAATGCATGTGTATAAAAATTAACTACATTATGCTATGTCTCAAACCATATGGAATTTTTTTTACAAAGTAAATAGGTAGAAAATCAAGTCATGTGTAGATCTTAATTTTGTATTTTGATAATATATTAATGCTTTTTTTTTTATTTTATTATTTAAATGTTTTGTATTTTTTAGAATATTTGTATAAAATCAAGAGCTTAAAAAAAATCTACCCTATGAAACTTTAGAGAGGGCAAGAATCCAACTTTGTATGTGTAGGAGGGCCATTCTTAAAATTTTCATTATGCACACTAGGATTAGGATGTGTAGTATCAAGTAAAATTTATGGATAGGATGGGGAGCTATAATATTTTCACTAGGAGGCCTAAAATAATGTCAGCGAGGAGTAGATACCCTAGTTGTATCATGAGTGATAAAGGATAACTCAGGGGTATACTAAAATCTCATTTTTTTTAATTTCAAACATATTTTTGGCTTCAAGTCTAAGACTCCTAAACTTCATTAAATGACACAAGTAAAAACTATCAAAATAGACTTCTAAGGACTAAATTATGAGTTATTTGTTAAACACACACTTATACTGAGAGTGGGGTGAATCATTATAAGACAAAATTTTACTTATTAAACCTTATATCCACAATTAAAGCATTTAAAAGCATTCAAATAACATAACATTAAACAACACCAAATTTATGTGGAAAACCCTCTCTTGGGAAAAACCACAAAATAAGACTGCTTGGATCTATCATCCAAATCCAACCCTAAAATTCAATGTATTACAAATGTTCGTAGACACCAAACTACTAGAGACACAAATCCCCAAGCCAAGCACCAACTCAGCCAATTCGTGAGCACCAACCCACTAGAGACACCAATCCCCAAATTGTGAGGCACCGACCTCAACAAAATAAACTTTCCACCTTTTGTAGTTGCTTCTTCAACCAGATGATGGTAATTCCGCTTCTCTTCTTCTTCTCTTAACAATATTTATTAATACATTTCTACCCTTTTTTTTTCTTTTGCTTCTCTCTTAGACTTTTATGATATCTCAATTCATTTCAAATTCTTATGTTTCTCCATCCTCTCATCTATCTTTTATACCTTCACATCTCTTCATCAAGAGGGGCAATGTTTCCAAGGGATGTGTCCTTTCTTACAAGGGAGGTCGGCTGGCCCATTAATTAAATTCTCTGCCCCTTCATTAAATCACTTCCCAAGCCCATTAATTAAATGTTTCCCCTTCATTAAATCGCTGCCCATAATGTGAGTGCCACTTGTAGCCATAAAATATCAATTAATTATTAGTATACAATGTGATTACTATTCATTACATTCATTGTTTATTATATTAAATCTGATCACTACACTATTTCTCTTTGATATCAGTGCATTATCCTTTATTAAATATGACCATTGTACTATTTCTCTTTGATTATTGATTATCATTTGGAAACAATGAGAATATTTCCAAAAGGTTTTCCACCTAAACCTTCGTGTTATTAGATGTTATGTTATTTGAATGATTTTAAATGCTTTAATTGTGGATATAAGTTTTAATAAGTAAAATTTTATCTTATACTAATTCACCCCCTCTTAGTATAAGCATGTGCTTAAAAATTGGTATTAGAGAATTTATTTTGGATATAGTCTAACCGCTAGAAGGTAGATCTTGGAAGCACACATGGCTAGTCATCATGTTCAAGAAGGTTTCTCCACAAACAAGGCTCCATTGTTCGACGAAACAAACTATGCATTCTAGAGCATAAGGATGTGAACATATCTAATGGCCCTTGGTTTTGATATCTGGAAAGTAAGTAGTAACTGGATATATAACACCACAAACTCCACCAATAGATACAGCCAGAAAGAAGGCTAGTGAAAATAATGCAAAAGCCATGAACGCAATTTTGTGTGGCTTATCAAATAAAAATTTGTCAAAGTAATGCATTACAATTCAAAAAGGACATTTGGGATAAACTTTAGACCATCTATGAGGGTGACAACAAAGTAAAAAAGGCAAAGCTCCAAACTCATAGGAGACAGTTTGAGAGCTTGAAAATGAAAGATGAAGAAAATGTTGTGGCATATCTTCTTCGTGTGGATGAGATTGTTAACACCATCAAAGGGCTTGGTGAAAAAGTTAAAGAATCTGAAATAGTTCAAAAGGTACTAAGGTCTCTACCATTAATATTTGATGTAAAATTTTCTATTATTGAAGAGATGAAAGACCTAGACTAGTTGAAAATGGACGAGTTACATGGAATTCTCATAGCCTATGAGATGAGGACAGAATTAGAGATGCCATAAAAAAGGAAGTATCCTTCAAAGATTCAAAGAAAGGGAAAATAAATATTCTGCATCAAGCAATGAAATAAGATGAGGAGGAGGCCCTATTCATCATAAAGCTTAAAAAGGGATTCAAAAATACAAAGGTAAGCTACCTTTCAATTGTTGTAAAATAGGACATTTTTATACTAAATTGCCACATAAGGATGATAACAATGATGAGGAAATCATAATGAGGAAAGGAATAAGAAGGAAAAAAACTCAATATAAGAAAAAATTCAAACAAAATGAATATAAGAAAAAGTTTGGTAAGCACAAGAAAAGATTATATTCCAAAAAGGATAGTAGCTCAGCCGAGGAAAGCAATAAGAGCATATCAGAAAATGACAAATAAGAAACTCTTTTCATGACTATTTAAATAAAAATGATGCCTCTACAAGTAAAGACACATTGGAAGAGGAATAAGATGTCGAAGATGAAGGAGAGGTAGATATCGAAGAAGAACTCATATGTGCTTTAGGTGAGATAAAATTGCTTAAGAAAAATAATATAAAACAAATAGTACGGATTCAAAAATATTTAGAAAAAATTCTAGTTTGGAAACAAAAATGTCACAAAGTCTAGAGGAATCAAAAATGAACATTAACCTAAAGATACAACTTGAAGAGGCAAAGAGAAAAAGGAAGAGGTGAGGATTCAATTGAAAACAAAGGAAGAAGATTGTAAGAAGCTAGAATCTGAAATTGTTACCTTAAGGAAGGAATTGGAGAAGACAAATACTCAATTAAAAAGTAATTTAAAATTTGAAAAGAGAACTGAAGTTCTGGATGATATAATTGACTATCAGGTCACCATTCATCAAGATTGGTCTTGGCTATGAGGAAAAACAAGAGGTTAGTAAGAAGAATCTAGATTCAAAAGCTAATGAGCTACCAAAGAAATAAGATAAGTTTTCTCAAAATATCAATCCTCCTAAATAAGAAAACAAAGGTGAGAACCAGTGGCATGATGTTCCCATAAGAAATCATAGAAGATCATTCTTTCCAAAACAATCTCATATGATTAGGAACCAAAGTTCATTTTATGGTTATTGCTTTGTGTGTAATGATTTTGGTCATAGAGAAATGGAGTGTAGGACACATGCAAGAAATAGGTATGCATGGGATAATGGAAAAATTACTTATGAAGTTTTAAGTAGAAACTATAACTCATTTTCCCCATTATCAAATACAAAGAGAATAACATTGTATGTTATAATTATAATAACTATGGACATATAACATGGTTATGTAGAAGTGTTATTGTAGAACCCCTAGACAAAACAAGAAATTGAATGCTCTTGTAGTAAAGAAAAGAGAACTTACAAAAATTTGGAAACAAAAGCAAGAGGAAGTTAATCAGGACAAGGAGAAATCTATGATTGTGCAAACAACATTTCATGCACAAGACGAAGGGAAACAATGGTATATTGATAGTGGATGCTCAAGGCACATGACTGGGGACAAGAGAAAATTTCTCACCTTGAAGGAAATGAGTCAAGGCATGGTAAAATTTGGAGATAATGCCATGACACTAGATAGCTGGAAAAGGTACCCTTAGCCTTGATAATGGAAAAACAAAACATCAAATGTATTGTATGTTGAAGGCTTGAAGCATAACCTTCTAGTTCTGAGTCAAATGTGTGATCAAGGACATACTCTCATGTTCTATGCTCAAGGTTATGAGATCAGGAAAACAAACACATGAAAATTAGTTGCAGATGCAAACAAAACAACAAACAACTTGTACATACTCAATGAAGTTAAGGGAGAGAAATGTTACATGAGTCAAATTGATGAAATTTGGTTATGGCATAGAAGGATGGGCCATATGAATTTCGATAATCTAGTGAAAATCAACTCTAGAAAATTTGTAAGAGATATGCAAAGATTAAAAGGGAATGTTTTTCAAATCAAAGGAGTAATCAATAATTAAGCCATTGAACTAATCCAAACAAACTTTTGGGCCTACAAGAATGCAAAGCATACAAGGTGAAAGTTATTTCATGTTGTTCATTGATGATTATTATAGAATTACATGGGTCAATTTTCTAAAAGAAAAATATGAGGCATTTTAGAAGTTTAAAGATTTTAAATCCTTGGTGGAAAATGAAACAAATTTAAATATCAAGTGATTATGATAAGATCAAGGAGGTGAGTTCATCTCAAACGAATTCAATGAATTTTTTGAGAAACATGGAATAAAAATGCATCTCTCTGTTGTAAGGACTCCATAACAATAAAGAATTGAACTATTCAAGAAATGGATAGAACAATGTTAAATGAATCTAAGCTATCATACAAGTTTTACAGAGAAGTAGTTAACACTGTCATCTACATTTTAAATAGAGGACAAATAAAAGTAAACAATAGAAAAACCCCTTATGAGTTATGGAAGGGTAAACCAACATCAGTCAAATATTTCAAAGTGTTCGAGGAGAAAATGCTTCATTAAGAGAGATGAAGAAGACTTGGGAAAGTTTGAATCAAGAGTTGATGAAGGTATTTTTCTTGGATATTCCTAAAAATTTAAGCTTATAGATGATATAATAAAAGGCTTTCAAACAATCGTAGAAAATTCTAGTGTAAAGATGGATGAAACAAGACCTTAAAAAGTAAGTGTGCAATTAAATGATCATTAATAAGGACCAAACTTCAAAGAAGAAGAAGAAGAAGTAGTAGAAAAATAAGAAAGTGGAATGGAAAGATACTAAGGCACCATCAATATTTGTCTAGAAAAATAATGCAAAAGTCTAATTCTTGGTGATAAGGATGTTGGACTAAAAACTAGAAGAGGAATAGTAAGTACATTTGAACAAGTAAACTTCTCTTTGGTATCCAAAATAGAGCCCAAATGTTTTGCAGAAGCTAGAAATGACAAGAATTGGATTGATGTTATATAATAATAATTGAATCAAATTGAAAAGAATGAGACATGGGAACTCATTCCTAGACCAAAAGACAAGAATGTAATTGGTTCCAAGTGGGTGTTCAGGAAGAAGCTAAATGAATAGGGCCAAGTAGAAACAAATAAGTAAAGGTTGGTTTGCAAGGGGTATGCTCAAGTGGAAGGTATTATTTTGAATAAAAATTTTCCCCTATTGAAAGATTTGAATCCATTAGAATATTTTTGGCATATATTTTTTTAAAATTTCAAAGTTTATCAAATGGATGTGAAATCCATTTTTCTAAATGGAAAGTTAGATGGAAGAATTATATGTTGAACAAACTTAAAGGTTTCCTTTTATCAAAAAAAAGTACTATGTTTGTAAATTGAAGAAGGCACTATATGGGCTAAAGAAATCCCCAAGAGCCTAGTATTCAAGGCTTGATAAATATCTACAAGAACAAGGTTTTAAAATGGGTGTTGTTGATAGTAATATCTATATCAATAATGGAGGTGAGAATCAATTGATTATTGTGGTATATGTGGATGATATCATTTTTGGAGGAGATAATGAACAAATGTCCCAAGATTTTGAAAAAGATTGTAAAATGAGTTTGAAATTTCCATGTTGGGTGAGTTGTCATTATTTTTTGGTTTGTAAATTTCTCAATCTAACAAAATAATATTTATCTCCCAAACCAAGTATATAAAGGAGATGTTGAAGAAGTTTAGAATGGAAGAATACACACCTTTTAGCACACCCATGGTTATAGGATTCAATTTAATTAAGGATGATGAATTTCGTGAAGAGAATTAGACACTTTATAGATCCATGATAGGAAACTTTTTATACACCATGACATCAAGACTAGACATCATGTAAGTTGTAAGTTTGGTAGCACGTTTTCCTATAGACCCAAAAGAAACACATATGCAAGCAGTCAAAATGATATTTAGATATATTAAAGGCACTTTGGACTATGGCTTATGGTATCTTAGAGGTGAAGATTTCACACTAACAACATGTACACAAATGCAGATTGGGCAGGAAGTGTTGATGACATAAAGATTAAAAGTGAGGAGCATTCTTTCTTGGTAAAAATCTTGTGTCATGACTAAGAAAAAATAACCTTCAGTTTCTTTATTTATGGCTGCAGGAGAATACATAGCAGCAATGTATTTTTGTACACAATTCCTTTTGATGAAGCAAACATTGACAAATTTTAAGATATAATATGAACATCCAATGTGAAAACTCTATGATAACACTAGTTCAATAAAAATTTCGAAGAATCCAGCTATGCACTCTAGAAAAAAAAACACATTCCAATCAAATATCACTTCTTGAGAGAACATGTTGCAGATCAATAAATAAAGATTGAGTACATTTCCACAAATGAATAGATAACATATATCTTCAATGAAGCCCCTCCCAAAAGAAACTTTTGAGTTCTAAGGTAGAAATTGGGAGTGATCCATTCTTCATCTATTCATTAAAATTTTCAAGAGAAGCATGGATTAAGGGGGAGATAATCATTGCATTATTCAGCTCCATGGATATTTTGGTGATAAACATTGTGATTGAATTGATATAAATACCTTTTCCATTAATGTCAAAGGGGGAGAGTACAAGGAGATGATTATTTCTTTGTAGGGTTTCCATCAATGATAAAGGGGGAGATTGTTGGAAATATTTTCATTGATGTCAAAGGAGAATGCACAACAATCAAAGAGAAATAGTACAATGATAAGATTTAATAAAGGATAATACACAACAATCAAAGAGAAATAATACATTTATCATTTTAATAAAGGAGAATGCACAACCATCAAAGAGAAATAGTACAGTGATCATATTTAATATATAAATAGTGAATGTAATTAACAATAATCACATTGTATACCAAAAATTAATTGATTTTTTATGGTTACAAATGGCGCTCATATTATGGGCAGTAATTTAATGAAGGGGGCATTTAATTAATCGTCCTTGAAACGATACAATGAAGGGGCGGATCATTTAATTAATGGGCCAACCGACCTCCCTTCTAAGAAAGGACACATCCCTTAAAAAAATCCCTCTTATGAGAGATGTGAAGGTATAAAAGGTAGGTGGGAGGATGAAAAAACATAAGAATTTGAAATAAATTGAGATATCATAAAATTATAAGAGAAGTGTGAGAAAAAAAGAGTATAAATGTATTAACGAATAATGTGTAAGAGAAGAAAAATTGCTATCATCCAGTTGAAGAAGTAACTAAAAAAGGTGGAAAGTTTATTTTGTTGATATTGGTGCCTCAAAATTTAGGGATTAGTGTCTCCAGTGGGTTGGTGCTCATAAATTGGGTGAGTGGGTGCTTTCTTGGGGATTGGTGTCTCCAGGTAGGTTGGTATCTATGAATATTTGTAAAAATTAAATTTTAGGGTTGGATTTGGATGCTACATCCAAATAGTATTATTTTGTAGTTTTTCCCAAGAGAGGATTTTCCACATAAATATGGTGTTGTTCTATGTTATTTTACTTGAATGCTTGTAAATTCTTTAATTGTGGATATAAGTTTTAATAAGTAAAAAAATTTCTTATATTGATTCACTCCTTCCTTCAATATAAGTGTGTTCTTAACATTATTGTGTTCCTTACTAGTTATGAGGTCCTTTCAATCCCTACACACACTTCTCATGCTTGATTTTGACATGCCTAAACTCCTTCAATATTTCTCTTGCATAAGTTCCAAACATTTAATAGTATTTCTAGGTATAAGAATTCAAAACAACAAAGAGGTTCTTGACTCAGAATTTCATTTGACTTTACTTGTATGGTTGAAGGCCTTCCCAAAAATTTATCTTCACCAAACTTTCAACTATTTATCTAGGGCTAGTCTAGATCATTTTCCAACAAATAACACCCTTAAACATGGCTCCTAACTCAAGATATTCATGACAGTCTGCAAGGAGGTCAAAACAAGGTAGTTTGACTGAGTTTTTGGGTTTTGTGCCCCTTAAACACCTTATAAATGCTATTTTTTACACACTTCTATTTTTTCCCTCTCAACATTATCCTAAAGTTTCATATAATTCCCATGTTTAGCTTTTAAGTTATATCTCTTCTTACCTTCACTAAACCCTAGCTTAAGTTAACAAGATAACAAGCAAACAAGTTTCACTTTATTTGTGTAAATAAGGTCTAGACTCAAACCATCACCTCAATCATGTCATACTTTCTACCTTTTCTTTAAAACACTAAAATTCAAAAAAATGAGTTATGCTTCCAAAACTCCTTTTGTCATCAAACTCAACCTTTATGATTGTATATGATTGGTAAAAAGATAGTTTACTATTTATTTTTGAATCATTAATAACACAATAAGATTTTATCAATCCAAGGATTTGAAACTTCTATAAAACCTCCCTTATTCACTCTTTAAACCATAAATATGATTTCTTATGCAGAAAGTATACTTCCAAACAAGAAAGCATATAAAACTTCTCAAGAACATGTCAAATTTTCCTTCTCTACGTCTACATACATCATTATGAGTATAGAGAAACAATAAATAAACACAAATATCTTGATATACCTATAAAATCATTCATCCCTCAAGTTCAACCATCAAGATAATGCATATAACACAACATTTCTTCTTTATTCATCATTTTCCAAACTTACAAAGCTTCTTCCAATAGAGAACCTCCAAAATTGTGATATTCTTTGAAGAAATATAGAATCCTATACATTCTTAGGGTTTCCTCCCACATATCTACCCCCTCTTACTTCCTCTACCTCATCCTTTCCCTATTTTATCTAATACGTTCTTATTTTTCGTATTATTTAGTAGTTACAACAAATTACTACACCCTAACTAGGGTGGTGACCCAACTTGCACATGTGGGAACTCATAAAGAGTTAAAAAATTATTTTATTCAAATTAGGCCTTAATAATCCCTCCATAAAGTTTCATGACCTCACATGGAGTACATCATGAGAAAACACCCTTTAAACCCTCTTACAAATTCAAATTTTCAAAAAGGTAGTTTTGGAGGGAAAATGAAATTTGAAATATTTACAAACAATGGAGGGGAGATATGGGTTGGAACCCATTCCTAATGACCCTAAATGACCTCTTGCACCTACTCAAGCCAAAATTGTTAAGAAAACCAAAATTTCTTCTTAACCTTGATGCTCTTGCACTAGACTCCTTGAGTGGGAAGATATGAGATCATCTCAAATGCATTTCTGATTTCTTTTTCCTTTTCTTCCAATCTTTAAGTACTGGCATTATCTCTCTTCTCTTATCTTTGTCTTCTTCATTCTTTCTCAGCTCTTTAATTCTTTCTTTCATTTCCAACATTGTTCTTCTTCCATGCTTCACCATACTCTTTCTCATTTAGGAGCTTTAATAGCTCTTCCTACTATATAAGAATTATAAAGAGAATAATATCTCTGTTGTATACTCCTTTCATCATTTTCAGCATCATCCTCTTGACTCAAGAGTTTCAATAGCTCAATTTCTACCTTCTTGATGTCTTCTTCATCTCCTAAGATGTCTAGTGACTCTTGTTCTTGCATGATCAACTCCCACATCAGCTCTTCCTTATTGTTTTATTCCATTAAATTTATAATATCTATCTCCATCCATTTGCTTTGATTGATGTTGATTTTCTTGAAGGACTTCCTTTTCATTGGTTTTATCTCTCTTTCCTATTTGATTTAACAAATATTGGATATGTAAAAACCTATAGGATATTTTAGAATCTCATGCAATACATAAAAAATTAAATCACATATATGAAACAAGTAATAAGTAAGTAGAAATTGAAACCCTAAGTGTAAGAGGGAGGAAAGAAGACTTAGCTGATTCACAATAAATCCTAAAGTGTACGGAGATGGAAAAATTGATGAAACATGAGTACAAAGTGTCATCACCGTGCTCATAAAATTATGTGATTATCATAATAGGTTGGACCATGGTGCACAGGATGGTAATCTTGGGGTGCCTAGGTGCTAGAGACCCCGTTTGGGCACCCATGAATACTCAAAATATCATAAAATAGTTTTTGCAATGTTGCAAGAGTGTCACTAATCTTCATTGTTGATCACTTGTGTGTTACACTATGTCCATAGATGTCACTTGTAACATGTGAAGAGAAATATATCCTGAAAACCAAAAAAACATCAAATCCTAAAAAGGAAAATATACAAATGGGGAGTCAAAAATGACCTCGGTGGTGACTTGACCGAGTGAACTTACGATTTGGGCACTACACTACATTTCATACTCCATGTAGTTCTCGTGTGTGTGTGTGTGTGTGTGTGTGTGTGTGTGTGTGTGTGTGTGTGTGTGTGTGTGTGTGTGTGTGTGTGTGTGTGTGTGTGTGTGTGTGTGTGTGTGTGTGTGTGTGTGTGTGTGTAAGAATCATGCCTAGGAGGCTCTTGTGCAAGATGCACTTGATAGAGAGAAATAGCTAGATGTAGAAATGTAAATAGATGTGTGTATGGAAAAATAAAATTCCCCTCCTATGAAGTGTATGTAAAAAGTGCAGTCCTTGTCCCTTGATTGATAGCTAGATGGATTTTTGATGCTCTTAGATTACTTTTAGATGCAACCTTAGTTGATGATAGTAGATTCTTAGATCTTGGTCCTTTAATTTGATAACATAAAATTGTACTTATATGATTCCCTTGTTTGAATTTCATAATTAACCACAAAAAGGCTGGCCTGTAAGAAATTAATATGCCTAACAACTATAAGAGGCCCAGAAGAAGATACAAAGAGGTTAGGGGGCCGGAGGGGATGAGGGCACTGGGAAATGGTGTCTGAGACCCAAAGAAACTAAAGTGACAAAGGTCGGGTGGGAAATGGGATGTGTAAGACCAAAAAGTAAACTAGAAAGAAAGCAAAGAGGCCAAAAATAGTGGTTAATTAGTATTTTTCTCGCTTAGAATCATATCAATACAAGTATGTGATTAGGACCTATAAATGTATTCAAGTGCATGATTTTGTATCTACATTTTCTCCCACTTTATTTTGTTGAGTGAATTCTTGATAACATAAAGTAGATAACAAATGTGTACCGATAACAATGTAAATAGATGGCAAAAGCATGCGAGGAGACAAGAAAAACCATAAAATGATAACAAATGAAGCGTGGAAGCTAAGGAAGAGGAAGTGACCTTAGGGGTGAATCATATGCGATGTGTCATGTTGTACCTATTTTCATTGTCATACTCGATGTGTTTGATGATGTGAATGTTGCTTCCCATAAGGAAGGACCTCTAAAGAGAAGAGAAAATAGTTATCAAATATGTGTATATGTCAAATTTGATCCAAATATGTAAAAATGTGAAAAAGTAGTAAAATGAACATGTGTACCTGATCCATGATGATTGAAAAGAATAGAAATTTTCCTAAACTGTTGTAGAAGGGTGAGTTTTTTCTAGGTGATCTCGCTATAAGAGCAAGTTTTACATGTGATCTCATGCCATGACAGAAGAAGTGTTAGGGAGAAAAGTCTAGTGTTATTCTCCATCCCTGACTACTTCCCAAAATTTATACACCACTATAGATGTTGTGATCTTGTTTTGTTCCAGTTTGATCCAACACAAATAGAAAAGGAGATAGAATGGATTCTAATTGTTGGAGAATTGTGTTTGTTTTGTGCAAACCACTATGTCAATTATTATAAAATGTGTCAATATAAGAAAATCATTATAACTTCCCCTTGGTCATAGGCACTCAGGAAAGGTTAGGAGCGCTCATGTATGTATCTCTGGAACTCACGTATGTGTTGTACTGAGGACCCAAGTTAGATTCCAGACCATTTACGTGACTAAAGATTGTGATGTTTTTATACTATGCAAGTATGAATTGTGATTGTGTTGTTGAATGGGGTGATTGATTCACCCAATGTATGCCCCCTCATTTGGGGTGCATACAACATTATGATGATGATACATCCTAGAGGAGAGGAGAGGATGCTAATCTAAAATTGATACCTGCCTGAGGGGGATTTTCTTAGTAGTAACCAAGGCACATGTAAACAAAGTGGCTAGGACATGTATTAGTCAATCAATTAGTCAAAAAAAATACTTATAATTGAATTAATGCTCATCCTCACACTATTAATTAATTTAATTACTTTAATTAAATTAATTTACACCTCACCTAGCCACATCACCTTAGACAATTAAATTACTTTACTCATCATGGACTTATTCTTAGTCTATTAATTAACTAGGATTGAGTCTCCACTTATCTTAACCAACTAGGACTTAGTCTAACCCTAAAATTAAAGTCATATTCCTTCTCCAACAATATTCCCACTTATCTAAATGCTAACCCTCACTTGAGACCCGGATTGACAATCAGAGCACACCAAAAATAGCAAGGATTTGCCTATTTTTGAAAACCTAGGATTTCCCACCTTAACCAACATGCGGTTAACCCTCAATCGATGTCAGTCACCTAACCATCATGTCGATTACCTTATATACAATTTTGTAACCTTTTACCCAGGTTGGTCATTCTGAAGTTTTGAGAGATCTCTTGTATTCAAGCATGAACCAGAGACTTCTCAACATCCAAATGACGGAATACACTCAATCACAGGCTCAAGAAGCACCTGATACTCATCCAGAGGCATTAGCATTCACGGGAGCACTCAGAAGTATTATCGTGAAACTACCACAAAATTCTTCATGGATCAACCACTTCCATCCTTCACCAACCAGACCTACAAATACAAGTAAGTGTATTTGATTTGCATCATTCAATACTTACTTAAATTAATAGGTTCTTTATCTTTTGTTATTAGATCTTGTTCTTTCCTGCATTCCTCCATCCCACCTTTTACCAATCTACCCAACCTACCACCCACAACCTTCTAGCTCTCCATACTTTGATCTTTAGGCATCCCTGAGTCTTCCTAATTTATTATGAACCCAACCATCCTCCCTCCATTCTCTGTGCAATCACAGAGAATTCCAAAAACTAGGTTTATTTAATTACTACCATTTCACCCCTACTGATGCACTGGTTACCTTAACCATCATTGGTTTCTCCTCTTCACCAACATCGGTCACCACACGACGTCGATTACTGTGTCTCTTGTCAACTTTCACTAAACCTCCCCTAACAGCCCCCAAAACTCACAAAACCTCACCCAAACCTGATACCCCACCTACAACCTCACCATAGACCTTCCCAACTCTTTGTGTAGACACAGAGAGAGCCTAGACACCCACTTTTGACATTATTTCCATTATCCATAGTAACCGATATCAGTCATCCTAAACCATCATCGGTCACACCCTAACCGACATCGGTCTCTATGCCTAGTAAACTACCTTAACCAAAAAGCTTCCTAATCATCCAAAATCAACCCAAACTACACCAGATCTTACCCAGACCCTGTCTGTGACCCTCAAACCACCTACCCAACCTGCAACCTGACCCAGACCTTCACCAGTTTAATTACTAAGCATTTAATTGGATTGACACTGATAGTAATCTGAGATACCTAAATCAGAACACTAGCATTAGATTCTTTTATTTGCATGTTTAGTTATTTTATATTGAGTTATATATCAGTGGATTGACAACCATCGAGGAAGTATCACACTTCTTGGATCTAGCTCACACTAGGAAATCCACTAACCTTTTCTATTAACTATATCTTGTGGTCTTGTTTTGTATTACAGGTAGTTCCTCCTAGCCAAAAGGAAGCTCACACAATCGTTTGGATCAAAAATCAGAAACGTGTGCACTCAACCTTCAACCACGTGACTACAAGTATTCCTCCTTGGCCTATTTACCCTTATCTATTTCATTATCTACAACAATTTGGTGAAACATTTTGGCATGCCTAGTGGGACCCATCAGGGGTTCTTTTGCATTTGTTCATTCCTAGGTAAAAATTGTGTGTTTATTTCCCTTTGAAAAGTATTCACATTAATTTTCTTCTTTGGAATCTTCTCCTTCTTTCTATTGTCTAAAATAAATCATGTTTTTTGGTGCTTTAAAAAGAACATGTCTTTCTTTCTACTACATTGCATTAGTGAAAGAGCATTCCTCTTCTATTCTCTCCATTTTCTACATCAAACGTAATTGTGGATTTGGGCTTAAAACATTTGCATTTCATTCTGGTTTGTTGCATTGTAGCTCACATTAATTGAGGGCAAACCTATATCGCTGAAGTCATGCCCAGCTGATGGTTGACTAATTCAATCATAGTTCACTTTGCACACTCTATACCAAACCACTTAAATAATTTACACATCTTCTTAAACATCATCCTACCTGGAAGAAGTTGTCAATGATCACATGATCAGAGGATTGATAGTGGGTGCCCAAGCTGGTTTCTCTGTCTAGTCATTATCTTAGAGAAAGGACCACCCCCACCAAAACTTTACCTAAAACCATCCTTAGATCTTGGATTTTCATAGGGCACCTTCTATCAAACCAAAAACTCTGTTCTATTCACAAGTCAGTCCTAAATAGCATAAGTTGGAACATAAAATTCACCCATAGGATTTCATGTTTTCTTAACTTTTGCTTGATTTGTGTTTTGAGTTGTGAGGTCATGTTCTCCATTTTTTTTTCTTCCTTTCACACTCCCCAATTATAGTTGGTGTATTCCAAATTTTTTTGAAGTGTGTTAGGGTCCATCATTACCATACTCAGGTTTTGGGTTGGTATTTTATCTTATCTAAGTCACTAAAGTCAAATTTCTCCATCTTTTCAAATTTCATAGTGATCGGCATTAGTCCAGCAACCATCATTTATTTACTCATCTAACCATCATCGGTTTACCTAACCATTGTCAGTTACCTACTTTTTTTTGTCATTTTACCAAAAAAACACTCATCACATTTCTATTCTTTCTGGGGTTTCTCAGATACATCATCATACCTCGGACCTTTGAAATCACTTGTCAAATCCAGATTTTGTCTCATTTTCATCAGTTATTACCACATTTATCAAACTTTTGATTATTCCACAATAACTGGTATCGGTCACCCTAACCATCATCGGTCACCCTCTATCATCATTGTCATCGGTTAACCCAACCATCATCGGTTCTTGTGTTTTAATTTTTAATTAAAACAATGACCATTTTACCTCCTCAGAACATATTTTCTCCATTTCCTTTATGCCTTTGTGTCATTTACAGAGATCATATTACCAAGTCTATGCTAACTCACATGGTTTTGACTTGTAGCCAAGCCAACCCTTGTGTTCCACACTAGCCTTCAACCATCGCTCCTACCTAGCCCATCACACCTTCCATCATGTCACCTATGGATCCCAGTCAACCCATCATCATCAGTACCGGTGATGAGGAGTTCACAAGACTCCTTGACCAAAATCTCCACTTGCCTTACAATACTATTTAGCCCATTCATCTACTCGGGACTCATCAGGACAACTGGTATATGACATGCATGTCCATTCCCCCTTCCTCTTGCCCCCACTTCCGTGTCAACTACTACTAGCTCGGCCTTACCTTCTTCCACCTTACCACCTGTGGTGTCACAAATTGACCCCATAACATCTATATCTATTGCACCTACAACATCTATTCACACCATTGACGTCAGTTTCTCCCATGGTGTCAACCATTCCTTCATCATCCACCTTGAGCATAGCCCCGATCTGCACCCACCACCTCGTATATACCTATTGCATCACAACCACCCATGGTGTTGGAAACCCATACTCCATTCCAAAACATCATCCTCTCCATCCCACAGTCTTTACCTCCAATCACTACAAGAGTCATTACATCCACCCCACCTACTTACACATATCACCAACAACCCCCTATCTCATCTATCACCTATTCGGGATATTTTCACCTACATCTATTCCCCCTCACAATTCTTGTACTTGGCACCACCATATACTAGGATGTCATCCTCATCATACATTCATCATCTACCCCCTTATACTACAGGGGGTTCCTAGTCATCACAACCTACCAACGACCTTATTAAAATGATGATGGAAAATATGCAGACATTGGAAGCATCGGTTTTATCTCTCATAACTCTTTGACATATGAAGAAATCTATCAATGATCCCATTCATCCATCTATTCCCATTCATCCATACCCTATGCATTGGGAAATTCCCAAATTCAACCAGTTCAACAACAAAGAAGACCCACAAAAACACTTGTGGTCTTTCAAACATGGGTGTTATCTAATCACTCATGATGATGCTCTACTCTTACAGTGGACATTCCCAATGTCCTTGACAAGACTGCATTGGATTGGTATAGTGGTTTACCTAGACATTCCATTTACTCATTCAACCAAGTGGCTCAAGCCTTCTAGACCATTTTTTGATCAATATCATCAAGAAGGTCACCATGACCGACTTGTACTCAACACGAAAATATGAAGATGAATCTATCACATATTTTTCACTCATTGGCAAGCCTCATCAACCATCTCACATTCCAACTACCTCAAACCAAGCTTATAGAGTTGTTTACTAAGGCTTGTGCCAGACACATCTCACCAACTCTCTAAGTTCAAACCTTCCACACATTTGATGAGGCATTCACCATGGCTAGAAAACTTGAAATTTGTGCCATAGAAGAGAAGAAAATTCAATTACGTAACAAAATGTTGCATTCAAGTCAAATGATGCCTCTTCCTCTTCCAAACCCCAAAATAATTATTCCAAAGCCAAAGGATCTACCAACACGGTAGTTTTAAAATTTGGCCCATCTCACCCATCCAATCAATCAAAACCTACTTCCAACCTTTCTCCCATTCAAGATTTCCAGTTCAGGTGGGAGCAATGAAAATACACTCCCATAGGAGAGCCCTATTCTTCAGTTTTAGAAAAACTTCTAAAATCTGAGCAATTGCTCTTCCACCCATCAAACCACATACTAGTTTTGACCCCACTCATCCTATGCCTACATGGTACAAGGAACATGATTATTGCAACTATCATCATGTTAAAGGTCATAGCGATGGTAATTATATAACCTTCAAAAAATTTCCAAGAAATGTTAGATAATGGAGATCTCATCTTGGACAACCCGAATGCACCGGCTAATCAGAACTTGCATATCTTCAAGAATTCATTTCCTAATCACACCCCATCATCTAACCAAACTGGAAACCTTTGACTAATGACAGTAATGTCTATGAAGTTCATGTTGTTTTCAAATCATACCATCCCTTCCTCAATTTCCTCCTATCCCCTCTATCGAGGAGATTCTTGCATGAGCTCCTTTACCCATGGAGGATCCTATTTCATCTACTCCTTTACCCACAGAGGAGTCCCCCTTATCTCCCCCTTCACCCATGGAGGAGTCCACAATATCGGTGATGTCATTTCCTCACACACCTCTCAACCTAATGAACAACCCATGGTGTTAACTCTCTTACCCATGGAGATTCATGCTCACCTTCCTCTCCACCAAAAGAGGAACCTACCTCATCCCACTCATCATCTCCCCTACCCATCAGAGATCCTTTAGAAGCACCACTTCCTGTTGGTGACAATTCCCCATTAGCCTTCCAAGATCCTGTTGATTTTCTCTCGGTCTCTCTTACCCATAGAGTCTCAAAGCCAACTAGTTCCTATCTCACAGAACATTCTTTATAGGGATTACCACCAAGTCAACATCATCTCCTCCTACAACAATGTCATTTTCACACCTGGCTAACCACTTGGATTATGTTGATAATTCCATGCTTTGGGGATGCCTTTGGCTACCTTTTTCAACCCAAATGCAAATTTCATCTACTAATACCTCCATGATTTATCCAAAGGTGTTTCAGAAAACCAAACCAACCATGCCCATACCAGTCATAATGACCTCTTCTTCATCACCTTTGCCCACACCTAAACCCTTACCAACAATTGAACTTTCACCAACACCTAAACCTTTTCATCACCCATACCTTCCCCACATCCAGAACCATTACCACATTGGGTGTCATGCCAACATCAAGCCTAGTCCATCCTCCTGTCAAATTGGATTTAGCCACATCCTCACAAGCCCATGTAAAAAACCATTCCTCCACCTAAAAGGAAGACCCAACCTTCTAGGCTGCATACACTAGTTTTTCCTACTACCCTTCTTTCACCTTCACCACTTCCATCTATCCTAGGACCTCACCCATCCACCTTGGCCAAGAAACCTCCTACCCAAGGTAAACTAAAAACACAACAACCCATATCCTCATCACGAGCCTCTATTACACCTAACTTACCTACACATAGTGTACACCTTTTCCATCACCTACAACCTTTTTACCACCTATACCTATACCACTTCTAGTAGCCTCATCCCTACCTATGGTATTCCCCACTCTTCAACCAATACCCTCCACCTCACCTCTTCCAAAAAACTTCACCACACCTCCATTATCACCTTGGCTAACTCATCCCCTTCCACCATCTATCCTTCCCTTCTACATCACACACTCCTTCACACCTTTACCTAAGAAGGTGCAATCAAAATCCAAGAGCCCACTACCCTCCAAAGAGGTAGTCAAACCTACAACACCTTCAACTGCTAGCTCATCTACTACACCTTTACCCAAGAAGGTATAACACAAACCCAAAACAGTACTACCTACCAAAATAGTGGTCAAACCTATTCCACTTTAATTCCACCTCTGTAGCACCTCTCCCACCAAAATCACCCACACTTCCATCTAGACCCACACTTACCTCCCATTGTGATCCATTGGCAGGGTCTTACGCCAACATCTTAGCAAACCTTTTAGAGACCATTTTCATCACATTTCCACCACTTAGACCTTACGACCCACTCAAACCCAAACTAGTAGGGTTTGACGATACCAAAATTTTGCCTACCATCGTGTGTTCAGGGCATGATGTAGAAAATTGTAAGGCTCTTAAGACATTCTTCTCCAACTATGTCCTCCTGAAGAAAACTTTGACGATGATGATCTTTTAGATGAGGACCCTGTTCCACCTTCACCTATCACCACACACCCTCATCCCTTACCTATCCAATGACCTTCATCTCCACCTCCACAACCTTTTTATCCACCTCCAACATTTGAGATCAATATGGTCTGCACATAAGAGAGCTAGCCAAAACCCCACCAAAATGTCAATGTGCCCAACTTCTTTCACAAAAACATTGTCCTTCATTCTATTTCCCATCCTATCACTACACCTATCATGACTCAACTTCTCCCTCACCCCATATTAATATGGTTAACATTGCCACTCACACCCAAATAAAAAGGAAAGGAGAAAACAACCAGCCCATCCATGCTAATCTATGCCCAATATACCATCTACACCTGCACCAAGAATCACCATTCGAGGACCCACATACCCTATTTCTATGAGGTCACCCATCATATAATGATTAAACAATTGCACTAATCTCCTCTCAAAATGTCATTATACGACCTTGTCCAAACCTTTGAGTCTCACCAACAGGCCCTCATGGAGGTTCTACAATCTATTGAGGTTTTACCTAATGACCCAACTCCTGTGGCATCCATGATCACTCCTCACCATGTGGCTTCTCTCACCACTTCATCCCCTCCTCTAGCACTTGCTACCACTCATCAAGTAGTTGCTCTCAATTTCTCTAATGACGAGATTGTACCTCTCCAAAAATGATCCTGATCCCTCCTTATTCATCTCCATCTACATTGATAATATATGTGTTTGACATGTTATGATCAATGGTGGTGCTAACATCAACATTATCTCCTCCCATGCATACAACCAAATGCACATCCCTACCAATTGCATGTATAATAACCTAGTTATGTTGTGTTCATTCAATGATGCCATAACTTCTGACCCTTGGCACCATCATTCTCCACATTCACATGGGCCCCCGTACCATTCCATAATTATTCTACATCTTAGAGGGGAATTCTAGTACAACATGTTACTTGGATGACCTTGGATCTACATCATGGGTTGTGTTCCTTCAACCTTACATCATTGTGTAAAATTTGAACATGAAGGACATAACTATACCATTCCAGATTGACCCTTCACCATTCAAAACCTATAACATGTTGTATAGACCTAATGATGTCCTTATACCAATTAAGGCATCTACCACCACCGCCACCTCTCCTTCACCCATGGCCCCATCCACCAACATTGCCACTACCTCTCCCACACCTAAATCCTCTATTCCCACTATAGTCGCAGCCTCTCTGCAGCTAACCCATCCACTAACCCATCTACTTCTCAACCAACCAATGCTTCTTCTTCTTCTCACCTAGTAATTCATCCATTTCTACTACCCACATACCAACTACCAATCCCTTAGAAGGTGTTTTTCAATGTCTCACTCTGGGGAAGTATTGCCTATACAACATCGACACATTCCTTACTCCTCAAGAGTATGGTAACCTTTTCCAACATCCCCGATATGATCACCGCATAGGAGAGGTTTTCCCTTACGGTCCTCCCCACCTTCACACTAACTTAACATATGGGGGACTTGATACTTCTACTTACTCACCCAAGCCACCTTCCCAAATGTGACCATTTTCATCTAACCTTCAATCTCTCACCAACCACCACTTTACCCACACCTTCCTCCATCGTTGTGCATGGAAGGGTTTTGGCTTTGGTTTCTATGAACAAGGTTGCCATATTTTCATCCCATGCACCACTCGTAAACATAAAGACCATAGTGGTATTGGCTTTGCCAAACCATCTCCCAAGAAGGCTCGAGTTAAACTCGTTGAGGATGATAAACCTTCTTCACCCCATTCACCAACTTCACCACCTTCACCTACGGAGTCTATGGATCCAGAATCCATTCCTCCTAAAAAAATTTTCATGAACACCATTTCTCTGGGACCTCTAACTTATCAACAAGATGGTGAGGCTCCCTCTTCTCTTCCCTTCCTATATCCTAACATGATCGATGATGATACACCTTCTATTAATGTCATTTAATGTCAAGATGATGAGTCTATTCTCACCTACTTGGTGCGAGAAGATTCGTATATTCACCGGTCATTACCTTCTGAGACACAAACCATGTTAAATGAATCGACCATCAAAATCAATATTAACACTCAGGACAACCCACATATTCTAAAGATAGGCCAATATTTAGATGTTGTTGAATAGGAAGCTTTTACTTCTTTCCTTTGGGATCATAGCAACGCTTTTGCTTGGTCCTATGCTAATATGCCCAATATTGACCCAAACATTATGGTCCACAATATCGTCACTATTCCTGAAGCCAAACCCATGAAATAGAAGCTACGGAAAATGCATCCTCGCATTGCCCTTCTTGTCAAAGAAGAACTCCATGCCTTCTTTCAGTTTCCTTCATCCTACCCATTGATTATCCCCAATGGATCTCTAACATCATTCTTGTCACAAAAGTGATAGGGGGACTCCACATTTACATGGATTTCTACAACCTTAACTTAGCTTTCCTTAAAGACAACTTTCCTCTACCTAGTATTGACCAACTAGTTGATCTCACCACCAACCATGAGATGTTATCACTCATGGACAATTTTTTGGGTTATAAAAAATATTACTTGCCCAGAAGATCAACATAAAACCACCT
This sequence comes from Taxus wallichiana var. yunnanensis, assembly GCA_018340775.1. NCBI lineage: Eukaryota > Viridiplantae > Streptophyta > Pinopsida > Cupressales > Taxaceae > Taxus > Taxus wallichiana. The sequence goes on along the minus strand of CM031234.1, from coordinate 734,395,940 downwards.
TCATCACTCTTTGGGGACCTTTTGCTACCGTGTCATGCCATTTGGCCTTAAAAATGTTGGTGTTACATATCAGCAAGTTATGAATTATATCTTTTATGACATTATACATCACATATTGGAAGATTACATTGATGATCTTCTTGCCAAATCCAAACATCGGGCTAAACACCTTACATTCCTTAAGGTCATCTTTGACCATCTCATCAAGTATTGTGTTCACCTTCAACCTAAGAAGTGTGTCTTCGTTATTCTCTCTAGACAAGCTCCTTGGTTTTATCATTTATTTGCATGGCATAGAAGTTGATCCCACTAAAATTAAGGCTATTCTCGAAATGTCTCCACCTATTAACCTTCGTTAACTTCATATTTTGCAAGGAAAGTTACAATTTATTCATCATTTTATTTCGTAGATTTCAACCACTACCACCCATTTCATCATCTCCTAAAAAGGATGTCTCCTTCAAATAGGATGATGAATGCCACAAAGCCTTTGAGGCCTTAAAATGATACCTCCTCCAACCACCTATGCTCATTCCCCCTAAGGATGACCAACCATTTCACCTTTACATTTCCGCTACTGATCATTCCTTTGGTGTCATGCTCATTCATCATGATGACCAACACAAGGAGCAAGTGGTTTATTATATAAGCCATACCCTTTTGGACTACGAAACTAGATACACTCATGATGAAAAAAATTTGCTTAGATTTAGTTTTTATCACTAATAAACTTCGCCATTACCTACTCAACCACAAAACCTTTGTTGTCACCAATATTGACCCCTTACATTACATGTATGTTAAGCCCTACCAACATCAACATGTTCATGTTGGCTCATGCTTCTTATAGACCTAGACCTCAAATTCATCTATCAAAAATATATCAAAGGACAAACCATCGCTGACCAACTTGCAGACACACCCCTCTCCGTAAAATCAATCTTCTAACTTCAATTTCCCTTATGAATCTATCGCTACCCTCTCTTTGGACAATACCATTTACCATATGACCTTATTTTTTATGGTTCCAAATGTCAGCATGGGGGTGGTGCCATAGTTATCCTCATTCCTCTTGATAGTGATCCTATGCCATTATCTTTCAAACTAGATTTTGATTGTACTAATAATATCACCAAATATGAAGAACTCATATTAGGTCTTATTGGGCACCATAATTTGGCTAAGTACAAGAAGGCACATGGGCACATGGGACCTAGTTGAATAAGGGTGCATGGGTATAAGGTGCACAAGGAAGGGTTCTAGCAGGATTTTATAGAACACACGGTGCGTGCACAAGGATAGACAGTTTTAGAATTATCCATATTCAGCGTCATAAGCAAAGCAAATGAGAAAAGCATGATCTATCTCACATACAAAGTGGATAAGGTGCCAACCTGGTGACTGTAGGATCAAAAAGGGAATATTCCATGCATGCGATGGAAGGTTCTAGAAGAACATCATTACACAGAGTGGAGAGCTCGGATCAAAGGAGGCATGATCCATTGGAGGACCACTTGGACACTTGGAAACTGATTTATTACCTCAAAAGGCATGGTGGTGGAGGTAGGAAAGCTATATATTGAGGTGCACATATGGTAGAAAGGGTGATGGGTATGTGTGCTAAGAGAAGATAGAGAGTGATTAGTGTGGTAGACTGGTGGAAGAGAGGCGAAGCTCTGCAAATATACATGGAGTCATCCTGAGAGATCGAAGGCACTGGAAAGGGGAAAAGCTTTGCAGAGATCTTATGGAGGATTCTATGGGTTGGATTAGAGAAAATATAGGAGTGATGGAATATTTAGAGGGATGGGTCTGCATTCTTCTTTGTAATGTGAAGGACATAGGGTAGTTTTGATGCATGACATTGCTCTGTATTATTATATGGGTTTGTTATGACCTTAAGGAGTATAATGTGGTTATTAAACTCATCAATATGAATATAAGACTACTTCTAAACCATGTATGTGTTTGTGAGTATAACCCTTGTATATTTCCTTTATGTATGAACCATATCCATATGATGTTTTTCATTTCTCTTCTATGGATGCATTGATGTGATAACTCGTCCTAGGTTCTCAAAACATTGCATGGTTCTTTTCTATTAAATTACACTTGATTATCTGTCATAAGATGATGTATTCCCACAAGACATACATAAAGGAGGGTCTCGGTGCCTATGCATGCCTCGGGTGAGTGCCCAGTGCCCACTAGGTGATAGGTCGGTGCATGTTGTCATCCTCAAAATTCCCTTCATTTTTCAAGTCAATTTTCAAAAATTTTGAGTTGGTGCATGTTATCCCAATTTTGCACCCCAAAAAAATTGATCAAACATGACCTCGCACAGAAGAAAATTAGAAGGGGTAGTTTATTCATGTGAGCCCACATTCCAAATCACAAATTTGAAGGGGCAGGGTTGGTGAAGGAGGCCAACAGTGTCAAAGGAGATCAAAGTGTGTAGGAGAAGATGGAGAAAGGTAGTGTTCAATCAAGGCCTGAATTTGCTAAGTATAGAAGGACCGCAGAAGGTGCCACGTGTCTCTTCAACACACTTTTGGTATGGTGCACAAACATGGAGACCCCAAACATGTGCAAGCCCTCCACATGTCCAAGATCGGGAAAAGGGACAGATCTAGCCTTTTAATTGGCTAAGTGTAAAGAGCCGTGGAATCCTCCACGTGTCCCAATGGTGCACCTCTAAAGGGAAAGTTCAAAGCAAGATCCTAAGTGAGCACCACCCCACGTGGTCAAAGCCTCAAAATTTAAATCAGTCATTAAAAATTCTAAGGCTAGCGGATGGCACCATGTGTCTCATTGGCATACCTTCAAGGGGCAAAGCTAAAGGTGGTTCCCCAAACAAGTGCTATCTCTCCACATGTCCAAGGTCTAGAAAAGGGACAAAGCCGACCGTTTAATTAACTAAGTATAAGAGGGTCGATGGAAGCCTCCATGTGCCTCATCAGCGTAACTTTAGAAGTGAGACCCAAGGGACAAACCCTAAATGAGCGCCAACCCTCCACGTGGTCAGAGCCTCAAAAAAGTTAAATCGGATGTTGAAAATTCTAAGGCCAGCAGATGGCGCCACGTGTCTCATTGGCGCACCTTCAAGGGTCAAAGCTAGAAGTGGTTCCCTAAACAATTGCCATCTCTCCATGTGTCTAGGGTCCAAAAGAATTCAAAAGCGGCAAAACCGGTCATTGAATCGACTAAGGAAAGGAGAACCAAGGAAAACCCCACGTGTCCCTTCGGCGCTCTTTCAGGGGGAAAATCCAAAAGTAGGTCCCAAACGTGCATCACTCTTCGTGAGTCCCAGTTAGACATAAAGCCTTCACCAAATAGAGGGACTTAGTTAAAACACAAAAAATATAGAACATGCCCACAAAGGGACATGTGGCCATGTTTGAGGTCAAGGCAGGAAGACAGATCATCGAAGCACTTTGAAGATTTTGGCTTTATTACTAAAAGGGATAAAGTCAAATGTTGAGCCCGCATCAAAAGTTAAATCAAAAAGGTGGGTTTTCGGGACACTTTAGGAATTTTGGCTTTGTTTCCATAAAAGGTGTAAAGTGAACCACGGCCCTGCTCATACCAAGGGGATAAATTCAAATTTTGAGCCCACATCAAAAGTCAAAGTGGAAAGGCGGGTTGTCGGGACACTTTAGGAATTTTGGCTTTGTTTCCATAAAAGGCATAAAGTGATAAAGTGAACTACAGCCCGCTCATACCAAGGGATAAAGTCAAATGTTGAGCCTACATCAAAATTCAAAGCGGAGAAGTGGGTTGGTGGAGAACTTTGAGATTTTGAGCCTTGTTTCCAAAATAAGTAAAATTATAAAATGAGCTACGACTCTCTGTTACCACTCAGTAAAGCCACATGTCAGACCTACATCAAAAGTGAAGTTACAAACCTATGGGGTTGCGGGAACTTTTTCACTTTACATATTTTTGTGCTAAAGGCGCAATTTCAATTTTGTGCCCATGAGATCCATTTTGCAAAAATTACATTTTTGCCATTTTTGTACGATTTGATTCAAATATTCAAATGAGCATAACTTTCACTCTAGTGCTCAAATTTCACAAATTTTATACTATTGAAATATATTGGCCTCCTCTATGCCATAGAAGCATAAAATATTGTTTTTAGTGGGATTTTATGGTTAGAAATATAGAAAAAATGTCTTTCACACCATTAATATGTGATCTGATTGCTTCAAACATATCAGATTTGATCTGATCTTCCATCCTTCCTTCTCCAACATGCCAAAAAGACATGGAGAACCAAATGGATATCTTGATTTGGGTGAAAATCTAGAAAACATCTTTCATGCCATTAATAGGTGATCAGACTGCTTCAACTAGATCAAATTTGATCTGATCTTCCATCCTTCCTTCTTCAGCATGCCAAAGACATGCATAACCAGATTTGACACATTGTAGGTAGATTTGCAGGGCATTGATGGTTGGTGGTTGAGCTTCCAAATCAGATTTCTTTCCTTCTCTTCTTCTCCTCTCTTCGCTTCATCTATAAATGTAAGATCTTGGCTCATTGCAAAAGGTTGGATTCTGATACTTTTGAAGTGTAAATAGAATCGAAAGCAATCAATATAGAATAATTTCCCTTTCTCTCTATCTTCATCTATTGTCTCTTCTTGCTTACCTAAAATTTGTGGATCATTTATCTTCTGCAATAAGAAACTTTGTGTTCTTATTGATATGATTTCTAGAACTTTGTGTCTATGGAATAATATATTATGATATGAATGTGAATGATTATGTGTCAGTATCACCTTTTCTCATTATATATAAGGTTATACTCTGCTATCTATATTTCCTGAAAGTATTGTTATATTCTACTCTTTCCTTTCTTCAGTTCTTCCATTTGTTTGTATTGATAAGCTATTTTGGTAAAAAAATTTTCAAGATGTCAGAAGTCCAGCCTTAAGATGAAATTTGTACATTTGTATATAAGTTTTGTTTCTTGCTTTCAATAAGGGAACCTCTCCCATAAAGAGGAGGGACTTGTTGTCCCCTGAATATGGTTTTGTTAAAGTACCATTTTAAAACCCAATAGTTTTTGGTGACTCCACTTGGGAAATTCTATTGGGGATTTCATTTCAACGTATCCCTTTCTAAAACAACTTCAAGATCATTTTTTTGGTCTGCGACTCTATGATATACACATGGGAAGAAATCTCTCGGGGTTGAAGATTCTCATTTTCAACTTCTGGAGCAACAAAACTTCTCTCTTCTTCTAACAAGAAGGAACAAAGGAACTCGTTCTGCAAGCACACCTCCTATTAAAGACATAAATTCCAAGAATAGCATTCCTCCAAAACAACTCATCCCTAATATTCTTGTTCTGATACTTGTTGGTGTTTCAGTTCCCCTTCAGACAATCTTCCCACATATGGCAGCACCTTTATCTTGGGGACAATGGATTGGACCTCTTTCTCTTCCTCAACCATTGCATGAGTTACCCAAGAGTAGTAGGAAAGGTTTTCCTAAATTCCAAGGTGATGGGAAGGTACACCTAGATGAACATAATCTGACCTTCAACGTTACATGTGGGATTTTTGGGATTGAGCATGAAGACATTTCTATCAAGCTCTTTGTGGAAAAATTGTAGGATAATGTTGTTGATTGGTTCTATCATCTTCCTAATGAGTCAATTATTGATTGGGCCACCCTAACAAATCAGTTTGAACAACATTTCAAACTGGCTAAAGATGTGCATGCTCTATTAGCTCAAATCTCTCATATCAAGAAGGAACCATTCAAGCCCATGAGAGAATTTGTGGCCAAATTCAACAATCTCATTCATAAAATTCCACAGAACACTCGTCTTGTAGATCAAATCCAAAAATGCTTCTTCCTCAATGCCTAGTTACCTGAAGTAAGTTATGCACTAAGAAGAGCTAACCTTGTAACTCTGGATGTTGATCAACGGTTGGCTATCAGTGTTGAAGATGATATGATCATGTCTAGTAAATTGAAAAGAGAACCTTCCAAATCTAAAGCATCTTCTTCTTCCTCTCTGGAGCCAACTCAGATCAGTTAGTGCAGAAGTTGGAAAATGATCTCATTGCTATCAAGAAGTAATTGGCTCAACATGCTCCTTACCAAGATATTCCCAGGAAGAATTTTCAGCCTAGGAACCAGTTACCTCCTTCTCAAAATAAATTGGCTATTGAAGGCCCACCTATCAAGGTTCTAATCAATGCAACTTGTGAATTTCAAGAACCTGATGATGAGGATTTTAATGAAGACTTTGAAGACCCAGAAGAAGAGGTTGATGAAGAACAGGAGGAACTTGGTGGATCTCAAGTTCATTTCCTCACCACTGAAGGTATGGATGATGAAGATGAATATGATGAAAGAGTGGCAGATATGAATAGTGAGTCATATGTTGTTATGAATCGGGAGAAAATGAATAGAAGATAAAAAGTGGTGTAGCCTGCTAAGAAATCCAAAGAGTATCCTATAACTATTCCAGTGGTTGCAAAAAGAGGAGCTCCTATTCCCATTGCCTCCACACAAGAGGTGAGTAATGCTAATCCTTCTCCTTCTACTTATGTTTCCAAAAATTCTTGTCCTTCAATTCCTAAAGTTGATAAGTCAAAATTTTATCCCGTTCCTAGTAGTGATGCCCCATCCACCTCTAGATATTTTGATATCATTGATCACCTCAAAAATACCAAAATCCAAATTTCAGAGGCAAAGTTTTACAAACCCATCCAAAAGCTTTTGCTAAAATGGTAAACTTTGTCAATTCCAAATCCAAATCCTCATCCAATACTTCTAAAGGTATTTTTCCCACTCCCTCTTCCTCACCTCAATCAAGTCTTGTGGCTACAGTCACTTCCCCTAATGATAAAATTGAACCATTCTATGTGAATCTCCTCATAGTTGGCCATAAACTTGGTAATTGTGTTATACACTCGAGAGCATCGAGACAATGTAATTCCTGTAAAAGTAGCCCATACTTTGAGTCTGACTCTAACACTTACCTTTGGTTCCTGCTATTCCATGGAGAGTAGAGAAGTACCTTTGGTTGGGAGAATTAAAGATGCACAAGTAGCCTTTGTTGCTTTTCTAGAGAAAGGGTCAAAGCCACTATTTTAGTAGTTGATATTCCCCCTCCTATGGTATGTTGCTGAGTAGAAATTTCTATAAGGAGGTAGGAGGTGAAATTCAGATGGACTGGTCACATGCTTTGATCCCGATCAATGAAAAAATAAAAAATTTGTTACCAAAGAAGCAAACTGAGTATATTGTGCAAAAGATTGATGATCCAAAAGCACAAATACTCTATGAAGATATAGGGCATGGTAACTACATGATCATGTCAGAAGATGAGGCAAAACTTCCTAAGGGAGTGATTCATGATCCCAATGGCATTTGGACTTTGGAGTTTGAAGGAAGTTGTTCTTCAGCTGGCTCTAAAGCTGGCGTGGTGTTGATCTCTCTCGAAGGGAAGATTCATCCATTCTCATTTGAGATTTATTTTGAAAATGTAAACAATACAGCTGAGTATAAGGCTCTTGTCCTTGGGTTGAACATGGCAAAAGAAATGGGAGTGAAGAATCTTCATTCTTGTGGTAATGTAGAGTTGATTGTGAAACAGGTCAGAGATCCTTACCAAGTCAAGGATAGGAGATTGAAACATTTTAGAAATCTTGTCTGGGATTCTATCAAGTTTCTTGATGCTTTCTCCATTGAATTTGTGCCAAGAGAAAATAATACTAGAGTTGATTCTCTAGCTATCTCAGGATCTCTGTTGATTCCTCACCCATATTTCTCTCAAGAGAAATTTACTATTGAAATGACTCATAGGCCTAGTGTGCCAGATAATGCAAGCAACTGGCAGGTTTTCAATGATGATCAACACTTTCTCTCTTTCTTGGGGCTTAAAGATAACTTCAATCAGTTATATTTTGAAGGAAGTGAAACTCTTCCTAGGGAGTATGTGCCCTCTAATGAAGAAGATATCAAAGAAGAAATGGACAAATTTCCTCTCTCTCCTATGATTGGAGAATTTCAATACAATGAGATGAAGATCACTGTGGACCATTCTCTTATTGTTTTAAGTTATCTCAAATATAAACAAGTGCCTATGCCTGAAGAAAAGAAATTAATGAGATCACTAGTTCCCCTGTTATATTTATGGATAAATTCAGCACACATGAGCCTTTTTGCAGTCCTTCAAACAAATAGAAAATGGAGGACCATGCCTGAATCTTTTCTTCACAACTATGAAAGTCATGTCTTAGCTCACCCTTCAAAATGAAAATAAAAGGAAGATGATGATGTTATTGATCAATTTTTACTTAGTATGACAACATTTCAGTTTCTTGCTAATCACGAAGACAAATCAGTAATGCAACTTGTACCTAAGAGTCATGATCTTCCAGAATCAGGTGCTGATTTTTCAAAATCAGCAAGTATGTTTTTTAGAGACATGGTAGAAATTACACATAATGTTAAATCATCCAGTACATTTTTCCAAATTCCCCTTGAAGATGGTTACAAGGAAAATTCAATGGAAGGGTATGTTTCTCATGAGATGTGTGATGATGATAATTGCAATCTTCATTCATATGCTAGCATCATTCCATCAAAGCAGGGAGTTGACACTATAAGGATTGGATTTTCTCATGAATCCAGTTGTCAAAGTTCAGTGATGTGCGTAAAATTGGTATGAAGGCATTCGATGGTCATACAAATTTTTGTACAACACTATTCATCCATAGAAAAGGAGCATCAGGAAGACATTTAGTTCTTCACAGGAACTAAATATTTTTAGTATGGAGTATCACTATCTGGATGGTCTTCTTTCCTAAATTTTTCTTTTCAAGCCACATAGTGTTCCCATGATATTTTGGTGCACCCAACTGCTCATTTTCAATTCACAGGTGCCTCATACTTTCACTATGTTGTTCCACAGAGGTAACTATTTTTCTCATCATGTCTCTAGAATTGTGTAAGTTTCATATAGTCTTTCTTCTTTCCCCTATAAATATCCTCTTCTTTCTTTGTTTTGGCTTGTTTCCTTTCCTATTCCTTTTTGTGTTCTATGTTTTCTTTTACCTTTTTGGTTTGTTTCCCTTCCGTGTGTGTGTTGTCTTCTGTATTACTTCACCTTTGACTCTATTTTCCCAATGGATAAGGCACTAGTCTACTTCCCAGAGTTTTTCTATGGTTCTTGATCTTGCCTCGTTCCTCTGTCCCAGCCAAGTCATCCCCAGAAAGAGCTAGTTGTTGTCACCCTCAAAATTCCCCTCATTTTTCAAGTCAAGTTTTGAAAATTTTGAGTTGGTGCCTGTTATCCCAATTTTTTCCCCTGAAAAATTGATCAAACATGACCCCACATAGAAGAAAATCGGAAGGGGCGGTTTAGTCATGCAAGCCCACATTCCAAATCCAACAATGAAGGGGCAAGGTTGGTGAAGGAGGCCAATGGCGTCAAAGGAGATCAGAGTGCGTAGGAGAAAATGGAGAAAGGTAGTGTTCAATCAAGGCCCGAATCAGCTAAGTATAGAAGGACCGCGGAAGGTGCCACATGTCTCTTTGGTGCACTTTTGGTATGGTGCACAAACATAGAGACCCCAAATGTGCACAAGCTCTCCATGTGTCCAAGGTTTGGAAAAGGGACATACTTGACCTTTTAATCGGCTAAGTATAAAGAGCCGGTGGAAGCTTCCACGTGTCCCAATGGTACACCTCCAAAGGCCAAGTTCAAAGGAAGATCTTAAGTGAGTGCCAACCCTCCACGTGGTTAGAACCTCAAAAAGTTAAATCAGCCATTGAAAATTCTAAGGTCAGTGGATGGCACCACATGTCTCATCAATGAAACTTCAAGGGTTGAAGCCAAGGTGGTTCCCACAATAAGCACCAGCTCTCCATGTGTCCAGGTTTGGAAAAGGGAAAGAATCAGCCGTTTAATTGACTAAGTATAAGAGGGTTGGTGGAAGCCTCCACATGCATCATCGGCACAACTTCAGAGTGAGACCAAAGGGATAGAACCTAAGTGAGTGCAATCCCTCCATGTGGTCAAAGCCTCAAAAATTTAAATCGGTCATTGAAAATTCTAAGGCCAGCAGACGGTGCCATATGTCTCATCAACGCACCTTCAAGGGTCGAAGCCAAAAGTAGTTCCCCAAACAAGCACCATCTCCACATGTCTAGGGTCCAATAGAATTCAAAAGGGGAGAATCGGTCATTGAATCGACTAAGGAAAGGTGAACCAATGGAAATCCCCACGTGTCCCTTTCACACTCTTTCAAAGGGGCGAATCCAAAAGCAAGTCCCAAACGTGCGCCAGCTCTCCACATGTCTTGGGTCAGACATAAAGCCTTTTCCAAATAGAGGGACTTAGTTAAAACACAAAAAATAGAATATTCCCACAAAGGGACACGTGGCCATGTTTCAGGTCAAGGCGGGAAGGTGGATCATCGGAGCACTTTGAAGATTTTGGCTTTATTGCCAAAAGGGATAAAGTCAAATGTTGAGCCCGCATCAAAAGTCAAAGTGGAGAGGCGGGTTGTCGGGACACTTTAGGAATTTTGGCTTTGTTTCCATAAAAGGCGTAAAGTGATAAAGTGAATCTGTGGCCCCGCTCATACCAAGGGATAAAGTCAAATGTTGAGCCCGCATCGAAAGTCAAAGCGGAAGGTGGGTTTTGGGACACTTTGGAAATTTTGGCTTTGTTTCCATAAAAGGTGTAAAGTGATAAAGTGAACCGTGGCCCCACTCATACTAAGGAATAAGTCAAATATTGAGCCCACATCGAAATTCAAAGTGGAGAAGTGGGTCGGTGGAGAACTTTGAGATTTTGAGCCTTGTTTCCAAAAGAAGTAAAATTATAAAGTGAGTCGCGACTCTGTTACCACTCAAGAAAAGCCATGTGTCATACCTACATCAAAAGTGAAGTTGCAGACCTACGGGGTTGCGGGGAACTTTTTCACTTTGCATATTTTGCGCTAAAGGTGCAATTTCAATTTTGGGCCCATGGATCCATTTTGTGAAAATTGCATTTTCACCATTTTTGTACGGATTTGATTCAAATATTCAAATGAGCATAACTTTCGCTCCAGTGCTCAAAATTTGACAAATTTTATATTGTTGGAAAGATCTTGGTCTCCTCTATTCCATGAAAACATAAAATATTATTTTCAATAGGATTTTATGGTTGTAAATCTAGAAAACATATTTCATGCCATTAATACATGATTTGATTACTTTAAACATATCAGATTTGATCCGATCTTCCATCCTTCCTTCTCCAACATGCCAAATAGACATGGAGAACCGACTAGATATCTTGATTTGGGTGAAAATCTAGAAAACATCTTTCATGCCATTAATATGTGATCGAACTACTTCAACTAGATTAAATTTGATCTGATCTTCCATCCTTCCTTCTTCAGCATGCCAAAGATATGCAGAACTAGATTTGACAGATTATAGGTGGATTTGTAGGGGCATTGATGGTTGGTGGTTGAGCTTCCAAATCATATTTATTTCCTTCTCTTCTTCTCCTCTCTTCACTTCATCTATAAATGTAAGATCTTGGCTCATTGCAAAAGGTTGGACTCTAATACTTTTGAAGTGTAAATAGAATCGAAAGCAATCAATACGTAAGAATTTCCCTTTCTCTCTATCTTCATCTATTGTCTCTACTTGCTTGCCTAAAATCTATGGATCATTTATCTTCTCGCAATAAGAAACTTTGTGTTCTTATTGATATGATTTCTATAACTTTGTGTCTATGGAATGATATCTTATGTTGTGAATGTGAATGATTCTATTTTGTATCACCTTTTCTCAGTACGTATAAGGTTATACTTTATTATCTATATTTCTCAAAAGTACTTGTTATATTCTGCTCTTTTTCTTTCTTCAGATTTCTTCCATTCATTTGTTTTGATAAGCTATTTTGGTAAAAAAGGTATTTCAAGATGTCAAAAGTCCAACCTTAAATGAAAGTTGTACATTTGTATATAAGCTTTGTTGTTTGCTTTCAATAAGGGATCCTCTCCCATAAAAGGAGGGATTTGTTGTCCCTGACGTGGTTTTGTTAAAGTACCATTTTAAAACCCAACAAAGGTGTAATGGATTTTACTATTAATATAAGGGTATAAAATGACTATGTCTTGGTTCCGTTTTTGGACCTCTTTTTAAATTTGTTGTGAGAAATGGCATACATCTTGGTCCCTGTGATGCGTGATGACAGAATGTTTGAATTTGGAAAGTGTTGAGGCATGGTTCAAGAGCACAGAGGATGAGTTTTCTCAAAGATTCAACACTAGACCTGAGTTTGATGTACATAGATGGGTAGAAGAGAACATGTACCATGAGTTGTATGAGACATTCTTCTATTGTTTCCTAGTATAACTATATGAATGGCTACCAGCATATGCATCCAGATTGAGCTAGTATTACAAATCACATGTATGGACCCAAGATGATTATCAGAGGCTACAGGATGCAGATCTGACTTGGATGCATGTTTTTGATCACTAGTGGAAAGGAGTGTTGACCAGTTATACTCTAGAATACATCATTTCTACATATTCTTGCTCAGAATTTGTTGAGTTTGAGTTTCTGAGGAACCCAGAGGATCATTTTTATGTGTTATTCCTTTGGTTATGAAGATCTTGGTCATTACCTTGAGTTTAGAGGCATTTCCCATGGCCACTAAGCTTCTTTAAGCATTGGGAGAGGAAGCTAGGGTGGAGGAAGATGGTGGACATTGTGGCTGAGAAGGAAAGGGAGGAGAGACGACTCAAGTATAGTGAAGCTTGTGAAAGGGAGATGACTAGACAATGTGAGGTTGTAAGTGTGATGGATCTATGGAGGAAGACATTGTGGGAAGGAGTTAAGGTTCACGTAGAGGATGTGAAACCTAAGTAGTCTGTTGCTACCCCATCTTGGAAAGTGCGGAGAAAATCCCCTTCACTTCGATGAGAGTCTCACATGGAGAAAGGAGATCTCACAAGATGCATCTCGAACCCACCTGCAAATAACCCCAGGCGCTTGGTTATCCAAATCAAGGGAGAAGTATTGTTAACCCAAAGAGGTATCGGTGGGAGTAACCGAACTATGCCTAGGACATATAATTTCTCATTTGGAACATCCATGGCTGCACAAACCATTTCGGTATTTGGAGAAATTTTTGACAAGGTACAAGTACACAAGGTTTGCGTATCGCATTTGGGAGTGGCATGGGACACACAACTGGTAGTGGGACAATATCAAAACCATCGGCACATAATTCAGTGGGACACTTGGAACACTTGGTGTGACTAATTCAAGCCATTTTCTAACTGCAGGAGGTGGATTTGGTGGATCAAGAGGAACAAGATCTGGTGGATCCAATGGATCTAGTGGAGGAGGAAACATCGGAGGGAACCAAGGCTCTGGATCAGGAGGACAAGGGCCTCAACCACCTCCATAAGTATTCTTTGAGATGTCTTTGCACTTACTAAACTATAGGGGTATTGAAGATGTTGTAGAGCATGTGCACAAGTGTGAATTACTATGGCATGTGAAAGGGATCACTACCCCGAAGTAGAAGGTAAGTCGTTTACAACAACGTTGTAAGGATGTGTGCGTAGTTGTTATAGGAAGTATAACCCCCATCAGATGGTGATAGACTACACCACATTAAAGAATACCTTCCTAGCAGAGTTCCATATCCCTGATTTTGAGTAGAAGAGCATCAGCGCTCTGAAGGAGATCTAGTAGGGAATGGCAGAGAGAGTATGGGAGTATGATGCGTATTTCAAAACTCTCTTGTCTAAAATATCCTATGAAATTCATCCTTCTTAATATGCTCAATGGTTTATTAGAGGATTGATAACACCCTTTAGAAGGGCTCTGTCACAAAAAACTTTCATAGACACCACGAGGCATTGGAAGTTGCCTTCCACACCGAGGCTATTGGGAGTGTGGATACTGCGGTGTTAGTCCTTTTCTAGAGGCTCAAATTGCTATAATGACTAAGCGGTTGGAAAACCTATCTATAAACTCAGCACATGTGATTTGTAGTGTGCTTTCTTTGTATAGAAGACCGTGTGAAGTGGAAGGGCATGCGAAGGATAGTTGCCCTCGGAAGTCGGTACACATAATGGTGGTACATTGTGAGATTTTCCATAGGGATCATGATGCAACTAGATGCCCTCTACTCTAGCACATAATCCAAAATAATGTTTCTTGTTAATGTAATATTTTTACCTCTACGACACATGATACCAAGGATTTCAAACTGATTGATCAAACCCATGATGCTATTGATCTTGGTGTATGCCGACTAGTCTTGCAAGCGAGTTCCAAGGATGATGATTTTTGTTATTAAGGGTGTGTGGATGGAGGAGCACATGGAAGGGATTTTGGTGAAGGATTTCATGGTCACAGTAACCACAACAGTGGAATACGAAGTGAATTCCCATGAGGAACCTATTATAATTATGGATCTTCTGAGCATTACAAACGTGAGTATCCTGATTTGTTACAATGTTCATGGTGTAGAAAAAACATAAGTATGATGAGTTTCCGAGCTTTATGAGCATATGAACCAAAGAGCACCGGAAAGACAAAGCGTTGGGATGGTGAGCATCACGAAAGTGGATACAAAGAGTGGCGCATGAGTTAGGACTAGAACATGTACTTGGTGACAATGTGAGCACGGGACGCGCATGCCGAGGAGATGCCAAGATAAAGGACACTAGTTTTAAGAGAGGAAGTGGTGCATGGAAAGTATCCAAACCCTTCTCATCAAAAGGAGGTGTATCAAGAGACTATGGATGTAATTCGAGTTTGCAAGGGGAGATCCAATGTATAAAGGAGTAATCAAAGTAGTTGGAGCAAAAGAGGAATTATGAGACTCCAAAGAATGACATGGATGAGGTCAAGGAAGTATGTAGGATTTTAAGACAAGATAATATTATTCCCTTGCTAGGAGAATGGCTGAGGGAGAAGGTACCATGTGCTAGAGTAGAGTGTAAAAGGTAGGTTTTGCATGTAAACCTTCCTCCTCACAACCTTGATTATGATAAGGAGATTACTTTGAATGTGGTTATTGATGGATGTATTCTAAGTAATATCCTCATTGACATGGGAGCAGAGGTCAATGTTCTTACCTTAGATGCCTGGCATCAAATGGGAAGGTTCACATTACAACCATATTTAAATGTGTTGTATATGGAAAACAAGACTAACGTAATGCCCATTGGAGTCTTGAAGGATGTAGTTATCACCATTCAAGGGGCCAATTTCACTTTGAGACTTCAAGACTTGGCATTCACCGAGGAAAAAACTTTCCAACATTACTTGGGCACCGATGGTGTTACAAGAACAATGCTTTGAAATGCGGTTTGACAAGGGTTATGTCGGCTTTGAGAACAAGGAATAAAGGGTGATTATCAGGTTTAACGAAGGAAATTCGGTGCCTATACTCGAGCCCTTAGGAGAGGACTTCCTTGATAGAATCTATGTGCACTCCATCGATATCCAAAGATAATTCATCCCACGAGAGGGAGTTATCTAGTTTGAATATGCTTGGTTCTTGAGTGATACCACTAGTATGGCATATGAAAATTGGGCGCATAGGACTTATGAGTTGATTGGATGATAGTTGAGAGGATCTATAACAAGGGTAATGAATGCATGCTCAATCAAGCGCCTAGGAGGAAAGAAGTTGCCAAGTTATTCTGGAGGAGCATACCCTGAAATTTTCTTGCAAGAAATGGAGGCTCAATGGAAGAATGAGGATGAGAGAAGGGGAATGCTCAATTATAATCTTCTTAGAACCGCAGTGTCTTTGGTGAGCTACACATCGGGAGAGCCTCCTAGAGTGGCATGAGGTAAGAATCACATTTTTGTAAGGTTCTCCAAGAGTAACGTGCCCACTATCATACAAGACTACCATGGTAAAGAGACCACCTCATTTCATATCTAAGTGTGTGAGAAGGCCTGGATGGGAAGCGCAAAAGAATTACCACCTTCATTATGGGTGCATAATTTATATTCCACCTTACAATTTTATGTGTGGGTATGGTATATTCATTCGAGATATGCTGAAAAACAGGTAATTGGCAGGAGTTGGTAGTTGATCTCATTCAAGCTTTCGAGTATAGGAGTACAAAGCCATCAGTGGATAAGGCATTGTAAGTAATCAAGTGCCTTACGATGGGAGATAGTGCTATGGTAGAGGATAGGCTACTAGAGTTGTTGGGTGAGCCTTATTTAGAGACATGCCTCAATGAAGAAGAATCAGAGGAAGTATAGCTTGAGCGTGCATGCATGGAAAAAGAAAAAGGAAAAATGGTCTATGTAGTAGATGGTGAAGAGATGGAAACTTTGGATGTTAACCATTCGAAGGTACGCGCAAAGTCATAGAAAGCACTGATGAGCGAGTATGTGCCTACCATGATCCCTTGAAAACAAATAAGGTTAACATTGGGATGAAGACATAACCTAAGGAAGCTATCATTGGGGACTATTGGTCGGAAAAATAAGTTTCAAAGGTCATTGATCTATTGTGCAAGTTCCAGGATTTATTCCCTCATGGGTATCATGAACACAAAGGCATCTACCATTCCTTAGGAGAGATGAAGATAAAGTTGAAGGAAGGTGCACACCTAATTCGGAAGAGGCCTTATCGAATGAATCCAAATTTACGTGGATGGGTCAAGGAAGAAATATACAAGATGATAGCATCTAGTATCATTGAGGCAGTGGAAGAATCAAAATGGATAAGCCCAATGGTTATCAATATCAAGAAGGATGAGAGGATAAGAATTTTTGTTGACTACAAGGATCTAAATGTAGTATGTGTCATCGATCCTTTCCCAACCCCCTTTACTAAATAAATTTTGGAGGGAGTAGTCGGGCATGAAGTCTACTCTTTCACGGATGGGTTCTCAGGGTATCACCAAGTCAAGATTGCAAAGGAAGACCGAGAGGAAGAAAAAAATTTCCACCGAATGGGGAAGTTTTGCCTACAATTTTATTTCTTTTTGTTTGAAGAATGTGCCTAACGTGTTCTTTCCCATCATGGTACAAGCATTTCAGGACTTCATCCATAAGTTTCTTCAAGTTTACCTAGATGACTGGACTGTGTATGGGTTGGTGAAAGACCATTGTGACAATTTGAGGCTAATGTTTGAGAGATGTCGAAAATTGAGGATATCCCTCAACATTAAGAAATGTGTCTTTCTTTGCTCCATTTAGAACCTGTTAGGACACATTATATGCAAAGAAGGCTTACTAGTAGATCCCGCCAAAGTTGTAGTTATTGTGGGATTAGGGGATCCTACTAGTCAAAGCGCAGTGCATGGATTCCTTGGGCATACAGGGTACTACAAAAAATTCATCAAGGGTATGCCAAGATCTTCGTGACCTTGGAGGAATTTCTTAAACACAAGAATGCCTTTCATTAGGGAGAGGTGTAACAGAGGGAAGTTGACACTTTGAAGAATAGGCTTGTCATGGTGCCCATACTATGTTTTCCTTCTTAGGATAAGCCTTTCCATGTGCATGTTTATGCCTCATGTACAACTATAGGAATAGTACTAGCACAACCTGGTGAGGGAATTGTTGATCATCCTTTATGCTTTACAAGTAGAAATTTGACACCAGCATAACAATTACAAAACTACGAGCGCAAAGCATTGTATATGATCTGTGTGTTGCACAAGTTCAAGTAGTATCTGTTGGCAACACCATTTATATTCTACGCATACCACATGGCATATAAACACTTAGTCAACAAGCCCATTCTGCAAGGGCACATATGTCATTGGGTCCTATTATTTCAAGAATTTGAGTTCACAGTGGTTGTAAAACTAGGAAAGAGCAATTCAAGACCTAACCACTTATCAAGGATTAACTCAAGGGAGGACATGCAAAGCATTGAGGACACCATGTCGGATGCACAACTAACTAGGTTGCAACACATACCCTTATACTTGGAAGATATCATAGTGTTCTTAAAAATAGGTGTGGCAATGGAAGGGATGAAGGCTCTAGAGAGAAAGCAATTAGCAATATGCATTGCACCCTACATATTGATTAGTGGAGACCTATATAAGTTAGGTCATGATGAGGTTCTACGCCGATGCGTATTGGAACATGAGTGTGTGGCAATTATGAAGGAAGTGCATGGTGGGATTACAGGAGGACACTGTGTAGGAAATGCTACTACGTGGAATATTTTACTAGCATGGATTTGGTGGGAAACCATCTACAAGGATTGTATTGCATTTTGTAAGGCCTGTGAACATTGCCAATGCCTTGGAAAACCTAGAAAGAGAGATGAAATGCCCTTGCGACAAATATTTAGTGTTGTACAATTTGAAAAATGGGCAATCAAATTTTAGGGCCAATTTCACCAGCCACGTGAAGGACTGGTTCATGGTATATCATTACTTGCACTAATTACTTGTAATGGTGGGAAAAGTAGCACCTACAAAGGATTACACCACAACGATAACTGCTAGATTTTTATGGGAGAACATAATCAACAAGTATGGTTATCCTTTAAGTTTCACAAGTGATAGAGGTACACACTTTCTCAATGAAACAGTCAGGATTCTATTAGTATAATTTATGGTGGCCTATCACAAGGCTACCCCCTATCACCCTCAAGAAAATAAAATTGTTGAGGCATTTAACAAAATACTAAGTCACACGTTAACTAATATCTATGACGTTGAAGACAATATTGGGATGAAAAGTATCATCCATTCTATGATGGCGTGAGAGGTTGTTTTGCTAGTTGAATTCATGTTACCATCTATGTGTATAGCGCGTGTAGGATGGTTAGCTAATGAGAAAGTGCTGGAAGAAAGGATTGATAAGTTGATGTAGTTAGATGAAGGGTGATCACTTTCTAGATGGAGTCGAAGAAAAAAAGCAAGACAAAAGGGATTTCATGATCATCATATCAAGAAAAAGAAGTTTGAGGTTGGGTAGATGGTGTTGTTGTATTATTCCAAGTATCTGTGCCATTGTGGGCAAGTTGAAAGTCTATTGGTTTGGACATTACATCATCTCGTACATTCTTGAATCAAGTGCTTGCCAATTACAAGTAGTAGATGGGATGAGATTACCGGGTTATTTCAATGGGATTAGGTTGAAGCCCTACTATAAATAATTCTTCTAGGTTTTGTAATAAGGAAGTATTGCCGGTTATCTTAGAATTTCCCTTTATGTTTTTCTTTTCTTGTGTTTCCTTTCTCGTTGTTTGTTCCTCTCTTTTTGTTTATTTTTGCGCCTTGTGAACCAAGAAACACATTATTTTTCCAAAGGTGTGTATGCGTAGAGGACTGCACATCTGTTTTAGTGTGGGGTGGAGTAATGCAAAGCAAAGTATAGGCCTGTAATAAAAATTGAGTGGCCTAGTAGAAGGAAGCGCGTAAGGTTGAGAAAGCGTGTGAGGAAACAATGGATAATGAATTATGGTGTCAAGAAGGTTGTAACAAAGACCACGTACAAAGGATGAAGAGCGCAGAACAACATGAGGTAGGAAAGAGAAAAAAATTAGGTAAAGGATAGAAGAAGTGCCTTCAAGACTTTGTAGACATGCACGCGTCGAGTCTTTAGTCGATTGTATTTTTGCACGCCGAAGGTTGTAGAATATTTTTACACAGATTGGGAGCGTGGGTAAGGGTACTTAAAGTCAACTTAGTGGAAAAAGATGCATTTAATGTTAAAGTACATTAGTAGGTGGCATAGAATTTATTGTTGGAGGGAAGAAAAAACTATAAATATAAGGTCGAACAAGTCATTATTCTACCTTACTATTACAAATTTGAAGCACTCTTGCAAACTAGGGAATCCAGAGAGAAATTTTTGTGAAGGAAGAAGAATCCTAATAATTTAAGTGTGTGACTAGAGTGGATTTGAAAACTAGGAGGAAGGAGTACATGGGCATGAGAGAAGGTTTTTTTTTGTGACATCTTGTGGAAGGTTTTCCTAATTAGGGTTTAGCAGCTAGGGCACGAGAAAAAGAAGGATTTATTCTAATTGTTAAGCTTTAGAGTTGAGTTTGGTGTTGAGAAGAGTAGTAAAGTAGAGTAAGTAGTTCTTATTTTATCCCAAAAAAATCATAGCACCTAAGAAGGCAACCATTTGACCAAAGAAACTAAAGGCAAGGGCAAAGGAAATAAAACCATTACCATCATAAGCTCCAACAAAGAATGGCATGTAGAAATGCAATACCCAGATGGAGTATTTCTAGGAAAGGAATGGGTGTTGCATCTAATACAAATTACTATGAGTGATTATAACCATCGCATGAGCACAAATGAGAAGGAAATGGTGTTAGATTTGGTCCATCCAGCTAACAAAAGGACACCATATGGGATGCCTATATATAGTGATGAGTTAAGAGTCAAATTGGAGAAGGCAGGATTACTACAACTGTATGAGTTGCTTTATTTTGACAAACCTAAGTGCCTTTATCAATGGTTGATGTCACGTGTGCATGAGTATCACTTTTATTTTTCAAGGCACAAGATGCACATAATACCATAGTTGATATCTAAGTTCATAGGTCTTATTTGTGAAGGGGAAAGTATAGATGATGATCTGAGCGACAAGGAGGCTATCAAGGAGACAGTAGCAGCGTATGACTACAAGAAGGGTTCGTGATACTTTGACATCACAGAGATTCCATACCCTATTATGAGGATGGCCACGTGCTTGGTGACCAAGCTCAATGATCGAAATATTGGCAAAGGTGAATAAGGCATGGCTAAATTTACGCGGAAGATATCAGAGGAACCATCTATAACTTGTCCACTTTCATTGTGGATGAGATCATAAACAATGCACGGGGAGGGAGAGAAGATATTATTTGGCAACGTCCTCCTCACCATTGTCTTTTCAGAGATTGGAGTGCCAGATGGGCCGGAAATTTTTTTGGGAGTATCTAGAAGAGGATCCCTCACCCACAAAGAGGTTTGAAAAATACACTTGTGAAACCATGATGGCCGCTCACAAGGCGTGCCTAGAAAAGTGGTATAAACAAATGTGTGATGCATTTGGGGCAGAGTGGAGGATCCCAGAGTATTTTCCTACACTCGTGGATGGAGAAGCAGAATTTGTAGTATACCAACATTTCTACATTCAGATTTACTTTAACAAATGGGACTAAAGGTCCATGGTGCAAGTTTCCCTTCTCCTTCACCACACAATACTTCTAGGCAAGGGTCAACAAGTTCAAGGAAGCCAAAATACTAAGGTTCGACCTTAGTGAGGTGGACCAAGACCACCGTGAGCTGTACCAAAATATTGTGTACCCTAAAAACATGCGTATGTGGAGAATTATGTCTCCCACAAAGTTCAAATGATGAAACCAATAACGTTTCCAATCACTAGAAGGGTTGCAGCAAGGATATACCTTTGCATAAGACCTAAGTTTGAGAAAGGCACATATCTAGAGAATGATGTCTCCATTCTAGAAGACCCCATAGGAAGAAAGAAGGCCACACCAAATAAGAGAGAAAGAGAAGAGGGGCAAGAGAAGAAATCACCAAGTGTGCAGACCGCACAATTGGTGGGCGCGCTTGAAGCAATTGTGAAGCCTAGCACTTACGCGAGGAGAAAGAAGTCCCTTATCAAGGAAAATACCCCATAAGAAGAGACATCATAGCATGAAGAGAACCTCACCCATGAAGAATCACCAATGAAGAGGTCACCTATCAAGGAGAAGGAGAAAGAAGAATCTCTTGTACTAGAATCCCCAGTAAGGAAGAAGCAGAAGGTGACAGATGAGGTAGAATCAAAAGAGATGGAAAGTCTAGATGCCTACATCGGTGACAAGGATGATGACAAGCCTAAAGGAGGTGAATACCATCCAATATATGATGTACATGACTCGAAGGAGGAAGGAGATGAGGAAAATTATGACAAGGAAGATGAGGAGAAGAATGACAAGGAAGAAGTTGAGGCTCAAGGCAAAGGAGTGAGCAAAGAACTAAGCATCAAGAACCAAAGAACCCCAAGCCTCACCAAGGAGAAAGTAGAGAAATCCATGGAGAGAGAATTGGTTGGCATCATGAAGGATTTTTGGAACATGATTTGGAGATAAGTGAGGATAAAATTATGAAGGAGATGGAAGAAGAAAGCATTGGGAAGGAGTATGGAAGCATGGGTGGAGATCCCAAATCAACAGTAAGCTTCCCAAAAGCTACATGAACATGTGGGAAAGGCATAGTGGTGGCACAAGGGTAGGGAATGGGATACATTGATGATCCTAACAAGGTGTTATGCACACACTTCCATAGCACCATACCAATAGAGCAACTCCTAACTATGTCATCATTTGGAGGAAGGTACGTACCTGACAGCATAAGAAAGATGATATCTTGGGCGTTTAAGTCCCTCATGGATGAACCACAATTTGAAGTAAGTCAGAGAGCACTAACAAAGGTGCTAGAAACCAAAGGAATAAATCCATTGGTGAATTCTCAGTAGCTATCAGATGAATAGGTTTTTAATGCACTTAACAAGGTTTTAGTCGAAATTGAGGCCAGACTGTTCGGGAGAAATGATAGAGTGAGATTCTTGGAGGAGGAATTGGAGAAGAAAAGGAAGGAGCTTGTGAAAAGAGAAAAACCTAAATCAAGAGTATATGATCGATGCTTATTGAGGTGTGAGCTGAAAGAAGAAAAATCTAAGGTGTGCGAAGTCTTCAAGAAGGTGGAGATGATTATAGATGTCATTGTCCTGAAACATCCTAACTTAGTGCCACCCGATCAGAAGTATGAATCAGCCTTGCAATGTTTGGAGGATCTGACTCGCATTCTCACAATAGAGAGGAAACCACTTGCTTTAGAGTTTGTAGAAGAGGCACAGGTGCACCAAGAGAAAGAGAACAATATGAATTTTTTCAATATTATGGCTTGATACACTAAGCTTTTACGAGAGGTAAAGGCCACCACGTAAGTCAGCCAAGAAAGCTTATACAATGACAACTGCACGATAGGGATAGAGTGGCAATCATCTTGGTTACCACCCATGAAATAGAACTCAAGGAATTCCAAGAGAAAAATAAGGGAACTAGAGAAAAAATAGATAATATCCTAGCCAAGGTGGAGAAAAATTTAGAAGCAATCAAGACCCTGCAAGGCTCGATCAAAATCTGGCTGAAATAACTATACGCCTAGATCACCCGCAGGATGGATACACTTGAGGACTTGGGAAAATAGTTAGAGGGTATTGCTGATACCATGAGCGCCAAAGGGGAGGAGCTAAGTTTTGAGGAGGTGAGCGCCCTGGTGGGTGACCTCTGTCAGTAAGCTCAGGATGAGGTCGACACTTGGGAGAAGTCAAAGGCAGAAATAGGAAAGGATTTCCCTCTCCTCCTCTAATAATAAACAAGTGACCCATTCTTTCTCCCAATTCTTCATTCCTTTATTATTTCTTTTTAACCATTATAAGAGCTTGACATTCTTTATTCTTTGAAGAGTGTTTTTGAGGATAGATATTAGGCATAGTGTGGGGTGATGTTGGGCCCTAGAATTTGGCTAAGTACAAGAAGGCATGTGGGCATGCGGGACATAGTTGAAGAAGGGCATGTAGGGAAGGGTTCTAGCAGGGTTTTATAGAACACACAGCGCATGTGCAAGGAAATATGGGTTTTGGACTCAATCATATTTGGCATCCCAAGCAGCACATGGGAAAATCATGACCCATCTAGCATGCGAAGTGAAAAAGGTGCCAGCCTTGCGAATGTAGGATCAAAAGGGAATATTCCATGCACGCAATAGAAGGTTCCATAAGAACATCATTACATAGAGTGGAGAGCTCATATCAAAGGAGGAATGCTCCATTAGAGGACCACTTAGACACTTGGCAGCTGATCTGTTACCTTAGAAGGCATGGTGGTGGAGGTAGGAAAGCTATACATTGAGGTGTGTAGATGGTACAAAGGGTGATGGGTATGTGTTCTAAGAGAGGATAGAGAGTGATTAGTGTGGTAGACTGGTGGAAGAGAAGCGAAGCTCTGCAAATATACATGGAGTCATCCTGAGAGAGAGTAGAGGTACTAAAAAGGAGGAAAAAAATTGTAGAGATCTTATAGAGGATTCTATGGGTTGGGATTAGAGAAAATATAGGAGTGATGGCATATTTAGAGGGATGGGTCTGCATTCTTCTTTGTAATGTGAAGGACATAGGGTAGTTTTGATGCATGACTTTTCTCTGCATTATTATATGGGTCTATTATGACCTCAAGGAATGTAATGTGGTTATTGAACTCATCAATATGAATATAAGACTCTGTTCTAAATCATGTATGTGTTCATGAGTATAATCCTTGTGCATTTCCTTTATGTATGAACCATTTCCATATGTTGTTTGTCATTTCTCTTCTATGGATGCATTGATGTGATAACTCGTCCTAGGTTCTCAGAACGTTGCATGGTTCTTTTCTATTCATTTACACTTGATTTTCTGTCATAAGATGATGTATTCTCACAAGACTCGTATAAAGGAGGGGCTCGATGCCCACGTGTGCCTTTGGTGAGTGCCGGCGCCCATTGGATGATAGGCGGTGTGCAAGGTATTTTACTATTAATCTAAGGGTATAAAAATGACTACGAGATCTTGAGCCGCCATCACCTTAGATGTTAAATCAATTAATATCTTTGGCAATTCCCAACTGGTTGTAAACCAAGTGAATGGTATATATCAGTGTCGTAATGAAATACTTCAAAATTATTAGCATCATGTGGACATACTTTTGACTACCTTTGACTATTTTGAACATCAAATCACTCTGCATTCCACTAACAAATTTGTGGATACCATGGCCTACCTTACTTCTTGGATACCTTTCACCATCCGATCGAAAATATTTGTCATGGTACAAAGGTTGCGAGTCACCTTCTTATCAATTTCGAGACATCAACCTTGTTGAAACCATTAAAACTAACCCACGTGACCTTTGGTATAAGCAGTTTGCGGACTACCTTTCCCTTTCAATTTTGCCTCCAAATCTTACTCCCAATGGACAATGAGTCTTTCTCAAAAATTTCCCTCACTATGTCATAATGGATGGTATTATTTATAAATGTGGCTTTGATGGTATCCTCTTATAATGCCTTACAATTTTTGAAGTTCCCTACACCATCAAGGAATTTCACGATGGAATTTGTGGAGGTCACTTGATGATTTAGTTCATTAAAAATGCATTCTCCACACAGGCTATTACTTGACCCACCTTAAACCATGATTATTTTGATTATGTCAAACATTGTGTGAAGTTCTAGCAACATGTTAATCTTCATCACACACCTAGTCATGCCTTATAGGTCACATGAGACCTTTTTCCTTTCTCTCAATGGGGTTTGGATTTTTTCATAGAGATCAATCCTCATTCTTCACAACGCCATCAATGGATTATTACTGCTACCAAATACTACACTAAATGGGTTGAATCCATACCTCTTATTTCTACAAAAGCTGAGAAAATATGTGAATTCATCAATCATCACATCATTTTTTGCTTTTGTGTTCCTCACTTTGCCTCATCACTGATAACGAACAACAGTTCAAAAATAAAACCCTATGGAAACTTTGTGATGCAACCACGTTCAACTTGGCTTTTCTTCACCATATTACCCAACAAACCATACCCAACCACATCAATCATACCTACCCCTTTTTACCTAATTCACCTACAAACCTACTAACCCTTATCATTATTACCCATTCTCTTGGTTCACTTCACCTACTTACCTATCCCGTATCGCCAAAATCATATTTTTACCCTCTTCTACCTACATTCATCTTCACCTACCCCTTCTTCACCTATTTTCCTTTCCTACCTAGCCTTTCTTACCCCTATTTACTCTCCACCTTAACCATCATCATTCACCACTGATCACACTTGGTTTTTTGGCTTGACCGTCATAGGTTTCGTTTAACCATTGTCAGTCACCTAAGACCTGACCAATGCTAGCCAAAGCCGACCAATGTCGGCCAAACCTAGCCTGATGTCAGTCTCGTCATGACAAAGACCCCAAAAACTAAAACCCCTCCCCGTTCTTAAAAATTCACAAAAAAACCTAAATACCTACTCCCACCCACCCAAACCTATCCTAGCTTCATTACCCATCCTATTTAACCTACATCTGACATTTCCACCCCTCATTCCCACAAGCCTACACTACATGTACATTTCCTTAACTACATTTAGGGACTTGTTCTTTACCTATACCTTGGCCTTACCTATGCCCAAC
Source organism: Taxus wallichiana var. yunnanensis (assembly GCA_018340775.1). Classification (NCBI taxonomy): domain Eukaryota; kingdom Viridiplantae; phylum Streptophyta; class Pinopsida; order Cupressales; family Taxaceae; genus Taxus; species Taxus wallichiana. Next base: position 734,369,691 of record CM031234.1, on the reverse strand, counting down.
CCAATATACCCTGACCTGAAATACATCACCCTAGTGTCAATATGAATTTGTGTATTTCACTATACCTTGCAATGTTGTTACCCATGTTGTTTAGCCTAATGACCTTACCTTGCCTATTGTCGTGTTGTTTATCCTAACCAAACCTTTGGTGTACTGGATCATACCTAAACATTCTTGCACCTGACCTAAGTTGTGTTTTTGACCATATCTTATACCCTAGATACTTGAATCAATTCAACCTCATTTGGATAACCTATCAACCTTGGATGATGTAGAGTTTACAAGCTCTTCCACTTGGTACTGTATTGTAATCTATATGTGTGTGTGTGTTTGATTGCCATTACCCATTACCCAATATGACCCTTACCCATTACCCAAAATTACCATACCCTTACCTACAACCCACCTACCCTCACTTTCATCACTTACCCATTTATCAAACCACTCACCGACTTCGTCTAACACCTCATCGCTCCTGGTTTGAGGGGGATCACCTCCACCCACACTTGGGAAAACCTCACCTTCAGCCCTACTTGGGGAAACCCCACTCTCACCTATATTTGAGGCAACCATTACCTATTTTTTTCAACATCGCTTACCAATATAAGCTATGTGAAAAAAGGGGAAAATGTAGACATCAAATTTCGGTCATACTCCCCTTGGTCTCCTTTAATTAATTAACATAATGTATTCACCTAACCATGACCCCTTACCACATATTCATATTAATTTAATTACTTAAAATTGAATCAATGCTCATCCTCACACTCTTAATTAAATTAATTTACACCTCACCTAGACACCTCATCATGGACTTATTCGTAGTCTATTAATTAACTAGGATTGAGTCTCCACTTATCTTAACTAGGACTTAGGCTAACCCTAAAATAAAATTCCTATTCCTTCTCCAAAAATATTCCCACTTATCTAAACGCTAACCCTTACTTGAGACCTGGGCTGACAATCAAATCACATGAAAAATAGCAAGGATTTTCCTATTTTTGGAAAACCTATGATTTCCCGACTTAACCGATGCGGTTAACCCTCAACCAAAACTGGTCATCCTAACCATCGTCGGTTACCTTATATACAATTTTGTAACCTTTTACCCAAGTTGGTCATTCTCGGTTTGGGAGATCTCTTATATTCAATCACGAATCGAGACTTCTCGATATCCAAATAATGGAATACACTCAATCACTGGCTCAAGCAAGCACATAATACTCATCCAGAGGCATTATCATTCACGGAGCACTCCGAGAAATCTTGTCATGGCACTGACCACATAATTATTCACGGATCAACCACTACCATCCTTCACCAACCAGACCTACAAATACAAGTAAGTGTATTTTATTTGCATCATTCAATACTCACTTAAATTAAAAGGTTTGTTATCTTTTGTTATTAGATCTTGTTCTTTCCTGCATTCCTCCATCCCACATTTTACCAACCTACCACCCACATCCTTCTAGCTCTCCGTACTTGATCTTTAGGCATGCCTGAGTCTTCTTGACTTTATTATGAACCCAACCATCCTCCCTCCATTCTCTCGTGACAATCACGAGAGAAGTCCAAACACTAGGTTTATTTAATTACTTGCATTTCTCCCCTACCAACATCGGTTACCTTAACCGTCATCAATTTCTCCTCTTCACCGGCATCGATCACTAGGTAGCGTTGGTTATTGTGTCTCCTATCAACTTTCACTAAACCTCCCCTAACAACCCCAAAACTCAAAAAACCTCACCCAAACCTAATACCCCACCTACAACCTCACCACAGACCTTCCCAACCCTTTGTGCAAACACAAAGAGAGCCTAGACACCCACTTTTGACATTTTTCCATTATCCATAATAACCAATATTGGTCATCCTGAACCGTCATCACCACACTATGACTAGCATCGGTCTTTGTGCCTAGTAAACTGCCTTAAACTAGCAAGTTTCCTAATCATCCAAAATCAACCCAAACTACACCAAAATTACCCTCGACCACTTACTAAACCCGCAACCCGACCCGGGGCCTTCACCGCTTTAATTACCAAGCATTTAATTGGATTGACACTAATAGTAATGTCTGAGATACCTAAATTAGAACACTAGCATTAGATTCTTTTATTTGCATGTTCAATTATTTTATATTGATTTATATATCAGTGGATTGACAATCGTCGAGGAAGTATCACACTTCCTAGATCTAGCTCACATTAGGAAATCCACTAACCTTTTCTATTAATTATATCTTGTGGTCTTGTTTTATATTACAGGTAGTTCCTCCTAGCCAAAAGGAAGCTCAAAAAATAAGTTTAGATTGAAAATAAAAAATGCATGCACTCAACCTTCAATCACATGACCACATATATTCCTTCTTCACCTATTTACCCTTAGTTGTTTCATTATCTACAACAATTTGGTGAAACACATATAACAGATAATGTGTAATCTAGAAAGCAAGAAAACAATGTAGACCGTAAAAATAGGGTTACAAACATGGGACATCGCTCATAATGTCATAAGATAATCAGGGCCAAAGCATCCAAAACCATACAAAAAGTGAACAAGAAAGAAATAGGGAAAAGCCCGCAAAACAATGGCATCAAAGGTAAACAATGGAAAGCAAAGAGTAAATGAAAACCATGGTGGAAAAAGTTCCTACAAAGAAAATAATGCACATGAAACACCCATTAGCATGTTAAAAAGATAAAAAATTATGTTAGGATGTGTATATATCGATATAGTAGTGTGCTAGGAAGTATTATAAAATGAAAGAATAGCACATGTAGTGTGTACGAATGTAACTTTCCCTAGGAGCCTTGATGGGACTGGGTAAGAGGTATAATGCCAAACATCCATGCTACATGTAACGATATGTGTAAATTCTACATTCACAACTAGAAGGAAAGTGAATGTGCATGTGTATGTAGAAAAGATAATGACATATGAAATATATGTCTAACATAGTAAGAAAAGTGTACATGTAAGCATAAGTAAGCAAGAGTAAATGCAACCAAGATATATAATATGCTATGAGTGAGTGGAATGGAATGGAATGCAAGATGAATGTGATAGGAGTAGTGTGCCCCCGATCGAATGTGTATGTATGAGTGAAATGAGGTTCATTTATAAAATATCCTCGACAGTCAAAAATAAACCATAGAAAAAGAGTGTGTCATCAGGAAATGGTTTGAAATGTGAGCTAGAAAGATAGATCAATGATGTATAGAGCATGAAGATTGTGAGTGGGGTGAGGTTCATTTCAGATTTAGAACCTCAATAGTTGAGTATGAACCATGGAACTAGAGTGTGTAATCAAGAAATGGTTTAAATTGTATGCAATAGAAAGATAGATCAATAATGTATAGGCGTGAAGAGTGTGAGTGGGGTGAGGTCCATTTCAGATTTAGACCCTCGGCGATCGTGAGTATGAATCATGAAACCGTAGTGCATCATCGGGAAATGACAATACAAGTGTATCAAGTTGTCTAAGATTGCTCAAAGATGTGAAATATGAAGCACAAAGCTTAATAGTAGAAAATGATAGCCACTTGGTGATGCTAAAAGGGGGAAGAGTAAGTATGATGCCCCCTCGAGTGTATAAGAGATGGAGAACTAAGTGTTATCCAATTTTTCCCCTCAAGAAAAATTGGACAAACATGACCTTGCACACTAAGAAAATGGAGGGATTGATTTAGTCATGCAATCTTGCATTTTGAGGTTGGCTTGAATAGGTTGAAGTAGGTCGAGAAAATTACAGAGGAATTTGGGAAATGAAGAAACTTTGAAAGTTTGAAATTTCAAATTTCAGAGGTAGAGCCATTCGGAGGTAGGCTAGGGTCAAATTTGGGGACTGGGTGGAAAGAAGTGAAAAAGTCATAACTTTAAGTCTGAAACCCGAAGGCCAAATTTTGGACTTCAGGATTTTGGATGTTCAGAGGTTTTGGTGGGCGTGGGCAGGTGAACAGTGCAAAAATCTCTGAAATCCCAAAGTTCAAAACTTGAAGTTCAAATTTTAGACTTCGGGCTTTCAGAAGTTTGGAGTTGGAAGTAGGGTTGAAGATCAATGAAAAACATGAACCGCAAAGTCCCAAAACACAAAAGCCGGAAGTCTTGAAAACCGAACCCCAAAATCCTGAAACCCCAAAAATGCAAAGGTCTGAAACCCGAAGTCCAAATTTTGGACTTCAAGGTTTCATCATTTTAGAACTTTGAATCCTTGACACACGAAAGTCATAACTTGAAGTCTGAAATCCAAAGTCTAAATTTTGGACTTTGGGAATTCGAGTTTCGGAGGTTTCATGTACCCAATCGATGAATAGTAACATCAACCACTAATTCAAAATGCCTGAAATTTTGAAATTTTGAATTTTAGAGGTTACAATGCATTTTAGAGTATGAAAAAACAAAGCCAACCACTTGCATTTATTGTAGTATGGCACCCCCATCTTCAGATGGGCATAGCTTTTGACTGGGAGCTCATATTTACACAAAATTGGACTTTTAGTGAGACTAAGTACTTCAAAATGAAGAAATATAGTCCGCCATTTTAGAGGGTGTTTCTAGATTTATCACCTACCAAAATGATGAGGTATGGGTTTCCTTTCTTCTCCAACAAGGAAAAGTACATGGAGGTATGAGTTTTGTCAATGTCACCCATCATTGTTGTAGGAGATTTTAATGCATTTTTGGGTGGTTAAAGCAAGATTTTGAATTCTTCTCTCTCCCTTCTCTCATTCTTCCTATATATTGTAAGGAGGGGCTCATTTTAAAAAGTTGGAAACTTGGTATATTCCTCTCCCTTCTTCTTCTTTTTTATACAAGATTTTGTGGAGATTTCAAACCTCCCTACCATGTACATTATAATGAAAAATATGTGCCTTTAAGCTAGAATGTGATGCATTATATCAACTTTGAGAGCAATAAAATTAGATATGTTGATGTTTCAAACCCTCTTCTATGTTCTACTTGTGTAACATCTTTGACATGACTATTACTGTGATGACTTCCACTCTTGACATTGCAAATGTTGACATGTGATTTTTCTTAGGAAGGAGTACTCTTATGATTTTTGGAAATCATGTTTGCAATGGATAATTCATTATTTGTTGAAAAGGTTCATTTTGGTTGTGATTTCTGCTTACTTGAAAATAAGGCCATTCATCTCTTTGTACAACTTAAATTCACTTTTAAAAGGTGATGAACTTGTATTGTGTAGACATAATTTATCTTGTGTAAATAGTAAAACACTTTGGATCAATTCCATTGATCCAAGGTATGCTTTAGTTCTTCTTACTTTCTTGGCTTGTTGTCCTGACATTCAGAAATGAAGGTGAAGTTGGACTGGGACTTGTTTTGTTTACAATTATGAAGAATTCTTCTTAGGGATCCTTGATTGGCAACAAGCTTTAGGGTGATAGGTTGGGCCTTCTTGTTAAATGTTTAAATGTTGTATAACATATAAGGATCGTAGACCTAATAGTAAATTACTTGAGGTGGATACCCTAACCTAAGTTGGAATGTTCTATATTTATTAAGTCATACTATAACCTAAGGTAAATAAGACTTACCTAGGGACTAAGGTTGATTTACTAACCTAATAGTAATCTAACCTAAACTATTGCTAACCTAAGGGGGTACCTATGGACTACTTGGAAATTGGCATGGTTAGTGGCGTTGGTTTTTAAGGCATTAATTGGAATTGATTTTGGTTTAAATGATACAGACTACCAATTTTGGTGGAGGCATTGGGAGTTTAGTGGATGCCTAGTTAGCATCACCACTAAATAGAAATTACATGTAAATTTTGAATTAAAGTTTCACCAAACTTGGATGGCGGTGGCATGGAGAAATAGGAGGGAAATTGATTGTCCTTCACATTAATTGATCTCGTTTTTGGCAAAGAAACCGCCTAGGAAAAATCATGGTGGGTTTTTGGAAAGGTTGTTTGATCTTCAATTCATTTCAATTTTTTCTCTACATGGGGTTTTCAGTTCTTGAACCAGCAGTTCTATTTTTGATATATCTGTATTCTTGGCATTCTTGAGCTATTTTTGGACTCTGTGGAAGTATAAGAAGAAGTGGAAAGATTGGGGTGGTTGACATTGCTTGGAAAAGAAGAGACTATTGAGGCTCGACGGGAAATCATCTACAAATCAAGAAGAATCTCTATCAGGCATGATAGGCTCTACCCATTAAGTTGTTCTACTTTTTCCTAAATGTCTTCATTAAAAGAACTCTTCTCTTGGGAACAAATGAGTTTTTGTTGTTTGATCTTGATTTCAAAACTTATATTCTCTGTATTTTATTTGTATGAATTCACTGATATGGTAGAAATACATTTTGGGTTTGTTTCCTTTGTTGGAAAAAATGAATGAATCATGCTTAAACCTTTGTTTGAACTTAAGATGAAGTTGATTCATTTTTCACATTGTTAAGTGGTGATAAAACTTGTTAGTGACTTGTCTGTTAATTGAACTTGATGAATCTTCTCGAATGTAATTTGTTTGTTTGGCATGGCTGATAGTTTAACCTACATGTGTGATCTGAAGATTGGGTTATTCAGTTTTATCTTCTCTGGTGTGAAAAATAAGAGGGGTTAAAATTTGTTCTTCTAGATATGACTTATTGTGCATGTCTTGTTTTTACTCTAAAATAGAAAATATGTTGTTATTGAAGGAGCTTGTGGTAAATAAGGGGAAATTGTTGAGTAACTCAACCCTGTCTATCTTAAAGGAAATAGACTGTAGCATTTTTGGCTTAGCAATTCTTCTGAGCTTGACTTTGTGCACAAATCTTGTGGTCATGTTGACACTTTTTTTGTCTCCTCTTAAGTTATGAATCTTGTTGGGTGTTTATTCTTCTTGTACACTAAGTTATCTATTCATCAATTATTGTTAAGATATTGGTTCGAGTTGGCTTGAATAAAATTTTAGAATTTAATTCTTGTTTTATTATCTTTGTTCACCATAAATAGATGGGCAAGTTTATTTGGTTATCTCCTTAAAAAGGAAATCGTGGCCTAAAAAAAGATAAGTTTTTGATATATTACTTTATCTTCTTTATTTGGGTAAACTAGGAAAACTTCGTGATCTGATATTATTATTGTTAGATGGGATATCAGTCTCAGCTAGTAGTCTTTGTGTTACAGTTGCTATTATCATTTGTAAGTTGGGAAAATATCATTTTTGGTCTGTAGCTTTTATGTTACAGTTAACGATTGTAATATCGAGTTGCTCTTTGGGCTTCAATGGTTGTTAGGAGTTAATTGTGTTCTTGGTCTTGAGAAATTAAATTTGTTTTGGTTCTTTTTCAGTCTCAGGAAAGAGTACCTTTGTTTAAGGAATGAGTATTGAACCACATCCTTACCATTATTTGATATTGTTACCTCTTACTCCTTTGAGATGTGAAATATGGGTAAACTTACCCCTTGGCTATTCTTTCCGTTCTCTTCTATATCTGTTAGGAAATGGTTACTACAGTTGGGGAGTTAAGTTGTTCCCCCTTGAATTCTGAGAGGAAGATGTATGTTGTTCTTTGTTCTCTTTGTTTTCAGGATAGCTATCTATCTCGATCCTGATCCAAACTCTGTCAGGATTTAGAATAAAGACCGTAATTTTCTTTATTACGTTATTTTTTAGATTTATAGTGTACAATCTCTTTCTCTCTTTTTGTACATCTCTCACATGTATCACTCCTGAGGAGGGAGCTGACTGTTCTGTTTGTAGTATGTTGAAGGATTGCAAGGTCGGTAGTTGATTGATAAATCCCTTCTTTCTTCTCCTTGACTGTTACATTGGTAATGAGGTAATTATTGAATAGTTATATGTGCATGTTAATTTAAATTCATCCTTTGTCAAATCTATTGATGTTGATCCTAAAACCTAGGTTGGATTTTGACTCTGAATTTAGGATATGGATTCTTACTTAAGAAACTCTTTCTTAAAGGTGTTGTTGGCTCATCCTAAATTCATCCTAATGTTTGATGGAGCTTTGCATTTTATATTTTAGGATGAAGTTAAGTTAAGGCTGAGATAAAAGTATTATTGTTCCATCTAATGTAGATTGTTCCTTTGAGATATTAGTGTTAGTATCTTCTCAGGTTAGATGGAATTAAATAAGATGTGGATCATAAAAATCTGTAAATGAAAAGCGGTCTATGATTTGGTGAATTATTATTTATCTAGACTAACGTATTAATTATTTCTATGGAATCACTGGACAAAATTGAATCGATTATATCATGATATTTTCTTAATGATGATATGGATTATCACTTTGTTTCTCTCTCTTATGATTGTTAATTCTTTATGACATGTCTTTCTGTAATGCTTTAATTGCTATTTCATAAAAGTAGAGTTCTCTTTATGAAACAGTTAGTTAAAAGCACATCGTTTTAATGTTTAGTGTTTATCATGCTCAGTTCAATGAACTGACCCATGCTAGCAATTTTTGTAAATGGAATTCGTAAGTGGTAAAAGGAGACAAGATATTTTATGATGTTACTTTTGTTTACCAAAAGACTGGATCTTTTATGAGGAAATATGATTCATTATTGAAATGTATTGTTGGAAAGGAAAGTTGTATTTTAATAGAGCTTATTGTTGTTGTTTGACACTAAAGATGTCTGAAGTGTTTGTACTTGCAATGTATGAATTCCACCTTGATAAATGGAAAATATTGTGGGTTTATCTATACTTGATGTGTCATCTTTTTGCATATTCTGTGAATAGTAATGATAAGATTATCTCTGTTCTTTTATATATATATATATATATATATATATATATATATCGAAATGAACCCTTTCGGGTTGAATTAAAATGAACTAGGTGGTAAGGGTACTAGATATACTACCCCTTTTATTTAATGCAACTTATCAAGTTGGCATTCATGGTTGGTCATTCAATTAAATCACTATGGTTTACTAAAATGATGTTAGTGGATAAACGAATCCATTATGATAACTTGTATAATGTTAAGGGGTTACAAATGAACCCTAATTCTTAATAAGTAAAAGGAAGACAACTATTCTGCAATGATAATCAATTTGTTTTAGAATCCTTTGGAATTAAAACCTAATGTCATCTTGGAAAGAGGAAGATGTACTTCCTCTTGATTAATTCCTTAATCTGAATAAAACAAATGAAAGGAATATATATATATATATATATATATATATATATTAGGTTTCATTTTAATGAAGTCTATTATAAAATAATCTAATTCAGAACTTAAACAAGCTAAGTCATGGATAAGTTAAATAAGTGAACCACACTGTTAGTATGTTGATTCTGTTTCTAAAATTAAATCTTAAATTAGGAAGTTAATGAATGAAAAACAAATCTTTGATGTATCTGCATGGAAATTACAATTCATTTATTTCTTACAACCCTAATGGTTAATGAACTAGGGATTTAGCATGGTTGCTGTAATTAAACTTCAATTAAGGAAAATAATTAAGTGATTAACTTCTTTCTTTGGTATGTACATCCAGATGGGATGACTCGGTTGGATGTTGGCACCCGCAACTATAGCACCGTACCTCTGTGAAGACTAGGGTATTCATGAGGATACTATGCTGCAGTTGACATGTTTCAACACCCTTCAGAGTTAAATCATTTAGATCTACATAAACTTAGAATTGATCTTAGTTATACCCTAGGTTAGGTTAGAAGCATGATCTAGTGTCGGTAGCAACTCATGACGACTTAGGATAACTAAACACATGAAATTGACTTAGGTTGATTGATTATGTCTATGTACCATTAGTCATCACGAGTAGTCTTCTACACTAAACTATGTTGCTAACCTTGGTTAGGGTTAAACCTTGAACAAGTGGACTGATAAGAGTCTGTGAAGACCATTCTAGATAACAAATGAAGTGGGGTAAAGGATGTATTCCATTTGATAAGTATGTCATCTAGGAATATTAACATGAATAGTATGTTGAAAATCTTTGGCCAAAGTATCGCAAGCTACTGGTTGCATTGTCCTATGTCACCTAGTTTTAAGAAGCGAGATTTCAGATGAATATTGGTAACAAATATTCAGATAGGCCTCTTAAACATAACACTTAATACCTCGAAAAGGGTATGAGAACCAAGTATACCTAGTATATAATTCATTGAGTTAACATGAGAGATTGGTATGATACCGAGTCATGAAATGAGATATCAGTGTTTCACCGAGTCATTACAGATTGCATATGGTTATCCATTATGAGATTGATTGGCATGAAATGTGTTTTCTAAATTATGATTATTTAGAACAGAGAACATTATTATAAATAAAAAATCCCTTGTTTCTAAATTCTTAAAATGGGAATGTTACATAATGCATATTTCGATCTTTCATTGCATGAAAGGTTATTATGTATTGTTGTGTGTTTTCATTACAAGATTCTAGTTGTGTTGTGTTTATTGTGCAAGTTGTTTAACATCCTTCTTAGTGCATCACCTTCCCTTAGAGTAGGTTTTAATTTTCATGTATTTTCTCTAACTTTGTCTCCTTAGGAAATAATTAGATTAGTGTTAGATCTAAAAATCTTCACACTTTGTAGTAGTTGGCACTAGGATATGATAGGAATTCGGCCTTCTCCGAAGGGTTATCCCAATTGTAAAGTCCCACACTTTAGGATAACTCCATGTTTGATGAATCACATTGACTACCTCAACCATTCACTTGTGAGCAATCGAGGTGCTATGTTTTGACATAACACTAAGATATGATTCTAAGGGGATAAATGTAAGGAGTATTTTCCTTGAAAAAAGTGATTGGACCACAAGTGGTGATGGTGAAGGGGCCTTGAAGAATGGAAGTCGAAAGAGGAAAAATAGATCTTGTTGGTCTTGTGTAGTTGATGGTTGCTTATTTGGGATTGGTAACACCATAGAAGACTTGAGAAGCTGAGGATTTTTACTAATATTTAGAGGAGGTAGCTTAGTTTGACTTGGTAATGCTACATATGACTTAATAGGAGAAGGTGATGAAAGATGAACCTTGAGAGGTGATTGCTTAGTTAGAATGGGTTGAATAGGTGGCATTTGACTAACCAAAGAAGGCACATTATAAGTGGTGGCATGATGCTCATTAGACATATAAGGAGAAGATTTAGGAGCCCATTTGGATGTAGAATTTGTAGATTCGCATGCGACATAATGTTTTACGTGAATGCGATAAAGCCTCGATGCTCAATATGTTTGATTCTTCAATGTAAATCATAGCATTCATTGTCATTATGTCCATTGATTCAATGATAATTACAATATGGATGACCTTGATATTTTACAAGATGATAAGGAGGATAGCCATGAGTAGATGGAAAAGTGATTAATTGATGAATAGGATCTCAAGAATAAAATCATGTTACTTAGAATTGCGATCAAACGTGAGAGGCTCGGGAAATGGAAACAATTGAGGATCACTTATATGAGCACAAATAGAAGACATAAAATGAGGATTAGAAGAAGAAATAGCATGATCCCGAGAAGTGTCCTTAAGATGTTGAATTGTAGATTTAAGAGATGTAATCATTGATTTCATAGCCTAAAATTTTTCTTGAAATAAATAATGCAAAGATTTAATTGAATCCAAGATGGGTTGAGTGGATGGAGAATCACGGAGGCTAGGTTCGTCAAGAGAGATGATAAAAATGGAACTCACTTGAGTGGGTGGCATATCTCTAGGGAGATACATGGTGTCGAGGGATTTTTCAGAAATCCTTGCAATTGGGATGCATTTGAAGTAAATCATACAAATAAATTTGAGGAATTTTACAAGCCATGAGAGAAGAAAGATGAGGATCTAAGAGTGTTCGAATGAGATGGGTTCACCAAATTATTTAACAAATATTGGATTTGTAAAACCCTATAGGATGTTTTAGAGTCACATGTAATAGATAAAATAATAAAGAACAAATATGACACAAGCAATAAGAAAGTAGAAATTAAAACCCTAAGTGCAAGAGGGAGGAAAGAAGACTTATCTGATTTGCAATAGATCCCAAAATGTATGGAGATGGAAAACTAATGAAACAAAAATATAAATTATCGTCATCATGCTAAAAAAAATTGTGCAATTTCCAAAATAAGCTAGACCATGGCGCCTAGGATGGTACTAGGGCACCTAGGCACTAGAGACCCTATTTGGGCGCCTGTGACTACTCAAAAGATCATAAAATAGTTTTTGCAGTATTAAAGAGTGTCGCTAGTCTTTGTTGTTGAACTCCTATGTGTCGCACTATGTCTACAAATGTCACATGTAACTTGAAAGAGAAATATATCCTACAAAACCCCAAAACACATCAAATCATAAAAAGAAAAATATGCAAATGGGGAATCGGACTGACCCCATCGGTCACCCGATTGAGTGAACTTACGATGTGGGCGTTGCACTACATTTTAGAATCCATGTAGTTCTCATGTGTGTGTGTGTTAAAGAATCGTGCCCTAGGAGGATCTTGTGTAAGATGTACTTGATAGCTAGTAATAGCTAGATGTATCAATGTAAATATACGTGTGTATGGAAAATGAACTTCCCCTCCTATGAAGTGTATGAAGAAAATTGCAGCCCCTTGAATGATAGCTAGATGGATTCTTTGATGCTCTTAGAATTCCTTTGGATACAACCTTAGGTGATGATAATAGATGCTTAGAGCTTGGTCCTTTGATTTGATCACATAACATTGTAATTATATTATTCCCTTGTTTGAATTTTATAATTAAACACTAAAAGGCTGACCCATAAGAAATCAAGATGTCCAATAGCTATAAGAAGCATAAAAGAGGTGAGTAAGATACAAGGAGGTGGACGGTGCCTAGAGGGGGTGAGGGTGTCGGGGCACCTAGCCTGTTGGTGTTCGGACTCAAAAAATGAAGTGACGAAGGTCAGACTAGGCAGTGGGGTATGTAAGACAAAGAAGGAGACCAGAAAGAAAGAAAAGAGGCCAAAAATAATGATCAATTAGTAATTTTATCACTTAGGAATCATATAAATGCAAGTATGTGATTAGGACCTAGAAATGTACCCAAGTGCGTGATTTTGTGTCTACACTTTCAAGTGCTTTAAGGTGCTCATTTTCTTGAAAAAAAAATCTTCTTCTTCTTTAGATGTCATGACATACATTATGACCTACTCTTTGAATTTTCTTTATCATGTGCTAATTCAAGCACTTCTTCCTATTGTATCTCTATCTGATTTCTTTATTTAAACACCATGTTAGCTATTTTTTTTTTTCTCTCCAAGTGATCTTATTTGTACGTTTTCTTCTCCTTCACTAGCCTTCTTATTCTCTAGATTCTTGGGCAAGATGTTCTCTTCTTTTCTGATCTACCGATCCTCTAGAATGAGGATGTTTAATTCTCCTTCATTACTAATTTTCTCCCTTTGTCTCAGCTCTACAAGCACTCCATTATGTGCTTCATGTATTTTTTCAATGAGCATGCACAAGGGCCTATGCAATTTTCTATTCAAGGAATTTTTAATTCCATCACCTCACAAAATTTCAAACCCGCATACACATATTCAAAAGCAATATTAGATTGAAAATTCTGAGGCAAAATAACCCCTTGATATGCTGCTTGAAACAACTCTTCTCCTTTTTCTTCTTACTGTAATTATTCTCTCATGCTCTCATTTTATTCTTCTCCCAATATCTCTCCTTGTTATGGATAGAAAATGTTAGTCTCCATATCCTCTTCCATCACTATCTCATCTTCCTCAAGGTGTTAACCACATTCTTATTGATTGCCTCTATAGGTTCGTTTCTTTTTCATTTCTTCTTTTTCAAGATAACTGATCTCTTTATTCTTCTCCTTTCCACAAGTAGATTTATACGTCACCTTGTCTTATTTATCATTATCCAACCATATCCTTATCTTTCTTCCTCTATCCTGATCTTCTCTATCATCTTCTTGAACTCCACAATCTCTTCTACTCTAACTAATTATTTCTTCTATAACTAATTCTTTCTTCTGTACCTTCCTTCATCTTATTATGGCATTCTTCCTCAAATAAGCCCTTTATCTTCTTATCTTGTCTTCTATCAACCTCCTATATCTTCCTGTGGGTCTCAATATACTCTTGATTTGTTTCTTTCTCTCTTTCTAGGCCTTAATGTGCCTTTACTTCTACAAAATTTGTCTCACCTTTCTTCTTTCTTGATACCTCACCTAGGCTCTTTCCTTTTCTTCCCTGGTCTCTTGGTACCTCCAAGTATTTTCAACATTGTAATTTTCTTCTTGAGCTTATACTTACTCTTCTTCTCACTCTGTCAAGCCTCAATGGGCTAGAGGATCTCTCATGCCACCACTTTCTTTCAAACTTATTCACTTTTCCTTCTTTCTCTTTCAAACTTCAAACTTAAAATTTCATATAATATATCTTGATTTATTCAAAGGAACTTACCACTATGATACAACTTGATTGATTAATACTCATGGGTATACTCAAATCTCATTTTTATAAACATTTTCTTGGATTTAAATCTAGGACTCCCAAACTTGAATAAACAAGAATACTAAAAATTGTCAAAATGGACTTCTAAGAACTGAATTATGAGTTCTTGTGTTCTTTACTAGCTATGCAGTCCTTTCAAAATATCCACATACTTCTCATGATTTATTTTTACATACCTAAACTCCTTCAATATTTCTCTTGCATACGTTTCAAACATTTAATAGTCTTTCTAGGTATAAGAATTCAAAACAACAAAGAGGTTCCTGAATCAAAATTTCATCTGAATTTTCTTATATGGTTGAATGCCTTCCCAAACATTTATCTTCACAAAACTTTCAAATATTTATCTAGGTCTAGTATAGATCATTTTTCAACAAATAAAACCCTTAAACATGGCTCCTAACTCAAGTTATTCATAACATTCTAAAAGAGGTCAAAACATGATAGTTTGAGTGATTTTTTGGGTTTTGTGCCTCTTAAAAACCTTATAAATGCATAATTTTGTCCTCTACACTTATTGTTTACCCATCTAAATATGCTTCTAAATTTTCATACAACTCCAATTGTTATTTTTCAATATATGTTCTTTTTACCTACACTAAACCCTATCTTAAGATAAGATGACAACAAGCAAACAAGTTTCACTTTATTTGTGCAAATAAGGTCTGGGATCCAAACCATCAACTAAAATGTGGCATACACTTTCTACCTTTTCCTTAAAACACTCCACTTTAGTGTTGTGTGCTACCTATGCTTCTAAAACTCCTTAAACTCATCCTTCATGATTTATACAAGACAATTTATTGTCTACTTGTGAATCATTAATGAACACAATAAAACTTAACCACTCCAAGAATTTTAAATTTTTTTGAAACCTCTATTATTCACTCTTTAAACCATACAAATTATTTCTTATGCAAGAAATTATACTTCCATACAAGAAAGCATGTAAAAATGATTAATAACATGTAAAATCTTTCCTTCTACGAGCCTTTCTACATCATTTTTAGTATGAGAAACAATAAATAATCACAAACATTTTGATATACCTATAAAATCATCCATCCCTCAAGCTCAACCATCAATATAATGCATAAAACACAACCTTTCTTCTTTATTCATCATTTTCCAAACTTACAAAGCTTCTTTCAACAAAGAACCTACAAAATTCATGATCTTCTCTGGAAAAATATAGAATCCCATACATTCTTAGGGTTTCCTCCTACCTACCTACCCCCTCTTACTTCCTCTACCTCATTCTCTCCCTCTTTTGTCTGAATACATTATTATTTTTTTATATTACGTGGTAGTTACTGATTTAACAAATATTGAAATTTGTAAAACCTTAATTACAAAGTCACATATGATAAATAAACACTAAAGCACAAATCTTACATAATCAACAAGCTAGATAAAAATAAAACCCTAAGTGCAAGAGAGGGAATAGGAGACTTAGTTGATTTTGCAATGAATCCCGTGAGTGTACTTGGATTGGAAAACTTTTGAATAGGAAAGGAATAATGTTGCAATTGAGCATAGAAAATTCCTGGAACCATCGGATGAGCCGATGCTATGGTGCCTAGGATAGAAATGGGACATCTATGAGCCATAAACCACTAGTATGCACATATGACCACACGCAAATCCTAGAAGCTAGTTTTTATTGTGTCGTAAGGTGGTCTCTAAACTTTGTTATTGGTCACCTAGATGTCACACTATGTCCGCAAAATTCACTGTAACCTACAAAACAAATGATCTCTGCAAAACCCCAAAACACATCAAATCCTAAACAAAGAAAATATGCAAATGAGGATTCGACTAACCACCCCAAAAAGTGAACTTACGACTGATTATTACACTACATTTTAGACTCCATGTAGTTC
Organism: Taxus wallichiana var. yunnanensis; assembly: GCA_018340775.1. Lineage (NCBI taxonomy): Eukaryota > Viridiplantae > Streptophyta > Pinopsida > Cupressales > Taxaceae > Taxus > Taxus wallichiana. Next base: position 734,353,354 of record CM031234.1, on the reverse strand, counting down.
TTATGTGTGTGCACAAGAATCATGCCCGAGGAGGCCCTTGTGTAAGCATGTGATAACAGGTAATAACTAGATGCACCAATGTAAATAGATGTGTGGATGGAATAGAATGAACTTCCCCTTCCTATGAAGTGTATGTATAAAATATAGTCCTTTTTCCCTTGTATGATTGTTATATATGGATGCCTTTATTTATATTAGAATGCCTTTAGATGTAACCTTCGGTGGTGATAATAGATTCTTAGAGCTTAGTCCCTTATTTTAGTTACATAGATTTGTATTTATATGATTCCCTTTGTTCAATTTCATAATTTACAAATAAAATTCCAACCCATAAGAAAAAAATATGCCCAAAAGGGGTGAGCAAGATACAAATAGATCAAGGGCACCTATAAGAATAAGGATGCCTCAAGGCGTTGGAATCCTGGCTAGGCGTTGGTGTCTAGAGTCATGAAAGATAAATAAATAAAGCATATACTAGGCTATGGGGTGTGTAATACTAAAGAGAAAGAAAGAAAGATAAAAAGAGGCCAAAGATAATAATCAATTGACTAGTTTTATTGCTTAGGAATCTTATGAATAGTAGTATATGATTAAGACCTAGAAATGTACCCAAGTGTGTGATTTAGTGCCTACATTTTCCCCCACTTTATGTTGTTGAGTGAATACTCAATAAAATAAATTAAGTAAGATATGTGTACATGATAAACATGTAGATCGATGGTGAAAGTGTACTGAGGAGAAAAGAAAAAGTGTGAAGTGATAACAATGAAGCGTGGAAGCTAAGAAAGAGGAAGTGACCCTAAGGGTGAAGTGTATGTGTTGTGTTGTGTTGTACTTGTTATTGTTGTCACTTTTGTTTGATGATGTGGGGTTTCTTCTCATTGCATATTAAGGACAGACTTGTAAAAGAAGAAACAAAGAGTAGTCAAAGTCATGTGTTATTAAAACTTTGTAAAAGTATGTGAAAAAATACGAAGAAGTAATTAAAGGAACATGTGCACCTAGTTCGTGATGAGTGAAAAGGATAGAAAGTGTCCTGATCTGATATAGAAGAGCAATTTTTTTGGGTGATCTCACACCAAGAACAAGTTTTTCAAGTGATCTCATCCCAAGTGCAAGTTTTTTGGGTGATCTCACACTACAACAAAAGATTTTTGGGGAGAAAGGTATAGTTTTATTATCCATCCTTGAATGCTTCCTAAAATTTATACACTAGTGCAAATGGTGTGATCCTGCTTTGTTTCAATTTGATCAAGTTTAATCCATTTTGATCCAAGTAGAAAAATAAGATAGAATGTAATCTGATTGCTAGAGGATTGTTCTTGTACTATGCAAACTATTATGTGAAATTCCCAAAATTGTGCCAATCTGAGAAAGTAAATGTAACTTCCCCTGGTCATAGGCATTCGGAAAGGTCAAGAGCACCCAGGTGTTAATGTCTATATCTGGCACTTTGGTCTTTATGTTGAAGTTAGGACCCAAGTCGAATTTGGGTTGTTTATATGACTATATATTTATTTGTTCTGTATTGTTTATGTATGTAATATGGCTCTAATGTTATATAGGGTGAATAATTTACCCAATGTATGCCCCCTCATTTGGGGTGCATGTAATGTTGCTATGAGTAAGAGGACCATCTGTTGATCTAAAGCTAATACCTGCAGGGGAGGGAATGTGCATGGTAGAAACCAAGGCATATGAAAAAAAAGTGTCTAGAAACATGTGTTAGTAGAAAAGTGACAAACATGAGATAGAAGACAATGTAAACAAGTAATAGTGAAGAAAAATTAGACCGTGAAAAATAGGTTTCAGACATGGGACATCGCTCACAATGTCACAGAAAATTAGAGCTGAAAGCAACAAAAGCATACAAACAATGATAAAACAAGACATAGGACAAAGCTTGAAAACAATGGCATATAATGGCAAACAATGGAAAATAGTAACAAGAAAATTATCGACAATCATGGTGGAAAATAATTCTTGTAAGGAAAATATTGCACATGAAACACACGTTAGCATGTTAGAAAGATATAAAGCATGTCAAAGTGTGTGTAGATCCATTAAAAGTAGTGTGCTAGTAGGAATAGAAAATAGTATGTAATGAAATGATATCACTTGTAGTATGTACGAGTAGTAAATGTAGATGCCCCAGGAGCCTCGGTGGGACTAGTAAGAGGTATAGTGCCAAGAATCCATGTTGCGTGTAAATATCTATGTAAATTCTACATTCACAACTAGAGAACAAATGAATATGCATGTGTATATAGAAAATATAATGACATACTAAGTATCAATCTAGCATGGTAAGCGTAGTGTACATGTAGCTAATATAAGCAAGCAAGAGTAAATGCAACAAAGATATGCAGTATGGTGTGAATGAGTGAGATGGAATGGTATGAAATGTGAATGTGATAGGAGTAGGGTGCCCCCAAGCGGATGTGTATGTATGAGTGAGATGAGGTTAATTTATAAAAGACCCCTCGACAGTCAAGAATGAACCATAGAACAAGATTACATCATCGGGAAATAGTTTGAAAGATGTGTATGCTAGAAATATTTGATCATAGAGCAAAAAGTGTGAAATATAGAATAGTGGGAGGTTCATTTCATATTCATACCCTTAACAATCGAGTATGATCATGGAACTAGAGTATGTCATAGGGTGGTGTGAAATTTGAAAATTAGGAAGATGTATCATGAAGCATGACACGTGAAATGTGTAGTATGTGAGGTGCATGGATTTAGTATGCCCTCAGCAGTCAAGTGTAAACCTTAGCATCATATGGTAGTGTGAAATTTGAATATTAGGAATATGTATCGTGAAGCATGGTGTGTGAAATGTGTAGTGTGTGAGGTGCGTGGATGTGGTATGCCCTCAACAAATAAGTGTGAACCTTAGCATGAGAGTACACCATAGAGTAATGAAAATATAAGATATGTATCAAGTTATATATGATTGATGTATGAAATGTGAAGCACAAAGTGTAATATTTAAAATAAAAGGCATATGATAATGCTAGAGGGTGAGAATAAACATGATTCCCCCCAAGTTTATGATTATGAGAAGGAATCAAGTAACATCGTCTAGGATATCATCATTTTCATGGTCAAAGCCAAATGGAGAAGCTTGTCAGAGACTTGATAGGAAATAGTATGAGGTTGATCACATAAAGATCCATTGTGGTGCAGATTGTACATGCCCATTGTGTATTCTTCATCAATGAAAGGTGACATATGAAAACCATGTGCATACCAGAGAGTAAGATTTTGTGAATAGCTGTGAAACAAATCATTAAATATAAAAACATGGCTAAAAGGCATGGTAAATGTGATATCAATATGTTTAGGATCCAAAATGCCCCAAACGTAGTCAAGCCAATACTACTCGAGTGTGAGTGGAGAAGTGCGAGAAGTATGTGCAAGAAATATTGATAGATGGAAGACACAAAAGCCATAAGTAGTAGTGATATGAATGTATCCATGATAAACATGAGGAGAATGAGGTGGAAGAAGGAGATCAACGAGTGTGAAACCAAGCCGAGTCAAGCCATCATGTGTATGAATAGTATCAGAGCAAGTAGGATCAAATAGAAAATGTTTCTAATAAGAGTTATTCATGAAAAGAGTGCATGTAAATGGAGGAAGAATCGATGTTGAATTCTTATGGTCATATGAAGAAGGTGATATGATGTCCATTATATGAAAAGACCCTAGAAAAATACCATAGCATTAGTAGAAGGAGGGGGTTTCTTGAATTGATATTCACTAGGCCAATAGCAATGAAAGTATCATTGAAGTATGAATCATCTATCTCGATAGGAGTAAAATTAATATTTCACAATTTGTCATCAATAAGCTTGGTTATATCAACCTTTTCATCATAATCATCAGTGCTAGCATTTTCATGCTAGATAACAATATCAATGATATTGGTAGGAGGTGTAAAAACAAGGGTCTCAAAGAGCGGAGTGGTGGTATTTATTGGAGTAGACACGGTGGGTGAAATGATATTTGTAGTGTGAGTGGAAATGGATGGTATTCTTACACAGGTGGAAGAAGGTTGTGAAGCACTAGATTGGCTGATATGATATGTACCAATATGCTATACGGAATAAGCTATGATGGAGGAATAAGAATAACAATAATGGGGTCTATGGAACAAAAATTGAATGGATCAGGGTCAGAAGAAATGGTATGTTCATAACCATCATATAATAATTTAACACACTAGTGAACAATAGATGGGACCACATTATTATGTGAATCCAAGTTCTTCCCAACAAAGAGATTAAACTAAAATGAGGCATCGATAACAAAGAATACCGTAGGAACAATCTTAGGCCCGACTTGTATAGGTAACATGATAGTTCCTAGGCATGTGCGAGTAGTGGAATCATAACCACAAATGAGAGTGGAATTCTTAGTAATTAGATTATCAGTAATTTGATTTGCCTTAAAAGGGAGTGAGCACATAGATTAATGGCAGATCCATTGTCAATGAGCACACGCTTGATAAAAATGGTGTCGATAATAGTGGTGATAAGCAATGGTGCACATGGATTGTCAATAGTAGATGGATGTATATCCTCATCATTAAATGATATAGCATGTGGTATATTTTTGAGAGATTGAATAAGGTGCATGAAAGCAATAGGAAAATTCACATTATCAATGTGAATAGAATGAAGAGCGACCTCTAATGTATGACGAAAGTCGGGTGCATTATGCAAGAGGTCATAAAGAGAGATCTTGGCTGGTGTATTCTTAATTTGTTCAATAATGTCATAACCCTTACATGTTCGGTAGGAACTATATGAGAAATGGGCGGTGGAGAAGATGTCAATGGGGCTGAAGGAGGGCAAGTACGGCGAGTGGTGATATAAAAATTACTACACCCTAACTAGGGTGGTGAAAAAACTTGCACATGTAGGAATTAATGAGGACTCAACAATAATTTATTTTATTCAAATTAGGCATTAATAATCCATCCAAAATATTTCATGACCTTGCATGGAATATATCATGAGAAAACACCCTTTAAATCCTTTTACAAATTCAAATTTTCAAAAAGATAGTTTTGGAGGGAAACTGGAATTTGAAATATTTACAAAAAAATGCATGGGAGATATGGGTTAGAAGCCATTAATATTTACACTAATGACCTATAGCACATACTCAAACCAAAATTGTTAAGAAAACCAAAATTTCCTTCTTAACCTTGATGCTCTTTCATCAATGAGTATGAACGCTAGAATGGATGTAGAAGTGAGTTCTTTCTTAGCAAAAAGGGATTAGGAAAATGAGTATCATATGGGATACCCTTAACTATAAACACTTTATTTTCATAGATAAATTTAACACATAAATGTATCATATAAAATATATCTTTAAGGTGTCAAAGCTAAGTGCATCTTAGAAACAAGACACATGAAGCAAGGGAAGCAATAATCATGTAAGGCATAAGAATAGTAGTAGACCCCATAGTAAGAGGGAGAAAAATGCATCCAAATGAGGTATTAATATCAAATCTCACATGTTAACTTGTAAATCCTTTAGATGTAAGTAATTTAAATGTTGCTTAGTAAATCCTATAGATGAAAGTAATTTAAATGTGCACATATTGTGTTTGGAAATTATGTCAATCAAGACACTATGGATATGAATTACACAACCAAAATATTTAGTGTAAAGTGCATGAAAAATTTCATTAGGAACAATAATAGTATCACCAAATGAAATAATAGGCCTAAAAGGCATAACAAAAGTAATTGTACCAATTAGATAATCAAGTGGATGATCTTATGCAATGAGAGAAAAATGACCTCTATAAATATGATGCACCTCTAAAGTGTTCTTATATTTTGAATTCTTATGATTAGGAAGTGGATCATTCAATATATTGAGCCTAGAATTATCATTGACATGCTTAGATTTCTCAAGAGGAGAGTCCAATTCAATTACATTAGAATAAATGAGATCTTGTATGACATGATGAAGATTTCAAAAGAAGTTTTTAGTAAAGTGTCAAATACATCTATGGAAGTCAAAGTGTAAACACCAAAATTGGGTCACACTCCCCTTGGTCCCCTTTTGAATAACTAACTTACATATATTCACCTAACCATGGCCCCTTTTACCCCACCTTAATATTAATTTAATTATCTATAATTAAATTAATACCCATCCTCACCCCATTTATTAATTTAATTACTTTAATTAAATGGATGCACACCTCACCTAGACACCTCACCCAGACACCTCACCATAGACCTATTCATAGCATGTTTCCATAACTAACTAAGACTTATCCCTACCTACCTTAATGAACTAAGATTTAGTATAACCCTAAAAGCACATGCCTATTCTTCCTCTAACCATATTCCCACTTATCTAAGTGAAACATTCCACTTATACCCGGCACCAATGAGAAAAAGCTTGGGGAAATATAGCCAAGATCTACTATTTTAGGAAGCCTAGGATATCCCGCCTTAACCGATTCCGGTTAACTAGAAATCGATGTCAGTCAACCTAAACCGTCATCGATTACCATATAACCTATTTGGTAACCTTGTTTGAGAGGTTGGCCACATTCTCAAGTTTTGGAGCAAAAAGAGATTTGCATGCAAGAAAGAACCAAAGCTCTTTCACACATCCACATAGCCATAGCCAACACCAAGATAGATATGAAAGTATTTTCATTCACGCTAGCATTCCAGGAAGCACTGCCATGGTACTGAGTACCATTTCACACAGCTTAACCGTCACCACCATCCAAATATCGACCCGCAAGCACAAGTAAGTGTGTTTCTGATCATTACCATTTCATATTCATTTATATTACAAGTTTCTTCATCTCATTTTGCTAAGTATTGGCTTGGAAATTCATCTTGGGGAAAATTTGGTTGTTTCCAAAACAATACTATGGGAATCTAAGTCCCTCTACTTATAATGGTGCAACTTGTCATATTATGCATGAAAAACAAGTGGATTCAATGGTGGTTTTTGAACCAGAGATCCATAGGGGCACTCCACTGACCCTATGGCAAAGCCTACAATTTCTTGCAAGGACAAAAAGTGGTCTGAGAGTGGGAAAGGGGAGTGGGAATGAAGGCAAGGAGATCAATGATGGAGGTAGAACATCAGATGCCTACAAACATTGATCAAAAAGTTTATAACATGCATTTAAATGGAAGAAGAATACAAATTCACAAACCAGAGCTACAAGACTAAATAAAAACACATTGGTCACAAAGTACCAATCGAATCCTCTATCAAAGGGGCATAAAATCCTTCTTTTCTTATTGTAGCTGAAGTAGAAACTTGTACAAGGAAAGGAAATGGAAGAAAAATACAGAAAGAAGAAGCTTAGAAGAAGGCGACTATTATTTTTGTCCTCTGTTCATGAAAATCATTTACAGTCTTCAAAAATCAAATGCCAACCCATACAATGACTTCCAAAATCCATGAAATAGCTTGCACAAGGTAGTTACAACTTCCACTAATGGCCAAGAAGCAGTTACAAAAAGATCTCATCATTTCACACCATTTCGATTCTTCTTTTGCAGAAAAACGGCCATGGCGGGAAATGCCAGAGAATTAATAATTAAAATGGTTACAAACTTGCTAGATTGAATGTGGGCCATTAGATTTATCTTTTCACCTTTAAATATGAGCCATCCACATGGTAGAAAGTGATTGGAGTGGCCGCGGTGAGCTCCCTTCATTTCACGACTTTTTTAGAATTCGGCAATTTGGAACAATTTCCTCCGCCGGCCCGGTTTGAATTTTCAACATGCATACATGGTGCCTTTGGATTGGATACAGGGTTGTAGATCCATTTAGAACATTTTGAACCTTTGTTAGAAAAAGGTTCAAAGTCGCAACATCCTCCACTGGCCCGCACTCCCATGTACACATGGCACAATTTGATTGCCTACGGGGTTCAAACTTCATTATTTTCTCTACCCAACTTGGGCTCACAGATCCACCATCACCATTTACACCTCTTTTCCAAAAGGAAAAGTGACAAAGAAACCTCCGCAGCTCATTGGTCCACCTTGGGCAAAAATACAACTCAAGTCCGCTGAGCCATATCTTGCACAAAACAAGGAGTTAGAACAACTTCTTTACCTTTTTGGAAAGGGGAAGAAATTTCCCATCTGATGAAGTAGGTTCTAAACATCCTTGAGCCCTTGAAAGTGCCAAATTTCAAAATACTCTTATTAGACCATTTTCAAAGGGTAACAACTCAAAAATTTCACGCTTCAGACTTGGAAAAAGAAGGAAATTTTTGAGGGGACAACAGTGGCTCTAGCTTGGGGACATGGCATGGATTGAATAGGGAGAAAACATGGCATGAGGATCTAGAATATCAAGTTTTAAAACATATAACATTGACCAGTGCCTTATCCATTGGGCCTTGCAGAGTCATGTACAACTTCTGAGGAAAGCAAGAAGGAAGAAGAGGACACACAAACCAAAAACACACCAAAACAGAAAAGGGAAAAAAACACACAACAAAGAGGGAAAAAATAAAACTATGTTACAAGGTGAGGGACAACTCACTTTCACTGATGATAAAGCTTCAAATATTGCCCACTCCTAGGCAATCCTAATGGAGTTCCATCTAAGTATGATAAGAGAAAAACATTCTCACCACAAGTTCCATGAATTCGAAAAGGTCCCAGCCACAAAGAATCAAATTTTCCATGACTGCCCTTTGGTTCTCTTCTCTTGTCCCAAAGTAGGAAAAAATCTCCAACTCTGAACTCTCTTGCCTTGGTCCTTTTGTCAAAGAGATTTTTCACTTTCAGCTGATGTTCTTTGATTTTATCAACCACCTGAGATCTACTTTCTTCCAACCTCTCAAGAAAAAGGATCCTTTTGTCAATGGAGTCTTTGTATTGGCCATCATCCACTAATTGAAGCAATTTGAGAGCTGCATTTCAATTGTGATAGGGATCTCTACTTTGACTCCATACAACAGCTGAAAAGGTGATGTACCTATGGCCTTCTTGGGAGTGATCCTATCAGCCCACAATGCATCATATAATCTCTTGTGCCAATTCCTTTGGTTCTCATCAACAAGCTTTCGACAATGGTCACAATGTTCTTGTTACTTGACTCAACTTGACCATTTCCTTATGGATAGTAGTCAGAAGAATGTGCTAGAGAGATGCCAAAACCATAACAGAACTCTGTCAATTCTCTTGAAGAGAAATAAGTGGCATTGTCCACAACAATCTTTTGAGGCACCCCAAAATGGACAATGATGTATTCTTTGATGAAACTGCAAACTACTTCAGAACTAGCTTGTTTGGTTGGAATGGCTTCCACCCATTTGGTGAAGTAGTCCATGGCAGTGAGCACATAAGTATGCCCAAAGACTTGAATGGGGATTCAACATGCCAATGAAGTCCAGCCCCCATTGTTGAAATGGTTCTTCAATAATAACAGTTCTGAGTGGTAATGCAGCTAATTTTGGTTTTCCAACAAATTGCTGGCATGCTTTGCATTTAGAAACCTAGCTCTGAGTATCAAAAAGAGAAGGCCAATAATATCTACCTCTGAGAATCTTGTGGGTAGTCACCATTACTGAGAAGTGTCCACCACATGCTTGGTCATGATAGGCTTTAAGCAACTTTCCTTGTTGCTCTTTATCAACACATCGAAGGAAGCAACCATCCATTCCTTTCTTATAAAGTGCATGATTCCAGATCACATACTTGGTTGCTTTCAGTTTGAGAGTTCTTCTTTGCTTGTAATCTAGATGAGAGGGACATTCTCCATAAGTAAGTAGAAAAGTGATGTCTGCATACCACTCATCAGTAGTGGTTACAAAGAGAACTTGCGGGCAGTTTTCTAGGCAAGTTAAACAAGTGTCATCTTCCTCTCCATGCTGAACTTTGAGAGTTTCATCTTCAGCAATTAACTTGCACAAACTATTTCCTCTTACTAGATGGGAAGGCCAAATCTCCAGGTCATACTCTTGAGTTTTTGCGATCCAATTCCCTCTTTTGACTCCGGGATCTTGTTGTGTCAAAATGGATTTGATTGCACTTCCAGGGACCATTACCACAGTATGAGAATTGAGAATGTAGAAGTGGAAATTTTTTACAGCTTTGACCACTACGAATGTGTGCTTTTCCAATTGACTGTAATTGAGCTCGTGTTTCTTCAAAGGACAGCTCATGAAAGCAATGGGTGCTTCCAAATCTTTGTCGTTCTTCTAGACAAGGACAGTAGATAGAGTGTGTTCTAAGGCATAACAATACATGATGAACTCTTTGTTAAAATCTAGAGATACAAGAGTAGGAGCTTTGGCAATAGCTCTTTTTATCTCTTCAAATGTAGTTTTCCCTTCATGGCTCCATTTGAAACTTGATTGAGGCCTCATCATAGAAGTGATGTGCTTTGTCAGTTCAGCAAACTCAGGGACAAAGTAGCGAAGAAATTTTACCTTCCCAAAGAATGAATGCACTCCTTTCTTGCTGGTGGGCAGAGATAGTGCTTGAATAGCTCTTACTCTTTTGGGGTCAATGTGTGCTCCATGTTTGTTCATGATGTGTCCCAAGAAACTTTCCTTCTATGACTCCAAAGATGCATTTCTTAGGATTCAAAGATATACCGTGTTTTCTACACCTTGCAAGAACTTGTTCCAAATGACAGATGTGCTCTTCTCTTTTCTTCAAAAATACCATGTGAGATCATCCAGATATATAACAATGTAATGTTTCAGATCTTTGAAGGCCAAGTCCATTGCTCTTTGGAATGTTTCTCCCACATTGATTAGGTGAAAGGCATTCTGCTATAAGCAAAAGTGCCCCAAGGAGTTGTGAATGTTGTTTTGCTGCAGTCTTCCTCTGCCACTTTGATTTGGTTGTACCCCGAAAACCCATCAAGTAGAGAGAGCATCTCAGATCTAGTGACTGCTTGCAAAATGTGATCCATGATGGGCAGAGGATAGTTTTCTTTGAGTGAGGCTTGATTCGATTTCGAAATCAACACATATCCTTATTTCACCGTTCTTCTTTCTTACTGGCACAATGTTAGCCACCCACGTTGAGTGGTGGATGGGAAAAATGATTCGGGCATTCAGTAGATCAAACAGAAAAATCACGAAAAATGGCTAAGTCCTAGTCCTAGGAGCAGTCGGGACATTTGGGACATCTAGGCGCGGATCGGCCGAAAAGCCTCCAGGCGGCCCATGAAGCAAAGGGACATCTGGGCCACAGGTACGCGCGGGACGCGAAATGCCCGAATCGGCCGAAAGAAGGAAAAATTTTCCCAAGTCTTCATCCGGGACAAACGGGACACAAGTACGCGAAGTACGCGAACCGGCCGGATCGGCCGAAATGAGAACAAACAGTCCGGAAGCAAAAGGGACATCTGGGCCAGAAGTACGCGAATCGGCCGGATCGGGCGAACCGGAAGAATTTGTCCCACGAAGCACTGGGACATTTGGGACAAATGGACGCGAACCGCTGGTTCCTACCAAACAGAAAAGTTCAGACCGGGACATCTCGGGCCGCAGGACGCGAGGGACGCGATAGCCGAAAAAAGCCGAGAGCCAATCGATTGCCACGTGTCATCGGCCAAATGAGGGACGAGGAAGCCCATTTCGGGCGGATCGGAGGTTTTTGTCCCAAACAGCACTGGGACATCCGGGACATAAAGACGCGAAGGGCGCGAAAAGCCGGAAAACCCATGGACCAATCAAATCACGACACGTGTCACAAGGGAGATAGTCCAAAAGTCAAAGGGCGAGGTTTCGAGCACTGACCCGAACCAATGAAATAGCGCCACGTGTCCAAGTTTAAGGGGCCCACAAGGAAATTTCAAAAGGAAAGCCCGCGAAAGGCAGAGGAGAGAGAATTGCTCGTCCAATCAGCACGTGCCACGTGTCATCCAGGGTGCAGAGCGGGAAAGATTTCAAAACACGTTTTGGCCCGTTTTTGCCCTAAATCTTCAGATCGCCATAACTTTCGATCCAGAGCTCGATTGCACGTTCTTTATATCAATGGAAAGTCAAAAATTCTCTACATGATTCCGGGGTCAATCTTGCATTTTGGTTCAGTTTGAGAGAGAAAAATCAAGAAACACCTCTCGCACGAAATAACAAGCAGAAGTAATGCTTCAACAAACAACTTTAATGCAAAGCAGATAGCTTCACGCTTCATAGACAAATCACCGCTTTTGCCAGATCCGCCACTTCTACCATAATGAGATGAATGGAATGCAACTCCGGAGGTGGTTGGGGTAGATTTGGCTTTCCTCTCTCTCTTCCCTCTCTCATTCTTTCTATATATTGTAAAGAGGAGCTTCTTTTCAAGGGTCGAACATTTTTCTGCTGTTTTGCTCTCTCCCTTCTTCTCCTCAGTGAATTTGTGGAGTTCGAACCTCTCATTTGAACCGTAATACTATTCTCGCCTCATGGCATTCTCAGTAGTGTATTGTATCAATCTTTGGAGCAAGTAATGCATGTCTCGTGGATGATTCTCACCCTCTCTCGTGTTCATTTTTGCATCCTCCCGGTCTTTCACCGCAGGTTTTGTCATCTCAGTGCATGATCTTATATCACATTCAAATGGTCTCGTGTTCACCGGAAAAATAGGTGTTCTTCATTCCTGCATCACCTCTATTAGCTTAGATTTATTTTATGCATCTTCTTACCTTGTCTCCTCGCAGATTAGATTAGGTTTTGAGAAACCCTCTCGCATATTTCATGTGCATCCGAACAGAGGAATAGGAACCAGCCTTCTCTCGAGAATCCTTTCTCATTTTTCAAGTCCCACACTTGGAGAAAGGATTCAATGTTATGCAATCACACCGATGCCAAAGTGATCAACCTAGAAACCCGATCTCGCATCCAGTGGGTGCCGTGATTTTGCATCAACAGCTTTTGGCACGCCGGGGGACCTAGAGGTCTCATTTTTATCAGAGAAAAGTTGATATGCATCTGCTGCAATTTTCTTGCTTGAAAAGAGCTATTATTCGCATATCCGGTGACTCCAAGAGGAAGATCAACTGGTTTCAAAGCAAGACAGCCTGAAAGCTTATGAGAAGAATCACAAGGTCAAGAGTTGGAGAAGAAGAAGTGTTGTTTGAATACTTGCAATTATCTCCAAGAAGAAGGCCAAGAGGAAGAAGGATTCAAAGGTCTCCATCTCCACCAAACAACTCTCTCAACTCCTCCACCTCGCTCGGCCTTTCATTCAAAAGATTCAAGAGTCCTTCGACCAATCGAATGGCGCAACCACTAAATCCCTTTGTCAATTTCACTGGCAGCAGCCCACTCGCCCTCAATGCACGTAATCCAGCCCAATTGCAGCATTGAAGAACATTCCATTTTTCACCGAGAAAATCATACCACTCCGGTGATCATGTAAAAGACATTGCTAACGTCTCAGTAATCCATGAGATAAATGAAATGGATGTAGTCACAAATTGTTGCATCTTCATTCAAGGGGAAAGCATTGCAATGGTTTAGGAGCCTTGGAGCCGGCTCTATCACAAACTGGAATCAGCTATGTATTGCACTTCATGAGCAGTTTGGAGAAAAGGGAGACAATTTGTCTCTACTGAACAATTGACAACTATCAAGAGAGCCCCCAACGAGCAAATGATCGATTTCAACTTCGATTTCAAAGGTCTTGGGATAGGATTCCAAAGGCGGCAAGTGCCAAAGCAACAGCAGTAAGGTGCTTTTCTATACTATCTTAAAGCTTTGAATTCTGATATTTCTATGTTAATTCAATCTATGGGAGGCACAACCTTACCTGATGCTTATAACATTGCCATTAGAGCCAAAAACTGTCTTATCCAAGCTGGTAAATTGGCTCCTAGGCCTCCAATGCCATTATATCCAAGTTTAGAGAGCCCAAGTGCTAGTCAAGCACCTGTCTTAGCTCCTATTCCCACTCCTAGAAATCAGAGTTCAAATGAAGCTTCCACTTCATCTCCAAGTGCCCCAAATGAGCTTCAAGAGGTCATGAAGCAATTGCAAAATCTAGGCAATGAGCTGGTCACTCTCAAAAGACAGCAAGCTCAAGGTTTTAGACCTTCGTATCAGCCTCAAGCTCAACCTAATAGGCAGCCATATCAGCCTCAAAGGCCACCTAATCCAGCTGCAAATATGAATCAAACAAGGCCTCCTGTCAATAGACCATTCCAGCCCTATAATCCAAATGCCATATCTGCCTCTAGGGCATTAGTACCAGCACAAAACAACATTTCCCAGGAGTATGATTGGTGTTTTCCATGTAATGAGCCTCATAATCAATCCATGTGCTTCAATGGTGCTTTGACTCAAGCTTTAATGGTAACAACTACTGGTGTGGAGGGTGAGAACAGTCAAGAAAATAGCCAACAACAAGAAACATTCAAACAACAATCAGCCCCAAATGACACCACATTGGTAAATTGGCAAGCAGAGGATTTTTGTGGCATGAACCAGTGCAGCTTTCTCAAGGTGTCAGCAGCAAACACAAGGTCAAAAAGGAGAAATTTGGGTGAAGAACAGCCATTAGCCCCACCAATCCACAACCTTCCATGGCTCCACAAATGATCGGCAAGCAAAGTCCCACTTCAAATGCACAAGGACAGCCAAGAACAGCCCCTAGGCCAACTCAAATGCCAGCTGTTGCTGCCCACATACAAGGAGTAAATGTGCAAACCAAGGGACAGCAGAGAGATCCTTCATCACCATTCAAGATTATTGATCGATGAAGAAGACAAACGTCAATATATCTATGTGGGAATCCCTATCCATCCTGTGCCAAAGAGATCTCACGCAAGCTCGCCATGAAGGATCGCCAACTTCAATCAGCAGATGCAAGACAAAGTGCTTACAAATGCTGCCTAGCCTGAGGGAAATCATGGAGGACAACAAGGTAAGATGTTGAAACCCCCTCCTTTCTATGTTTCGTTAATCATTGGAAATCAGCTAGTGCATAATTGCATGATTGATTCTCGAGCAAGTAGCTCAAGTCAATGCCCAAACAAATAGCCGATCGCTAGGGCTCCAAAGATGAAATAACATCTAAGGGAGTAGTGCAATGGATGGATGGGACAGCAATAGCAATAGTTGGAGTGATTAGAAATTTGAGTCTTACCTTGCACGCATGTCCAAATGTTGTTGTTTTACAAGATGTGTCAGTCATAGACCTTCCACCACTCTTTGCCCTATGTTTGTCAAGGGACTTCACTGCCAAGATTGGGGGATATTTGTCCGCTGATTGGTCACACATGCTATTCAGAACGAGATATGGAACTAAGGCCACAATCAGATCTGAACCTATTGCAAACTTCCATATTGAGCCCTACACTCCAAGTCAGATTAATGTCAATTGCTCAGCATTTGATCAAGAAGATCACCCTAGCACTGATGAAGCTGACACTAAGGTTGGAAGTATCCCAGATTTGACTCTTGATGAATGGGCAAACAAGGTGCATGCTTTTGATCCTTATCAAGGAATAGAAGAATCTGAGCTAGGAGTCTATTGTATACACGAAGAAAGTCAACCTATTCCTAGCATCACCAAGCCAAACCACAAGGATGACAATGAGGTATGGCAGCTGTTTTTTGATGGATCAAGGAGTAGACAAGGTGCAGGAGGTGGAGCCATGCTTGTTTCACCTCAAGGAGTAAAGTACTATTCAGCTTTTAGATTTCAATTTGCATGCTCCAATAACACTGCTGAATATGAAGCCTTGGTGCAAGGGATGCATTGGGCAATCAAGAAAAAATAAAGAACTTGCAAGTCTTTTGGGGACAGTGAATTGATTGTAAATCAGGTCAAGGGACAAAGATGCGCCAAAAATGATCTACTCAAAGCACAAGAACAGGTGTGGGACCTCATGGAAGATTTTGAGGGTTTCGCATTAAAGCCATTCCTAGAAAGAGAATCAAGTCACGACAAAGCTTGCAGCAGCAGAGGGGGCAGCCTTTGACATTGTAGAAAACATTCAACAAGACAAGGTACAACCAAACATCCACGTGATTGTGAGGCCTTCAAAGGCCGGATAACGATGTCGCTTGGCAAGTATTTGAGAATGACCAGCAAATCATCCATTTCTTGAAGAAGAAGCTGAGTTCTCACTAAGAATCAAGAAAAGTTGAACAAAGAATATGGTGACCAAGTGATACACCCGAGAACTCGACAAGCTGCCCAAGGGACTTATCACTTTGGAGTCCATTTTTAACCCCAATGATCAGTTTAGAAAGGAGAAAGCAAACATTCAGTGTTAAGAGAGAAGATTCGGTGATCCATATTGGTAGAAGAAAACAAGCCATTACAAATTGGAAAGATGACAACCGAGCAAGAAAGGTGTGAGTTCATACAACTATGTCAAGAATTCCCCGACGTGTTTGCTTGAGCTATGAAGACTTGAAAGGTTTCAATCCCAACTTAGCTCAAAGATACCATCGAATCGATCCAAATACTAAGCCTCTCACAAAGTGTAAACAGAGACCACCAATCCACACATGGAGCCTCTCATGAGGAAAGAATTGGACAAGCTGATTGAGTCAAGAATCATATTCCCAATCAAGCATTCTAGTTGGGTTGCAACTTAGTTCCAAATGAAGAAGAAGAGTGAGAGATCAGCCGTGTGTTGACTTCTTAGAGATTTGAATAGAGCCTCTCTCAAGGACCATTATCCACTCCCTTCCATGGAGCAAATATTGCAGGTCGTAGCTGGTTCGTAAAGGTTTTCACTACTTGATGGTTACTCAAAGCTTCAATCGATTATGGTGAAGGAGGAAGACCAGCTTCAAGACAGCCTTCACAACCAAATGGGGCACATATGCTTACAAGAAGATGCCATTTGACTGGCCAACGCCGGAGCAACATTTCAAGCGAGCTATGGATATGGCATTCAAAGGCTTGATCAACAAGATAGTGCTGATATACCTAGATGATATTACTGTCTTCTCTCAAAGAATGCAAAGAGACCATTTCTTTCACCTCAGGCAAGTGTTTCAGAGGTGTAGAAAGTTCAGAGTGTCTTTGAATCCTAAGAAGTGCATCTTTCTTGCACATGAAGGGAAGCTCCTTGGCCATATTGTCTCCAAGGAAGGATTAGCAATTGATCCAGAGAGGGTTGAAGCCATAAGAGCACTACCATTGCCAAGCCACAAGAAAGCCCTTCAGAGTTTCCTGGGAAGGATAAACTTTGTTCGAGGTTTGTCCCAGATTTTGCAGCCCTTGTCAAGCCCATCACCAAAATGTTAAGGAAAAGCATGGCTTTCAAGTGGACGGCAGAAGGCAAGGAGAGTTTTGAAGCAATCAAAGAAGCCATCTCCCAAGCACCCACTCTCATCAACCCAGACTTTTCCAAGGATTTCATCCTCTATGCATTTGGAGGTGATGACACTATTTCTGCCATTCTGGTACAGCAGAACAAAGATAATGATGAATGTACCGATTGCCTTCTTCACCGAGCCTAGATGACTGCGAAGTGAGGTACTCTTTTATTGAAAAGCATGTGCTTGCAGTAATCAGAAGCTTGAAGAAATTCAAGCATTTAGTCTCAAACAACAAGGTCCAAATTGCTAGTCTCACATGTCAAGTTAAGGACTTCCTCCTCAACAAGGATTTGAATGAGAAAAGGGCAGATGGATCACCCGTGTCATGGAGTATGACATTGAGATCAAGATCACCAAGCTGGTAAGAGGCAAAGGTTTGTGTGAGCAGCTCGCTTCCAAACAACCGACAACCCGTAAGATGAAGAAGACGTTGTCCCGCTATTACAAGATGATCAAAAACAGAAAATGATGATGTGTCCACTCCCTGTTGACTCGAATATGATACATTTCCTACATGGGCATGTGCCCTCCGTAAATGAGCAAAGCAAAAAGAAGGTACTTCAGATTACAAGCAGCTTCCATATGTGCTTGTTGATGGTGTTTTGTTTAAAAAGACATCAACGGTGTTCTATTAAGATGCATCGGGACAGTCAAAGCCGAGAGGATCTTACACGAGTTCCATGATGGGAGGCAGGAGGCCATTTCACCCCACGAGTAACAAATGTACTCTCAAAATCATGAAAGTCTGTTACTATTGGCCTACCGTATTCAATGATTGCTACTCATGGGTTAAGAAATGCAAGAAATGTGCATTCTTCACAGGGAAAGGAAGGTTAGCAAAGACTCGCCCTTCATCCAATTTCAAAGAGATCATCCATTCATGCAATGGGGATTGACTTCACTGAGTCATCAATCCCACCCGAGTCAAGGCCACAAGTGGATTCTTACAAATGGCTGCACTATTTCACCAAGTGGACCGGCAAAGAGCGCTCAAAGAGGCAAGTGAGTCTAACATACTAGACTTTTATGAAGAAATAAGCAACCAGTTCTAAAGTGTGCCGCCACCATCATATCGTATAATGCATTAGCATTCATAGGTTCAAAATTACGTAATGGGTCATCAAGAATGGAATCTATTTGAGCACCTCTTCAAATTATTACCCCGCAGGTAATGGACAGCAGAGTCCACAAACAAGAATTTGCTAAAAATCATCGAAGGACTCGATGAAAATCAAAGAACATGGCATACAAGGCTAAAATCAGCGCATTATGGGCTGACAGAATAACACCAAAGAGGTCTACAGGTAATTCTCCCTACAAGTTGGTCTATGGGAAGGAGGCAGTATTGCCTATATCATTAGAATTGCCAGCCTTGGAGCTCATGAAGCAGCTTGAGTTATCTGAGTTCGAACCAATGGAGGTCGTGTATGCGTAATTGATGGAATTAGAAGAAATCGAGAACATGCAGCTTCGCATTTATCAAAAGGATCAGCCTTAGTAAAAAGATGGTTTGATAAGAGAGCAAGAGCAAGGACCTTCCAGGAAGGGGACCTAGTTCTCAAATGGGATGCAGATCGGGCAAAACCAGGAAGGCATTCCAAGTTTGATGCCATCCGAGTGGTCCCTACATGGTCACGGATGCAAAATAGTAATGCCTTCCAATTGTCTATCGATGGAGAGGAACTTCCGATTCCTTAACGGAATCTATCTTAAACATTGCTACTAAAAAAGAAAAGGTTTGCCCTTGTAAATATTAGTTTAGATTTTTTTAATTCCTCTAAGTGCGTATGCACATTGTCCTGTGGTAGTTAGGTTTCTATTTCCCTAAGTGCTTTGGCACAGGTTTTGCTGCTCTCAGGTTGTTTTCTACAGTTCAGAGTGTTGCTGGAGAAGAAGTTGCAGATTCGCCTGCTTCAGTTATTGCTTATAACTCCATGCCCAATGGATCGCTAAAAGGCCACTGATCTTCTACCTAGCAGGCAGGTGACCCCGCTGAGTCATCAAAACTGTTGTCAAAATTTCACCCCCAGGGTAAATTTCGATAACATGCATCGAGTTTTCAGCCTGTGCAAGTAGATCAAACAGAAAATCACGAAAATGGCTAAGTCCTAGTCCTAGGAGCAGTCGGGACATTTGGGACATCTAGGCGCGGATCGGCCGAAAAGCCTCCAGGCGGCCCGTGAAGCAAAGGGACATCTAGGCCACAGGTACGCGCGGGACGCGAAATGCCCGAATCGGCCGAAAGAAGGAAAAATTTTCCCAAGTCTTCATCCGACAAACGGACACAAGTACGCTGAAGTATACGCGAACCACTGCCGGATCGGCCAAATGAGAACAAACAAATGTCCCGGCAAAAGGGACATCTGGGCCAGAAGTACGCGAATCGGCCGGATCGGGCGAACCGGAAGAATTTGTCCCATGAAGCACTGGGACATTTGGGACAAATGGACGCGAACCGGCCGGTTCGGCCGAAACAGAGAAAGTTCATACTGGGACATCTGGGCCGCAGGGACGCGAGGGACGCGGATAGCCGAAAAAGCCGAGAGCCAATCAGATTGCGCCACGTGTCATCGGCAAATGAGGGACGAGGAAGCCCATTTCGGGCGGATCGGAGGTTTTTGTCCCAAATAGTTTGGGACATCCGGGACATAAAGACGCGAAGGGCGCGAAAAGCCGCAAACCCGCGGACCAATCAAATCACGACACGTGTCACAAGGGAGATAGTCCAAAAGTCAAAGGGCGAGGTTTCGAGCACTGACCCGAACCAATGAAATAGCGCCACGTGTCCAAGTTTAAGGGGCCCACAAGGAAATTTCAAAAGGAAAGCCCGCGAAAGGCAGAGGAGAGAGAATTTCTCGTCCAATCAGCACGTGCCACGTGTCATCCAGGTGGCAGAGCGTGGGAAAGATTTCAAAACACGTTTTGGCCCGTTTTTGCCCTAAATCTTCAGATCGCCATAACTTTCGATCCAGAGCTCGGATTGGCACGTTCTTTATATCAATGGAAAGCTGGTAAAATTCTCTACACGATTCCGGGGTCAATCTTGCATTTTGGTTCAGTTTGGAGAGAGAAAATCAAGAAACACCTCTGGCACGAAATAACAAGCAGAAGTAATGCTTCAACAAACAACTTTAATGCAGCAGCATACGCCCGCCGCTTCATTAGAACCCGCCGCTTTTGCCAGATCCGCCGCTTCGCCATAATGAGATGAATGGAATGCAACCTGGAGGTGGTTGGGGTAGATTTGGCTTTCCTCTCTCTTTTCCCTCTCTCATTCTTTCTATATATTGTAAAGAGGAGCTTCTTTTCAAGGGTCGAACATTTTTCTGTTTTGCTCCTCCCTTCTTCTCCTCAAAGCGAATTTGTGGAGTTCGAACCTCTCATTTGAACTGTAATACTATTCTACCTCATGGCATTCTCAGTGTGTATTGTATCAATCTTTGGAGCAAGTAATGCATGTCTCGTGGATGATTCTCACCCTCTCTCGTGTTCATTTTTGCATCCTCCTGGTCTTTCACCGCAGTTTTTCATCTCAGGCATGATCTTATATCACATTCAAATGGTCTCGTGTTCACTGGAAAAATAGGTGTTCTTCATTCCTCGGTGCATCACCTCTATTAGCTTAGATTTATTTTATGCATCTTCTTACCTTGTCTCCTCGCATTAGATTAGGTTTTGAGAAAACCCTCTGCATATTTCGTGTGCATCCGAACTGGAGAAGGAATAGGAACCACCTGGATGCCAAAGTTCTCCTAGAGAATCCTTTCTCATTTTTTCAAGTCCCACACTTGGAGAAAGGATTCAATGTTATGAATCACACCGGATGCCAAAACATAGCATTATCAGGTACACTTGGTCTGAAAACCATCTCAATGGTTATCTTATCTTTGCCAAAGGAAGGATGAGGTGTCAATAAGGAGGCTAACACAACAAGAGAATCATCCCTTTCATTTTGTGCCCTTGGAACGACTTCAATAGAGAAAGCATCGAATGATTCAATGCAATCCCAAACCCGATTTCTATAGTGTCTGAGCCTTGGGTTCTTCACTTGATATTGTTAGCGATTTGTTTCACTATTACCTCTGCATCACTAAGGCATCTCAGCTTCTTGATTCCCATATCCTCTGCAACACTCATGCCCAGAAGAAGGGCTTCGTATTCTGTTGTATTGTTTGTGTTGTCAAACTGTAGTTTGTAAGCAAAAGGATGCATTTCCTTTGAAGGCAAATATAGAACAACACCAGCTCTAGAACCTACCCTTGAATGACTGCCATCAAATTCCATCATCTAGATCTGATCTTCTTCTTCCTCCATGAGAATTGGTAGGTTTTCATCTTTTTGTGATGTGAGGAAGTAATTTCCTAACTCAGAATCTTGAAGAAGGATGTTAGCTCTTGGATCATCGGACTTCTTTACATGAATTTCATCTTTCTAATAGGCAACAACCTCTTCATTTCACCTTTGATAGGGATAGTAGCGGATGACCAATCCATTTTAATTTCTCCACCTAGATCTCTACAAAAACTTCTACTCAGAAGCATGCCAAAGGATGTTGGGATGTCTGCCACCAAGATAGTTAGGAGCACTTTCTTTTCGGGAAGTCAGCCAGAGTTACTTGTGCATCCTTTATTCTTCCAATCAGTGGCACTTGTTTAGATTCCATGGAATAACAAGCTCCATTTACTCTAGTCAAAGTTAGGCCAAGGGCATTTGCAACTTTGAGTGGCATTACGTTATCAGAAGCTCTAGAATCAATAATACAGTTGTTCAACTCAAAACCATTTATGAGGAGAGACAAATAAAAAGGCTCAACTCTAGATGTTTTGGCAACAATGAGAGCTAACATGTTTTGAGATGGAGGTGTGGATGGCATTGGAAGGAGTCCTTTAGAAGTGGAACTTGAAGATATAGAGCTACTACCTCACTGCATTAATAAATCTGTCAAATTGGGTCGGTGTGTTTGCAAGTACTCTAACTCTGAGAGTTGGACTTTGGTTTTGCTTGTGTGCTCTACAAAATCAAATGGGGCAATACTAGATGAGGAGGAAGCTCCTGGGATGAAAGAGGATTTACCTAGCAAGGGCTTTGAAGGAACCTTGGATATTTTGGATGAAGGATTTTCTCCTAAAGGTGAAATAGTCGGTTTAGCAGAAGGAAAAGGTACAGCCTTTGGCTGAACTATTGGTGCTTTGGCAGAGACTCCAATGGAAGGGGAAGTACTCTTAACAACTACAGAACTAGAAGAAGGAGAAAAATACTTACTTGGTATGACAGCATGATCTTTGACAATGACCAAGTCTAGTTTTTCTTTAGCAGAATCCATGGAGGGTGGCAATGGAGAACCTTTGTTGATAATCCTCTTCAGTGCGACCTCAGAAGTGGAAACTTCTTTGGTTTTCTTCTCCTTTACAGCCACCGAGGATGGAGTGTTCTTCTTGGACTGTGTTCTGGTGAAAACAGCACATGAAAAACTTGGTGTTTCCTCCTCTTCTTCTTCATCATCATCAATGAATTTGAATAGGCCATTGTGCATATCAACCTCCTCAACTTCTAGGTAGCTCTCGTAGTTTTCTTCATCATCTCCTTCAAGCTCATCAACTTCAACTTCCTCTCTTATATCACAGGCGCATTGACTGGTGGTGCTTCAAGAGCAAGTTGGTGAGGAGGTGGTGCAATCCTTTGCCTCTCATGGAAATTCGGTCTTCTTGGAGTGTTCCTCATAGTAATTTGTGACAATTTCTTCTTCAAGGTGACCAGATCATTTGCCATTTTTTGGAACATAGGATCTGTTGTGACTGAATTTGAACTCTGACCCTTTTTCTTTCCATTTGGGCCCTTCACCTTTCTAGAAAGGATTAAATCATCATCAGTCTCGATTACAAGGTCTTGAGCTTCCCTCAATGTTCTTGGTTGATCTCTTCTGAGGAAGAAACAAACTTTTGATGGCAAGGCACTGATGAAGAACCTCTTCAAGTTGTTTTCAGGAGGAACTACATCTTTGGGGATTCTTCTTTTCAATCTATCAAATCTTGCTACGAAATCTCTCATGGACTCAGAGACTTCTTTCTTCATTTGCACCAATTGAACCAGCAAGTCTTGGCCATCTTCTGTGCTCTTGAATCTACTTTCAAATGCACTCCTTATGTCCTCCCAGCCAGTGATAGATCTTGGGGGAAGCATGTAAAACCACTCAGCAGCTTTCTCTTGGAGTGACTCCACAAAAATTCTAACCGACACATCTTCATCTTCAACACCCAACACACCACAAGCAGTGATGAAAGTTGCTACATGTTCCTCAGGGAGTTGGGAGCCATCTCCTTTAAATTTAGGAAATTTCTTTCTTGAGCCTCTTGGTAGATCATGGAGTATTCGTGGGAGGGCAAGTGGACTAGTATTTCTTCCCCATGGTACATTGGGTCTACGTGCTTCACATTCATTATCAGCCATTCTATTTTTGTTTCTAGCTTCTTCAACAACTAGGGATTCTTCTCTTTCCTCTGCCTCTCTTTGGAGTCTTTCAATCTCTTCAAGTTGAGCCCTAATCACTTCTTCCCTTTCAAGTTGAACTCTATTTGCTTCCTCTCTTTCTAGCTCTTGTTCTTCTTCCTTAAGCTCATCAAGAGTAGGATTGACGGGTCCTCCTAATCTCAACTACTAGGTATACCTTTTGTCAGCCAGCTTGAAGACTTATTGTCTTCTCTGGGGTGCCAAGATTTTTCTTTGTTCCTCCAACTCAACAGCAAGTTCTTCTTCTTGATCCAAAATTCTTGAAGCAATAGAGTAATGGTCTAGCACTCTGCCTTTTACGCTACACAGCCTCCCTTAGGTCAGAAATGATATCTTCTTGAATGTGAAAGAGCAAGGTAGGTCTCTCAATAGGAGGATGTGTGAGAATTTCCATGATTGGTATCCATGTGGATCATAAGAAACTTCAAATTTTTAATGAACTCCAATGGTATTTAATGACCCTGTGGTCATTTCTAGGGTGCAAATGCTGCACAATCTGCCCACGATGGGCACCAAAACTGTTGGCTTGGAAATTCATCTTGGGGAAAAATTGGTGGTTTCCAAAACAACACTATGGGAATCTAAGTCCCTCTACTTATAACGGTGTAGCTGTTGTATTATGCATGAAAAACAAGTGGATTCAATGGTGGTTTTTGAACCAAAGATCCATAGGGGCACTCCACTAACCCTATGGAAAAGCCTGCAATTTCCTGTAAGGACAAAAAGTGATCTCAGAGTGAGAAATGGGAGTGGGAATGAAGGCAAGGAGATCAATGATGAAGGTAGAACATCGAGAGGCCTACGAGACACTCGACTGTAAAGTTTATAACATGCATTTAAATGGAAGAAGAATACAAATTTACAAACCAGAGCTACAAGACTGAATAAAAACACATTGGTCACAAAGTACCAATTGAATCCTCTATCAAAGGGGCATAAAATCCTTCTTTTCTTATTGCAGCTGAAGTAGAAACTTGTACAAGGAAAGGAAATGGAAGAAAAATATAGAAAGAAGAAGCTTAGAAGAATGATGACTATTGTTTTTGTCCTTTGTTCGTGAAAATCATTTACAGTCTTCAAAAATCAAATTCCAACCCATGCAATGACTTCTAAAAGCCATGAAATAGCTCACACAAGGCAATTACAACTTCCGCTAATGGCCAAGAAGCGGTTACAAAAATATCTCATCCTTTCGCACCATTTCGGATTCTTCTTTTGCGAAAAACGGCCATGGCGGGAAATGCCAAAGAATTAATAATTAAAACAGTTACAAACTTGCCAAATTGAATGTGGGTCATTAGATTTATCTTTTGCACCTTTAAATATGAGCCATCCACGTGGCAGAAAGTGATTGGAGTGGCCGCGGGCGAGCTCCCTTCGTTTCACGACTTTTTAGAATTCGCAATTTGGAACAATTTCCTCTACCAGCCTGGTTTGAATTTTCAACATGCATACGTGGTGCCTTTGGATTGGATATAGGGTCACGGCTCCATTTAGAACATTTTGAACCTTTGTTAGAAAAAGGTTCAAAGTCACAACATCCTCCGCCGGCCCGCACTCCTGTACATGTGGCACAATTTGATTGCCTGCGGGGTTCAAACTTCATTATTTTCTCCACCCAACTCGGGCTCGCGGATCCACCATCGCCATTTACACCTTTTTGCCAAAAGGAAAAGTGACAAAGAAACCTCCGTAGCTCCGCTGGTCCACCTTGGGCAAAAAATACAACTCAAGTCCGCCAAGCCATATCTTGCACAAAATAAGGAGTTAGAACAACTTCTTTACCTTTTTGGAAAGGGGAAGAAATTTCCCATCTGATGAAGTAGGTTCCAAACATCCTTGAGCCCTTGGAAAGTGTTAGATTTCAAAATACTCTTATTAGACCATTTTCAAAGGGTAACAACTCAAAATTTTCTAAGTCCAGACTTGGAAAAAGAAGGAAAATTTTGAGGGGACAACACTAAGCATCAATTCTTATTCTCATCACACTATCATTATCTTCCTGTGAATCCAATCATTCCACTACCCACAACCATTAAATCACCTATACCTGAATCCTACATATTTATGAGTATTCCCAACACCTCCACAGACCTAATCATTCCCTTTACCATCTATGTTTGACCATCGAAAAACTTCCAAAACCAAGATTAATTCATTTTTTTATCAACCCGCCTATATCGACGCCAGTTACCCATGATCGTCGTCGGTTCCCTCTAAACCATCATCGATCATACCTGACCAACATCGGTCACTATATTTGACTATCATGCTAATAACATAACCTAGGAACCTTCATCCAAGTGACCCAAGTGACCCAAAACATGACCCTAACCTACTCCAACACTTGTGACCAACTACCCTACTTCCAGATCTGATTATAGCTTAGCCTATTATGTTAGATTTATTGATTGTATTTGGATGAGATACCTAAATCATATCAACTACAGTAGGATATTATTTATTTGTGTCATTTCTTACATTGAGTTCTATTAAATAGTGGGTTGACTGCCACCAAGTATCACACTTCCTAGATCTAGCACATGTTAGGCAGCCCACTAACACATATTATTTAACTCTTTCTTGTGGTCTTGTTTTGTATTTCAGGTAGTTCCTCCTAGCCAAAAGGAATCTCTCACAATCAGCATTGGATCAAGAATTTAGAATGCGCACAATGACCTTCAAATTGAACATCACAACAGGTATTCCTCCTTGTCCCATACCCTTATCTGTTTTGTCTAAATCCTTAAAGAAAATGGTGAAACGTTTTAGCACACCCAGTGGGACCCATCCGGGGTTCCTTGTCTTTTATTCATTCCTAGGTGAAATTTGTGTGTTTGTTTCCCTTCTGAAAATATTCCACATTAATTTTATTCTCTAGAATCTTCCCTTATTTTTATTGTCTAAAAGCAATTGTGTTTTTGGTGTTATAAAATAATACTTCTTTTCTTTCGTTAGTATTGCATAGTGAAAGAGCATCCCTCTTCCTATTCATTACTTGCTACATCAAATATCACACTTTGATTTAGCCTTAAAACACTTACATAGCATTCTCATTTGTTGCATTATAACTCACATTAAAAATGAGGGAAACCTATACACTAGAAGTCATGCCCAACTGATGGTTGACACAATTGAACCGTAGAAAGCACTTTCTTCTCTCTCTCTCTCTTTTTCCCAAACTACACAAATTTAAAATTTACACATCTTCTTAAACAACATCCCACCTAGAAGAATCAGTCAATGATCACATGATCATAGGATTGAATAGTTATTTTGAGGTTTTGAATGTGAATAAATAGAAATTCACGTCATTGAAGAAAATAAGATCCAATTACAGAACAAGAACACCCCATTCAAATCAAACAATTCTTCTTCATATTCAAAACCTCAAAATAACTATTCAAATCCCAAAGGATCTACCAACGTGGTATTCCTCAAGGTGGATCCACCTCATCCTTCTAATAAGGCCCAACCTTCTTCCAATATTTCACCTGTCCATGCCTTTCAGCTCCGGCAGAACAACGGAAGTACACTTCGATTGGAGAGACCTATTCATCAATCTTGGAAAAGCTTCTTAAATTTGGATCCATTACACTTCCTCCCATAAAACCTCATATAGGTTTTGATCCTGCTCATCCTATGTCGGCATGGTATAAAGAACACAACTACTGTAATTATCATCATGTTAAAAAACTTTAAAAACATTGTTCAAGAGATGATAGATAATGGAGACCTTGTCGTGGACAACTTGAATGCGCCAACAAATCAAAATTTTCACATATTTAAAAATTTGTTCCCTAATCATAAACCATCATCTAATCAAAATAGTGAACCTTCAACCAAAGGATGGGAATGTTTGTTAAGTCCACGCAGCTTTTGATATCATACCAACTGTTCCTCAAAACCTACCTACTTCATCTATTAAGGAAATCTTGGCACGAGATCCTTTACCCACAAAGGAGAATGCCTCTTCTACTCCTCCACCCACATAGGAGTCCCCCTCATCTCCCCTTTCTCTCATAGAGGAACCCACACTTTCTACCGATTTCATTTCATCATCTACATCCCACCCTCTTGATCCATCAACAGTTGTTATTCTCCCATCCACAAGAGAATCATCATCACCTTCTTCTCCACCAAGGAGAATTCTACCTCACCCCACCTATTATCTCTCCTACCCATGGGATATTCTTTAGACATACCACTACCTATTAGGGATAGTTCTCCCTACCATCATAGGACCCTATTGACATGATCTCGGCTCTTTTACCTACAGTCCGAGGTTATCCAATTCCCTCTCTCACCGATATATTTTACAAGGATTATCACCCAACCCATTCCATCCTCTTCTTCGATAGTCCCATTTTCATGACTGGTCAAATTTTTGGATTACGTTGATCATTTCATGCTTTGGGGATGTCTTTGGCTCCTCGTTTCGACCCAAATGCAAATGTTGCTTGAGGATACTTCCATGATCTACCCAAAGGTATTTTTGGAAACCAAAACAACACTTGACCATGCCGATTGAAATGGATTCTTCTTCATCATCCCTACCTACATCAAACGTATACCCACAACTAAAATCATTCCCAAACCTCAAAACCTACCCACACCTATCTCCTCACCCGTATCTAAACCCATCACTACTTTGGGTGTCATGCCGACATCAAGCCTTACTCACCCACCTATCAAACTGGACTTAGCCACGTCTTCCCAAGCTCGCACCAACATTATCCTCCCACCTAAAAGGAAAACCCAACCTTCTAGGCCACGTACACCGGTCTCACCTACCACACCTTTTTCACCTTCCCCCTTCCATCCATCCTGGGGCCCCATCCATCAACCTTGACCAAACAATCTCCTACCAAAGGAAAATCAAAAACTAAACAACCTAATATTGCATCAAGAGCCTTTTTACACCTCATTCACCCAAAAACCAAACTCCCTCACCCTCACCTCCACACTTCTTGCCACATATACCTCTACCGATTACTATAACCCCAACCTTGACTATCTAACTTCAACCCATGTCATCTACCCAACCACTACCAACTACCACCACCGCAACTGGCTTCGGTTGCCCCCATGGGTAATGCATCCTCTTCCACCATCTTCTTTCCTTCTACATCTTGTACTTTCATGTCATATTTACCCAAGAAGGTGCAACCCAAAGATAAGAATTCACTACCCTCCAATAAGGTTGTCAAACCAACCAAACCTTCCATTGCAAACTCTTCTACCCCACCTTTACCCAAGTAGATGCCATCAAAACATAAGACCCTACCACTCATCAAATCAGTAAACCAACCCATTTCCCCTATTATAAATCCTCTTCCCTTACAATCATCCACACTTGTACCCAAACCCACACTCACTTCCCATTGTGATCTCATTATCGGGGTCCTATGCCAACATTTTAACCAATCTCTTAGATACTTCGTCATCACATTACCACCACTTCGACCTTACAATCCTCTCAAACCCAAACCAAAAGGGTTTGATGAAACCAATATTTGTGCCTATCATCATGTGTTAGGACATGATGTTGAAAATTTTAAGGCTCTAAAGACCGTTCTTCTCCAACTTTTTCCTCCTGAACAAAATTTTGACGATGACAACCTTCTTGATGAGGACCATGCTCCACCTTCACCTATCACCATACATCATCATCCTTTATCCATTCAGTGATCAATATCTCCACCCCCACAACCATTTTTCCCACCTCCAAAATTCAAGATCAACATGGTCCATATTAGAGAGTTGGCCAAACCACCACCCAAATGTCAGTGCGCCCTACTCATTTCACAAGGATCTTATCCACCACTAGGATTTTTTCCCTCATGTTGTTATACCTTTCATGACATACCCTCTCCATCCACATCCCCTTCTATTAAAATGATTCACATTGCTACCCGTGCTCGAAAGATAAAGGAAAAGAAAAAGCAACTAAACCATCAACCAACCCCGTACTCAATATACCATCTACACCCGCTCCCAAAATAGCCATCTTCGGACCCACATACCCTATCTCTAATGGTGTCACCCATCATGCAATGATAAACAATTACATCAGTCTCCTCTAAAGATGCCTTTGTATGATCTTGTCTAAACTTATGAATCTCACGAAAGCCCTTATCAAAGTTTTACAATCCATTTAATTTATACCCAATGACCCCACACCAGTGGCCTCGATTATCATCCCTCACTACATGGCCTCACTAACCAAATTATCTCCTTATTCTACCCCATGACCACTCCTCAAGTCACCACCCTCGCCATTAATGAGGAGATTGTACCTCTACATTCAAATGACCCTAATCCTGCCCTATTCATTTTCATCTATATCAATAACATATGCATACGATGTGTCATGATTGATGGGGGTTCTAGCATTAACATCATCTCCTCCCATGTATACAATAAAATGTGTATCCCTTCTAATTGTATGCATAATAACCCAATTATGATGTGCTCCTTCAACGATGCCATCACCTCCACCCTTGGCACTATTATCCTTCACATTCATGTAGGCCCTCGCACTATCCCGAGAACTATTCTACATCTTATAAGGGAATTTCCCGGTATAACCTATTCTTTGAGAAGACCCTAGATTCATGTCATAGGTTATGTCCCTTCAACTTTACACCACTATGTAAAATTTGAGCATGAAGAACATAACTACACCATCCCCGTCGACCCATCACCATTCAAATCCTCTAACATGTTGTACAAACCCAACGATGTACTTGTACCGAGTCAAGGCATCTACCACTACCCCCACTTCTTCTTCACCCATGACACAACCCACTAATGTCACCACCTCTCCCACATCGAACCCTATTATTCCTACTACCATCACGGCCTCTATAGTGACTCATCTACTTCCCAATCATCTAGCAAGTCGTATATCCTGCTTACCCACATATCAACTATTGATCCCTTAGAAGGTTTTTTTCAATTCCTCACTCTACGGAATACTTTGCCTATACAATATTAACACATTCCTCACTCCATAATAGTATGGGAACCTACGCCAACACCATAGTTATGACTACCGCATAGGCGAGATTTTCCTTACGGTCCCCCCACCTTCACACTAATCTAATGTATGGGGAACTTGATATTTCCACTTATTCACCCGAACCTCCATCCCAAACATGACCATTTTCATCTGACCTACATTCCCTTACTAACTACCACTTTACCTACACTTTCCTTCATCACAGTTGTGCATGGAAAGGCTTTGGCTTTGATTTTTACAAATAAGGCTGCCATACTTTGTCATTTCATGTACCACCCGTAAACACAATGATCGTAGTGGCATTGGATTTTCTGCATCACCTTCCAAGAAGGCCAATGTTGACCTCCTTAAGGAAGACAAACCTTCTTCACCCCATTCACCAATTTCACCACCTTCACCCACGGATTCCATAGATCCTAAATCTATCCCTCCTAACTTTTTTTTCATAAACACAATTTCCCTGGGACCTCTAACCTATCAACGCGATGGCGAGGTTCCTTCTTCTCTTCCCTTCCTGTATCCTGACATGATCGATGATGATACACCTTCTATTAACACCGTTCAATGTCATAACAATGAGTCTATCCTCACCTATATGTGTGCGGAATATTCCTATATTCACCAGTCGTTACCCTCTAAGATGCAAACCATGTTGAACCAATCAACTATCTAAATCATCATTAATACTCAGGACGACCCACACATCCTAAAGAAAGATCAATCTTTAGATGTTACTGAACAAGAAGCTTTTACCTCTTTCCTCTGGGACTATAGCAGCTTTTTTGCTTGGTCCTATGCCGATATGTCGGTATTGACCCAAAAATCATGGTCCATAATATCGTAACCATTCCTAATGCCAAACCCATCAAAAAAAATCTGTGGAAAATGCATCCTCCCATTGCTCTTCGGTTAAAGAAGAACTTCAGTGCCTTCTCTCAGTTTCCTTCATCCTACCCATTGACTATCCCCAATGGATTTCTAACATCGTTCTATCACAAAGGTAATAGGGGACTTTGCATTTACATATACTTTTGTGACCTCAACCTAGCTTTTCCTAAATATGATTTTCCCCTACGATAATTGACCAACAAGTTGATCTTACCGCCGGCCATGAAATGCTATCACTCATGAACGATTTCTCGAGTTATAATCAAATATTACTCGCTCCAGGAAGATCAACACAAAACTGCCTTCATCACTCCTTGGGGACCTTCATTATCAAGTCATGCCTTTTGGCCTTAAAAAAATTGGTGCTACATATCAACAAGTCATGACTTATATCTTCTATGACATCATGCATCGTATATTGGAATATTACGTAGGTGACCTTCTGGCCAAATCCAAACATTAGGCCAAACACCTGATAGTCCTCAAGATCATCTTTGACTGCCTCATCAATTATTGTGTTCACCTTCAACCTAAGAATTGCGTCTTTGCGGTACTTTCAGGAAAACTCCTTGGTTTCATTGTTTCTTTGTGTGGCATAGAATTCGATCCTACTAAAGTGAAGGTTGTTCTCAAAACACCTCCACCTAATAATCTCTGTAAAATTCGAAGCTTGCAAGGTAAGTTGTAATCCATTCGTCATTTTATCTTGTAGCTTTTCAACCGATGTCAACCATTTCATCATCTCCTCAAGAAGGATGTTTCATTCAAATGGGATGATGAATGCCATAAAGCCTTTGACGCCTTAAAACAATACCTTCTTCAACCACTAGTTCTCATTCCTCCTAAGGATGACCAACCCTTTTACCTATACTCTTCCACTGACCATTCTCTAGGTGTCATGCTCACTCATCGTGATGAGAAACATAGAGAAAGTGGTTTATTACATAATTCATACCCTTTTGGACTATGAAACTAGATATACCCATGCTAAAAAACTCTGTTTAGCCTTAGTTTTT
The DNA here is from genome assembly GCA_018340775.1 of Taxus wallichiana var. yunnanensis. Classification (NCBI taxonomy): domain Eukaryota; kingdom Viridiplantae; phylum Streptophyta; class Pinopsida; order Cupressales; family Taxaceae; genus Taxus; species Taxus wallichiana. The sequence continues at coordinate 734,320,608 of CM031234.1, read as the reverse complement.
GTCACCACCAAACTTTTTCATTACCTGCTCAACCACAAAACCTTTTTCATCGCCAATACTGACCCCTTACATTACATGTACGCAAACCCTACTAACATCAACGTGTTACACGTTGGCTCATACTTCTTGCTGACCTTGACCTTGAATTCATCCATCAAAATTTTATCAAAGGCCAAGCCATTGTTGACCAAATAGAAGATGCACCTCTTTCTAGGAATCAACCCTCTAACTTTGATTTCCCGATGAATCCATAGCTATCCTCTCCTTAGAAAATACCACTTACCAAATGACACTCTTATTTGATGGATCCAAGTGTTAGCATGTGGGTGGGGCTGGTGTTATTCTCATTCCACTTGATGGTGAACCTATGCCTTTATCTTTCAAACTAGATTTTGATTGTACAAATAATATTGTTGAATACGAAGCACTCGTATTGGGTCTCTAAGCTTCTTATGCCTTAGATGTTAAGCCAATACATATCTTTGGTGATTCTCAGCTGGTTGTAAACCAAGTCAATGGTATATACTAGTGTCATAATGAAACAATTCAAAAGTATAAACATCACGTAGACATACTTTTGACTACCTTTGACCGTTACGAACTTCAAACCACGCCTGTTCTACCAATAAGTTTGTGGATACCATGGCATGCTTGGCTTCTCAGATACCCACTTTTCCCACTTTGACTCTAAAAAAATCACAATACAAAGGTTACAATCACCCTCTTATTTACCTCGCGAGGTCCACTCCATTGGAACTATTACACCTAACCCACGTGACTTTTGGTATAAGCGGTTTCTGACTATCTTTCCCTTTCCATTCTAGCTTCGATCTCACTTGTCTTGGACAATGTTCCTTTCTTAAAAGTGTCTCTCACTATGTCATCATGGGTGGTCTCCTTTATAAGTGTGGCTTCGATGGTATTGTCGACAATGCCTTACAAGTTCTGAAATTCCCTACACCATCGGGAAGTTCACGATAGAATTTGTGGAGGCCACTTTAGTGCTTTAGCTGCCATTAAACACATTCTTCACTTTGGCTATTATTGGCCAACCTAAACCATGACTATTGTGACTATGTCTATGTCATATGTTGTGTGAAATTCCAGCAACATACTAATCTTCATCACACACCTAGTCATGCCTTATAGGTAGCACGAGACCTTTGGCCTTTTTCTCAATGGGGCTTAAATATTGTTGGAGAGATCAATCCCCATTCTTCACAAACCATCAATGGATTATAACTACTTTGAATGTTACACTAAATGGGTAGAAGCCACGCACCTCATTTCTACAAAATTTGAGAAAATATGTGAATTCATCAACCATCACATCATTTGTCACTTTGGTGTTCCTCACCATCTCATCACTGATAATGGAAATCAATTTAAAAACAAAACCCTCCATAAGTTGTGCGGTGCTTTTGGCATCCAACTAATTTTCTCACCACCTTATTACCAACAAACCAATGGCCAAGCGAATCAACCAATAAAACTTTAAACAAAATTCTTATGAAAGTTGTTAATGATCTTTGGGAAGGATTGGCATTCACACATTCCTTTCGCCTTGTGGGCTTATCACACTAGTATTTGCACTTCGAATGCTTCCACACCTTTTCTCTAGTCTACGATACGAGGATGTCTTGCCTCTCAAAGTCTAGATTCCATCACTTCACATCTCACTACAAGACATGCTCAATGACGATGACTTTTGCCAGGATCGTTTAGCGCAACTTGAGTTATTAGATGAACATCATTTTAATGCTCTTGACCATCTCCAAAATTACCAAAAACATATCAAGCGGGCCTATGACATATGTGTCCATGAACGAACCTTTTAGGTCAGCGACCTTGTCTTGAAGGAAAATCAACATGTAACCAAAGAAGAGAAAAGTAAACGGGGAAAATTTTCTCCTAATTAGCTTGGACCTTGTATCATTACCCATGCCTATGGGTCAGGTGCTTATCATTTTTCTTCACTCGAAGGTAAACCCGAACTTGAGCCCCTCAATACCTTGCATCTTCGACCATTTTATTGTTGACATCAAGTCCTATATCACTTTTTGTCAATTGATGCTCGTCCCTTGGGAGTTGTTCACCTTCCATATTCCCCATTTTTAGGATCAATGACTAAACAAGAATCGTGTGATTACCCATCACCTTTCAGCCTTATCTTCAATATGAGTACCACGACTCTACTCATAGCATGATTCTCATGGAAAATTTTCATGTTTTTAAAGATGGAATCTCATGGTCATTCATCACTTGAAACCACCTCTTTCATAGTTAACCCCTGTGTACTATGGTTTTGTCTTCTAAACAAGAACCTAATCTTCCTATATAGTCTTGTCCATGACTTAAACGTCCAAAACAAAATGGGATTCAACTCCTTGAGTCAAACTTCTAGCAAAATATGACTCCCTCAAAAGGGACATCTTTTCTCTCTATTTTTCCGCTATAAATAGACTTCTCCCTTGAAGGACAGATTATATAAAGTCATTGCAAAAATATAATAAAATGTTTAGAAGCTTCCCACATCGATCAACTTCACAAAGACCTCAAGGAGATAATATACTAACCCCATATAGACTTCCCACATCGATCGAGTCTATTAAAAGAAACAAATGAAGAAAATGATGAAATTTTTGTCATGGACTTTCCTATTTTTGATCCTAGGTTTCTTGCTAGGTAAACATGTTGTCATACACTAAGTTATGCTAAACCACCCACTTTCACCTCATTGCCTTTTTCACCCCAGTTTTCTCTCTGCTCAAGGGACTTGCCACAATTGTGACATTTCATGATCATATGGCTTTCTTCACCCTTATAATAGTCCATTATACAATGCCTTTAAGGTCTTACATTCATACGCCCATCTAAGGTATGGTAGAATCATTAGGGTTCTTATCAATTAAGCGGCTCTTTTACCACCTCTTACCATTCACCTTCCTCATTACTTATTGATTATCCTATACAGGACCAGACCATTGACACCTACATTTAAATGACTCAACCATGCCTATGACCTACATTCAATCATGCCTAAAATCTACCAATCCATTCCTCTAATTCATCATATTCTTCCCTAGCTTATGGGAGAACTACATCGGCTTGAGGCCCCTTTTCATCGGGGCTATGTAGGCGAACTTTGAGGGCATAGGGCCCTTGGAGGTTAGTTCAACCAGTCTTTACCCTAACCTATTTTCCCCTTCATTTTCCTATTCACATCCTACCTTAGTTAGTTTCCATTTTATATCAACAATTGGAAATTAAACCAAACAAGCACTAATTAATAAACATTTTTACCACATCATCACATCATTCATTTATCATTTTCACATTTCCATTATAGAAAATATTTGGAAACTTAAACCATAACATGCATATACCTCATCATTTATTTCCCATGTTACCAATAACTTGGCCATTAAATCAACATTAAAAACAAGACTCCATCATGCCTACACCTAACTCCACCATGCCTAAATGACTAACTCCACCATGCCTAAATGACCTAACTCAAACATGCCTGCGACCTAACTCCACCATGCCTTAATGACCTAACTTAAACATGCCTAAATGACATAACTCCACCATGCCTACAACCTTTCAATCATGCCTACACCAACTTGTCTCCACCATGCCTAATACACCTAGTTTCCATCCATCTACAAATAACAATCAAATTCTACAAACACAAGTACATCATGCACAATCATCAATCTCATTATAGAAATCATGTATCCATCCGTAAAAAATTTGATACAAATAATATAAATATCTCAAAACTCTCATATACAGCCTCACCATCTTCGGAATGCGGGACGGTATATGTTCAAAAATCTTTAAACTCTCATATACATCCTTGCATCTACGGCACGCAGGCCTGTTTATATATCACAAAAATAAAAAATTAGGGTGCACGGGGGCTCAATCATCTCCCCATATGATGTACATCCCCATCTCATCTATCTCCTCCTCCTCCGCTCTCATGTGGTGCCCTACTAACATCTCTCCACCCTGCATAGGTCTCGGATCGACCTCATGCCGTGCCCTACTATACCAACATCATTCATCCTTCAACCAGGCATTGGTTATCTACCATTATCATTTTTACCTCATTTTATCCATTTTTGACCCTCACTCCCCATTGTTGGGCACCCTTTTCCCTTACCTACACTTATGACCACCTACCTATAAGCCCACATACCCTATACTTGTCCTTAATTGTGTTTAGGAACTTGTTATTTTACACACACCTTAGCCTTACTCATGTCATTACTTATATACCTTGACCTGAACCACTTTTGTGACCTTTGACCCTTTGTGCTCATTGTACCTTGATGATGTTACCCATGTTGTTCTACCTACCAACCTTACCTTGCCTATTGGCATGTTTTATCCTAACCGTACATTTGGTGCACCTAAACATTCTTGCACCTAACCTTTGTTGTGTTTAAACACCATATCCTACATCTTGGATACCTAGAATCACTTCAACCCTATTTGGATAGACCTATCAACCTTAGATGACGTAGATTTTGAAAGTTTTTCAACTCGGTACCGTGTTGCGAATTTCCAACATGTGCATGTGTTTAACTACCACTACCTTTGACCCTAGCCCATTTACTTGTTTACCCGATTTGACCTTTAACCTTTACCCAATGTGCCCGATGACCTTCATTTTCCCACCTCCTCATTTTATCAAACCACTCACTGCTTCCATCTTTCACCTCATCGGTTCCTAGTTTGAGGGGGGTTACCTTCACCCACACTTGGGGCAACACCACCCTCACTTATACTCAACACAACCATTTCCTATTTTTGTCAGTGTCACTTACCAATACAAGCCATGTGATAAAAAGGGGAAAATGTAGACACCAAAATTGGGTCACACTCCCCTTAGTCCCCTTTTGAATAACTAACTTACATATATTCACCTAACCATGGCCCCTTTTACCCCACCTTAATATTAATTTAATTATCTATAATTAAATTAATACCCATCCTCACCCCATTTATTAATTTAATTACTTTAATTAAATGGATGCACACCTCACCTAGACACCTCACCCAGACACCTCACCATAGACCTATTCATAGCATGTTTCCATAACTAACTAAGACTTAGCCCTACCTACCTTAATGAGCTAAGACTTAGTATAACCCTAAAAGCACATGCCTATTCTTCCTCTAACCATATTCCCGCTTATCTAAGAAAAACATTCCACTTATACCCGGCACTAATGAGAAAAAGTTGGGAAAAAGATAGCCAAGATCTATTATTTTAGGTATCCTAGGATATCTTGCCTTAACCGATCTTTAGTCAACTAGAAACCGACGCGTCGGTCGGCCTAAACCGTCATCGATTACCATATAACCAGTTTGGTAACCTTGTTTGAGTTATGTTTTGGAGCAAAAGAGATCTCGCATGTAAGAAAGAACCAGAGCTCTTTCACACATCCACACAGCCATAGCCAGAACCAAGATAGATATGAAAGTATTTTCATTCACGCTAGCATTCCGGGAAGCACTTTGCCATGTGTAGTGCGAGTACCATTTCAATTATCAACCATCACCGTCATCTAGTCATCAAACTGCGCAGCACAAGTAAGTGTGTTTCTTATCGATTACCATTTCATATTCATTTAGATTACAAGTTTCTTCATCTTTGTTTGTTAAGCATCTATTCTTATTCTCATCCCACTATCATTATCTTCCTATGAATCCAATCATTCCACCACCCACAACCATTAAATCACCTATACCTGAATCCTGCATATTTCTAAGTATTCCCAACACCTCCATAGACCTAATCATTCCCTTTACCATCTCTGTTCAACCACCGACAAACTTCCAAAACCAAGATTAATTCAATTTTTTATCAACTTTGCCTATACCGACGTCGGTTACCCATGACCATCGTTGGTTCCCTCTAAATCATCATGGTCATACAGCGGGACATCCATCACTTTGTATTTGAATATCTTGTTAATAACATAACCTACGAACCTTCATCCAAGTGACCCAAACCTGCTCTAGCACTGTGACCAACTACCCTACTTCTAGATCTGATTATAGCTTAGCCTGTTGTGTTAGATTTGTTGATTGTATTTGGATGAGATACCTATATCATATCAAGTACATTATGATATTATTTGTTTTCTTCATTTCTTACATTGAGTTGTATTAAACAGTGGGTTGACTGCCACTAAGGAAGTATCACACTTCCTAGATCTAGCACATGCTAGGCAGCCCACTAACACATATTGTTTAACTCTTTCTTATGGTCTTGTTTTGTATTTCAGGTAGTTCCTCCTAGCCAAAAGGAAGCTCTCACAGTCAGCATTGGATCAAGAATTCAGAATGCACATAACAACCTTCAAATCGACCATCACAACAAGTATTCCTCCTTGGCCCATACCCTTATCTGTTTCATCTAAATCCTTAAAGAAAATGGTGAAACATTTTGGCACGCCTGGTGGGACCCATCCAGGGTTCCTTGCATTTTATTCATTCCTAGGTGAAAGTTGTGTGTTTGTTTCCCTTCTGAAAAGCTTCCACATTAATTTTCTTCTTTGGAATCTTCCCTTCTTTCTATTGTCTAAAAGCAATTGTGTTTTTGGTGCTATAAAAAGAATACTTCTTTTCTTTCATTAGTATTGCATTAGTGAAAGAGCATCCATCTTCCTATGCATTACTTGTTACATCGAATATCACACTTTGATTTGGTCTTAAAACACTTGCATAACATTCTAATTTGTTGCATTATAGCTCATATTAAAAATGAGGGAAACCTATACGCTAAAAGTCATGCCCAGTTGATGGTTGACACAATTGAATCGTAGAAAGAACTTGCTTCTCTCTCTCTCTTTTCCCATACTAAACAAATTTAAAATTTACACATCTTCTTAAACAACATTCCACCCAAAAGAAGTTGTCAATGATCAAAGGATTTGCGGTGGGCACCTAAATAGTTATCTCTGTCCGCACCCCTTTAAAGGACAGCCCGCCCCCGCCATAACATAACCTGAAACGTCACCTTTAGAATTTCCTTCTTCGTAGGAAGCCTTCCCAACCAAAAAATCTACTCTAAATTCACGAGTCAATCTTTTAAATATCATAAGCTAAACACACTAAATTCACTTATTGGATTACGTTTTTTCTTAGCTTTGTGCTTAACTTGCGTTTTGAGGTGTGAGGATATAATTCTTCATTTTTCTTTTTCCTTTCACACTCTACCATCACGGTTGGAGTATTCGACTTTCTCAAAGTGTGTCGGGACCTCATCTTATCATCCCCAGGACTTCTAGGTTGATTATTAGTCTCATCTAAGTTCACAAAAATCCCTTGATTATTAGCCATAAGTGTAGAAATTGTAACATATTAAAGGGGAATATGGGATACCCCAATAGATATAGGTAGATTAGTTGTGGCAATAATAAATGTAGCAAGGAAAAATAAAAAATGGTGGATTTAGGAATACCATATCCATGTAAGTGCTTTTTTCATCCCTATCTATATAGGTAAGTACATCAATATGTTAAGGATTTTTATTTAAAACTTCAATGAAATCATGCTCCTCGTCTTTAGTGAAAATTTTGGTAACATGATTGGAATCATCGTGAGAACCCTCCCTTTGAGAACATTTGATAGGGGTAACAAAGATAATATTAGTAAAGATATAAATATTAGAGAATGTATTTACACTTTTTCTATGGGATGAAAGGTGAAACTCAAAGTATTTATAATGGAATCCACATATGGTAGTGTTGGCGAAATAATTTGTCACAAGGATAAATTAGCTGATTTTCACCAATGCTTTGGGACTATATCCCTCTTAATTGTGGAAGGGGAGGCTCCCTTTATTGAATGCAAATAAAAAAATATTGTGGGTGTTTGTTAAGTTGGGGATCACATAGAACTACTCCACTAGACTTGCGGAAAATTGCTTGCACCTAGTGCAAGGGAGGAATTTTATTAGTAGAGAAGGTGGTGGGGAGTTAGAACTTAGAAAATAAGGGGTTAATCTTGTAAATAGGAACTAATAGAGTTTCACAAGCATTAACCAGAATTAATCCACACTCAATTAGAGGAAAACAAATTTGTTAACAATGACAAGACATAATAAATCATGGACACATAATTCCATTAATCCATTCATCAAAGACACTAACACCTTCCTTGGTTGTACAAGATTATCATGTGTAAAAAGTTGAAAAGTAGAGAGATAGAGGAAACATAGAGAAAAGGAATGGAAGAATGTTATATTTTGCTTGCTTCTTAGTAGTGTAATAACTATCTACTTAGAGACTCACAATTGAAAACCCTTTGGAATGAGGTAGAGTCACACAATGTATAGGTTTACAAAAGACTCTTCACCTACCTTCCACATGAATTTTCACGTATCTTTACAATTTTTGACCTTTCATATCCCTAGGAAATAAAGTGAGTCCTTTTTTCTTAATTGAAGGAGACTCATTACAATGCTTGAGTGTATGTCACATTTAATTGAATAAGATGAAAAAGTGAAAAGTAAATACCCTTATTGAAGAAATTGAACATAAGAGAAGAGAGGAAGAGGGGGAAAGAGATAAGGGGAGATAGCTATGATGAAGAATATGTTGCATTCGTTGATGAAGATCCACCTACTTGAAGGACTCTTAGGAGAGTTCTCTTGGAGAAATATCTATTCCTTTGAACTCCTTACTAAAATGAGCCACTACGGGTGCTACTTTCTCTACTTGAGGAATATGCATGAAGCTCAAATCCTTAAGCCAATTCTCAGAAGTATTGTTGATGTTTTTACATTGCTTGAACCAAATTTGGTGTGCCTTAGTAGTTTTGGAAATAGAACATCTAATCTTTGTAAGGGATTCCAAGGTGTCCTCATTGAAGGAGAAGGGATCTCCCACCTTTTTATTGATAAGTTCCTAAAATGGCTTCATAAGATCATTCACTAAGGAATTCTCATTCACCGAAGGTGCTCCAAGCCTTTGCACTTCCTTACTTATGTTTTCCCACATTTGTGAAGTGAGTTCATCACATGAATCAAGCTCATCAAGAGAATTATTCAACATATCATATTAGAAAACCAACTTCTGAGACCAAATTAGAGACATATTCTCATCTATGGAGTTGAACACATTTCTACCTACCAACGTAAGAGAATAAAATCTCCCCATCTCTATTACCAATGGAAACACTTAGTCCCAATGAATCTTTTCCTTCTCAATTTCATCTTTAGTCATTATTACTTTCACAACATTGGTAAACATGAACTCAAATAATGAAAGAATCTATGAAACAATTTTTTACCTTATTTGAGGATCCTTCCATTGGCTCTCCCTTGCATTATGTAGCCAATGTGCCTTCTTGATTGAATGTGGATAAAATTTACTAATTGGAATAACCTCTTTGGCTGGAAGATATGGGATGGCACTAGGATCCATGAATGACTAAACATAGGAAGTGAGATTTTTCACATGTTCCTCTAATTATTCAATCCTTCCTTTGTACTCTTCATTTCTTTTAAGAAGTGAGTAAAATATTCTTGAAAAAATGGGCATCTCCTTCATGTGTTGTTGATCCCAAGGGAATTGTTTTCATCTCATCAATGGGATTTACTACATTGTGTTGAGAAACTTCTACATATTGTTTTCTGAGACAACACCGAAGAAGAGGAAGTTGTCTGGATTTTTACCTCACTTTGCTTTCACCATACTTGAAATAGATTAAAAGTGTGGTACCAATGATTGTTGTACTACATGAATCTCACTTTTTATTAGCTCCTAGATCCATGGAAAGGTCTCTTTTGTTGTGGGTTCAACATTAGGCATGATTATAGTCTCGGGCTCAGTGTGAGGAGGTTCCTCTTATATTTGGTGAAGTTGACTTTATAGTGAAATAAGAGATGCTTGGAGACTGATGCGGAATTAGTGGGTGAGAAGGATCTATATCTCCTTTCTTGAGATCTTCTATAGGGTCTTGAGTAAATTTTGATTTCTTGTGTAACCTCTTGTAGTGGTGACTTTCAACATTCATCATTTTCCTCTTCACAAGATCTTCGTAGTGAGCAGAGCTCACAATTTACTAGGTGCCTTTAGAGACAAGAGATGAGATGTTTGCCTTGTGAGATTATAAAGACCACTGATTCAATGAGTGCAACCCTCTTTTTCTTGAACCACCTCTTATACCTTTGGATCACTACTTTGGTTCTTTCATTGATATCCCTTGACTCACGAACACTCAATGCGACTGGTGGAAGATGTGAAACCTTAACTGCTTAATATTTAGGATCAAACAAATCATATTTCACACCTTATATGAACAAATAAAATCTAAATTTCCTCATTTGGCCAACTTTCATCCTCATGTGATCTCTTTTTCTTATCTTAAAATCATCTAAGTAGTTAATCCAATAATCTTCAATCTAGGGAATATGGAATAACTCAGGGAGATTGAAGGTTTTGAGATTTTTCTCGGATGTCAAAATATTCCCAGGATGTGTATGAATAGAGGCTCAAGGGGGAAAATTAAGGTTTAAGTTTTAAGGCATCAAAAAACTTTTGTAAGAGTAAATACCAAGATAAATGGGGAAAGACACACCTTTCTTCCTATGGTTCTAAACTTGTTATAGATGTGAGTAAATTGCTTACATAGTTCAAACATCACAATCTTATCACTAAGGTATTTTGGGAACTTTCAAGGAATAAGATCAAATCCCAAAAATTTGATCTAGGATAAGGTGGAGAATTGAGTGAAGTAAGACCCAAAATTTTTGATAAATGTTGCAGCTTGGGAAGACAATCTCAACTTTGGGTTGCCTTTAAGAAATCGAATGAAAAACATGGTGAATGTATCATTCACCTTGGAAAAGTGGTGGTTTCTTTATTTTCGAGTGAGTTCAGGGTACCTTTCATTAGTAGGGGCCTTTTAGGAAATATTCTAAGCGAGAGTTAGTCCTTTAAATGACCTCATGCTAGCAAGAGCATACACCATATATGATGTCATTATGAACTTCTTTGTAACCTTTAACTAGAGTATCTAACAGTGGATGTTATCACTTATGATTTATCCACAATCAACTATATGATTCCCATTAGTGACAATTAAGATGAATTATGTTATCTAATCCTAAAAATCCTTAGTGGTTTCTTTTCCCATCACCTTGCTTAACAATATGATTGTGTCATAGTAACCCTCATGAAACTCACCCCTTGACAAGGTTTTGGCATGCGAGAGGGTTTCCTTCCTTGTCTCAACTATGATCCCAATGTAAGTCCCTAGAGATAGGACTCGGTATTTTTCCACTCACTAGATGTAAACTCTTTCAAGATTATGACCATGTTGTTTCCAATCAAAATCTACATACATTGTGAAATTCCTTTCGAGGTGGGCACTACAAGTATGAAATTTCCATATGCTCGTACAATCCTAGATTATGTCTCATAGTGCTAAGCATATGTTAGCACCAATTTTATACTATTTATTGATAAGGATGTCCTCCAGTTGTAAACAACCCACTTGTAAAGATCTTATTCTCAACATGTTCCCTCGGTCCTCCGAGCATCCTACTTTTTAGGTCCTCTAGGTCCATGTGAGTGACATCATTATTACCCACACCTAAATACTTTGTTACCAATTCTAAAAAAGGTTTCATGCTACATAACTTTAACTTCATGATTCAAAAAATTAGGAAGATAATTGAAAATGAAGCCAACAATAACTTTCTGCACTAGAATCCAAAACTTTCTATTTTTGGCAGGTGGGGTTAGGAGCTGCTATTTTGGGAAACTTTTCTTTTTACGCTCAAATTTTTTATTTTGAAGCTCTTAACACACTTATATTACCTCCATTGATGATGTTTTACTATTTTTAGAAATTTTCTATTTTCAGCAGGTTACTTTTGGAAAGTTGTTTGTTTTTCCATGTATGTTGTGTTTGACTATTTTTTAATGCTCAAAGTAATATGAGATTGATGTTTTATGAGGATTACTATTTTTATTATGTGACTATACAAAGAACTTTAATTTTTATAATGTAAACTTACAAAGTGTCGTCTTGTAGTGAAACACTCTCATCGGATTCGGCTCTTCACCGGGATCTCGTGCTCTAATTTTCACTATGATTCTTTCGCTGAAACTCTTGCAAACTATAAAATAAAATTCTAGAGGTAGGATTTCAAAAAAAAAAAATCTGTAAATAGACTAGGGAATAATCTTAAATGAAGAAATATTTTTTGAAAGGCTCTTGGGAGTACAGTATTCTGTGAAAATTTCAATGGAAATGAGTTTTGGTTGAAAAGATATGAAGAAAATTCAGTTTCAAAGGCTATGGTTATTCTAGAATGATTTTGGCAGCATGTCTAGTATTTCTAAATGTTCTTGGAGGTATAAAATTATAATAAATGGTGAATGATTCAACATGTGTAAATAAATTAACTTAAAATCAAGTTAACTTTTGCTTTTGTGCTTCCCCCTTAACTGTAGTTTGACCCTGGGTTGAATGGAATCTTGAGTGGAGTTAAAAGATGGGTTAAATGATCTTACACATGGGAAATTATTTTTGTCCCCTTGAAAAATGGAAAAGAGGGACACAAAAAGGAAATTTGAGAGATATTGTCACAAGTGGCGAGATATGGTGAAGTGTGAGGAAGGTGAGGTTGGCGGTTAAGCACCTGCGAAGGCGGAAAAGAGTCACATAAAGAACCAAAGAGGGGTATTTAATTGGGTGATCATTTTTATACCATATATCCCCTTGGAAAAGGGATAAGAGGGACAAAAATTTCACTTTGAGAGATATTGTGACAAGTGGTGAGATTTGGTGAAGTGTGAGGAAGGTGAGGTTAACTAGTTAAGCACCATGTGAAGCTGGAAAGGGTCACATCACATGAAGAACCATATGGGGATTAAATTGGGAACTAATTTTTTACCATATGCACCCTTGGAAAATGGAGAGGAGGGATAAATAATGGTACTATGAGTGAAATTATGACATGTGGCAGTAAAAAAATTGGCTAAGTATGGGATATACACACTCTTGACTAGTGAGGACTTGAAAACTTTGCTCCCGGAGCTTGGAAAGGTATTTTGAGGTGAAATTTTATATGATTATGAATCCAAGATACATTTTAAGATCAATGGAATAGGTTTTAGAACTTAATTATTCATAAAAATCCAAAAATGGCTCCTTTTTATTCAGGACAATGGGGTGTGCCTACAAAGATTGAAATGTTTCAAGAAAATATCAAGCCTTGGATCAAATATCTTCCACCATTTCTATTTCCTACTTTTTTTTACATTTTAACTCTTATGGAGCTCTCGAATCATCCAAACAAGTTAAGGATCACGATTTGACCGTTCATTCCTTAGTGATTTAACAAAGATAAAATTTTGTAAAACCATAATTATAGAGTAACTAAATGTAAAATATGATATACAACTTCTAGATACAATATGACACAAGCAATAATCAAGTAAAGTACAAAACCCTAAGCAAGAGGTATAGAAAGGATGACTTAGTTGATTTGTGTTTGATTTGGAGGCACTCTAGATTGGGAAAATTGTTGAACTGGAAGTGAAAAGTGTTGTAAATACTCGGGAAAATTATGCAACTCATGAATCAAGTTGACAGGCACACTTAGGACTGGGGCGGGTGCACTGGGCACTCGAGACTACTACTGGGTGCCCATGACTACGAAAATGGTCAAAACTTGATTTTTTTATCGCATAAGTGTCACAAATATTCTTTGTTGATCGTTTGTGTGTCACTACTTGATCGAAAGGTTTATGTAACCTAGAAAATAGAAGTTCAACTACAAAACCCACAAATCCACATCAAATCCAAAAGAAAAATGTAATATGGGGATTCAGACTAACCCCAGCGGTCACTCGACAAAGTGAACTTATGACCGAGCATTGTACTACATCTCAAAATCCATGTAGTTCTTATGAGTGTGTGTTAGAATTATGCCCTATGATTCCCTAGTGCAAGTTACACTTGATATCAGGCTAGATCTAAAATGCAACAATGTATAACATATGTGGATGTAATATAATGAACTTCCCCTTCCTATGTAGCATATGTAGAAAAATGCATACTTGTATCCCTTGAATGAATGTCAAATGGATGTTTTGAAGTGCTTTAGGTGCCTTTTGAGTGCAAGTTTGGGTGATAGTAATAATGCTTAGAGCTTTTTCCTTTATTTTGAATACATAGCTATGTATTTATATGATTCCCTTGTTTAAATTTTGTAATTGACAACTGGAAGGCCGACCCATAAGTGAAAAAGATGCCCAAAAGATAAAAGAGACCCAAAAGAAGTGAGTAAGATAAGAAAGGGTTAGGGGAACCCAGAGGGGACATGAGTGGCGCTTGGTAAACTTACGACCAAGCATTGCACTACTTCTCGAGACTCCATGTAAATAACTAGTTCTAATAGGGTGTGAGTGTGTGTAAGGATTGTGTCCTAGGATGCCCCCAAAGCAAGTTGCACTTGATAGTGTGTTAGATCTAGAATGTAACAATGTATAGCATATGTGGATGGAATAGAATAAACTTCCCCTTCCTATGCATTGTATGTATAAAAATCCATACTCTTGTCCCTTGAATGAATTCAAAATGGATGCTTTGAAGTGCTTTAGGTGTTTTTAGAGTGGAATCTTGGGTGATAGTAATAATGCTTAGAGCTTGGTCCCTTATTTTGAATAAATAGCTATGCATTTATATGATTCCATTGTTTAAATTTTGTGATTGACAATTGGAATGCTGGCCCATAAGTGAAAAATATGCCCAAGCGATAAAAAAGACCCAAAAGAAGTGAGTAAGATAGGAAAAATTTAGGGGTGCCTAGAGGGGACAGAGTGCCTAGGCATTGTTTTCCTTGTTGGGTGATGGTTTCTAGAGCCATAAAAGATAAATAAGTAAAGTATTGACTAGGTTATAGGGTGTGTAAGACCAAATAGAAAACCAAAAACACATAAAAGAATCCAAATACAGTCTTGAATTTCTAGGTTTCTTTCTCATGAATCATATGAATGCTAGTATGTGTTTAGGACCTAGAAATGTACCCAAGTGCGTGATTTTGTTTCTTCATTTTCCCCCACTTTATTTTTTTGAGTGAATACTTGATAACATAAAGTAGATAAGAGATGTGTACCTTTTGTTTCCTATAGAGCATGATGGCTATAACATGCAAAAAGACAAGTGAAGTGTGGAATGATGCAAAAAGAGAAGCATGGAGACTAGGAAAGGAAAGTGACCCTAGGGGTGAAGCATATGATCTGCTTTATACTTGTTTTTGTGCTTGAATTTCTAATGTAGGGTTGTTTCTTGTTGTGTATTAAGGACAAACCAAAAAAAAAATGAAGAGGGAAAGTGTAGTTAAAATCTTGTATATGAAAAATATGTGTAAAGTATGCAAAAGTATGTAAAAGTAAAGTGTGCACCTGAAGTATAAAAGTGTAAAATGATAGATAAGTGTCCTAAAATGCTATGAAGAACAATTTTTGGGAGATCTCATTCTAAGTGCAATTTTTTGGGTGATCTCACACCAATGGTGAGTTTTTGTGTGATCTCATGCCAAGTGTGAGTTTTTAGGTGATCTCACACCAATGAGCAAGTGTTAGGCGAGAAGGTCTAGTGTTACTCTCCTTGTATGAAATTTCCCAATGAGAACCACTGTAGACAATACATCCCTATTTTATCCTTGTTGTATTGATTTTTTCAAATTAGTTTTGAGTGTATTGATTGTTCTGATTGAAATGGAGATAGAATGCATTCTATAATATGTGGATGACTATGTAGATAATCCCTGTAAAAGCCTGCTTTGAATACTTGTGTGAATTGTGTTGATATGAGAGATAATTGTATCTTCCCCTAGGACATTAATGCCCAGGGGAGGTCAGGAGCTCCCAAGCACTAGTGTCTAAGTCTAGGCACTGGTGTTTGTGGTGTGTTAAAGACCTAAGTCAAATTTTGGGAACTTATGTGTCTATGTTCATGTGCCTTTTTGTATTTTGCATATATGTACTATAGCTCGAGTTGTTGTAGGGGTTATTTGTTCACCCAATGAATGTTCCTTCCTATTTGGGGTGGAATGTGGGAGTGTGCGGCCCAAAAGAGATGACCTAATAATGTACTCGAAACAATATCCCTGCAGAGGGAGGGGATATGTATGGTAGAAACCAAGGCACATGTAAAAAAGTGGCTAAGAATATGTGTTAATAGAAAATGGATATCTAACAAGCAAAGATAAGACAATGTAGCAATCAAGTGTGCAAATAAAGTGGACCACGAAAGGTGGGTTTCATACATGGAAATCACTCACAATGTCACAATACAATCAAGGCCAAAATTCCAAAAGCATACAAACAATGATCAAATAAGACATAGGGCATATCCCGAAACAATGTCATACAATAGAAAATAGTAGCAAACAAAATGTATCAGACAACCATGGTGGCATATAGTCTTGCAAAGAAAATGTTACACATGAAGCACTCGTTAGTATGTTAGAAAGATTAAAAAGTATTTTAAGGCATGTATGTATCAATGTAAAGTAATGTGCTAGCGAAAATAGGTAGGATATAAGTAAATAATAACACATGTCATATATGAGAGTGGGAAATGTATATTCCCTAGGAGCCTTAGGTGGGACTAGAAAAAGTTACAAAGCCAAGCATCATTGCAACATGTGAAAATATGTAAGAAAATTGCATTCACAACTAAATATCAAGTGGATGTGCATGTGTATGTGATAAATATAATGACATACTAAGTATCTGACTAACATATTAATTAAAGTGCAACATGTAAATAGTATAATCAAGTAAGAGTAAGTGCAACCAAGATATGAAAATGTATTGGATTGATGGGATGAATGGTATGCAATGTGAGAATATGAAATGAGAAGTGTGCATCCCAACAGATGATGTATGTAGAGATTAGGTCATTTATAAAATACCACTCAACAGTCAAGAATAAACCATAGAAAAAGAGTGTGTCATCATGAAATGGTTTTAAAATGTGTGCTAGAAAGATAGATCATGAAGCATGGAGTGTAAAAGTGAATGTGGGGAGGTTCATTTCATATTTTTACCCTCAGCAGTTGAGTATGGACCATGGAACTCGAGTGCATCATAGGGTAATGATGATGTAAGGTATGTATCAAGTTGTGTAAAAATTCTTAGAAATAGGAAGTATGAAGCATGGAGCATAATTGTAGGAATGATGGACAATTGATAATAGTAAGAGGGGGGATTAAGTGTGATGCCCCCAAGTGAGTGATTGTAGAAGGATCAAGTGAATTCATCTAAGAGATCATCAGTGTCAAGATCGTAGTCTATTGGATTTGGGTTAGAAAATTAATAAACAACATAAGTGTGAATTTGATCATATAAAGAACCCTTGAAACATAAATTGTACATGCCCATGGCATATTATTCATCATTGAAAGGTGGATGTGCATAATCATATGCATATTAGTGAGTGATATTTTGAGGATAGATAGTAAATGATTCATTGCAAATAGAAATGTGGCTAAAGGGAATGGAAATTTTGATATTGATATGATTAGTATCTAAAGTGCCATCAATGTAGTCAAGCCAATACTTCCTAAGTGTGAGTGGAGAGAAATGAGGAGTGCATGCAAGGAATACTGATAAATGGAATATGTTGAGGCCATAAGTATTAGTAATGAATACACATTAATGATAAAGGTAAGAGAGTGAGATGGTGGACAAAGATCATCAAGGGTGAATCCTATCTAGGCTATGTCATCATGTGTGCAAACAGTGTTAGAGCAAGTAGGATCAAATGGAATGTCTAGCCAATAAGAGTCATGTATGAAAAGAGTGCATGTGAAAGAAGGAAGTGTCGACGTGAAGTGTACCAAGGAAGATGAGGCAAGTGGTATGATGTCCAATATATGGACAGACCCCTGAAAATTTATCATAGCATTAGTAGAAGGAGGTTTTTTTAATTGATATTCACCAGGGCCAATAACAATAAATGTATCATTGAAGTAGGACTCATCTATTTCGATAGGAGTAAAGTTAATATTACACAATGTGTCATCATTAAGCTCTATGACATCAACCTCATCATCAAAATCATCAGTGTTGGCATTGTCATGTTGAATAGTAGTATCAAGGATATTGGTAGGAATGGAGCTAGATGTATGAGTGAGAGGATCCATGACATGTGGAATAGTGGTAGCTATGGAAGTAAACAAGGTGGGTGAAATGATATCGGTAGTATGGGTAATAATGGATGGTACATGCTTGCTGAGGTGAAAGAAGGTCATGAAGCACTAGATTAACCAACATCATATATACCGATATGACTATATGTAATAGGTTGTGATGGAGGAATAGGAATGACAATAATGGGGTATATACGGAAAACATGAATGGATCAGGGTCAAAAACAATGGTATATCCATAGCCATCATGTAATAATTTAACACAGAGATTAAGTGTAAAAGGGACAGTGTGCATTGCATGAATCCATGGTCTACCCAACAAGAGATTAAACTAAAATGAGGTATTAATAATAATTAATACAATAGGAACTACTTTAGGTCCAACTTGTATATGTAAAGTGATAGTAGCCATGCATGTGCGAGTAGTGGATTCATAGCCATGAATGAGAGTAGATTTTTTTACAATTATATCATCAATAGCACTAATTTTCCTAAGGAGGGAGTGAGCACATAGGTTTATAGAATATCCATTATCAATGAGTATTCACTTGATACAAATGGCGCCAATAATAGAGGTGATAATTAAATATGCAAATAGATCATCAACTGGAAATGGAGGTATATCCTCATCACTAAATGATATAACATGTGGCATATTTTTGAGAGATTGAATAAGATGTGTCAAGACCAGGTGCAAATTATTACTATCAATGTGGATAAAATGAATTGTGGACTCTAATATATGAAGACAATCGGGTGCATTACGTAAAAGATCATAAAGAGATATTTTTTCAGTGTATTCTTAAGTTTTTCAATGATGTCATAACCCTTAAAGGTGGTGGTGGGAATGTATAAGAAATGGGTGGTGGAACAAATACTAGTAGAGCTATAGAAGGACAAGTGCGGTGAGTGGTGACTACATTGATGGTTGGATCAGCCATAAGAGTAATGAAGCGGGGAGGATGTTGAGTATGAACTTGCATAAAATCGAAGCGGTAGTAACCATGCCAAAAACCTTAGTTGGGGTGAAAGAAGAATAATAAGATTGATCCATGAATTCAAAGAAGGAGAAAGATTTTGATACATTCTCATAAGGTAGGGTTTGAGTGAATGGGTTCACCAAATGATTTAACAAAAATAGAATTTTGTAAAACCCTAATTCAAAGTAACTAAATGTAAACTATGATATACATTTGCTAGATACAATATGACATAATCAATAAGCAAGTAAAGTATAAAACCATAAGAAAGAGGTATAGAAGGGATGACTTATCTAATTTTTGTTTTATCTAGAGGTTATTTGAACTAGGAAAATTGTTGAACTAGAAGTGAACTATGTCATAAAGGCTCAGGAAAAATTCTACAACTCACAGATCAAGTTCGACATGGGTGCCTGGATTTTCAGGGCGGGCGCTGGACTAGGGTAGGGGTGCCAGATGTCGAGATCTGCTATTGGGCATCTGTGGCTATGAAAATGGTCAGAATTTGATTTTTTTATCACATAATTGTCACAAATATTCTATGTTCATCTCATGTGTGTCTCTACTTGATTTCCGAAGGTACTTGTAACCTACAAAATAGAAGTTCACCTACAAAACCCACAAAAACACATCAAATCCAAAAATAAATATGTAATATGGGGAGTTAGACTAACCCTAATGGTCACCCAAAAGAGTGAAATTATGATTGAGCACTACACTACATCTCAGAATCCATGTAGTTCTTGTGAGTGTGTGTAAGGATTGTGCCCTAGGATGCCCTAGTGCAAGTTGCACTTGATAGCGGGCTAGATCTAGAATGTAACAATGTATAGCATACATTGTGGATGGAATAGAATGAACTTCCCCTTCCTATGTATTGTATGGTGAAAAATGCAATCCCTTGTCCCTTGAATGAATTTCAAATGGATTTTGTGAAGTGCTTTAGGTTTCTTTTGAGTGCAAGCTTAGGTGATAGTAATAATTTTTAGAGCTTGATCCCTTATTTTGAACACAACTATGTATTTATATGATCCGCTTTTTTGAATTTCATAATTAACAACTGGAAGGCCGACCCATAAGTGAAAAATATGACCAAAATATAAAAGATACCCAAAATAAGTGAGTAAGATAAGAAAGGGTTAGGGGCGCCCAAAGGGGACAGGAGCACTGACACTTGCGTTATCCCGGTTAGGCGTTGGTGTCAAGATCCATATAAGATAAATAAGTAAAATATTAACTTGGTTGAAGGGTGTGCAAGACCAAATAGAAAACTTGAAACACGAAAAAGAATCCAAATACAATCTTCAATTACTAGTTTTCTTTCTTAGGAATTATATGAATTCTAGTATGTATTTAGGACCTAGAAAAGTACCCAAGTATGTGATTTTTGTCTACACTTACACCTAAAACCCCGCTTTTCACAGACTTCCCCTAAACCACCAAATATTCCTAAATTACTTCCAACACATTTAATGCTCTCTATACCACATCTAGATGTTTATGATATTTTAGAACCTTTCTGGAAGGTGCACACAAGCCTCGAAATGGCCAAAATTGGCCTTTATAAGCCTGCTAGAGAACTAGTCTTTTATTGCACTTTGCTTAATGGAATATTTTACCTTATCACATCAATTCAAACACATGTAAAATCTTATTAAATGCATTAGGATGACCTGTAAGATCAATATGATCATGACACGGAAGATAAGCCCAAGAGAGAGGGGGTTGAAAAGTTTTTATAAGCATGTTTTCACTTTATGGCTTGGTTATCATTGATCAATTTTTGCATTTGTGATATGGTAATTTCACATGAAAATATGTAGGTTTGCATCAATGGGGATCCTAATGTGTTAGAAGGTATCATAGAATACATATTTACATGCATTTTTGTGATGAAATAAATAAAGGAAGGATATTGTAGTATTAGTAGAAAAATTCTACTAGAAAAATTCATGAAAGGATAAAAGAGAAGGAAACTTGAAATCTTAAGAAATATATAATGCAACAATCCAAAATGGAATCCCTAAGGGAAGATAGCATTTGAGAATGGATAAGGATTCAATCAAAAAGTAGGTTCACTAAATGATTTAACCTTAAATAAATAAGTTTTGGTTTAATGCTCTCTATTTACTTATAGGATTAAGGGTTAGTTACACATAGTATATTCAGATTATTAATAAAATTTCAATTGAAAATAAGAATATACTATTATTATAATTTTCAAGATGAAATATTAGAAAAAATTGCTAAGAGGGTAAAAATAAAAACATGAGGGTACACTTAGGTAATTATATACTCAAGAAGTTAAACTAGTAGTGTTGTATGACTCCATATGTTGGAAATGATTTGCACGTGTTTAGTATCTTAACCTAGGAGTGTAAACTAAGAAAGGGAAAAAGTGGGGTTATGGAACTATTAGATGGTCATGTACTTATTGAATAGTTCATTATGGCACTCTAAAATATTGTGTCCTTAACTATATTGTAATGTGTTTTGTTATGAAATCTGAAGTTTCGTACATATGAATAACTCTCTATATGGTACGAGATTTGAAACTTAACCACAAGTAGAACACCTTACAAACATTAGTGGTTGGGTTGTAGTGCATTCCATACATCACCCACATTGGTTATACTCCAAAGAGGCCTTAAAATGCATGCATTTCTCCACCTATCATGTGACATCTCTATGGATGCAACTAACTTTGAAAATGTGATCACTTGGTAATAAAAATGGTTGAGCTGTTTAGTTTGAATTATCTTGGATGGTCTCTATCTTGGGAAGTTAAACCATATAACCTAGTTGAGTGTGCTTTATACATGTGTATGGGCTAGTCCTAGAGTTTGTTGCTTATTTTTAGTAATTTAGGAGAGCTTGGAGTGTTGGGAATGTTTTAACTTTGTATGGCATTACGTAAGGATTATTGTGCATTGAATATCATGTAATGGTTGAATTTTGTAGTAGTGTGCAACTCTAATGTGCAATGCAAGAGTTGTGAAGAATCGTGTAATTTAGTTATAAGCATATGGGTAAGCATGTGTGTAATTGAGAATTACGGAATATTCTAGGAGGTGCCAAATCATAGTGAAAACTATATGTAAGTGTGCGTAAACCAATGTGTAGTGTGTATTACTTTATGGTGCGTAGAAGAGTTGTGCGATAATGAATAAAGACAACTATTGATAGTGACTATTATGTGTTGTCAAGAGTTTTTAGAGGACTATAGATGGAGGGTGACATGATAAGGATGAATAGGTGGTGGTTAGAGGGAATATAAGGATTATCTATCAATCTAATCATGACATTGTTTTAAAGCATGCATTTTTTTAAGAGCATGTCGATTCCTAGGAGCTAAAAATTGAAATTAATTTTGACATCTATTTTGGGGTTTTTGTTTTGTTATAAATAGTAATTAGGTATAGGATGAAGGCAAATAGAAAGAGTATGCAAATTAACATATTGAGGATGTTAAGCCTTGAATACTATAAGGTATTATAAGCAATTATTATAGTTACGTAAAGGATGCACATTGACTATTGAAGTCTGCAAAAGTGTCATGTTCAAAAAAATTTGTATTACAAAGGTTAGATTAAGTGCAATAAGAAATATCTTTGTTGATGGGTTTTCTACCCTAAAGATTTTTCCCAAGATAAACCTATGTTTATATCTTTTTTTCTTTATTGTTTTATTTCTAAGTTGCTTTAAGATTCATGTATGTCTATCATCATCTACTCTACATTAGATCGATTTAAGTATTGCTATTTGGGTTTGTGTGGTTTGCATTGGATCAATTTTTCAACATCTTATATCCAAGATTATAGGATTAGATGTATGTAGAAACATTGGAGATAGATCCTAAAGAGATGTTTTGATATAGGCATGATAATATTGCACAAAAGAAGGAGATATATCTAGAAGCAAAAATCAAAGATAGAGAAATTTAATGGGATTTTTTTAATTATGCAAGCTCAAAATAAAATATCTCTTTATTGATAGAAATAAGTAGGTTTTGTGTCAATAGCAAGACTTGTGTGATTAAAGTAAGAAGAGCTGGATCAAATTTGATTGGAAGGAAAAAAGTTTTATCCAACCATGTCATTCAAATTTAGTTTTCTTGAATGTATTTAAGGAAAAGAAAATAAAGGATTTATGGGATAAGTTGGGAAGTTTATACTAGGCTAAATATTTGGTTAACAAACTATTTATACAAAGGAATATCTATTCCTTGAGAATGTAGGATTGTGAATCATGTTATAGAGAACTTGAATTCTTTCAATACTTTTCTATGTTTATTATTGTCTATTGATATCAATATCGATGATGAGGATATATGTATTACACTTTTATTTTATTTTATAAAATCTTGGGATAACTTAGTGATGTTGATCACTAAAACTTCAACCAAGCTCAATATGTATGATTCTTAGCATTATTATCTAGTGAACTAAATTAGAAATATACTAAGGATCACCAAGGTGATGTGTTGGTGGTGTGTGGGAGAGTGCATGAAAAGGGTCGGTGGAATACGAGTGAAACATGTAAAGTTTAGGGGTGAGTCTAAAACTACAAGACAAAGGTAGATAAGAGTAAATGACAAAATGGTACATGCTTTGGTGGAAAATCCACTAATGAAGGTGGTGATGCATACACTCTTATTAAATAGTCATGCATTGAAGCATGGTTGGTTGAATTGGGTGCATATTATGACATGCCTTCTCATAGAAACTAGTTATGGAGTACAATAAATATGATCAAGGTAATTCATTTATAGGAGATGATTCCCCTCACTAGATTTTGGGTCAAGATAGATTTAAACTAAGGCTCAAAGATGGGAGGATCACGAATCTCCTAGGTGTTCTACACATTTAGAATCCTTAACTATTAGGTGGAAATGGTGTTATCCTTCCTTCATTAGCTTTGTTATTTTCTTTGTAAATTTTAGGGTGCTTTCAAATGGAGATCTAACCAATTATTGATTATAGAAGTTAATTACACAAGGAATAAAGGAGGCATATTCTAGTGAGTGAAAGTTTAAATGAAGAAGGAAAATTAAATGTTGCCCTATTTAAACTTAATATTCTTTCTCTTTTAACTCCACGGTAATTTTTCCCTCATAAGATAAAAGTAGAACAAAAATTCAAGAAAATATGCTTTAGAGAACATGAGCCTTAGTTTAAGAATGAGTACTAGGAGACTCGTATGTTTTTAAAACTGAATTTAACTGATAATGGAGTCATGATAAATAATTGCAATAAAGAATGATACCAAATAAGGTATACTCCTTATAAGATAAATGTTGAATGAAATGACGAATATGTACTCTTTTGAATGAGAACTTATGTCTGTATATGTTAAATATGTTTCCGAATCAATGTTGTAAAATAAAGTAATTTCCTTTGTAATAAAGGGCTAACCAAGAAATAATGTGCTTGTGGAACATGACTATCCTTAAGTTCTTGTGTGGGTGGAGTCATTGTATTGTGTTCATCATTTTGAGTAAGTTTGGCGGTGAGTGCTTATACAATGTTATCCTTCTACGTATTTTTGGGTCCATGCTTGTGTAAGTGTCTCATGTGATGTTGGGTTATTCTAAGTGATCCTAAGTGGTGTTGATAACAAGTAATGAAAGACAAAAAAATTATCTTGGTTTATTGTGTCTTGTTTTTGGGCCTTCATGTGTGGCTATTACAATATGAGGATGTATTTTTTAAAATAAAATAGTGGGGAAATTATTTTAAATGAGGGGGAAATGATATTATGAGTGGTGTATTTTTTATGAGTCCATAAATATTTGTCCAATAGACTTTTATAAGTCATTTTTCTTGGTAGTTGGTGTTATGGTTGTCTTAATTTTGTTTTTATTTCCTTAAATGTAATGAATTGAATTATGAAACAAAATAATGTATGTAACGTATGTGATAGAAAATGGAAGAAAGAAGACACTTTTAATAGAGGGACACTCTTTTGTGAAAACAGAAGGAAAAACAACTATGGTTGTTATAGTTCAATAGTTTTAGGATTTGATTTGGGGACATTGCTCACCTCTTGGGCTACATATACGTCATGAATAAAAAATATAGATTGTGTGGGTAATAATATTGTTTCGGGTAGTTTTTTTCTACCACAACGTTAATGTGTTATTTGAAAGAGGGTTTGAAAACCCGCAAGTGAGGATCACGAGGGATGACGTGCACATCAACGGACGTGTGAACAACAGCGTGAAGAGATCTCGGGAGGAGTGAGCATCAACCGAATGTGCATGCAAAGATTCGACAAACGGGCAGAACCTGGTTAAGCCATAAAACTCTCCTCTATCTCATAGATCAAAAGACGTGTACATATAAGAGGTCCTGAGTAACCCCTAGTGTTGCAATCATGACAACACGAGTATTCCCGAATAGAAGTGTAACTCCTAATGACACATATGATGCACTCGACACACCGACGTGCTTTGACGTCTTTGATGCACTGACGCATAAGGGAATCTCATAATGACCCCTAAATGACACATGGACCTATAATCTCACCTAAGTGAGATGACTCACCTAATGATGTGGAAAATACACACACCAACACCCCCCCTTCATCATAACTTAGGATGAGGCGGTAAGTAAGAAACGAGAAATGGGTCCCGGCACAAACCCTGATGAGGTACCCATGTACAAGAAAAATATCCCAAGCAGTGAAGGAATGGGAAAAACATCCACCACAAGAGAAAAACACACTCTCTAATCTAAGAAAGATGCCAAATATGGGTCTCGGCCATAGACAAGCCTGAAAGGGTACCCATGTACAAAGAGGTAATCTCTTAGAAAGAAGAAGAAGAGAGAAGAAGAGGGAGACGAGAGGAATGCAGAAGATGTCATGGATGGATCTTGAACTCTGCAGCTCTAGGAGGTCTCCTAGAAGAATGTCAATGACGAGATCCTCTGCCTCTAGATTGAAGAAGAGCCACCGCACCAAACTATGTGCCTACCCTTAGGAAGGACAGAAATGATGTGCTTGGAAGTCTACCCACTCCACAAAGGAAATTGAAGGCAACAACATGAAGAACTCTGAGTCTGGTGCACTGAAGTGTGACATAGGTCTAGCGAGTGAGTGCCAAGGAACCAAAGGTAATGCCACGTGCGTAGAACTGTCAGAGTGAAGAGGAACACCTATAGAGAGGATGTCCAAGTGATGTGAAGGGAACAAAACATCCTCCACAATAAAAAAGGGATCCACAACTGAGGGTGGATCAATGAAGGTCTCTAAAAATGTGGAAGTGACATGATTCCCAGAAGGGGCACTCCCAACAACAGAGATGATGAACTCCTCTGAAACACCTATAGATGGATGAGGGACCTATAGTGCATCACAAGTAGACTCTGCAAAAAGATGACCAAGGTCAAGCAGATACTCGTCCCAATGAGGGGGCTCAACAAATAGAAGAGCGATGTCAGATAGGTATGAGTCATCCAATGAAGGTAAAGGAGTGAAAGGGGCCTCGCACACTGAAGGTGGAAAAGAGGTGGGTGTAATGACAGTGTGAGACTGAGTAGGAGACTGCTCGATATCTGATGAGATGTGGGGGGTGACAACAATGTCTGGAATAGTGAGAGAAAGAGGAGAAGAGTCCTCTATAGTACTCTCAACATCAAAACTGGATGCACAATCCTCATCATCGAACTAAACCAAGCGAGCACATGTGTCATTG
The DNA here is from genome assembly GCA_018340775.1 of Taxus wallichiana var. yunnanensis. Classification (NCBI taxonomy): domain Eukaryota; kingdom Viridiplantae; phylum Streptophyta; class Pinopsida; order Cupressales; family Taxaceae; genus Taxus; species Taxus wallichiana. The sequence continues at coordinate 734,293,730 of CM031234.1, read as the reverse complement.
GAACTATCATCACACGAAGAAATGGAGGAGATGACTGAATCAGCAACAGCAACAATGACTGCAGTATGTGAAGGGTCTCCATAGAGGGACTGAAGAATGCTCCAGACACGGTGAGGTGGATCTGAGTTTGCCACGTGAAACCAGAGAGAATGAGAGACATGCATCGTCATGTGATCAAAGACATGGTCACAAGTGTCGAGGAAGTCCTCTAGATGACAATGATCAGCGGGTGCAAGAACTGCCCAAGCAAGAAGGGTAAAAGACCCTCGTGGGTGAAGTAACGTTCCATGGAAGCACGCTAAGCTGAATAGGTCTCTCTCCCAGGTGAGAAGTGGCGGAGGCTGTAAGGTGATCCTATGACACTCATGTCTAGAAAGAGAACTCTCCATGATGAAAAATTCAAGATGCACAAAAGCAAGACGTCGGACTCGGCCGATAATGCGTCTGTGTGTAGGCCCAAGAGTACAATCAACCCCCCCGAATGTGGCACTTTATAAAAGTAGTGCATTTACAAAATTGATAATGCCATCATGTAGTGTGTAAGAAATCATGCAACTTTGACCAAGGAAGTGCTCAAAAATGAGCAGCGAGTCAAAAGTTATGGCATAAATACAATTCCCGCAACTAATGGAAAAATTCAATAAATGTTGCAAACGCATTAAAAAAGTGCATGAAACGGGTGCAAAGGGTATCATGTGGGTACTCGTTGGAAATGGCACAAAAACTTAAACAAGGGTTTTTTTACTACGAGGGGGTTAGCCTCCTGCCAACCCCGGACCTCACCCTCCGTCTTCGACAAGCGTAGGAAGGCCAAATTACAAGCAAAATACAGCCAAAAACCCAAAAAAAAATTTACATGCCAATGAATAAATGTTTTTAATCCTTAAAACATTAAAATAAGGAATTGATTTTACCAATAATCAATTTTAAGGAGTCCTCATTGACTAAGATGGAGGCTACGTGCTTGTAATTGCAATTTTGCAGTCTTGTGCAAGAAAAAAAAAGCGTTTGAACGACCAAGAATGCGTTGAACTGCTTTGTTTGAAACAGTCCCCACGTGCGAAATGCGTTGAACCCCATGCTAACCCCGCTGCACCACGCAGACCCTGCTACACTCGTGTGAAATGGCTGAAATCACGCCGATTGGTTTTTAAAATGGGTTTGTTGGACTTGCTAGCTGCGTTACGGTGGGAGGATGGGCTATGGTTGACCGCATGCAGTGTTGGCAGCATGGAAGGGAGCTCCAACCACAAACAAACAAAGAACGAACTAGAAACTATGAGCCAAAGAACCACGAGCAAGCGGTAGTGAACCAATAACCATGAACCAAGAACCACGAACCAACAATCACGAGCAGCCAAAGAACCACGATTGGGCCGAGCACACAGAGTGCAATGCAAATGAGACAAAGAACTGGCACAAGTAAGGAGAGATATCCACGCAAGCAAGGCATGTACAAGCAGAGCTTGAGCAACACCAAAAAAGGCCGAATTGAAATGAAACCTGAGTCAGAGTTAGCTCGTGCCAACGGTATGCCAGCCAACGTGTTTCCAAGGTTGAACACTGAGATGCAAAAACCACATACAAACCACGTACAACACGTTGAGATGCAGCAAAAACCATGTACAAATGCTAAGATGAAATGGTTGGGCCGTGTTTGGTGGTGTGCAGAGGAGCTTCCAAACAGTGAACCACGAGCAAACAACAAACCAGAGAGTTGTAGTAGACAGGATTCACGGGCTGCCTATGGGAAGTTTTAACGCTGACCTCCAATAGAGTTGTCAACCGATGCCACAAGTGCATGCAGGCTCAAACACATGAACAACCCGTGCAAGAGGTATGGCGCCCAAATCAGTGCAAGTAGAGCACGATTGGAATATCTATTACGACACACGCAAAGAGATCTGGATATCATGCCAGAAGCCAAAAACATGCACGAAACACCGAAGAGTGCACGGATCCACAAGATCCGCTCTGATACCATGAAATAGGGTTTGAAAACCCGTAAGCGAGGATCACGAGGGACGACGTGCACATCAACGGACGTGTGAACGGCAGCGTGAAGAGATCTCGGGAGGAGCAAGCATCAACCGAATGTGCATGCAAAGATTCGACAAACAGGCAGAACCTGGTTAAGCCATAAAACTCTCCTCTATCTCATAGATCAAAATACATGTACATATAAGAGGTGTTGAGTAACCCCCAGTGCTGCAATCATGACAACTCGAGTAGAGAGGGGGAGTTACATTCCCAGAATAGAAGTGTAACTCCCAATGACACACCGACGCGTTGACGCCCGATGCATAAGGGAATCTCATAATGACCCCTAAATGACACATGGACCTACAATCTCACCTAAGTGAGATGACTCACCTAATGATGTGGAAAATACACACACCAACATTATTGCATCTTCATTTTCATTCCAACTATAATTTGGTTCTAAATTTATAGAAATTGACAAAAAATTTCCTAGTATGATTTCCCACATAATTATGTGCAATTTGATCATAGTGTATTAAATATTTATGTTTATGTATTACTTTTGAAAATTTATTTAATTGTCATTTTGTATAACAAGGGCCATTTTGCATCATCTTAAAAATGAATTGAATACACAAGAAAACTATTGAAATGTATTGGAGACATTAATCAAAAATCCCAACAAAATCCTTGATCTATGATATTGTCAAAACATTTTCTATATGATAAAGTGAATTTTGCATTTTAATGAGTGTGATATAGTTTTCATGTGCTCAATGTTAGGTCGGTTCATCTTATCATCACTATTTCAATTGTAGTCTATAATATCAAGGTACTATCACTATATCCCATGTTGTCACTAGGGAGGCTAATTTATATTTATATGGCACCAATTCTATTACTTTACATTGTTAAGTGGTTTGTTTGGCAGGTATCCCATCAAAGGTGAATACCACACATTTTGTATGTGGTTATATGTTTTATTAGGAATTCACTACCAAAACTTGCACTTCATTGCAATTTTAAGAATTACCAATTTTGAAGCATTTATGAGTGTTGTTTAACGCGAGGATTATCCACAATTCCAAATATTAATATTGGAACATTTGATATTTTATTTATGTCTCCATGTAGAAGCACAAGTATTCTCTTGTACAAAGACAAGACTCTCCCTTGTGTTTAGATCATTCCCAATTATTTTTATAGTTTTCAAGTATCCATTCATTTATAATATTTAGGTAATTTAAAATTTAATGTTTGTAATTATGTATATGTAAAGAATATCTCGTTAGAGTTCATATGTTAGTATATTGTATGTGGTGTGATGAATCAATAACAATTCTTATAAATATTATTTTTTGTAATAGTTAATGGGTTAATAATGTATGAGGTGTGAGAGAGAATCTTGAGTAAGTTACATTTTATAGTTAGAAAGTGATTACATGTGACATTTATAATAGATCACATAATATTAAAGGAGATAAGTGTGACTCCTAACTTATGGGAGATCATTACACTATATATGTAATCTTCTCTCTTTATGAATAATATCTTAAGTTTATTTTGTGTCACACTAAGTGTTATTTAGTATATTTTCATTTTATCTATGTGTAAAGTTATACCAAATATTTAGTAGATAATTAGAAAAATACATGATTCTTAAAATATGTGTTGGTATTTTTATAAACGTGATATTTTGAATAGTTGGTTACTATATTATTAATGATAAATAATTTAATGGATTATGATGATGCATAGACATGATAAAGAATTGCATGTAAATATTAATTTTTATTTATTTATAGAAGTTTTCCCAATTTTATTCAAGAGAACTTGTTAAGAGAGAGGTTTGAACCGCTGATCTCACTAACACTTATAATAAGATGTAAGAGTTTAATCAAAACATAAATATTCTACATACTTTATTTATTTAGTCACTAAGCTATAAATTATACAAATTTGTAACATAGTAATATATGCAAGCTATTTCTTAAACATAATATTTCAAACTCAAAAGCTCGTGTTTAAATTCAAATTTAAAGGATTAAGTTATAAATATTGTGTTATAAAATTTAAATTTAACAGTTCGTTCAATAGGAGAAGTTCAAAAGTTCAAAATCAAAATCTCAAGTCCAAACTCGAAATATTTCGTTCAACTTTGAAATTCCAAATTTAAATTTAAAAGCAAGTTAGAATTTAAATGTTTAAGATAAATTTCATAAGTTTACTAGAAATTCGAAAGATCATATTGAGAAGTTCATATTAAAAACCTCAAATTTTAATACTCAAATTATAAAGCTATGAAGTTCATATTTCAAATTCAAAAGTTCAAATTCAAGTTAAATTCAAAGAAGAATTTTTAGAGAGATTTTTAAGTTTCTAGAATAAATTCCAAAGAGGATTTTTTTGTTATGAAGTCACATAGGAGGAGAGGGGAGGCCGAGAAAGAAAATATACTCGTCCCTCAAAGAATCAATCATTATGTTCATAAGAGGTTCACTTCCATTAAGGAGTCGTAGAAGCAATTCTAAGTTGCACTAAAGAGGCAAATCGACTAGGACAACCAATTAAACATACTCATAAATACAACAAATAACCATTATATTAATAAGAGGTCCACTTTCATTGTGGCATCACCCTTATTAATAGAAGGGTCATAATATAAATGGGGGTTTACATGTAACACATATGTGATTTGTAGACCAAGCCAACTAACCAATGTGAAATTAATTTTTTGTCGTAGAAGGATTTTTAGAGTCAAAGAAGTAATTCCAAAATGTATTTAAATTATTTGAATTCAAAATTTAGTTGAAGTATTTAAATTCAAGTTCAAGAATTCATCAAATTCAAATTCAAAAGTTTTAAGTCAAATCAAATTTACATTTATATTGAAAAAGAAAAGTTGAAGTTCAAATTCAAGATTGAAGTTAAAATTAAAATTAAAATTCATACATTTTCATATAGTCCATCAATATAATAAAATATAGATCTTACGGGAACATTTTAGAATATCAAACATTACCTATCACATCAATGTGAACTCAAATTCTAAATATAATTTATTTGATTCATATATAGGTAAATATGAGAGAATAATAACAAGTGACCAAACATTTTATTTATTGTGTGTTCTTCCATTATTTTTCTTTAAAAGAAATAAATCTTAACATATAGATAAGCAATATAAACAAATTATATATTTTCAACATATATGTTAGTTAAAAACAAAACATAGTTAGGAAAACATTAATTTAATTATATTATATAATTGGGATAAAAACACACCATGGTCTTTTTATCAAGTCAACATCTATAATCATTATCAAAGGGAACATGATATTGACCAACAAAGTGTACAAAATGAAATGACTCCATTGGAAATCAATATCTAGCATGAATATAGAATGAAGATGTAAGGAACCTCATGGATGGTTAACATTATTAACCAATCATTTGAAATATTCAAAACGAAATTAGATCATTGAAATTTAAAAGAATAAATAACTCGAGAAAACTTTACTAGCATTCTTGTAACATGTATTAAATTGAGAATTCTATAATAGTGTATGGCCATCCATCAAAGTATAATTGAAAGAATATTTTTTTCTTCTTGTTGCAAATTCCCTCATAAAACAACATGTAAAAAGTGGAAGCATAGATGTAATTTGAACTTTTTAACACAAAATTCCTCTAAGATCCAAAGAAATTATAAGCAATATATTTGTTTTTTTATCAACTTATTTTCAAAAATATATTTTTGTGAAGTAAAAATATGTTATTTATTATTATCTACCTATAAATGTACTCTTGTGACAAAATCTTAGTTCATGGAATAATATACCATTTCTAATATCAAAATAATGTCATGCAAGCCCAAATTTTGTGATAGTTGATTAAGATTATATAAATTCATTTATGATCAATATCAATAAATTTATGTGATTTCTTTTGTATTAGACATTTTAATCAATTACCTTGTGCTATCGTCCTTCCAAAACACTTATGAATGTTGTTACTCACTTTTATTTTGTATCCTTTGCGTGAAGAAACATGTGAGAAGGATCTTACTAATTCAATTAGTGTTATTTTTTTCTAGGTGAGGTAGACATTGCATATATTACAAATGTAAGAAGTTAGATTATAGTTCATCAACATCCAATTTTCTTTTCAAGCACTAGAATACTCTCCTCCATACATTTAATGATATAAATTTCTAACTGCAAATTACAAGAAAAATTTTGGGGCATATGACATGTTTCTTGTGCTCCTATATCACATAATGCGACAATATTTGTCATGAATGTTTAATATGTTTTCAAAAAAATCATATAATATTTGATCTATACATGTTCATGTTAACATATTAACACAACTCTTTGATTTTCTTTTAGATGCGTGATTGGCAATACATTTGAGAACAAGTAGTCATGAGATGATAAATTTACAGTCTATATTAACTCTCCACATTGAAAGCATCTCATGGTTGTGGATGTTTAACGTGTCGTCAATTTTCAATATTTCATAAAATATGCTCTCTAATCCATCGCATGATAAGGTGTAATCTATGAATTTTTTCCATGGACCTTTATATTTTGACCTTTCTTGCGTAGATATGTTCTCTCATTGCATTTCATGTGTCTCTAAACATAATTGATAAGTTAAATCATCAAAGGGATTGGTAGAGAATATTTCATGTGTTAGTGATCATGGATCATCCCTTCAAGATTTATGTGTCAAGTCGTTTATATCATATTGAAAACAAGGGTTCTAGAAAGTAAGATATTTGTTAAAAAAACATGGTTTCTCCATCCATTTTTGCATTATTTTCCTAGTCCAATGTACCCATGTTTGGTACATTCAATATCCAAAGGAATCCATGTACATGTATAGATCCATGGTTTTATAATGCATAATTATACCAATTATCTTTTGTACATAAGAGCTTCTCTATGACTTTCTCATGGAAAATTGTGAACCGTTAATGTAGATTGGGGTTGTGATATGTGAGGTTTTCATTACAATATCAAATTAAATCTGTTGGAGTGAAATATATATGTATTTTTGGTTGTAAATATTTTGTGTAAATAAGGACATTTTAAATCTATCATACTTAATTTGAATAATAGAATTTGTGAACCTAATTGGTTTATCATTTTCCAAATCATTGTGACACTTGTTTCAATATGATCGTATCTCTTATAAAGAAGAATCAAAATACATTAGCTCTTCATTCGATTGATTTTTATGTAGTTTTTGTAGGTGGACATGAAGGTTTTCAATAGTGATCAATGTGTTGTCTTATAATTTTATTTTGATAAAAATTATGGCAATTGTTTGGCTATAATGGCATATCATAATATTTAAAAGAAAACATTTAAATCTTGGATGCCTTTTGAATCTATTGTCATGAAATTGCATTCGATGTAAGGCATATTCACAAAGTTTCACCTCCCTAATTCCATGTCGTATGTGCGATGATTGCCATTTGGAAAAAGAGTGGGAAATGCCATGTCTAAGAGGCCCTCACTAGTGTACTCATTTATGGGTGTCAAACCAATTTAGGGATATTCAATGATTGTATCATTCTCACTTTTTGTTTTTGAACAAAATACTTGCATCTTGGTTTTTCTTTTCGAAGGAGTGTTTGTGAGAGCCATCTCGGCGTATCTTCTCAAGATTTATTTTCCCTAGGAATGTTGGTGAGTTGGGTGAGTAGCTAGGAGGAGCTTGCTTGTTTGAAAATTATCGACAGTTGTTATTAAATGACTCTAGCATTTTTGTTAGGTAGGTAGTTGGAAGTGTTGAGGTAGATATGTATGCAAATATACAATTCTACATAGGGCACGTGGTTGATTGTTGAAGGTGGGTGTGTTACATGTTGTAGCTCCAAGAGGAGCTCACATGTTTGAAGGCGATTACGTTTTGAAACCATGTTGTCTTTGTTTCTCCTCCTTAACTATATTGGGTGAAAGCAAAATGTGAAAGCTACAAAAGGCATGTGAGTTTTTGATGGAGATATGACGACATGGAGTATCATGATTGCAGGATATGCACAAAATGGGTTTTAGAAGGATGTCATTAAACTCTTTTTAAGTAGTGATGCATCATCATGTTAGAATGCACCCTTTCCATGTAAAACTTATTTTCTTGTTTTATTAGCCTATAACAAGGAATATTAAGGGATGAAGGTTGTAGATACTCTAATGGCATGATTTCCACTTATAATTGATCACTAAGTATGCTAGTGGGAATTCTTGGCTAAGCTGACTATGTGGAGGAAACTCCAAGTTTATCATCAATGTTCCATCAAACATGCGAGAGGTATTGGTCTATAGAGGAGGACTAGAAATTCCTAGAGTTGATTTGGAGAAGATAAGAGATAAGGACGTGTAATAGATTGAATAGAAGTGGAGGTTCTGTGGCTATGTTTGTGGGGTGTTTATAAAGCATGTAGATTAGGTGGAAAAATGTTACATTGAGATACAACTTCCTGGAATTTTTGATCATATAGTATGTGTTAATGGAGCCTAGGACCATCCTACGGCAAATCGAGAAATTGTGTTTGATCGACTATAACTTATTCATTTATGCATTGGGATTTTGAATCTATAATAAACTTCACCCTATCCCATGCAAATTAAATTTTTGACGTCAATTTCAAATCCTCTTCGACTTACTTTGTTTGATTTTAAACCTCTAAATTTTACCAACTCCCTCCAAAATGATGCCTCTAACACAAGTGTTTCTTGGCGAATTTTGGTTTTGTTAACTTCTTTAAGTTCTAACCACGTAGGAGTAGAGGTTGGAAGTGACTAATTCCTTGTTTAATCACTCATGACCTTTTTTCATAAGCCACTCCAAGGTCATTTCAGCTACTTTGAATTGTACCTTTACTAAGCCCTTGTGATCTAATTTTGACTCCGTAAGAAAAACCTTGTTGGGTTTGATTACCTACTTTTGGAGAAATATTTGTTAGCACTAAATTCTTTTTTTTGAATCTCTTTCTCGAAATGGTAACTAAAAACTAGTGATTATGTGAAAAATAATGTTTGAATCCTCATAACTCTACTTTAGCTTGCAAATGACCTTGAAAAATTGTAGAACTTGGAAATGGAAACGAAGTATAAAAATTGTGTGAATATATCATTTTCTCTCTCTAAAATCTAAATGTGTTGAATGATTTTTGAAACCCTGATGAGTTATTTTAGTACTTTTTATCTCCTCTTTAGAAATTTAAAATGTATGATAATGTAACTAGTTAGGAAGAGTGAAATCCATGTTAGCCTTGTGCAGACCCATGATGTTACACGTTTGCAAGTATTGCAAAAAAAATACAATAAATGGTGTTACTCAAATATTCAAGTGTTCAAAATTGAATTCTAATTTCTAATTTTAACTTTGAAAGAGTAACTAGAATTTTTTTATGTACTTCAGTAGTAGTACTTATATCTCCATTCGAAAAGAGAATGTGATTGGTAATATCATGTACTTGTATAAGTGTGTATATCTAGGTGAATCAATGTTATTCTGATCATTGTTGGCATTGTATTTGTTGTATGATGAAAGAGATGCATCCTAGCAAATTTAAGTAGTGAAATGAATTGAATTGAAATCCTCCCGGACTCTCTTCTTAAAATGTTCTTTTAGTTAAATATCAACTAGAATACTAAACCTTGAATCTCATGAGGATTATATTGTTTTAATTGCACGAATTTGTTTGACCAACTACCCATCAGAATTACCACTCTAACTTAGCTTGAGTGACTCGTGTTGATACTACATCACTACCTTATGTAACCTTATATGGAGTGGGTCGCTTATTGCACTCCCCACTCATACTTATTCTGAAAAGGTTCTTTTGATTGGATGTCTCCCCTTTCAAATTTTATTGTTAAGAATGCTTAAAATTGTAACATTTCATGGAGTGGGTCACTTATGTGACTCTCCATCAATACTTATTCGACAAGGTTATTTTAATTGGATACACCGCTTTAAACTTTTATTGTTAAGAATTTTTAAACTCAATGTGAATAGTAAATCTTATTTATCGACCTAAATGTGTAGCTTCCCTATCTTATGTACATAAATTATTTAAAGCCTCGCACAGGATCATCCATCCTATATAGTAATTAGTATGTTACTACGGGGTAATGATTTACCCCTTGTGTCTTCATAGATGCATCTAATGATATTTCCATGGTGTAACTATTCTCCCTTACCGAGAATGGGATAATCCTAGTCATAAGGTTATCTTAGGGTAGTGTTTGTGTTTGGGTCCCTATAACATTGTAACAACATGTTTGTGACTAGTGAGTACTCACACTATAGTTTAGGTATTGCCTCCTTGTACTTGTTTATCACCTTTTACTTGTATAACGAAAATGATGTGTAGTGCCTCGTAGCGGGAAGCACATATGTCTTTAGGGGTGGAATTTAACCTAGTAGTGTTTTTTATCTATAAAGTGGTGCTTTTAAATGTTACACAAAACAAAGAATAATAAAAAAGTAATTAAATTTACACTAGGTGTATGAAGTAATTAAATTTGCACTAGGCATTTGAACTAAACTATAACTTGTATGGCTAAGTGGACTTGATGTGAATGGTAATTATGTAATGTTTTGAAAGCAAATCAGGTTTTTTTGTGTATTAAGTGTCGAAAAAGATTACTTTGGTTTTAGCTGAAATTTCACGTTGAATATATTGGGCCTCACATATGGTATCAAAGCAAAGCTTCAAGCTCTGAATCTTTGGGGAAAACTTGTAATGGGACAAATGTGTATGATTGTATGGGTGTAACAAGGGTGTTTTGTTGAGTGTTATCAGGTGTGTTATGTGAGGAACATGTCCCCTTATGAATTATGGATGTATGGAGATGTTAAATCACCCTATTATATTGTACATATATGTCTCACACCCTTAATGATGTTGTGTAGTAAATCTCCATTTCCAGTGATATGGTCTTTTTTTTTTGACCCTATATTGTCCATCTCTACGGATAGCATTAATATGTTGATGTGGGGTAAGGAGATGTAAGCATTTTTCCATATGTGTTTGAGTCGAGTCGGCTAGAAGTGAATCCTTATATAGGATGAAAAACCACTTTCATCCATTCAATATGCATGACACCCTTAGGGCATCGTTGTGCATATTATGTGTGCACACCTCATGCTCTGCAAACAATCATTTGTGCTCCCTTTTATCACCCTTTTACTAGTTGTATTAGCGGTAGAATTTTTTGAACACCAAGTGTGTTTAACCTTGTGGAGACTTTGAGATGATGATTCAAAAGAGACTTTCGTAGTGGCGGTGTTTTGACTAGTACATTATTCTTATATTTTGAGTCATGCTCAATGATATGGCACCCCAGGTGGCCATGAAAGGACACATAGTGCACATGGTGTGAATCTTTTCATTTGTATTTTTATTTGTAAACTTGATTATACTCAAAACCAACTTGTTTATTTGGTTTATTGATTAGCTTTGAGACTCTTTTTATTTACAAGTTGTTTTATTGCAAGATTTTTATAGTTTGAATGTGGTTACTTAGTCATTTCTCTTTTATTATTGATATTTCTAAAAAAATTATTATTTTTGTGACTCAAAGCTTTATGGATTTTGATATCACTTGATTAATCATCGTTAAATGTGTAAATGTGGTTTTCTTGAATTGTTTAATGAGTTGGTCTTATTATGTTCATATGTGCATAACCGATGCCTTGGGCCTAATAGGGTCCTTGTGCAAGTATAGGGGTACACCCAAGGTGACATAGCCTCCCATGTTTGAGGATGCAGGTGAAATGGCCTTGATTTTATTGAGGTGGCGGCTCTATTTGTATGTGGACCATAGAGTGACCCAATCTCACTCTATATTAATTTGCACAATATATATTTTAATAGGTCTACAAAGGTTTGTGATCTACTTATATGAGTCATAATTTTTAGTGGTTGTGACAATTTCTTCCAATGTGTGATAGAATTGGTACTTGAGAGGTTGATTTCTTGCTTGGGACACTTGACTTGACTCTTGAACCTTCCCCACCTTTTACCATACTACATTATAGATACATTATTGATTCACCGACACTATTACTTTGACAAGCCTTAGAATTATGACTCTTGTTCTTTATGCATTGGACACCTATAATATTCATCACAACATATTGGAAAATAACCTTATTGATTCACCGACACTATTACTTGACAAGCCTTAGAATTATAACTCTTGTTCTTTATATGTTTTAGGCTTGATAATATTCATCACAACCTTATTGATGACCCTATCTCTTCTTCTAACATTTGATGATCGGATACTTACATCAACACAAATATTATCCTAAATCTTGAAATCTCTATGCTACTTGATCATGCATCGATGCAATGATCTTTCTAGACTCTTTTCCATATTCTCAATCCATGTAATTTTCAAATAGAATAGAATAATCAACGTTTTATTATTTCGTTAATTTATCATTTAACCCTCTAATGATGATAGTATTGGAGACATATGTTCCTATCATTGTTGACATGTTCTATGTATATTATCTTCTCGTGGAAATAAATGCTCTTGGTTGCATTATGTAATTACTCCTTGGTGGTGTAAATATGTTATACTACTCATTGGTGATGAAAACTAGACACTTTGAGGTTACGAAGTTCTTTCTGGTTTAGATATTCAATACTCCCTTGGTGGAGTAATTGTGACACTTGATTGATATGTACACTATGATGATGGTGATGGTTACTTTTGAGGCAGATATGATGTTTCTATTCAAGGTGGTTGGATACGTTCTGATTTCACTCTTTTGGGAGTGAATATTTCATTCCTTTTTAAGTTTTAAATGTTTGAAATTAACATACATACAAATGATAAATATTTGTTACAGTTGTATATTATGATTCAATTCACTTCACACATTAATTGTACAAATCGAATAATGCTTTCCAAAGTGAGGATTGATTTAGCAAATGCCAAAACAAGAGACAAAGAATGCACTTAGTTGATTCTCAGTGTGGATCGGGGAAGAGTCTGGGTGATCGAGTGTAGGAACAGTAGATATGAGACTGAAAATGTTTTGTTGTTGAAATTATACCTTGAAACTAATCTTGGTCAAATCAGGTACAACTCATTCTAAAGAATTCATATGGTCTCGACCCTTACATGCAATCTTGGTCCTGCTTGGAATTTGGGTCTGCAACTTCCTAAGTGCTTCACCTTCTTAGAAATTTGTGTCCTTTTGTGTCGGAGTCTTCTTTGCTCATCTTCATTATGGATTGTAAACTCTTCTCAAACCCTAAAACCCTTGTAGTACAAGGAGTTCCTACAAAACAATGTTAGGTGGGTTGTAGGCACCCGTTGCACCACCAACATCATCACTACTCTGAAGAGGGCTCAAACCGCATGTCATTCTCCTAACATGTGATATCTATCGTAGTGCAATCAGACTTGATAATCGTGATTTAACAATGCTTCATTAGAGATTTACACATGCTCAAATACTTGGGAAGGGTCACTTTGCTTGCTTGTAGGATGAAGATGGAGACTCCTAGACTTGGAAGGAGACTTTAGACCAGTAGAGGGTGTTTCCTTAATGGATTTGCATGAGTTATTTCATAGTTTAGGGAGTTTGGAGTGCCTTTTGTGCTTGTTTTTACATGAGGAGTTCTTAAAGTGTCAGGTTACCAAATGAGGTGTGATTTACTTGCTTATATATGCTTCCAAAGGTTGTTATATCATAAAAGGCCAACCAAGGGGGATATTTGTTCGTAAGAATGTTGTATAATTAAAAGGATTAACTATAGACATCTCGGTCCAAAACCGTACAATACGGTCATGATTGACATTTGTCAAAATCGACTGAAATTGACACTTTTAGAAAGGAGGGAGAAAAGCTTATTTTGACTTTCTGGGCCTAAGCATGATTGTTTTTGGATGTATTTTATGTAGTTAAATTTCAGAGAATGACAACATAGAGGTGTGTAAATGTAAGCGAGTGCATGAAGGGCTATCAAGGTGTGTTAAGCAAGAGTGAGGAAAGTACATTTTTCCATACAAGTGTTCAATGTCAAGATCAGCAGTGTCAAAGAATAGATTTCCAAATTTAAGTGCCTATATACTCTTGGACCTAATGTTTGGTTCAAAGGTGGACTATGTGAAATGATGATTGTACTTTTAGGCCATGTGAAACCCACCTTGTTATATTATTGTGATAATGTGTTGTTGTACTTTGTGTGTGTGCGCCATCCATAAACCTCTATGTTGTTAAATGTGGTGTTAGCCTTGGTGATGTTACTTTGGGTGTGTGGACTCTTCCTTGATGTGTGGGTGACATCATGTTATATGTGGTAAAAGGGTGTGTTGTAGAGTTTCGCCCATAATGGTGTTAATGGAATCTATGTGATTTTGAGGCGTCATGTTTTGATATGAACAACATGTGGAAAGTTAAAATTAAGGTGCTTAGGCTGTGAAAATTTCAGGATAAATGATATAAACAACTTGCATAATTAAAAGTTGTTAACATTTGAGTTGTCTCTCAAGAAACCATTATCAAACCTATTGGGCGTCATTAGCAAATTAAAGTTAGGTTTTTCAAGAAAGAGAGAACTACCAATCTTCACAAAGGTGAATATTTTGGGATACTCAATTTTTCTCTTCTACTTATCTCCTCATGACTAGTTCTTTATTCTTGCTTTGGAAGATTAGTCACATCAAGGACGATGCTTTCATGAGAGGAGGATGTAGTTTCATCCCTATTGTAGACCATTTTCATGTCTTGCTCAAGTCTCTATCACTTGATTGTGTTGTGATCCGCGTCATGTGTGTTCTTCTTCGATTAAGTCGTTGTTTGAACCTTTTCAAGGAACCACAATTAGTGTGTTGGCATGTATTTTTGTTTGTGCATTAATTTTTTGAGTTTTAATCTACATAGAAAGAGAATTAGTGTTGTTTATTTTTGTGAGTTGTTCAATCGGATTCCATGTCCCCATTGGAGATAACATATCTATGTCAAACAAGCTCAAATGATTGCTAAATATGCATTAATAAGTCATAATTATAAGTGCCTTAACAACCACCTAAATTTGGTTTTTTAGTGCAAACTTATGTTTGAAAGATCAATCGAAATATCATAATATCTTGTCCACGCAAGCTTGAACCTTTGCTTCGGAGAGACTTTGGTAAGTCAAAAACTAGTGACTTGTGAGTGCTCCAACTTAGTGTTTCGATGTGAACGTATGTCTCACTCGTTTTGTTCCAAGTCCCCTCGATGAATTACTCATGTGTGTGTGTGTGTGTGTGTGTGTGTGTGTGTGTGTGTGCGCGCGCACACGTGTGTGTGTGTGTGTGTGTGTGTGTGTGTGTGTGTGTGTGTGTGTGTGTGTGTGGTGTGTGTGTGTGTGTGTGTGTGTGTGTGTGCATGTGTGTGTGTGTGATTGGGCGTGTGTGTGGAGGGTGTGCATGTGGGTGTGTGGGCGCGCGCGCACGTGTGTGTGTGTGTGATGATTACTTTAATAATTGATAAATTTGTAAGTTCCTTATCAAGTGCCCTAGTTGGTGTTTTATTGAGGAATTACACTACAAGTTAGTTTTATCCCAAGTTTAAGAAGGTTATACATTATATATAGATTATATATGTAATTGAATTGATGATTAAAAAAATGAGAGAAAACAATAGTAAGGAAATAATAATAATGATAATAATACTAATATCGGTGATCGAACTTTAAGACATTTTAATTGATTTGTGATCCCATCGAACTATAACTCGATCCTAAGCATGTGACTAGAAAATGGCCATTTTAACATTTAAATAAACTTCTATATTAAATAATATCAAAATAAAATTTAAAAAATTGAACAAAATGCGGGTGAAAGTGGAAGTGTGAAGTGTGAGGTTAGAGGAAGTTGGTGAAGTGGAGAGGTATGGCAATAGTTGTGGAAGAGGAATGAATTCGGTGGTAAGGCATGGAGCTCCATCAAAACATAATGAAATATGATTTTGTTAGATGCTAGTTGTGATTTGCCTTGATATCCATGAATGTGTGTGGGGGAAGTGCAAGGCCAAGCTCCACTATTGTCTCACATCCTCCTAGTGTAAATGTTGATAAAGTGCTCGACAAGGAGTCGTTTGTTGGAAAATGAAAGTGATTTTTGCATTCAGCCTTTCAGACCTGTGCAACATCTGCTCAACCCATGCCAAAATGAGGAGCTTTAGAGCCGGCATAGACATCCAACATACCATGATGGAAAGCATTTTTGTAGTTGCAAGTGCGCTGGTAGATATGTATGCAAATATAAAATCATACAAATGGCGCATGGGCAATTATTGAAGGTGGGTGTGCTGCGAGCAGTAGCTCCAAGAGGAGCTCGCTTGTTTGAAAGTGAATGTGATTTCAT
Organism: Taxus wallichiana var. yunnanensis; assembly: GCA_018340775.1. Lineage (NCBI taxonomy): Eukaryota > Viridiplantae > Streptophyta > Pinopsida > Cupressales > Taxaceae > Taxus > Taxus wallichiana. The sequence goes on along the minus strand of CM031234.1, from coordinate 734,277,354 downwards.
ACATTCCCTCTCAACCTATAGCACCTTCCCAACCGCATTAAAATGAGAACATTTTACAGGGCTTGGCCACCCATCAAAGCACAGGAGAAAGCAAAGTTGTCGTCAATCTTAGCTCTAGGCGTCATGATAGATATGTATGCAAATTGTGGATGTCTAGTCAAGGCATATGGTTGTCGACTGAATTCCAGAAGAAAAGTGGTCTCATAGCCTGCACGACTGTAAGATCTACACACAATGGGTTTGTTGAAAACATCTTTGGTAGCCCGTAGTAACATTCAAGGAGCTAGTGCTTGGAATAAGGTGGTTGGGTTTCAAAATTGTGTTGTCTTTGTTGTTCCTTCCTCACTTTGTTGGGGGCAAGCAAAATGTGGAAGCTACACAAATCATGCGAGCTAATTGACTACATGCCAAAATGTAGATGTGGCGACAGGAGTACCATGATTGCAGGATATGCACAAAATGGGTTTTATAGGGATGCCGCCGAACTCTTTCAAATAGCGATGCACATTGGAACGCACCCTTATCATGTAAAAAAACTTTTTTATTAGCTTACAACTAGCAATCGCATGTCTATAATGCAATGTGAATACCGAATGGTTTATGTTATTTGTTTTAGAGGGATAGTTATTACTTTTGTAGTTGATGTTGATAATGGGTGTGATTGATTTTGTAAGTGTAGATATATAGATGAACCACTTCATTTAAAGGTTCCATCTCTATATTTCAAACTTGTTACAAATTCGTACATATACATTTACAAATCTCATATCATGAGTGGTAGTGTTTTGCTGACTATTTTATTTGAACTAAACATGTTACATGAAGATTTCCGTACATGTGCATATTTTATATCACGAGTGGTAGCCTTTTGTGGCCATTTTTTCGCACTAAACATGAATACATTTTGATATCGTTTTGGATAGTTAATTATTTTTGTAGTTGATGTGGTTTGTAATTATTTATGGGAAACTGTGTTAGTGTTGCATCGGTTGTTTGGTTGGTCTTTTGTTGAAAAATATTTTTTTGTGCAGTCGATAAGGGGTGGGATTGATAGTGGTAGTGTAGGAATATAGATGAAACATTACATTGATTTGTTCTATGTGTACATTTAAATTTGTTATAAATTCCTACATATACATTGCAAATCTTATCTCACGGCATCAGAAGTAAACATGTATACATGAAGACCTTTGTACATTTGCAGATTTTATATCATGAATGATAGCCTTTTGTGGGCAATTTTTTTTCACTAAACATGAATACATTTTATACCCCTTGAACGACACTACCGCTTTGGATACAAGAAGTGTTGAGTAAAGTAGTAGTGGAGGTGCTATCAAAGTAAAGGGTAGTATTTACGACGTGTTGAGTGATAATAGTCTTGACTCCTCCTTTCTTCTGGCTCCAAGTGTTGTTACGTGCGCCATTTTAGAATACCTTTTGAATTAAAATGGAGGTGAAATGCGCAGATTTGCAAGCGAGGAACTCGAGAAAGAACAATAAGATAGACAATCTTGAATCGAATATAATCTAATGTTCATAAATTATAAGCACTGAGTTGTGCACTCATTTAATTGAATAAAGAAAAGTATGTTCTATAGAAAAATTCTCGAGTCATCTTAAGAATTTTACAAATGCCTCTGACCTGAATTAAAGATGTCAATTCTATTTATTTCATCTGTAAGTAAGTACATTTTAATTATTGATGTTATCCGGTATCATTAATGACATGTTTACATATACTCAGTGGCACTATCATGGTATTAATCTTTAGTCCAAAGGGTTATGGAAAAAAAGTGCTACCTAAGATGACTAACTTCAAAACACATAATAACTGCCAAAATGTTCCTTCTCCAAATGATTAAAGAGAGTTGCAAATTCACGTAGCTTAAACTCCATGAAATGTATTAAAAAGATATGCATTATGGTATAAATCTAGTCCAAGGGGTTAAGAAAAAAATGCACTGCCTAAGATAATTGACTTCAAAGGGTACAATAACAACAAAAATGTTACTTGTGCAATGCTTAAATAAGGTAGCATAAGTAATCACATGGCTTACATTCCATGGAATACATGAAAAGGATACAAATGCATGTGTGTTACCTAGAACATCATTTCACCCACAAACCAAACCCAATTTTATAATATTTGAAAAGCACCACAGGCAATCCTAGCAACATCATGCACTGTGTTCAAACTATGTGAACCCACATGACATGTCCAGCCAACGATACCCTGAAAATAGGAAATGCAAATATCCAATATTGTTAATTTCTTAGCTTTTAGCGAAATACTGCAAGGGAATAGTGCACAATCAACAAGAAGAAGATTAGTAAGTACAGTTCCATTTGGAGAGACCACATAATCTACATTCAAAAATATGACTATTTGTGCCTGGTCATGCGAACACAAAAAGTTGGTTACAAGTATTGAATTGAACTGATGTTACAAATACCAAAAATTTACACACAAATAGCTACTAATCCATGAGCAACAAAAGTGCAGTCAGTAAAAATTTAGGTAAATTCTATAAAACATTGGACCAAAATATACAAGATAGAAAAAATGTTACCTTTTACTTTCTATTCATAGACATTCCTATCACGCATCATTAAAGCTGCAACCTCTCCATTTAAAGGATCGATATGATTTGGATACAACAAAGTTGAGGAAGAAAGACTTCAAATACATTTATAAGATCTACAACAAAAATCACCTTTATTGTAAGTATATAAAGATCCTGCTCTATAATTTATAACTAAAATTCAACAAATGCAAAATAAGTATTTTGCAAGAAATGACAAACCCCATGTAATGAACAATTCATACTAATTGCTTTTAAGTGTGTAATAAACAATGGGTCACACTCGTGAGTCACAAGATTTTTCATGTGGTTTGAAACGACCGGGGACTGTGAGGATATCGAGAGGATCCTGTAGATGTAAATCACTCAGATTGATCATACAGAGCTTGAATGTGTGTCCCGACTCCCAACAATCCTAAATCAATTTTTCATTAAATGTTGGCAACATAACTCCCTATGCAGTACTTACCCCTTTACTTAAATTGGGTATTCCATATGACATACACTATTGGAGTGGATTCTATATGACATTATTAATCTTAATGGTGTGGACTGGTCAATAAAATTTTTGTTGGGTGTTTGAGAAACTCTTAATTACCCATTTTACACTATTGAAGTTTGGACAAGATGTCAGTTCTTGAAGTATCTGGAGTAAAGAGAAGGGGATGTGGTAGTGGACAATTCCTGCTAGAGGAGTCCTTTCAGAGCTGCGGTAGCTATGCAAATGCCCTGAAGCATACAACTACAAGGCTTCATGACAAGGTATTTACAAGGTCTATGGATGAGATCAAAGCAAGGAGTGGCCATGAGATGAAGAGGACCTTCTGTTTGAGGGCAACGACTTATACTTGGGTAAAGGTGGTACAAATTTTTTTAGATAATTCTTTGAAGAGGTTGATGAGGCAGAGGGCCATTTCTTGGTGCAAAGCAAGGCCAACTGGAAGATTTTTCTTACAATCCCAAGATCCCTACAGGTTGTTGCAACTTTTGTATCAACAATTCCATGATTGTGTACAAAAACATATTCAAACAAGAAATCTTAGCTGAGAACATGTTGCATGAATGTCACTTATTTCATTATGCTTATAATTGATCATTATGTTTGTAGGTGGACATTCTTGGTCGAGTTGGTTGTGTGGAGGAAACTCTAAATATATCATCAATGTGACAATCAAACATGTGGAGGTATTGGTGAGTAGAGGACCGGAAATGCGTAGAGTTGATTCTAAGAAGGTAAGACGTAGGGGTGTGGAAGAGATTGAACATAGGAGGAGATTGTATGGGTGTGATTGTGGGGTGCTTATAAAGCACGTGGATCATTTGGCAAAACACTACGGTGAGATATAGTGTCTCAAAGATGCATGCTTTGCTCGTCGAGTATGTGCTAACAGAGCCTAGGATCAACCCATGATTGTCCTCGTTTACTTCCAACATGGAATTCTTCTCTTTTTAATAGCTTGTTATCATATGTTGACTTTTGTTTTGGTTAGAATAGATTGTTATAAAATTAGTATGCATGTAAATGGAACGAATGTTAAATTTCCGTTATTTGTATGTAATAATAAAATGATCTTTTGCCAATGAAAACCGGAGTAGGAAACACCCCTTTCTTTGTCAATATCGAGCAACACAACATATTTTTTACCTACAAAACAAAACTTAACTTCCCATGCAAAATATGGCTTGGGCCTCAAAACTGTGAGAGCAAAATGCTAGGAACATTAAACTTTACGGCTTAAAAACAACCTTCATAAAGTTATGAAATTCACCCTAGAAACAATGTGTGTCGAACATCTAGAACCTTCCTTTGAATAGTTTTATACCTTGGGTGTGCATCGTGATGCTAGGAGTTGTCAAAACAATCCTTAAACTTCACCCAACCGCTTGTTTGACACTCTATTTAAAGTAGGTTTATGAGCCACTTTGATGGGATAGTTACACGGAGGCGATCGCTCAACCTTAAGAAACTACTTCAGAATCAACATGAATTAAATGTTTACATGCTATAAATCATTTCATATCAACTCTACCTTCTTCATTTTTGCATTGGAATTGTGAATCCATAATTAACTTCACCCCGCCACATGGGAAAGCGTTTTTGCGTTGGTTCAAAAGTCACTTCGACTTTACTATGTTTGAATTCAAACCTCTAAATTTCACCATCGCCCTCCGACAATGCCTCTAAAACAAGTGTCGCTTAGCAAATTGCAATTCTATTGGCTTACTTGAGTTGTAACCACTTAAGAGAAGGGGTTGTAAGTGACGAATTCTTTGTTTAAGCAATTAGTGACCTTTTTCATAGGCCATTACAATATTATTTGAACTACTTTGAACCATGTGTATTAAGCCCTTGTAATCCAATTTTGATTCCAATAACAAACTTTGTTGAGTTTAATAACCATTTTCATAAAAATACTTATTAGTATTTAATTCTATCTAAATCTCTTTCTCAAAATGGTAACTGAAAATTTGCAATTGTGTAAAAATAATCTTTGAGCTCTACTTCACTTACAAATGATCTTGAAAATTATGCAAATAAATGCTTCCCCCTCTTTAGAACTTGAAAATAAAAACAAAGTATAAAATATGTGAATGTATTGTTTTCTCTCTCTCTCTAAACTCTAAATGTGTTGAATGATTTGTGAAACCCTAATGAGTGATTTTAGTGTTTTTCTCTCCTCTTTGGAAAGTTATAATGTATGATACAATAGTTAAATAGAAAAAGTAAAATCCATTTCAAATTTAAGCAAACAAGTATTGCGACAAAAATACAATAAATGGTGTTAATTAAAGCTATTTGTTCACTTTTGAATTCTAACTCGTAAATTTAACTTTGAAAGAGCATCTAAATTGTTATTGTTATATACTCGTCTAATCATACTTATATATCTCTATTAGAAAATAGAGTGAAATTGGTAATATCATGTACTTGTATGTGGGTATATCTAGATGAATCAATGTTATTTTGATAGTTGTTTTCATTATATTTCTTGTATGATGAAAGAGACGTGACCTATGAATTTAAGTTGTACTAGCAAAAGCATCCATTGGTGCTTGTGAGAGGCCGATAGGCATATAGAAGAATTATTAGAAGTATTAAAATTAGTAATATCGACATATATTTTAGGTGTTGTATTTTGGTGTATCAACTCATAAGGGTAGTTTAATCTATTATAATGATTGTGTGAAATACATAAAATAGATTTTTTGATATGGATTTGGTAACAATTATAGAAAATGTAATTGTCATGTATAAGGAAAAATTATACAACCTATTCCAACATCCTTCTATCTTGCACTACCAAAATAGAGCTTGATAAAAGCATATAAATATCAACCAAATCATAATCAAATGTGGAATTTTTAGATTTTTTACCATATGAAAGTAAGTGAAATCTTTGTGGAATTTTTAGTGAAATACCCTTTTAAATAGATATGGGATCTTGGAATACATTATGATTGTGTCATATGCTAAAAATGGTGTTCAAGAAAATCTTTAAATATTGTCAAATAAATGTATTTCTCATGTAGATCTAGAGGGGAAACACAAAGTTATCATCCATTAGTTGGATGATGTGCAGGTTGGTGGAAAATTTGAACAGCGCTAGGAGAATCATCCAGGGTCGCATAAACACACTTGACAAGAGTTGTTTAATGGGGATTGAAAACATCAATTGAAATTTAGATAAAAGATTAAACCATCATAGATATTCCTTTGAACAGAGAAGCGATGGCCGTCAAATTCCAAATCTATTCATAACCACTCAATTATTATGTTATTTGGATGGTATTATTAAGGACGTTGATAAAAAGAGCGAGCAACATTATTCCAAAACCATAAAAATTTAAAGATTTCTTGTAATAAAGCCATTTATAAATAAGTTGTTTGAATTGAGATATGACTATTTTAAAATTGAAAAGTAATTGCAAAAAAACCATTTATACACTAATACTTACACAAGTTGTAATAACACTTTGATATTATATGAAACATATAGCTTCGTAGTATTTGTTTCTCCACGTATTTAGGTAACAGCAAAATAAAAGTTGAGTGGAAAAATTAGACCCTTGCCAAACAAACCCATCAGCCGGTTTAAGCGCTCTTCGAAACCAAAAGCAGAACATTGAGAGTGCCACATCCTAAACAACCTTTCAGAGATGTCATTTTCCTTGCATAATAATACAAAGCACTTTATTTGAGATCCAAAGGCGTTAACCATGCTGAAACCCAAGTTAACGTTGTAAATTTAACAATGAGAATTAAATTAACAAAATAAACATAACGTAATCTTGTGCTAAAACGGAGCTCATGCTAATAGTCATCCTAAAATCAGTACCATTAGAGATTAAATCAGCACTACACACAAATAAATTTGTAACCCTAATATCTCATCATTTTATTATATACAAATTGATTGATCTGTTTTGTATCTGTATCTGAAGTGGGTTCAATTGTCTTTGAGAGGAAACTACTATCTGCCACTGTTTTGTTTGTTGTATTGATTAAGACATCAAAAATGCCCTTTCCTGCTATCCCACTGATGTCTCTCCAAGATTTGTCTCTTTCACTCTTCATCTGGGAAACCCTCTATTTGTCCATTCTCACCAATGTTTAATTTAACGAATTTTGTACCCCTCGACTTCCACAAAAATTAAGCATCATTTTGAAAAAGCTGCAATATTGAAGATGAAAAGACGAAAACAATATTAAAGATGAAATGAATTTTCTTTTTTTCCAAAATTGCAATATTGAAGATGAAAAGACGAAAGACTATGACGAAGAATAGCGGTTACCCAAGAAACTTCACTTTAGTAAGGCCTATCGGCCAAAAATGAATCAAAATTGTTAGTCCTCCTATGACTCCCTTTTTATGATGCTCTTCTAGTTAAATCTTTGCTAGAATACTAAACCATAAATCTTGTGAGGATTTAATTGATTTATTTGCACAAATTTGTTTAACTTGGTGTATTGTAAAATAGAACATAAAATGAGACCAACCGCCCATCAGAGTGAATCATGTTGAGACCATATCACTACCTTGTGTAACCTTGTGTGGTGTGCGTCACACTTATGTGACTCTCCACTAGTACTTAGTCAAACAAGGTTCTCTTAATTTGGTGTCATCCCTATAAAAACTTATTGTTTAAAATGCTTAAATGCAATGTGAATAATAAACCTCACTTGTCGACCTACACGTGTAACTTTCTTATCTTATGTGTATAAGTTATTTGAAGTCTCACATGTGATTCTCTAGCCTACTCATTGTCTCTTGATACATGGATCTAATGACGTGCCCATGGTGTAACTATTCTCGCCTAACAAGGATGAGATGTGCCTAGTCCTAAGGTGATCTTAGCAGAGTGTTTGTGTATGGGTACCTATAACATGTTTGTAACTTGTAAGAACTTGGTGAGTGTTCTCAATAGAGTTGAGGCGCTCCCTCTTTGGACCCATTTAATACCTTTAGTTGTTTCACGAAAATGATGTGTAGTGCCTTCTAATGAGGAGCATGTATGTTTCGAGGGATGGTATTTTAACCATGTGGCATTTTCAATCAATAACCTAGTGCTCTATAAACGTTCCACAAAACAAAGAATAATTAAGTAATTAAGTTTGCACTTTGAGTGTATAAACTAAAATTTAACATATATGGCTAAATGGTTGATGTGAATTGTAATTGTTTAATGTTGTGAAAACAATCAAGTGTTATGTATTAAGTGTAAATTATAAAAATAAACCTGCTTTAGTTGAAATTTTGGGTTTAAAACACTAAATCACAATGTACAAATTATAAATAGGCTGCACAAGAGAATACAATTCATCAAAATATTTCAAACTCTAATACCAAATAGTAAAATCGTGGGTCAAAAATTAATTTTTATTTTATTTCCAAATGATTAGCTCAATTTTTTTGGAGATTAATTGCCATTACTCAAGGATATGTTTCAACTTGTGATTATGACCTTGTCTACACTTAGGAGTATGTTGCTCATTGATTCCTACTATCAAGCTTAAACTCCATTTCAAGAGTACATTTAAGTCCATTCTCCCTGTCATATACTAGATTTTTACTCTTGTAATCTAACCAGGTTGATCAAGAAATCAATAGCGAAAATTGCAATATATTACTGCTGTCATAGACTGCTACATTCACAATCCTCAAATGACATCCATAGACTCCTATATTCCCACTGGTTGATTTTAATTAACATATAATAACATTCCAAGTTCCTTGATTGTCAGTTGGGAGGCTTAGTGTCAAGAGATTACAGGATTCATAAGGAATAGTGTTAAACATGCAAAAGGTACAAGTAGAAGGCAATAAGATAAATCAGTGAGGTAGTCTGAAAAATCCTACTTTTGTCTAAATGACGGCTGTGATATTTCAATGTAATAAATGCTATTGAACTTCTGCAGGGGTGGCCACCAATACAATAGGTCAGTGAATAGTGCTCTAAATTTGGATACAGCTATATCATTAGTAGACACTGACCAAAGTGAAAATCAGATTTCTGATATGCATCCATTAATAGACAGAATCAGCTATGTTTGTTGCCAGCTTTACAGTGATGTTAATGGAAAGACAAATTTAGTTGTGCATTAAATAATTTTAAAGGCCCTAGAAAACATAATTAGCGAATAGTTACTCCAGCTGCAAAAGATGTCATAAATGCAGATCTTTGAGACTTGTTTTCTGGCAGCCAGAAACTTGTTTGACGGCGTAAGACAAGTTTTCAGGTATTTTTGGACTTGCAAGTCCATTTGAAAAACCTATCAGCTAATTAATTGCATAAGTCGGCTCATAACATATTACACGTGGCAAGTGATTGATGACCAAAAGAAGTTGTCTTCTTGCTTTGAAAAAGACTCTACGCGCAAATATTTTGGCAATGAACACTGAAAAACTCTAGTAGCTAAATTTGACCGTAGGGCACACAATAAGATCTTCTCGAGTTAAATTTAAAAACAGAGATATCTTGATGGCCTAAATTCTGCATATTTTGTCAAAGCAAGGTTTGAGAAACTCTAGTAGCTTGAACTCGACCCTAGGGTCTAGGCTAGTTTGCATAATCTATTCAAACAATAAGATCTTTTGGGGAGATATTTATAGATAACTTGATGACCTAAATTCTGCATATTTTTCCAAAGGCTTGTCAAGTTCAAATCATATCTCGAAGATGTAAACCTATGCTTTTGGATTCCTTTGTTTGGAAGTTAAAAATGGCTTTTTGGGAAGAGGCTACGTAGTCTCACATCTATTAAAAGGATTGAAGAATTACAATATCCTTGAAAGAGAATGGAAACAGAGCATTCAGATTATCAGAAACCAATTGACTGCGTCACCTACACAAAAAAGAGTATGAAAAAAATTAAGTGCTTTGATATTTCAAATGATCTTATATCCAAATTTGCGGCAATTTGAATGGCATGAAGAATCAAAAGACACATGAAAACAAGCTCTAGCAATCAAAAGATGCATGAAAAAAGGTAAAAATTAAAGATTTATCTAATAATAAATTGCTTCCCAGGCCCAGCCAATAGTGCCTGAACTTCGAAAATGTCTAACCTTACATAGTATCTTGCAGATTATCTAGGAGAACATGGCAATATATTCTTAGGAAACTGGATATGGAAAGGGTAACAGCAAGCACTCTTGATCAGGTATACCTTAGCCAATGCAGGTCCTTTCCAAGGGCTTCCTTTAATGTCATTATTAGATATTGTTGCTTCATCAAGTTGTTGATTCATATAGAGAGACACAAGAAAATCTTTCAAGTGATAACCTGAATGCTTTGCTCCCAATGAAAAGGGTCTGGGAAACAGAAATATTTCAAGAAAGGAACTACTATGTCAACCATTGCTTCACAGTTAAGACTTTCAGGAGGTGAGCAACTTTGTGCAATTGGATAAGCTCAATTTTTTTGGTGTTTGAAAGGGTAATCTAGATTCTAAACAAATATGACATTCCAGCCACTAACCTTGGTTGGAATTTTGATAGCCTCGTATCATGTGAAGCTCTTACTGTAGGCCAAAAATTGGCAATAGATCTAGGCATCAAAAACTTTACTGGAGACTCTCTTTGGATATCAGATATCTAAACAAATAAAGGGCCAACACTGGAAACTTGAATGTACAAGTAGAGAAGCATTTAATTGGAATATTTTTTTCTTTTTTCCTTGTCTCCCACATTTATAATGTCCTTTATCTAGGAAGCATGGGTACACCCTCCCAAACCCCGGATACATATCCGGTATGGATCTGTCCGGAGTACAATACAGATACGTCCCGCGTATGTCCAGGCATGTCCCAGACATACCCGGCATGTACCCACAAGTTTTTTTTTAAATAATTAAAAAAAAATCGCAGTGTGGATGTTTAAAAAACGTTTTTATTTTTATTTTGACATAGTCAATGACCAAAATAAAAAACCTAACTCATAAATGAATAAAATAACAAGCCTTGAGGCTTAAACTCCTCTAAAAGCTATAAAAAGGCACTCAAGCATTACCAAAACACAAACAATTCATTGTTGGTTTTTGCAAGTGTAAGAGCAAAGAGCCAAAGAGGAATTGAAGAAGAAGAAGATATTTTAACATCCGCGAGGCTACCAAAGACGGCCTATGGGACAAGAGGAGGCAGCCATTGCTTACAAGGAGGACGAATTTGTTTAGAGGCGGCCATTGTTTAGAGGAAGACATTGTTTTATTGATCATTCAAAGGAGGAGACATGATATTCATATAGACATGATATTCTAGATTGTTTGTATTCATATTGACATGATATTCATATATCATATGTATGGCAGCCACATGATCAATGAAAATGTAAAATTTTAAGCATATTGAATGTTTTGAACCTTGATCCTACTATATTTTTCAAGTTTTGTATTTCTTATGGACTAAAAAATGAGTGTGTGTGTGTGTGTGTGTAAACAGATGTACCCAAGACATATCGTACCCAAGGGTTTTTAAAATTGACTTATTCGCGTACCAAACCCATACCTGTATCCTGACAACCTAGAACTTAATAAATAAAACTTGTATTGATTCAAGCTGACCTCATAGTCGGCCTACAGCCAGAAGTAAAGTCTGAATTTGATGAAAAGCAGCAAGGAGTTGCTAGCTAGAACAAACAAACTCAAGAAAGATTCTTCACACATTACAAATATTTCCATGAATATTATCTGCAAATTGTTTTCAACCTGATAAGAAATATTTGGTTTGCTGTAAAGCACAATCTATTGATGGTATGAAGTATCCCAACATTTTCACTATCTTGAAAGTTTGAAATGCCTGCACTTGTTTCCAGAGAAAAGTACTTTGGGCATGCAAAGAATGCCAATACAAAGCAACAATTCTTCAATTAATATATAGTTTGCGAAAAACAATTGCCAGTCTGCCTGTTATGGAGCATGTACAATTATGAAAGAAGCTTCTTATTGGTGAATACATTGGAAGTCTGTCAAAAAGTGGTGGAGAATTAAAGCTTTCATTATAGATAAGCTCTCCTGCAAAACAATGATCCTTCAATTAATATGTAGTTTCAGAAACGAATTAGCAGTTTGCCTGTTATGGAATGTGTACAATTATGAAAGAGCTTCTTATTGGTGGTACATTGAATGTCTCTCAAAAAGTTGTGGAGAATTTATAGCTTTAATAATAAGTGAGATCTCCTGTTTTATCTACCTGTTCATTTTATTCAAACCTGTGCGGTTATTCCTCTAGTGGTAAGAAGCTTCACACCCCGTGTTTGCTCCTCTTTAATGGCAATAATATTCTACTATTTTCATCCAGTATAACAGAAATTCCTCCTTGCCTCCCCTCAATGGTTGCAAGAAAAGAATAAGATTCTGCAAATCTTTTTATTTTTCTTCTTTACTGCACAAACATATCTGTCTTCACTTGTGTAGCAAACTCTTTGGGTTTCTTTCAATTCTCCATGCCTACAAATCTCACTACCACTGCCTTCAATCTTGGAGTTCGAATCTCAAAATTTACACTGCTGTTATTTTCTGATCACTGCTTGCCTTTTTATAAGTGATGTTCCCTTCTTATCAAAGGATGTTAGATTTTGTTGGCAGAGCATTCTTTTGGGCAATTTCCTCTTTGAGCTGGATGCTCAACATATTTGAGATGGAGGTATTAACTTTTGTCAAGGAGGAAGCTCTTGCAGAACAAGATCGCTTCATTTTGAGTGTTTGCTTCCAATTGCATGAGTCATCTATTCTTCCATCTTTCTTCAAACTGAGTATATTGCTTTTCATATCTTCTTGGTTGCATGCATGGATGTGACATAATATATTGTTTTTATTTTCCTTTCTTGCCAGCCAATCAGGATCTCTCAGCTTTATCTTTTGGTTGTATAATGGATTGTTCAGAATGTTTTCTTCAAGAACCCACCATCTGCATTTAATTCCTTTGGCAATGAAATTTTTGTTTCTTATTATCACTTCACTTCCTACCATTTCTTGTTTCCTTTAGTTGAAAGAAAAAAACTATATAAGGGAATGTGTCAATCTCCTTTGTATTCAACATATTCATGGACAGTTTCGTTATGCAAATAGGTTTAGAATAGTTTTGTTCTGGTCCATGTTTGCATGGAGATAAATTTTTGCCACATTTACTTTTCAGCTTGATGTTAGATTTATTGCTTCTTGGCAGGGAAGTTTTCCTTTTCCTATAATTGCATGGGGGTGAAAGGTTTTCAAGTTTCCCTAAATTAGGTTTAAAGCACTCATGTTTTTGTAAATTCTATTTCAAATTTATGTAGCCTTTTCATTAGGGCTCATAGCTTATGCTAAGGTGCAGCCTCCAATTATAAATTAATTAACTAATGAATAAATAATACTATTTAAGTAATTAAACAACCCAACGGGCAAACTCTAGGAGATGAGATAAATCGATCTAGCAATTATCAAATCACTCTGTTGACTGAAGAGACCAAGCCTTGTACAACTATTTCCAATGGAGATTATCTCTCCTCACTTATATATAGAAAACATAACAAAGCAGTTCATTTTTTGAAACGTTGCTTTTCCTACACCATCAGGACCTTGCAGATCGTCTCATATAGCAATTTATGGTGAGTCTTCCTTACTTCGCAGAGTCAGTAAGAACAAAAACACATCATCATAATCATGCACTACATGTTTCTCACTATTCAAGCTTTGATGATAAGCAAGGGTAAAAACATTCCCATTGTAGAAATATGAACACTAAATTAAATCCTACAAACAAGACTTGAAAATTTGGGATATGCAATCAGTAAAAGTGCCCGGCTTCAGAGGAAATTCATGGTTAGAGAAAATGCCGAAAATGAAGAATATGTTGGTAGATAGTTACATATTCCTAATCAAGTACTGGAAATAAATAATGCTCATGACAAAAGCAAAGAGCCAAAATTTAAATGGCAAGAACAGAAATGCACATTCACAAAAATATGAACCCTGAAAATTGTGATTCACACTAGGTAACTGACTCAACAAGTCAGAAAGCGAGAGATGAGTTGACACTAAGGAAAAACTCTAAGAGAACCTCGTCAATAAGTAGGTAAATAGTCAAATGCATAATGGCTCAAGAAAGCTAATTCAGAGCAATAATAAATTTTCATTGATTATTTTAATGTCCATTTCATAGTTACCCTGAAACTCTGCAGTAACTCTACAAAGAAATGCTTATCCTCATTCCTTAGACATAAAAATATTAACTCTGCAGTAAAGCATAGTAACAAATTTCAGACAAAGGAATTAACTTGACAAATCAAGAAGTAAAAGTTGACTCAACACTTACAAAAACATGGCAAAAAGCTCACAAAGACTTCACCAAGACTTGATTAAATCCACTGAAACAATATAATTCAGATTATTTAAATCTCTAATTCAGATTATTTAAATTAAATTTTATAATTAGATCTAATGTCTCATATTCCTGAACAACAAAACCAAACTTGGGAGTTTTCAGCAACTTAGGATACATAGTTATAATTTCAGCAGCTCAGGATGAGTAGCTGAAATACAGAACATAGTTATAAAAAGTAAAAGGTGAAGATGAAGGAAGAGTATCTAGAAGATAGTTATGAGCAAGCTTGTGGGCAAACCAAGCTTGCCAACAGTAGTTTTGTAGGTCATGGCCAACCCTGATGCTAATTTGGTATATAAGATCCCCTTGTGGAAGCCCAATGGGGATTTTTATCCATATACTTTATTAAATTTTCATATTTTACACCCCCAAGTTTTGAACTCGTGACCAAGCTTGTGGGCAAACCAAGCTTGCCAATCCACATATACCCATTCCACCATAAGCAAGCTATTAAGGAGCTGTAACACCAAAGACATAATATGTGAAGTTGTGAACACGTAATGCTCAAATAGGAGATAGTCCAACAGGGTCTCAAGAGAAGTAACGACGAGCAATCCAATTGAAAATATTATCTCAGAAAAAAAATGTTACAGAAACTCTGCCTTAGGGGCGTTGCTGCAAAAGAATATCCATCACGATCTTACAAACACGACAAACAACCTAGACCATGTAACAAACACTGAACTTCTAATCATTACCTGGCCATATAAATCCCACGCGCGCCATGTAAGCCTAGTTATGTTTGTATCTGTAATTTTCTCAATATTAAGTGATAGTAAACACTGATCTTGGTACCTGTATTTTAGGGTTTTGCCATTAAAATAAAGTCCCATAATCTTACTTTTATTAAAAAAATCCACCCCATTCATGCATGAATTCATAACCTGAACCAAAAACAAATACATATACAATATGCATAAAATCTAGAAACACAAGAAATGGAGGGGATGAAAGACAAATGGTTGTGAGTTCAATGAACCCTTTACATAGAATTTTTACCATTCTCACTGAGACAAGCATCAAACTAAAATGCTCAACTCCGTCATTCAATTTACAGGTACATTTTCCTCCTACAACCACCCCCATACTTTGAAGCAATATAGAACTACTTCGAAACAAAAATAAGCATACCCAAAAAAATCCATTTAACAAAATAAAAAACAAATACCTAATCCATTCCCCTGAATTCCAAAACTCGTGTATGTTTAACTCTCTGGGCAGCTTAAAACCCATGGATTAAAAAAGTACAAAAAACTAACGACATTGTACGTGGTCTGAAATATAAAATATTAGCCATATTAAAGGTTAAGCAGAGGTCCGCTTCTTTAACCTGTGGAAAAGATCATATGTTCAGAATTCCAGCTTGAGTTCATTGCCTTTGTCCTTGGTGAGAAAATGGGCGACATAAGGGGCAGCACGAATGACAGCAACCCATGCTCCCAAAATGATCAAGTGCTTCTTCAGCTCTCTGTGTGCAGTGGCCTTGTCTGGCCTGCGAGGAATCGCCCCGAGAAACATTGTTACGGTTCAGATTTTGGGGTTTGCTCGAGTGATTTTCTGTTCTTCTCTCTCTCTGTAATGAATCTCAATCTTCTACTTCTTTGGCATCCGCTAAAACCTCTAAATTCAAACCCTATTTGACCTCCCTCAGCTTTCTTCGCGCGATTGTTCATGGGTTATATATATAATACAATGTGGAATAAACAAGGCCATGATATGGCAAATACTGTGGAAGTTGATGTGTTGTAGAAGTGGAGAGTAAAACATTGTGATATGAAAAATAGTATAAAATTTGATGGATGCATTTTGAGGGTGGAGGGACACAATAAATAGGCAATATGTGAAAGTCAATGATACATTTGTTTTGATCTTCTATGTTTTTCCACGTGAAATGTAAAATACAATGTTAATATGATAGTACAGTTCTTAAGCACTATGCGTTATTGTTAAATGCAAGATGAACTTTTAAATTTCATAAGTATTGCACTAGAGTAAATAAGATGTAAAGAGTTATTTCTCCAAGATAAGTGTTTGTATTACCGGAGAGAAAAGAAATTGAAATAAATTAAAACAACTCATAAGGCCTTTATATGATCTTGTTAAGGAAAATGAAATTTAGAAATGTGGATATTCAATTTTTTTCTATTTGAAAGGTTGAATTGCTTCATTCTATTTGAATATGATTTTTGAAAGAGAATCTTCTAGTGCTTTAATTGTAGCATATAATTATTTTTTTGAAGCCCTTCCCAAATATCGTATTATTAAAGGGAAAAACAATGTGAGGCTTAAAACATTCAAAGTTGGGAGAGCAAAAGCCTAGGGAGACAAATGAGGGTATTGCAACTAAGATGAAAATGTATAAATATGAAAACCTCAAGATTCAAAAATAAGTCACGTCAGTTGTCAAAGAAGAGGATTGTTATAACAGACATAGAATACCTATGGGACGAAAAAAATCAATGTACTACATATCCCATCCGTGACATAGTGTCATTCAATGGAAGACTATTAGGGGAGGAATTGACCATGAACCATAAAATTGATAGAAGAAGAAATAAATGATTACATCGATTAAAAATTTAAAGACTAACTCTACTTTGAATTTGACTTTGATATATTTGAATACAATGAAAAAATGGCTCAGTGACAATTAGACTATAATTTTGACAATACAAATCAAAATATGAAATTATTTGACCGTGAGAGAGCTTGCATGGACGAAGATGTGTACTAAATTAATGAGTCAAAGATAGTTTGGAAGATGCATGGGGATGTGGCAGTCACATGTTCAGACGATCCATTTAGACGCATGAAGGGACTTAGAACCCTTAGTATTTAAAGACAACATGGGTCTTAATATTGCATTTTAATGAACTTAACCCGTGATAAGACTAATATAACTTTATTTGTAAGTGGCATTTAAGTGAAAGCCTTCAGTGCTGCCACTTACGCATCTCATGAATCACTACTATCCAAGTGGAACAGTTCAGTGTTGCCTCGTACACATCGCATGCAGGGCTATTATCTGAAGGAGCCATCAATTTATGTTATGGAACTCCCAGTTGAAAGCTATGAATCTTGTGATAATATATAAAGATTCTTGAGCATGGGAAAGATTGGGACAATTTGCTATAGGTCCTTGCCTCATTACAACATTATCATGTCCGCTCACTCTGATAGGAACTTGCAGGTGAATTTCGTATTGGTTTATGGTGGCAGTTCTTAATCTGTTTGTGTAATCCATATGATAATTCATGCTTTGTGTAGTTGATATCTATGCTTTAGCGTTGGCAAAGAATAAAGCTCGGAAAAAGTGAGCAGTAGGACTAAGCTATGAAAAACTCCGTTGAATCCGTCATCAACTTCGTCTTCTCACCGAATATGCATTGAGGAAGTTTTTGTGCGAAAAATTTGCGGTTATTCTTCGTTATGTGCTTTTGGATATCCAATAGTCGGGTTTTGGAATACCAATACAAAATGTAGCAATGAGGTTGAATGTTTTGGCGTATGTAATTGGGATTCTACTTTAAGGTCTTGTTAGTAGGGTTTGAATTCATTGTTTTGTTGGGGAAAAACAATGCAAACGATGCTTAAGATGGGATTAGATGAGGTTTTCCCACCCCAATTCACCACGCAACAATGGGTAAAAGTGACTTGGGAACTTAGGCGGGATTAGTTTGTTCTGCAATTAGCGTTGGAATTTATTGTTTTGAGAAAAAACACCTTGCAACTGTTGTTTATGCTAGGATTCCACGAGCTTTTGTCGTCCCCTTTTGATTATGCAACTCTGACAAACGATTTGGTGACAAATATGAGATAAACATGTTCTGTAACTAGAGTTGGAATCCATTGTTTAGCGAATCAATAAATATAAGTGTTTAGTGAATAACGTGCTTCCCATTGCCAACTTTCAGTCAATTCTCGATCGGGTAGAGCAAATCTCTTGCCTGGTACACAACGGGCGAGACTATCGGCATTCACTATTTGTCTCTTTGTACAATGTTTAATGCTCTAGTCTGTAAACATAAGTTGAGATTGTCCATGTATCCATAAGCAGGTTATAGCAATCAAAATATGGCATTAAGCTCGTTCAAATTGGCAAATAATAAACCTTGGTTGTGCGATTCGAGTTATCTCCGAAAAGGATAAAATACAATCTTTAGTTAAACTAAGAAAATCCCTACGAGATATGTTACTCCATACAGTTTTAACAGAAATTCAAACGACACCATGTTGGAGAAAAGTTAACACAGGAACTTGTCAAGCCTTATTTTAAGTCTCAAGCGTTTAAATTGAAATTAATGACTATACAAATTCAGGAAAACAATGCAGCTACCATTTTCAAATTCATTGTAAAGAAAGAAATGATGAGTGCAGAATCTCACAGCTACTGTGATGAGGAATGTAAACATACCTGTAAGAGAATTACCTGTCTTCCATTCTCTTTCAAAGCGTCGATGCACAGTGCGAACAATGTCTTGAAAATGAATCTCCAACTTGTATTCCACACCATTTTCTCGTAACAAAAAATCATTTGTGGTGACTATTTCTCCAACTTATATTCCACCATTTTCAAAGCAACAAAAAATCACCGTAGCTTACTATTTTCCTTACTAAGTAGTGCAAACATAGAAAATAATTCCACAAAACAATTATTGAGCAACGCATGACACGCAAACAAGCTTGTCGGTGAAAAATAAATTTGTTAAATCTATTCACCTTCGAATACGGTTGTCCCCTCATTGTTAGCGATCGATCAATTACTCTTGCTGAAATTGTCACCCCCTCAAATTTGTTGCCAAACAATTAATGTTTCGCACGGCGAGAATAAAGGGGGTAACCAATAAATTGCAAACAAATCATAAAATTTTATTTTGAAGCTATAGTCGGATGTGGTTTAAATACGGATGGCATTGTTTGATTGGATTTGATCAAAGTAAGTATTTGTTGGTGTGAAGCCAATATACTTGCCTTCGAATATGATAAAATTAAGATATCAATGATCAAAATGAAAAAACTACCTCAATTAGTTTATTACCCTAGAGAAGGCATGAATGTCTTCACCAACGTCAATTTCTAGTTTTACTCACACCAATCTAATTTTGTTATGTGTGATATAATGTTTTATAAAGTTTGATAGTGGAATTTCAAGAAAAAAATTAAAATTAAAAAAATTGTTATTTTTTCAATTCTATTAATTGAGACTTTATTCTTAACTAAACATAATAAATTTTAAAAAATAAAATTAGACTATAGTTTGAGGAAATATTTTTATTTTTATTTTTCTGATTTTTGTTTTTGATTTTTTCTTATTTTACTGAGGAAACAATATTAGTTTTTTTTTTTTTATTGTCGATGGGGTGGGAGTGGTGCGGTTAAGTCACACAGTTGTGTGCTTGCCCATCCATATTCAAATCCCCGAGGCACGCTTCACTCATTGCTGCGGTTGTTGCTTCACTTGCTACGGATGTTGCATCTTCGTTCAACTCATGGCTCCTCCAATCAATTTCCTAATATTGGTTCCCTTTATTGAATTAGGTCGTGGATCCTCCCAAAAAAAATCCTCAAATGTACAATGATGTGGGTCTTTTCAAAACCCTCAAAAATTACCCCCTTCTAAAAAAATATTGGTCTTTTTCTTTTTTAATGTTCTAAGTGGTGGAAATGAGGTAGGGTTGAAATGCAAAAGTTTCCAAAAGAGGTACAAGTATAAAATGAGGTTGTTCCACATATTAAATTTTACTAGGAGCGGTCTCTTCTCACAACATTCAAACATGTACCATTCTAATTAGTTTAGTTTCATTATACGATGACCAATTTCCCTTAATGATTAGTTATGATATTATTTATAGGTTGAGGAGTTGAAGCGAAATACAAGGTCGAGA
This sequence comes from Taxus wallichiana var. yunnanensis, assembly GCA_018340775.1. Classification (NCBI taxonomy): domain Eukaryota; kingdom Viridiplantae; phylum Streptophyta; class Pinopsida; order Cupressales; family Taxaceae; genus Taxus; species Taxus wallichiana. The sequence continues at coordinate 734,257,024 of CM031234.1, read as the reverse complement.
AAAGTGATGGGATCATGATTGATTTGTTAAGATGATATGGATCGTGTCTACATGGGACAAATTTAATGATGTTTTGGATAAAAGTAGAAGCAGTAGCCATCATAGCCACTAGAGGCTATTATCCACAATGCAGCCACATTAATTTCTTATGATTATATCATTTGTCTTATTTCATAGAAAATTTTAATTGATGTTCAAAAGCTTGATATTGATGTTGGTGTTTACATACCTTGAATATTGAGATGTGTGACATAAATTACGAAAGGCAAACCACTTAAGATGGTTTAATGATGGTGATTGATAAGTTGCCCATTGTAAAATTTTGTGGATAGCTAATAAGAAATATATATACATTGTGTATTGTCCCATTTCTTGATAACTAATTTCTTTTAATGGTCACATGGATTTTGGGTTGAGATGTAGACTAGAAAAATTCAATAAGTTATCTATGTTATTTTGATGAAAGAAGGTTCTTTAATATAGTTTTTTTTTTATTATTGGCAAATAGTTTTTTGAAAGGGACTATACCCTTGAGTACAAAAGATGGCCTAGGAGCCAAAATAGGAATGAGAACTAGAGAGAAAAGGATCAGAATCCAAATGTGACAATGAAGCTCAAAGTAGCCAAAAAATAGCTACCCAAACAAGACAAAACAAAGAAAAATACTGCAAAAAAGTAGTAGAGAGACCGCAAAAAAATAGCATAAAAACATACAAGAATAGCTAAAGCATCTATAACTACTTTTTGGCAGCTTTGTCTATGCTGGTCTTGATATTCTTCCAGGAATGGAACATACCCAAAGTTGTCATGTGGGCAGCGTCAGTCTTATCCAGCTGCTCAATGGTCCTTTTGCTTTCCTTATCATTACCCCAAAGTGTTGCCGGAACTCCGTTGAGGTTGGAGACACTTTTGACATGTTGCTTAATGAACTCCTCAATCGCCCTAAAGATGGCCATGTTGTAATCATGTCAAGTTTTGGCCTTCCCTAAACGGGAGTCTAAGGAGTTTAGCTTCTTATAGATATCATCAATCTGGCTGCTATCAATATCCACCTCCTCCTCCTTCTTCCTCTTACCTTTCTGTTTTGCCAAGTTCTTAACCTCATCCTTCAACAGTTTCATATCAGCCTCTAAGGCTTCCAGCCTTTTTGAAGAGCTTTCCATATGCACATCCCGGGGACTGGCACTACTAATATTCAGGAGGTCATGTGCAATTTCAATTTCATGAGGACCCTTCTTCACAGCAAGAGTCTCAAGGTTAATCTTTCTAGAAGCCCCAGTAACTTGGTGCATTCGAGGTGGAGGCGAAGTGGGGCGGGAGCAACAATAGGGGAATGGAAGAAGAAGGTGACGGACCGGGCGGCGGGGTGACAACGAGCGGTGGCGGGAGCAACAGCAATGGTTCTTTAATATAGTTGATGTCCACATGAAAGAACAATTAAAAATCAATAGTAACAATGACATTACAAATTAATCATATTTTCAATTTCTTTGGAGTGATTTGTGGGTGGTTCCACATATTTACGAAGTCATTCAAGAGTGGATTGAGCACAATTCTCTCATGTATGTGGATGGGAACACTCAACCTACTGATGTATGTATCATTGAGTTGGCGGGAATTGTTGCCAAGAACAACATTGTTTACTTGTTTCTCTTGATTAATAATGTTTGGTCCATAATTTTTTCGTAAACCTTGTGGAGGCGAGTATCGAACTATGACTGAACCCTTCCCTTCTTTATTTTAACAAAGGTGTTGTCCAAAATAACCCCTTAGTTATTTTGACAATTTGCAAATCCACTCGCCCTAAATTCAAGCTTTCAAGTTGCACTCGTTATTGGCTTTATTCCTTAGCACATTTGTTTGGTTGCATTTATTTACGTGCACCCCTCTTGCTTATTCCCTTCACTTCTTTCCACAAGATGCTTTGCCTCTCTTCCCTATTCATCTATCTCTTCCTTCTTCCACTTTTCATCTTGTGCACTTCCTTGCATAATTTCTTTCACGCATCCTTGTCTTGCTCCCCTCTTCTTCTCCACATGCATGCATACCTTTTCAGATATGCACCTTTTCTTCCCACTTCTCATGCTCGTGGACCTTTGCATTCCTCCTCCTTACTCCCCTTGCCCTTTCATGCATGCCAAGTGAGATCTTTTGTGCCGATCCACCGCGTGCCATGTGGTACTTGTCGATGAAGTGTATAACACGCAACCTATCAAAATATGTCACCGCAATTGAATGCATGACACGTAGCAAAAAAAGATAAAATAAGTGGATAGTCGGCCAGATCTTTCACCGATCGTAGTGTGCCACAAGTCTTGCGTGTTCGGCTTACATTGTAAATCTTTAAATCGCCATAAATTTTACCACGATAATCGATTCATGTGCTCTTGGTCTTGTTGGAAATTTGTTGACATGGGCTATACTCTAGGCTATTCAAAATCATATTTTGGTGGGATTTGGTAGGCATAAAATAGGGAAACATCAGTTGGGCTATTAATTTACACATCCAATTGACTAAACCACCCAAATTTCTTCAGATTTGGTCTCCTTTCTTCTTCCACAAGCAAAACAAACATGGGGAGGCGATTTGTGATGTTGTAGAGTGCATTTGCAAGCATTTTTTCTTGTTTTTGGTGGTTAGAAGTTTTAATCTGAATTTCCCTCTCTTTTTCCCCTTCCTTCTCTCTCATTCTTCTATATATTATAGAGCATTGCTCATTGTAAAAGGTTGGACTCTCTTGGCTTGCAAGAGTATTATTCAAAGTAGTGCCTTTACATTTTGAGTTGCAGCCTTAGATCTAGTTTTCTACCTGTGGATACCTGCCTCATCCACCATTGTAACCAAATGTACATCTTTAAAGGAAATAAAAGCTTTAGTTTGTGGTTATTCTTTTCCTAGCTCGTTTTATTGCATCTTCTTTCATTTCCCCTTGTGTTGTTGGTTTGTTGTGCATTTTCATGTCTCTTACAAGTTCTTATTTGTTGTGTTCCATGAAAAATAATGTGTGAACGTGTTTTAGATTGTGGCACATTTGTTTTCCATCCATGCGCTTGTTTACCTTGGTTTTCACTTGGATAAGTCAGTACATCCCCCTCTTTTTGGTGTTATCACATTCCCTTAGCTTAGGTTTTCATTTCATGCATCTCCTTCTCACCTTGGTCCCTTAGAATCGTAGAGCAGTGATAGGTAGTTGTATTTCCCTTCCTAGGAGTAGTTTTAGTAGTAGAAATAGGTAGAGAAATTTTGCCTTCTCGGGAGGTTTGTCTCAAACACAAGTCCCACAACTTGAGAATTTCTCATGTTGCCTCAAAGCCCTATTCATCCTGATCCGGGACGGTTGCAATTTTGAGCTCCAACAGTTTTGGCACGCCCAGTGGGACAAGTATTGAAAGTTTACATTTCATCATTGTTAAGTTATGATGTGTGACTTAGTGATTTCTAGTATTTGAGGCTCATATAAACACATCTAGCAACTCCCAACACCCATATCTATTGATTTCGATGAGTCTACGCATCCTATTCATGAGAAGAATATGTACGAGACATAGCGCAAAGCCGAAGGATCCTTTGAATACCTACAGTTGTCTCTAGGAAGAAGAAGTAGCGAACCGTCGTGTGCACATCTCCATATTTTACGTGCAAGGAGCAATCTACTCCTCCTCCTATTAGACCTTCCACGTGCTCTACCAGGGTATTCAAACCCTTTCTAGCCATGGTACAAATAAATCTTCCCTTTTTCAAACTTCACCGGTGGTAGTGTTTTGGCTCTTATCATGCAACATGATATACCAGTGGCTACACTCAAGAGTATACCATTTTTCACTAGTGAGAATCAAGTTACCCCTACTGAGCACATTCAAGATATTACAAATGTATGCTCTGTTCACCTAGTTACAAAAGATGATGTAGTTGTAAGGTTGTTTGCTTCTTCACTCAAAGGAAAAGTGCTTTAGTGGTACATAAGCTTAAGACCTACCTCTATCACCAACTGGGATGGACTTGGTATAACGCTTTGTAATTAGTTTAAGGAGAATGGTGATAATATCTCCTTATGATAACAACTCAAAATGATCAAAAGAATTCTCAATGAGCTCGTGGCTAATTTCAATTTCAGGTTTCAAAAGACATGGGATAGAATTATATCCCTCTTAAGACCAACTCCGCAAGATACTTTCCTTTATTTTTTAGGAGCTTGAAATTCTAAAATTGCAGTAATGATATAGTTTATGGGTGGTGCACAACTCCCTGATGCTTATGTTATAGCCATAAGGGCGAGAAATTGTCTAATTCAAGTCAGTAAAGTTAGCCCCTAGACCACCTATTCCCTTGTTTCCTAAAATCCCTCAAGTGCCTCAACCTTCTATTGCCCCCATTCCTAAGCAGAGTTCCCACCCAACTACTTCCACATCCTACTCTCTCGTGCACCAAAAAGGACGAAGAAATGAAAGCCTTGATTAGAAATTTGTCCAATAAAGTTATATCCTTATAAATGTAAAGAAGGTGCGAGCCTTTATAAATAGCTTTAATCAAGGATTAAATCAAATCCATCATCCCTTTAAAAATCAATATCCAAATCAAAGATATGGGCAAAACCAGAAAAATGATATATGACATGTTAATGCGCACCTCCTGTTATAAATAGTCCCTCCTACACAACAGCTTTCTTGTACCTAAGCACAAGCCAAGTACTAGTTCTAGTACATAGCAACATGGTCTAAGATACAAAATGGTCCTTCCTCGCAACTTTCCCCACAATCGGTATAATCACGTAGAATGTCTTGCGTGTGCAAGCCTTCATGATTTAGAATGCTTCAAGTTATGAGCCTTCCACTAGTATACGTGAACCGAGAGAATGAAGAAGTGTCGGATGTTGTGCTGGAGACCAACCTTATGTTCTTTGGGTTTGAGGAATTTTGTGCAATTAACCAAGCTATGGATAACTCTAGTAAGCCCCGCATGTAGGTGCTAATAACACAAGGTCCAAAAAGAGAATTTTAGAGTCAAGCACACAACCTTCTACTTCTACCATCCGGACCAATCTTGGAAGTAAAGAGATGCAACTCATATACCCAACAATTATGACACGCATGTTCCCACATGTGAGGTCACACAACATTTCAAATAAAGTTATGTGCGCCCCCTTTTAGCAAGTCAAACCTCTGCGCAAGTTAAGGCTCCTACCTCTACACCTGAACAATCAAGAAAATATGTTGTTATGCCTCAAATGCAAAAATATATAGGCATTCCATTTGACATTTTGGACCAGATGAAGAAAACAAATGTAAACGTCACAATGTGGGATGCCCTATCCATTCCATCTCAGCACGACGACTGCTTACATGAATCTCTAGCATAACTTATGTGCATAGATCCAGCTTATCTTGTTAGTATATGGATTTGCACGCATGCAAATGATATGCAACAGTGTGGGAACAAAGTCCCTTCTCAATGAAGGTGAGGTTGCCTTTATTGAAAGCCAAAACTATATTTACATATGTACATTCAAAATTGTATGTGGGTGGGTGTTTTGGAACATCAATGGAAATAAAAGTGAATGAAAGAGATGGAATGAAATGAAGGAACGAAATGGAAAGGAATGAATGGAAGGAACATGCAAGAGTTAGGTAAAATCGAGCCTAATACTGTATGGAGAAGAACAATAAATAACTAACACAAATAAAACGGAGTTTGCATCAGCTAAACGAGAATGAGTAAAAGGGAACACACATGAGCAAGTAGATAATCGAGTTTGATCACTGTGAACTAGAACAACATATTAATAACATTGACAATAAGATCAAAGACAATATTTGCATGCAAGATTTAAACATCTAACATCTAATGAACATAAGAACATCAAATGTTACAAGAGACAATGAATGAGACACAAAGTTCATATTTCATTAACTCCAAAATGTCTTCACAAAAGAACACAAAGTTTCTTCCTGAAACAAAGCTTGCACACAAAAGTATTTTCTTCTCCTCTCTCAAAGTCACCCTTTACAAATGAGCCCCTAACATTCTTTTATAACCCAAAAGTTGGTTACAAAGTAGTTAGGATTTTAAATGCACATTAAATAGGGAACTTAAGTGACTTTGACTTTTTCAACCAACTTTATTAAAAACAACTAAAAATAGAAATCTCATAAGTTTCCTCAAAAGTGAATTCAACAAAAACATCATTTAAAATACCACTTTCAAAACATTTGACAAAAACCAGTGCCTTATCCATTGGGGTGGGGTCCACCTATCTCAATCGTATGAGAAATGGACTCTCCCACCCATGAGAAAATATAGGAAATCATCCTACCATGTTGTTGGCAAAACAAGGATCCTGATTCTTTGCCAATTCAAAAGATTTGAGCTTTTGCAATGTCTGGTGCATCTTCTCTTCTTCTAGAAAACAACTCGGGAGAAGACCAGCCTCACAAAGTACCTACATTTTAAGAATCTTACCTGGTATGGTATGCAAGTCTACAACTTTAGATTGGATCTCTTCACAAAGATGTTTGATTTTGAAACATTGATCCATAGAAGAAGTGGAAAAAACATCAACAGGAGTATACATTTCATGTATCAATTTTGTAAATTGCTCCACCAGATGTTGTATTGAATTCCTTTGGTTGTGTTCATTGACGAAGGTGTAAGGAATCTCTTCGATGAAGACTTGAATGGAAGAGAGTGTAGTATAGGCTTCATTATACAAACTATCAAACTGAATTACCAAGTCTTCTAGAATCATTTTCTTGGCCTTAACATGGTTTAACCAAAGAATTCATGTCATGCGATGATCAAACTCAAGTATCCCCTCTGAGGCTAAGAATGTAGATTCCATGCGAGAAAGATCCTAAAGACTTGGAAAAATCTGATCTAGTGTGATTAATTCTATAATGAGGCACTCCTTGAATGGAAACACTGGATCAAGGTAGGCATAAATATTCTCAAATATTTTTATCACCTCAGCAATTGTTTTCAACCCACCACTTTCTATCTCAGAAACCCATGACCTTAGAGTGTGCCCTAGAGTGATCACATCCTTTGATTGATTGAGAATTTCTTGATCTGGGATAGCCACCATCTTCTGAACAGAAAAAAGACTCAATTGGGTTGATCAAATGTTGAACATATGAAATCAACTGATTCTTTTCTTCCTTGAGTTGGGAAATTTGAGATTTGTATCTCTCCAACATTTTAAGCACACTATTCATTGAATCCTTTTCCATAACAACATCGCTTTCAAAAGTGGTCTTACCAAGGGCTATCTTGGATACTTCATAGTCAATGATTATCATGTCCCCACGATCCTTCTCAATAGTAGGAACTATAATTTCTGAAAACTTATCTTCGTTATCATCAATCACTACTCTGGAGAAGACCTTAGGCTTTTTGGGCACAAATTTATTGGAGAGGGCAGAAATATATTCCAAATCAATGTTTGCCACTTTGACCAATCTCTTTCTCTTTTTATTTCAGATTCAACCCAGTCGATGTTTCATTCATTAATTCGACACAAAAAGTCAAGAACTGGAAGAAAAATCCTCTTTTCCTTTCTCATGACTAAAACTAGTAGGCAGTTGTTCTGTGGCTTCAATCCTTGGTGAAGTAGCATCTACAACACATTCTTGATTATTCTCATGTTCTTGTGGAATACCCTTATCACCTGGATGTTCGGAAGAATTAGATATCTGTACCACTGGGATTTTCTTGGACTCTGGTGTATGACATTGATGATTTGGATCTTTGGTAGGCCTATTGGAACTCCCAGTGATGTGAACATATGATTTTGGGGTAGAAATACCTAAAACACATTCTTTTCCTTCCCAGAGGCACACTCTTTACCGACCCTTGAGACACCGCTTCGTTATTAGAGATAGGTTTGGGTAACCACCGACTTTGCCTCTGAGATGCATGTGATGATGTCGGTGGGGACTGATGCGAAGAAGTTTGCACCACTTCTTTCTGTGTAAATATTCCTTTCATTGGAAAACTCTGTATTTCTGACATATGTGCCTGAAATGGGAGAGGATTGGCTATCTAATTCTCATACCACATCATAGTCCTTTTCAACACAGGTTGATTCATGACATCTAGAGAAGTTTCATCTCCTCTACTCCAATCAATACTAGGGAGTGGAGTGAAAACTATTTGATCATAGGCAGGATCCATAAGATCAATCCCATTATCGCCAGGGTCAAAGGAGGATCCCTCAATCTGTAATTTTCTATCTGAGCCAATGTGAGATGAGAAAATTGTCGTTGTCTTACCTCCCTATCATCTGCACATTCTACCCAATAGTCTTCTATGTTTTCCTTGTGCTTATATCTTGCTCCTAGGGATTTTTCCATGGATCCTTTAATATCAAATTGAGCCCTACTTGTGAAAGGATGTATAGTTATGAGAGAAAATTCTTTTCCATAAGTTCTACACTGTGGGAATTTGGACATTTGTATTCCCCAATTTGAATTGGGAAATGAATGCCTCCCTTGTGTTTATCCACTAGTAGACAATGGATTTTGAAAAGCTAACATGAAAGTTCCATCAATGTTATTTTATTGCTAACATATTTAGGAAGTCTGTAAGGAGCTCCCACAAATCCATCAACTCGTATATAGGAGTAAGAGGGAAACTGGATAAACCAAGTTCCCCATTGTTTTATCACAACCTTGGCATCTTCTGAAAATATTTCCTCTGGATTTCTCTTAAGTGACTGGATTATATAGAATAGGAAAGCATCATTTACCCTCCAGAAATGGTGAGAACCATTCTTGAACTCTAGTTGTGGGTAAAAGTGAAAAACACTATTCTTTCCAGGACCCATTGTACCTCTAGTTGTTAGCCCTGAAAATATCCTCCTTCTCACTACAACATAAATCAAATATGAGGTCATGTAAAAATGACCTGTCATCCTTACCTCAATCAATTGCTTATGGAGAGTATTGCTAATGATACTTGCCCAATCAATGAACATCTTTGCATCAAGAATGATACAAATGAACTTGTACATCCAAGGATGAAAATTTCTAGCGAAGGGAGACCAAAAACCCTACTGAGGAGAGTAATCATATCTCCTATTTCTTCATGAAACTCTACCCAAAACAACTCTTTGGGAATTCTTGAAGTGTGAGTTTTTGGTTTGACCAACCAGATTTTTACCAACCATCTTTGACCATCTCAAAGGATTCTCATCCCAAAACTGTTGTGTTGATTCTTGTGTGATGTCAGCATTTTCTTCATGAAGTGGTACTCTTAACAAATCTTCCATATGATCTAGAGAATTGAGCAGAAAGGTTCATTTCTGTCATTAAAAATTCCCGACGCTCAGGATCATAATGTTCGGCACAAGCTAGGACAAATTCGGGGCATTGTATGGCAACTAGAAACACTGTCGCTTGAGGTAAACTGCAATGATAAAGCCTTTTTGAGAAGACAGTCCTCCCTTCTGTCTTACCTGTCACAGAATTGAACCATATCCACATGACCCATATCGGTATCTAAAATATTATCATATGTTGAATTTAAAGACGATGTTGGAACTAATCCTTGGTATGCATATTTTAGTGCCGACTTATTGGAACGTTCACCCATTATGATTTTTTTAAATGGAAAGCGAAAGGAAGACAATACACTGGAAAGGTGTCGGGTCTAAGTCTTTGGACCACCATCGTTCCAAGAATTGTTAGGAAATAAGAGATAACATATGCGAGAATAATCCCTTACTGAATCGCAACAAGTAGAAACTAATATGCGAAAATATTACAAATCTCAAATAAAAGTGTAGAATAAATAACACAACACGAGAGACAAGAGTTAACGTGGTTCACCCAATTTGGGCTACGTCCACCAAGAATCACTTGCTCGATTTTATTGCAAGCCTCCACTCTCTCAATACAATACCTGTATCCGTTTGGAGCTATGCTCAACAAACTCTCTGAAATTCCCACCGAATTCAAAGCACATTTGCAATACATTTGCTTGTATATCTATCATATGCATAAGACCATATAAATAGACAATTGCTTAAGCAGTTTGATACAAAATCGTGGGTATCAAAACCATGGGAAAAAAACCATGGGTATCAAAACAATGGGCAAAAACTGTGGGTATCAAAACAATGGGTACCGAAAAACCATGGGCCAAAAAATAGCCCATAACAATTACCCATTACCCATGGGTTAATAAAACACCCATGAAAATTTGCTTGGGGCTTAAGCCCGAACCCCCTCGACCCGTTCATTAGCGAGCGGGACCGCCGTAAAAATACCCGAATGTAACACATAAAAGGTGTACCACACTTTAACATGAAAACAGAGCTCCACAAACATAACACGAATAATACAACTCTTTTTATTTTATATATATATATATATATATATATAATAAAAAGAGATTTAGTGAATGCCGAATTCAAAATGACCATACAAAAATATTGAGGCAAAGCTCAAATCACCATCCGAAAAATAATACAATTTTAGATCATTTTTACACTTCTAGCAACACGTTGAATCTTCAAAGCTCCTTATTATTATTATTTTAAAATATTCACTTTGTGTGTGTGAGTATCTCCATCTACCCTCGACATGGGAAAGTTGTTGTCTTCTCAGCATGCGAAGCACCATGAATATCTCCTTTTTTAAAATAATAAATAATAAAAAGAAATCTGCATTGAACTTCACCACATTGTGCATGCATGGATTTCTATTTTGGTTATATTTTAATCTTATTCCTCCTCCAAAGCATGCGTGGAAATTGTTTTTAACTGTTTGTGTGGATTTCTTCTTATTTCTATTTTGTTTCCCTTTGTAGGTTGTGCATGGATAAAAACAAGCCTCACTCCCTCTTCTAAGCATGGCGTGGAAATTTGTCTTCAATCTTTGCGTGAAATCTGCAACCTCATGAGAATTTCATGTGACTACGTGTGCAAACAGATCTATTCCTCTTTCCTCCTAGTGTGAGTAAGCATTTGGTTTTATCTTCTCTGTAGGCTACGTGGTCATTATCCTTAACTGCTGCATGGAAACTTGTCTTCAACCTAAATAGATAAATCTACAATAAACAACTTCCAAAAACAAATTCATCGTGTGGTCTTTCACCTTTAGGAAATGAGATTTCGATCAACCTGGCTATTGTATGTGTGGATTCTGAGAGAAAAATGCAATGAGTGAGCTTGGTTATGGGTAGATATCTCCTCCTAGTGCGTGAAAACTATCTTTGGAGTCTGCATAAAGATTATTCTCTGGCTCAAGTGTGTGGAAGATCTTAATCGGCTTCCGTGATGCTACACAAATCAACAACAGACAAAAAAAAACTACCAGCTATGGGAAATTTCACCTTCTTTGTTGCATAAAGGATTCATTTGGGTTTCCAGACCAATCCTTTCACGTGCATGAAATTACCTTCTCCTTTGCAAGCATGGACCTCGAAACTTCTTGCTATTGCTTCCCTCCAGGCGTATGATCTCTTAAACTCATAATCCCGCAATGGAGACAACTACTTAGAACTCTCAAGGTTTCCTGGCTCTAGCTAATGCCCATGCCAGTTTCCTTGTGAAAGTCGAGTAACACCTGTAGAATAAGCTTTCTTTCTTCTGGCTCTGGATATCTGCAATATTTCTTTGTTTCTCCTTCTTTCCAATTTCCTCTGCTTCTGCAACCTCTTGTAACCATCTCCTCATCAATTCCTAGATGATAGAAGCAAAATTAAAATTGTCTACGATAATTGGAAGTAGAAGAAAAATTGCCCTAGCACTTGCTCATGGCAGTTATGACAATTAGGAAAAAAAAGGAAAAGTTCTTCCAAGTTTGTCAAACAACTTCTATGAGTATTAAATTAATATTTATTAATAAAAACCCTAAAATTTAATAAATATTAATTTTATTAAATAACAGAGATAAATATTAATTAAATAATTAAAACACAGTTTGTGGCGTAACGGGAGAATGACTCATTCAAAATGGATGAAACGAAAGCTAGAATGACCATGAGAATAAAACGATTGTGATGAAGGATAAAAATTATGTGAAAGAACACTTTGAAATTTTTAAATTTGTAAAAAAATTCATGCTTATTGATTTTGCGAAGTCAAAATCAGTGTAACAACATATCCAAATACCTCAAACTGTTGTCAATCTTTGTCAAGTGGAAGAGAAGCAAGTAAGCAAAATTGTAAAAACCCCACCCTTCTATATGTCCTTGATAGTATGCAAACATCTTGTTCACAATTGCATGATTGATTTAGGGGCTAATACTTCTATCATGCCTAAGAAAATTGTCGATGTTCTAGGTCTTAAGTACAACCTTATGTCCAAAGGATTTTTGCAGCTCAATGGCTCAACTATTACTACCTTAGGGGTCATCAAGGATCTTGAGTTAACACTTCATGTATGTCCAAGTCTAACTATAACTCAAGATGTGTCAATCATTGACTTTCCTCCATTGTTTTCCATCTTTCTATCAAGAGATTTCACTACTAAGGTGGGTGGTTACTTGTCTTCTGATTGGTCTCATATGCTACTAAGAATAAGGTATGGTACTTGGTTTACCATACAAGTTGAGCCTATATTTTCCTATCATGTTGAATCATATGACCATTCCCTCTCTAAGCTAATTACCTCATCCAAGAAGGCCAATAACAAGATTCAGTTTCAAATGAACAACCCATTCCTCCCTCCATACCTAATCTATTATTAGATGAATGGGAAAAAGAGCACTATGAATTTGATCCCTATGATACAGCTATTAAAATTGTTCTTGGAACCTATTGCATCCTTGAAGAAGAATATGTGTTGCCTACCTCGCTCAAGCAATAAGGTGATGATGCTTTTGGATTGTGGAAGATGTATTTTGATGGTTCTAGAGAAAAATGGCATACGTGCAGTGTGTTGTTCTCATCTCTCCCAAGGATGAGAAATTATTCTTCACGCATAGGATGTAGTTTACATGTTCCAACAACATAGTAGAATACGAAGCGTTAGTGCATGGTCTTCTTATTGCTAAAAAAGACAGATCGAGGAAATGAAGGTCTTTTTGAACACTAAGTTAGTCATCCACCATGTCACAAACAAGTGTACAAAAAATAATAATCTTTTGAAAGCTTAAAAACATAGATTTTGAGACCTCTTAGAGAGATTTGAATCTCTAAAGTTGTAAATAGTCTAAGAAAATTGAACAAAGAAGCAAATCGGAAGACAGCCCTTGGCTCACAATTCTCACTGTTGAGGATTTTATCCAAGGTAGTGCATAACACATCAAGGTGGTGGTTAGGCCATCTATTCCAGATAATAAAACTGGATGGAAAATGTTTAACAATGATGTGCAAATTGTCCAGTTTATCCACAATGAAGTTGATTTTTCCTCAAACATGCCAGTTGATTTTCATGACAACTATGGTGATTAAGTGATTCAAATAAAGACAAACAAGTTTCCTAAAGGGATAATCACCTTAGAGCATATTTACAATCCTGATGATGAGTTCAAAAGTGAAGAAAAGTACATGTGTGTGACGCAATAAGACTTCATCCCATTTATTATTGCATGTGGCAAAGAGTTGTTGCTTGGAAAAGACTACGCATATGATGAAAAATAGGTTTTCATCTCTTTGTTCCACAAATTCAGTGATATCTTCTCATGGGAATATGAAGACTTAAAAGGATATGATCCAAGTTTTTTTCAACACTCCATCGACCTTGATCCTAGTATCAATCCCATCAGACAAAAGTACGAGGCCCATTAATCCCAAGATAGAGCCCCTCGTGAGGAAGGAATTATCCAAACTTATTTAGACAAAAAATATTTTTCCTATCAAGTACTCTACTTGGGTGCCAAATCTTGTTCCATTACACAAGAAGAACGGTGAAATCAGACTCTATGTGGATTTCAGATATTTGAATAAGGTATCATTGAAGGATTACTATCCTTTTCCTTCTATGGAGAAGATTCTACAAATTATGGCTGGCACCCAAAGATTTTCCATGTTAGATGGGTACTCGAGGCTTAAACTAGATCATGGTCAAGGAAGAGGATCAATTCAAAACAACATTTATAGCCAAATGGGGAACATATACCTATCAAAATATGCCTTTTGGTTTGTCAAATCCAGGCATAAAATTCCAAAGAGCCATGGACATTGTATTCAAAGGATATATAAATGAGTTCATCCTAGTTAACTTGGATGACATAATTGTTTCCTTAAATCAAAGCACAAATCACATCAATCATCTACAGAGTCCTTGAGAGTTGTAGAGAATTTGGGGTATCTCTTAACCCCAAGAAGTGCAAATTTTCTATTGCGTAAGGCAAAATTTTGGGCCATGTGGTCTCAAAGGATGACATTATCATTGATCTCGAGTGTGTCACTACCATCCTTTCTTTTTCTTTTCAGTCCATAATAAGGCCTTACGCAATCATTTCTAGGCAATATCAACTTCGTTGGGCAATTCATCCCTAACTTTACATACTTGGTTAGGCCCATCACCCTCATGCTCAAGAAAGACACGGTATTCAAGTGAATAGTGAAAGGAAAATAAAGCTTTAATAGAATCAAGTAAGAAATTACTTACACCCCAACACTCATCAATCCAGATTACTTCAAGGATTTTATCCTCTATGCTTATGGAGCTGATGTTAGTGTTATTATTGTCTTAACTCAAGAAAATGAACAAGGACTAGAGTAGCCAGTGGATTTATTTAGTCAAACACTAAAGGATTATGAATTGAAATATAGTCACATAGAGAAATAGGTCTTCATCATCATGTGCGCTCTCAAGAAGTTCAAAATTATGCTCACCACAAATCATGTTAAGGTGCTAGTTTCACACTTTGGTGTGAGATACTTCATCATGGGAACAAAAATTAGTGAGAAAAGAGCAAGATGGGTGACCAAAATCATGGAGTATGATGTGACTATCAAAGCCACAAATTTGGTTAAAGGCAACACATTCTACTATAGGCAACTTGTCGAAGATGCACGAGAATAATTAACGAGCTTTATTGTTTCGGATGAACTGACCTTCGTGTGTTAAGCCTATGTAGAATGAAGATCTTAGTGCGTGCACCTGGATGGAGGACATGGTAATGTTTATCTTTTTTGGGGCATACCCTCTTGGACTGAGAAAACTAAGAGATTACATCTAAGGCTTTAGTTTATTCCATATACATTGAATGATGGCATTGTCTTCAAAAGAAACATTGATGGCATGTTGTTGAGATGTATTGATAGCATGCGAGTTCATAAAATGTTAGTAGAATTTCATGATGGATTCTCCCATACACTTCTCTGCCAAAACAACAACAGTGAAAATTAAGGCAAGATAGTTCTAGTCTACCATCTTTTTTGATGCGCCCATGTGGGCTAGAAAATGTAAAGAATGTGCTTTCTTTGTAGTAAAAATAAATTGGAAATGCTTCCCCTCCAACCAATCCAAGTTGATCAAAGATTTTGCACAATGGGATTTTGACTTCATAGGCATGATTATTAGACCTTCAAGTGTTGATCACAAGTGTGTGTTAACATCTATGGATTACTTCACCAGATGGACGTGAAGCTATCACACTCAAGAATCAATCAAATCACCATACCTAACTTTCTCAAAGGAATTGTAACAAGGTTTGACATTCCTCATACCATTATCTTTGATAATGCAAAAGCCTTCCTTGGTACAAATATTTCTAATTGGGCTCTTACCCTTGGTATCTATTTAAATAATTCTTCCAACTATTACCCTCAAGGTAATGGCTTGGCAAAGTCAACTAATAAGAACCTGATCAAAATCATGAAATGAATAATGAACATCAACCATAGGCAATGGCATACAAAGGTCTTGTGGCGCTCTGGGTAGACAAAATCACGGTGAAGAAGGCAATTGGTACTTCACCTTACAAGTTTTTCTATGGAAAGGAGTTTAGACTTCCTTTATCACTTGAGTTGCCTTCATTAGAGCTAGCGTAGCAACTTGGAGTTTGAGGGCACAGATGAGAGAGAAATTAGAATGGAAGAGTTGGTTAAACTTGAAGAATTAAGAAACTCTACCATGATTAAGTTAGAACAACATCAATGATCAACCAAAAAGTGGTTTGACAGAAAGGCTAGGCCTCAAGATTTCAAAGTGGATGATCTGGTCTTAAAATGGGATGCTAACAGAGCTAAACCAGGGTGCCATTCAAATTTTAATGAACTTTGGAGTGGCCCATATATCATCAGTTCTTATAAACAAGCTAACTCTTTTGAGTTGTCTCAACTTGATGGAGATGCATTATAAATCCCAATCAATGGGATCTATCTCAAACACTTCCATCGAATCTTCTACATCATATACATATTAGAGTAGTTTTAATTCCTATAAGTGCACGTTGTGCACACTGCCTTGTTTGTACATATTTCTTTCCTCTCATGTGTTCCCTTGTGTGTGCTCTTTTGTTGCTTCTAGAATGACAGTTTAGTTAAATATCTTTCAGCATTTGGGAAATATTCAACAATTTTCCACTCTCATAAAATCCAAGTTATAACATCTTCATATGAGAGCAATAATTCAAAGCAAATTCTAGACAATGTTTCAAGTGACTTTAAGAGTGATATTCAATTATAGATCAAAAATTCATGTTTTAGGCAGACTCCATGCCCAATGGATGCTTCTAAGTCTATTGATCTCTTTCATCTAGCAGGTAGATGACCCCAAAATTTTCTAAAATAACCCCCTTGGTTATTTTGACAACTTGTAGATCCACTCGGTGTTGAATTCAAACTTTCGGGTTGTGCACGCTATTGGATTTATACCTTGGCACATTTACTTGACTACAATTTTTTTGTATGTGACCCTCTTGTTTCTTCCCTTTGTAATACAAGATGTGCAAAGTGTATGCTATGTAGTATGTAGGATGATGGAGGATGTAATACTACACTCATAGACAATAGGAATGTGAGGCATGTATGATAAATACGAGTATAGTGTGTAGTGTATATAATGTGTAGATGTGAAATGTAGACTAAATATAGAATGTAGGATGTAAGACATAAGACTTATGATGTGAGATGTGTGGAAAGACGCAATGTGTAGTATTTATTATGCAATGTGTTGGGTTCATGTGTAGTATGCCCTTGACAATGAAAAGTGAACCGAAGCATAAGAGTGTGTCATCAAGTAATGACGACGTTAAAGTGTAGGTGAATATGTGTACGCTAAGAGTGTGATGTATGACTATGTACAGATACTAGAATGGGGGTGTGCATGAGTTCTATGCCCCCAAGTATGTAAGTGATGGAGGTCTAGTCAAAAGACACTAAGTGGATCAATGTAAGGAGTAGTTTCCTTAACAAAAGTGATAGGACGCGGAGGCAAGGATTGGATAGGGTCTTTAAATTGTGAGAGTCAAAAGATGTTAGCTAGAGTATGCTTCTCTTATGTAACGAATGGTTTCTTGTTGACTGCATATAACTTGAGAGGTGGAGGAGTTGCATTGATCTTTAGAGGGGGTTTCTTAGTTTGGCTTGGTAATATTATAGGTGACTTAGTAGGAGGAAGTGTTGGACCAATGTTACGAGGTAGTTGCTTGACTTGAGTAGATTACATAGGTGGCGCTTAAGTGACAGAAGAAGGAATACTAGAAGTGATGGCATGATGCTCATTAGACATAGATGAATCAGATTTAGGAACCCACCGAGATGTAGAATTTGTATACGGGGATGTAAAAAAATGTTGTGTAGTGAATGAGATAAATCCCTAATGCTCAAGATGTTTGATTCTTCATTATAAAGCATGGTAGTAATTGTCATTATGTCCATTGATTCAATGATAATTGCAATATGGATGACCTTGATATTTTGCTAGCTGATAAGGAGGGTAATAATGAGTAAGCGGTAAAGTAATCAATTAACAACTAAGGATCTTAATACGAAGGTCATGTTGCTTAGTATTGTGATCAAATATGAAAGGTTCTGGTAATGGTATAACTTGAAGCTTACTGATATGAGCACATGTAGTAGTCATAAAATGAAATGGAGAGGGAGAAAAAACATGAGCCTAAGAAGCATCCTTAAGATGTTGAATTTCAGTTTTGAGAGATGTGATCATAGATTCCATAGCCGTAAAATTTTCTTGAAACAAAGAATGTAAAGTTTGAATTGATTCCAATAGGGGTTAATTAGATAGAGGAACATGAGGATTAAGGTTGTCGTATAAAGAATTGAATATAGGAATTATTTGATGTGGTAGTGTGTTTTTAGGATGATATATGGTGTCTAGGGATTTTTAAGAACAACCTGGAAATTGGGATACATCTTAAGTAAGTAAGACAAAGAAACTTGAGGAACTTTAGAAGCCATGGTAGAGGAAAAATGAGGATCCTAAGAGTGAAAGTAGTTAGGTTCACCAAAATGATTAAGTAAAATAGAGATATGGGAGATCTCAAGTATTTTAATCTGAAATGTACAATAATAAATAACTAACCAAATAAGCAAAGTGACCCAAGCAACTAAGAAAGTAGAAATATAAAACCCTAATGTGCAAGAAGAGTTAGAAAGAGCTTAGTTGATTCAACAAACTTGTTGGACTATGTCGCAGTATGACTAAGCAAAAAGAGGAGAAAACAACTATAATGAAGCCCATAAAATATTAGATCTGAGCAATCTAAGCAGACTATGCGCCTAGAGAGGGTTGAAGGTGCCCGGGGCACCCTATTCCGAGTTCTGGGTGCCCTGGTTTGTGCAAGAGTTCCAAAAACCAAACTTATAGGGTTGATGGATGATCTAAATCCTTTTCTTCTTGTTGTGTGTATTTTTTGCATTGTTTTGGATGTCATTGGTAATCAATGATGAATAATAGACGTATAAAACCCCAAACCAAGCATAAAAAGGGTTCGATCATCCTCGGTATGGCCACAATGATGTGGTATTACTAACTGAGTGTTACACTACATTTCAGACACAAATGTAGTTTTGTGTAAGTGTGTGTGAATTGTGCCCTAGGTGCTCTCTGTATGTCACTTAATTTATGAAGTAGCGAGCAATAACTAGATGTAGAAATGTTATAAATGGTGGATGGAATAGAATAAAATTCCCTCTTATGATGTGTGATGTAGATGAACCACCTTGTCCCTTTTGTGACGAAGTTAGATGGATGAAAATGAGCTCTAGATGCCTTAGATGGATGTAACCTTAGGTGGATGATAGTAGTGACTAGTGTTTGGTCCCTCATTATGGTATCATAACTTTACATCTATATGGTTTTCTTGTTCTAATTTATTAATTAACCCCGAAAAGGTTGACCACTAAAAATATGGAAAGTTGAAATGATTATAAAGTGCCCAAAAGATGTGTGGAAAGTAAAGAAAGGCTCAGGGTGCCCCGAATGGGACTAAGGTACATGGGGTGCCCTAGTACTAGCCTGGGCACCCTAATCGAGGTAGAATGACACGAGAATGCCGAAAAAATACTAGGTAAGTATATGTTGAAGGTCGGGAGTGGTGATAGAAAATAAAGTAAAATGGCCAAAGGACATGGGTTAATTAGTAATTTCTTCACTTAAAAACCATATGAATAGTGGTATGAGACCGAGATTAAATAATACCCAAAGTGTGTGATTTTGTGTCTACAGGTGAGTGGAACGCTCAAACATAAAGTAAATAGAGATGCATACTGATATCCATGTAGAGTGATGTAGGAGGCATTCGATGGAATTGACAAAGTGTGGAGTGACAAAAACATGGAGCGTGGAAACTAAAGATGCAAAAGTGTAAAAAAAAGTGGTGAGAGTGAACCTAGGGTGGAAGCATGTGTGTAGATGTCGATGTGTGTGAGGTACATACACATTAGTTTTGATGTGTGTGATTTCAAGAGATGTTGTTGTTTATGTTGATTGCTTACTTCCCATACGGATGGACTTGCAAAAGAGAAGACGATCAAGTAGTCAAATATGCATGTATATGTGTAAAAAGAATGTATTAAGAAGCATAGATGTATGTAAAAAGTGTGTAATGAAAATATGAAATTGAAAAGGAATATGTGCACCTGATCTATGATGAGAAAAAGGGTGTAGAAAGGATCTTGTCAATGTCGTGTGATTTTTTTGGGTGATCTCACGCCGCTTGCAAGAAGTGTAGGAATGAAAGTATGATTTATCCTCCACCTGTAACCGCTTCCCAAAACGAAGATCTCTATATTTTCTCGGCTATTTGGGTGATTTGACGCCACCGGCTGGTAAGTAGTAGAGAGGAAAGTTTAGTTTATCCTCTAACCTGTAACTACTCCCTAGAATGCTAAGGACAATCTACCCTATAAAAGCCTATGTGTATGGGGTTCTGTAGACTATGTTGAACCCACTCACTATGTAACTCGCTATCATTGGTTATTAGGTGTTTTGGGTAAGGCACTACTGTAACAAGGACCCAAGTTTGATTCTGATAATTTTTTGTGTTGTGTTGTGTTGTGTATACCCTTTAATTATGCCCCACTCTTTGGGGGTGCATTCGACGTCGCTATAGGAGGATGTGGCCCCAAAGAGATAATCGATCGATGAAACTGATCCCTATACATGGGAGGGGATGTACTTGTTATAAACCAAGGAACATGCAAACAAGTGGCTGGGAGAAAAGTGTTTGTACAAGCAAAGACATACATGCATGTGTAAGACCAAGTGTATGTTAAACAAACAATGTGTAAGCTAAACATGTAAGAAGAAAATGTAGACAACAAAAAATAGGTTGTAAACATGGGACACCACTCATGATGTTGTAATACACTCAAGGCATAGTGGCCACATACAAATAAGTAAGTGTGCACACAAAACAAAGGGCAAGGCCGCATATAATGACAAACAAAGACAAGAAAATACAAACAAACAATTAACCACAATAACAAGTAATCTTACAAAACACATGTTTCACATGAAGCATCTATTAGCATGTTAGAAATATAAACAATATGAAAAAACATGTATAATCTGATAATGTAAAGTGCTAAGTACAAAATTAAATAATAACACCTATAATTTACGAATGTGGATGCCCCCAAGAGCCGTTGAGGACTGGTATCATGCCAAGCTTCCATGTTGTGTATAAAAGACATGTATCTTTGATCACAATTAGAAAAGGATATGAACACACATGTGTATATGGTAAATATGATGACATACAGAGATCTATTTAGCATGTGTGCTAAAGTAAACATGTATAAGTAATATGTAATCAAGAGTAAATATAACCAAGATATGCAACATGTTGTGGATGGATAAAATGGAATGCAAAATGGATAATAGGATTTGTGTGCCCCCGAGTGAATGAAATTGTATGTAGTAGGGTACATTTGTTTATGTCCCCTTAGTAATCAAGAATGAACCTAACAAGAGTGTGTCATCGAGAAATGGTCAAACTATGTGTTGTGTGTAGCACACTAGAATGTATATGTGTGGTGATGATATATGACCTAGAGATGATGTATGAAGATATGTGATGAGTTATCATAAAGTGTATATCATGATGAGATAATCGAAAGAGGTGGTGATATAGCCTACAATGTATACAACTTCAAGATGATGGAATAGGTGATGATTTAGCCTATTAAATATGTCAATAATCTAGGAATATTACATGAGAAAAAGGTTGAATGGTTGGATGTGTGATGTGGTCCATTTGTGATATATACCTACAATAGTTTAGTATGGACCATGACACTAGAGTGCATCATAGGATAGCGAGTGCAGCCCGTAGAAGAAGATGTATGTAGTATATATAATGATGTGATGTGTAAAATGTGTAATGTGTGATGTATAGTATGCAATGTAAGATGTGTAGATATCATAAGGGTGTGAAATGCACATTGTATAGAATGTGTGTGAGTGTAGTGTATAGAATGAGTAGTATGTGATGTAATATGTGTAGACAATATGAGTGTGGCATATGTGTGATGAATACTAGTATGGTGTGTAGAATATGTATGATATGCGAGATGCGTAAAGGTTGAAATGTGAATGATGTAGAGTAAAGTAAGATTTATTATACAAGATGTAATATGTATAATGCAAGATCTACTATAAGATGTGTGAAGATATGTGATGTGTAGTGTGTGGGGTTCATATGTATAGGTGCCAACAACAGTCTAGTGTGAACCGAAGCACAAGAGTGCGTCATCGGGTTATGATGATTGTAAGGTATAGATGAAGATGGTTATGCTAGGAGTTTTATGTATGAAGATGCGAGTATGGGAGATGTGTTGATTTTGGTGGGGTGTGAGTGTCATGCCCTCAAGTGTGTAGTGGGAAAAATGATAATTTGACACTTGTCTAAAAGATAATCATTGTTGTGATTGAAACCCATTGGAGTATCATTGGAGACGTAATAACCAATAGAATGATGGGTATTGTACAAAGATCAATTGTGATGTAATGTGTAGATGCTCATTGCATAATATTCATCAGTGAAGGGTATTGGTGGACACTCGTGTGTGTACCAACGAGAAAGATTCGAAGCATAAATGGGATAAAATTCATTACCGACGGAAACATTACATAATGACATAAGAAACACAGGAGAATTGTGATCTATGTCTAAAGTACCGCCAATATAGTCAAGCCAAGATTTCCCAAGTGTCAATGGAGAAGTGTGAGGGGTGCATGCAAGGAGTTTGTCAAATGAAACACACGAAGGCCATAGGCAACCGTAATGTGACAATAACCATGATAAAGATGAGGTGAGTGAATTGGTGGTAAGATGTCATTAAGTGTCAAACCAAGCCTAGTTAATCCCTCAAGTGTGCAAATAGTATCTGAACAAGTACAATCGATCGAGATGTTATGCCAAAAGGAGTTGTTGATGAATAGTGTGCATGTGAAAGGAGGTGGCGGAGATACAAACTATGTAGGAGGAGATGAAATAACGTATAAAGTGTTAACATATCCCTGATAAAGTATCATAACATTGGTAGAAGGAGGGGTTATTGAATTTATATTCACTCTGGCCATCGGCCATAAAGGTGTCTTCGAAGTAAGAGTTATCTACATTGAGAGGTTTATAATTTAGTTGGCCTAATGCTTCATCAGTGACTTTGACAACGTCGACTTCATCATTTGAGTCCTCAAAATCATTTATGGTAAATTATCATCATGTTGTATAGCTTTGTCAAGTATATTGTTAGGAGTTGTACTAGACGAAGGAGTGGGAGGTGTATCGATAGGTGGAGTAGTGGTGCTTAACTGAGTAGATACGACATGTGCGATAATTGTTGTAGTGTGAGTATAAATAGCGGGAATAGTTGGAGTGACATAAGAAGATTGTGGAGCGCTAGGTTGACCAATGCCATATGTATCAATGCTACTATATGGAATAGGTTGCGGGGGAGGAATAGGAATACCAGTAAAAGGGTTTATACGAAAAATTTGAATGGTTTGGGATCATAAGTAATAGTATATTCATAACCATCGTGAAAAAAAATGACACATTGGCAAACAATAGATGGGACCACTTGCATTGTTTGGATTCAAGGTATTCCTAACAATAGATTGAATTGAAATGAGGCATCTATAACATATAAGCCAGTGAGAACAATATTTATCCCAAACCGAATGTGTAATGAGATAGTCCCTAGACATGTGCGACTAGTAGAGTCATAACCTCGAATGAGAGTAGAATTATTAGAAATTAGGTTGTCATTAATACCTAATTGTTTGAGAAGGGAATGAGCACATAGGTTGACACCTTACCCATTATCAATAAGTATACATTTGATACAAGTGGTGCTAATAATGACAGGAATGAGCACAGTGCACATGGATTATCCTTAGCAAAAGGTGATATGTCCTCATTAGTGAATGATATAAAATATGGAAAATTTCTAAGAGACAGAATGCGGTGTGTAAAGGCCACCTGCAGAGTTATCACATTCTATATGAATGACACGAAGGGCTACTTCTAGTGTTTGATGACAATCAGTGTATTATGCAATAGGTCATAGAGGGAAATATTATCTTATGTGTTTTTAAGTTGTTCTATGATATCATAACCCTTAGAAGGAGCCAAGGAAGTGATATGTGGAGGAAGAGTAACAGGTGGAGCCATAGGAGGACAAGTACGGCGAGTAGTAACTAAATTTATGGATGGATCATCCCTAGGTGTAACAAAGCGAGGAGGATGTTGAGTACGCACTTACATGAAACCAACATCAGTAATAACTATACCAGAGACTTTAGTTAGTACAAAAGAAGGATAAAATGATTGAGTCATGACTTGATAAGGAGAAGACGTGTTCAAAAGGAAGGGTTGGATCATTCGGGTTCACCAAAATGATTATGCCAAAATGGAATATATTAGCCTAATCTAATGCTATAGGAGCAATAAAAATGAAATAATGTAATACAAAAATTACCCAAGCAACTAAGCAAGTGAAATATGAAACCCTAATGTGCAAAGATGGTTAGAAAAACCTTAGCTTATTTATTGAGGTTGTAGGATTATGTCACAATGGGGACCGAATGGAAAGGAGGAGGAGAACAGGTTGCACAAGAGCCCGAGAAAGTGTAGATCCGAGTTGTGGCGCAGTGGGGTGCCTAGAGAAGGATGGGGGTGCACAGGGTGCCTGGTTTGCACAAATAACCAAGAAACATCCTTTGAGGTGTCACTAAATGTTTGCATGTGTTTGCTTCTGTCATGTAAATGTCTTTGTGTGATCACCAAAGGACTAGTAAACCTGTAATAGAAGAATCACCTATAAAACCTCATATAAATAATCAAAACCTAAAAACAATATGCAAATGAAGGGGTCATATTGTCCTTATCTTCCACAATGGTGGACTTATCACTGAGCGTCGCACTATATCTCAAACCCAATGTAGTTTTGTGTGTGTATGCAGAATTATGCCCTAAGTTCTCTTGTGTGTGCACACTTTATGAGTAGCGAGCAATAGCTAGATGTAGAATGTAAATAATGTGTGCATGGAATTAAATAAAATCCCCTCCTATGAAGTGTGATGCGAGATGAACCAACCTTCGTATTTTATAATGGAGCTAGATGGTTGTAAATGGAGGAATAGAAGTCTTGGTGGATGCAACCTTAGGTGGTGATAGTAATGTTTAGTTCTTAGTCCCTCATTATGATCACATAAATTTATATTTATATGATTCTCTTGTTTGAATTTTGTAATTAACCTAAAAAGGCTAACTACCAAAAAGATAAATTGCTCAAACAACTAGAAAGGACCCAAAAAGTGAGATCAAAGTGTAAAGGGACGGGGGCACCTAGGTGCCAACATCCTAGTTGGGTGCTCATATCCATAATGACAAATGAAGAAAGATTAAATGACATAATGAGCAAGTATGAATTTAAGATCAAAATCATAATCATAAAGCAAAGTAAAGTGGCCAAAGATATAGGTTAATCACTAGTTTTCACACTCAAAAATCATATGAATAGTAGTATGTAACCGAGACTAAATAATTACCCAAAGTGCATGATTTTGTGTCTACAGGGGCATCATTTGGGTCAATCATTCACCCCATATAGTAGTCTACATTCTACAGCTTCAACACAATTACCGATATAATACAAATCATCAAAGCATCGATAAGGCTTAGATCGTGACATGGGTCCTTATCCCAAAGATAGACACCAACGCCTGACCTTAAAAATAACATCGTGATACCTCACGAACCTTCCTAGACACATGTGACTAGGGTCGCTTACACATCATTATTCAGTGTAACATAGTCTACAACACTTCACACAATAGATTTTATAGGGCATACAGTCCTTAACACTCAATATGCAATCACTATACAATATTTACTTTCCCGTGTTGGATTAGAACTGGTAAAACCGATCAAATTTTTACACACCATCTGCAGTGGTGTTCCATACTTTAGGAATCGTTAAAGGTTGGAGGATAACACCAAAATTTTCTCCCTACACTTCTTCCAATTTGGCGTGAGATCGCCTAAAAAATTGGTCTTCTACAACATCTTCAAGATCTTTTCTATGTATTTTTCCTCATCACAAATCAGTGCACATGTTCCTTTTTCACATTTTTCACATTTTACATACTTCATTACATGTTTTTTACTCATATACATGCATATTTGAATATTTGTTCATTCTTCTCTTTTGTAGGTCTATCTTTATGGGAAGTGGTAGTCAACAACATCCAATCACATCAACATCAACATCAACAACAAGAACATCGACAACATCTACACATACACTTCCGCCCTAGGGTCATCATCGTCATCAACATCATCATCATCATCATCATCATCATCACTTTTTGCACGTGCTCCTCTCTAGTTTCCATGCTCCACATTTTTATCACCGCACGATTTCTCTTATCTCTCAAAGACACTTTCGCCATCAATCTTTATGGTTACTAGGTACGCATATTCTATCTACTTCATGTTATCGATATTTTTCTCAACAACATAAAGTGGGGAAAATGTAGAGACAAAATCACGCACTTTGGGTAATTATCTAGTCTTGATTGCATACTACTATTCATATGATTCCTAAGTAATAAAAACATTAATCAACCCATGTCTTTGGCCATCTTTGATTTCTTTCTATTTCCATTTTTGGTCTTACACTCTTTTCTAGCCAAGTATTTATTTTCATACCTCGATATTTCTCGTCCTGTACAGACACCAATGCCCAGCCTAGGACACTAGTGATAGGCACCCCGTCCCCTTTAGGTTCCCTGACTGTTTGTACTTTGTTCATATCTTTTAGGTCCTTTATATTTGTTTGAGCATCTTATCTTTTTGGTAGTCAATATTTTCGGGTTAATTATGAAATTCAAGAAAGAGAATCATATAAATATAAAGTTATGTGATCATAATAAAGGACCAAACACTAAGCATTAGTTATCACCACCTAAGGTTACATCCAAAGGCTATCTCAAGAGAATTCAAGCATCCATCTAGCATCCACACAAGGGCAAGGGACTACATTATTCTACATACACTTCATAGGAGGGGAAGTTCATTCTATTCCATGCACACATCTACTTACATTTCTTACATCTAGCTACTTTGTTTACTATGAAGTGCAACACACACAAGAGCCACCTAGGGCACAATATCTCCACTCACACACATAGAACTACATTTTGTTTGAAATGTAGTGCAACAGTTAGTCGTAAGTTCACTTGTTTGACAATTGAGAACAATCTGACCCCTCATTTGTATTCTTTTATTTTTGGTATTTGATGCACTCTTGAGGTTTTTGTAGGTCATTTCTTTATTGCAGGTTATTAGCGACCTCGTCGATCATTGTGCGACCTATTGGCGACCAAAGGTTAAGGACAAAAAACATCTTGCGACTAATCAAAGATGGTTTTCTAATCTTTTTAACATCACAGCACCCCCGATACATTGCAGCACCCTAGTCAAAGATATTCCTTCATATATGTATTTTTTTAGCTTCATTGTGATATTTTGTGCTTTGGATTTTCTAATTTTCTATCTCTATGCACCTTCTGAGCTCCACGAAACAACTAAGTCATTTTATCCCTTATTTACCATTAGGGTTTCATAATTTCTAGCTTAATTTGTTTGGGTCATTTATTGTACTTAATTAATTATTCATTTATTACTACAATAGAAATCAAATTATACATTATATGCATTTCTACTATTTCATATTTTTCTTAATCACTATTATAAGGCTTAGTCTTAGAAATGTATTATGAGAAGTTTTGGTGTTTCCATACAATAAAGGTATTTTTTATGATGAGAATGGTTTTTGAACCTTTAGTAGAGAGGAACAAATAAACTAAAGTTTTAATGTGTGTAAACATATCCTTATATATTTTATCATTCCTTCATATATGATGGTCTTGGATGCCTTGGTAATTTGGACTAGCTCATCATGGCTTGTTCCTTGAAGACAATTTAAACATAATGACGGAGTCGGGATATGGGGATCATCAACTCACTCCTTGAGTCTCACATTTCACTCACTTTCCTGACCATGAGTGGAAACATCCTAATATCAATATAACAACACATTATAAGATTAATGGAAGAACTTTTAAGACTTGATTCTTCTTGAATCTAACAAATTTAGGCCCTTTTTTGTCTAGAACTAAAAGGGTCGGCTACACTACTATTGGAAATTATTCATGAAACATTCAAGCCTTAGATAAAATTTGAGGTCTCAAATATTTAGAAGATTCACATAGATTTCTAATGCCTATTTGTTTTCCTCTTAACTCCTTACAGAGCTCCCAAAATCATCCAGAGAATTCAGGTTTCACCATTAGAATGTTTGTTCTTTGTACCTAGAAAACTTGTTTTTGAGTAGATTGTCCTTGAATGATCAAACCTTTAATAATATTCCTAAATTACCTCCAACACTTAAAATATTCTCTGAAATCACCTCCAGATGCTTAATATATTTCCTAAACTCTCCCGAGAGGATGTTTGATTAGCTCCATAATGGACAAAATAACTAGCATGAAAATTGAAAATTTTGAAGCATGACAACTAAGCCCTTAATTAAAAATTAGGATTCTCAATCATTGTGCATCATTCCTATGGAAAACACGCCTTTAATTCAGCCTTACCACAACTTAGAGGAAATTCTTAAGAATATCATCCAATTTGTTTCAATGTCCAGGAAGAGTGTCTAAGGTGATTGATCAACTCATTCAGTTTCGATGAGAGACTACTTCCTCCAGAGGCCTAAAAGGCCACTTTTGGCCATTCTATGGCTAATTAAACACCCTCCGCAAGTTTTCGGGAAAATTTAAAGCATCGATGGTGATTTCAGAGAGAATTTAAGATTTCTAAAAAGATTAGGAAATTTTAGGAAATAAAATCTCATTCAAGAGCAATTTGTTTAAGACCAAATTTTCAAGTGTAGGGAATGAAAGCTAAAACGATGAAAGATGACTTCTTCGGATGATTCCGAAGTTCCAAAAAGAGTTAGGATGTAAGAAATAGTCATTATAAATATATTATAATAATATAGAAGGTGGAATAATCAACATTTATTCAAGGCTCAAGTACTTATTTAGGTACTTCAAAAATTTACAAATTCCTTTCTTAGTTTAAAATGAAATATGAGCTAAATTTTGAATTACAAGCAAAATTAGATTTTTAGAATAGTTTCATTTATTGTAAAATGTGATTTGCGATGTTTCAGTGAAGTATGGAGGTCAAGAACATGTAACTCATCCTAAATTTTCATTTAAGGGTTCATCCACTATCTAAAGGAGGCAACCCATTTCCATGAGGAACAACTTTAACAAAAATGTGTTCAGGTACCATAAGCACGCTTCCACCTAGGTGTCATCTTGGTCAGGAAATTGAATTTTGAAGGATGTATCATGTTTAAAGGTGAAATTTGGAGCTCAAGGAGTCACTTGATGATCATCATATTGACTTTGTCATTATACCCAAATCTCTCGAGGAACAAGCCAAAATGAGTTAGTCATGTCACCGAGGTATCCAGGACCATTATGTGTGAAGTATTAAAGAATCATCTATCTCCATGAGATATATATGAGAAAATATGTGTATGAGAATCATGAAGTTTATTCCATGAAAGGAGGATTTTAGAGCTAGGAAAGGTGAGGGGATGATCTTCATATGGAGTACCTTGTTTCCAAGAATGAGCAATCATCTTAGTTCACTTGATGCCATTCACTTGGTAGTGTTCTTAAACACTCATTCAAAACCTAGTAGTGTGATCACACCTCAAGGAGGAGGCACATTGCAATCACCTCATTTTTGCCATAGGACAAGAATCCCATTCAAGGTGTAATCCTCTATCTACAAAGTGAGGATCTCATTTCAGTAAGAAGCAGACAAACATCATAGAGTTGATTTATGGTCACTAAAGTGAATTGTGGAGAAAATTTCAAACTTGGTACTAAATTGAGCAATGGTAGGGCCCATATATCTATATAGATATGCATAGTGAACCAATTGATACAACACCCATGCTCATCCCCTTCCTCTCATCATATGGTGCAAAATAACTCCATTGATAAAATCTCTTAGGATTCATCAACTTTCTATCCCTAACATACCTATGATCAATTGAAAGAACTGAGGGAGGGTAGTTATGTATTTTATATAGTCAATTAGAACTCCCACACCTTTCTCTTTCAATCTAGTGTTTAGCCCAGATGTATGCACCATTATATTTACTCATTATTCCCCACCCCTATCCTCAATATAGATATGGGGTAAGCACCCATGTATATAGATATGGTATGGGCTCCCTATATTTTATTTACCTAAAATCTATCTTGAGAAAGAGTGTCATTTTTGGGTTTGAGTATGTTTATTCATCATCAATCCCTTGTCTTATATGGAAAATATCTATGGATCCCTCCCGAGATGAATGCATGGATTAGTGTGGTGAGATAGCTAAGATCCACTTCACATATTGGACCTATTTATATAGTTGATTAGATAGTTCCAGACTTGTAAAGTATGTACTCATCCCTAATATGATGCTACCCTTCTTCCAAGATGAAATTAAGGCTTCAACTCCACACTCATGGGGAAAATCATGAGTCCATATACTCAAGCAAGTGTCATTATCTTTGGGTGTTGTGTAGTTTGTAAAATTTAATTTTGACACATCCAAAACTCCTATAAATGTTAACAACCAATCCAGAAGGTCAAAAACCTACAAAACAACTATATGTTTTCCCAAAACAAAGATCGACTACAATATATATGCCCTGAAAGCTTTAGGTCCTTGCTGAAATCTTGAAAATGAGTAAGTATTGACCAAATTAGATTTTGAAAAACTATCTTCTAGATTATAACTATTGGAGCTACAGGACCAGTTCCATCAGGTGCAAAGTGACCCTAATTTCTTATATTTACTAAAATAAATTTAAAGTATACTTAACATTTATTTTAGTAAATATGCCCCTCCCCTTCCAAAATTCATAACACTAAGAACACGTACATGTTATAATGTGCACATGTTTTAGGTTTGGAAATTACCAAACTTGAAAAACAAAAATGCATACGTATTCTAGTTGATTTTAAGGTTTTGTCCACTTTTTGGTCCCCCATTTTGGTACACTTACCCACCACAATTGTAATTTTGGGTCAAATTGAAGCCATATTAGTGAGAAGTTGCGATAGAGAAATTGTTGGCTCGAAGAATAGGTGAGGACCAAAGGGACTTACGAGGTGCTTAGAACCCCGAGGGTGGCACATGGGATTGTGATCATATACAATAATATTGGGGCAATAATGGGAGGGAGATAAAATCCCACCTATATAGTTGTGTGGCGACGAAGCTAGAGTTTAGTGCATAGTTTACCAAGCATTACTATAAGTAGTAAAGGAGTTGTGAATTTTACCATGGGTCCTTAAAGACATAGAAAAAGGGATGCCAAAACCCCTTACTTCTCTCTGTTAGGAAAAGAGTAAAAAAATGGCTCTATTTCTGAATTTTCTATATGAATTAAGAAAAGAGTGCCTAACATGGGTGTGATATGTGTTGGGAATTTTTCAAATTTATATGGCATTGTGCAAGGTCTATTGTGCGTGGGTTGATAGTGTTATAGTGCACATTTTTATGCACAATGTAACAATTTTGAAGAATTGCATAATACTATTATAAGCATGTGCATATTTGTACGAGAACTTGGAAATTATGTGATATGCTTTCGAGGTGTCGGACACAATGAAAACTATGTAAAACGTGCATGGTACCAATATGCAACGGGAGTTTTTTTATGGTGCGCAATGAAGATGGACAACATTAAAGAGTATCAACTATGTATTTTTAAAGAACTTATAAGAAGACTGGACGTGTAGACTAACATGTTTAAGGATGACTAGTATCAATTAAAGGGAATCTTAGGATTCTCTCAAAATTTAGCGATGATTTTCTTTAAATCATGTAACTATTTTACAAGATGCAATTTTCTTAGGTGCAATTTTAGGAAGATATTTGTGACAACTATTTTTGGTTTTTTTAATAAAAAGTAGTGTGTCGAGGTTGTTATGAACATTGAATACATATTGTATTTACTATATGCAAGTATGGAGAAAACTATGGTGCAAATATTTGGTTTGTCTAGTTACACCTTAAAATCACACTTATGAATGTTTTTTTCCATACTTGCATGCCTAGTAATTCTATCATAAGCTTAAAATTGCTGAGGAGAGGCTGATCTGTGGCCAGAATCGGATGATTGTAAGCACGAGTACGAGCGAAGGAGAAAGCACTTGGAGTGCTTGTCGGTGTAGTTTACTGCGATTACGCCGCAGAAAGTCTACGCACTAAACCTAAGAATGCTGAGGAGGCAGATCTCTGGCCAAAATCGAGATGGTTATAAATGAAAATGTGGAAATGCTTTGGGATCCACACCTATGGCCTGGAATAAGTTGCTTCAAAGCCCTAACATCAAGGTGGGTCCAAAAATTACTGGTCAGTTCACGTGGGAAAAGGACAACGAGGGTGCCACCTGCCTGAGGGTCCCAGATGGATGTGTTGATAGAGCCTTAAGCAAAGCGAATCTCTCCCTCGTTGGTAAGTTTCTTGGCTCTAGACCTAATATTGATTTCATTAGAAAATGGGCTTTGAGAAAGTGGAAACCTAAGGGAGCCCTGAGCATTACCATCATGCCAAAAGGCTTTTTTCTGGCAAAATTTAATCAGCAAGAGGATTTGGAATCGGTGCTTCTGGGAGGACCTTGGTGGCTGGGTAATATGGGCCTTTTTTTGAAAAAATGGTATCCTGGATTTGACCCTAATACTGAAAATATAAACACCATCCCAATCTGGTGTAGGTTACCTGGACTACCATTGCATTTTTGGGATGATGAAATTCTGCTAAATATTGCAAAATCCTTAGGTGCCCCTATCGGGCTGGATGGGCCCACGAGAAACAGATCCAGACTTGCTTTTGCTCATTTCTGCATTTTCTCTACAATGGAACAGGAGTTTCGGAGCACATAATCTTGAAATCTAGATATGGGATATGGACCCAAAAAATTGAGGTTGAAACTTTGAGATGTAAACATTGTCATAGCATTGGACACTCTGACAAAAGTTGTTCCAAGAAGAAGACCCCTACTTATGGAAGTTGAACAGCCTGTGGAGGGCTCAGTTCGAACAAGGATAGTAGGGTTCCTAGCACGGATAGCTGGAATGAAGACAAAGCCCCTAGTCAGAAGGAGTTGGAGTTAAATAGAAAGGGAAAAAAAGGGGTTTTAGAACTCAAATAAGGAAACATCTGGTCTGGCGTCCCAAAGTCTCAGCAACTTTTCTGAAGCACCTAGCAAAGAAGACTTGGAAAATCCTGTGAAGGTATCCATGGTGGTGAATGAGCAAGAAGGCTCTGTGAAGATTAATATAGTCCCTATTGAGCAATTTCAGAGTAGTAAGGAAGTCGAGATAGATAATCAGTTGTGCATCACTAAGGAAACTTTGAACAAGGACTGTATGGCTCTTAAAGAACCTTTGCAGAAAAACTCTCCTAGGGGAGATGGTAATTCTTTTGCAGATTTACCTCCTTGTTCCAGCAACATATCAGTGGTTTCACCTACTTGCTTCAGCACCAGAACAACTGATACACACACACCTGATAGGATTCAGAAAGAACGTGAAGAGGGAGAAGTTACGCCTATCATGGATGAGGAGGATCCAGATTCTGGATTCACAAAGGTCATTTCAAAAAAGAAAAAAAGAATGAAAGGTTTTGAAATGATCCCAGAATCACTTTACAGTGATAAGAAAAAGAAAAAGACAATCTGGGACACCTCAACATCCAGAACAACTAGATCTTCTGCTAGATGAATAGTTGACTTTGGAGGAAGTACAAAAAGAGGAAGACCCTCTAAAAGGCTCTTAGATCTAAGAGAACGGAGAGGGACATTGCAGATGGCGTTCAGCGTCAGTTGAACCATCAGGAAATTCCAACCACCAATCATTCCAAATGAAGATTATTTCTTGGAACATCCGAGGCCTAAATGGAAACTCCAAGCAGAGAATCATCAAGGAGTTACGGGATTCTAGTAATCCTAGTATTTTGATTCTGCAAGAAACTAAGATGAAAGCTAAGACCCTAGAAACTATTAAAAAGAGTTTTTGGGATAACTCTGAAATGGCGGCTGTTGACTCCCAGGGAGCTTCTGGAGGACTGGCTACTCTTTGGGATAAAAGACACTGTACTGGTATGGTTCTCAATGCTAGTATTAATCATCTTGCAATCAAATTTGTTGCTATTGAGAATAATGGTGAATGGATCCTTTCTAACATTTATGCCCCTAATACGGTTAGTGGTAGAAGGAAGCTTTGGGCTGACCTTAAAACATTTAGAAACCAGCATTGTTCTGCTAACTGGCTTATTATGGGGGATTTCAACTCCCCACTAAACCTAGGTGAAAAGTATGGAGGTACCTCCAGCTTTTCTACTGGTATGGAGGATTTTGCTGATTTTATTGCTGAACATAACCTCTTAGATGTGGATCTTCATGGGAATAAATACACTTGGAATAATAGAAGGTTGGGAAAGGAGTTTATCCAGGTGAGATTGGATAGGGCACTAATTTCAGCGAGCTGGATTCTCAGTCAAGACTTCCACCTCTCTTCCTTGCCCAGAGTTGGATCGGATCACAATCCGATTGCTTTAAATTTTCTCAATTGGACTAAACCCACCAGAAGCTCATTCAAATTTGAAAAGATGTGGATGGAGCATGACAATATCTATGACAAGATAAAAGAATGGTGGGGATGGAATGGTGAAGGCACTGCTCAATTTAGATTGGTTCAAAAGCTCAAAAATGTCAAAAAGCAAGTCAAAATCTGGAATAAAAGCGTTTTTGGTAATGTATTTGACAATAAAAAAAAGTTAAAACAAAAACTTCAGGATCTGGAATTAAAAATGGATACTATGGGGAGATCGGCTGAAGATGAAGTTAATGAAAAGAATATTCTTTCAGAGTTGCATACGATCTGCAGCAGAGAGGAATCTTTATGGAGACTTAAATCTAGAGCTATTTGGCTTAAAGAGGGAGACAGGAATACGAAGTTCTTTCATATGACCACTTTGAAGCACAGAGCCTGTAATAGGATCTTAGAAGTTTCTAAAAACAACGGAAATATCATAAAAGATCCCAATAGCATCAAGAAAGAAGCGCTTGATTTTTATAAAAAACTTCTTGAGGAGAGGAATATCATCAACTCTGAAGCTATTTCTTTTATGTTGGAGGCCATTCCCCAAAATAAAATTGAGGAACAAAAATTTAGAAGTATCACCAAAGCGGTCACGCTTGAAGAGCTGCAAAAAGTTGTTTTTGCTTTAGAGGGTGACAAGGCTCCTGGTCCGGATGGGTTCTCCATAAATTTTTTCCAGAAATTTTGGGAAATCTGTTCGGAGGATCTTCTCAGAGCGGTGAATGAATTCTATAGAATGGGAAATCTTTTAAAAGAGCTTAATAACACTCACATTGTGTTGGCCCCAAAAAAATGGATGCTAAAGATTTCAAAGACTTCAGACCTATCAGCCTTGTGAATGCCATCTATAGAATTTTTACCAAAATTATTACTACTAGGCTTCAGCTCATTATGAATGAACTTATCTCAAGGCAGCAGAGTGGCTTCATCAAAGGCAGGATTATACAAGATGGAGTGATTATGGTTCACGAGACCATACATTCTATGGAAAATAATAAAAAGGAAAATATGGTCCTCAAGCTTGATATGAATAAAGCTTTTGACAAGGTCTCTTGGGTTTTCCTTGACAAAGTCTTAACAAAATTTGGGTTTCGGAAAAATTTAGAAGAATTATTAAGGCTTGTATCTCTACGGCCAGATTCTCTGTGGTAGTTAATGGTGAGCCTGTGGGTTTTTTCACTAGCAGCAGAGGACTTAGACAAGGGGACCCTATCTCCCCCTTACTCTTCATTCTTTTGGCTGACAGCCTTAGTAGAACAATTGGCAAAGTGGTTAATGACGGGCTTTTAAATGGCTCTAAGCCCACTTCCATCAGTCAAGTTGTCTCCCATCAGCAATTTGCGGATGACACTATCCTTCTTCTTCTGGCGTCAGTCATTGAAGCCAAGGCTACCAAGGCTTTACTGCGGCTCTACGAATCTACTTCTGGGCAAGAGATCAATTATGATAAAAGCACCATCTTCTTTTTCAACACTCCTGAGGAAAGGCAACTTAAAATTGCTAAAATTCTGGGTTGTAAAATAAGTGCGCTTCCAGCCACTTACTTGGGCCTTCCTCTCGGCACTAGGAAAGTCTCTTGCAAGGTGTGGGATGATTTATTGGAGAGATTCCAAAAAAAAATGGCTGGTTGGAAAGGAGCCATTTTATCTAGTGCTGGTAAGTGCCTGCTCATTAAAAGTACTCTTCAAAATCTGCCCATTTATGTCATGTCGCTCTACAAGATCCCCTCTTCCTTCAGAGATAAGATTGAAAGGATTCAAAAAAAAAAATTATGGCAAGGCATGGAAGAGAAGTTCAAATTTCACTTAGTGGCTTGGGATAAGGTTTGCACCCCGAAGTTTATGGGAGGTCTGGGTATAAAAGATATTGAGAAAATGAATGAGGCCCTCATTGCTAAAATGGGCTGGAGAATGTTGTCTGAGAAACAACCCTGGATTGATTTAATCAAAGCAAAATATTTAAATCATCAAACTGTGTACTCTTTCCTACAAGATGAGCACCTCCCCTATGGTTCCATTTTTTGGAATAATCTGGTCAAGAGCAGAAATTTCATCAAGCAGGGCAGTAAATGGAAAGTGGGGGATGGTAGGGACATAAACTTCTGGGAGGATAATTGGTTTAATGGCAATCTCATGGATAGATTTGGGATGGTTAAGGATAGTCTTATAAGCAAGTATGGCATTAAAATCAAGGACTATATTGAAGGAAATGGTACCAGCAAGAATTGGAAAAAACTTACTGTGGAGAGAAATGATCTGAAGCAAATTACTTCCTCCCTTCAAGATCAATTAGATCTTATTCCATTAAGTCAGCTGGATTCCAAGGATGAGCTGGTATGGAATAATTCCAATGATGGGAATTACTCTGTCAAAACTGGATATAATAATTTCTTCCACAGTAGTCAAACAGAGTTCAATTGGAACAAGATTTGGATGTCTGAATTAACTCCCAAAATAAATTTTTTCCTTTGGCTGGCTATCAGAGGCAGGATTCTTACCACTGACAACCTGATGAGAAGAGGATTTATAATTCCTAATAGGTGCCATCTTTGTAAGAATGATTCTGAGGATATCAGCCACCTGTTCATACATTGTGAATATGCCACCAGAATATGGAGTTTTTCCCTCTCTAAATTTGAAGCTCTGGGGTGTGCCGAAGGATCTTAATCAGCTATGGACTCAATGGAACCCACCCTTTAGGCATTGTGTTGTTAAAAGGATCTGGAAGCTGGTTATCCCTCATTTAATCTGGAGGATATGGAAGGATAGAAATGATATTATCTTCAGAAATAAGAAGCAAAACTATAAACTTAGTATTGGTAAAATTTCTAATGGTATCAAAGAGAATATTGCTAGATTTAAACCCCCCAAGAACAAGAGATATCCAGAGAATGAAGAATACATCTTATCCAATTGGCAGATAGGAACTATCAATAGTCGAGAGCAATCCCGGGAATAGCATTGATAGATCTTTGATTAAATGGCATCCTCCTGATTTTAATTGGTATAAGTTGAACTTTGATGGGGCCTCTAAGGGAAACCCTAGGATTGCGGCGGGAGGAGGAGCGATACGGGATCATAAAGGTAATCTGATTGCTGCGTATGCTGGGAAAATGGGAATTCAAACTAATCATTTTGCCGAAGCATTATCTACTCTATGGGGCCTGAGAATTTCCCAGACTCAAAATATTCAGAACCTCATTATTGAAGGGGACTCCCTGAATATCATTAATCTTCTTAAACAGTGCTCATCTCCAAGTTGGAGCATCAAGGATTTTATCTCAGAGTCCATAAGTATTAGTCATACTTTCAATAACATCAGGATCATGCATACTTACCGGGAGGGTAATAAATTGGTGGATGCGCTGGCTAATTATGGCATTAATGTTAACCTCACTGTTTGGGATAATAATAGCATCCCTAAGCAGCTTCAAAACAACATTCATGCGGATTTCTATACGCAAGCAATATCTAGAGCTGAGTTATGATTTTGGGTGTGGATCAACATCAATAATACTCCCACACGTGTTGACTTAAAGAATATGATGATGCAAATCATGTCAAATAAACAAGATAGTGTGAAATATATGGGGAATTCCAAGTGGAGTTACATTGATTTGAAAATCGCATGCGGGCTGCACTGCGACTGCTAAAAGCTGGATACAAAGCTCCACGAAACCGAAGACAGTAGTAATGTGATTGATGACAGGGAGCGGGCTATTCCCACATGTGATTTTCCATAGGCTCAGATCAGCAGACACGCAGCCATTCGTGGGAAAAGCAACGGCTCTCATTTCCAATATTGTGTGGATTACAATAGCAAAAAGCGGACTGGCTTCAGCTCACAAGAATTTGGGAATTTGTTGCAAACAGTTAAGCACAGAGAAGATGGGGGGACCCCCTTGCCAAATTGAGCCTAGTGCGGACCCGGACTGGAAGGATAATATTGAGCTATGGAGCATACTCAGCAAGGGTGGCATCACCAACTTCATGGAGAAGGTTCAGGGGCATGATCAAAGCATCTCTGTGTGTTTTGTGAAGGATTGGAAGGAGCGGACTGTTGAATATGGGGGGCAGAAGATCTTGGTCAATGAAGAACTTATTGCTGAAGCGACCGGCCTTGGCTTGGAGGGCTACCATTTCTTTAACAAAAGGGTCGACAGAGATGTTGAAGAGAGGAGATTTGTGGAGGGATCTGAGAAGCTGATCTACGTTACAGCGGGCCTGCTTGTTAGCTCGATCCCTCCACCTTATGATGAGGTTACTCACATGATGATACGGTTCATCTCCTTGGAAGGAAGGTTTGTCACTGTTCCTGCTAAGCACCTTATCTTTCTTAACCACTTCCGTAGGAATCGCATGGTTTGTTTCCCCCATTACTTGTTGAACTCTCTTGAGCGCTCCATTTTGGAGTTTCAAAAGCATACCAGGTGGTTCCTTTACACCAGGGCTTATTTTTCTGCTACATAAATGTTGTCTTCTTAAGTATCCTGGTCTCCCATCCTCTCCTAGCTCGGTTCCCCCTCTGTCGGGTTCTGCTGCTGCTAGCCCCGTTTCTCCATTCTCTGCCCCCCCCCACCTTCTTTGTCACCCCCCCCATAGGCCATCCAGGCTTCTTCTTCCATTCCCCCTACTGCTGCTCCCACCCCCCACTTCACCTCCACCTCGAACAGACCAGGTTCACAGGGGCTTCTAGAAAGCTTAACCTTGAGACTCTTGCTTTGTGGAGAAGGGTCCTCATGAAATTGAAATTGCACATGACCTCCTGAATATTAGCAGTGCCAGTCCCAGGATGTGCATATGGAAAGCTCTTCAAAAAGGTTGGAAGCCTTAGAGGCTGATATGAAACTGTTGAAGGATGAGGTTAAGAACTTGGCAAAATAGAAAGGTAAGAGGAAGAAGGAGGAGGAGGTGGATATTGATAACAGCCAGATTGATGATATCTACAAGAAGCTGAACTCCTTAGACTCCCGTTTAGGGAAGGCCAAAACTCGACATGATTACAACATGGCCATCTTTAGGGTGATTGAGGAGTTCATTGAGCAACATGTCAAAAGTGTCTCCAACCTCAGCGGAGTTCCGGCAACACTTTGGGGTAATGATAAGGAAAGCAAAAGGACCATTGAGCAGCTGGATAATACTGACGCTGCCCACATGACAACTTTGGGTATGTTCCATTCCTGGAAGAATATCAAGACCAACATAGACAAAGCTGCCAAAAAGTAGTTGTAGATGCTTTAGTTGTTCTTGTATGTTTTTATGTTGTTTTTTTGCGGTCTCTCTACTACTTTTTTGCAGTATTTTTGTTGTTTTGTCTTGTTTGGGTAGCTATTTTTTGGCTACTTTGAGCTTCATTGTCACATTTGGATTCTGATCCTTTTCTCTCTGGTTCTCATTCCTAACATGCAAAACAAACCCTAGCTACTTATACAAGACTCAAGCATATATTAGATGGAATAAAATATGTATATGTTTGAGTTGGACTGACCTAAGTAGACACCCCAATTGATTATCATCAAGTGCTACACTACATTTTAGATTCAATGTAGTTATGGGGTCAAAGCACATAAGTGTGTCCCACTTTTTTGCATTGTGTACCTTTAAAAACATGAATTTTCAGCTTCATTGAAATTGTAAAGGAAATTGCCACAAAACTACACACATTCATGAAATGACATGAACTAACGAAATGTTGTGTTTTGAGTGTAGAATGCATGCAATTTTTTTTTTTGGTATTTTTCTTAATTTTTTTCAAAGGTTGTTTCTTATTTTATAGTAGAAGCGACAATAAAGCGCCTGACATCTTATTTTGTAGTCAAAACTTATTGTTTCACCATGAAATTTTAGGTGTGTTCTAGACTCCAATATTAAATATGTAACTTATTTTTGTATATATATGTACAAATTATTTTGTAATCAATATATTTCCATATTTATATCATTTTTAATAAGTACGAAGAAGACTTCAAAAATAGTAACATTATTTATTTCAATATATATATATATATATATATATATATATATATTTTACTATTTTTCATATTGTATTGAATGTGTAGCGTTGATTTTCTCAAAATACCATATGTTGGAAATAATTTTTAAAAATAATAAAACATATTTTCAAAAAGCAAAAATTATATTTGTAGATAGATAATAATAAAAATTGGTTGTAAGTATAATTTTTCGTAGTTTAATTAATCAATTTAACCTAAATATGTGGCATCTATGTGGCACTTTTAAGCCTATAATTATCCTCCAAATGGATTAAGGGTCAAAACATGCCACATAGATGCCACATGGGCTCCATGTAAGGGTGTTCGCTCAACAAGGTTCGTGTGAACACCCCTTTGGGTGAACACCCTAAATACCCTTCCCACGGCCCTCTCATACCCAAACACCACTAACTACATTTTACTTGTAAACCATAGCTTTTAACAATTTTTTAAGATATGGTTTTTAATATATTTTTAATTTTCTTTTGTTTTTAGATTTTATTGTATTTAACGAATTATATATATTTCTTAAAATAACAATAGATGAGATGTGTTTTATTATTAAAATATGTACATGTTATTAAATTAAATTTAAAACCATGTATAATTATAAATCAAGTTAAATTTATTTAAAAATGCTAAATATTTAGTAATTTTATATTAAAAAATTGTTTTAAAATTAGAAAAGTAGTTTTAAAGTTAGAAAAGCCACTAATTAAATACAACTTAATCTATTAAGAATTCTATATAATAAGATTTTGTGTATAGTGTTGTTTTAAATTTATTCTTAGTTTCGGATAACAATTTGTGTGTAGGTGAAAATTGACGAAGTGGAGGAATCATAACAAATAAGAAGAATAACAAGTGAAAATATAGTGGGATAGAGTTACAAGAGTAGTAGTGTGTTAAAAGATCAATTCGTAGGAAAAATCAAAAAGAGGTAGAGAAGGCTGCAAAAGAGATTGTGTAACAAGCAAACATTGGTATGCACTTTTTTGTACTTGAAACCCTTGAAATCGTAATTTTGTTTTGATATGTATGTTAAATCTTCAAAAGTTTTTTATCTAGTTGAACTGTAAAAAAACTAGGATAAAAATTAAAATTCAAAACTTTAGGAAAGAGTTAAGGACCTATAATATAAAATTAT
The DNA here is from genome assembly GCA_018340775.1 of Taxus wallichiana var. yunnanensis. Classification (NCBI taxonomy): domain Eukaryota; kingdom Viridiplantae; phylum Streptophyta; class Pinopsida; order Cupressales; family Taxaceae; genus Taxus; species Taxus wallichiana. Next base: position 734,215,264 of record CM031234.1, on the reverse strand, counting down.
AGAAAACCTAGATCTAGAAATAAGATCGATTTACATGGTATAACTCAAATATTAAATTTAGTTTTAAGAATGTTTTAAGGTTTATAGAAAATAGGATGGAAAACCTAGATCTCCTAGTTCAACACTAAATTATGAATTATTTCTCACCCACTCACCCACACAACTCATATAATTAAATAAGCATATTAGGACCCATCTTTATTTTTAACAATGAAGAGCTTGGTGCAAAACAAATGACGAAAACCATATGTCAAGAAGTGTCGAAGAAGTGTCAAGAAGGGGCGTCATCAAGGAAAAATATCAATGTGAAGAATAATTAATTAGTTACTTAGGAACATCCATTATATCATGTCAAACTTGTCCATAACTTGACTTTTAGCATTTGGTTGTCATGGACACCACCTTCTAGTATAACCAGAAAGTGTATTATGGTTTTGTCCTACACGATGGCTCTATGGAGAAATTTGAAATGATTATTATATTTTATTATGTTTATCTTATATAAACTTCCTAGTGATATTGAAAGCAAAATTATATCACATGGAGTTATATAAACACAAATAAATCACAATCATTTACCAACTTGGAATTCTGAACAACTGCTTTAGTAAATATATATCAAAGATATTCAAATCTTCCCTAAATTAATAACATCCATTAGGACCATCCTTCATTTAAGTTTGAAGAACTTTAACTAATTTTGGAGTAGACTAATCCAAGTCCAGATTACCTAGAATTAAAATCATGCCTTGTGTAATTTTTATCTATAAAAAGGGAACTTCATGGGATAATTTCTCTAGCAATTAATTATATCTATAAGAAATATAATTTAACAATCTATATTTAGCATGAGACAAAGAGTACATATGATGTATTTAAACTAGTTATCTTGATTTTTGTTTTTAGGAACAAGGAAAAACATGGGGGATGTGATCTATGATTGAATTCACATGTGAACAAGGATATTTATGATCACTACAAATTGATATGAAAAAAATTGTAGTAGGAGAACTATACATGATTGATGCAATTGTTTAAATTTGTCAAGAACTTAAATTAAAAAGTGTGTTAATGTATAACATTTATGAAATGTATTCTTACTTTTACTAATGATTATGTTGAATGAAATGATTATGTACATGAAATAACAGAGGAGGATTTTCCAACAAGGTCTAAAAGGAAATTAATTTTTAAATTGGTGAAAATTAATTTACATGTGTGGTCCAATAAAACTAGAACATTTGTGAGAGAATACTATTTTATTCAATAATTTTTAATGATCTAAAACTACGTATACCTAGGTGTATTTCACAATAAAGACAACTATTTATTTGAATACATTGGAAAAAATAAAACTATGATTGATAAACACATGTATAAAATTAGTGGGGTAGGATGTTTAGTAGTAGTTTCTGAGAGAATTTTTTTGTTTGACATTTCCTATTTTTCCCCAATATGTTTCTCTACCCTTTTGATGTACCCCCTTACTGGCATTCTACTACATCCTTTCTTACCTTCCTTATTATCTTCTTAGTACCTTTCTACTACCACTTTAAATCATAAGTGTTATCACTCTCATAATTACTTAGAATACCTTTGGATCCCCTTTAGATCACCATTACACTTATTCCAAGTGTTTTTCCTACCTCCTTGTAATTTCCCCTTTCACCTTCATGTCACATTGTTTGTGGCTATAATATCAAAAGCAGTTTATCTAATTAAGATGCATATGAAATCTAATGCAAAAAGAGTAAATATTTAAACCCCCAAAGATGAAATGTGTTTATATTCCTATAGCATCCATAGGATTTTTTTCATTTGTATTTTCATGGGTAGCTTAAGGTCTAAGTTTCCTTCCTCCCAAAATGATGAGGGATACCATCCCTTCGACTAGATCTATGTCCTTCATTAGTTCATGAGTAGGGATCATTTTTCTACATATCCAAGTGGATTTTCCAATTTTAATATCCAATCTAAATACATTCCTATTACTACCCACTAGAAAATGGATTCTATGCAACCTTTTGTCTCTCCTCATTTACTAGAATATGATCTTATGCTTAATTTTACTCTTGATTATCTAGTCATTGAATAGAATTGGGTTAGATTTCAACATTACAAATATGGAAAAACCCTCAAATCCAAGCTAAGGGTGCCTAGTTCCTCTCCTCCTATTGAGTCTTCATTTACTTAAGAACAAACTATAGTACCTAGTCTTGAAGATACACATAAGTACATGTTCTTAATGATGACTACAATGTTAATGGAAATGAATCTAATGATGATGATTATGATTTTATCTATAAAATATAACATAATAAACTTTCTAGGGTTACTTTTACTTCTAAATCTTGTATTTAAACAATACTTTTATTGAACATGTTTCCTCTTCCTTTCCTCTTTAAATATAAAATGATGAAATTGAATGATTTTATACTTATTATCATGATGAAATTGAATGAAATAGTTTCGAGGGGAATTTTCTATAGTTGGGAAATTTGTGAACATTTAGTGTCATAATAAGGGTTCATGCAATTTTTAATTTCCTCATCTAGTTTCTTATGTTTTGAACGCGTATTGTTGTAAATTATCTATTATAACATGATGTATGTACACATGAGTTTTGTTACGTAGCATGTACATAGTTGCACATGGTGTATTTTGTTCTTATATGGATGGTATACTTAACTTTTCTATGAATATAAAATCTTGGTATTTGAAACTTGTTTTGAGTACTAGAATCTAGAGAAGCATTCATGAATGGTGTAATCATGTATTTTTTTCGAACTTTTGGTGTCATGGACATGGGTGATGCGGAAAATGAATCCCCTTATCCTAAATTATATGTTGATTTGATAACAAAAGTTATGAAATTACTTCCTAAGAAAAATGTGAAACACTTGGTGAAGATGGATTTCAACAAATTAAAATAATGTGCCCAATAAGAACCACTATCAAGAAAGAAAACAAGTAAATATGTTGAGAGATTATATAGTGAATTCATTAATTTGAGTACAGATTCTTTAGAGAACATTTTTGGTTTCATTCTTGAATCATGCTAATATGAAGAACACAAGACAAGTTTTGGATTTCAATTTTGGATGGGAAAAGTCATAACAAATGAAACAAGAGTTTGTTGTGAATGTGTTCAAATGAATAAGTTTAGTGGGTATTAAAAATAGGCCTTTTGATGAGAGTCTTTCTCATGAGAGAAATATTAACTTCATTTGTAAGTGAAGATACAACAAAGAATCGACATATTAGTGATATTGCTCAGGCCTTGAGTGTTTCTAGAAAGACTATCAGTAGGTATAGGAGGAGGAGGAAGACATTGGATGTTTCTAATGTGAAATAAAATAGGAACTAATGTGTAAAAATATGTTTTCTAATAAACTTGATAACAATATTTTGAAGGTAATTTTCAATTTTGGAGCGAAAGGACTCGTGCTTCTCTAAATGTGAGGGATGTTTTTAAATGTAGGATAGGTCACAATGAGTATGAAGAAAATCCAAAACATTGGATATAAATAAATGAACACAATATGTAAGGTATAAATAATAACATCCACATATTAAGAATTGACAACGAATGTTTGAGATTTTGAAGCCTTGGTATGTGTAGGTAGATAAAGTCATTGAAACATGTTATTATTAACGTGTTGAGTTTGATTATCATTATCAAGTACCAAAAATATATATTTATATATTGAAGTTTCATTTCATTTCTAGGTTTATTATAAATGATTATTTTTCATTTGACATGTGATTTAATTTATGTAATCATGATCTATGTTCTTCGGTGTATGAAAAGTTACGAGAAACATCAAATGGTCTAGAAAATGTCCACTAGACGCGTGCTTGAATTCATAACTTCAATTATTTTCACTATATATAATGATAATGTTGATGGGCATATGACTTGCATCAAAGGTGTTTGTGACAAGTGTGGGGACTTGAAAATATTTCTAAAACAAATGAATAATCAAACACGATTCAAATGGTGACTTGTAAGAGGTGATCATTTCAAAGAAAATTCAATTAATTTTAAATTGAATATGTTTTATTTTTATTTTTATGTTTAGTGCACATGAATATAAAAATTTGGATTATGTATCGATTTTGTCTGGTTCGAAATACAAAACAAGATTTGGAAAGAACATAACTAGATTGGACTTGGTACACGAGGAAATCCTTGTTGAAACATTCATGAATGGTTTATGAAGTTTGAATAAACCTTACATCAGACATTCTCACTATATAAAGTGGCAGGCTATACAATTTAATACCAATAGAGACACATTCCCTCTCGCCTCTATTCTATATTGTATATGGTTGATTTTGTTTGAGAATTACTCACTTTCTCATAAAAGGAGATTCAGACACAATATTATCATATTGATTAGGTTACCATCATGATTTATGTATGTTATAGGCACACATAATTGGATTTGGATGGTGTTGAAAATACATATGAGAAGTAATTGATTGAGTAACACTTCTATAGTAGAATGATAAGGAATAAGACACCCACTTTATACAACACTATTTTTCAGCTATTTTTAATATCTTAGTCAACGAGGAGTACAATTGGATCAACATTTTATTTGGTATGATGGTTTTGCATCACGGTTCTAATTCTCTCACCCATTCTTTTCACTTAGTCGCTATCAATGTTATCTCAAAATACCCCATTTGTGGAATTTTTAAAGAGTGGTCATGGAAAGGGGGAACACGATGGTGCGGTACATGCATAAAAATACTCTAAGGAAAAAAAAATATTTTAGTGTGAGGGAGACTGATTTATTGATGCCCACACTTGTTGTTGAATGGTGTAGGAAACATTTTGAAATTCAGAAACCTCACATGAGAATAACATTTCCCCACACAAAGTTTTTTGGTAGATAACATGTACGCACATAACATGCATATTGATGTGAAATTGATTACAAAAGTTACGAGATAAACTTGTGTACACATTTATTTTCTTAATTTTGTGTTTGTAAAACTTTATTGATTTTGCATGATTAATCGTATTGATTGAAGGAAAAAACATAGATGTGAAAGAATTCTCAATTATAGGTCTTTGCACTTTGTGATGACTATGGATAATAATAATTAGACAATATATACAAGGTATTATTCTTGTTTTTTTATGAATGCGTGATAAAAACGTATACAAATTATAATAATCAACTACACGGTTATCTAGGTAAGTGGAAACATGCTCCTTTAGTTGAGGTTGATTCATATGGATCAGATGAGGATGATACTTTCAAAGATGTGCCATTGATTTCACCTAATTATGATCACATATTTGGACTTGTTAAATTATTTTGTAAAAGGATTGTCTTTAATCATTTAATTAATTTAAAATTAATAACAATACATAAGTAATTTTTAAAACTTCAATATTTTATCATTCAATTCTAACAACAAAAAAATTGTTTACCATGATTATATTATAGGTGGTGTATCTCGTAGTCATTATAGAAGAAGGAAATATTAAGAAATTAGATTATTATTTGTTACATTGCACATAAAAGAGAATAAATCTAAGAGGTGAGGATATAACATTTATCTAATTGGATCGTTGTAGTCAATGAACATATTTACGTCAAGTGAAAATCCTCCAAAGTGGTATTCACTTTGTTGATTACAAATCAAACAACAAGGTATATCATTACACTCATCATGTAATTTTTATCGAGCTACAATTGCATCGGTGAAGACTCCATGTGGATGTAAAAAATGGAGACTAGATATAGAAGATCATGGAAAAAATTAACGGTTATTGAACAACGAGCTAAACCTCTTGGTATTTTGTAGACTATAGTACACATGTGAACCGCAATCAAGTTTATTGGTGCTTATTAAATATTTGGTCTATAATTTGTGTACCTATTATCATATTATATAACGAATTGGTGTTATTTACTATTTTCTCGTGGAATTTCTATACATAGATGGTGGTGTTAAATTTTATCTAATAGAACTTGAGAAAAATAATGAAAATACGTGAATGTTAAGTGTAACAATGATGTTAATATTGTAGTTAACATAGTTGTCTAATTTAATGTAGTTAACATGAGTTTGACTTGACTCATGTACCTTAAATGTAAAATTTATAATTTCAATGTGTACATTTTTATTATCATAGAGTTTCATGTTATGCTACAAAGAGATGTTTCAATCCATATAATGTTACAATTCTACAATATCAATTTGAAATCACCATGAATTGTAGGATGTTGTTATAAAAGAAAACCAATAGTGACTTATCCTTATATATTATATCTTTTATCAAATTTCATACTAATAATTTAATAATTGATTTAGGGTTATTGACATATTTTGGTTTCATTTACAGTTAGATATGGGATATAGTTGGAGATAAAATCCATAAAACCGTTACACTTGATTTGTTGGTTTGGGATGGATGATTTCTTTAACTCAACATTATTATATCATACAATATTTCACAATGTCTCAATATAAATACTTTAATCGCCTAAAACAATTATCCAATATCAATTTTAAATCACCAAATGATAATTAACTTTTAAGTAGCAGATAAGATAAACATTGTAGCATATATATTGTAATTACACCATAAGATGCCATAAGTTACTGTGTTCATGTGTAAATTAGGAAAGCTATAGGACTTGAAACTAAACACCTAAGAGTTTCAAAGCTTTAAACTAATCTAACAAAAACCATGAAGATAAGAGCTTAGGGAGACTAACTTCTTTAACATGCATATAACCTTAAAAACAATCAAACTAACATGCCTAAATCAATCTCTACTCTTTGAATGCTAACTTTAAAATGAACCTAAGAAGATCCTTAACAATCAAATATGATTGTTAGTATGATCCCAAGGTTTGAGAATGGAGTCTCACCAATAATGGCTTCAAGGCCATATGGTTCTCTCCATATTACTCAAGCTTGAGTTAATGGATGCACTATGAAGATATTAGCTCAATATAAATGGAGAAATGCTCAAGATCCTAAATGCCTATAGTTTATGCTAGAGGAGGAAAAAGTGTTCTAAGAAATGGTAAGGAGGAGGGTTCTATTTATAGGTTTCTCATTCCAAGAATGGTATGAATTTGGTGCATGTGGGACAAAAGGTAAGTCCAAAAAGCACTTTTTGCAAGTCAAAACACTTTTTGACTAGGATTAGAAGCTAATTAATCTTTTAAGATTAATTAAGAATCCCAAGTAGGCTTAGGAAGTTTTTGGGAGCATCTAGAGGAGGTTTTGATAGATTTTGGATGTTTTAGAAGTGGGAGTTAGCCAATAAGAAGGTTTATTGGTCAAATGCATGGTAGGAGGCTTAATCAACGTATAGTAGTTAATTAAGAGGAGTTGAGGGAAAATGAGCCTAATTGATGAAGTGTCATCAATTTACGAGGAATAGAATAGTTAGTGCAATGTTAGTAATAAAATTGCTTTGATCAAATTACAGGTGTCTACATTTGCCCCTCTTTGGGGTGGCATAAGCTATACCACTTCAAAGATAGTAGACAAACATAGACAAATACATTTTTGATGGGGTGGAAGAAAAATTAATAGAGTCAAGAATGCCCCCTCGAGTGTCGATGGGGTGATGAAAGAGGCGATCGATGATTGAAAATAAGAAGAGAAAGAACCAAAGTAGGGGGAAATTTTCCATGGCAATGGGAGACATGTGACGAGTTACCGAGTATCAATATAGAGAGAAGAGATGTGGGGATCGGTGTTAAGCACACGAAATGCCTTTGTTAACATATCTTGTTAGAAATTTTATAAGCCCCCGAGCATCGAAGGGTGGTTGAGAAGATGAAGGAAGTGAATAGAAGCAATGAAGGGGGGAAGATCCTCCTAGTAAAGGAGAAGAATAGTGTGAAGAGAAGAAAGGAAGCCATATTAGTCTTGTTGATACTTAGTACTAAGTACCCATGAAATATAATTTTCCAGCTTTCATTTGATTTGCTCATCTTCCACATCATACTGAATAACTAAGTTGATAGGGGAGTTGCCCTCTTCGATGACGATAAACCAAATATTTTATATTTATATTGAGAGTAGTGTGCGTGGATGTAGAGGAAGAATGACAAAGCTGAGTGTGATGGAGAGAGAAAGGGGATATAGAAGAGAATAAGTATGAGGAAGGGGGATTGAGCTAACATCCATCTAGTTCATTTTAAATAACTTTATTTTCATCATATTGCTAGTGATCTTCATCATCGATCCTTATTAAAAATGTAAGCATACGACGAAGTGTAGAATGACATGAAAAGCCATAGTACAAACAAATGTCCATTGTTAAAACACCAACTCCATGCAACATACAGGATGTAATGCAATATGAGAAAGTAAACAAGCCAACCTAATAGGGAAACAAGTACAAACACACATACTTAAACTAAACAAACATCCAAGATAGTTACGTAAATGTTTTCTTATCGAGCTACAATTCCCAAATGTTTGTGTGTAATGGTTAAAAGTGGTGCCCCAAGCAAGGATACATGTGAGGGGAAATATGGTGGATGTAGGGGTCCAATGAAAAATCATTCGTGCGCTATGAAACAATACTAGGCAACTCGTTGTGCCAAGATAGTATAGACGAAGCAAACAGACCAACTTTGTTAATGGGGTAGATCCAAATGATCCATGAGTTGTTGTTACAAAAACAAATGAAAATGTAAGCAAGATATAATTTGAATACAACGCATTTAACATAGGATGTAGCTGCATACCAACATTTTCCAAATTTTTGCAAATTTCTGAATTTTTCACGCTTTTTTAAATTTTAAATGATTTTAAAGAATTTTTTGAAAATATTGATTGATTTTGTTTTTTATTGTTTACTGATTTTTTATTTTTAGAATAAGCTTGGATGAGGGAAGCTCACATGAAAGCAAGAAAAATTCCCTAGGGAGAAGAAATGGGTGCTAGGTAGCAAAAATATGCCCCGGTGGGACGAAAATGGGTGAAAAATGATCATTTATTAAAAATAAATATCGCGGTAGGTGATAGAGGAAGGTAGAATGATCACGGCGGTCAAATTACACCTCTCGCCACCACGGTGGGCAAGAACGCATCATGGCAAGGTAAAAATGACCACATATACCCCTCCCAAGCGGAATCATCATGAGTAATTCATTTATTACTGAGTTATTGCTCATTTTACTATGAGATTTTCTCTAACCCTTGAGAGAGATGGCACGAGTTCAAAGGCGTACGAGGTGAGAAAACATAGTCCGGGAGTACGTGTGGACACTGACGATGGACCCTACATGAGTTCCCTATTCATCTTGTGTTTTTATTACATTTAATGTTATTTATTAGGCGCTTGAGGGGGCGATAACGTATGCACATGCCTTAGGGGCGCGCATCCATTATTTGGCACATGCGAGAGTTTGTAGGGAGTATGTGGGCGTGTGCATATGTTGATAGGGTACGTATGGGCTAAGGGGGTAGGTCATGTATGTATGGGCATAAGTACGGTCAAATGCATACATGCGTCATTAGGGGCGCGTATGTGCTAAGGAAAAGGGAAAAATGGTTACGTGTGCATGTCTTAGGAAGATCGTGCAAGCATTGGAAAGAGGGAAAATGCATGTTGAGCGTGCATATCCCGATAAGGGCATGTATGCGTTGCTGTGCAGGTGCACATGCATCGTTGAAGATGGGTTTTGGGAACACTTAGAAGAAAAAAAAGAAAGTGTTAAAAGAATATAGGGATGAATAGGCCACATATTAGATGAGGTTAGATAGAAGAAACCCTAATATGTAAATTACGTAATCTTGCGAGATGCAGCTACTTGCCTTACAAGTGTGGGAGTGACATGGCCGATTGACCAAATTTGAGGCTACCTTTTTTACAATGTGATAGAGCCTACTTGGATATCACCCTATATGTTACAGGGCTTAGCTACGTGGTGCAGATGCCACATATCACCTTGGACCATGGACTTCTTATAGCCTTAGTGGAGAAGTGACATAGAAAGAGCTAGTGTTTTAGGCTCCTAAATTACGAGATGACCATTACACTTGAGGATGTTTGGAGGATTTTTCAAGTGCCAATTCAAGGCCACCTAATAGAATTATAGGATGATATAACCCATATTACGATAACTTGATTGATCTCTTCGATGTAGATGAGATACCTCAATGGGGAATGACAATACATATGCATCAATGGTTCACGAGATCCGAGGTTGTCACGTGTACCAAGATATCTTATGGCATTTTTAGTGGCATTCTACTTATTATCAACATGGGTACATCATTTCCCTTAGGTTTGGTTGGTGTGATTTGAGGCCTGAGCATTACTATTGGGGACAGTGTGTGCTTGCGCATATATGCTAGGATTTGCATTTAATTACCTACCATGGTCAGAAGACCATTGGTTCAATGACTTACTACAGATATGGGCCTAGGACCATATAGCTATTGGTCACCCTGGAGGAGCATTACGAGCTCAGGCCCTTAATGAGCCTTTAGTCTTTGGTCGGGATCCTATTGGTGATGATGTGCATGGACACATAGGGGATACATATTTCTATCGTTGTGCCTTCGATTATATACAACTGCATATGATTGTATGGAGACCTTATAGACACTATCAGTGGATAGAGGATCCAGTGGAGCTTAGCCTTGCCTTAGTGGAGCATTTTCTTATTGGGAGCCATGGATATATTATGGAGTATTACAGAGTGGATCGGGCACAACGATAGTTTGGTGCCATTCAGGATGTTCTTGGGCCAAAGATATGGTACGCATGCCACGCCTGAGAGACTTTTGACATTGGGCCTCTGGTCGGGACACAACAAGCCTGAGATAACTTTGAGTAGATGATTCCACTGGTATGGGCACCCTTGCAACATATTATTGATCTATGGACCACAGTGGCCTATGTTTCTTGGTATACTATAGTTTTTCTGAGGTGGTTGATTATCCCTCAGCCGCATAGGACACATGAGTGTGGCTGCCACTAGAACATCAACCTTGTAGAGGGAAAAGAAAATAGAGGGGCAACTGGGTAGTGATAGTGATGACGGGAGTGATGATGATAGAGATGGTGGAGATGATGGGGAAGGACAGGGACAAGGACATCCACAAGTTTAAGTACCCTAGGTGGGTATATAGGTTGGGATTCATGTGCCCTTACAATAATTTCCTCCACAAGGACATGTACAACAACCTCCATTGCATGTTCTTATTGTTAGCTCACCACATAGCCTAGTAGGAGGCGGAGGATCGGGATCCACATGGTGTAGGGAGTTAAGCGTGTCAAGGCAACAATTACAACTAGTGGTAGCTCTTGAACTCCGTGCCACCACGAGAGATATACCATGTTATTACGAGAGATGGATCGGGAAGTGGAAGAGAGGGAACATCTGCAGAGTTGAGAGAGATCGATTGGCCACACAACATGCATAGTTATAGGTAGTTATAGTGGAGTGAGATCAAATTCGGACATAGTGAGTACGAGGTTTTAGGCCGTGGTGGTCGGGCTTTCGAGAGGAGGTTTGTTCTTTGTGTCAATATATCGGTGCTTCTTCCATGCCTCGGGTTTATATAGATATGACCGCAACCATTTGAGAGGAAACACACTATAGATCTTTGTATTATGGTGTTGTCTGAAGGGACAAAGAGCTCCGAAATTTAGTCAAGAGGCCATGATCGGGAGTGCCTCACGGATACACAGGGCACTTGCACTCTAGGTTGGTGGATCAGCCACTAGCAGAGGTTAGCGAGAGGTCACATGTGATGGGACCACCACTTGATTAGAGGCCAAGAACTCCCCATGATGAAGAGAGTTAGTCATGACTCTACTTTATTTGATGTTGTGAGATGTATGTATTTTTTATGTACGCCTCGATATGAAGGAACTTTTTTTATCGATGTATATGTATTATTTTTGGCTATGCCTCGCTATGAAGGAAAATTTTTGATCCATGCCCATTATGACATACCATGTATCGATGATTATGTACATAGACTTATTGTATATATATATATATATATATATATATGATGATGATGATGATTATGGAATTTATTTATGATTTTTATGATTATATCACATGTGTTTGATCTATGAGATAACATGGCATGTTTTGATTATCTACTTCATGTTCTACTTATCACATTTTGTGTATGCTTATATAGCAGAGATGACATCATATTGTTTTGCATGTGATACTTATGATTTCCCACATTTTTGTTATGGTCTATGTTTGAGCGGGGGATAGAAGGCGGTCCCTCTGGCCCCTCATGGCAATATTATATGATGTTAGCGTAGCATACATGTCTATTTTTAATGTTCATGATGATATAGCTTAGATTTTTACCGATATATGATGTATAGATAATAGATGACAGATGATAGATGACGGATGACGATGACGGATGATAAGATGACAACTATACAAGCAAACAACAAGCACAACTTAATCAAATATAATTAAAGCAACACAACTATCTACAAGTATGCAAGATAAAATGAACTCATTTTAATGTACAACAGATTAAAGTAACACTTAATCTAAGTAAGAAAATGAATTCAATTTAAAGCACACAACATGAAAAGTAATGTAATCAAAACTATACAAACCAACAACTAAAAGTAAGAAAACTACTACTTTGTTTTTGTGGGATAGTTTTGAAATGTTTTTTTACTATTTTGGTGTCATCTTGAGACAATTTTCAAGGTTACTATTCACATTATTTTCAGGATTTTTGTAAGACAATGTTATATTGTTTTTGTAGTTTCATCCCTAAAAGGGTTTTTCCAATGTTTAGGGTTTTCCTAATATTTTTGAATGTTTTTGTGATTTTTGAAGTTATACGATTTTTTTTGGAATTTTCTAAAGATTTTTCTAGAATCTATGTATAGAAAATAAAGTAGCATGGATGCCCGAAGCGTTAGATGGGAATGTACAAATGTAGAATGCCATGTTTATGTGCAAGAAAGTGAAGATGTGAATTTTTCCTCGGTATTAAATGGGAATGTACAAAGGCGAGTTCTTCACACATATATTCGGGAGTATATTACCCCGATCAAGGCTTGGAAGGATAAGCTCAAAAGCATCTCACAGATTGGGGAAACTTAACATCCGATTAAAGCAAATGTACTCTTTCCAGATATGAATCATGCTTGTGAATAATGAATCTTCCCAATGCACTAGAAATTGGTTTTCGCCAAAGGATATGTCCAAGGTGCCACAATTGCGTGGTTTTCACACTTGGATGACCTATTTTCTCTTTACTTTTTCTATTTTTATACTTTTTGTTTATTTTTCTATTTTTGGAACTCCATACTCAAGCATAGAACTGCTTGAGATGTATTGTGTTCATGGGTTCCTTTAATTCCTCACCATTTGAATGAGCAAGTTTATATGCCCTTGAACCATACTTAGTGACCACAACATATGGTCCTAACCAATTTGGCTCAAACTTTCCTTTCTTTTCCCGATCCTTGGTGGTGTTGAACTGATTTTATTTTACACTTAGATCTCCTACCTCAAATTAGCGAGGTATCATCCGCTTGTTGTTACCTCGTGACACTTGATTTTGATAGACCTTAAGTGATTAAGGGCCCCGTACACACCCAATTTTGCATGTGCTACATTATCGGAAAAAGCTCGTAAAAATGTCCCCATGATGATTCATATCCTTTTGGAAGGTGTTCGAGCTCCAAAAACCTATTTTTGGTACATATTTGTAGCCTAGACATCCTTACTTAGCCCTCACATGCTTTTTCCTAGCTTCTTGATACATTCTAGAGTAGTTTTGACCTTTAGTGTCAAAACCGCCTTGCCTTCTCGAGCGGTGGTTTTGTGACCGCCGCCTAGGTAGGGCAAAATGTCCCGCATGAATTTTCTAGAGAGTTCACTCACTCTTTGACACAAAAATATTTCACTTAACTTGCATTTTTAGACATGTTGCTTTCCGTTTTAGATGATTCCAAGGTCTAATTGCCTTGTGGCAATCTATTCTTGAATTTCTATTTTTGATTGATGGTTGTTAATAGTTTGAACTCCCTCTTCACTTTTGTTATGTCCTCCTTTGGCTTCCAAATGGCTTCAACCATTGCCCAACTAAATTCCTATAAATACCATGCTTGTGTGTAAGAAAACACGGAGAAAATTTGTATTCTTGTTATTGCAAAGTTGTTGCCTTTTCTTGCTGGAAATTGTCAAAGCCAATCACTATTCAATTGTGCTTGCTCTCTTCCACCGCATTGATTCCCGCTTCCAATTCAAGCTGATATTTCTCCCACATCCTTCTTATTCTGTTGTTGTTGCATTCCCATCCGTTGGACTCATGTGGACACAAATATTGAAGGGATAAACTAAGGGGACAATACTCTACAACCGTGATTTTGCCAATTTATTCTTGCAATATCCAAGTTGGAGGTGTTGTTTACTTCATCCATGCAATTTATCATTTCAAATCAATATCAAATACAATAGATAAATCTTTTCATTGCTTCAATTATCAAGTTATCAGTAGATCAAATCAAATTAGGAGTTTGTTCTTCAACATTTCCAGGGAAGTTCCAGGGAATAATAGCTTCTTTGAGGCTGTGATTTATTCTCTGTTTAGGTAAGGTTGAAGATTTTATTTGGAAGATTTCAATTAGTTAATTGTTTAGGATTAGATTAACACCATTTGCACAAGTATTTAGCCACATTCAGCTTAATTTCTTGTTCTAGATTCATTTATTAGATTAGAAGCTTTGTTAAAAATACCGAAAATAATCAAAAATATTTTCTTTGCTAGATTAGTTGTTTTATTGCTTTTGTTCATTCATATTCCAAAAATAACAAAAACATAGTTTAAATTTGTTTTGCTTGCATAGTTTTCTTTTTTATTCAGATTCAGTAGTTCCATGCATGACAATCACAGGACCCAGAGAACCTAGATATTTTGTTTTTGAACCAATAGTACCTCAACCGAATTTAGCAGTACCACTAGCAGATATAGATCAAGGCCTTAGGTATAACATTTTCAAATCAACTAGGGACATACACATAATCAATATGTAATTAGATGCATTGAATATTGAAGATGGTAAAGCGTTTGAATATTGGTCAAAACAACCAAATTACTAATTATGTTGAGCACTTATATGACCATCAAAGGTCCACAAAAATAGAAAACCTATGGTTGTGATCCACTGGTTCCACAACCAAACGAACCATAATTTCTCACGGACATAGATATGGGACTCTATCTTCTTATCCTCGAAACTGCGGCTTGATACACTAAGAAGATAAAACAACTCAACGTATTAAATGTTTTGGCTAATCAGGCTTACAATTATTGGACCACTCCCGTGTGCGATTACCTTATCGCCCTTGGGTGTAGATTCCATATCACACCGCATGACCATAGCAGGGCCACGACCATAGAGATTTTATAGTTTTGATCCTACGATTCCTTAACCAAATGGAACCAAGAGCCAACCAGACATAAATATTAGATTAAGAGTGCTAGTATTTAAATCATCACCATTCCCACCAGACATCATTAGGCAGTTAGACATCCTAGACGAGCAAGCTCATTGGTCCCTCTCATTTTGGACAAAACCTGCTAATCATCCATAGAGCTAAACAAAATCACGCCTCTCACTCGCTCATTCCATGACCTTGTCTAGATAGATTTACAAGGCCCCATTTAGTTTTCCACTCATTCCACAACCCATAGATAGGATATCTTCGGAGCTCAACATCGACTGGAGCCTCTGTGTTGTCATCCTCACTAAATTCTCCATTTGAGCCATCTAGGTTAGAGAGGATTTCATTATACTTGACGAGCAGATTCCATGATTGTAAGTTGAAAACATTGTATTGCCTTGATCACCTTCGCTACCATTTCCACATACTTTTCACCCACTATTATATTCTGCTACCACATAGCCATCCACTTTCCACATTGGCTGCTCTAGCATGACCTCGGGAGTCAAGTGTGGATTGAAGGTCACATGTCGATTTTCATCCGTACAAAATTGGTGACCGACATGAAGAGCTAGTCTCTAAATGTTTCCAATTTATTCATCCATCTTCCTCTCTCCCATTATTCTCGTGGGGTATTTTTATACCCCGAATATGTTGGTATATGACGGATACAAATTTGACCCATTTTGGGTCTTGAAGCTTATAACTATCATATGGGTAGACAACAATAGTCACCCTCGCTTTCTACATGGGAAAACAACTATTTGAGCACCCATCTTCAAACTTCTCCTCCTCGAGGACCAATGTTGGTTCCTCAGTAAGGATCGAGGAGGTTGAGCAAATCACACAAACACAATAACCTGAGTACTCAAGCATGAATTTTACTGGAGAGACATGATCATCTCCTAGAGTCTTGTTCAAATAACCCATCAGGATAAAATATGAGCAACTCCCATGTTTAGATGAGGAGTATTTGGCGTGTTATGCTA
The DNA here is from genome assembly GCA_018340775.1 of Taxus wallichiana var. yunnanensis. Taxonomy (NCBI): domain Eukaryota; kingdom Viridiplantae; phylum Streptophyta; class Pinopsida; order Cupressales; family Taxaceae; genus Taxus; species Taxus wallichiana. Next base: position 734,198,820 of record CM031234.1, on the reverse strand, counting down.
GAAGCAAACAATGCTTCCAAAATATAATGAATCGACCTCTTGATAGGATGTAAGGACATATTGATGTCTTGCTTCAAAATAACAATACTACCCCACCACCAACGGAAAACATTGCTAATGAGGGGTGGAAAAATAACGAGCAATTCATAGTGGGATATCATATTCCTCAACAACCTACAAAGGTTCAACAATGTATGCCAAAACAAAATGCCACCCTTTCAACAAGTGATGTCATCTCCACATTAGTAGACAAAGTCAGAGAATTGGAACTTGTTCAAAACACTCGACTTCATATACTAGATAAGGAAAAATTCCTTTCTATCTCGTAGAATTATGGCCAAGTACCTACTACATAGAATCCTTTAGTTTGCACATGCGTTCATAGCCCCAGGATCTCTTAATCGGGTTAGGCACCTTGGGTATGTCCCATCCGCTACATACGAGATACCCATGACACGCACCAACTAGAAGTGTGTTCTCAAATGCCATGCCATCTAGAAATGCAACGTTCCCTAGATTTGTGCCTCAAAATCCGTATCAAAAATATCCACCCCCTTACATGAACATGTATTCTAAATCACTACATGGGGAAATTTAATCTTACCTAGGTCCATATGGTCAGCCACAAGGGATGAATTTTGCCTCAACAAATGTATATGCTTGACCATTTCAACAATCGGTACCACCTCCACCTCCCCAACTGGGATCGTCAATGGTTGAGTCATACACAATGGGAACTTATTCTCAATATCTCTAGGAGCTTCTCAACTTCTCCATATAGAGTTTCATACTCCTAAGACCATTGCTAAACCTTTCAAAATTCAAGGGGAGGGTGATCCTAATGCACACATCAAAGCTTATATAACTGCCATTCGAGAGTTGCTCCCATTCAATATAGTTGTTATGAAGATTTTCCCTAACACATTATAAGGTATCGCTATCGATTGGTAATATAGGATACTGGAGGCATCGATACACTCTTTCAAACAACTCATGTCAGAGTTTATCAAATCCTTTGACATGAATAAATTGTTGAGGATAGGAATCAGAGAATTCCTTCACATAAAACAAGAGCATAATGAATCAGCTACCCACTTTATCTAAAGGTGGCGGCAAGTCCTCTATTCTTCAGCTAGTGCTCCCAATATGGATCAAATGGAGCTTTGTGACCTATTTCTTCACTCCCTTAATAGGGAAACAAAGGAAGAATTCCAAAAATTCCCACTAAGGAGCTACAAAGAGGTACTAGAGGGTTCTCTCTGAATTGATCAAGTAATCATAAAAAGTGGTCGTAAGACCTACAAAACAAATAGGAGGTTAGTCACTCCTAACCAAGGTAACTCTGTTACCCCAACAACATGAATAATAATCAGGGACCAAAGGTCCTCAACAAGAATCATGGAGTTACAACTGACGGTGTTACCGATCAGCCAAAGAAACCCAATGTTGTTAGCACCACCGAATGTAAACACTAACACAAATGGAAATAACCAAAGAAACAAAAATTTTATGCCAATGATTAACGATGTGGACTTTAACCATCCCCAACAACAAAAACAACCACAACAACAAAAAAAACTGCAGACCCAAGGTCATAGTTAGTACCCAAGCAGGTACCCAAACCAATTTTAAAATCAAGGGCAACATACCCCAAATTTTAATTATAACAATCAACAGTTGAACAATGATCAAAATTTTAGACCACAATAGAATGCAAACCAAAGACCTCGAGATTACAATCTCGATATGTACTGCAATTTTCACAGGGTCCATGGGCATGACGCAAGAACATGTTGTGATTGTAACAAGTTTCTACAAAGTTTTCCAGAATACCAGAGATAACTCTTTGTGGATATGTTTCTGGAAAATCCCATAACACCAACACAAAACGCGTACGCGGGGCCGGTTTCCTCAAAACACACTGCTTAGGATCTTTAATAATCCTCTCCCCACATGCCCTAAGGATGGTAAACTAGATCCCCATGGTTCATACAAGGGTACTTTGGTGGGGTCCAACGATCATGAAGCTTCAACTTTGTCAAACCCACTAGTGGCACCTCCTTTGGATATTTTTAGAAAATAAAAATTGTGGGCCTCGTAGAGTTAGAAATTGAGCCCGAGGTAAATGCTATCACCAGGGCTTGAGATTATTCATCAACCCACACCCATTTACCCATTGATATCAAATGGCATTCAACAAACACTTACAATGCCGGAAGGGGCATATGATCTAATAAATGACTTAACGAAAACCTTTTCTCACATTTCCTTTTTGGATTTACTGAAGAACTCCCCCTGCTCATAGAGATGCTTTGTTAGAAGCACTGGGTCTTGGTCATTTGATCAATGTTACTCTCCTCCGGAAGAACAAGCAAACACCATAGAATTTGACGCTATCCTCCTAGGTAACTGGAGAGGGATGTTGAATTTGTGTTTGACATTAGCAAAATGCCAACGAATGTCGAAATTGCACGTAGATGTGACCCAACCTTGCATTTACAAGTATGGATCTACAATAACTACATTAAACGTGTAATGGTTGATGATGGGGTGGTAGTTAACATAGTCCCCTTCAATTTTCTCCAAAAACTAGGATATGGAGAAACAAATTGTTCCTCAACACAAAATACACTGAGGGGTTATGATAGCCTCAAGGAAAATTCAATAGGGACTATAGTATTACCAGTTACCTTAGGACCCAAGACAGTTCTCACTGAGTTCTATATTATAGATTGAGAAACCAACTATAATATGATTCTCGACCATCCATGGATACATCGCATGAAGGAAATTCCCTCCACATTGTTTCAAGAAGTAAGATTCCTACACTTAGGGAAGGTCTTCGTAGTGCAGGGTGACCCAAAACCTTTCGATATACACCTAGAAAATTTAAAGAAGAGACCAGGATTCCATTCGAGTTTGAGCTTTCAACAAACAAACTTAATAGACTAGCTAGTTCAAAACTAGAAACAAAATTGGTTTCCTGACAATGAAATTAGAAAGTCACGAGATTGATCAAGGGCATCCTTGTGGTCAAATATGAAACATCATCATAGAGACAATGTCATTAGGAATCATGGAAAATATTGTCAAGATGTTGGAGAAGGATCTACCCATTCTCCTTTTGTTTGATTCTATGGGCATAAGACATGCCTTAGGACTCGACTCTCTCCCAGACAAAGTTTGCATGGTAGAGGTAACAAAAGCGAAGGAAGAAGATACAAAGAATGATCTAACATCCATCTTCCCAAGTAACTGTTGGAATCTCCATTTGGATGGAGAAAATTGTCATTTCAGCGTTGGGGCGGTGTGATACTTACTTCCCTTGAAGGAAGGGTTATGTCGTTCACCTTTAAGTTAAAATTTGAGTGTACAAACAACAAAGTTGAGTATGAAGCCCTTCTTCTTGGTCTCATTGTAGCCAAAAGGATGGGTGTTTGTAACATTAGAGTGCTAGGTGAATCACAACTAGTTACAAATCAAGTGTCCGAAGCATACGAGACTAGGGTAGAACATTTGCAACTCTACAAAATGGCGGTGCTTAATCTAACACAGGTTCTCAATTCATATTGATTAAAGTGGTTCCATGAGAACAAAACCTTCTCGTGGATTCTATAGCAACTTTTGCTTCCCACTTCACCCCAAACAATGAGTTGGAAGATACAAGCTTCACGGTTTCGATTCCCACCAACCTTTGGTTCACAAAATACCGGTAACTCCAATGTTGACATATGCGTGAAGCGAGAATGAACCTACCACCCTAGACCACATTGAAATTGATAAAGCAACTCTTGGGTACTTGAACGCTTACACGAATTTCATCTCTCTCACCATGAGATTGAACTTTCTCGTATCCCACTCTCTTCTTCCTACTTTGGAAATCCCATGATAGAGTCTAGCCCCGAGGAAGGTCTTGAAATTTATGAGGTAGGAGAAGAGGGGGAATTTGAATGGTAGGCCCCTAAAATACTGACTAAGTACAAGAAGGCGCGTGGGCGCGCAAGGCCTATTTGAAGAAGGGTGCACAAGGTGAAAGTGCATAGGATAGGTTTTTAGGAGGGTTTAGTAGAATCAGTGGTGCGCACATGAAAATTAGAGTAAAGGATTTGGGACTTAACCATATTTGGCATATCGGGTAGAAAAAGAGGAAAGTATGACCTGACTATGCATGCGGAGTGGATAAGGTGCCAGCCTGGTAACTTGGTGCCCACGAAAGGAATATACCTTACGATAGAAGATTCTAGAAGGTCATCATGATGAAGAATGGAGAGCTCGATTTTGAAGGAGCATGCTCCCATGGAGGACCACTTAGATACTTGCACCCGATCTGACAACTTCGTAATGCATGGCGGTGCTTGCGAGGCTTTAAATACAAGTGCCCGACAGAGAAGGAGATACCAAGAGTTGAAGAGAGGTGAAGCTATGCAAAAATACTATAGGAGTTCTATGGGTTGGGTTTAGAGGATCCGTAGGAGTATGATGTATCAAGGGGATGGGTCTGAATACTTTTTTTTGTACTAAGAGAGGCTTAAGTCCAGTTCTGATGCATGACATTAGTTTGCACTATTATATGGATCTGTGATAGCCTCAATGAATGTAATGTGATTACCAAATGTATTTAATATGGATATATGTGGTTCCAGTTTTACTTATATCTAGTATGGATCGATTTTATATATATTTCATATGAGTGGGTATAAACCCCTGTGCATTTCCTTTCTATTGTGATTCATATCTATGTTTTGTAATGCTTTTCTTATATGAATAAATACATTGGTCTAAAAGCTCTTTATGAGCTCTAAGATGAATGTATGGTTCATTTCCATTCTCTTCACTTAAGTTTCTATCATAAATAATGCATTCTCACACAAATCACATAAAGGAGGGGCTCGGCGCCGCGTGTGCCTCGGTGAGTGCCCGCGCCCACCGGGTGATAGGTCGATGCGCATGGGATTTCCTTGTTCTTTGAAAGGGCATAAAGATGACTACATTGAACTACCTCTAGCCCCACCTAAGTTTGAGGAGGGTAACGCCTCCTTGATTGAAGGGATGATTGATATAAATATCAGGACGGAGAAAGAACCAAGAATTTTGAAGCTAGGATCTTCTCTATGAAGAGGAGATAAAAATACACATGTAAATACTTAAAGAACACTCAAAATCCTTCACGTTTAATTACACAGAGATGATGGGAATTTCTCCTGATGTTGTAGTCCATAATCTTATCACCAAGCCAGATGTTAAACCGATTAAGCAAAATTCAAGGCCTATGAAGCCAAAGGTGGCTCTCATGGTAAAAGAGGAAGTGATGAAACTCTTACAAGTAGGGTTCATCAAACCAGTTGACTACTCACAGTGGGTATCCAACATCATTCCCATTCTCAAAAAGAATGGAAAGATCTCGCATCTATATTGAATTTTGGGACATTAACAAAGTGTGTCCCAAGGATGATTTTCTCGCTACCCTCCATCAATGTTATTGTTGACGCAACAACTGGTTATGAGTTGTTATCTCTCATGGATGGGTTTTCTGGATATAACCAAATTAGGATTTCTGAGGAGGATTAGACAAAGACAACTTTCATCACTCCTTGGGGAACCTATTGTTATGTAGTCATGCCATTTGGGCTAAAGAACACTGCAACTTACCAATGTTCCATGATGTATATTTTCCATGATATTATTCACAAGATTGTGGAGTCTTATGTTGATGACCTCCTAGCCAAGGCTAGAAAATGTTGCGATCACCCCGAGGTGCTTCACATCATTCTCTCTTGATTAATCAAATACGGTGTCACGCTAAACCCAGAGAAATGTGTATTTGGTATAACATAAGGAAAATTGATCGGGTACATCATCTCTTCATGAGGGATTAATTTGGATCCAAAAAAATCTGAGTTATACTAGAAATGACCCCACCATCGAATGAATCGACATAAGGTCTTTTCTTGGGAAACTCAGTGCAATCTAGAGGTTTATACCCGATTTAACCTTTGTTATTCACCCTATAAATAATCTTTTGAAAAAGGATTGTTGTAATACATGGATGGATGAATGTCACAAAGCATTTGAATTTGTAAAATGATTCTTACTTTCACCTCCTACACTCATGCCTCCTAAGTCAGACCAGCCCCTCATTCTATATTCAAGGGCCACAGATGTCTCGCTAGCCTTGCATGTTAGCTCAAGAAGACAATGATAAGCATGAGTGTGTAGTTTATTTTATCAATCGAACATTAATTGAATATGAGACATGCTACTCTCGAGTAGAAAGGGAATGCCTAGCTATAGTGTTTGCAACAAAATGGTTGAGACATTATATGCTAAACCAAGAAACAAGAGTGATTGTCAAAACCGATCATTTGCGGACTTTTCTAACGCAAGGTTCTCTATCTAAAAAGGTCAAGCTTTATAACACTAATTGCCAAATTCAAGTTGACCTTCATCAATCAAAAGTCAGTAAAAGGACAAATTATTGTGGATTGGTTAGCTGATATCCCATTGGACGAAGGTGACTTGGTCAATTTATAATTTCCTGATGAATGTATATACTATGTGGAAACCAAGTCCCCTATCACTGCATGTCCTTAGTACACTGACATAATCAACCTCATTGTAGACAAGGCATACTTCAAAGGGGCTACATCTCAAAAAAGGAGACGACTACACATCATAGCCACTAAATACATGATTCTTGAATAAGTGTTGTATCACGCCTTTGATAGAATATTACTTAGATGTGTTAAAAAAAAAGAATCAAAAAAATTCTTTATAAGTGCCACAGGTGGGGTGTGTGGAGGACAATTTGGAGGCCACGCTACTACTCATAAAATACATTAGATGGGCTATTTTTGGCCCATGTTAGAGCATGATGCAGTTCAAATATGTATGCAATTGCCATAAATGTCAGGAATTCTCTCACGAGATTCATATACCCACATAGGCTCTACAACCGATCGCAACACCATGGCCCTTTTCCACATGGGGTCTGGACTTGATAGGGAATTTTTCTCCCTCATCGATGGATGGCCACAATTTTATAATCACGACCATAGAGTATTTCACAAAATAGGTGCCTTTTACCACTGTACCAGGTTCCGTTATTACAAATTTTATCTTAAACTAGATCATTTGTAGGTATGGTGTCCTGCAGTCATTATCTCTGATAATGGCACGTCTTTCAAGAACAAGGAAGTATGTGAATTGTGTGAGAAATTCAAGATAAATCATCACACGAATTCCCTATATTATCCTCAAGCCAATGGATAGGCTGAGGCCACGAAAAAGACATTAAAGTCCATTCTCCTCAAAACCGTCAAGGAGAATAAAAGAGATTGGCACCTAAAGTTGTTTCGAGCTTTATGGGCTTATCAAATGTCGATCAAAATGCCAATGAAGGAAACTCCATTCTATTTAGTATTTGGCTCAGAAGTAGTTTTACCGCTCAAGGTCGAGTTACCTAGTGTCTATATTTCTTTCTGAAGACATTTTAGGCGAAGAAGAATATTGAGCAACACAACTCTTTGATTTAGAGAGTCTTGATGAAGTTTAACTCTATGTTGAACAACGACATAGAGCATATGTCAACTGAATGGATAAGAAATACAATAAACAAGTCCATGAATGTAAAATTTATGAAAGAGAATTGTTCTTGAGGCTTGATAATCAGATAGACAAGAAAAAGCGGCGAAGGCGAAAATTCGACCCAAGTGGTTGGGCCCATAACGAGTTGTAAAGGACTACAAAAATAGGGCATATCATTTGTGAACTTTAGAACGTGAAGAATTTGGAGAATCCATCAATTCTCTTCATTTGAAGAGATACCACGCATAGCCCACCAACATTCTCATTTGTTTCCCATTGCATTTGTATTGCATTACCATTTGTAAACTCATTATGTAAAAATTGTAGTCAAGAAACTTATTTTCAAGTAACTCTCAAAACATTCTTCAAAACATTGGCAATCTTTAAAATCATGCTCTTCAAACATTCACAATATTATCATCAATACTTCTTATCATTTCATTAGTTTGACAAGTTGAGACAAAGTTTTGACTTTAATCCTACCAAGTCCCGCATGCTTGGTTTTGCTCTTAGTTTTCTTATAGCTTAGGAGTCTTTGCCTATAGTATCTTCTAGAAGCTTCTTGGTGTCATATCTATCCCATACACATCTCTTTGGAAACAAAACACTCTAAACATTTTACAGGTCTATTTTTTCACCTATCTCAACCCTCGGTGTGGAGCCCTTGCATTCTAATGGTTGCATGGGGTTGAGGCTAGGGAAAAATATCCCTCCTAAAAGCATAGCTTAAAGTTTTTGTAAAAGTGACTATATATTTCGATTTAAAATCAAATACAAAATTTTCATTTACACACTTCCTTTCCCTACCAATCCTCGGTGTGAAACCCACAATTCTTACTAGTGGTGTGAGGTTGGGAAAGGAGGGGAGTTCCCTTACTCACTTATGCCTTGTACTTGATGATGAGCCCATGCTTCCTACTCATAGCATGGGGCAAGGCATAGGGGGTCTCTGTAAATAAATTAATAAATTAATTTAAAAAATCATTTAATAAAAGGCACTTTGAAATCATAAATCATAGCAAAGTGAATTAGATGTCTAAATTTTCAAGATAATTTTAAGCCTTAAACCAGATTTTGTCAGTCAAGTGGCCATCTACGAGATCTAAGTATAGATAAAATGGAAAGAAATTACACTTTGAACTATGTAGAAAACTTGTGTGGAACTAGGGTGTAGGTTCTCAATTGGGTTTTTATCAAATCTTTGTCTTACTCTCATCATGCTTATTCAACAAACGCATATAACTCATGTCTATTATGACTCTCGGTGTTGAGCCCTGGCATCTAACTGATTGTGTGGAGTTAGAAGCAGAGTGAGTTCATTTTATTATCATACCATCATTTGTCACGTATTACCAATATCAAATGAAGTACCAAATTTTACTTGAAAATCTAAAGTTTAAACATTATAATGTGTCTACATAATCATATTAAAACAAAAACGAAAAAGAAATCATTCTTAGCATTTTTCATCCATTACATAAATTTTGAAAAGCATACAAAACCATATATTCTAAACATCTAGAGTACACACGAGAAGTAAACCATAAATACGAGTAAACTTTGCGTAAGGAATAACCAGGACCAAAGAATATATATATATATATATATATATATATATAATATATATATATAATGAATCATGTTTTGAGTACAATTCCATCGCACACTGGCAAGCGTAGTCAAAACGCTCAATGAGCCTAGAAATACAAAAAAATCACATATGCCTCGAAAAATAGCTACACAACAATAATGGCTCGATAGTCAATCATTCTGGTGGGACCACGAGAAGGCACATGCCTAGGACTCCTACTACAGCTCCGACGGCATGAGTGCACTAAGTGGTATGAGTTCCCATGGGAATGACCACTAGCTGTAGTCTCACTGCGGCTCCTCCTCATCTTTGCTCTCTCCTCTCAACTTCCTCATAGCCCATAATGAGACCTATGATGAAAGCTTCTTATTTTACCATGTTATTAGTGTATTCAAAGTTTAGTTTGAAAGATAAAGGGATAGGAGTCCCTCGGGGAGGTATGATAACAATACCAGCACCTCCCCCTTGTTGACACTTAGATCCATAGAAGAAGAGTGGCATTTTTACATGAGTGTATTCTTGATCAATCTGTGTCATGATAGATTTGTCGGGGAATTGTTCGTGAGGTAATTGATTTTCATGTAGAGGATATTCGATGAGTTGATCAACGATTGCTTGTCCTTTGATATATTTTTGCTAGATGAATTATAGATCAAACTCAGTCATAAGCATGAGCGATTGGGTGATACGATCGTTGTGATATGGTTTGGAATGTATAGATTTAAGGGGGTTGAAACTAGTGACAACTTATCGTAGCTATGATTGACTTCGTTCAAAATATGTAGAATATAGTGAAAGAGTGCACAAATTGTTAGGCAAAGTTTGCCCCGAAATCCACCTCTAAATGCCTAAAATTGTAATTTTTGTAGTGTTGTCTAAAAATACGATTTCATGAAATTTTCTCATATGTAATTCATCAAGGTGAATCACAACATCTCCTCGATATTGGTGACCTTCCACATTCTTCTAGATGTCTCTTCATATTTCTAAAAGTAGTATATAAGAAGGTGTAATCCACAAGGAAAGACCGACATCTCCTTGCACTGAGATAGCTATTGTAATCACAATTTTCTCGAGCAATATACATCTCTTTTCAGAGACACGTTTTCTATTTACATTTGCACAATTGTTATTCTATCCTTTAATCCCAAAACCCTTGAGTTTTGTATCACTAGTTTTTCATCCTTCCAAGGCCCTTATTTCCAACAAATGCATGAGACAAAAACACCTTACAACGCATAGCCCCAATTTGGGGAAAAACTATGTGTGGAAATTAGACCTATTCAAGGAAAAATCCCATCCGGGTATTGTTGAATAAGACGAAATCCCGATGAATCAAAGTTGGGAGTTGTATACCATGCCCAATTTCGATAAATTTCTCTTGTTGTAGCCTAGAATATACCCACAAAATCCCAAGGCATGTTGGCACATCACTTAGCCTGAACTAAACGCTCATACACAAGGGTACTAGGTCCCTCTTTAGAGAAGCTTGTTTAAGATGTTAGCATGATTGAATGTATATTTCATATCCATAATAGATAATCAATTAAACCATAGTGCATAAACCAAATCTAGATCTTAACCATATGAAAGATTAATTAAACAATAACTATGATAAAATTTACCATGTAAGATCCATGTTCAGTTACATCCAACACCAATATCCAGCCAATAAGATCCATTATATTAATATTGTAAAACACGAAGCTTCTTACATACATCATAAAGTCACCATAGTCATGTGCACTAAAAAACTCGCAACATAACACTACAATAATATCAAACTATCTAAACCATGCAAATCAATACATATTTATAGGGGTGGGGACTTTCCCTTCACCACCCATGCACCTTCAAAAATAGGCTACATGATAATAATAGCCATGCACCCTTACATGAGAATACAAAAGCATGCAAGCTTGCTAATAATAGATTATCTAATAATACAACTGTAGTATAATCCTATTATTAGCTCCAAAACTCTACATGGTGCTCGATCTTCTACTAGTCCCAAAATAGCCTTGTGTGGTCTGTAAGTCTTCTACAAAATGTGCTCCACACTCTATGTCCAAAATTAGCCCCAATTTGTAAATGGCTAAGTCCCATTTCAAACTCTGCTCTCTGGGCGCGCTTTATTTTGCTATAATTTTGTGTAGTCCTATGCGCCATGTGTCTCGCGCACCCAAATCCTTCTGCACTTTCATACTTAAGCTACATTTCATTAGCTCAACATTACCCCACACTAATTTCATTTCCATCCTCGCAATGGGTAATCCCAACTTATCTCTCCAAGAATAATGAATAAAGAATGAAAGAATAAAGGAAGTACTTGTACAAAAATGACAGACTACTTGGCGCCTTGCTCTTTTACAGGCATGATTAACTCTGGATATTTGTTCTTTATCTTTTCCTCCAAGTCATTCCAATCACTCAATGACTTGGCTAGTTTTATCAAGAATGTCTATAACTATGGCTTCTAGCTCATCATGAGTCATGTTTTCCTTCTCATTCTGTAATATTCTAACAATGTTAGCCATGCTAGAGACCATCCCCTCCATGAGATCCATTTTCTACACAATGAGTTTACCAATGTCTTTTAGCTTCTCCTTATGTGGATCCTGGGCTGCTGTAAGCGCATCGTGCTTTTCTCAATCAACATAAGCCTCTCCACGTGCCCAAACATCTCATTCTTTATTGCCTTGAGGACCTCATTTTCTTCTTCAATGGTCCTTGTCTTTATAATTACATCTGTGCCTCACACATAGTCAATGCCCGATCTTCCTTCTTCAATTCATCCTTCAACGCTTGCAATAAGGACTCATAACTTGTAATATTCTCACGTGCAATAGTGGCTTTGGCTCTCTCTGCCTCTTCGCAACATTCTTAGGTGTTGGCAGGTGCACATGTCCCTCCTCCAGTAATAATTGAACTGTTGTGCATAGATAATGTAGGGTGGACTTAAACTCTGTTGCAACCTTGTCCTGAAAATGTGGCCTCTTCTCTATGATCTCATCCCTAATTTTCTCACCATCTTAAGGATTTTCTATGTTTCTACCTCAGCTTTCTCCTTCTCTTCTATGAGGCACTTGATCTCAGTAGTTGCATCTTTCTTGTCTTCCAATAGTGCTCTAATAGTTGTTGCTTTATCAATATTTTGGCGTGCAACTTCAAAAGAGATACCTTAGTGAGGGAATTGCTCACATGTTCATCAGACATCACCGAAGGCTTAATACTCATATGTCATGAATGTGGTGCCTTCTTCAATCTCCGTGACACACAGCTTCCTTGCACACATCAAATTCAGACTCATCCATGTGAGTCTGCATCATCCATGATAATTGTTTCCTTGTGCGTGCATTCACCATATCCACATCCATGAGCTCCCACCCATATAGATCCTTGGGTTCCAATTTACCTTGGAACCGTGTGCGTATGATTTTTCTTGGGTCATCTATATATCAAATAAATAGAGTCTAATATTTTATTTCCTCTTTATTTTTACCAGAGCGCTTACCCTTGGGAAACTTGGCGCCTGAATCCAATACTAGACCTTCATCTGTCTGTGTTTTAGAGGGCACACCACATGGTTCACCCTTATCTTCACCTATCTCTAATCCAACTTCCCGATGTCTATGTTTTAGTCCTTCAAAGGTGCCTCTTTATCATTATTCACCTCCTTTTCCAGGCTCCTCTGTATTCTCGTTCTGCACTAGAGTGTTAGGCGCGTTGTCTTCAAACTTTTCTTCTTCCTCCTCCTTTCGAGGGATGTACCTGCACCTTTTATTCTTCTCAGGTTCCACTTTCACAGGTGAAGTATTGGGTGATCTTTTGGGGGATGGGAAGGTCTCATGCCCTAAGTCTTTGTTCTTCTAGTACCCTCTTATACTGAGGTTCCTCATGAGTCTTGTCTAGATCCACCTCCAATGCACTGTCTCCAACACTTTATCTTCTTGTTGTAATGGAGGGGTCACCTCGCGCTCACTCTTCTCTCTAACAATGGGTTGTTTCCTACCCTTGTGATCCAAACCACCACTATCTTCCAGTAGTTCTTCTTCTTCCTTTTCCATAAGGGGTGAAGCCGGTTCCTCATCTACCAAAGTTCCAACTATATGCTTTCCTTGGGTGGGCCAGGAAGTTTGAACTCATTTTCTACATACCTCCCATTCTCCAACCTAGGCTTGAGTTGGATATACACAAGGGCTACCCCAATCTCACCAATTTCCATACTCATTGCCTTCATATTAATATCATCTGAAATTAATCTCTCAATGTATGTAGACTTACTTGGATACACGTAAGTCTTCCTCAATGTGTGGTAGTCATAGTCTACCTTGTCTGCATTAAACAAAACCGGCGCACGTCTCTGAAAACCTATATATAGATGCCTAGAAATAGCATGCGGTCAAGGCATATGGCAGCTTACACCATGGGCACCACTTGACACCCTTCATTGCAAAGCGAGAAATACAAAAGTGTTGGTACAAAGGTGCAAACTATAGTTACTTTCCTAATACCGAAGGTAACTCCTTGGGTATTCTCCATTCCTCCTTAAATGTGGCGTAAATTCACTTATACCAAATCTCTTTCCATTTCTTAAAGGGACCACTCATAGTCGCATCGTAGGTATACTACTCAAATCTCTCAGCAAGAGATTTATTTTCTTGGGGATACTGCCACACTTTTTCCTTAGGCCCATTGAGCACTCCAATTTCTACAAAAATAAGGGATAATAGGATTGTGCCAAAACTAATCTTCTCACCTCCATGTGTTTCCTCAATGATGCTTTCAAAGAATGAAACCTACCAAGTTATAAGTCACCCCTTCAATAATTTTTTTCACTATATACAACCATAAGGTGTTCACCTGCGACCATCGCTCCTAGTTATTTAGCTTTGCCATGAGGTGCTTGCTGATGTTTGGATAGCTAGGTATTTCATCAGCTTATAAATGTCCATTCCACACCCTCCATTCAGGTAACCCAATGCTTTGGTTGTCGTAATGATTCCTGCTTTATCTGTCATGTCGTTACTAACCTCTGTGCCCAAACTCCTTAATCCTGTCAGGGTCCCAATCAGGGGTGCGGTGATCCTCATCCGTCGCCCGAAAAAATAAAAGAAGTCCTCGTGGACTCTAATCATCAACCACTGGTATAACTTCTCTAGATTTCCAAAATAAGGGATTTCATACAACTGTAAAACTCCCACACTTATCAAAATCTTTTTGCCTGCATCGTCATATATGGCCATATCATCAGTTGTTTGCTTGTTTGTCTTCTTCACTAGTAACTTGTCAAGTTCATCCTTATTATATATTGTCTAGTGGTTGTAATCACTTACTTTACTCTGAAAAATGTGTGATTCCCAATCACAACCCATGTAAACCCCTCAGGGTACTGCATCTCTGAGAAATGGCTTTTTGGGGCATCCTCCACCTCAATTTCTACTTCCTTTTGCTTCTTCTCCCTTGCGGCCACTCTAGGTGCTCGCTTCGGTGCCATAATACTATAAAGGTGTGATTTTTTTCCTTCTTCAAGCTCTGTAACTCTAATTCTACATGCCCTAGCTTAAAACCGTGTGCCCCGCTCCAAACCCTAAACCCTAGCTATCAATTATCTCCCACACACACTCTCGCTCTACTCAAACACTTCTCCAAATGGAGCAAAGAATCCCCTTGGTGTGTAAATCTTGACAAATCCAACTAGTTCGTGGCTCTCCAAACTTCACATCTCGTTCGCTAGCTTGCTCATCAACAACTCACTCGAATATTCTTGTTCGCAAAGGTGAAAATGATTTCACAACACCACCTTATATAGATTTTCAAAAAAATCTGCATTATTGCTCTCCACCTACCACTATACCTAGTATTGATTTGTCGTTTCGTCATGTTTTTGCTTGCTTGCTTGTTTCCGTGCCACACGCTTATAACCTTCTAAGACACCTACTTTTTGGCCGCATACCTCATTTTGCGCCTCCTCATGCACCGAAGTACTTCACCACTATGCCTTTCACTAAGTAGTTTCCATTGTAGCAACCTACCTTGTGTTACACTGTGCATCCATATGTGGTCTTTATTCATGAGCAATTTTTCCTATCTCGCACCTTTCCTTCAAGCACATACACAATAACTTTCTCCTATGCATACCTATCCTCAGATAATATTAAAACTTGGAAATGAACCCTATATATACTCCACCCCACACTAAGGGTATGCGTGGTCCTCTACGCATGAAAACACTTAGATAGTAATCAGCTTCTGGCGTGCAAACACGCTTATTACACAAAACACTTGAACTAAATTGACAAAGCATAGCCACTATGAAAAAATCACATAAAAAGGGAATGCATTAAGGAATTGTAATCTAAGTAGCAATACTTTGCCTTATTATAAACAACAATAAGACTTATTTATAGTAAGGCTTCAACCTACTCCCGCTGAAGTAATCGTGCAATCGTGTTCCATCCAAGGCCTCTAACTAGCAAGCGCTAGAATCAAGTATATAATTTATATCATACGGTCCCAACTAATGCACCTTAAGCTTTCTAGGGTGGCACAAAATCTTTAAATCATAGAGAAGTACCATTTGCCCAACCTCAAGTTTCTTATCCTTGATGTGCCTATCATGCCATGCCTTCTACCTAGCTTTTTATTGCTTCTGACTCCATCGTGCTATAACACACCTTTCATCTAGTTGCATCAATTTGTCAATACGTTCTTCAAGTGCTTGCTCATCAACCATGCCACTTACACATGCAATACGTAGAGAAGGTAACATGAATTCCATTGGTAGAACAACCTTTGCGCCAAACACCAACTGAAAGGGTGTTTCTTTATTCAACCTCTTGTAGGTTGTCTTGTATGCCCAAAGTACAACAAAAACTTTATCATCCCAGTCTTTCCTTCCAACATCACAAATTTTAGTCAAGGTATGGCTCAATATCTTGTTGAAGGCCTCGAAGTTCCATTTTCCTGAGGATGATAGGGTGTTTTTTATGGTGTGCAACCATAAATTCGTCCAATAGTATTCTGATGGTCTCATTAAGAAAATGAGTACCCCTATCACTTGTCAAACTTAAAGGGCATCCATACCTGTTGATAATATTTTCCCACAAAAACCTTGTTGTTGTAGCTATTGTGCAATCCTTTATAGGTGTCGCTTCTACCCACCTTATAAGATAATTTGTACAAGTTATAATATAACGTGATCCAGTCCTGCGCATGGGTGGGGAAATAGGACCCAAAAAGTCAATTGCCCACTTTTTAAAAGGTTTTGTGCAACAATAGGCCTCAAAGGCATCTCATCTCTATGCCCAGGCTTTCCAAGGCTCAAAATGGTCACATGCCTTACAATATTTTTTACAATCCTTATATAATGTTTCCCACCATAAACCAACTAATAGAATATTACACGCGGTGGCATCTCCCGCATAGTGTCCACCTCGTAATGTCATCATGAGCCTCCTCCAAAATTGCTTCATGTTCATGCTCAAGTACACACCGATGCAAAACTTCATCCCAACCTAATTTTTATAAGTCTCTACTAATCAACATGTAAGCAACGACAGCAGCCTAAAAATTTGTTTCTTCTCCAAAGCCTTCATACCTCTAGGCACCACACTTGTTAGTAGAAAGACAACAATATCCTCTAAGTACAAGGGTGTTCGGTTCAACCTAAATAATTGTGCATCCAAAATTGTATCCTCAATGCTTTGTGCATCCTCTCCTAATTGAATCCTAGATAAATGGTCTAGACTAGAATTACTCTTTCTTGGCTTAACCACCACAGTAAAGTTAAACTCCTGGAATAATAGAACCCAACGACATATGTGCCCCTATAAAATGGGCTTGTTCACCAAGTACTTTAATGCCATGTGGTCTATATAAAAGATGAATGGGGTAGCCAAAAATACTTTTGAAACTAATGGAGAGCGTATATCATAGACAAGGCCTCACACTCTATAATGGTGTAATTCTATTCTTTTGGAGTTAATTTCCTACTCACAAAACAGAAAGGACGATCAACAATGCCTTCTCTAGGTGGGCTAATATCGTACCAATGGTCATGCTAGAGGTGTCTACATGAACGTGAAAAGGCTTGGTCCAAGGACCGCAAAATAGGCATTGTAGTAGGCCTTTCCTTCATTGTCTCAAACGTGCGTTGTTGTGCCTCACCCTAATAAAACTTACCTCTTCCTTTTAATAACTCCTCTAAGGGTGCAATGATCTTAGCATAACCCTTGATAAAAATTTGTAGTATCCTATGTGCCCCAAGAATCCACGCACCTCACTTTGGCTAGTTGGTTCCTCTAAGCCCAAAATAATAGCAACCTTAGCAGATCCACTAGCAAACCTTCCTTACAGATGATATGTCCTAGAAAAATTCCAAAAGGTGTGGCAAAATAAACTTCTTGATGTTTAATGAGATGCTCAACTACCGACATCTCTCAAACATGAGCCTTAAGTTATCACAATGATCCTTCACAAGCCCATAGACTATCCAATCATCTAGATACACCTGTAAGAACTTATGAATAAAATCCTAAATTCCTGTACAATAATGCACAAAAATACTATAGGTGCATTCTTTAATCCAAAGGGCATAATTGTGTATGCAAAACTTCCCCACTTAGTGGTGAAAGTTGTATTCTCTTGATCCTCTTTAGCTATCCTCACTTGATGATATCCAGAGAATCCATTAGTGAAGGAGTAGATCTCACGCCTTGTAACACCTTCCAAGATTTCCTCAATAAATAGTGTGGGAAAGGGATCAATTACACATGCAGCATTTAACTCCCTGTAATCCACACAAATTATGATTCTTCCATCCTTCTTGATACTTGATCACCATAGGGCTCACCCATTCTGACTCCTCGATGGGCTCAATGATTCTAGAATTCAACATTTTGTCAATTTCTTCTTTCACCTTGATGCACAAGTTCAGATTCATCTTATAAGGCCTCTTCCGAACTAGGCGTGCACCTTCCTTCAGCTTGATTCTCATTTCACCCAAAGATTCATGTACCCCTTTCAATTCATGATAGCCTCTAAGGAACAGATCCTGAAGTCACGCAATAGCTCAATTATCTTAGCAACTTCAAAGTCA
The DNA here is from genome assembly GCA_018340775.1 of Taxus wallichiana var. yunnanensis. Classification (NCBI taxonomy): domain Eukaryota; kingdom Viridiplantae; phylum Streptophyta; class Pinopsida; order Cupressales; family Taxaceae; genus Taxus; species Taxus wallichiana. The sequence goes on along the minus strand of CM031234.1, from coordinate 734,180,545 downwards.
GACCAATAATCTCCAATGATGGCCTCCTTTGGTTCAACATCCATTCCAATGTTTACTTTCTTGGTCTTCATAGGCTCATGGTAGGGGCACGCCTTTTCAGCTACAACGCCCAAGACCTCACATGTACCCTCTACATGCTCAACATACAGGTTCTCCACCTCTTCATCATCCACTATATAGACCATCTTACCCTTCTCTCGCTCTAGACAGCACGCCTAAGTTGTTTTGTAAATGTCTCCTCTTTTTCTAAACATGCCTTCAGGTCTGACTCACCCAACAACTCCTGAAGGAGCTCATCAACCTTTGCACTATCTCCCATAGTTAAGCACTTCATAACCTATAACACCTCATTCACCAGAGGTTTAGTGGAAAATAGTCAAATTTTGCATCATAAGTGCAATAAGTTCTTCCCAATTTCCAATCTCTCTATTCAACTCCGCATAGACATACCATACACACTCGCAGCCTTGAAAGGTGAAATAGAGCTTGTGCACCCAAAGCGAAGGAGGTAAAGCTTCCTGCCCTATGTCTAGACTCTCCCACACCACTGAACATGGTGCTTGAACAAGATCATTACCATGAAATGCATAGATCTGAGTAGGCACATTGCTCCTTCGAAATCTAGCAGATAAAAGCAATCCTCACTTCTCTCCACCAAAATATTATCCCTATGAACCATCCACCAACGCGTTGTCATCCTCGCGTAAAGTATAAACTAACATATTCCTTCTTTCCACCTGACATTCCCACTGAACTTCCATAGCAAGTAGGAATACCTCAGATTCTCTTCACCAGTGTACCTTGGTACCTAACTTCGCCCAAATGCCTGATACTACGTGGCTTACTTACACACGTAATTGCACTTCTCACTTCGCGCCCAACCATTTCATAAGTGTCATGTGCCTAGTTGTCACATGCAACACTTGTAGTATCACTCATGGATTGTGCATCATCCCATTGGAGAAATCCTTCCTTTGATGGCTCAAGAACTTCCGGATCTCAAATGGTGCACACATAAATTATGTTCAAATATTCTTCACTTAAGGGCTCTACATAAGGTGCATATTTCCCATCTATTAAGGGGATAATGACACGCTCCTTTTTTCTCAAAACTTATATACCCTTTTTTGAAGCACAAATCAACGTTGTTTACATAACACCAAGGGCACCCAAGTAAAGCCGAAAACTTTCGGCTTATGCAAGCGCTTAAGACCTCAAAGTCCTCAAGAAACTTAGGTAATGAAATTACTAGTATAATTCAGATTATGAGCAGCAATAGAACACCAAATAACACAATATTTTAGAATAATGATCTCAATATGCAATTATAATAGCTTCGCCACATCGAGGGGGCAACCTCCAAACCATATAAGACTCAAATGCTCAAATGATAATGAACTACTACCTAAAATTCCCTATATACTATTCATATGCTATGGCCATCACCAAGACCGAACTATTAAGCATGAGAAAGTATAAATGATATAATACAATGATATGGTAAGCCACAAGTCACTACTCATATCCTAATACAAGCAATAGGTTAAGGGCGTAACAACTTGGCTCCCTGTATAGTAATTAATGCATCCTTTAAAACTTCAATAGGTGTAGCTTTAGTCCTATTTTCCATAAACAAAAAAATTGAAGATGGTTGTAATGATGGTCTGCCCATGTGAACCCACACATCCAAAGTGAGTACATTTATTTCTGCACTGTATCAATTAGAATATTACTCAAAAGCTAACCATCCACAACAACATTTAGAGTGATCTCCTTGTCATAATCCAAAGCTATGAGGGGAAGGTTAGCATGCAAAATCTACCTTTCATGCTCAATCCTAGTGCGTAGAGTGTTTCCCTTTAACCAGTTTCCTAGAAAAGGAATGATGTTTTCTTGGCGCAACATCTTGCAAACCTCCTTTAGATCATCAACATTTGTCTGATGGAGCTCAGCTGCCTTCTTCTATTCTAACTTCCGCGACTTCTCTTTCAAACATTGTATCTCACCCTGCAAATTTCGAATCACCTCCATGGTTTCTTGATAAACCTCCTTTTGATGCATAGGGTCTAGATACTTTGCATGTAGAACCTCCTCCTTAGTAATGATAGGCTTCTATTTCAGAACTTCCTTGTGCTCACAACCTCAACATGAGTAGTAATCTTCATAGGTACCAACTCAATATCCGGTGCTAACTTTGAAATCCATTGATCTTCCATGACGTGTTGCACTCTAACCATTCCCATGCCCTTGTTCTCCTATTTGTGTTTCTTACTCAAATGTTCATACAAGTCCGAACACTCTTCATAGTTGTGGTTCTTTCCGCAAAAAGAAACAAACAATGTTTTGAGGACACTCGCACTATAATGATCAAGGGATCCACATGTATAACAAGTTCCATGAGGGAAATCACTTCTTCCACCGCTGCAACCTCGCCTCTAAATCCTCCTCGATAACCTCGACCTCTACCACAACCTCCATCAGAGCACCCTTCATTATGATCATGGTCATGATGCTCACTTTTCTCCTTAGAATTATTTGCAACGTTGGTCTATCGTACGCCAATATCAATGACATCATGAATCTGATCAATCAACTTGCAATCCTCAATATCACGAGTAGTAGACCTACAGATCTTACAATAACAGGACATGTTCTTTCTTATCATGCGTTGCAACAATGGGCACCGACTTGAACTGTGGTCCAAGTGACAAATCTCACAGTCTAACAACAAAGGAGAGCACTGATTTCCACGACAACTATCCTTAGTATGCCCTTATACTTCACAATCTATGCACCAAATCCCACTGTGTGTCTCATGTGCCAAATTAGCTGATAATTTATCTAATTGTTTTGCCATTGCTGCAATATGAGCTTCCAAGAATGGGATCACTCATGTGTCTACACTTCCTACCGCCTCAGCGTGCAAATTTGCTTCAAGTACTTCACGTGGAACTGTATAAGTATTATGCGAAAGTGACCTTCTAAAAGGTGTGATCACCCTCCAACAAACCACTTAACATGTTGACTCTCATGTATGTCATAAGATAACTTGGAAAAAGGGTCTTGAACCGAGCATCATACTCCCGAACACTCTCAATAGTGCTTTACTTAATGTCTTTCAACGTGTTGATGCTCTTCTGCTCAAACTCAGGGATATAATTTTTTTCAAGAAAGCATCCCGCAACGCGTATAATCTACATAAGTCTGTCGTGGTTAAACTTTTTGTACCAACTATGTCCACGCAACTACAATGTAGTTGCAAAACCGACTTGCCTTGCACTTTGTAGCAATAATCCCCTTCATGGGCCATATTATCTCACACATATGCACATGCTCAGGAACATGCTCAATTGCATATTCAATGCCTCTATATTCTAGGATATGAAGAGACATCTCCATATAAATTTTTCGGGGTTGGTGTGGACTGTGCCTACTAGATCTAGTACATGTATTTTCTCCACCTCCGAGCCTCCGGGATCCACCAGTGCCCGAGCCACCTAACCCTCCTGATCCTCCTCCTAAAGTAGGCAATGAACCAAAGGATGCACTGCCTTGTGTTCCAACGGTCGTGTTAAATTGGAATGCCGCAGCAGTGAAATTTGTGCTACTTCCAGATGTTATACCAACATTTTGCGCGCCACATTCTCGTGTTGATGATGCGCCAGAAAAGATACCTCTAGCTGAACCTCCAAATAACATAGATGATGATTACGTTGCCATAGATGAATAAGCTACCTGATTAACTCCTGAACTTGACTGCAAATTGACTCTATCTACTGTAACTCTACTTCCCACACTATCTTGCTTATTGTTAATTGTCATAGAACCTGTAAAACCAAGCACAAAGGATAGGTTGTCGGTGTAGGTTCGATGCGCACCTATGATCCACAATATTTATTTTGACACGCCTTCATCCAAAGGTAAGGAGGGTTCTCTCGCCATGCTTTCCCAAATGGGGGAGTTTTAGATGCTTTGACTCCATGTCCTCTGTGTGAGCTCTAAATCCTTCACAATCCATCTCCCTCTGCGCAACACCATTCTTTTTGCTATCTCTCGTTATTTCATCAAATCCCTCTCGCGTGCTTTATTAAACTTAAGCCACCTTTCTTCTCTCTATCTCTCTACCGCTAGGTCTGCCATCTTTACCAAACCTACTCTTGCCCCTACATGTGGTGGGGTTTAGCTAGCCATAGGTTTCTCTTCCAAATCTAGGGTCACGATCAAGATCTTAATTGCCAAAGGAATACCACACAAGTAAGATCCTCTGGGCTTGCACAATAATTAGAACTCAACAATTTCTCGGATAACAAGAAGTGGAAAATGTGTACTCAAGAATATAACTATTCAAAACACCATGAAACCAAACATCCACAGAGTTCGTCTAAATCAAATTTGCATCATACAAGGCCTAGAATTCTTCTTACGTTCAAAGAAGTGTGCGCAACCTCCAATTCCTCTTAGATGCGCAAGAAACCAACCACTCGTATAACTTTATAGGAAAGATAACAAAGAATGTCTCATACAATGCATTGTTGGGGTTAACACAAGGTTGTACAAATAATATATCAGATGTAAGCATACATGCAATAAAAATGGATATTCTACCATAAGAAATATACAAAACAAGAGATATAAATACACACTAGATTTAACGTGGCTCACCCAGTGTGGGTTACATCCACCAAGAAACAAGCCAATCTATTATCCAAAGCTTTCAGAAGATATACAATGAAGATTTACAATCTTCCACACCTCTCAGATGTATAGTAATTTATTTCTCTCAAGCTTTTCCTTCTTCTCCAAGAATTCTCTCTCACACAATTATTCTCACAATAATCATCAACTTACACTTCTAAACCCTGGCTTTCATGCTTATATAGGCATATACAAACTTAGGGCACTTAGCCATGCAATTACAATCAATAGATATGCTTTAATACTAAATTTAGATCTAATTCCCATGAGTTAAATAAAACACTCACACATAGGTAACCGATGTCGGTTATCCCTCACCGATGTCGGTCCCTTCATAACCGATGTCACCATTCTTGCTTTTTCTGCAAGTTTAATATAACATGCTAAACTGAAGTAATTGAGCTCCACAACTCAACAATCTCCCACTTGGAGATAAATTACTACACTATACTTGTACAATGTCATTCTTGGATCCTTTCCTTAGATTTGTTTCTTCCTCTTCAAGTCTCAAAATCGAAGACCAACATAAGTGGAGTGTAGCTCCAACTTATCTTTTGCTAATGGCTTTTTTATCATATCCGCATGGTTTTCACTCATATGAATCTTCTCCGCCAAATTTCCCATCCTCCAATACTTGCCGTATGAAGTGATATCTCAACTAAATGTGTTTCATTCTAGAATGAAACGTTGAGTTATTTTCCAAATGAACCACGCTCTAACTGTCACGAACAATTTACAATCATCTTGATCCTTTCCCAACTCTTCCATGAATATGCTCATCCATATTATCTCCTTGCTAGCCTCTATAGCTGCAACATACTTTGCCTCTTTAGTAGATAAAGCCACAACCTTATGCAATCTTGAATTCCAACAAATTTTCGTCCCGCCTACTACTGAAACTATATCCAATAGTGCTCCTCCTACCATCCAGATCTCTAGCCATATCCAAATCAACATATTCACATAAAGAAATATTTGAGCCTTCATAGCATAACTGGATGTTAGATGTCCCTCTCAAATACCTTAGTATCCATTGAATTAATTTCTAATGCTCTTTACCTAGATTGGCCATAAATCTACTCACAACTTCCACTACTTGTGAAATGTCCGTCTCGGTAGAAGCCATAACATACATGAGACTCCCAACCGTTGAAGCATATGGTACTTGCGTCATGTATTTGACCTCCTCATGTGATGAATGACATTGATCTTTGCTCAATTTGAAGTGTCCTACCATAGGTGTGCTCACGGTGTTTTAAATCTTGCTTGTTAAACCTTTCCAACACCTTATTGATATAAGCCTCTTGGGGCAAATACAACTTCTTGTTCGTCTTGTCTATGTGTATTTGCATGTCAAGGATTCTTTTTGCAGCTCCTAAATCCTTCATAGCAAATGTGTGAGCTATCTTTACCTTAAACTCACCAATGTCTTACATACTAGATCCTGCAATAAACATATCATCCACATACAGTAACAAAATAATATAGCTCCCATTTTCAAGTTTCTTGAAATAAACACAATGGTCAAATTCACAATTCAAATAATCATGCTCATGCATGAAACTATCAAACCTCATGTACCATTGCCTTGGAGCTTGATTGATCCCATATAGACTCTTTTTCAACCTACACACTAATTTCTCCTTACCCTTGACTTCATATCCAAGCCGTTGTATATAAATCTCTTCATTCAAGTCACCATGAAGGAAAGTTGTCTTCACATCTATTTTCTCTAAATGAAAATCATCTACTGCGACTAAACTCAATACGGATGAATATAAGTCATCTTTACAACATGATAAAATTTTTCACCAAATTCAATACTGCTTTTTGTAAATCCCTTTACTACAAGTCTTGCCTTGTAACTTTTCTATCCACCCTCTTCTTCCTTAATCTTGTAAACCCATTTGTTCTCGCAATGTTCTCTTATCTCATTGGGTAACTTAACCAAATCCCAAGTTTGGTTATGTTCTAAGGAGTCCATCTCCTCGTCCATGCCATGCTCCCACTCCATGCGGGTCTCATCTTGCATTGCTTCTTCAAAACTTTCTGGTTCACCATTATCAATCAATAATAAATAAGATAGAGAAGGTGTAAATCTTTTTGGAGGTTTACTTACCCTTTGTGACCTTCTCATAGAAGTTTGGGGTACCGAGGCTCATTTTGGACCTCTTGGACATTTTTTCTAATTCTGACAAAGGATCGATGCCGGTCACTTGTAATTGACGCGCTTTAGCTAACCAATGACAGTTTGACTCTTCTATAACTGATACTGGTTCAACAACAGACCAATACTGGGGCCGTCGTGGTCAACCGACATCGGTTACTTTGTAACCCTATCGGTATGATTTTAAATCCGAGAGTTCATTTTCATTCACAAACTTCTCAACTGGTTCATACTTGGGTACCAAAATTTGATCCCTATACATTCTCTTTTCATTTCATTCAATTTCACTACTTCTAATAATTTTAGAATTCTCTAAATCCCAAAAACAAAATCCAAAATCACTAGATCCATAACCAATGAAAGTGCATCTCTTGGATTTTGCATCCAACTTTTCCTATTTTCCTTATACATATGCACAAAATCTTTTGAACCAAAAATTTAAGAAAAGAAATGTCTACCTCTTTTCTCGGTATAAACTTCCTCCGGTATTCCTCCATCTAGTGAACTTGAAGGCCCACAATTAATCAAATAAACCACTCGTATCAACCGCTTCTACCCAAAACTACAAGGACAATCCAACATGTATCCTCATACTTCTAGAACGCTCCATGATTGTCTTGTTCATTATTTCTCAACACCATTCTCTTATGGTGTTCTTGAATGTCCTTTCTCTACATATTCCATTCATTTGAACAATAATCATTGAAAACCTTGCTACAATATTCACCACCATTGTCAGATCTAAGACACTGCAACTTTGAATTTGATTCATTATCAACAAGGGCTTTCCATCTTTTAAAAGTCTCAAAAACATCAAATTTATGTTTAATACAATAAACCCATACCTTTCTTGTAACATCATCAATGAAAGTAACATAATACTGGGATCCTCCATGAGAAGCTACCTAGGCTAGTCCCCACACATCTGAGTGTATAAGCTCCAATTTCTGCTCCTTCTTAATTACCCCAACTTTGAGAAATCTCACTCTCTTTTGCTTGCCAAATACACAATGCTCACAGAAATCAAGATCTAAATCTTTCAAATATGATAACTTACCCTTAGCCTTTAAGACTCGTTCCTTTTTGAATCATATGGCCCAATTGATTATGTCACATGTATGCATCTAAGTCTCAAGAAGATAACATAGGAAAGGAATCGTAGCACGGTAGATAAATATAACGTTCTTACCTTCTTACCTCTTGCACACAACAAAAGCACCCTTGGTGACTTTCCAAGAGTCTCGCTATAAATGTAACCATGCAACCACTTCACTTAGCTGCCTCCGCAAAAATAAGATTCCTCTTAAGGCTTGGTATATACCTCACATCTTTCAAAACCCATGTATTTCCATTATGCAATTTTAGATGAACTTCCCTTTACCAAGAATACTATAAGGTTCATCATCACCCAAATAAACATGCCCAAAATTTCCTGGACATAATTTATGAATTAACCGTTATTAGGGTCACATGGAAATAAGCTTCAATCTAAAACTCATGATTTTATTCTATTATCCAAATAAGGAATAAAAGCATCTTGCATTACCTCTCGCTGCAAAATTTTCCTCTTTACCTTTTTTTCTCGGTGTTGGTTCTCTTTATCCTTCAACCAACAATCTTTCTTTATATTTCATTTCTTTCCACATTTCCAACAAGTAATTCCTTACCTCTGGATTTAGATCTGCCATCCCTTGACTTTGATTTCCCATTATTCTTACTCTTAGATCTCTCATTCTTCATGTCTCTGCTTTCTACATTCAAAGCATTCCCAGATGATGATTCCTCTGTACTTTTCCTACAAATTTCTTCATTCAAGATTATACTAACCACATCATCAAACTTCAAAATATTATTAGCAGATGTTGTATTACTAACAACCATTACCAAGTTATCCCAACTATCAGGCAAAGAACATAAGAATAAAAGTTCTTTCACTTCATCATCAAACGAAATATCAACCGATTTTAACTGATTTACAATAGATCGAAATCATTCAAATGACTAGATGCAAATTCACCTTCATGCATCTTAGAACTAAATAGTTTCTTCATTAAGTAAACTTTATTTAAAGCACTAGGTTTTTCATATAAATTAGTAGGAGATTTCATTAACTCTACCATAGATTTTGCTTCAGTAATATTAGAAGCCACAAATGCTATCGACTCAATCTTATACATCCCAAAGCCTTTTTGTCAAGAATCTTCCATTCTTCATCACCATCTTTGTAGGTCTAGACTTCTCATCCAACGTTAAGTACAAATCTCTTTGATACATATAATCTTCAATCTGCATATTCCATAATTGATAATTTCGGTCGTCAAACTTCTCTACCTTGTATTTGTTTTCTTATGCCATTGTTGTAGCTCCCACTCAATCAAAGCCCTCTGTGAGTAAATATGTCAACACACAAAAACCTCAAACAAAGCTCGATACCATTTGTTGGGGTTAGCAAAAATTTATACATATAATATATCGATCTAAGTATACATGCAATAAAAAGTGAATATTCTACCAAAAGAAATATATAAAACAAGAGATAAAAATCAACACCAAATTTAATGTGGTTCACCCAAAGTGTGGGCTACATCCACCGAGAGACAAGCCAATCTATTATTTAAATATTTCAGAAGATATACAATGAAGATTTACAATCTTCCACACCTCTCGATGTACAATACTTTCTTTCTCTCAATCTTTTCCTTCTTCTCTAATAATTCTCTCTCACACAATTATTCTCACAATAACCATCAACTTACACTTATAAACCCTAGCTTTCATGCTTATATAGGCATATGAAAACTTAGGGCACTTAGTCATGCAATTATAATCAATAGATCTCGCTTTAATATTAAATTTAAATCTAATTCCCGTGAGTTAAATAAAACACTCACACACAAGTAATCGACGATGGTTAGCCCTAATCGATGCCGCTCCTCCTTCACTCAATGCTTTTAGTCATAGGTGACCAATTTCAATTCCTTCATAACCGATGCCGGTTATTATGTTTTCTTGTAAGTTTAATATAACATGTTAAACTAAAGTAATTGATCTCCACAACTCAACATGCATCATAAAATTCTATTTAACTCACGTGCGTGCATTAAACTCAGGTCCAATGTTAAATCTGCAAGCATACTCTTCTTCCAAATCATCTAACCACTCTTGAATACTGGTCAAGGTCAATCGATACGTCTTCATCATGCAACATCCTGAAAAATAGATGAGAAAGAGGTCCCAAAAATGGAACCAATGATGTAGCCTAGAATATACCCATAAAATCCCAAGGTGCGTTGACACATCACTCAGCTTGAACTGAGCACTCACTTGAAGTGCGCAAAGGTACCAGTCCCTCTTTAGAGAAGTTTGTTCAAGATGTTAGCATGATTGAATGTATATTTCAGATCCATAACATATAATCAATTAAATCACAGTGCATAAACCAGATCTAGATCTTAACCATATGAAAGATTAACTAAACAATAACTATAATCAGATTTACCATGCAAGATCCATGTTCAATTACATCCAACACCAATATCCAACCAATAAGATCCATTATATTAATACTTGTAAAACACAAAAGCTTCTTACATACATCATAAAGTCACCATAGTCATGCGCGCTAACAAACTCACAACATAACACTATAATAATATCAACTGCCTAAACCGTGTAAATCAATACATATTTATAAGGGTGGGGAATTTCCTTCACCTCCCATGCACCTTCAAAATAGGCTACATGCTAATAATAGCCATGCGCCCTTACATGAGAATAAAAAAGCATGTAAGCTTGCTAATAATATATTATCTAATAATATAATTGTAGTATAATCCTATTATTAGCTCCAAAACTCTGCATGGTGCTCAATCTTCTGCTAGTCCCAAAATATTATTGCATGGTCTACAAGTCTTTTGCAAAATGTGATCCACACTCTATGTCCAAAATTAGCCCCAATCTGCAAACGCCTAAGTCTTGATTTCAAACTATTCCCGAGTGCGCCCGTGTCTCGCAAGCACCCAAATCCTTTGCACTTTCATCCCTAAGTTGCATTTCACTAGCTCAACATCTCTTATAGAAAATGCGAAATCACAACAAAAGTTAATAAAACCCTAATTTGGTATCATCCTAATTTGCTCAAGAAATTCCAACAAAAATGGATGTGTATATTAGATTCTTAATCCTCTTTTCGGTCTCTACAAATTGTCCTCTAAAATTCAAAATATTGTCACAATTCTCAAATATCATCATTTGAGCCAAATAAGGAGACCTCTATGTACAATGTCAAAGCTACAAGGTAGGACCTACATCTAGTCCTCTATGAATATCTTTGCACGAGAGGTCTATTTCTCCCACCGAGAGAATTCTCTTGCCAACCTGTTGGGAAGCCTTCCAAACCGAAATAACTCGCATCGTACATAAATTTTGATGTTAGAAGCACTTGTGGGTTCAACACACCATCCATCTCCTGTGGTTTCTGAACATCACAATGCAACAAAAGTTTGAAGATAAAGTTCCCTAAGCAACATACATAACATGACTAGAGCTCAGTAACCAAACCCTATATGGATCTATTACTTTATCTAGTTCCCCCACAATTTATCTCAAGGGGAATTGTCTATCAAATTTAATAGATTGTTCTACTTATCTAAGCATTTACACCACCGCAATATTGAATCTATTTGTTCCAATGGATGATAATACCGTCATGTGTCTTTCTTTCATTTCCTTGAGTTTGAGTCACACGAAGAAAAATATGGCGTGGTCTATGACACTTTGTCACAAACAATCCATAATCTCATTTGTTGAGACACCCTTGTAGCTTCTAAATAACCTTTCTACAAAAAAGCGCGCCTACTAGCTTATGATTGCATACACTGCTCTCGAACTCGGGGCCAATTTTGCACTCTCTCTTCCAATGTTTGGGCATGGGTCCGAGGTTATGGTTCTTTGAAGCTCCTCCGCTCGGCCGATGATGCATGTGTCCATGATATCGATTCAAACATCTAAACTTTAGTCGGATTCCGCCTGACCCCACCTCCATGAGATAATAACCCACACCACTTGACACCTCTAACATTCCAACCCCAACACATCACTTGACACCTCCACTCGATGTAATAATCCGTGATCGCTCGATCATGGGACACATGTCTTGAACGTTGATACGATGCTCAAAATCGACACTCCATATCTTTGTTGGATGCTTTAGACAAAGTCGGAGGGGGGGCATGCTTTCGACTATGAAAATGCCTTTTAGCATAAAAATACAAGGGAAAATGTTGTTAGGATAATGTCCTAGTTCAAGAATAATCATATATGTGCATTTATATGTAATGTAAGTGTGCCATATGGTTTAAACACAATTAAGTGTGTGGAGTAATAAGATATATTGTAAAATATATCAACACTTTAAGGGCTGGACCCGTGAAGGGGGTAAGTGCTTTGATTTTTTTGTTTTAGGTAGTTCCATGAAACTTTAAAACAAGAGAAATAAAAACATAAATATCTCTACCTAAAAATTATGAGCAACCATTATTTCGGAGAAGTTTTTTCACACTGCGAGTAGAAGTGGGCGACTAGGGATTTATAACGATTGTAGAGAATATTTTGGAAAGAATAATCAATTTACATCCATCAAGAATAAGCTATAAATATTTGTCATTTAAAAAAATGATCCAACCCCTAAATTTTATCTACAAATCTAATTTTAGCATATTTAAAAACAATAAGACCATACCTCTACAAAACTACTCCTAAATTATCTTAGCAATACTTACTTTAAAATTTTAGGGATGCCCTCCATAAAACAAGGTTCTAAGCTTGTGGTCCTATGGAGGAAAGCTACTTAAATTTTCTTAGTGGGTATTGTTGAGAAAATTTAGGAGCCTTTTTCACGCACCCATAAGAATATAAAATTAAGTAACATATCAATAAAATAATAAAATCTACATTCCAAAATGCCACGTGGATTAAAAACCCTAACAATAAAGGAGACTCCTAACCCTACTTCTTTAAGCAACCTCTAAATATTAGAGGCAAAAATTTGGGGACTCTATTTTATTCCCTATAACAGTTAGATAATTTAGCGCAGAAACCCTTGTTAAGACCTCGCCCAAAGCCTACTCTTAGAGCATGGTCCCATGAAGGGGGCTCCATAAATAACTCAATGGGTGTTGTGTTATCATTACTAATTTTGACTTCACAAAATTAATAAACATGGAAATTTTGAAAATTTTCAAAAGTATTACTTTGCGTGATTTATCGCCCTCGTCGCGATCGTCTCGTTTTGTGATCATTCTAGTCTTCGTTTCGTCCATTTCGGTGAGAACTCCTCCCTCCAGGTCATAAACTACTTTTAATATTAATTAATTAATATTTAATTAATTTATTACCCTTTGTTTGATAAAATTAATTTTATTAAAATTTGGGGTTTTTAATTAAATAAATATTAATATAATAATTATTAAAAGTCAATCGACAAATTTTTATTTAATTGTCGGGGAAAAGTAAGCTTATTTCAATCAGCAGGATGCCAAATTGGCTTCCCGTACCCTGGATTTCCCTTTCATGGAAAATTCATTTTATTTCCCCCCTTGTGGGATTTCTTCCACTGATTGCCAATTCAATGGATTGGCAAACGGGCAAAAAATCTCCCGATTTCCCACATGGGGAAATAAAATGGGGATTGTCAGCCACCTTGCCATTTCCACTAGCAAATGGTTGTTTATTTCCCACTTTCCCCTGGCAATTAATGCCACTACCCGAGAAAGAGGGAATTGGTTATTCCAACGGAAATAAGAAATGGTTACAAAAGCTTCTTTAACCATTTCTCCGTCAAACTCCTTGGAAAAGTCATGCGAAGAAGCTTTGAAGCTTTCAAATGTCCAGTTTACTGTAAACGCAATTAAAAAAATAAATTACATTAGCTATACAGAGAACAAGGAAATAGCTAGAGACCAAACATAAGCATTTGATGTTCTTATGTTCATTAGGTGTTAGTGTTTTAAATCTTGCATGCGAATATTGTCTTGGATCTTATTGTCAACGCTATTAATATGTTGTTCTAGTTCACAAAGTGATCAAGCTTTGATTATCTACTTGCTTACTCACGTATGTTCCTTTAACTCATTCTCGTTTAGGTGATGCAAACTCGTTTTATTTGTGTTAGTTGTTTATTATTCTTCTCCATGTAATATTAGGCTTTGCTTTTACCTAACTCTTGCATGTTCCTTCCATTCATTCCTTTCCATTCCTTTCCTTCATTCCATTCCATCCCCCTCATTCACTTTTCTTTCCATTGATGTTCCAAAACACCCCCACATACAATTTTGAATGTACAGGTGTAAATACAGTTTTGGTTTTCAATAAAGGCAACCTCACCTTCATTGAGGAGGAACTTTGTTCCCACACTGTTGCATGTCATTTGCATGTGTGCAAATCCATATGCTAACATGCATTTGAGAAAATTTAGGAGCATTTTAGTAGTTTTAAGATCCCATACTTTTTTATTAGTTTTCCTCAACAATACCCGATGAGATATTATAGCCATTGGATTTTTATGGTTATTTGTAGGTAAATAACATCACGTTTCTCTCTAAAATTACCAAAAATAATGGCGAAATGCATATTAGATTCTATCACCCTAAACTATAGGGGGAAATTCCCAACCCCCCCTCTCTAGCCACCTCTTAAGTTTAGGGGCAAAAAATTGGAGCTCCTATTTTTAGGCCTAGATTTTATTATTTCCCATAACTGGCTTTAAAAATAAGCATGGGACCTTCTGTCACAAGAAAATGGGAGCCCAAGCCCTCCATGGGACCATGCCCTTAAAGTAGGATGTGTCCGACTAATTTGTTTCTTAAAGTTTTCTTTAGTCCTCATCTACATTTTGACCTCGGCCTTCAATTTGAATAAAACAGGAGAAAACCCTTCTCAAACTTTTTCATCTCACGCCTTTCTTTTATCTTATTTCTTACTTTGGAGTTGTGAGAGGAAATTGTGAGAGATATAGGGTTCAAGACACACGCACAAGTCCAGTGAATGCGGACTGTGATTCGGTTTGGAGGGTGAGATGATTTTTATCCACAACAAAATAACAGTTTTACACTGCGATTTCACTCAATATTCTCTGCTACAAATTCATTAGAGCTGCTATGAAGCCTGACAGGCAAAAACCCACATTGCCGTCATGTATTTATCGTCATCTATATCAAGGTATGTTCGATATATTCCGAAGGTTAATCTTATTTTTTACTGTTCCAAGTCCGGTAAGGGTTTCAATAACAACGAACAAAATGGACGTGAGAAAAACTTGGAACAAAACGATTGGAACAACACTGCTACAGATGAAAATCTGGACTCAAATGGGTCGAAAAACCAACCCAAATTTACAGAGAATAAATTGAATGACTTTGAAAAGCACGGTGAACATCTGGGTTTTCAGCAAAGTTCAGGGTTTCACGATTACCCAAATGAGTTTTTAGGGTTTAAGGAAACCCTTGGATTCACAGAAGCTGAACATGGGTCGCCACAGCTTAAAGGTGATCGAGGGTATAAGGAACATTCAGAGCGGTTTGAAGGAAATCTAGGGTTTAAGGACGGTTCATGGTTTAAGAAAAGTTCAGAGGGTTCTGAAGACAAATTAGGGTTCGAGGAAAGTCTAGATGGTTGTCACGGACCAGAGGAAAAATCATGTTTTGAGGAAAATGCCGATGGTTCTAGGTGTTTTAAGGTCAAGTCAAGGTTTCAGAAGAATCCTGATGGATCTCAGGGCCTTAACGGGAATATTAGGTTTGTGAAAAATTTAAATGGATGTCAGGGGTATAAGGAGAATCTAGGGTTTCGTGGAAATTCAAATGGTTCTCAAGCGTACGAGGGGGATCTAAAATTTCACGGAAGTTCAAATGGATTTCCACGGTTTCGCAACAAGTCGGAGTATCCGGACATTTCAAATGGATCTAAAGGGTGTAAGGATGGTAATAATGTATTTCAAGGGTCTGAAGAAAATGTGGATGGGTTTTCATGGTTTGAGGAAAATGCTAATGTTTTTTCAGATTATGAAGGGCAAGGGGAAGAGAGAGATACTTCTGAAGAGAGAACTGGAAGTGGATTCAATGAATGTCCTTCTTCTAGAGTTTATGGTAAATTGTATTATGAGGCTAATTTACTTTATGAAATTCTTCAACGAGAAGAACCAGGTTTTGATGTCAAGGAGGCTCTGCAGCAGACTGGTTTGAGGATGTCAATACCTCTGGTCAGGCGTGTCCTGATGAAGATTTCAAGCTCAACTAAAAATGCAACAAAGTTCAAAAGTGCAAAATTAGGGTTCAAATTCTTCCTTTGGGCTGGGCGACAGGAGGGCTACAGTCATAATCCTGAGACACATAATTTGTTAGTCAAGATTTTTATGGACTGTGACGAATTCAAAGCAATGTGGAGGTTCGTGGATGAGATGATGATGGGTGGTTGTCCTATTACTGCAAGAACCTTCAATATATTGCTTTGTAGTAGTAGGCAAGCTGGTATGCCTAAAAGGGTTGTTGAAGCATTTGTTCGGTCAAAATATTTTAATTTCAGGCCTTATAAGCACTCCTTCAATGCAATTCTTCATGCTCTAGTGAGAGAAAAACATTTTAATTTGATTGAATGGGTGTATGAGGAAATGTTGAACGATGGTCATTCAGCTGATATTTTAACATATAATATCATTATGTATGCAAAGTATAGGCTTGGGAAAGTTGACGACTTCAATCAACTGTTGGCAGAGATGGGGAAAAATGGATTTGCTCCGGATTTTCATACTTACAATATTTTACTTCACGTGCTTGGCAAAGGAGATAAACCACGTGCTGCTTTGGATCTCTTGAATTACATGGTAGAAGTAGGCTGTCATCCCCAAGTCACTCACTTCACTGCTCTTATTGATGGTCTTGGCAGGGCAGGAAATTTAGATGCTTGTAAGTACTTTTTGAAGATATGAATAAAAATGGCTGCCAACCCGATGTTGTGTGTTACACTGTTATGATTACCAGTTTTGCTGTAGCAGGTGAGCTGGAGAAGGCTCAGACACTGTTTGATGAGATGATCCACAAGGGGCAGCTTCCAAATGAATTTACTTACAATGCCATGATTCTAGGTCTCTGTAATGCTGAAAGATACGAGGAGGCTTGTTGCATGCTTGGGGTTATGGAATCCAGAGATTGCTATCCAGACTTTATTGTGTACAGAACCTTGGTGAAAAAGCTTACCAATGCTAGAAAATTCACCGAGGCAAATAAAATATTGAATGAAATGGAAAAGAATGGCCGCTATACACATTTGGTCATAAAGTTCCAGAGATCTAGAAGATAGGATATTGAAGATTATTTTATCTCAAAGCTGGTTTTACTAAGTTGAATCAATTATAGAATATCTCTAGAGAAACTAAGCTGACTACTGCCATTGCTTATCTGCATCCAGTGACTCATCATTTGCTGCTCTTTTGAACTGCAAGGTATAGCATTATTATTGTTTATTGTTTTAAACATTTAACACATGTCCTGAGGTGTTTGAAATTGGGAGAGTTAACAGAAAATAAAGGAGCTATTAAGTTTCTTGGTATTTACAAAATTCATTTTTGCAGCTCAAAAATCATGTTGCTGCATTTAGGTATTTAAAGCCTCACAGTAGTATTACTGTACTTTATTTTATGTGAATATACAGGCACATAACAAATGTGTACAGACTGGATATGTCATAGTCTGGAAGGAGACAACCAGTCGAGATTTTACACTAAATTCAATTCAGACCGGGCTTGAGGTAATGAAAAGGATTGGATGTAGCTTTCTGTATTACAGAGTTGTGGTCTAGGACCTCGTTATGAGTTTAGGGGAGATGTTTAGATCCCTAACTGTTTACCTTTTGTTTAAAATTACAGAGTGGAAAATGTCTGTATTTGGATCTCAACTTCCGGGGAAACTTTTGTAAAGAATTGTTTTGGTTTCATTGTCTTCAATAAGCACGTAGAGCCCTGACCGATACCAGCATATTTCTTGGGAGCATCTAGTTGTATTAGAGTTAGTAGGAAAAAAACTTTCAGGTAAGCAAGTCAAATTCCAGCAGCCAACGGTTCTTCACTTCAATTTTCAACGGTTATTTGATTTTATAAAGATTCTTGCAAGATTTGCATTGGATCTTGATGTTGTTCTTATTTTCCAACATTCCAAAAATTAAGGTGTTATGTTTTGGTTTGAAGCCTACTTTGCAGTGTGCTTAAGTAATCTGTATCCGACATGTACAACGTCCTCGTGGGATTCTAACTTCCAAAGTATAGAGCTAAAGGAGCAGTTCAAGGGTAATTATCTGAAGCTGAAGAAAAGTATTTCTGCATCTTTCACCATTGCAGAGTGGATCAAATGGAATTCCGAGTATTCATAAATGAAAATTCATATGTATTATGGATGTAGAGGTGAGAAATACTCCGAGTGTATGAGTAATTGAAAGATAGTGATATCTTGGCCATATGGTAATGTTTGAGCCCCTTTTTTTCTCCGAATAGATTTTTTCAAAACCTGACACAATGGTGCAGCTAAATTGATGCCATTTGCCACAAATTAGTGGGAAATTAGCTGAGAATGTAATGAAGTTAATAGTCAATGTGGTATGTGAAAAATTTAAGATGTGAACCTTGAAATTGATGTCTATTGATGTATTTCAGGTAAAAATATTTTAGCTCTGTACTAGTTTAAACACAACGGGGCCATTATCTCACATAGCGGGAGATATGTTCTATAATTGCATTTGGCAGAGCTGCATGGGGCAATGCCTCTGGCCGATAAGACCCCATGGGCGATATAAAATAAATGTCATTGTCTGCATGACATTTCATATTTGGCAGCGATTTTTCCCAGATTTCATGACAGCCCGTTCTGATTGAGTAGGCCTTAGTAGGAATGATATAGAACTTTTAAGTTAGTAATGTCTGTCTTGACTACCTATGATTAAGCTCAAGTCAACAACAAATGGATTCCCCCACTTAATTCTTTAGATGAACCAAAATTACATGTTGGATTTCATGAGTTTATTTCATATTTTAGTTTTTGGTTTATCTCGAACATAATTCATCTACTTAACAAGCAGTATATGAATCCCTAAAAGATGTTTCTTAACAAAGCAGTATTCTCTAGCCTTTTGGCGCAGAGTGCAAATTTATAAGGTTAACTTGTGAACCGTTTTACAAAATGAGAAACAGCATATGTAATTGTAATTAATGCCCACTAAGACATGCAATGACACAGATCATTCTCCATATTATACATTGACAGGATAAATGTGTTCTCATCCTGATGTAAAATCATGGAGCATGATCCCGATGTGCCCTTTTTTACAAAATGAAAATCAGCATTACATAAATTTAATTAATGGTCCCTGAGACATGCAATGACACAAATCATTCTCCATATGACAACTTCATCAGGATAAATGTGTTCTTTTCCCGATGATGGATCGTGGAGCATGGTCTGAAACGCTGTTCTCAAAAAATTCTTACGCAGTTTTATCCAGAAAACTCTTTGCTCTATTTTTATGGACCATGGAAATATTCTCTCTTATAAAAATGGATACTGAAGCTTTAAATAAAGCTACAATATAAATATCCATGGGATGTTATCAAGAATTTACTGATTTGCTCCTCTGATACAGCATATACGCTTAAAAGCCAATATGTATGCAAGAAGGCTCCCGAGTGTGTATTTATAGCTTCACGTGCCTTAAATTGGAATGCGCTGATCTAAATTCTTGAGGATTTTCCCCAAAAATGTAATAAAGACCTTTGCGTGCACATGCTAAAAATGTCGGCTGGAAGCATTTTACTGTCCCGCACATCAGAATAAAACCTTCAGAGTCAATACATAAAAATTCTAAACATGGGATTATACACTTAATTGTAGAGGATCACAGTTTCCTCGTGTTGTTTCATTTGAACATCAATCTTCATGTTGCCTCTTGCATTTGTTCAAATACTGTAGGCTCAATTTCAGTCAACATGTCAAGATTTAACAAATTCCCTGTAAAATAGTGCATCGATGTACCATATCATTTGTTCTTGTTGGATGTACATAAAGTCCATTGTGGCATATATGGTTCCTGTAATTTTATGTCCAAATTGTGCTGAATAATTGCTTCGCGCACTAGTAGCAAGATAAAAATTTTGCTCGAGTATAATGGCACCATAGATTGCACTTGATCCTTGTTAAAAAGGGATACTTGTAATACATTCTTAAGAATTTTAGGAGACAAATCTCATCAATTCTAATAGGATAGAAAAGCTTCGGTACCTAATATATGAACATATGGATATTGAAAGCCCTAATGGTGCTGAAAGTGTACAATGAGATTGACATTTTGAACAGATCGGATCTATTTTTTCTTCCATCCTTGTAAGTTGCACAATATGTCATTCATCATGTTTTTTTGTCAATAGTGTTGTTCGTCTTTTTATTCGCTGCCTCTTCAATTGCAATTCAGGACTTTGTTTGCTCGAGTGAGGTTTTGCATTTTATTTTTGCCATATCTTCTATCTAGGTGCATGTCACATATGATAGTGATCTTATGGATTTAAATGTACTCTCAATCACTTCAGTTCTTTGTAGGGACATGAAATAAACCTGAGATGAAATTTATGTCTTTTCTGCTAGCCGCTCTTGAAAATGCCGGGATTCGGCCCATGTAATGTGTTTGATTGGGCATTTATCTATGATTTGTGTCCATATCAAACCTATACCCCTCTCAAATCCGGATTCTGTTATATGATGAGGAATTTGCATTGAAATTAGGCAAATTCAGTTATGTAGAAGGCAAGAGTGAAATGTTTACAAGCAAAAGCGAAGAAAACAAAAGATTCAAGATCTCTAGAATCGTCAACTGCATAAATGAGGTTAACCAGCTAAAGAAAGGGCAAAAATGAGGTTAACCACTGGTGCCCTGGTCCCTTGAACTTTGAAAGAAGGTATGGAGACCATGCTTACCATTATGCCCTTAACAGTGTTGTAGAGGTTAGAGGTTCTGGTAGCTAGTGGTACTAGTCCTGTTGACCTAACATTCAGAAAAAAATGTGCTTCATTGACAATGATTCCATGAAGTTCAATGATAGTGTCTGTATTGTAAATATACCAAATTTAGTCTTAAGAAAATAAGTATACGAAATTTATATGTAAGAATTGTTTTCATTCTTGTGATATGTTATACTTCAGTATTTTGTTTTTGTGAAGACGTAATTGTGAGCAATTTGTCTAACATGGATTTTCAACTTATCATAGCCATTGTTTGTGAAAAGTTGATCTAGAGTGTACAAGAGCTGACAATACTTTTTTATTGTGGGCCTTAGTAGAAAATCGTAAGAATTCAATTTGGTACATAACAAGTATATTTGAATCCCTTATGTAGTTAATGGTGCTTAATGTTTTTTTAATAGAAAGCTGACATGTTGTCACATGAGTTTTTGCCATAGAACTATTTTGTCCATGATCAACAATATTTTGATTTACTATGATATAATTTATATCATATTTCTTAGAGAGTGTTTAAAACAATATAAACATTTTAAGACAATATAGTGCTTTAAGGCAATATAAAATTGATAGGATTATGTAGTGAAAATGAAAAAGTTGATATTACAGTATAAAACCAGAATCAAGATATATTATATTATGAAAATACTGGAGAATATACTTTTAAAAGAAAAACTCAATATTAAAGACCTTACACAACTAATTACGCCGAAGGCGTTACCCCTATGGAAAAGGGCTTTGCGGACATTCATGGGATTGTGTCAAATTTGACGGCCTAAATGACAGTTTTGCTATTTTTAACAATTTTGCTTTTGTTATTTTTAACAATTTTATTTTATTTTATTTTATTTATTTTTTTATTTTGCATGTTGTTTTGGCTTTACTATTTTTAAATTTTATTTTATAACTTTTGCATGAATTAACCTTTGCTTTTGCTATTTTAACAATTTTGCTTTTTGCTTTTCTAATAATTTTGCTTTTTTGATTTTGCATGTTGCTTTGACTTTGCTATTTTTAAATTTTATTTTATAGCTTTTGCATGCATTAACCTTTAAATACTCGGCCACTAACACTATAATTTCATTATTCAGGATTCCAGTCAATCCCTCCTCGCATTAAATCGAATTATGCGTGTATGCATTTAAATTCATAGTCAATTTTGAATTCATTTGATCTCATGTGCCTTAAAAGTGATTGTATATAATTTTGGATACTTAATATACATATTTCAATTTAACCACGGACGTTGAACCACTTCTTCCCCATTCTTGGGCTTGTACGACAACCAAGCTCCCTGAATTTCCATATCCAATTTTGGGTACAAGAGATAGATTGTCTAAAGCCAAGTTTTCAACATGCACTGGTTTGGCACCATACTCTATATGTAGCGTAGGTGAATATTCAGGGACATGCTCTATATGCTCTGCACCATTTGGGTATGAATGGTCACGACCGGCACCATACCCTATCTGTTGCTATTTTGTTTATGATTGGTTCTTTGGTGGCCTCAACTCTTTAGCTGTATTTCGAGCAACTGTGATCTTAGGTCGTAGAGTAGAAAGATATTAGCAGGAATCTCTGGCACCACGTGCTATAAAACAACTATAAGATAATCCCTTTCTTCCAAAGAGAATACAAAATTTTAAAGACTAAGGTGTTTTGGATGGTATCCATACCTGTGCAGCTTTCAAGCCTGTAATTTCGAACGTGGATCCACTGTTGAGAATAATGCTATCTTTGTAGATTTTGTTTCCATGGAGAGACTCCAATTCTGATACTGGCCACTTTGCATGAGCCAGCTTTTGGAGATATTGTCTAACCAGATTGCTCTTGGAATGGCCTTTAAAACAAAAAATCAACAAACAATATTTAATAAAACCTTAAGGTTGGAAAACAGACTGACAAATTATTAAGTATTAAGCCTTGAGTCTCACCTGAACACCAGACCAGCCCTGTGCAACATCATCCTGTACATTGTTGATTCGTTGATCCATCCCCACAAGATTCTCCTCTTCTTATCATAATCAAAGAAGGTCTTGGCTGCATAAAATTTTCCATAATCATATCTCAATACATAGTTATTGTCTACACTTGTATTGTCTGGAACATATCCATCCATGTTGGCGAAGTAGGTTCCAATTGTATAAGAGTCAAATTGATTGTCTTGAAGGGATATCTTCAAGACATGTTTAACGTCAGACCCAACAATTACATAATTATCCAGTCCAAGATTTCCAGAGAGTATATATCCGACGAGAATCAAACTTTTCAAACACATGTACGTTTTTGTAATCCAACAACTATGCATTCCTAATTTCTTTATCATTGTGTCTCCATACAAATACCTATAGTTTTCTCACTTCAAGTGTACATATTGTTCTTATTGTTTTCCATTCTATTTGCTTAACATAATAATTTGTAATTCATTTCAAATAAATGCATGTATATATTGTGGTGGAACATATGGAACACAAAATCTAAATTTTCAACATACGTGTTCAATTTTTCCTTTATACAATTGCTCGCTACTTTATGTAAACCAACAACAACGCATTTTTAATGTGTTCTTCATTATATCTTTCCTTTATACAATTGCTCGCTTCTTTATGTAAACCAACAACAACGCATTTTTAATGTGTTCCTCATTATATCTGCACACAAATACATATAGTTTTAAAATGTCGAGAAAGAATCATGTAATTTTTAGTTATTTTCATGCAAAGCTTTGTACATTATATCACTTTTTGCATATTGAATTGTTAAAGGGTTAGACTTCATGTTTGCGCTTTTTAGAAAATATAAATGAAAAAGGAAGCAAACTTTAAAGGTTCTCATTGCTTACAAATGCATGCTTTCCAGAACACATCCTTCATTTCATCTTTGACTAGCACTACAAGTTTACATTTTCCACCATACATTTGCAGAACTCCGACTATCTCAAGCATCTTTTAGTTGCCATGGAAATAACTTTGACACACGAAGGCATTTCTCAATTGATTGAGGGCGGTTCCATTGTTGACCCCACATTTCAGATACTACACTTGTCCTCCCTAAGGTCCATTCTCAACACGATACGCCCAACATCATGTTGACCTTTCAGATGGGAAACATTTTTAGATAGCACTTCTACCCTCCAAATTTGCAAGCCATGTAACCGAAAAATCAATACAAGAAGGCTTCATTGTGTGCTTACACAAATCCTGCGTTAGAATGATCAAAAGTGAACTGTAAGCTTCATCTCTTGCTCGATTACCAATGTATATAAACTCTCTATATTAATTATAATTTCTTTATGTTTGTTTTGCTTTTTTCAGGATATTTGTGATTCTCTTTCTCCTGTGGTAAAGAAGAGAGTGTTGTTACTAAACGAACTTTAGGTGGGTTTCGATATTGATTGATGTATTTATTCATTTGTTCTGTTTATTGCATTTTATGGACTAAGATATTATTGTAGAGTGCTTTCATGTTATTTGCTTTTGATTGTTTCATCTATATTTATAGTTGGCTCCAATCCTTTTTCCGAAGTGACATGTGGGGGCACATGCCTTCATCAATGACAAGATTCGTTAAATGAAGTGATATCTACACTTACAAAAACAATCAAACCCCTAATTAACATCAACTACAAAAGTAATAACTATCCCTCTCAAACAAATAACATATACCGTTTTACGCTCACATCACATTGCATTGTACACATGACATGATACATATGTTAGTTTTGACTCTGAGGTCGAATGCAATATTCAACACGAACCATTGCAAGAATGGAAGGTCTTCGCACAACTTCGTCCGAAAACAACACGGGTCTTGACAGTCTTGAAATGTTGGGGAAACGAGATTTTGACATACACAATAATTGGAACATACATGGCGTTACACATGATTTGCAGATAACTAGTTCATCATTCATCGAGAGAGAAAAGGCAAACACAAATAACACCAACATGTAGGCCACACCACCATCTACCACACTACCTTTGTCTTCAAAACAACAACTAGCTCTTGATACCATACTTGCACCATTCAGCAAACAAAACACTTCTACCTCCACTAAGATTGATAATTCAAGGAACAATTGGCACAGGAAAATCATTTCTGATAAATAAAATCTGGAATTCATTTACAACAACATCAACCACATCTCCCTCGCCTCTCCTTCTGCTCGCCCCTACGGTGTTTCAACATTCAACATCTCCGCACCCATAATCCATGCAACCCTCCGTATTCCAATCAAAGAATTAAAACCCCTTGAAGGCCATGCATTATCATCTTTTCAAGAGTTGTTAAAACATATAGAATATGTTCTTATTGATGAAATGAGTTTCATCGGCCCAAAGTTGCTAGGAAAAATTGACAATAGGCTACGCGAGGCTTTCCCACACTCAAAAACATCTAATTTGGAAACAAATCAGTCATCCTCCTCGGACCTTGGGAAATTACCACCGGTTATGGACAATCCTCTTTATGCAAGTAAATCATATGGAGCCACCCTTTGGAAGGGATTTCATTCTTCCATTACATTGCAAACTAATATTTTGGCAACAAGGAACAACCGATACACAAGTTTCATTCCAAAATTTATTGCTTAACATGTGAGTTTCAACCCCTCTTATTAAGGACTAGGAACTCCTAATGTCTCGCACAGACACACACCTAACTCAACAAGAGCTCAAATTTTTAAGGACGCACCACATTTGTTTGCAAAAAATGACCTCGTGGACTCCCACAACCTTCAAATGCTGAAGGCATTGAATGTTCTGATCACCCAATCCATTCTGAAAGTAACAGGTGGGTTGGACCAAGAAATCTTGATGATGATCAGTTGGAGCACAAAGTTCTGTTGCAAACAACAAAAAATCATGCTTATTGCAAATTTATGGGTTGATGCAGCCTCATAAATGGTGCTACAGAACAATCACCGACATTGTCTACGACACATCAATGCCACCACCAACATTACCTTTATTTGTTGTTGTCAAATTTGATAGATACAATGGCCCATGTTGGGATCCCTCCAACCATTACATATTCCGATACCCCCTATTTCGAGAGGGAATCGAAGACAATTGCCGCTTAAAATGGCTCTGGGATTAACTATCCACAAGTCTCAGGGACTTACTATGCATAGAGCAACTGTCAACATTGGAACCAATGAAAGGTAGGGTTTGACATTCACAACTTTCTCCAGAGTTGCCTCACTTGCAAATATGTGCATTTCACCTCCTTTTTCATTCAAAAGGTACTAAAAATGGCGCACGTACCAACACTTGGAGCAAGAAGAAAGGAGGAAGCAAGACTACTATCACTCAACCCTTCGTAAATACTACACTATACTTTGATAACACCTCCGCTACTACTTTACTCAACACTTCTTCTATCCTAGACGCTATTTCTGTTCAAGGGGTATCAAATGTACTCATGTTTACCGGAATAAAATTACCCTCAAAAGGCTACCATTCATGATATAATTCTTCTCATGTTAAGTTCAAATAAAACAGTCCGCAAAACGATACCAATCATGATATGAGATTTGTAAAATGTATATGTATGAATTTGTAACAAGTTTGAAATGAAGAGATGAAACCTTTAAATGAAGTGGTTCGTCTATATATCTACAATTACAAAATTACACTTTTCAACATACATGTTCGATTTTTCCTTTTTATTGTTGCTGTTTCTTTATGTTAACCAACAACAACACATTTTTAATGTCTTCATCTGCACACAAATACCTAGAAATTTAAAATGCCGAGAAAGGACCATGCAAATTATAGTTGTTTCCATCCAAAGCTTTGTACATTATATCACTTTTTTGCATTTTGAATAGTTTTAAGGGTAAGACCTCATGTTTGCGCTTTTTAAATGAAGTGACTCATCTATATTTCTACACATACAAAATCAATCACCCATAGTTTAAACAAACACAACTACAAAAGTAAAAATATCCCTATAACACAAATAACATATACCATTTTTTGTTTGCAAAATGCCTCAAAGAAATGTAGTCTCGTGGAATGCTATGATTGTAAGATATGCACAAAATAGCTCTAACAATGATGCTCTCAAACTCATTGAGGTAATAAAGAAAGTTGGAATGTACCATAACCATTTCAGATTTGTTTATACATAATTGCATATTCTGTCTCATTTTAGTTTCATGGAGAGATATTATGTTAAAGCACTTAGTCATTCTTTCAATCTACTTTGACAACAACACTTCACATTCACTACATTCTTGAGAGTGGGTATTAGCAAACTTACATATCTCACTTGCATTTGTATTCAATTATTACACAACTAACAATTATCTAACATCCCTTCTAATGTATTTCACAACATTTGTTATGGCTTTAATAGAAAATCAATATTATCAATCACACCCCTTATCAACATCAACTACAAAAGTAATAACTGTCTTTCTAAAACTAATAATATATACCATTCGGCGTTCACATTGCATTGTATACACCTCCTTTTGAAATGATGTTAAGGTCGTATTTAAAGGTTGTCATCATTAAGATTCCTTTACTTAGTTATATCTTGTGCATAGCTTTTGTAGTCCTATATAATGAATTTTCCTATGCAAAAAACATTGAGTAACTGATCTTGATTCTCAACTCTTCTGGACCTCTCTTGCATATATATATCTGTGTGTGTGTGTGTGTGTGTTTTTCTATAATATTCTTATCATAGAAAAGTATTTTGTTAGGCCATATGTGTTCTATTCTGTCTTAATCATAGCAATTTTTTAGGCAATGTTTATGCAGCTGATATGTCAATTTAACAGAAATTAGGAAGATGTAAAGCCTTGGAAGCTTGATTAATGAGATTTGGGCTCATGGGTGTGAAAATATTGTAAAATTACCTCTATATTAATTTGTACCTTTGAAAATTGGTGCTTAGCTATTCATTGATCAATTTATAATCTCATTGCAAAAATAGGGTTGTTTTTGATGTAACTAATTGAATAAGTATAGATATATTTAGTTTTATTAACTTCTTTTTTCACTTTTTGTAGGGTATTTGTGATTCTCTTTCTCCCGCGGTAAAGAAGAGAGTGTCATCTCTAAATGAACTTCAGTGGGTTTCAATATTGATTGAAGTATTTATTCATTTGTTTTGTTTATTGCATGTTATGGATTAAAAAATTATTGTAGAGTGCTTTCATGTTATTTGCTTTTGATTGTTACATTTTTATTTATAGTTGACTACAATCCTTTTTCTGAAGTGACATGTGGGGGCATGTGCCTTCATCAATGACAAGATTCGTTATGTGCTAAGGGGCTTGTTCCCCAATGAGGCCATTTTGAAGCATCCCAAGTTGGACGTTAGACTGATCATTGACAAGGCTTTTTAAGCTGCCGTCATACCTAAAAACATCTTCTAGAACTAACATACTTATTTTCCCTCTCTAGTTTAATATGATGCAAACTAGAAACACAATTCCCCTCCCTACAACGAGATTGACATTAACTACACCTCACTTACAGAGGGAGGAAGATTTTAAATGTCTTCAATGTGTTGTTAATGTTTTGCATTGCAGGAAACTGAAACCACCTAAAATAGTGATAGCCGAAATGATCAGAGATCGACTCCACCTGATGGCAACATCCCCATTTTTCTCTCCAAAATCTGAACGATTGGAGATCATTCACGAGGCTTCGCTTGATTTATGATTCTAACAAAGATGCAATGAAATATGAACCACCCCACATTTTGAGGAGAATGGGAATACCAATCGAGGCATCTACAATCGGACAAAAATAAAAGAAACGCCAAAGAAAATTACACAAGCAAAAAACAAGAAATTTGATTTTAAAAAATAGCTTATAGTGGTTAGTTTATAAGTGTTTGTCTATAAGTATTTTTGAAACAAACTATAACCCGTTCCAAATAATTCCATGTATGTATTGTGGCAGTATATATTTGACATAGAATCAAACTTATTAAACACATGTTCAGTTTTTGTTATCCAACAACTATGCATTCCTAATTTCTTTATCATTGTATCTCCATACAAATACCTATAGTTTTCTCACTTCAAGTGTACATATTATTCTTATTATTTTCCATTCTATTTGCTTAACATAATAATTTGTAATTCATTTTAAATAAATGCATGTATATATTGCAGCGGAACATATTGAACACATTACCTAAAAAATAAATGAAAAAGGAAGCAAACTTTAAAGGTTCTCATTGCTTACAAATGCATGCTTTCCGAACACATCCTTCATTTCATCTTTTTGCACTACAGGTTTTCATTTTCCACCATACATTTCATCGTAACTTCGACTATCTCCAACATCTTTTAGTTGCCATGGAAATAACTTTGACACAGAAGGAATTTCTCAATTGTTTGAGGGTTTACATTGTTGACCCCACATTTTAGATAATTGCACTTGTCCTCCCTAAGGTCCATTCTCAACACGGCTGGCCAACATCATGTTGACCTTTCGTATGGGATACATTTTCAGACAACACTTTTACCCTCCAAATTTGCAAGCCATGTAACCAACAAATCAATACAAGAAGGCTCCATTGTGTGCTTACACAAATTCTACGTTAGAATGATCAAAAGTGAGTCAGTAAGTTTCATCTCCTACTCGATTACCAATGTATATAAACTATCCCTATAACACAAATAACATATACCATTTTTTGTTTGCAAAATGCCTCAAAGAAATGTGGTCTCATGGAATGTTATGATTGTAAGATATGCACAAAATATCTCTAACAATGATGCTCTCAAACTCGTTGAGGTAATAAAGAAATTTGGAATGTACCATAACCATTTTAGATTTGTTTATATATAATTACATATTCTGTCTCATTTTAGTTTCATGGAGAGATAATATGTTAAAACACTTAGTCATTCTTTCAATCTACTTTGACAACAACACTTCACATTCACAACATTCTTGAGAGTGAGTATTAGCAAACTTACATGTCTCACTTGCATTTGTATTCAATTATTACACAACTAACTATTATCTAACATCCCTTCTAATGTATTTTGCAACATTTGTTTTGGCTTTAATAGAAAATCAGTATTGTCAATCACACCCCTTATCAACATCAACTACAAAAGTAATAACTGTCTTTCTAAATCTAATAACATATACCATTCGGTGTTCACATTGCATTGTACACATGCGATTGCTAGTAATAGATGCATTAGACTTGATGCTTAATCATTTTTTAAAGATTAAAGTTAAGTCTCCATGAATTGTTGTAAGAGAAAACGGTCTAGTATACATCAAATTATGGTGCACTTTAGAATGACAACAAAATGACATATACTTTATTAAACAAATGGTTTGAAAACTTTAAATATATAAAAGATAAATAAAGTACTTTATAATGAATTCAAAAATGTACATATAAAACTATATTCATAAATAGTAATACTTTCCTATTAACCTAAAGCCCGTCACAGCCCATGCAAAGAAAAGAAAAAAATATATTAATACCTACTTAAAAGCCACACAAAATTTGGAGATTAAACATGACAATGACAATGCCATCCATCTTTATTTGAGGTTCCCGTGATGAACACAAATTTGCTATAACCATTAATGAAATGTGGTTACCTCCAACATACGCATAATAAATGTTAATAAATGCACATGAATTAAGTGTTTTTGGAATGTTTTTTAAATAAATACATTCCACGTTGAATATTGTGATTTTCAATTGCATTATTTTTTGATGCATAGGATTTTATATTTATATTAACAAGTAAAATGATACAAGATTATTCATAAAAAAATGAGTGGTATGGAAGCTCGCCCAAAACACAGTAATAAACTAGGCAGAGAAGCCTAAGAAAGAGGGAGAGTATAAAGCATCACAAAAACAAAAATAATTAATTAGTCCACCGTTCAATTATTGTCTTGCATGGGGTGGGTCTTGGTCATGCCAACCGAACTAGGTAGATATTTTCCGTAATCCAACACATCCCAACCTGAGTCGAGCTCATTTTCTTCTTTAGTTTATTCAAGGGGGCTCGAAAGGGTGAGATGGCTAAAGCCATCCTTGGAAATTTGTTAGGTGGAGGAGGGAGGCTCTAACCATCATGGGAGTGTGACTCGGGAGCAGCGACGAGAGCCCAACCTAGCTAGCTAGGTGGCGTGGGGCATCCCATCCTCGGTGGTGAGCTAAAGGCGAGAGGAGAAAGATCCTCCAATGCGGTTGGCATGCGAGGAGATCAACAGCATGATCGAAGGAGCGATGTCTTTGGGAGCGGCTCTAACGACCACTTTCCTTTTCAATTATGAGGTATTGAATGATAGTTTTAATGATTAATATTTATTAATAGGTATATTTTTTAAGAAATTGAAGAATATTTCTAAATTAATGTTAAAATAAGAACATTTTAAGAATAAACTACTATGGGAAATATCGAATTAAATGTTGGTCCCCTATTTATGTCTTTAGTTTGCCACCCACACTATCTAGTTGGGCACTTTTTTCCATGTGACCAATCATGAGCTTGGCCTTGAGGAGTAATCACACCGATTATACTAGAGTTTACATAGAATGTTATTTCATGGGGCTTAAACCCCACTCATTGCGTGGCAAAGACACTTTTCTAATTTTGACTATCATGTATTTGGTCTTGTTAACTCACGCCACAAATGATGTTGTGGAAAAAGCTACTTTAAGAAGCTATCTTGTTGAATCAATTCTTGATGCTCATTGGATCCTATGTGGAGATCCCATTATGGTGGAATCCATAGAGGACAAAGAAGGCCGCCTTCCAATGTGTTGGTGTGATTGCTAAAGAGAGGCATGGTTCTATATGCGAAATAAAGAACAAGTATTTTTGATTCCAACCATTGTTGGCAAGGGAAATATTCCTCAATTTGGTTAACCTAGTCCAACTTTAGGAAAGGCCAAGTTAGAGTTGTTAACAAGCTAGATCATGCCTTCCTTATAGAGAAAGATATCCTTTTTCACAACTCCAATGATTTCCTTGTTTGTGTTGTTAATAGTGTCACTCTTTGTGCCCATTCTCCCATTTGATTTTGCATAGAATGGTCAACCTCATAGATTAATATAGTTAAAACCTAGATCTATCTCAATACTACCCATCTCAAGCATGAGAGAAACCTCTCCCACATAAAGTGGATATGGAATTTGGGTCTTAGACCTAAGAGAGAAACTTATATTAACTAGTGTGTTGATGCTATCACTCCAACTATCACCTTCCTTAGGATATATGACGAGTAGAAAGCTACCCAATGGAGACATAAGATCAAAGTTGAGGAAAACTACAAAGCAAGGGGAGCCTGGTTCAAAGCCAAGATATTTTGGTTGACGGTGGGAATAGGTTACCAAAGAATTCTTTTCCTTCTCTTTCCCAAAAAGCTATCTTGAAGAAATCAAAGTCATTTAGTATACTAATATTCAAGTTACCAAACTTCCCAAATCCTTCAAGATTTTGTGTATCATTACCTTAGAGTGTTTTCCACCCAAGCTTCTTCTCATGCTAGAGAAATTTCCTCCTACAATGCCTTGAAGTTGTTCACTACAAGATGATTGAGGCACAAAGAATTATTTGTGATAAGATTCTTAGTGTGAGAGATCCTAGAGATGCAATGATGTAGATGACCATGGAAAAATCTCACGGGATTGATAGTTTCTCCTATGAATTCTAATTTTTTTTTAAGAACAATTGGACTAGTTCTACACAAATTTTATCTGGAATCTATCCACTCAATTGGGTTTATTCCCAAGGCTAATAATCCTAAAATTATCACTCTCTTAATGTTTCTTATAAGACCATTTCCAAAGCTCTTGCTCTTAGACCGAGGCATCCCCTACTTCTCATTGTTAGAACTGAGCAACTAATTTCATGCAACATAGATACATTTTAAACAATGTCAAGCTTTCAGGAGGGTATGGAATGAGATAGACTCTCCAATAAAAAAATCCTCACCTTTTAAGATTGAATTTGAGAAATTCTATGACAGATTGACTAGCTTTTCATCCTTGCATGTTTTTGGCCTTAAGGTTTGGTTCTGATTTTTAAATTCTTTTAATATGTTATTTCAAAACGGTGATCATGTATTACTATCAACGGGGACAATCTCACTAGTTTGGTCTCCATAGACCCATTAGGAAGCGTTTTACATTAGCTCCCTCTTTGTATGTCTTGGTTATTGTATTTGGTTGCTAATTATTCTTATAGACATTTGGTCAAAGGTATTTCTCCCCCTCACTCTAATCACCAAATCATTGGTTTCCATTTTATAGACGAATTCTTTCTCATTCTTCTCAAAGAGGAATCCTTTGTGAAGCATGCTATGGAATGGATTGAGATTTTCAAACTTGCTTCTAGCTCATCCATCCATTAGAGAAAGACTCAATGTTGTATAGACAATCTCTCTCTCTTTCTCTCTCTCTCTCTCTCTCTCTCTCTCTCACACACACACACACACACACACCTCATTGGTTGCACAGATGATTCACATTCCAAAACATTACATCACACGTGAGTTCATATAGGGGTTTTAATTATTATTCAAACTGGACCCAATATAATGCCCCATATAAAGGGGTACAAGGGGTTAAAGTATTAAATATTTTTAAAAATATATTGAGGTAGGGTATGTGGAGTGATAGGGAGAGGAGTAGTTGTGAAACAAATGAATAAGCCCTAAATTTAGAGCTTTTTCATTGCGTTTTCAAATTAGTGGTTTGTTTTTTTAGAGAAACAACATGTATTTCCAAAGTAATAGCACTACATAACTCTTAATAGCGGGACATCCTTCATAGTATCATTGTAATCTATATTTTTGATCTGGATTCAAATTTTTAAGGATAATGGATGTCATGAAGATTAATAAATTTAACTAACAAGAATGCAACCACATATGACCCTTCACATTACTATACAAAGTTTTATTAGTGTGACAAATGTAGATAGAAAAGAAAGGAAAAGAGATCTCAAATTACACATAATAAGGGTTTGTACTTTTCAAGTCCAATATGAATTTGATCAAGGTTTTAAGTGGAAATATAATTAATTTTTTTAAAAATTAATGACATTGAATCCAACAATGAAGATGTGGAAATAAAAGGGGTATTAAAAATGCCAGAGGGAAAATTGGTAGTTTGGATATATGGTAAAATAAGGGGTATTTTTAAAATTGAAAATTTGTATTGGGAGGGGTATTAATAATAGAAGATTGAGATGTAGATTTGGAAATAGGGGTATTATTTAGTATTCTAAAAACATGTGATAGGATATAAGTTTACATAGTGAATTCCCGTGGTTGGTTGTAGGGATATCAATGGAAATGGATTCAATCGGGTGAGCAATTCAAGTTTTTAGGCACCCCCTTTTCTTTTCAGCATATCCTTTTAAGATAAGGTATTGTGTTATTCGAAGATTTGAAAAAGAGATATCATTTTACTTGCCTCTCTCCTTTAAAGGGAATTTTAAGGTATGTTTTATAGTGCTTGTTGCCACTCATGTTTATTATTCTTCATGCTGGGTGCCCTCTAAAGTTATTTATCCCAAGAAAAACTTTTGAGGTATTTCTTATGGGTCAATTTAGAGTGAGAAAAGGATTTAAAAAATTCTTTTGGGATCTTTTTTTCATACCTAAGGAAGTTGGAGGGCTTGGTATCACTAACATTAAGTTTTAAGGCCATGCTCTAAGTGTCAAGTAATCATCAAAGGCTTGGAAGGTACTAAGGCATGAAAAATTCTCTTGATAAATTGCATCACTCAAGCTTCTCTTCTTAGTAAAAAGACTTGGTATGGAATTTGGACTCATTCTCTCCTTATCACCCCTATGCTAGTTAAAGTTGGTGGAACATTTGAGGCTTAAAGCGTGTGGAAGGTTGGGGAACTTCACAAACCTAATCTCATCTAGATAGGGGATGGAAGCAAGAATAATATATCCCTTAATTATCATTCTCTTTGGTGGTCTCCTATTCTTAACTTTCACAATGCCCCTTTTACATTATCTACATTAAAATCCTCATGATGTTTAAAAATGGAATTGTAAGAAAAATAATGGTGTTAGTATGCAATCTACGAAATAGTAAATAAATTGATTTAAATCCTAAACTAACACTACTATTTACCTACCTTAGACAGAGCAAGATGGAAAGGAGGGAAGAGAAATAGCCCTGCACTTACCTACAAGTTGAAGTCTTCCTTCTTGCTTTGAATATGCTAATGTATGTTGGATTGAACTTGCTTGATGTTGGATGCTTGATTTTGGAGTCACTTGGGCAACACCTCCTTGGATTGCTTGATGATTTATTGATGAAGGATGAAGATGAATGATGCTAGATTGGATTGAAGATGGATGATTTAGTGCTAAAAAGGGCAAGGGTTGGCTATGGATTCTTAAGATTGGATCTCATGGAGGAGGAGAGCTTGATTTATAGATTGTGGGTAGAGGATTCATGTGAGGGATATAATTCTCTAGAATGGAGAATTCTAGAATTTGAATTCAAATTCTATGGAGGGAAGAAGCTTCCATTGAATTAAAAATTCAATGGAAGGAGAAGGTTAAAGAGGCTTCTAGATTTAAGAGGCTTCTAGATTTAGAGGTGTGAGGATGTGATTAGATTAGGATTAGATTAGGTTGATAATGATGATTAGGGGTGTGATTTGATGGAAAGGCTAGGTGTAGGGATGTGTAGGGTAGGTGGTAGGTGAGATGTAGGAATATTAAATTCCTATAAAATTTTAATGGGGATTAAAATAAGATAATATGATATAATAATGGATTAAGAAGATTAATGATAAAATGGGATAAATGATAAATGATGAAAGGGTAAATGTGATAAAAGGGGTTTTAATGAGACAAATGATAAAATGGAATATTAGATAAATGATAAAATGTGATAAAGGGATTAATAATAATTAATCTCACGATTAATTATTATGTGGATAGTGATGATGTTGTTTGTGGGACAAATTAATTATAATTAATCATGTTGACATTTTAGATGTCTACATTTTCCCCTCTTTGAAGTGTTATTGCAGAGCAATGACAATTCAAAGAAAAAGAAGAGAATATGTTAAGATGGTGATATGATGCCCCCTTAAGGGGTTAGGTGGGGAGAAACGAGGTGGGTAACCACTTGAAAAGAGGAGAGGCCCAAGTTAGTAGATGAGAGGGTGAGAAAATTTGAGAATTTAGAAGATGAAGATTAGAGGATTATAGGAATAGAAGATTGAGGATGTATAGGATGAGAAGATGGGTGATTTAGACGATTAGAAGATGAGGTTTAGAGGATGAGAAGAGTGAGGATTAGAGGATTAGGAGATATTGGAGGATTCGAGGATTAGGTGATATTGGATTTGGATTAGAGGATGCCCCACTCAAGGGGTTGAGATGTTGAGGATTTTGGATAATAGGATGCCCCGATCAAGGGGTTGAGATGTTGGATTTGAAGATGTTATATTTTTCGGATGTTGGATTTGAAGATATTAGATGTTGAGGATGTTTGGATTTGGAGGATTAGAAGATATTGGATTTTTGATGTGAGGATTAGGTGATATTGGATTTTGGATTAGAGGATTCTGTTGGTTTGAAAATCATCGGGTGGGCGATCTATGGATAGACAGCCAACATTGTGTAGGGCATAGCCCCTCTTTGAGACATCAAAGCGAAACTGGTTTATTGCTATTCTACCAAGGAATCACGCAAGTCCTACAATATTCTGCCTTCAGGGGTTTGGGATCTCATCCCAGAGAGGTATTTTTGATGAAGAACGAGAAATGAATGAAGGAGGGAAATGTAGAAGAAAGATGAATCAAGGGAGAAAAGAAATGAATTCCAAAGTAGAAAGTTCGAGGGTTTATGTTTTGGGCGGTAGTAAACAGAGGCAAACTTACTCACATAAACAAACAAAGCAATACTTGATAAACAAATGACAAAAGTAGATATGAATCTAATAGAATAAACACACGATATGACGTAAGAAAGATCTAATGCATATAACACATGTATTCAAAGACAAAGTCTCAATATTTGTATTAATGTTTTCTTCTACTATAAGAAATCTCAAAGTATTTCTCTCATCACTTCTATTTTTCATACAAATTTGCTCACACTTGTATACTACAAGTATCCAAGTATTTATAGAAGGAGAAGGAGAAAGAAGGCAAAAAGGAGCCAACAACTATTTACAAAATATCTAAAAGTCAAATGTTGACTTTGGGGCAAGTTTGTGGATGGCAACATCCCATGGTGCAACATGGATGATGTCATCGTAAATGGCAACATACTTTTAAATATTTTACAAAAATGATCAATGGATCCTAGGAAGAAACTACTCTTCAGTGTAAAAGGGCGCACTTTTCAGCATGTCGACAGGAACTTCTCAGCGCCTTGGGCGCACTTTTTAGCATGTCGACAGGAACTTCTCAGCGCCTTTGGTGCACTTTTCAGCATGTCGACATGAACTTCTCAGCGCCTTTGGCGCACTTTTCAAAGATGTCGACAGAACTTCTCAAAGACCTTCTGCACACTTTTCAAAGATGTCGACAGGGAACTTCTCAGCGCCTTGGCACACTTTTCATCATGTTGACAGGACTTTCTCAGCGCCTTGGTGCAATTTTCAGCATGTCGACAGGAACTTCTCATCACCTTGGCACACTTTTCTTGATGTTGCCACAACAATTTTTGCGCCCAACTAAAAAAGACTAAAAATGGCTAAGTCCTTAAAACTTGATTTTTGAAGGGAATTTTGGGCCATTTAAAACGTTAATAGACCTTATCAAGGGGACCAAAATAGAATTTTGGGTATGGTTACCTATAAATTTCCCTTGTCAATTTTACAGGATAACAACTGGCTCTTTCTGGGGACTATCTTTGAGTGAAACTTAAGGGTAGAGAATCCCGATTTTCATGTGCCTATCCATTGGGTTACAGAGAGTCAAAAACAAGGGTGACCGAAGGGTGAACAAAAAGGAACAAAGAAAGGGAACACACAAAAATAGAAAGCAAACACACAACGAAAGCAAACTGTACAAAGAAGAGAGCAAGCTCTACTTCCTGAAGATCTTCAAATGTTGCCCGCTATAGGGAAGCGGGAGCTCGGTTCCGTCCGGATATGAGAGATAGAAGCTACTCTCTCTGTCTAGTCATTTGATCTTGAATGGCCCTTTCCAAAGAGAATCAAATTTCTCGTGCATGCCCTTTGGTTCTCTTTGTTTGTCCCATAGAAGGACAAGATCCCCTACCCGGAAATCCCTCTACTTGGCCTTTTTTTCGACAACCTCTTGACTTGATTCGATGCTTAGTGATCTTGTCGACCACCCGTACTCTTCTCTCTTCAAGTTCTGCTAGATACATGATCCTCTTTTCAAGAGAATTTTGAAAAGTCTCATCCTCGATCGCTCGTAGGCGTAGAGCGGGGAGTTCCGCAAATGGGGAGCTCAGGCGTCTATTCCATATAACACTTGAAAAGGTGACATACCGAGAGACCTCTTCGAGTAATACGGTCTTCCCACAAGGCATCATACAATGACTTGTGCCAGACTACCGATTCTCATTGACCAGCTTCCGTATGATGGTCACTAGGTTCTTATTACTAGATTCTGCCTGACCATTTCCCTAGGGGTAATAATCTGAGGCATGGGCCAAGGTTATTCCGTATCCATAGCAAAAACCAATAACTTCCCATGAGGAGAAGTTGGAAGCATTATCAACAACGATTTTGTGTGGAATGCCAAATCTCATGATGATATTTTCCTTGATGAAGTTGCAAACAACTTCAGAAGTGGCATGTTTGACAGGTATGGCCTCCACCCATTTGGTGAAGTAATCTGTTGTTGTTAGGACATAACTATGTCCGGCACTCAATTGGGGATGGAGTGCTCCAATAAAGTCAATTCCCCATTGCCTGAATGGTTCGTCAATAATGACAGGATTGAGGGGAAACATAGCCAACTTTGGTTTGCCAATAAACTATTGGCAGAGTTCACATTTCACTACCTAGGTGGTCAGTATCCGAAATAGTGTTGGCCAAGTAATACACGGCCCCGTGATGATCTTATGTGCTATTACGGATGAGGAGAAGTGACCACCACAGGCTGAATCATGAAAAATTTCTAGCAACTTTACTGTTGTGGCTTGTCATGCATCACAAGAAGATGCCATCAATCCCGTGCTTTTATAAATCATCATCCCATATGACATATCTAGCTACCTTGAGCTTTACTGATCTGCTATTCCTTTGAATTTTGATGAGATGGACACTCACCGTAAGTGAGAAAGAAAGCGATATCGAATACCACTCATCGCTGGTCGCATAAATAGAACCATAGGCAGAGAATCAGCTTTCTTCAATTTATCCTGTGCTCCATCGATGCAATCATCTTTCTCTTCGGGGACCTCTGAATCTTTGTTTTCAGCCATAAGCTGACATAGGCCCTTGCCTCTTACCAGCTTGGTTGGTTTTATGTCTAGATCATACTCTTGGACCTTTGTGATCCAATTCCCTCGTAAGCTTCCTAACTCCTGTTGAGTTAGGATAGACTTGACTGACCGTGTCGGGAACTAGCACTACCATATGAGAATTTAGGATGTAGTACCTGAAGTTCTTGACTGCTTTGACTACTGTGAAGGCATGTTTTTATAACTGAGACATCTTCAATTCATGAGGCTTGAGAGGGGAGCTCATGAAAGCAATTAGGGATTCAATGTCCTTAGAGTTCTTCTGCATTAAGATGGCTGATACAGTATGCTTAGATGCATAACTGTACATGATAAAATCCTTGGAGAAGTTAGGACATACCAGGATGGGTGCATGAGCAACAAAGGCTTTTATGTCCTCGAATGACATATTTCCTTCATTTCTCCAATGGAAAGTTTGTGACCCTTTCATCATATTTGATATGTGATGAGTCTTTTCAGCGAAGTCAGGAACAAAGCATCTGAGAAAATTCACCTTTCCGAAGGAGTGAACACCGGTCTTTCTTGTGGGTAAGGTAAGGATATGAATAGCCTTAACCCTTTCGACATTTATCTTTGTTCCTTCATTCACGACAACGTGTCCCAAGAACTTTCCTTCGTGACCCCAAAAACAGAATTTTTGGATTTAGAGAAATCCTGTGTTCTCGACATCTAATCAATACTTGTTCCAAATGATCACAATGATCACTTCACTTTTTAGAGAACACAGTTAAGTCATCTAGATAAACCACGATGACCTTTCCCATTATACCTTTGAATGTGAATTCCATTTCTCGCTGAAAGGTAGCACCGGCGTTGGTCAAGCCAAAAGGCATCCTGCTATAGGAAAATGTGCCCCAGGGAGTAGTGAATGCTATTTTGAATTGGTCTTCAGGTGAGACCTCAATCTGATTATAGCCTAAAAACCATCAAGCATGGACAACATCTCTAGAACTAGTTATCACTGCAGAACCTGATCCATTATGGGCAGCGGGTAGTTGTCCTTCAAGGATGCCTAATTTAGATTGCAAAAATCTATGCATATGCGTATCTCGCCATTCTTCTTTCGTACTGGTATGATGTTTGCAACCCAGGTACTGTGATGGATAGGAAAGATAATCCTCACATCTAGCATCTTCTGTATTTCCTCCTATATGGTACTCGAGATCTTGGGATTATAGTGCCTCTGTTTCTAGCGAAAGGGTTTGACATCATATTTTAACGGGAAGTCATCTTGAACGTCCTTAGGCTTGAAAGACTTCAGATCGGCATAAGACCATGCCAATATGCCCATATATTTCTTCAGCAATTTGACAAACTGTTGCTTTTCTTCGGGTGTACAACATTTCCCGATGTTCACATATTGTGGATGCTCCACAAGACCTAGGTTGACCGATTCAGTCTCGGAGAGGATTTAGGATCATCTTGTCGCTTCTTCTTGACAAAATGATCATGTTTGTTAAACAAACATTCCAGAGAGACTAAACCTTTTGGAATTTTATTTCCCTTGAGCTGACATATGCCATCACCTTATTTTGACTCGTTCGCTTGATCAGTGACAAATTCATGGCATGCAAAAGTAGATCCTTCAAAATGAATCTCATTGAAATTTTTTGCTTTCTCTAGAAAGGCAATAAGTTGATTGTCATCGTTGAATACCTGCCAATGCTGATAATTTTCTGGCACGCTTGGG
Organism: Taxus wallichiana var. yunnanensis; assembly: GCA_018340775.1. NCBI lineage: Eukaryota > Viridiplantae > Streptophyta > Pinopsida > Cupressales > Taxaceae > Taxus > Taxus wallichiana. The sequence continues at coordinate 734,139,505 of CM031234.1, read as the reverse complement.
CGGAAGACTACCTTAATGGTATATGTGTCTATTTTCAACCTTGGGTGAGGGAGCATAAGGGACGCTGAGATGGCCAATGAATCGGCCATGTCATTTTGAGCTCTTGGAACGGCTTTTATTGAGAAAGCATCAAATTCTTCAATGCTATCCCATACTTGCATTGCGTAGAGTGCTTCGAGTCTGTCATTTTTCACTTGGTACACCCCTTTTACTTGGTTAACAATCGAGTTCGGCGTCACCTTGTATTTTTAGGCTCTTGATTCCTCTTTCTTTTTACAGCTTGCATCTTGAGTAACAAAGATTCATACTCAAAGCAGCAGATTATTTGTATTGAAAAACTACAATTTGAAAGAAAGAACAAAAATCTCCTCTTAAGGAGATATCAGGATAGCTCCAGCGCCACATCCACTCGTTTCACAACTGCCATCAAAATACAATGTCCATATCTTGTTAAGGTCCTCCTCCTGGACAAGAATGTCCATTTTATCAGACTTAGTGGATAAGAAGTAGTTCCCCATTCCTGATGATTCAAAGAGGATTTGGGCTTTGGGGTCGTCAGAATTGGTGACCAGGTACTTCTTTTGTGATTCAGGCTCTAATGTCTGCATTACACCCTTGATGGGGATTCTGGCTTTGGACCAGTCCATATGAATCTCTCCACCAACTTCTCTGCAAAAGATTCTTCCTAGTAGAATTCCATATGCCGCTGGGATATCAGTAACGAGGATGGTCATCTTCACCCTTTTCTCTGGGAACGCTGCAAATGCGAACTGTGCGTCTTTGATCTGACCAATCAATGGAACCTGTTTGGTTTCCATGGAGTAACATCTACCGAAAGGCTTGGTAAGAGTGAGGCCCAAAGCATGAGTGACCTTTGCTGGCATGAAATTATCGGAAGCCCCAGAATCAATTATGCAGTTGCTTAGCTTGTGACCATTGATTAGGAGGGAGAGATAAAAAGGTTCAATTTTGCCTAATGTAGAAGTCGAGGCAACATTTATGCGAGATGTAGGAGGAGTGGAAAGGATTCCTTTTAGGGAGACATGAGAGGGTACAGCTTGGCTTTGGATATATTCGGTTAATCTTACAAGCTGCTCGGGGTTAGACTGAAGATACTCAGCTTCAGACATTTGAATCTTGGTCTTTTTAGCGTGATCAATTATGTCAAATGCGACCAAGGGTTGTGTTGACGAAGGAATGAGTCCCTCATTTCACGATGGTAGGGTAGGGTTACTGGTCTTTATGGAAAAAAAGAAGGTTGATTTGGAGGAGATATGGGAGGAAAAGATTTCTTTGTAAACGAATTAATAGGAGGTTGAGCAGGAAGAGGATTACCTCTTTTAGCAATTGTTGGAGGCGTGTTTGACACAACCTTCTCTTTTTGTATCCTGGCAGCAAATTTTGCTTCTTTTCCTTGTGAGTGGGTGAAAACAACATATGACTGTCCACTTGCATACCCTAGGATACCCTCTTCTTTATCAGATTCCTCATCTTCAAATTCCATATACCCGATTGTAGAGTCATCATCCGGTTCACCGACATCTTGATTATCTCCACCTTGCGATGAAGGTTCTTGTAAATTTGCTCCTCTTCTTCGATCTCAACCAGGGCATTAACCGGAGGGGCCTCAAGTGCCAACCGTGGGACAGCTGTAGGAAAACGCGACCTTTGTGGGGCGTTGTTGGGAGTGAAGTTTCTCCGTGGGATATCCATGCTACAGAGTGGAGGACGAAGCCTGAGATAATTGCTTTTTCAATGTGAGCTAGTAGTTTACCATCTTCGGAATGCCGGATCTGATGAAGTGGCTTGAGAAGGAGTTGAAGCCTTAGGCTTGGACAACTCTCATTTTAACTCACCAGATATAAGCAGATTGTCTTCTATCCGAATGGCCGCAGCTTGAGCGAGAACGAGGGTGGTGATTTGTTCTTGTAAGAGTAAGAAAATTACTCTTGAGCTCATGGCATTAACAAAGAAACACTTTTGATTTTCTGGTGTTGGCAACATGACAGGTGACACACGGTTAATTAGTGAATTGAAGTAATAAAATCACGCATGGTTTCATTGGCCTCCTTCTTTAAGTGAGTGATATTTGATAGTAACGCAAATGTGTCTTTTGAAGGCTTATACCTATCTTCAAACACAATTCGTAACATGGCCCAACTAGTGATAGATCCGACCGACAAATGTTGGAACCACTCTGCTGTGGGTCCTTGCAAGGTCTCTAAAAAGAGGCATACCGACACATCTTCATGGGTCACATCTAGGATGCTACATGACATGATGAATGCAGATATATGTGAATCCATGCTCGATTTCCTCTCCCATAAAATCTCGGGAAATTCTTACGGTTTCCGTTAGGGAGTGTGAGAATTGGATGTGGCAATGCAAGAGGGCCCATAACGTTTCCCCATGGTACTACCATTTGAAAAGCTAGAAAGAGGATGCGAGCTAGGAGAGAAGTTACATTGAGTAACAAAGCATTGCAAAGAGATGTGGAGGCTCCTTGTGAAAATCGGTTCTTTCATGGAGGCGAGGCACTTCTGGGCCGATCCGATTAGTTGAACTCGGTGATGGGAAGCGTGCTTGGTGTAATATCTGAAGTTGTTCCGTTGAAGTAGATCAAAAGTAGGATCAAATTCTCCACGAGCTCTCCCCGAGTGCGGGTAAATGTTTCACCCACCAGTGTATCTTTAGATTTGCAATGTCTGTAAAGCAGACTTAAAAATTCTTTTTGTTTGTACTTGCTGATTTTCTGATTTTTCTGGCAAAAATCAGTAGCATGTATGTACGCTTCTAAATATTTAATTTTATCCCTCTTTTGAAAACCGATTGCGGTTTAATGACAAAGATTAGCGAGGATAAAATGACAGATAACTTAGTAAGCTGATTTTCGGATCTTAGATTTGACTTTTTGCAAGGGTTTGAAAATATTTGTAAAATATCAAGATCTCGATTTACTGAGAAATATACGGGTTTTTATAAAAACTCAGTGAACTAAAGGTTTCTAACTGGTCCAGATCTATGGATCTTTGAAGAAAATTTTCAGTTTGATCACTTTTGCAAAAAAATTGGATTTTAAGCAAATAGTTAAGATTTGCAAACAGGTAGTGATTTTTATAGTTTTATCTATTTTCTTAGTCACCTCAACAGCTTTAAAAACTGTTAGTGTCTTTTAGCTGACATAACACCCACATAGATCTGGTTCTTTCCCCAGTAGAGTCACCAAAACTGTTGGTCCAAAATCTGTCGGGTGGGCAGATCTATGGATAGACAGGCCAACAGTGTGCAGGGCATAGCCCCTCTTTGAGACAACAAAGTGAAACTAGTTTATTGCTATTCTACCAACAGGAATCTACGCAAGTCCTATAGTATTTTGCCTTCGGGGTTTGGGATCTCATCCCTAGAGCGTATTTCGGCGAAGAATAGAAAGGAATGAATGAGGGAATAAAATAAAGATGAATTTGAAGGAGAAAATAAATGAATTCCAAAGTAGAAAGGTTAGAGGGTTTATGTTTTGGGTTGGTAGTAAACAAAGCCAAACTTTCTCACATAAACAAACAAAGCAATACTTGATAAACAAATGACAAAAGTAGGTATGAATCTAATAGAATAAACACATAGATCGACGTAAGAAAGATCTAATGCATATAACACATGTATTCAACACAACGTCTCAATATTTGTATTAATGTTTTCTTCTGTTACAAGAAAGTTCAAATTCTCTCTCTCCTCACTTCTATTTTTCATACAAATTTGCTCACACAAGATACTACAAGTATCCAAGTATTTATAGAAGGAGAAGAAGAAAGAAGACAAAAAGGAGCCAACAACTATTTACAAAATATCTACAAAATATCTAAAAGTCAAATGTTGACTTTGGGGCAAGTTTGTGGATGGCAACATCCCATGGTGCAACATGGATGATGTCATTGTAAATGCCAACATACTTTTAAATATTTTACAAAAAATATCAATGGATCCCGGAAGAAACTACTCTTCGAAGTAAAAGGGTGCACTTTTCAAATGTCGTCGACAGGAACTTCTCAGCGCCTTGGGTGCACTTTTTAGCATGTCGACAGAACTTCTTAGCGCCTTTGGCGCACTTTTCAACATGTCGACAGGAACTTCTCAGCGCCTTGGGCACACTTTTCAGCATGTTGTCTCAACGCCTTTGGCGCACTTTTCAACATGTCAATAGAACTTCTCGGCCCTTGCCGCGCACTTTTTTCAAAGTCGCGAGAACTTCTCGGTGTCTTGCACACTTTTCATCATGTCGACATGAATTTTTCAATATCTTGGTGCACTTTTCAGCATGTTGACAGGAACTTCTCAGCGCCTTGGGCACACTTTTCTTGATGTTGCCACAACAATTTTTTTGCCCAACTCAAAAAGACTGAAAAATGGCTAAGTCCTTAAAACTTGATTTTCGGAAGGGAATTTTGGGCCATTTAAAACGTTAATAGACCTTATCAAGGGGACCAAAACAAAATTTTGGGTATGGTTACCTACAAATTGCCCTTGTCAATTTTATAGGATAACAATTCCCGATCAAGGGCTTGAGATGTTGAGGATTTTGGATTTAGAGGATGCCCCAGTCAAGGGGTTGAGATGTTGAGGATTTTGGATTTAGAGGATGCCCCAGTCAATGATGTATGACAAGGGTGAAGTTTTAGGATTTTGGATTAAAGGATGTTGGATTTGATGTTGTTGGATTTGAAGATGTTAGATGTTGAGGATGTTGGATTTGAAGATGTTGGATGTGATGATGTGATATTTGAGGATTGATTTGATTTGTAGAATTAGATGATTGAGGAATTTTGGATGAGATCAAAGTGTGTGAGATTGTGATGGTTAATTACTGCTTAGGGAAGACTTAATGGGTAGGATGTGAAGAAAAACTAGCCAATGTATAGGGAGTGATTAAGTCAAGTAGGTTGATGGAAGGTGAACGAAAGGTTAAGCCATGCATTGCTCCGCTACCATCCAAGCGTCCATAGCCCCGATGAAGATACATCTGATTCTTGTCACAACATTGCTCTATTGCCAGCCGGCATCCATAGCCCCGTATAGTTGTTGTAAACACCCCTAGAGAGAGTCTTTAGGTGGATTTTATTTGATATAATTTTTTTTTCTTTGTGATATTTGGATTTTTTTTACATAAAGCGGTTCCACTCTCTTGAGAATTATCAAGGGGTTAAGAATGACCAATGGCTTCATGGGGGGATGGAAATGAGTGTAGTGAAGACATTGGCTAGAGTGTCAAAATACACACCCAAAGGTCTTCACCACAAGTTGATTAAATGTGTTAAAGTGTGTGGATTTTTAGGATGACAATTGTGCTTGAATGTTGGAGGTAACGATAGACAAGGGTCACACAGTTATAGTAGTACTATTGACTTACAACATGTGTGAGAAATTTGATCAAGTGTTAAAATGAATGGATTGGAAATGGATATAAATGGATGTGATGATAAGAATGGATTAGATGCAAAGGAATTTGGATGTTGGATGGAAGGAGGATGGGTAGGAAGGAAAGAACATTTGTGTGCAAGTGACAAATTATGTGTTCAATCCATTTTTAGGTGTGTGTTATTTATAGGGGAATTAAAGGATTTGTGATGGGTTTGAGTGGTGGGGATGGTAGGACCAATAAAAGGAGGGATAGAAATGGTTTGCAATGAATGGAGTAGTGGGAGGGACGTTGGTAGTGTTAGGTTTATAACCTAAGCCTAAACGACCTGGATTTTGATGAAGGGAAATGGGTTCGCGAATGCCTTGTTCATGGATTCCTAAGCCTTTGCCTTGATGTTTCATATGAGAGAACATATTGCTAGCTATAGGGTATGAAGTGGATGGGGAGGATGATTTCATGTGGTCATCATGAGACCAAGGAGTTGTAAATTTATCATCCGCTAAGAGGCCAGACTTAACAAAGGATGTGAGATGAGACTTGTTTTGATTTTTGTTTGGTGATGGATGTTTGGATGTAAGATGGGATTTGGATGGATGAAGATGTTTGGGGATAGGATTGGGATGAAAAGGTGGTGGATAGAGAGGTACAAGGATAATAATTCCTTGGTTAATGAGATTTTGGACATAAGACCTAAATTGCATTTAATGATTGGTTGAATGTCCACGGTTGTGATGGAAATCACAATAATAGTGTTCCCGATACCAAGATGGTTTGGGATGGTTTTTATCGGGTGATTTGATTGGGGATGGATGATCATGTTGAATTTTTTTAGACGATGGAAGATGGTGGTCAAATATTCTCCTAAAGGAGTGAAGTGGCTTGGGTTAAATGGTTTGGATGGAGTAGGAAGTAATGGTTTGGAGGGAGTAGGAAGTAATGGTGTAGGATTAGGTGGTTGATGAGATGTTCTAGTTGATTTGGATTTATGAGTTGGATTAGATTTTTGTGGATTAGAAGATGAAGGGGATGGATTAGGCTTGGGGGCTGAAGTGGATGATTTGGGCTTAGAAGCTGAAGTAGATTTGGTTAATTTTGGATTGGTTGGAGGATGTACTTTTGAGGTAGATGGTTTTGGATTAGGATTAGATTGTTTGATTGATAGATGTAGATGAAGGGATGGAGTAGATTTAGATGAAGGAGATGGTTGTGATATGGGGGTCATGTTAGATGTGTAAGGATTGAGGGATGGTGGATTTGAAATAGGATTAGAGGATATGATAGTATTATGTTCGGGTGATGAAGTGGTTAAGATAAGATTAGATGTGGATGAAGAGGGTGGCATAGGAGTCACATTGGATGGTTTAGGATTGGGGTTAGAAGGAGGCGAGGGTGACTTAGAAGTCATGGTGGATGAGATAATATTAGGATTAGGTGATGGAGGGTAATGACTTAGGCTCGAGAGGATGAATTTGATGATTGGACTATCTAGGAGAAAGTCCATAGGATTGGATTGGGGTGATGAGGATGATGAGGATGGAGGACTAAGATGAGATGTGGGTGATATTGATTTAGGATTAAGTTGTTGTGATTGTTGTGGATATGTGAATGGGACTCGATGATAGGTTGGATGATGATTGGATTTAGGGGTTGAAATTTTGGATGGTGGTGCATGAGTTTTGATAGGAGGAAGGTGGGGGTCATGATGATTGATAGGGGATTTGGAGGTTGGGGTTTGCGATGGTTGCATGGGTTTGGGATTGGTGGCTAGACTAGTAAGGACATAAAGGAGGTCCTCTTGGTCTAGGTCAAAATTAGTGAGGTGGTCAAAGTCAATGTAATTAGCTTTTGGGGATAGTGGTTTATGTTTATTAGTAAGATGTTTGGGTTGAAATGATTCGGGTTCCTCAAGGAGGAAGTCATGGGGTTAGGCTATAGGATGATGGTTTAGGGTTCGATTGGTTGATTGAAGATTGAAGATTGTATATTTGTTGGTTAAGTTGTTGAATGGTTTTTAGGATGTTAGGATCAACATGGGATGATTGGTTTGGATGGCGGGGAGAGGGTTGGTTAAGGTAGGATGTGAGGTTTGAGATTTGTTTGTTAATATGTTGGATGGTGTGTGGGAATTTGTGATTAAAGTGAGATGGTTGACTTTGATGGGTGGGGGATGATGGGATAACTTGGTTGATTGATTTAGAAAAGAGATAGGGGTTTGGGTGTTGGTTTAGAAAGGATGGGGATTGAGGATCAAAGGCCATGGTTAGATAGGATGTGTGGGTGATTAGTTTTGGATTAGGATTTATGGTGATGGGATTAGGATTTGGATGTTTTTTGATTAAGGATGGTGATAGGATTATGGTTGGGATCGTGTGATTTAGGATGGATGATTATGATAATGTTTGATTAATTAAAATTTTAAATTAATGGGATGGTTAAGGGTGTTTAAAAACATACAACGAACATGAAAAAAACACCTTAACTAGTCAAGTGGGTTTGCAATCAAGCTATAGCCCACTTTCAATACCACACACCAACGATGGTGCCATAATTGGCTCTCCACCTATGTGCCAATGTGGGGTCAGCTAGCAATTAATCTTGGGGAGTGTGAGCCTCCTTGCACTATAGCTCAATATGCGGCTAAATGGTTTCCTAATCTAGGATGCACAAGCTTACTAGGGCGTCCCAACATACCTTGCGGTACGTGGGGCCCAAGTCCGTGTTGCAAGGATGTTGTCTAAGGCTTGGGTATTGGGACATGGAATCCCCTCACTTCACGCCGCTCTTAAAAAAAGCAAACACTTAGCCAATAACGACAAATTTCCTTGAATTTATATACCCCACTAGAACATAGGGTGTGTCTACATGCGTGGAGATGAAGTCCACGATCACAAGACCCCTAAGAATATGACAAGTGCGTGGATATCACTTCCATGTCACGTTTCCCCTACAAAATAAAAATGGGAAGGCTAGCCACTTTTGATCCTTAAGATCGTCCTAGGATGTGAGAGGAGAGCATACACGGTTTTCCTTTGGGATGAACAAAAACAAAAAAAAAACACACACAAAAAGGATGATAAATGTAAGAAAATGGATGCAAGATAAAATGATTAAAATTATGTAATGGGGTCTTCAAGAGGAGGCCCTACAAAAACAAAGATTAGTAGTTTGATTATAACCCCAAATGTCTTGGACCAAACGAGCTACAAAACAAAAAGGATTAGTAGTTTTAGATTGATTTTTTTAATCTTTGGTAAGCATAGGAAGTTGCACACAAAGTGTTAGTAGTTTGGAACAAGAAAAAGATAACTTAATGTGTAGTTAAAATAACAATATTTAGGAAAATGAAAACCATGAATAAATTATATTATAAAATGCTAAATTAACACTTTCATTGCATAGATATTTTCAATACCTTTCCGAGAAAAAACAACGGAGTCATTTCGAGTTTGGGATCAAAGTTATGGCTCTCGGAAGTTAGGCAACAAAAGCGCTACAACACAGAGCATAGGTGCCAAAACAGGACATAGGTGCCACTTTAGAACATATGCACTACTTTGTGTGCAAAAGCACTACTTTATGTGCAAAAGCACTACTTTTCCTATAAACGTGCTATTTTGTCAAAAAGGCAATTTTGGGGATTTAAAGGTTGAACAAAAGTGCTAAGCGCCACAAGATTTACAAAAGCGTTGTTTCAAGTCAAAAGCGCTAAAACAAAAGACTGTCACAAAAATTTGAAATTTCAAGGGGTAAATCTCAAAAAAATTTTCAAATTTGGACAGTTTGTTCTAAATATTAAATACTATTAAAAACAATCAAAATTTTGGGGGGTAAGCCCCACGGTGGGCGCCAAAAAATGTAAGCAAAATAATGGTGTTAGTATGAAATTTACAAAATAGGAAATAAACTGATTTAAATCCTAAACTAACACTACTATTTACCTACCTTAGATAGAGCAAGATGGAAAAAATGGAAGAGAAATATACTTGCACTTACCTACAAGTTGAAGTCTTCCTTCCTTGTTGCTTTGGATGTGCTCATGGATATTAGATTGAACTTGATTGATGTTGGATGCTTCAGATTTTGGAGTCACTTGGGCAACACCTCCCTTGATTGCTTGATGATTTCTTGATTAAGGATAAAGAATGAATGATGCTAGATTGAGTTGAAGATGGATGATTGAGTGCTAAAAAGGGTAGGGGTTGGTTATGGATTCTTAAGATTGGCTCTCATGGAGGAGGAGAGCTTGATTTATAGCTTCATGCGGGTGGAGGATTTATGTGAGGGTTAGGATTCTCTAGAATGGAGAATTCTAGAATTTGAATTCAAATTCTATGGAGGGAAGAAGCTTCCATTAAATTAAAAGGAGAAGGTTAAAGAGGCTTCTAGATTTAGAGGTGTGAGGATGTGATTAGATAAGGACTAGATTAGGTTGATTAATGATGATTAGGGGTGTGATTTGATGAAAAGGCTAGGAGTAGGGATGTGTAGGGTAGGTGGTAAGTGAGATGCAGGAATATTAAATTCCTATTAAATGTTAATGGGGATTAAAATAAGATAATATGATATAATAAGGGATTAAGAAGATTAATGATAAAATGAGATAAATGATAAATGATGAAATGGGAAGTGTGATAAAAGGGGTTTTTAATGAAATCAATGATAAAATGGAATATTTAGATAAATGATAAAATGTGATAAAGGGATGAATAATAATTAATCTCGTGATTAATTATTATGTGGATAGTGATGATGTTGTTTGCGGGATAGATTAATTGTAATTAATCATGTCGACATTTTAGATGTCTATAGGAATTAAGACTATTTGTGACATTTTTACAAGGTGTCTCATAGTTGGCTTCCTTAGATTATACTTGGAGGAAAATTTCATCTTAAAATTGAAGATGACGAATCTATTTCTAAGATAAAAACATTGCACACTTGATGAATGCATACATAAAATTGGGATTTTTTCCACGTTCCTTAGTGGAAAGATTGGAATTTTCCGATTTAAACCCCCTTCTTCGGGTACAAATTTTATCTTATTACCAACTTATTTTCCTTAGCATATCTGGGTAGAAATCCTTAATCACCATTGGTAGTTAAGGCCTCTAGATTTTACTTGGCCTATGAATTTTGAAAACTTATGGAAAGTCACCATCAAGCCCGAAAAATATCATTTTATTTGATGCATTCTTTACTAGTGTGTGTATGTTGATGATAGATTGAATCATATGGGGATTTATAATCCCAATTTCCCCTCGACCACTAGTATGATATCGTAAATCATTCATTCTAATTTTGCACTCATTCCCATTTTTCTTGGAAATGGATTTATACTTTGTTTCAACCTTTCCTACCCAAAATTGTCATAAGGAGAAATGATCTTGTGAGGGAACACATCCATGATGCCTACAAAATATAAAAAAATTGGCATAATTTTCATTTAGATATTATTTTTTAGTTTTTAAAGATAGAAATCATGTTATTTTAAATAATTGGATATGGATAAATACTTTTCTCGCTAGTAAAAATCATTTTATGCTTTTGTAATGTTATGCTTCATGTACAAATTCTGATAAAAAAGTGCACTTGGATTTGGAGCACATTTAAACCTTCCTCGACAACTAGAGAAGTGACCCCTTTGTGGTTAACTGTGTGTTACCTATTACCCGATACCCCATACCACTTGTCTCTTCACCAAGATTGTGACCCACACTATCATGAGTGTCACTACTTGCACGTATGAAATCTCACTTTGCTTGCATCATCCTTTTCTTGTTTGAAGCAAATGACTGTGGATTATTTGATAAAATTGGTGGTGGAAGTGGTGATATTGGTCCCTAGATAACTACTTCTCATGATAAGTTTACCCACATAATACTTTCCATTTCGTTGACCAAGAAGGTCAAGGAAGAAGAAGATAAAAATACTAATGACAATTGGGAGCACATACCTAACATGCCATATCTACTTGGAGGAAATGCCTAGGGTAGTAAGACTAGTCCTCCTCCGCCATTTGTGATGTTTTTCTTGCACCTAAATGCCTTGTTCAAGTTTTATTGTTGGGCCTTGATTTTATAATTTTTTGATTGAAAATATTTTATTACTTAAATAAGTAATAATCACAAACTTTGAGTTGAGGCGATTATGGTTTTTAGAGTTTTGTATCTGCAATTTGTTTTGTATTATGGGGCGTGATTCCATTCCACTGGATTGCATATGATTAGTGTAGTATTATTATATAAATCAACGAAACACTCTTTTCAACAAAAAAATCTTTATGAAAATATCTAAATTTCAAAAATATGTCTCAATATTTAGTGATTTTTCTCTTATGAAGATATTACAACCATGGATTATTTATTTCATCTAAATCATTTAAAGTGGTTTAAGGTATATATGCATGTCCATTGGGTTGTGTTTTTCCTTAGTGTGATGTGGGGATTTGAATTTAATCTCTCTCTTTTCCTAATGTGACACTTTATTATTACACCAAAAATGCTTGTAGTTTTTGTATTTGTTTTGGTTACAAACTTAAAGTAAACTAATAATCATCACTAAGTGTGTTTTCTTAAGTGTGTTTGGTGGTGTATTTTAAATAATTTGATCAATAATTTGAATAAGCATTATAACACGTAAAATACATCTATAATGCCTACTTAATAAACAAAACAATAATAAGTGAAATTGAGAGGAGAAAATGGCATATATGTGTATACAATGATGCATAAAGACTTGTTGAAATCCAAACTTGCATGTGCATAACTACAACCAATATGACCATACGCTATATAATTTGAGCTGATTGGAGATAAATATTTGGATCATGCACTTTTCTTCTAACGATATATGAACTGAACTTTAAAGCCTTATAAAATGTGTAAAAATAGACATTGAATTTTGTGTTTTGTTTTCCTAGTTTATTCTTTTATTTGTTCACCCTCAAATCTCATAATGCAAGTATTTTGTACCTGCAGTATTGATTATTTGTACCTAATTTAATTATTTGAATTAAATATGATATTTCGTAGTAACTACTAACATGAATGATGTATAAATGCTAAAGTATAAAAGTGACACAAGCCAACTAAGATGTAAAGTATGAAACCCTAATCAAGGAAGAGAGATAGGAGTACTTAGGTGATTTTTTAGTGCACATGAAGTGATTTGGGCAGGGGTGAAGTGATGAACATACTGAAAACATGGTTGTCACTTTGGTCACTAAAAATATGGAGTTTAGGAATAGTGCCAAACATGAGCGCTATAGTAGAGACAAGGGCGCTAGGCACCTGGACACGAGTAATCCCAGGTGCTTGGTGATCAAAGGAGCTCAAAATATGGTTCCTATTATGTCACAAGGGTTTCACAATTGATCTCTGTGATAGTATAATGTTCACACTACATGATACATGTAACATGGAAAAGATAAGTTCACCTACACAATCCCAAAAACCACATCAAACCGTGATTCACTAAAATAGATTTATTCTAGTGTAATCTAATGCTTATAGAGCAACAAAATAACTGAATAAATGAAGTAATAAAAAAATAAAATACACCCAAGAGAGCTTAGCAATAAAATGTAAAACCCTAATGTGCAAAGAGGGTTAAGAAATCCTTAGATGATTCGATGATGTCGCAGGACCGTGTCATAGTGGAGACCGGATGAATAGGAGGAGGAAACCTTTGCATAGTATCCTAGAAAAGTGCATATCTGGGTTGTTTGACTAGACCGGGTGCTTGGAGAGGGATATGGGCGCTCGTGGGCACCATAGTTTGAGATCTGGGCACCTTGGTCTGTAGAAATGGCCAGAAACCTCCTATGGAATGTCGTTGGATGTTCACTTGTGTTCACTCCCTGTCGTGTGAATGTCCTTGTATGATCGCTGAAGCACTGATAAACCTGCAATGGAAAAATCACCTACAAAACCCCATACAAAACATCAAAACCATAAAAAATAAAGATGCATATGAAGGGGTCGACCATTCTCACTGTCAAATGGATGGACTTATCACTTTGAGCGCTGCAATACATCTCAGACCCAATGTAGTTCTAGGTGTGTGTGTGTAATTATGCCCTAGGTGCTCTTGTGTCAATCACACTTTGTGAAGTAGTGAGAAAATAACTAGATGTAAAATGTAGTAAATGTGTGCATGGAAACAATAGACTCCCATCCTATGAAGTGTGATGTAGATGAACCAACCTTGTGTGCCTTGTGATGGAGCTAGATGGATGAAAATGTATCTATAGATGTCTTTGATGGATGCAACCTTAGGTGGTGATAGTAAGTGCTTAGTGCTTGGTCCCTCATTATGGTCACATAACTTTATATTTATATGGTTCTCTTGCTTTAATTTCATAATTAACCCCAAAAAGGCCAACCACCAAAAATATAAGAAGCTCAAACAACTAGAAAGTGCCTAAAAAGTGAGAGGAAAGTGTAAAGAGGATCAGGGCGCCTAGAGGGGACCAAGGTGCCCCAATTAAAAATAGGAAAACACAATACGACAATACAAACTAGGTGACTACGAGTGTAAGATAAAAAATAATGACATAAAACAATACAAAATGGCCAAAGACATGGGTTGATTATTAATCTTTTCACTTGAGAACCATATGAATAGTAGTATGAGACCGGGACTAAATAATGACTCAAAGTGCGTGATTTTGTGTCTACATTTGCCCCCACTTTATGTTGGTGAGCGGAAATATCGGTAACATAAAGTAGATAGAGATGTGTACCTGATATCATGTAGAGTGATGTAGAATGCGTGTCGAAGGAGTGATAAAAACATGGAGCATGGAGACTAAAGATGCAAAAGTGAAAAAAGTGATGAGAGTGAACCTAGGGTAGAAACGTGTGTGTAGATGCCAATGTGTGTGGTGTACCTACATGGTTAGTATCGTGTGTGTGATGTACCTACTATGTGTGTGTTGTTGATTGCTTGCTTCCCATACGAGATGGACCTGCAAAAGAGAAGATGATCAAGTAGTCAAATACACATGTATATGTGTAATGTGTAAAAATGTATGTATGTATATGAAAAACATGTAAAGAAAAATATGAAAATGAAAAAGGAACATGTGCACCTGATCCATGATGAGAAAAAGGGTGTAGAAAGGATCTTGTCGATGTCGTGCGAGATTTTTGGGCAATCTCACGCCACTGGTGAAGAAGTGTAGGGAGGAAAGTCTGATTTATCCTCCAACTTATAATTGCTTCTTGAGAGTGAAGAGATCTCTGTACTATTAGGTTTTTTGGGCGATCCGACACCATTGGCCAAAGTAGTGTAGAGAGGAAGGTTTAGTTTATCCTCTAACATGTAACTAATCCCCAGAATGCTAAGGAAAATCTTCCCGTAAAATTTGTTGTGTATGGAGTTCATAGACTAGTCTGAACCCACTCGTTGTGTAACCCACTGTGTCATGGACAATAACTAAAACTACATTGTACCAATACTATTTGTAAACCTAAATGATGCCCCCTCTTTAGGGGCACATGCAACATCACAGATAGGAGAATGTGTCCCAAAAGAGGACCAAATGTAGATACTGAAACTATGCCTTACAGGGGGGGGATGTGCTTGGTAGAAACCAAGGCACAAACAAACAAGGTAGCTAGAAAACAAGTGTTAGTACGGACATGCATGTAGAAAAAGTGTAAGCCAAACAAAGAATGTGTAAGATAGAACATAAGCAAATAATGTAAACACCCAAGAAGACAATGTAGGCCACACAAAGCGGGTTGCAAACATGGGACACCACTCACGGTGTCACAAGACACTTAAGGCCGTAGTGGCCACAAACAAACAAGTGTGCACACAAGACAAAGGGAAAATACCATGCAAACAAGAACGAACAATAACAAACAATGTAACAAACAAGTATGGAAACAAGTATCCTTGTAAAAAAATGTTGCACATGAAGCACCCATTAACATGTTAGAAAGATAAAACATATGTCAAAGTGTGTATAAACCAAAGTAGTGTGTTATGAACAAAAATGAAATAATAACACCTGTAGTGTGCGAATGTGGATGACCCCATGAGCCGCTATGGGATTGGTAGTCAAACATGCATGTTGCGTGTAGTATCCATGTATAGCCTATGATCACAACTAGAAATAAAGTGAACATACATGTGTGTATGATAATGATAATGACATACAAGATATCTATCTAGCATGTGTAATAAAGCGTACATGTAAAAGCAAGTGCAAGCAAGAGTAAATACAACCATAGAATGTAGTATGTTGTGGATGGATGGAATGGAATGTAGAGTGAATGATAGGAGCCGTGTGCACCTTCGAATCAATGGAATTATATACAAAGAGGTTCATTTAGTATGCCCTTGAAAGTCAAGAATGAACCATAAATGAGATTGCGTCATCGGGAAATGGTCAAACTATGTGTTGTGTACAACACACTATGATGAGTGTGTAGTGATGGTATGTGACCTAAAGATGAAGTATGCATGACGTTTTAGCCTAAGTGTATATCATGACAAGATGAATAGAAGAGGAGTGGTGATCTATCCTAAAATGTATACCACTAAATGATGCAAACAAAAGTGATGATGGTAGAAGAAATGGCCATGTATCCTAAAGCGTATATCACTTAATCTAGGTATATTGCATGAGAAAATATTGAATGATGAGCATGTAAGGGTGATGAGGTTCATTTGTGCTATATACCCTCAACAGTCCATTATGGACTATGAGACTAGAGTGCATCACCGGGAAGTGAGTGCAACATGTAGAAGAGAATATGCGAAATGTGGAATGTGCGTAGTAGGGTGTATGATATGTAATGCGAGATGCATAGATGACCTAATATGTGAGGATGTAAAGTATATGTAATACATAAGATGTAATATGTAAGGTGTAACATGTAAGATGAAAATACACCATATGTAGTGACTACGATGTAGTATATGAGGCATGAGTATAATGCATGTAGGACAAGATGTAGGATGCAAAGTGTAGAATGTATAAAGATGCACAATGTTTATAGATTGTAATATAGTGTGTAATGTGTATATGATGTAGGATCATGTGATGATATGCGGTGCCTAAGGTGTAGTGACTACTATGCAAAGGTGTGTGATGTTCATGTGTAAAGAATGGACTCAACAGTCAAGAGTGAACCAAAGCACAAGAGTGTGTCATTGGGTGATGACGATATAGATGCTTATGATAAGATGTATGTGTAAGTATTGTTGTCGCCAAATCACCGCACCCTTCGAATGGCCGTGGATGTGAATAGGACGTTCGGTGTGATTGGGACACATGGGATCACCTTTCAAGTTGTGGGACTTGGGCTTGAGGTGAACCTCTGGAGAAGGCCGGCTTCCTCTTCCTAAACCAAGTGCTGTACTACTCCTAGTGTAACAAAAATGATTATCTAATCCTATGCTAACATTTTCATGGGGTTTTAGGGAAAGAGATTTACAGAAATGAAACTATACTAGGGATGGTGATGCACCAAATAAAGGGTGTTTCCAGACTCAGGAAGGGTTAATTTGAAGAGGGTGCATGCACCACAGGTCAACTTCACCTACTGCAACTTAGAGAGGGTACATGATACCACAAACTAAGAGACACGCGTTCCCTTTGTTAAACTCTATCAGACCGAGAAGTATACCAGTTTCCTAGTGAAGAAGGATGAACTTAAGAAGGGTGAATGGACACCACAACTGAACTGCATGCAATACTCCACCACTCGATAAGCACAAAACTCCAAGAACCTGCAATAGAAACTTAAACTTGCATAGTGTACCTGCAAGTATGAGAAAGGCACAAAGAAGCATAGAAGGATGAAAGGACCGAGATTAGTCACAAAACACACACTTTTATTGCTTCAATAACATGCACAATGCATCATACATTCAGAAGAGGCAATAGTTGCCATTACAGTCTTGAAGAGGAGGCTTGAAAGTTCTCTCAACACACAAGAACAACTTGTAGAAGAGAGAGGATTCTTGAAAAGTATACACTCGCCTGAGATATCTAACTATCCAACTTGTCTGAACTGTTGGAACCCTTTGAAATGAGCTTCCAACTTACATTTATAGAAGAATATGTGAGAAAGAAGAGGAAATGTCATAATTGCATTCCTAAATTGAAGGCCCATGATGTATTTATTACAGTTAGTTGAACCACCTGAGAAGGTTCCATCATGGGTCATTAATTGCCTGATGACCTAGTCTTCTCAATTAATTAAAAGAATATTTAAATAATAATAATAAATATTATTATTAAAATATTTAAATAAAAATATTAATTTAATTAACATAATGTCGGGACCCCCCGTTGACCCATTTGACTTGAAGAGGAGGGGGGTCCATGTGGATAGAGTCTGCACAAATCTCAACTCGGTGAGTTTCGAATCCTCTAACTCGGTGTTGCAATCAATTTTGAACCCCACACTAACTCTTTCCTCGCTTTGGCAATCGATTCTTTTGCATTGAGTCCTTTGGTATTTTGGCAGTGCACTCTGCAATCTCGGCTCCAATCAACAATTATGCCACTATTGGGATCTTAGTATGGCATGTAGTAGTGTGAGCTACAAAATATACTCATTTTCCATAAACTAAAAAGATCCTTTATGTTACAATTTGCAACACATAAAATAAGCCCTTCAAAAAATATATTGAACAACCTGGGCAACTAAGAGGACCTTGGAAAAATGAATTCTTCCTTAGTCGTGGATCAAAGCTAATAGAAATAAGCTAGCTAAAATTAGCTAGAAACTACAGTATAATCGTCCATTTGTTAAAAACAAGTTTCTCTGAACCTGGTAAAGGAATAATTTTTATTGTCTGATTGGACGTACATAATGGAAGGGTATAAATATTGCTTATTGCCCTCAGAGTTTCTCAAAGAGACCATTTACAAGTAACAAGGATGTAGCATGCAAAACGGCCAACCAGGTATTTCAGAGTTGACCTTCACATTCAATTCATTTTAGGAGAAGAAATGCTGAGCAATATGAATCGTTTCATTCTGCACCGTAATAAACCATCATCTCCTGATTCAGGAAATTTTATGAAGCCTTGAATAGCGTGACTCCAATCCATCGTACACGGCAGTGAATATTTGTTTCCTGCAACTGCTATTCGATCTGAGTTCAGAATAAGGATAAGCCTACGAATTTGAGGATGCATTCGATACTGAACAGATAACAACACAGTTGGACAACCTGCTTGCTGGAAGCGTTCAAAAGAAAGGCTTCTACTATACTGCAACATGCCTGCTGCCTATGCGTGGGATTTTGCCTCGCGACCACCGAATGCTCAGAGCCCAAATGGGAGTTGGGAGAAGTATGCTGGCAAAAGTGAACTGATCAGGTCGGTCATCTGTTTGTTGCTTTGCGAGGAAACCTGTGTCTTCTGTAAGCTGCAATTACGGTATTCCATGAGAAGGCGTTTCTTTCTTGTGAGCCTGAAACTGGATACTTTTTCAACGTCGACCCATCTTCAACCATCTCGCCATCATCCTCCCTTATCACTTGGAGGATTACTCGCGCCCAATTTGCAACTACCACTTTAACTCTCCTTGTGACTCGCACAACGTGCTCCGATCCTGTTTACACGGCCCGTGCGGAAGTATCATGTTGGATAGCCATCGTAATATTTCCATGCTTGGCAGTTTGATCCGATTTCTCCCATTCACGGAAGTTTGATCATGGTTTACCAAACCAATATTTCCACTTGGCGGTGCTTGCCCTGAGTTCCCCTATTCATACCTCAGTAGCGGGATTAACAGCTTGGCCTGCCATCATCAAATTTCTGACCTCGGCATACTAGCTCCAAATCCCCGCGTAACGGCTTGGACACATTAATCCACGGGCCCGGCCTCAGCTTCACCGCGTAAACTTGGCAAGTTCGTTCCTTATCTCCACAATTCCCACCGTACGGGATCCCCATGATTTTTTCTCCTACCGAGTTTTCCTTCATCAGATTTGAGGATAACATCAAACTCTCGGTGTAAACATTTCAGCTGTAGCTTGTAAGGTGTGATAATTCCAACAGAAGCCTTTATGCCTGCCAACTTAGTGACTCGTTGAAGATGCTCATATAATTGCAAAGAAAATTATGCTTCATGAATATTCTGATATGAAACAGCTCCACCTTTATGAGATCCACTTCCATGAGTTACATCGTAAAACAAGTAAGATCTCGATAGAGAATCTTTGTAATAAATTTCATCAGGTCTCCCGGTAATACTCTCACTATCACTTAATTGATTTTCATAAAAATATCTTGAAGGAAAATCCCAAATTTGAGGATGCATTCGATGCTGAACAGATAACAACATAGTTGGACAACCTGCTTGTTGGAAGTGCTCAAAAGAACTCTTACTATACTGCAACATGCCCGCTTTGCGCCGTGCACCGAATACTCGCCAAGGAAGGTCTCGAACACCATTAAAATTCACAGACTCTTTTTAAGATGTCGGTTTGACTCAATTTTACATTGGTATTCAATGGTGCTTATACTATCTTCCCGGTCGATAGAATTGCTTCCATTATGTAATTACAAACCCAAGATTCAATGATGTTGAACCTCCCATATCTGCATAATTTCATATCATCTCGGTCAAACAAGATAATTCTCCCAAGTGGTTGGTCGAGCACTGTCTTAATGGATTAAACCTGGCATCATGTTAACTTTGACTCTCCCTGACTTGGCCTTCAGATCTTTTTGCATCGATCTCTACCGAGATCCTTGTAGAGTTCCTTTCATTCGTCAATTTTCAATGAGCTATATTTTGCATTAACAAGACCATCGTCGAGCTCTTACAACTGAGAGTCTCTACCGAGATGATTTCCGAGATGACTATCAATTTGACACCGGATTCTCTATCAACTCGACCCCAAACTCTTCACTGAGTTGAGATAAACTGGGTGCCTTTCGATGCTAGGTGATCTCTCATATGCAATTTAAGAATTATTTTTAATTTTTGTATCTTGATAATAACCGGAGATGGGTTCCTGGGACTACTATTTTCATTTTGAACGTGATAGGACCCCGTTGTCCAATCTTGCCATGTGTGCAAAATTGGATAATATTTTTTACGCTTTTGGCATGCCCGGTGGGAGAGAGTTGGTACTTCTCTTCTCACTTACACAAGTCAAAGTACCTGGCGACTCTATATCTTTGGATTCCAAATCTCAGTGCGGTAACTTATGCGAAGAATTCAGACAAGAGCTTCTTTAAAGAAAGGAAATTATCAGCATATCAAACTTTCCTTGTCTCCTCCAAAGAGAAGAAGAAGAGGCATTTCCACATCCCCAGTTGCAGATTTACCTAGTAGGGGTCATTCAACTCCTCCTTACGGAAGGTTTCCTCCACCCAGGAACAATCAACCTTTCGTTGCTATGGCGAGGAACCAATTTTTTCCCCTTTCAATGCAAGCAATCCTCTTATGTTGGCTCAACGTGACCCGATACCTGTTGCGGCACTCAAAAGTTTACCCTTCTACACGGGGGAAACTCATGTTACTCCAGTGGAGCATATCTTTGATGTAGCCAGCATCTGCGCAGTACATAATATCACCGAAGACAACGTTGCAGTTAGACTTCTTGCTACCTCTTTTAAGGGAAAAGCGCTTCAATGGTTTCGCGGGTTAGGTGTTGGCACTATAACCACTTGGGATGAGTTGGGAGAAAATCTATGTAAACAATTTGAAGACAAAATTGATCACCTATCACTTTTGGAACAACTTACTACCATAAAGATAGCTTCCCAAGAATACATGAGTGATTTCAACTTCCGATTCCACAGACTTGGAATAGGATTCCGCGCCTCAGTAAAGCCTTCGCGCATAATGCATTCTTGTACTATTTGCAAGCCTTGAATAGTGATGTAGAAGTTATGATCCAGTCCATGGGAGGGACTACACTTCCTGATGCTTACGAAGTTGCCATAAGTGCAAAGAATTCTTTGATTTAGGCTGGAAAGATAGCTCCATGACCACCAATGCCCTTTTCTCCAGATCTTACGAATCATCAGCCTATCATTGCTCCTATTCCAATAGACTCCAAGCAACCATATCAATCTCCCCCTGCCTCTTCAAATGACCTATTTGAAGTCAAGTCGCTACTGCAAAATTTTGGAAATGAGCTCGTTGCACTCAAAAGGCAACAATTTCAATACAATCGTCCATATCAGCCACAAAATCAGCAGTATTAAGCTAACCGTTCTCCTTTTCAAGGGAACAATCAGCCTCAAAATCAAACTACAAGTCAAGTTGCAAATGTCAGGCCCTTGAACTTTCGGAACCCTCTTGCAGCTAGCTCATCTAGAGCTATAGTACTTGTTCAAAATAATCTAGTTCAAGACTACGAATGGTGTTATCCTTGCTCTCAACCTCACAATCAAAATATTTGTCCCAATGGGGTTCTTAGCCAGGCCCTTATGGTTCAAAGTGTATCTACCCCTTCAGAGTTAACAAACAATTCATCTACACAAGAAGCAGCAGATCAACCGCAGGCACCTGAAGAATCCACTTTGCTAAACTGGCAAGCAGAAGATTTTTGTGGGTTGAATATAGATTCTTCATCAGTGGCAGCAAACACTCATTCCAAGAAAAGAGCAATGGAGCCTCAACCTCCCAAAGCTGATCTGGCATCCACTTCTCAACCTGGGTTACAAATGGTAGTTGATAAAAATGCGGGAAAGAAATCACTAGAAACACCTAGCTAGCCACACCGCAGGGAAAGATGGTTCTCCAGGCATCACGGTACCCAACAAACATTTTCCAAAGGAGGACCCCAATGCCCAAAAAAGTGTCATCAAAGTTGGAGCAATTCCCTTCAAAGATATTAGAACAAATGAAGAAAACCGATCTCGAGCGTTACCATGTGGGACGCACTCTCGATCACTTCCCAAAGAAACCTATTGCGAGAAGCTCTGAACATTTTTAGTACAACCAACGGATCACCAAGCCATGGAGTGATAAATGCTACAAATTTGTGTCAACCGGAAGGGAAAATAATTCCTACGGCAAACAAACCACCACCATTCTACATTTCCCTGATCATTGGCGACCACCTGGTACATAATTACATGATTGATTCTGGAGCCAGTAGCTCTGTCATGCTGAAACAAATTGTAGATGTACTAGGCATACAATATGTGCCAGTAGCAAGAGAGGGTTGTTTAGCCGGATGGCACAACTGTTAAGATCTGTTGGGGTTATTAAAGGACTTCAACTTACCATTCATGCATGCCCAAGTTTGTCATTCACCCAAGACATATCATTCATCGATCTCCCTCCCCTCTTTGCCATATGCCTATCACAGGATTTCACTGCCAAGATGGGCGGTTACCTATCGGCCGATTGGTCACATATGATTCTCAGGACTCGATACGAAACCAAAGTAACTATAAGGGCAGAACCAATCTGCCATAATCATGTAGAACCCTACACTGCTAGTCTCATAAATGGAAATCACACCATCGATGATCCAGAAGAGGAAGATGCCGATCATGAACCAACCACCCTTGTTGAGGAAGTCCCTGATACTTTGCTAGATGAAGTAAGTAGAGATCATCAGTACGATCCCTACGCTGATGTATTGGCAGAAGAAGAAGCTAGTTTGCTGGTTTTGGAAGAAACATGATTAGGTACCTACTGTATCCATGAAGAAGATACAATCATACCACAACTTGTCAAAACGCCAGTGATTCTAAAGGATCATGGCAATTGTTCTTCGATGGCTCAAGAAGTAAGAATGGATCCGGTGCTTGGTGTTATGTTAATTTCTCCGAGGGGAGATAAGTACTTCTCATCTTTCGGTTGCGGTTCAGATTGCACTAAAAATGTTGCTGAATACGAGGCTCTTGTGTAAGGAATTCAGCTAGCCCAAAGGAAGGGAATCAAGGCCCTGACTGTTTTTGGAGATAGTGAGTTAGTTGTTCATCAAGTTTCGGCACGTAGTGCATCCAAAAATGATCTTTTAAGATCATATAAGAATCGAGTCTGGGACCTGATTGAAGATTTCAAAGCTTTTGGAATCCATGCAGTTCCTAGAGGTCAAAATCAAGATGCAGATAGGCTTGCTACAATTGGTTCACAATACAACATACCAGTTGATATCATGAAAGGAGGGCAGCAATTTGTTAAAATGGTGGTTCGACCAGCAGTCCCTGATAATGTGAGTAGTTGGCAAGTGTTTGATAGTGACAAACAAATTGTCCTCTTCCTACAAGAAGAGGCGGAGTTTGCTACAAAGAATCAAGATAAGTTGCAGGAGTCATATGGTGAGCAAATTATTCAATTGAAAAGCAACAAGTTACCAAAAGGTTTAGTCACTTTGGAATCCATTTTCAATTCAGATGACCAAGCCACAAGACAAAGCCCTAACATGGTGGTCAGAGAAGAATATTTTGAGGAAGTTGAAGTATCAAATGAAAATTTTCTTAAGATCGGAAAAGTGTGTACTTCTGAAGAGAAAGAAGCTTTCATCAAAATTTGTCAAGAGTATCATGAAATTTTTGCATGGAGCTATAAAGATCTGCGTGGTTTTGATCCAGGTCTAGCACAACATACCATTGAACCGGATCCTAATGCTTAAGCCAGATTAAGTCGAAAACAGACCAATTAATCCCAAAATTGAGCCACTAATGAGAAAGGAGCTAACCAAACTCATCGAGGCCTGTATAATTTTTCCCATCAAGCATTCCTCATGGGTAGCCAATTTGGTGCCCGTGAGGAAGAAGAACAAAGAGATCCGAGTTATGCGTAGATTTCAGGGATTTGAATCGTGCGTCATTAAAAGACCATTATCCTCTTCCATTGATGGATCAAATCCTTCAAACGGTGGCAGGAGCTCAAATATTTTCTTTGCTCGATGGATATTCAGGTTATAATCAAATCCTAGTCCAAGAATCCGACCAATTCAAAACGGCTTTCACTACCAAGTGGGGCACGTATGCCTACAATAAAATGCCATTCGGATTGTCCAATGCCGGGGCTACTTTCCAAAGAGCCATGGACATGGCATTTAAGGGACTAATCAACGATATTATTTTAGTTTACCTTGATGATATAATTGTATACTCTAAGCATGCAGAAGATCACATCACACATCTAAGGAAAGTTTTCCAAAGGTGTAGGGAATTTGGGGTTTCACTTAACCCCAAGAAATGTATTTTCACAGTGCACGAGGGAAAATTGTTGGGGCATGTGGTTTCAGCAGAAGGATTATCAATCGATCTAGCCAGGATTCATTCAATTATGTCCTTATCTCTCCCAAGTCACAAGAAGGGCCTCCAGAGTTTCTGGGAACCATAAATTTCGTGCGGAGATTCATCCCTCAATTCGCGACATTGGCTAAACCACTGACAGCCATGCTAAAGAAAAACATGCCATTCTCATGGACAAAGGAAGGATGAGAAAGCTTTGAAGCCATCAAAATAGCCATTTCCCAAGCTCCCACGCTTGTGAACCCCAGGTTTGACATAGATTTTATCCTTTATGCTTTTGCAGGTCAAGAGAGCATTTCAGGGATCCTCACCCAACAAAACAACAACCTGATGGAGCAACCAATCGCTTTCTTCAGTCAATCCCTCAAAGACTACGAGTTCAAATACTCATTCATTGAAAAGCAAGTCTTTGCGGTTATTCGAGCTTTGAAGAAATTCAAGCACATGTTTCCCAACAACAAGATTCATCTGATGGTGTCTCATCCCGGTGTCAAGGAGTTTTTGTTGAACAAAGAAATGAACAAAAAGAATGCTGGATGGATCACGAAGGTAATGGAGTATGACGTGCACATCAAAGTCACTAAACTTGTCAGAGGTAAGGGTTTATGTCAAAGAACTTGCAATGAGACATGGAATCAAAAATTAATGAGGACGTGACACTCCTAAATACTGATGAGGATGTTGATCAAGCTGATTGGTTATCCAAAATGAAGAATTTCATCTTCTCAGGAGCATACCCGGCAAACATGGATAAAAACCAAAGACGAAATTTCCGTCTTCAATCTATCCCATATGTTTTGGTAGATAGCGTTCTCTTTCGAAAAGATTTGAACGGCATCCTCCTTCGGTGCATGGACCGAGCAATGTCAATGAAGATACTAGAAGAGTTTCATAATGGCCTATCTGGAGGACATTATTCCGCATGAACAACAACTACCAAGATCATGCAAGCTGGCTACTATTGGCCGGATTTATTCAAGGATGCCCATCTTTGGGTAAGGAAATGTAAGGAATGTGCCTTTTTCACGGTAGTAAGCGGCGCTTCTTCCGCCGCATCCAATTCAAGTGGATCAACCCTTTGTTCAATGGGGGTGGACTTCATCGAAATGATTAATCCTCCATCCATGATGGACATAAGTGGTCCTTACCGCAAGTACTATTTTACTCGATGGACGAGGCGGTAGCATTAAAAGAGAGCAATGAAAAGCGCTTCTAGATTTTTGGAGGGTATAATGACGAGGTTCGGTGTTCCGTTTACAGTCATTTCAGACAATGCACTGGCTTTTCTTGGTATGAAATTGAGTGAATGGGATGTTAAAAATGGGGTATACCTCAAAACTTCATCCAATTACTATCCACAAGGAAACGGATTGGCTGAGTGTAGCAACAAAAACCTCATAAGGATTATTAAGCGCACAATGGAGACTAACAAGAGGACTTGGCATACACAGCTTAAGACCGCCTTATGGGTAGATCGGATCACACCTAAAAGGGCCATCGGAAATTCTCCTTTCATTCTTGTATATGGAAGAGAGGAAAAACTCTCACTCTCATTGGAGTTACCTTCTTTGGAGTTAGCTCATCAACTTGAAGTTATAGAGAATGATCCTCTGACAGTAAGGTTTGCTAAACTCATGGAGTTAGAGGAAGTACGAGACAAGGCTATGAAAACTTTGGAGCAGCATCATGCTCAAGTTAAGAAATATTTTGATAAGAAGGTGTCCAACAGGTGTTTTCAAGAGGGAGATTTAGTTCTCAAATGGGATGAAGACAGGGCCAAACCAGGCAGGCATGCCAAGTTTGACGCTCTCTGGAGTGGACCATACATCATCACAAGTTGCAAAGAGGAAAATTTGTTCCGTCTATCTAGGCTTAATGGAGAAGAACTGCCCATTCATGTGAATGGGATACATCTCAAAGCTTGTTTTTGAGAAGCGTTCCCCCCCTTATGACAGATTAAATTAGGTTTTTTCCTCCAAGTGATTATGCACATTGTTGCGTGTTGTTGTTTTGCTTTCCTTGTTGTTGTGTTTTGTCTTATTCGCACTTTGTTTCATCATTGGAAGGTGTCAAGGAGAAGAAAGGTTCAAGGTTTCCATAAGAGTTCAAAATATGCTTCATTCAAATTTTTGCAGTGTTCCATGGATGTCAAGCATTCACCAGATTCAATATAATTCATGCTTAGCATTCTAGGGAGGCCCAGGATATCAGCAATGCTCAAGGAGATTTTGGGATGTGTCAAAGAAAATCATACTACTTTCGTGATTCCAACATAGACTCCATGCCCAATGGATGACTTAAGGCTACTTTGGAATCATGCTTAGCAGACAATCATCCCGAGAGGTCGCGAAAAATGTTATCCAATTTTGCACACATGGCAAGATTGGACAACAGGGTCCTATCACGTTCAAAATGAAAATAGTAGTCCCAGAACCCATCTCCTGGTTATTATCAAGATACAAAAATTAAAAAAATAATTCTTAAATTTCATATGAGAGATCACCTAGCATCGAAAGGCACCCAATTTATCTCAACTCAGTGAAGAGTTTGGGGTCGAGTTGATAGAGAATCCGGTGTCAAATTGATAGTCATCTCGGAAATCATCTCGGTAGAGACTCTCAGTTGTAAGAGCTCGACGATGGTCTTGTTAATGCAAAATATAGCTCGTTGAAAATTGACGAATGAAAGGAACTCTACAAGGATCTCGGTAGAGATCGATGCAAAAAGATCTGAAGGCCAAGTCAAGGAGAGTCAAAGTTAACATGATGCCAGGTTTAATCCATTAAGACAGTGCTCGACCAACCACTTGGGAGAATTATCTTGTTTGACCGAGATGATATGAAATTATGCAGATATGGGAGGTTCAACATCATTGAATCTCGGGTTTGTAATTACATAATGGAAGGACTTCTATTGACCCAAGAAGATAGTATAAGCACCATCGAATACCAATGTAAAATTGAGTCAAACCGACATCTTAAAAAGAGTCATGAATTTTAATGGTGTTCGACCTTCCTTGGCCGAGTATTCATGTGCACGCACGGGCATGTTGCGGATAGTAAGAGTTCTTTTGAGCACTTCCAACAAGCAAGTTGTCCAACTATGTTGTTATCTGTTCAACATCAAATGCATCCTCAAATTCGGGATTTTCCTTCAAGATATTTTTATGAAAATCAATTAAGTGATAGTGAGAGTATTACCAGAGACCTAATGAAATTTATTACAAAGATTCTCTATCGAGATCTTACTTGTTTTACGATGTAACTCATGGAAGTGGATCTCATAGAGGTGGAACTGTTTCATATCAGAATATTCATGAGGCACAATTTTCTTTGCAATTATATGAGCATCTTCAACGAGTCACTAAGTTGGCAGGCATAAAGGCTTCTGTTGGAATTATCACACCTTACAAGCTACAGCTGAAATGTTTACACCGAGAGTTTGATGTTATCCTCAAATCTGATGAAGGAAAACTCGGCAGGAGAAAAAATCATGGGGATCCCGCCACGCTGGTGGGAATTGTGGAGATAAGGAACGAACTTGCCAAGTTTGCGTGGCGAAGCTGAGGCCGGGGCCCATGGATTAATGTGTCCAAGCCATTACGCGGGGATTTGGAGCTAGTATGCCGAGGTCAGAAATTTGATGATGCCGTGCCAAGTTAATCCTGCTACCGAGGTATGAATAGGGGAACTCAGGGCAAGCACCGCTAAGTGGAAATATTGGTTTGGTAAACCATGATCAAAATTCTGTGAATGGGAGAAATCGGATCAAACTGCCAAGTGCGGAAATATTACGATGGCTATCCAACATGATACTTCTGCATGGGCCGTGTAAACAGGATCGGAGCACGTTGTGCGAGTCACAAGGAGAGTTAAAGTGGCGTTGTAAATTACGGCGGCGAGTAATCCTCCAAGCGATAAGGAGGATGATGGCGAGATGGTTGAAGATGGGTCAACATTGAAAAAGTATCCATTTAGGCTCACAAGAAAGAAACGCCTTCTCATGGAATACCGTAATTGCAGCTTTACGTAAGACACAAGTTTCCTCGCAAGCAACAAACAAATGACCGACTCTGATCGGTTTGCTTTTGCCAAGATACTTCTCCCAACTCCCGCTCGGCTCGAGCATTCGGTGGTCACGAGGCAAAATCCCACGCACAGCAGCGGCAGCATGTTGTAGTACAATATAAGCCTTTCTTTTGAACGCTTCCAAAAAATGTTGTCCAATCGTGTTTGTTATCTGCTTCGATGTCGAATGCATCCTCAAATTTGTAGGATTATCCTTATTCAACTCGATCGAATAAGCAGTTGACTGCAGAAACAAATATTCACCGCCGTGTACGATGGATTTGAGTCACACTATTCGAGGCTTCATAAAATTTTCTGGATCAGAGATGATGGTTTATTACGGTGCGTAATGAAACGATTCATATTGCTCAAAGATTTCTTCTCCTAAAATGAATTGAATGTGAAGGTCAACTCTAAAATACCCGGTTGTGGCTGTTTTGCATGCTACATCCTTGTTACTTGTAAATGGTCTCTTTGAGAAACTCGAGGAAATAAGCAATATTTATGCCCTTCCATTATGTACGTCCAATCGCATAATAAAAAGTATTCCTTTACTAGGCTCAAAGAAACTTGTTTTTAACAAATGGACGATTATACTGTAGTTTCTAGCTAATTTTAGCTAGCTTATTTCTATTAGCTTTGATCCACGACTAAGGAAGAATTCATTTTTCCAAGGTCCTCTTGGTTGCCCCAGTTGTTCAATATATTTTTTGAAGGGCTTATTTTATGTGTTGCAAATTGTAACATAAAGGATCTTTTTAGTTTATGGAAAAATGAGTATATTGTGTAGCTCACAGCTACCTATGCCATACTAAGATCTCAATAGTGGCATAATTGTTGATTGGAGCCGAGATTGCAGAGTGCACTGCCAAAATACCGAAGGACTCAATGCAAAAGAATCCGATTGCCAAAGTGAGGAAAGAGTTAGTGTGGGGTTCAAAATTGATTGCAACACCGAGTTAGAGGATTCGAAACTCACCGAGTTGAGATTTGTGCAGACTCTATCCACATGGACCCCCCTCCTCTTCAAGTCAAACAGGTCAACAGGGGGGTCCCGACATTATGTTAATTAAATTAATATTTTTATTTAAATATTTTAATAATAATATTTATTATTATTATTTAAATATTTTATTTAAATATTCTTTTAATTAATTGAGAAGACTAGGTCATCAGGCAATTAATGACCCATGATGGAACCTTCTCAGGTGGTTCAACTAACTGTAATAAATACATCATGGGCCTTCAATTTAGGAATGCAATTATGACATTTCCTCTTCTTTCTCACATATTCTTCTATAAATGTAAGTTGAAGCTCATTTCAAAGGGTTCCAACAGTTCGCATAAGTTAGGCGCTTAGATATCTCGGCGAGTGTATACTTTTCAAGAATCCTCTCTCTTCTGCAAGTTGTTCTTGTGTGTTGAGAGAACTTTCAAGCCTCATCTTCAAGACTGTAATGGAAACTATTGCCTCTTTTGAATGTATGATGCATTGTGCATGTTATTGAAGCAATAAAAGTGTGTGTTTTGTGACTAATCTCGGTCCTTTCATCCTTCTATGCTTCTTTGTGCCTTTCTCGTACTTGCAGGTACACTATGCAAGTTTAAGTTTCTATTACAGGTTCTTGGAGTTCTGTGCTTATCGAGTGGTGGAGTATTGCATGCAGTTGAGTTGTGGTGTCCATTCACCCTTCTTGAGTTCATCCTTCTTCACTAGGAAACTGGTATACTTCTCGGTCTGATAGAGTTTAACAAAGGGAACGCGTGTCTCTTAGTTTGTGGTATCCTGTACCCTCTCTAAGTTGCAGTAGGTGAAGTTGACCTGTGGTGCACACACCCTCTTCAAATTAACCCTTCCTGAGTCTGGAAACACCCTTTATTTGGTGCATCACCATCCCTAGTATAGTTTCGTTTCAGTAAATCTCTTTCCCTAAAACCCCATGAAAATGTTAGCATAGGATTAGATAATCATTTTTGTTACACTAGGAGTAGTACATCACTTAGTTTAGGAAGAGGAAGCCAGCCTTCTCCAGAGGTTCACCTCGAGCCCAAGTCCCACAGCTTGAGAGGTGATCTCATGTGTCCCAATCACACCGAACGTCCTATTCACATCCCGGCCATTCGGAGGGTACAAAGATTTGGCGACAACAAGTATGTGATGAGAGAATGAGATGTCACGCGATGTTAGGGGAGTATAGATGTTATGCTCCGCAATTGTATGGTGGTGATTATATTCAGTGAAAACTGCCTAACAGATCATTATTTTCATGATCAAAACCCATTTGAGCAACATTCGAGACATGATAAACAATAGAATGAGTTGGATCATATAAAGAGCCATTTCGACGTAGGGTGTAGACACTCATGGCATATTATTCGTTAGTGAATGGTACTGTAGGACAATCATGTGCATAAAAACGAGAAATATTTTGAGAATAAGTAGGAGATGATTCATTACCGATGAAGATGTTGCTAAATGACAGAGGGATTATGAGATAAGTGTGGTCTGTATCTAAATTATCACCAATATAGTTAAGCCAAGATTTCCCAATGTCAATGTAGAAGTGAGACATGTAAGTACAACGAAGATTGTTAAATGGAACACACACAGGCCATAGGCGTTCGTAATATGATAATAATCATGGTAAAGATGTGGTGAGTGAATAGGTGGCAGAATGTCATTAAGCGTTAAGCCAAGTTTAGTCACGACCTCATGTGTGCAAATAGTATCCGAGAAAAGTGCGATCGATTGGGATATGATGCCAAAAAGAGGAGTTGATCAATAATGTGCATGTGAAAGGCGATGGTGTAGATGAAGAGTGTGTAGGAGGAGATGAAACAACATCTAAAGTGTTAACAGATCCCTGATAGAGTATCATAACATTAGTAGAAGGAGTCTTGAATTTATATTCACCCGAGCCATCGACCACAAAGGTGTCTTCGAAGTAAGAGTCATCTACGTCGATAGGTGTAAAATTTAATTGGCCTAATTTAGGTGTAAAATTTAGTTGTCAACCACTAGTTTTCTTGCTTAGAAATCATGTAAATGCTAGCATGCTTTTAGGATATAGAAATGTACCTAAGTACGTGATTTAGTGTCTATATTTCCCCCACTTTATGTTGTTGAGTGAATACTTGATAACATAAAGTAGATAAGATATGCGTACCTTATGATCTTGTAGAGAGTGTGGCGAATAATGTGCCGAGTGGACAAGTGAAGTGTGGAATGATTGTAAAATGAAGTGTAGAGACTAAGAAAGGAAAGTGACCATAGGGGTGAAGTGTATGCCTTGCTTGTACTTGTTATTGTGCTTGTATTTTCTATTGTAGGCTACTTCTTGTTATTAAGGACATGCCTACAAAATAAGAGTAAAAAAGTAGTCAAAGTCCTATATATGAAAAATATAAGCAAAGTATGAAAAATATGTAAACATAGTAGTAAAGGAAAGTGTGCACATGATGTAAAAGAGTTTAAAGGATAGAAATGTCTCTGAAATGCTCATGAAGAGTGATTTTTTGGGCAATCTCATGTGAATAACGAGTTTTTGGGAAATCTCATGCCAAGTGTGAGTTTTTGGGTGATCTCATGCCAAAGAGCAAGTGTTGGGGAGATAGGTCTAGTGTTACTTTCCTTCCATGAATTTTCCCAATAAGCACCACTGCAGATGGTGCATTCCAATTTAGTTCCTATTGTTCCTTCCATCTCGATTGTTTTGAATTAGTTCCAAATTATTCCATGGTACTAATTGAAGGAGATTTAAAGCATTATGTAACTAGAGACCTATGCTTGTAATTGTAGAACTGCTATGAATGCTTCTATGAATTGTGGTGATTTGAGAGGACAACTATATCTGCCCCATGAAATTAGTTCCTAGGGGTTATGAACACCCAAACACTAGTGTTTGAGTCTAGATGCTGGTGTGTGTGCTGTGTGTTGGACCCAAGTTAGATTCTGGGTCATTCTCATGTATGTGTTCCTTTTCTGTTCCTATATTGTACTAACTTGAACTATAGCTCGAGTTATTTTAGGGTGTTTTTGTTCACCTTATGCATGTCCCCTCATTTGGGGTGCATGCGACGATGGTAGGAAAATGTGGCCCAAAGGAGAGGACCTGATCTTTGTCAAGTGAATACTTACGAGGGGGTAGGGGATGTGCATGGTAGAAACCAAAGCACATGTAAACAAAGTAGGCTAGTAACATGTGTTAGTACTAAATATAGTTAGCATGCAAAAGAAGACAATGTAATAAGCAAATGTGCAAACAAAGCGCATAACAACGAAAAATACATTTCAAACATGGGACATCGCTCACAATGTCACAAGAAAATCAGGGCCGAAGCAGCCAAAAACATACAATGAGCATACAAGACATAAGGCATAGCTTGTGTAGACAATAACATATAATTTCAAACAAGATCAAATAAAATGTGTCAGATAACCATGGTGGCATATAGTCCTACAAAGCAAATGCTACACATGAAGCACCCGTTATCATGTTAGAAAGATAAATAGTATGTCAAGGCATGTATGTATCAATGGAAAGTAGCGTGTTAGTAAGTAGAAGTAGTAAATGATGAAACAATAACACTTGTAATGTGTGAGAGTAGTAAGGTAGATGCCCCCAAGAGCCTCGGTGGGACTGGTTAAAGGTAGTATGCCAAGAATAATTGCAACATGTAAGAACCTGTAAGATATTTGCATTCAAAAATAGAGACCAAGTGAACATGCATGTGTATATGATAAAGATAATGATATATTGAGTATCTAGCTAACATAGTAAGCAAAATGTAACATGTAAGTAGAAAAGTGAGAAAGAGTAAATGCAACCAAGATATGAAAATGTTGTGTATGGGTGTGATGGTATGATATGCAAACCGTGAAGATGATAGGAGCAACACACCCCCTAATGGATGTGTATGATATGAGGTTCATTTATAGAACCCTCAATAGTTAAGAATGAACCATAGAACAAGAGTGTGTCATCGGGTAGTGAGTGTGTGATAGTAGATGCTAGAAATATATGACATGAAGCAAAAACATAAATTTTGGATGATGTGAGGTTTATTTTAGAATTAGACCCTTAGCAGATCAATGTATGAACTGTGGAACTAGAGTGCATCATAGGGTAACCACGATAAAATACATATATCAAAAGGGTTTGAAAATGCGTAGGAAGATTAGATATGGTGCATGGAGCAAAAATGTAGTAGTATATGCTAAAGTCAATGATAATAATGGAAGGGGAAAGTGTGATGGCCTTCAAGTGTGTGATGGATATCTATGTGGTGATATGAGAAGGACCATGCCATGGTGGCAGAGTTTGAAATGTGTCCCAACCATCAATGTAAGGATTAACTTGTCTGACAAAAAGAATTGGATGCTTAATTGAAGGAGGTTATAGAAGGATATTGAATGGTAGTGTCTTATTTGGGAGTTAAAACGCCACAAAATAATTGAGAGGAGGGGATGGACTGATTTTTAGAGGAGGTTGCTTAGTTGGAATGGGTTGGATAGGCTGCTCTTGACTTACCAAAGAAGGAACATTAGTGATTATGGATTAATGCTCATTAGACATGAAAAGACTGGATTTAGGAGCCCATTGGGATTTAGAAATTGGAGATGTAGAAATATTTTATGAAGAAAATGAAATAAAACCCTGATGCTCAAGGTGTTTAATTCTTCATTTTAAAGCATAAAAATAATTTTCATGATGTCCATTAAGTTTGTGATAATTACAAAAGGGTAGACCTTGGTATTTGGCAAGCCAATAAGGAGGGTAGCAATTAGTAGATGGCAAGTTGATCAATTGGTGATTGAGGAGCTTAGGAATAATATCATGTTGCTTAGCATTTGAATCAAACTTGAGAGGTGCTTTGGTAGTGGTATGACTTGGGGTTCACTTATATGAGCACATGTAGAAGACATAGAAGTAGAATGAGATGTAGAAAGATAACTAACATGGGATTGAGAAGCATCCTTGAGATGTTGGATTTCATCTTTAATAGATGTAATCGTTGTTTCCATAGCTTGAATTTTGTCTTGAAATAAACAATGTAAAGCTTGAATTGACTCTAAGATGGGTTGATTGGATGGAGGATTAGGACCGATAGAGTCATCAGATAGATGATAAAAATTAAACTTACTTGAGCGGTGGCATACTGCGAGGGAGATACATAGTGTCTAGGGATTTTTGGAGAACATCTTTGTAAGGTGGGTGCATTTGAAGTAAGTCATGCAAGGATATTAGAGAATTTTTAGGAGCCACGAAAGAAGATCTCGTAGAATAGGTGAATGAGGATCCAAGTGTTTTATCACAAGTGGGGTTCACCAAATGATTTAATTTAATTCGAATTAAAAATATGATATTCTTGAGTAACTACTAAAATGAATGATGTATAATTGCTAAAGTATAGATATGACACAAGCCAACTAAGATGCAAAGTATGAAACCCTAAGAAAGGAAGAGAGATAAGAGTACTTAGCTGATTTCTGAGTGCAAAAGAAGTGATTTGGGCATGGTGAAGTGCTGAAAAGACTACAAACATGGTCATCATTGGTCACCGAAAAATGGAGTGCAGAACAGTCTTTGGACATAGGAAACCATAGCAAGACAAGGGCATCTAGGTGTTGGAGATCGGAACCAGGTCTTTGGTGACTGTGTAGAGCTCGTAATCTGGTTCCTATTGTGTCACAAGGGTTTTGTAATTTCTCTTTGTTGATCGCATGATATTCTCACTATGATCTCTGATGATACCTTAACCTGCAAAAGAGAAATTCACTTTCACAAGCCCACAAACCACATCAAACCTAAAAAGGAAAATACATAATGGGGAGTCGGACTGACCTCGATGGTCACCCCGAGAGTGACTTTATGACTGATCATTTCACTACATATCAGACTCCATTTAGTTATTGTGTGTGTGTGTGTAAGAATGACGCCCTAGGATGCCCTTGTACAAGTTGCACTTAATAGCGGGTTGTAGTTAGAATGTAGCAATGTAATAATATGTGTGGATGGAATAGAATAGACTCTCCTTTCCTATGCTATGTATGCATAAATATGTCGGCCTTATCCCTTGAATGTATGATAGATTAATGCTTTTAGAGTGCTTTAGTGCCTTTACAAGTTTAGGTGGTGATAATAATGCATAGTGCTTGGTCCCCCATTTTGAACACATAACTATATATTTATATGATTACCTTATTTGAATTTTGTAATTGAAAACTGGAAGGCACACCCATAAGTGAAATAAATGCCCAAAAGATAAAGAGACCCAAAAAGAGCAAGTGGGATGAGAAAGGGTCGGGCGCCCAGAAGGACATGAGCACTGGTGTTCTTGCCCCTAGGTAGGGCGCGCTATTGTCCGAAGGAATCCATGAAAGATAAACAAGTAACATTCTGACCGAGATGTAGGGTGTGTAAGACAAAATAGAGAACTAGAGACAGAAAAGAGGCCAAATATAGTTGTCAACCACTAGTTTTCTTTCTTAGGAATCATGTAAATGCTAGCATGCTTTTAAGACCTAGAAATGTACGTAAGTGCGTGGTTTAGTGTCTACACCGCCTTAGTGTGTTAAGGAAAATAACATGGATTTAGAGACCCATGTTCAATATGATTTTGATGCTTTATTAGGCCCCGTAGGAAAGAAATATGTCAAAAATATTAAATTACGAGAGAGGAAATAACTTCACAATGTGTGCCAAAAGTGCTCTACATTAAATGTTAGGAAATTAGTGCTCTCATATCTATTTCTTATATTGTTATGATATATTATTTTAACAATATATTGTTCATAGAGTTTGTTAAATGTGCATACCATTAAATGGGGTATTTGTTGTTTGTTCTTCCTATTTATTAGGAAGTTGTTTAGCTACCTATATGGCTATATATTAGCCTTTATATTATGGTCTCGAGATAATATTAACCAAGGTGAAGAATTGTTGATGTGTATAAACCTGTTATAGCTCTCTTTATTTGGCATTAGAGTGTGTTGATCTAAATGAAGACATAATGAAATTTCAAAGGGAAATGTATTTTTCTCTCTAATCATGATTTGGAAATAGTTTAGTGAAGTTGCATCTCTACATGAAGTGCACTCTATTTGAGAAACTGGCTTGTTGGTTGATGTGTTAAATTTCCAATTTTTTAATCATTCGTTGAATATTAGGAGTGTTGGTGTGTAGTTCTTATCCATATTCACAAAGACGTGTTTGCATTGCTTTTCCCTAGATGTCCAACACTTTTTCTACAGATACAAGGAGTGTAAGCGTCATTGGAGCTCAATTTTATATCCCTTGCATTGTTGAAGACATGGAAGCATAACACGTGACCGCCTGTTTTCTATCTACTAAGGTGTCATCTACTAGATCTTCCATTGTTTTGATCTTCTTTAACAAAACTCCATGTGCATGCTCCTATGATGCTGGTGATTCGTTATGATTTCTTTACTTTTTTATGCATATGTTGATTCATTCTTGTGAGGTCCAGCTCACCTGATCACCATCCATCTCTCTATTGGCTCAACGAGTTATCCACAATCAACATTTGCAGTTCAACTCCAAGCATTGAGATTCTTGTCGATTGGATATTTATGGCCAACCTGCTACAATTACAATCCACTTACGTGCGTCCTTCATTGTGGTTTCATTTTGCATTGGAAGCGTTGATAGTTTAGATTTGCACCACTAAAGATTCACATTCATGTTCTCTTGCTCAACAACATTGCATTTGAGCCAAAAAAGGCACGTGATGCATTAGCTGGTAAAACCAACATTGTGAAAATTTGAAGTTTGAGTCTTGAGCGCTTCACACTCATCAACTCGC
Source organism: Taxus wallichiana var. yunnanensis (assembly GCA_018340775.1). Taxonomy (NCBI): domain Eukaryota; kingdom Viridiplantae; phylum Streptophyta; class Pinopsida; order Cupressales; family Taxaceae; genus Taxus; species Taxus wallichiana. The sequence continues at coordinate 734,101,987 of CM031234.1, read as the reverse complement.
CACGTGCACACTTTCCCACATAGGTGCATTTTGTTCTCAATTCCTAGCGCCATATTGTCTCCATGCATACTCGTGGTCAGGCACCATTGGCGACAAAGGTGTTAAAAATGAAGCAACTTTTTAATTCTCTATGTGTCCTTCAAGTAAATGTTTTTATTATAGTCTTCAAATCTTCCTCTAATAGTTTGAGTAGGTCTATTGTGAAAGGTCTTTTGTTTAAAAGCTAAGTATTTTAATATTGATGTATATTCATTTGTGTTCATAAGTTTTTTTAGTGTCAAAATAAATAGTTTAGTGTTATTAGTTTGTCCAACATATGTTTTTAATCCATAAATTCCCGTGTATCATAAATTTTTTTATTGTTGCTAAAGTTGTCAATCGTTAAAAAAGAAGAGGAAAAGTCGTCAAAGTTATCAATCGTTAATAAGTTGTCTTTTATTTGGTAAAGGTTTGTATTTTTAAAAAGTGTGATCATTATTGTCTTGTGGTCAAAGTATTTGTTATTTGTCATTGTCAAAATCATTTCTAGTCAATTCCTCTTGTCCAAGTCAAAAGTGTCATTTTCAAAGTTGTGAGTTTTCGTCAAAAAATTGTTAAAATTGTAAAAAGTCCATAAATTTTTTTTTTTCCCTCACGACGCATTTTCAGTGTTACCCGACGTCCTAAAATATACAATTTCACATTCACTGGGAGATAAAAGAATAAATCACAATGTGGAAACTATTGAGCATCCAAGTCAAATTCAAATTGAGCTAGCAACATCTATTGGAGGACGAAGGCACATGAGGCTGGAGGTCAATCAACAAGCTCGCGTCGATCACCAACGACGGATTGCACGGTTGTGGTGACATTGTGTGTGTGTGTGAGTTTGCTTTTTTTTTTTTCAGAGTTGTAGTTTGTTGTGTGCAATATGATTTCAGAGTTCTTGTTTTGTGTTGAATAAGTGAAATTTTCACATTGAGGGGGAACATGGTCTCAATGTTCCATTTTCATTTTTCCCTCTTTTCAATTTGTATTCAGTGAGTAGTATTTCCTACATAATTCCCTGAAGGAAAAACATAGTGGACAAATGAAAACACAAAGAAAAGCAACATCATGATATTTGGGTTGTTGGTTGTCTTATAAAACCATCCTTGTTGAGGTTGTTAGTTGTCCTATAAAACCATCCTTGTTGAGGTTGTTGGTTGTCTTGTAAAACCATCCTTGTTGAGGTTGTTGGCTGTCTTGAAAACCATCCAGATCATGAGCACACACGGGTGGCACACTGCGAAGGAAGTGTGATTGTTTTTCTCCCATGTTCACACTAAGGGGGAGAATGTTAGGAAATTAGTGCTCTCATATCCATTTCTTATATTGTTATGATATATTGTTTTAACAATATATTGTTTGTAGAGTTTATTAAACCCGTATACCATTAAACATGTTATTTGTTGTTTGTTCTTCCTATTTATTAGGAAGTTGTTTAGCTACCTATATGGCTATATATTAGCCTTTGTATTATGGTCTCGAGATAATATTAATCAAGGTGAAGAATTTTTGTTGTGTATAAACCTGTTATAGATCTCTTTATTTGGCATCAAAGCGTGTTGATCTAAATGGAGACATAATGAAATTTCAAAGGGCAATGTATTTGTTGCTCTGATCATGGCTTGGAAATAATTTAGTGAAGTTGTAGCTCTACAGGAAGTGCGCTCTATTAGAGAAACCGACTCGTCAAGTTGATGTGTTAAATTTCCAATTTTTTAGTCATCTTGCCAGTGTTCACATAGCTTAGCGCTTTGTGAAAAGGTTGAATATCAGGAGTGTTGGTGTGCAGTTCTTATCCATATTCATAAATATATGTTTGTATTGATTTTCCCCGCATGTCCAACACTTTTTCTCGTCGCGTGACAGAACTCAATTTTCATGCAATACTTAAGAATTTTTCAAGCTAAAAATTTACTCAAAAAAACTAGGAAATTCACTTGTGTTGCAAAAGTGGTACCAGGATATTCACCAGGGATATTCCACCTCCAATTTCCCAGAGCCCTCTTAAAATGAACCCCGCATGAGAGCCAACAAAGTAAATAAAATGTATGTTTATAGGTAGAAGTATCTATGGAAAACATACTACTAGTTCCTTATTGATATAGATCCATATTCATCCCAATAATGGAAAAAATCGATACCCAAGAATAAACTTAGGGTGGAAAACATGTAGGTAAAAAATACTAGGAGTAGAAGGTGGATGAGAACAATAAGAAGGTACCTAAAATTTCTATACCCAAATTAAAGTGGAATTGCTCTAATTAATATTTAAATTTAGAATATACAACTATACAAGTAGATTTATGATAATATACGTAAATAGAAAACTAGGGTTATAATTACAAGCGCTTGAGACATTCAAGGATATAGTGTTGAATTAGCTTTTCTTCTAGTCTCGTGAGATTATATAGATATGGAAATGAGCTAAATAGATTGTGACAAGGTTGAATATACTTCATCTTCAAAACAAAACTTTGGATCCTCATTGGACACTAGTGTCACATTTGAAAACTAGTGCATGACACTTCTTTCTTGTTTCATGCTAGTGTTTAGAACTTCTATGTATCTCTCCTTTATTATAGGTCCTTTCTATGTTTTTGGATTCTTCCTACACTTACACTTCTTCTACAATCTTCACACATGTGCTATAATGATCAAAACCCTAAATTATCACGTCAACACTCAAATGTACATTACATAATAAAAAGGATTAATGTGATTTAATTTGACTTCCATTTACGGAAAAATATCTTGTTGATTATGAGAAAGCGTTGCACTACATTGCCCAAATGAGGGGATCAAACTTTGTGCAATTATCCTAGTGTTTGTACAAGATTAGAGGCAAGTCTATAGTGCCCTCCCGTATGTTTTCCACTATGTTTGACAACAATAACATGATGACTAACTATAGTCCAATGTAAAAATCTTTACTTTTGAATAGAAATTCTTATATATTAATTTAGCTAATGTATTTCCCTTGTAGTAACCTTTGGAATAGTGCTTGTAGGTAGATAATTGATATTTTTTTGTTTGGATTAGGAAACCTAACAATCATGTATACATAGGAGCCTTTTACTTTGAAATTAGGACTTAATGTCATGAAAATCTAAATCATAACCCAAAAACATATGAAAAAATGGTAACAAAGGAACCAAATGGTCAAATCAACTAACACTCAACCCTAGGAAACCGCATTGCACTTTTGGATAGTATCATATGACAAGAGTATCTAATTTGATGCTATTGTCCCAATGCCTAAAATGAAAAATGTCCCTAAACATAACTAAATATCTATGTGACCTAGTGTATGCCTAGAATTGGATCACCTGCAAGATGTATTAATTGATATAACAATCATCAAATCAATGCTACTAAAAATAATGGGTTTACGCTGCCATTTAAAAAGTGAGGGACAATCATGGGTTCTTTAATGTATAAAGTAGGAAATATCTTCCTAATATGAATATATAACCTGCACACAAGCACACTTGGAAAAATGTTAGTTATTTTTGGTAGTTAGGAAACATGCCTCGGTCATATCCCTAACCATTTAAGGAAATAAAAGACATTTTTCTGAAGTAAAAATGAAAAAAATGCATGCAAATTAAAATTATACCTGACATGATCGCAAGACAATCGATGTTGCAATTCACTTTAAATATCGTACGAAGATCGCAAGCTAGTTGTATTTGCGACTGACACTTTTTTGAAATTTTACTAAAGTAGTGATGCAACAAGTTTCACCTATCCTTTGTGATCCACCTTCACCTCTCCAAAACTGTAATACCGAAATATGTGAGAAAAGAAGAAAAAACTCAAGTATGGGCTCAAGTGCACAAAGAGGTAGGGGGAACCAAGAGGGTGAAATGATGGGGGTGAATGATGTTTTACTATTTTTGAGTGCATAGAAGAATGTGACACATATGGGTGCAATGTGCATAGGTGGGTGAGATGATAAGGGTCCATAATGCATTGGGCATGCAAATGGGTAGGTGGGATGGACATAATTAAATGTGAGTGGGTGAGGGTTAGTAAATGAGTGATGAGGTGTCTTTTATCACCATTTTGTGGGGTTTTATGATTTTTAGTTGATTTTATGGGATTATTGCATTTTATGTTTTTTTTTGATAAAAATGTATCATGTAATAATGTTTGTTCCAATTTTAGTAGTTAATGCCCATACTATAATGTCCATCCCAGTTTAAACTTATCATCCCTTCTATTTATATTGCAATCAAACCTCTACACAATAGCTTGAGATTTACTAATGGTTAAGTTCAAATCATCCTTAATCGATTTCTCAAACCAAATTGACAGGGCCCCACCTTTTCCTTTTTTAGAAGAGGAATGTATACAATGGAAGAGGAAGAAGATAAGAGTATGGTCATACTTGAAATGTTCTACCATCTTGACACTACTAGGAGAATAATGAGAAACATTTTGAAGAATATCACCTCCCACCCGAGATTGATTTTTCTAAATTTTGTATAGAGAGTCATATATAACATTAATAGTTAAATCGATATCCATATAAACACCCCGTTATTTCTTCAAATTGTATTCTTCATTTCCTTCAAACCATGGTATTGGTCCTCACTCTAATGAAATTGTTATTTTCTGAATAAAGTTCAACCATCCTAGATACATCAATGTCAACATAATCCTCATGTTAGAACTTCCAGGTCATGAATTTCATTTACCTTGGGGAAGCCACCTCTTTCTACTAAGTATCTAGGGAAAATCTTTACAAATTTAGTCTTGGGAAAATTTTCAAGCTCCTCCTTAGAAACCTTGAGATAAATATGCACCAATATGTCCTTATTTCCATATAGGACAAAGGAATTCTATTGACATAAACAACCAAGATATTTCAAAACCAAGGGAATTTATTTTCAATAATGATGAAACCAAACATAACATCTACTCATCCAACCAATAAATAATACAATGTTTCACACATCATAAGCATAAGGATATTTAAAAACACATACAAAACAATTTCTTCTTCCCTATATATGATACAATACAAACTACAAGTATCATTTTTAGCAATAAAAGATCCAACAAGAAGTTTTTGGAGAAAAACAACCACCTAAATACATCCTTAGATTAAATACACGAGGACAAATAACATAAAAAATTATTTCCACTTATATTATGGATCATAAATATACCACTTCCTATTTATACCTAGAAATATCTCTTGAGATATAAATCTTTCCATATAATTGTTTGGTTACAATCTCCTTTAAAGGGAGACACTTGAGAGAGAAATATTTCTTTAAGTTTTTGGTTGCAACCTAATTCAAATGGAGACACTTGATCCATCCGAAAGTTCCCAAAATTCCTCATCGTCTTCCATAACAAGACCAACAACAAGAAACTTCAATGCCTTCGTGAAAATAGTAAATGTTCTTAAATAAGAAATGAAACACAAAATAGGATTTAAGATATTCCTAATGGATCTATTTTCCATGAGTATACACATCTTCAAGATCATTGATACCTTTAGAAAACCAATAACTAGTAGAAAAACCTCTAAGATTGCAAATCTTAATGCTATTATAGGAAAAATTACACTAGATAGATTTGAAACCATGGACACATTAGGACAATGAAAGAGGGATTATATCAACAACAAAAGTTCCACTGCCTCCCGAACCATAAAAATAATAGAAGATAGGAGAGTATTATGAAAAAGAATAAACCTAACAACATATAAAAAGATGAAGACCCTTCAAATGAGATTTTCCCTTTAGCATTTGGGAAACCATTGAGAATGTTGTAAACCAAAACCTTCCAAAGATTTGTGCCTTGAAAGGATCCTTTATCCACTCAACAACAAGATAAATATCATGCATTTAAAATGATTAATGTTAAGACTCCCAAGATATTTGAGATTATAACATAAATCCAGAGTAACAACGTTCCTTTTTCTATTCTCCTTGCATCAGACACAATAAAGTCTCTTATCATTTTATGCAACTTGTTAAACTAGGCATTATAAAAAACTAACATGAGAAGTAAATACTAACAGAGGAATGAACCTTTTGGCACACTTGGATTCTCCCAAGGAGGGAAAATAGGTTCCCTTTCCACTCGAACCTTTTTATTATTTTTAAAAAGTCAAATGCCACATATCCTTGAAGGAGGAGGTGTTAAGGGAAAGGAAATACCCAAGTATTTGGTCATTTAAGTGGGCCACCCCATTCCATATTAATTTATCCAAATAATCAAGGTAGGGGATTCATCCCACCCTAGTAAATGTGACTTATAAATTAATATTTTCGAGAGTGAAATAATGTAGTAAGTGTCAACTCTAAAAGAAATATGTTTGAAAAATACTCTTTAAGGACTAGAGGGAGTGTAGTATCATAAAAATGTTAGGAAATAAGAGATAAAATATGCGGAATAATCCCTCACGAATCAAATAAGAGAAACTAATATGCGAAAAATATTACAGATCTCAAATAAAAGTGCGTAATAAAATAACACAACACAGAGAGAGACAACCGATTTAACGTGGTTCACCCAATTTGGGCTACGTCCACCAAGAATCACTTACTCAGATTTTATTACAAGCCACCACTCTCTCAATACAATACCTAGATCCATTTGGATCTATGCTCAACAAACTCTATAGAATTCACACCCGAATTCAAAGCACATCTGCAATGTATTTCATTGCCTCTATCATATGCATAAAACCATATAAATAGACAACTACTTAAGCAGTTTTACAAAACCATGGGTATCAAAACAATGGGCAAAAAAAAAAACTGTCCCATAAACCTATGGGTAGCCGAAGAGGCGGTTTTACAAAACAATGGGTACCAAAAAAACCATGGGTCCAAAAACAACCCATAACGGTTACCCATTACCCATGAGTTAATAAACCACCCATGAAAATTTTCTTCTTCTGGGGCTTCGCCCCGAATCCCCTCGACTTGCTCACCAACGAGCAGGACGCCATAAAAATCCCCGAGTGTAACACATAGAAGGTGTACCAAAATCTAACATGAAAACATGCTCCACAAACATAACAAAAAAAAACCTATATCAATTCCTCCTTATTTGGAAAAACTACCCCTTTACTAGAGGGTCAATAGAAGCATCTACTAAAAAGGTAATGAATTTCTTCAATAATGACAAACACATTTAGGGTTAAAGAGAACTATATTTGATAGGACTTTGTAAGAAAAAGAGTATGTTATTTCTCCATTAACCTCAACATGGGTAGAGGAATTTTGAAAAGAATTTTAACTATTATATAAAATTTATCTTGAAAGTGAAGTGATCTCGACATCAATTCAATGAAATACATCTAAATTCTCTTTTAAGATTTTTCAAAATCAAGAAGGGCCATAAAAAAATTGTTTAGATATGTTAACACAACACATTTCATCTAACTTGCAATCATCTTATCACGAATATACCTTTGTTCTAAAAAAACACGTGTAATCTATTAAGATTTATCCTCTGGAGCACTTCACGAGCTGAGATCTAAGAATTTTTTTAATTATAAGACACATTAAGAAATGTGATGGGACTCCAATGCTTGACCTATGATTTGTCACCATTTTTAAGGATAAGCTTGCAAATTGCTATATTGATATACTTTCCCAAAGTACCCACTTGGATAACTTAATTGTAAAGTTCAAATATTTCACGGGTTACACATTCTTTGTAATCATTATAAACTTAGTTGAGAAATCATCAAAACTAATCATGAACTTATCATCTTTCAAATAATCAATTACATGTTTGATCCCATACAAAGAAATACCATCATCCAATTACATAACAGTTTGCTACACACTTAGCTTATAGTCATATGAAAAGTATCTATATATTAATATCGGTAGTGTGGTCATCCTATGGAGTAATCATATCCTCAACAAGGTATATACGAGGTATTGGTTAGTATTTGAGGATCATATTATAAATTATGGTCTTATTGTATGGTTGTAGATAATCCCTCCATTTTACCTCATTAAAATGGTTAAGTTATATAGTTCCTATATTTTTCTTTGCTCTCAATCATATACTTTGTTGATTCTCTCTATTTTCTTATTATTTTGAGTTACTACTATTGTTTTGTTCGTAATATTACTCATATTGCAATTTAATTGTTGTGGCTCTTCTTATTCTTCCTAAGTACTTTCATTACAAGTGATTTGAGAGCTTCAATTTGGAAAATATTTTCACGACATGTTTGACTAGTGTCTACTCTATTGAAAAGTAAAAAAATAAAATTTTGATATATGAGGAATTTAATTTTTCATTAACACTAAGTATATTTAGATTTATTTAGTAAAAAATTGTAATTTTTACAACCTAATGTGATATATATATATAACATTTGTTGGATTTGTTTAGTGAGAAAATTAACAACGTGTGTCAACCTTAATTTTTGGGGTTTTTGCAATTTTTTACCCTTGTAAAATATATTAGTCATGTGATTTGTGTTGGTGTGATGATCATAATGGTATATACTTGAACCCTAAACCCTAAACATGTGATCTGTCTTGGTGTTCATAATGGTATATACTTGAACCCTAAACCCTAAACATTGTCCCAAATCCCTAAACTCTTTGGGTTGTGGGAACACACTATAGATGAAGGCAAGGGTTCCATTACTATGATAAAAACACCTAACAAAGAAGAGATGTATTAAGAAATGAGAAGTAGTGGGTTTTATGATATGGGGTTTCCTTCTATATATGACAGAATGATCCAAATTCATGACCACATGCATAACATACAATCTGAAAGGGCCAATAAAGGAGATCAAAATAATATAAATAATCGATTTTATTGTACGGGAAAATATTTGATCAACTAATGGCCTTAGAAAAGAATATTCAATACCAATGAAAGTTCACCAATGTAAAACCCAACCATAATGGAACTTCTATCCAAATCAATCTAATTACAAAAAAATGAAGCCTAAACCCTTGGATTTCTCAAATTTAAGGGCTTTGAACATGCTACCACAATTGGAAATGTATAAGCTTGATGGGAAGGATCTAGTTACCTAGACAAAAAAATGGATTTTTTTACGCGCATTAGATCCCATGTGAAAAAAATTATAATGACATCTTTATAACTAAAACATGATGATTTAATTTGATATTGATGGTTGTGTTCTCAAAGAGAAATACAACTTAGTTTCCCATGATGAATTTTTACTAAGGAATTATATATGCATTATAGTAAGAATGAGATGAATAATTAGCTCATCTACTGAGCAAAATTGTTAAAAAACACGATTGCTTAAGGATTATATTCAACAATTTAAGAACCTATCCTTGTGATTGGTGGAAATCACATATGAGAGTTTGAGAAAATATTTATTGGGGGAATCAAGGATCATGTATCAAATATAAGGTAGACATGTTTTATGTCATATTTGATTATATTGTCATGACACACTATTAAGAGGAATGTGACACCTCAAGATAATTTCCTAAAACCAAAGATTTTTTTAAACTGGAAAAATATTCATATTCAATCACATAAGTGAAATAAATATTATTTAGAGAAATCAAATATCAAACTTGATTACTAGCTATTAATTTAGTTTGATCCATCTGATAACTCTTTTGTGTATAAACCTTGTGTAGCTGAGAAGGGTTATTCAATTCTCCCTTTAGTCCACTCATTAAGAGTAATCATACAATCTTTAGTATGTTCAAGTTTACCTTTTTCAAGGTTGAGACAACTATGTTTCTATCCTTAAATGTCTACCACAAAAGTCAATCTTTGTATTCTAGTATCTGACATATATCATTAAGGATATGGTGAACAAACAATGCAATCAACCACTTGCATTACTTTGGCCAAAGTTTTTTTTCCATGCATAAACAACATATCTCGAGACCACACAAGCCTAGAGATATAGTCTTCCATCACCAAACATTTATCTCGACACAGTTATTTGAATATTTTTGTTTATGAAGGTGAACTTGTTAAGAAGGAGGAAGTATTCTTTACAGGACCATCTTCGTAGATGAAAAGATCCATAACTAACTCGGGGTTCTTACGGAAAATGGAGAGACCACGTAATGGAATGATTTCCATTACGTCCTCTTTCCATTTTTAGAACTACCCCTAGTTAGTACTATGTCTAGGTAGATGTATGATGACGAGAGAATGAAGTCTACGTCGTATTTAAGGTCAACTACTACAGCCTCATTACCTCTTACTAATATACCTCGAGAGTTGGGTTAATTCTAGTTAATTAAGTCTTAGTCTTATGAGGTTAGTAAAGGATTCTTATATCATTTAATTATATTAACCATAACTTCGTAATCTATTTATGTTATAGATTAATTTTAGTGCTTTTCATATATAAACTCAACTTAATAGGGATGTGGATTACTAAGTAATTTAATTGACGTAGTGCACTTACCGATCTCTTATTTAAAGATATTAACACCCTTTCTTCATAAGGGTAATTTTTAATTCCTTAGGGATTAATAACCATTGAATAATCGATTCGAATATTCATACTTCTTTATTGTCAACTAAGATTAGATTGCATATTATTTTTCATAATATCTTCATATTATGCAATAAAGATAATATCATTACCATTCCCATTTATTTTTCATGTATTTCGTAAGCATGTTAACAATTCCATATAGTAATTGAAGTCAACCGATGTGGTTCATTTCTTATTATCGATAATTTGAATCCAATCATAGCACGCGTTTCATCATGAACTTATATTAGGTAATAACTTAGTATTTCACCATAGAGTAATGAAGTCAATTTACAAATTTCTTAGATCAATAGCTAGTAAAATGTATAGACATAAAATATAATTGTAGTTAACATCTACTTTTATGTATAGTGATATAAATAGGTCTACCACTCTTATTGAACACAAAAATTTACAATGTTTGAACACAACTCTTCACTACAAATTTCATAATTACACTTTACATTAGGGTCATCAACCCTTCTTTCATTTAAGATTTCATCATGAAATCATACAACACCACTTGTAACCTAATAAGAAGTAAAGTCTATAGATGGAAGACCCTATGATCATATACATCAAGGTATGAAAATCAACTCAAGAGCTTACTTCATAGCTTCATTGTTTACCTGTACAATCATTAAAAATGAAATATACATGTGTCAATTCATAAGAACTGGCATGAAATACTTCCTATCCTTCAAATGAAATTGTTATAATAAGATATCAACGATAGGTTTAAACTAAGCTTCAAATAATATTATCTATACTTGAATTATCATTAGAATAACAATAATATAGTCATCATAGTATATAAAATATGAAATAACAATTTACTTGTCATCCATCAATCAATTCTCATATATTAAAATTAAAGTCCTTACCAAGAATTTCTAGTCCAATCTTCTTAAATACATATACGCACCCAAATACTACAAATATTCACAATATAACTCTATTAATCAGCTTCCCAAATATGCAAATGTTCATAAATAATTACTTCTTACTCAATATAAATCTTTCATCTTACAACTAGTAATACACCAATCCAATCCCTTATTTTTAACATCCTTGTTTCTATGCGTGTATTTGCAAATAAATTAATCGACCACACTTATCATTTTACAAACCGCATAAAAATCCCTTCAAAACATCCGAACTTAGCCTTCCATAATCTACCTGTAATCTCATAATAGATATGTCATGCTTTAAACTTATACATTCTCCTATCCATAACATATCTCTAGAAAATACAAGTATAATTTTTGGATAATAGAAGGAAAACCCAACAAGCAAACAATTATATAATAGTACCACATATAATGAAAAGAAACTTACTCACCTCATTTAAGAGTTCATACATTTGCCTTATCCTATGTCTACCTCATTATTTATATTTTAAAATGACTTAATGGCTATACATTTCCTCATGTGTTCAAGCTTAAAATAACACTTTACCATACCAAAATCATTGAACATACAAGAATGATCTTTATATCTTTCTACCCTTTAATCATTTGAAATAATCAACAAAATACAACCCAATATGAGTTCTCATAACCCGAAGCCATTTTTCAAAAACATTCAACACATTTATAGATCTCGCATGCAACTATACACACTATATGCTAACTCCTTAAAATATGAACATACCGGTTGGTATTGTCTCATACGACCATGCAAAAATAAACCAGTTCATATATTATTTTCTACAAAGAAATACAATAGCACTACATACCGAGTTCATATATTATATATATTGTTCACATCTATATAAAACACAATAAAACTCAAGCCGATCATAATTATTTCACATTATGGTAATTAGAAAATACCTAGTTCACACTTATTCCCGAATTCACAAAATATCGATTCCCATTTCACATTTGTTCACCATCTCACAAAATATCGACACCCCCTTTTCATACTATCCATATTCTCGAAAACCACTATACCCAATTAATATTTATCCCCATAGCCATGAAATCAACTAAGTTACGCCAAATTTATAATAGAGTTTCATTATAACTTAACATGAATCATATTTCCTTCACAAGCGGGGATAAATAACAAAACCTAGTTCTATACTTTTTGGAAATTGGTAAATGGTGGAGGGTGTTGAAAGGACCCACATCCTTTTACAAAGATCCCCAAAGGCCAGATAAAACAGTGAAAAAGAAGAAGAGATGCCCGAAGGCAAAGGGAGAAATGAAACAAGAAGGCCCAAACCAAATGAAGAAAAGAAAAGAAACACAAGAAAGGAAAAGGAGGAGCAAAACTGTCTAGAAGAATGAGCAAGTTGCAACAAACCAGAAGGAGAGGGAACACTTCACTACAGCTGCACTCGGTAGAAATAGATGGAAAGACAAAGGAAGAAGGGGAGATGCAGCCCGAGAAGGCTACAAGACCGAGAAAGAGAGAACACAATAGGACAGAAAGGGGAAGAGAAAGACATGGAAATTAGTGCCTTCCATTCTTTCCCTTCTTGGAACATACTAATTGTCATTGATCTTGCTTGAAGCTTCTCTCGAAAGAAGAGGATTGTAATTCGTGAAGTCCAAGGCCGAGGAACCAACAAGGGGAAGGCCACAATCCTTATCCGAGTCGGAGTGATCAGATTCATGGGGCCTCTTCGGCACCGGAGAAGGTCCTTCTGAAGAGGGAGTGGTAACAAGTAATTGCCAAACCGCTTTAAAGGAGCTGAAACGGAAGGGCCGTTAGTTGAAGGAACAAAAGCTGCAACAAATGGAGTCAGAGCAGTAACTAGAGGAGTTGTAGTTGAACCTCGTTTGATCTTCCAATTCGAGTTGTCTTCTTCTTCTGAATCTTCTTCTTCTTCTAAATCTGGTGGGCTCCAATGCTTGGGAATTCTTCCTTTTCTTCGAGGAGTCCAAGTTTTATTATGAGGGCAGGAAGCATGGAGAGGACTTGGTGCTCTGCAATTTTGAAATCTGAAATCTGTATTCTCATAGTCTAAAATTTGGGAATAACTGGTATCACCCATTTTGAGGGTCATCCTATCTGGAAATCCCTTGCTGAGATCAACTTCAACACAAATCGAACATAAGTATACAATCCACTCTGCAACCTTTGGTTGTCAACCTTGATGAATTTCCCAAGGAGGTTTCCAGCTTTCTTCAGGAAGTAAAATGAAGGGGAAGAATTGAAAATCTCACCCAAATAGGGACCCGCAAGATGGAGAAAGTATTCGGATTAAAATTTGGGAACCGTGGGGTTGTGAAAAGTCTCGCTGAACCCTGGAACCAAGGATCCTTGTCAATAGCTCGCCGATAATCCTTCTCCGATCATTGAAATAGACGATGAAGAAACCCCATGAACAAAGAAAATATCTACAATTTTCAGTCCATGAAGTGTGAATCCACTAGACAACAATGTTAGACGATGGCCAGACACCATTAAATTTGCATATCAAAGCCTTTGATTTAATGTCTTGCAACAAGTTTAAATATTCTTCATCCTTGATTTCAAAATCTGGGTTAGCAAGGGCTTGCTCAACTATGTACAAGCTGGGGGGAGGAGGAGGAGCAACTGGACATTTCGAGGGGGAGGCATTTTTAAAGAGTGCCTCCTTAAAAGAGGAAAAGATATGATTCTTGCCCCTCCCAAAAGAGCACCAGTCATAAAAATCATTGAATCACGACCTATTCCATAAGCACTAAGCCTAGAGGCATCTAAAAGAAGTTTTCCAACATAAACCAGTCCAAAATGCCCAACCCTACAACATAATTTATGAGCAAGAATGGATTTTCAGATCAATACCTTGAGCAATTCGGTGGATCCAAATGCATAAGGTATTACTATTCAGGGAGCGAACAAGGACTTGTAGCATCTTAGTATGACTGCCAAGGGTTTCTAAAAAATATGGAAGGGGGTTCCTAAAATAGAGTGCTCATTCTGAGCGGCGTCACCCACACATTTGGCTGCAATCTAGGCCAAAGAGCCATGGAAATCACTACCTTGTGTAGAAGAAATAAGACCCGAACCATAAATGTCAAGAAAAACATCGTAAAATGGAACATGCGAGGGAAAAATGGGGAGACAGAAGAAACCAAGTCAATCCTAGGGAATCCATCAGGACCTTGCCAAAACTAGTCTTGGCTCTGTTGTCCCCCAACCACGAGAGGATAGGTATGCACATAGAAAACTAGAGCTAGGGTTCACGAGGGAAAATGCAACAAGAATGAGATCCATTTCTATCTCTCGACGTGATGCTTAGAAACTCCTTTTGATATTATGTCGTTGTTCATCATGGTTAACCCGGTTCCCATATTCGTATGCAAGAAAAATACTATAAACAATGAACCTAATAACTGTATACCCATATTTTCCAACTTATAGACCAAGAAATTTCCGGATCATCAATATCATCTCATAACAACATGTTACAGAGAGTAAGGAAGGAGCTCAAGCCTGATTTTTGCATGTTTTTTCTAAAGTTCATTTTCTTCTTCCTACAACCTCTTTTAAAATTAGAAACAACATTACTAAAATTGAAATCTTTCTCTTTGCAACAAAATAGCTCCATATTCGAGTTCAAATTCATGCCCATGGCCAAAAACAAACACAATTGCAAAGAGATTTTATATTCCCCATCTCCCACAAAAATAGTAGAGTAGCCAAAACAATAAAATGGAAAAGGAGAATGAAATAGAATGGTTTGGAGTTGGGTTGTCGGAGAAGCAAACTATTCTTGAGGAGTCCGGCCATAGTAAATTCCGAAACCTAGAAACCTCGCCACCTTCTTAATTATGGCACACATTTTTTTATTGGTTTACATTATTTACCACGTAAGCCACACTCCCTATTTTCCAAACTTAATTAATTAGAATGGTTTGATCATGGCTCGCATGGTGTCCACTTAGGTATAATTTTATATTCCCTATAAAAAAATCAATAACATTTGAAATTTATACCACCATTTAACAACATTGAATATATATCCATGCTTTAACATTACATATGTCACTAATCAAACAACATCCACACATATATTTACATGTTTATACCTTCAACCTATAACGTTATCTTATGCCTCACGCAATATCATTACCTTATTTACCTCTCATAAACAAATCATAAATTTTCAACTTTTACATACCCGGAACTTCAAGTGCATGCCGTGTGAGGCTTGGATATTTCCTTGGCCAACCACTTTTCACTTATCCAAAGCAATCAAGAGTAGTATATATATTATATAATACAAATTTTATAAGTACTTACTACAAACCGAGGATTTTAAAAAGTGATAAATAACCTTTTACGATCATTATTGATTAAGAAAATATTGAAATAAATAAATGCTAATATAAATATGTAACAACGCCGATATAGATATGCAATAAAGTAAAAATTTGACCCAAACAAGTAAGATATAAAATATTGAAACCCTTGTTACAAATGAAAGAATAAAATACTTATATGATTCGTAGTAAATAATCTTGGGTTGTGCCGAGATGACGAACTAATGAGCATAAAGAGGGAAGTGTCACAATAAAGTCTAGAAAAATACATAAGCATCGAATAAGCTAGATCAAGGCGCTAGATTCGGTCGAGGCACTTGGGGTGCCGCAGACCTCTTTTGGGTTCATGCGACTTCTCAAAACCTTAGAAAATGATCTTCGCAGCTCACGATATGTTCATTGGATGTTTCCTTCGATCACCCGTGTTTTGTTATAATTCACCGAACTAATCACCAAACCCGCAAGAAGAAAGAGTACCTACAAAACTCCAAAACACATCAAAACTTACAAAGAAAAAGATTCATATGGGGATTCAAACTGCCACGAAAGTCACTCGACCGAGTGAACTTACAATCTGGGCACTACATTACATTTCGGACTCCATGTAGTTCTCTCTCTCTCTCTCTCTCTCTCTCTCGTAGAATTGCACCCTAAGTGGCTCTTGTGCAGCACACACTTGAATAACGAGCAATAACTAGATGTATAAAATGTAAGTAGATGTGTGCATGGAAAAATGAACTTCCCCTCCTATGCATGTATGCAGAAATAATAATCCCTTGTCCCTTGTGTGAAGCTAGATGGATGCTTGAATGCTCTTAGAATTCTCTTGGATGTAACCTTAGGTGGTGATAGTAGATGCTTAGTGTTTGGTCTTTTATTATGGTCACATAACTTTATATTTATATGATTCCCTTGCTTGAATTTCGTAATTAACCACTAAAAGGCCAACCACCAAGAAAATAAGATGCCCAAATAGCTAGAAAATACCCAAAAGATGCGAGCAAGATACAAAGAGGTCGAGGGTTCCCATAGAGGATGGGGCACCTTGCGTTGGTGTTCGGATGGACACCGGTGTCCGAGACTCATAAAATCTAAAGTGTCGAACGTTAGACTAGGAAAAATGTGTGTAAGACCAAAAATAAAAATTGAAAGCAAGCAAAGAGGTCAAAGACAATGGTTAATTAGTAATTTTCTCGCTTAGGAATCATATGAATAGTAGTATGTGACTAGGACCTAGAAATATGCCTAAAGTGCGTGATTTAATGTCTACATTTACCCCCACTTTTTTTTATTGAGAGAATGATCGATAACTTAAAGTAGATAAGAGATGCGTACTTGATAACCATGTAGATCGATGGAAAAAAACATGTCGAGGAGACAAGAAAAAGTGCGTAGTGATAAAAATATGAAGCATGGAAGCTAGAGAAGAGGAAGTGAAAATGATGATGACCCTAGGGGTGAAAGTGTATGTGTAAATTTCATGTTGTACCTGTTGTTGATGTCGCTTGATGTGTGATTGATGTGACTACTGCTTCTCATAAGGGAAGACCTGTAAAAGAGAAGAGCCAACGATAATCAAATGTGTATATGAAAAATTCGATCAAAATGTGTAAAAAAGTATGTTAAAATGCGAAAAAGAACGTGTGCACCTAAGTTGTGATGAGTGAAAAAGATAGAAAGGATCCTGAAGATGTTGTAGAAGAATGAGTTTTTGGGCGATCTCATGCCAACTGCTTAAGCAAGAAAGTACGAAAGAAGTGTAGAGAGGAAATTATAGTTTAATTCTCCAACCTTTGATTGCTTCCCAAATTATAAACACCACTGTAGATGGTGTGTGAAAATATGATCCATTTTGATCCAGTTCGATCTAACATGAAAGTAGAAAAGAAGGTGTAATGCATACATGCCAAGTGTTGAAGGACTATGTCTGTCCCGCAAAATTCACTATGTAAACTGCAAGCAAACTGAGAAAAACTTTGTAACTACCCCTTGGTCATAGGTGTGTAGGAAGGTTCAGGGTCACCCATGCGCTACTTTATCTGTGTTTGGGCACTAGTGTTTGTCTTTATCAAGACCTAAATAATATTTTAGGTCATTTATGAGATTGAATGTTGTGATGTACCGGTATCAAAATGTGCTAAACCGTGGTTATAGACTAATGTATGGGGTGACTAATTCACCCAATGATGCCCCCTCTTTTGGGTGCATGCGACGTTTCAAGGAGTATGCAACACAAAGGAGGACCGACGTTGATCTTAAACCGATGCCCCAGTAGGGGGAGGGAGTATGCTTGGTAGAAACAACAACACATACAAACAAAGTCACTGGAAACAAGTGTTAGTGCAAACAAGATAAATAGGAATGTAGTAGACAAGATGCAAGCTAACAAGCAAGAAGACAATGTATAAGCTATCATGCAAGAAGACAATACGTAAGAATACAATGTAGACCGCGAAAAGTGGGTTGTAAACACGAGACATCACTCATGATGTCGTAAGATAATCAAAGCCGAAGTGGCCAAAAACATATAGTGCAATTAGAGAAAAAGCATGACATAGGGAAAATCCTGCAAACAATGGCATAAAATTCAAATAGTAGCAAATGAAGAAACATACAACCATGGTAGCAAATAGACCAGCAAAAAAATGCTCCACATGAAGCATTTGTTATCATGTTAGAAAGATAAAATGTATGTCAAATCATGTATAATCCAATATAGTAATGTGCTATAAAAATGAAACAACCCCAGTAGTATATATGAAAGTGGATGCCCCAAGAACCTCTTTGTAGGAATGGTAAGAGGTATTGTGCCAAGCATCCATTCTCGCATATAACAATCAGTGGAGTCAAAAATCACAACTAGAAGGAAAGTGAACACGCATATGTATATAGAAAAGATAATGACATAAAAAATATATGTCTAGCATGGAAACAAAGTGTACATGCAACCATAAGAAAAAAAGAGTAAATGCGACCAAAATATGCAATATGCTGTGGATGATTGAGATGGAATAGAACGTAAATGTATGTGTGATAGGAGCCCCATGCCCCCGAGTCAATGTGAATCAATATGCATGTGATGAGGTTCATTTATATATGCCCCCTCAGCAGTCGAGAATGAACCGTAAAACAAGAGTGTGTCATCACGAAATGGTTTGAATGTGTGTGCTAGAAAGATATGATCGTGAAAGCGTAGAGTGTAGAGAGTGCGTGAGTGAGACTAAATAGGTCATGTGCGAACACGCGACCTATGAGCATATTGTGCTTTAGATTGGAGAGGTAGAGGAGACCTAGATGCTCAAGCGAGTGCAATGACAACCTCAATAGGAGGTTGCGGCCATGGTGTAGATGGCAGAACACCATTGATAGTAATGACTTGCATGTTGTGAATGAATTTTAGACACAAGCAGTGCATGAAGATGATAGTGTGAGCTGCATGGAGCCGGGAAGACCTAAGTGCATTTCACACCCTTCGAATGAAGGTACCGTGAGAAAAGGCATGAGGATGGTAAGAGGACCGATCAGTAGCTGAAATCTTGACATAACTGTATGATTTAGGAACCATATATGAAATATGCGAGAGTGGATAGCCAATAGCAACAAGAAGTGCAATAGAACATGTGCTCATGCAAAATGATGGATCGACCATAGTGTTTTTGATAGAAATAGATCCAATGGAAGTGCTAATGTGCAAGTGATCATAAGAGAATGTAGCATGATAGTCATGATCGAAGAAAACATGATCGGTGGAGATGTCTCAACATGAGCAACTAGAAAATCAAGAGCCCCCAATGCAGAGGCACTGTGTGTGATATGTATGATTGGATGAAGAGTCAACCACTTGTTTTTCATGTTTTGGAAGAGGATTGTTGAAGATCTTGAGCTTGTGATTTTCATTGACCGGTGTAGATGTTCTAGGTTTAGGAAGCTTAATAGTGTTATTATCGATAAGATCTCGAATAATATTTCAAAGTTTAAAACATCGATTAGTAGAATGTCCAATGCATTGATGATAGTTGCATTTGAAATTTTCATTATAATTACGACCTTTTAGGCGAGATGGATCCGAGTTGAGTGGAGGGGGAAGCGTAATAAGATTTCTCTCAACGAGTTGTGGCAATAGAATATGTGGAGCAATATGCGCTTAGTAAATTTATGCTTAGGTGGCTGCCATTGAAGTTTTTAAGGAGTAGATACAATGTTGATGATTGCTTTAGCTTCACTCGGTTTGCGAGATAGAGCGCGTAGAAGATGAAGCTTGCCCATGATACTTAAGCTTTCCTGTATATAAGAGTTTAGTTTTGCGTAGATTAAGATTATGACATAAATGATCAAATGATGGAGATTTCTTGAAGATAAAACTCTCCTGAGAGGCAAAAGAATAGAATTTGGACAAATAAATCTTGAAGTTCAGAGTCCACAAGCACATTATACATCTTAGCTAAGTTGTTTTTATACCATAAGACATAATTCAATAGATGTTCGATAGATCCCAGTTTAAGTTACACGAGATGATCATAGGCTATCTTAGTGCCAATATTAATAGAGAAATGACCGAGAAAAGTATCGGATAGATGAGTTAAAAATGTTACCGAGTGGACAGGTAGATCATAGAACCAACACATTGCATATTCGTGAAGACTTCTAGGAAAGAGTTTATCCAAGAGAGTATAATCATCCAAAAAATCTAGACATACCACGTGAAATGCATGGAGATTCTCTTGGGGTCGCCATGACCATTGAAAATGGGGAGCTTGGGAGTGACAAAATTAGGAGGAAGTGGGTAAGTAGAAATGATGGGTGTGAAAGGAGCATGGAGTAGTAGAATAGACTCCATAGATGGAGATGCATGAGAAGTATCCTACTATAATTGATGGATTTGAACTTAAAGATCTTGATAAAGAGAGGCTAAGTATTGAGTGCCAAGAAGAGACTTTCCGTGTGTGAGAAACAAGAGGTGGAGTGAAATGGTTGGTGGGAGTAGGAACAAAAACGGAACGGTGGAAATAGGCGAAGAGTGGAAGCAGGTAGTTGAGTAACAATAGACATGGAAGCGGGGATGGATGTAGGAACATTAAGCTCTGCAAGATTGGTGGCCTCCTCACGAGCAGCGAATAAAAGTAGATCTAGATCCTGAGGATTTTCAACAAGATGATCATTGCGCTGTTTGAGGTGGGCTTCAGTAAATTTACCATAAGATTGAGCCATAATAAGAAGATAATAAAATCCCTAGAAGCAAGGTGGGTTCGAGTGATGGGTTCACCAAATGATTAAGAAAATATTGAAATAAATAAATGCTAATCTAAATATGTAACAATGTTGATATAGATATGCAATAAAGTACAAATTTGACCCAAACAAGTAAGCTAGAAAATATTGAAACCCTAGTTGCAAATGAAATGATAGAATACTTCGCTAATTTATGAATAAACGTGCGGGTTGCGTGCCGAGATGACGAATTGATGAACAGGAGAATGGAAGTGTCACAACAAAGCCTAGAAAAATACATAAGCGTCGGAATAAGTCGGACTGGGGGGTGCCTGGACTTAGGGTCGGGGGCGTGCAGGGGGCGCCGCAAACCTTTTTTCGGCACTGCGCAACTTTTCGAAACCTCGTAAAATGATCTTTGCAGGGTCACGAGATGTTCGTTGGATGTCACCTTTGATCACATGTGTGTCATTGTACTTTGTCGTTAATCCCCTCGAAACTGGCAAGAAGAAAGAGCACCTGCAAAACCCCAAAACACATCAAATCTTAAAAAAAAAAAAAAAAATCATACGGAGAGTTGGATTGACCTCGATGGTCACCCAACCGAATGCACTTACGATTTGGGTGTTGCAATACATTTCAGACTCCATGTAGTTGTGCGTGTGTGTAGAATCATGCCCTAGGTGGCTCTTGTGTTAGACGCACTTGAATAACGAGCAATAGTTAGATGTAGAAAATGTAAATAGATGTGTGCATGAAAAAATGAACTTCCCCTCCTATGCGTGTATGCAGAAATGACAATCCCTTGTCCCTTGTGTGAAGCTAGATGGATGCTTGAATGCTCTTAGAATGCTCTTGGATGCAACCTTAGGTGGTGATAGTAGATGCTTAGTTCTTGGTCCTTTATTATGGTCACATAGCTTTATATTTATATTATTCCCTTGCTTGAATTTTGTAATTAACCGCTAAAACGCCGACCACCCGTAAAATAAGATGCCCAAACGGCTATAAAAGAGCCAAAAGATGCGAGCAAGATACAAAGAGGTTGGGGGTGCCTAGAGGGGATGAGGGTGCCTGCCGCCGACGTCTGGGCCGGGTGCTGGTGTCTAGACTCAAAAAACTAAAGTGTCAAAGGTTAGAATGGGAAAAAAGGTGTAAAACCAAAAAGGAAAACTCGAATGCAAGCAAAGCGGCCAAAGTGGTTAATTAGTGTTTTTCTCACTTAGGAATCATATGAATAATACTATGTGACTAGGACCTAGAAATGTACCCAAAGTGCATGATGTAGTGTCTACAGCTTATCCAACGAGGATATCAAACATTATGCAATTTCGGTGCGAACTAAAACTCCTGTTAGTGGCTTGATACAATTCTGACAATGGTCAATGATTGACCTCTTATAAGATAATAATTTTTGGGACTAAAAGAGCAAGATGTTACAAGGAAACAACATAGCCAACAAAAGGTAGACATGCACATGCATAATATATCAAAGCAATCCAACACTATTATTCACTCATTCGACCGTATAGAATCATCAACAAATAAAAGAAAAAAGGGGGAAATTGATAGTTTTAATTGTGATAAAAATATAGTCAAGGACATAAATGTGTTGATTGTTCTGTATTGAAGGTTCGTTTGAAAAAGAAAAGGAAGAAGAAATAGAATTATATGTTCTTGATGATCCATACGAGGATTGAGAAGATACCAAACCAACTATTTATTTCCATGCAATTTTGGATATTAACTCCCCTCACACCCTCGTGGTAGTGGGTTTTCTAAAAATATAGGGTGGCAATATGGGTTGAATCGAGATATACTCACAAACCCATTACCAATGAGTTGGATGTGTGCTTGTTTTTCTTTGTTTATCTAGCTCTAGAATTTAGGTCATAATTACATATGTCAAGTGTATTACAAAAGAGATGAAGATTTTGTAATATTAATCTCACCATTGAAAGATACCTACCATATTCCCCTATATTTTCCATTCCCATGGGTAGAGAAGATATTATATTAGGAGTCTTAATAGCCCACTATCTTAGGAATGATTGGGATGAATTTACATGAGTTATTTATGTATTTTCAATTAGAGAGAAAATATTTGAAATACGTGGGTTGCATATAGAGTCTCCACAACACGTTAGTTATCATCATATGCAAAATATTGAAAAGATATAACTTGTGGGTTTGTGGTGAAACTATTTTCATTAAAAGCACAACCAACAAATTTCCCTACACCACCAAATATATACAAAAGTATTGATGGGAACTCAATAATCTTGGAGATATGCCAAAAGTACTACCACCCAAAAAGGATCATGATAATTCCATTCAACTAGTGTCAGATATCCAACCACCCAACATCAAACCTTATAGGAGCCCACATGTATAGAATAGAGAGATTAAGAAGATGGTACAAAAGATGTTGGAGGAAGTATTATTTGGAGCATCCAAAGTGCTTATTCCTCTCTAGAGGCAATGGTGCACAACAACAATGATATTTTGGTGCACATTCCTGGGATACAAATATTTCAACAAGTAAACCATCGAAGTTAGGCTTCCAATTCCAATAAATGTTGATTTTCTAGATGAGCTAGGTGGTGTATATTTTATGAAACTTGATTTTCATTAAGGCTAACATAAAATCATAATAAGCGATGACGATATAATTTAAGACAATTTTTATAACCCGTGAGGGCCACTATGAATTTCTAGTGATGCCCTTTGGCATAAAAATGTACCATCTACATTTTAGAGTTTAATGAACCTCGTCTTTTCGATGTTTGTGCAGAAATTTGTCTTGTTTTTTTATGATATCTTAATATATATAAAATGATGGGATCAAGTTTGCATTACTTGATCCAATTTTTGACAATTATTGAGCAACATCATTTTTACTACAAACCTTTCAATGATGTTGCTCAATAATTTTTGACAATTATTTGAAATTTTTGTAACATATTCATCACACATAGTTATCAACACATTTCTAAGCTAATTATATGCACTAACAAAATAGCTTAGAAATGTGTTGATAACATGTGTGATGAAAATCAAGGATAAAATATTTTCTCATTGTTAATGTCAAACGCCTCCATTTAGTAGCATTACTTGGGTTTTTTTGGTAATGTCCACAAGGAAGTTACAAGACTAAAACTGGTTGGAGCCCTTCACCGGTGTCTATAATCTTATTTTTATATGTTTGACCCTTCAACTTAATGTAATGAAGTTTGTGTAATCTCTCCTTTGTCAAAACTCTTGGAATCAATTTTCGATGATAAAACATATTCAAAGGGGTCATCTCTTTAGGTTTGTCTAACATCAATACACTCCGGATGGATAAACATTTACCATGTACCAATACTTCAAAAAGGCTCAAACCATATATAATTTTCCCACATATATTGATGTGTGAATTATGTGAAACATGTATAAACCAAATGTGTTCCGTCCAACAAACTTTGGCACTTAGGACAACATGCAACCTTAATTTCTTTGTATTCAGATTTACTCAATATACTCTTATGACTATACTCCTAGAATATTTGAAATGTGTATATATTTTTAGAATAATAATCTAGATATTGGAAGACACGATGAATGACTTTAAAATTATATATATAAGATTTTTCGTTGATTTCTCTCACTACTTAACCCACATGGTGTTTGGTAAAACACTTCCTCAGTGAAAATTATTTGTAGCCTCTTTTATTTAAAGCTTGTTTAGTGTGGAACATCATTAGAGTCCCAATCGTTGAAAGGGTAATAATTATGACCAAGTATTGTGTCCAAGAAGTGATGTATCAAGGCAAGAAGTAATTTACAAGGCACTAAAATTGTAAGTGGTTTAAATGATCATTTACCTTGTGACCAAGAAGTGAATTATAAGGCGCTTCAGCAATAAAAACTTTCCCAAAAGAATAGGGTGCTAAATATCTTAACAACATATATTAACTTACTTTCTTAACAATATATGAATGGACTGCTTTCCGAAGAAAAGGAAAAATCAATCCATGAAACAAGAATAATAATTAAAAACAAACTATTCATATATAATTAACTCCATACAAACGTATATCCATCTCTTGATTCAGTCTTCCCAAACACTCTTCTCAGTGTTGTGGCATATTTTATTTTCAAACATAACAGTATTCCACCCTTGTTTCACAACAAGGCAAGGTGGAATTGATCACAAACACAAACACAGTGAAGATGAAGATCACACAGTATATTATTGTTAAATCATTTACAGTTGCAGGGATCGCAAGTGCAATTGTCTCCACATTTGCATCCACCCTCCGCTGCCACACTCACACCATCATTGTACCTGCAATTTATATTCAGATCAGCATCAGAATATAAAACCTTCTTTTTCCTGTCTTGAATTGGCAAAATTTCAGATACCCAAAATCAGAAAAAGATCTGCAAAGGTGATCAGTACCATCTTTACAAAAAAGAAAAAATTAGGTACCCACGAAGAGGAGAGAGAATTTACTCAATATCAGAAGCCGTGGATGAAAAAGTGGGGCTTCCACAATCTTCTCTGGGAAAGCTTTGCATCTGTAAATCCATTCTCCATTAGAAAAACATAACCCATTATTTAATTTTTCATTTCACCATTGAATTCATGAAAAGACAAGGATTAATGTCAGTCAGAAATTTGATTACCCTCCACAGTTACTGCCACAGCCGCAGTTGGCACCACACCCACAGTTTCCACCACAGCAAGACATCTTCACCACAAATCTGGAGCAACCAAAATAATTAAAATGCTTTGATTGAATTGCAGGATTCTATTTCTCAGCGGATGGGGTATTTATCGAAAAAATACACTTAATGTGCAAACGGATCAAACATTGTAGACCGTTCACGTGGCAGCCATCCTCTTAGAGTCTTCAATTAAGCTGGGCCCATCCAACGTCACTCTCATATTTCCCAATTTCAAAAAATTCATCTTTATCTTTCACAATCCAAATCTCTTAAATTTGACCTCCAGGTGTAGGCACATCCTACCTTGGGAAACCCTTAACCGTCTATAACAGGTTGAAAAACAGCATCTTGTGGCACCAACATACATTTGATTGTATGGAAGTCCACATTTGTACCTTAAAGTAATGGAAATATGGTCAATTTTGTTTGATGCTATTAGGCAAGTTTTAACTTGAACACACTAATTTTATCTACAAGATTAATTTTTGTACCTAAAAGTATCTATGGTCAATTTTGTTTGAGGCTATTAGGCAAGTTTTAACTTGAACACAATAAATGCCAAATCATAAATTTGCATGATTAAAATTTCATTTAAAAAAAAAAATTAATGTAATGATTTAATTCTTGCTAAGCAAGTACAACATTTTGAAAATTTTCAAATTAAATATTCTAAAAGTGATATATAATTACATTTGTTTAGATGGGACAACTCAACTTCAATGAAATTGTCATAGTATTAACTAATAATTATATCAAAGTAGTTGACGAAAGATACATTTCTAATAGTTTTTTTTTTTTTTTAATGAGTGATTAGAATAATGTAGATTTTTCTAGATTTTGAAGAATGTGATTAACAAGAAACAAACTTTGCAAGCTTAATTGATCGGAGCAAATGCAAGACGGTGAGGTGTAAACCGATCTAAAATGACATAGATGGTAGCTTCTAGATTCTAGCTAGTTATTTATGTTTTGCTTGTAGGGATCAAATTACAACTTTCCTTTCCTATTTCGTTTGACAAGTGTCCCCATCTTTTAAATCATGGGTATTGATAGGGTTGCTATTTCTAAACCCGAACAAATCAGGGTAGTTGTTGTGTTTATCTATGTATTTGTTTTTAGTCTTTAGTAGAGTTGTTTAAATAGTATGATCAAATCACCGATTCCCCTATTTTAATAAATACTCCTATTGTACATATTATATGAGATATGCGGTGGCACATGGCATGGTGTTGATATTTCGATCGGTGAGAATTTCACATATCAAAGATAAATTGGAGGATATATCAATAGAAGCACACTCCCAAGACTCGGAGGAATTTAGATGAAAATCCACTTCATGAGCTCTCCAATTTTCACATGGGATCATGCATTGGTATAACAAACACCAATGAACCCAAACCCCTTTTTCGCTTCACTACATTTTTTGATTGATGTTGAGAGGAACAAGATGATGATGTCCACTCATATGCGAGATAAATGTTACTTATAATAAAATATAAATATATGGTTCTCAAAAACAATATGTCAAATTATAAAAATAGTAACCTATGATTGGATATGAACAAAACTAATATTTGAAAAGTGAATGCTATATATGCAAGTTAATAGCCTTATGATATTTGTTTTTTAAATTGAATGCTTGATTACTAAATTAATGTTTTTCCAATAATTAATCTTCTCTTTTAGGTGATTCGGAGGATCGATGAATACCCAACAACTTGGAGCTTTGACGAATGAAGCTCTAAGGCGAGGCAAGCACCGCCGATTAGTGCCACGTGCAATAACACACACCAAATCCTCAATGCATGTTGTGCCTAAATCGTCGAAGTTGAACCCACAATTCAAGCCACCTAAAGCGATGGGCAAGGTTGAATGACCCAAGTTTAAGTATTTTAATTTATAGTGTTTAAATTTCTATGGTTTGTAAAAAAAAAAGAGTACGTGCTTTAAAAAGCGATTTATCATGAATATGAAAACTTGTAATAAAATTCTCCTTGTGATATGATTGTATTTTTCTTAATATAATGTTTATTTAGTTACAACTTACAACTTAATTAAACTTATATAATAATAGTTTAAATTTAACCATAACTAATATTTGCATAACTTTACTTAATTTCGCAACGAGAGGCATTCTCGCATTGTAGGGGGCATCGGTTCTCAAGCGTGATTGTGTACATAAAAACTAAAATAAAGATGACCTATTAAAAACATTAATACTATGTCGGTTATTAAAAAATATGTTGGGTTTTTAATAAGTTACATACCTTTTGAAACACTAGATTTCTATAGTTTTAAATGTGTGCAGGTTGATATATTTCTGGGGTGGAAATGAAAACAAAAGGTTAAATAAAATCCAAGTTAATTTTCAGGAGACAAATTCCACAAGAATAGGAAATGACATTTTTCTATTGGTTCATGATTTATAAATTTTCCTATGTCCCTTTGTACCCCTTTAAAATTTAAAAACTATAGTTTATGAACTATACCCTAATATCTAAAAACTACATTTTAAAAATATAAGGTTAAAACATATATATTACAATTTATAATTAAACTATACTATATCCAAGTTAATTTTCAGGAGACAAATTCCACAAGAATAGGAAATGAAAATTTTCTATTGGTCCATGATTTATCAATGTCCCCTAGTATGATAAAACTTTAATTTGTTATTTTACCTTTGTCATTTCCCTTTTTACCCCTTTAAATAGGTGGGTTGCATTAAAAATCATAGTTTATAAACTATACCCTAATATCTTTAAAAACTATATTTTAAAAATATAAGGTTAAAACATATATATTATAGTTTGTAATTAAACTATACTATATCCTATAGCTTATATATATATATATAGAGAGAGAGAGAGAGAGAGAGAGAGAGAGAGAGAGATTATAGTTTATATAAACTATACTAAATAGTTTTAAAACTATATACTAAACCCTAAGTGCTAATTTCCTAATCTAATCCTTACCTATGTTTTTAGAACTAAACTATATTAAAAAATAACTAGCATACCTATCTTAGAGAAATCTATATAAAATATGTCGAGAGATATCATTCTCGAGGTGCCTATATTGAATTTGAGCCTTAGGTGGAATAGGTGCACTAGAATGATATCTCGCGGCATATTTTACATAGATTTCTCTAAGATATGTATGCTAGTTTTTAGTATTACATCACAACTTACCCAATATATAATTTTAATTATTCTACAATTGAATCATTAGCTCGTTTACTTATTTACACACTATATCAAATTTAAAAAATTAGAACTCAATTACTTTTCTAAATGGAAAGGATTAGATTCAAAATATTTTAAGAATACTATTTTGATAAAATGTAGACTTTTTAATCAAATTATTTTTTTGAATGTTCATTGCACGAGGTAGTGCCCAATGTCAGAGAAATCCTAACCTCATATTGTAGAGATTTATCTTGTTGGTTGTTATTTACATATAAATAATTATATTTTGTAATTTATTTGTTAACAAATACTAAATAGACATTTCCTATCCTCTATGCATGTTGGCATGATTCAACTTTACATAGATTCATAAAAATAAATGTGAAACAAGGAAAATCACAACACACACACACACACACACACACACACACACACACACACACACACACACACACACACACACACACACACACACACACACACACACACACACACACACACACACACACACACACACACACACACACACACACACACACACACACACACACGCACACACGCACACACGCACACACACGCACACACGCACACGCACACGCACGCGCACGCACGCACACACGCACGCACGCACGCACACGCGCACGCACACACACACACACACACACACACACACGCGCACGCACGCACACGCACACACACACCAGCGCGCACACGCACACGCACATGCACGCACGCACGCACGCATGCACGCGCGCGCACACACATGCACGCGCACGCACGCACGCGCGCACGCGCGCCGCACACGCACGCACGCGCGCGCACGCGCACGCGCGCGCGCCATATGCATGATGCACGCTTTCGCCGCAACACGCGCACACACGCGCTGCGCGCGCGCACGCACGCACGCTGCGCAGCACTTATCTCACCGTATCCACGCTGCGCACACGCATTAGGTTACGCGCACGCCGCGCGCGCGCACGCACGCCGCGCACGCGCACTCCAGGTCACTTCCTACTCAATCTTGAAGCACGCACGCAGAACACACACACATAAACACGCGCGCGCGTAATGTCTTTCGATCTTTGAGCACTTATCTCACCGTATCCACAATTAGGTTGGAGGTCACTTCCTACTCAATAAGAAGAAACAAATTGAATAAAAGAAGTAATTCTTCTCTAGTCAAATGTTAGTGAAAATTAAACATCTTTCGAAAGAAAAGAGCCAAACATCTTTTACCCTCATAAACCATGAAGTGCTTAAGAGATTTATACGAGTCTATGAAGAGACAAAAGAAACACCTTCTAATCTCATAATAAGGAGAACAGCTAAAAACAAAATGGTCCTCGATTTCAAAAATTCCTAAGGGATATAGTGGTTTTGAAGGTGATGTGAACAAAATCTGGATTTTGCCAAAAAAACTCTCAATTTGCAAGATAATTGAATTTGAATGAAGTCTAGAGATTGGATGAGCCCATTCTAAAAATAAAGATTGTTATAATAATTTTAAAGCTTAGAGGAAAGAAGCTAATAAAACTCTAGTCATTTAAATTTAATCGATATAATATATAAAAAAATTAAAATTAATATACCAATGAAGGGGCCTAGGTGTGTGGTAGTCAAACCAGTAGTAGAGTATTCAAAGCTCTCCACGCAAGTTCAAACCCCACAATTTCATAGTAGGTTCAAACCCCACAATTTCATAGTAGGTTGTGTTGGCTTGCCCCACAACCACCAATTAAAATTAGAATATCAAATCACGCGCTACACTATAAGAAAAAAATTAATATACAAAAATAGACACTTTAAAATATCTATACTATTTATATATTTTTTTAACTCCTTAAAGAGTCTCGTAATCTTTAATTTTTATAACACACTTAATTACTTCTAACTATCACATTTTCATATTTAAAATCACGCGGATCTTACAATTTTATTTTTTTAAAGTTAAAAATAATTGTCATCATGAACACATAAGAATCTCATAAAGGAGTGCCCCACATAACACCGGTATCACTAAGTGCCACGGGAGTTCTTTCTCATTCCCCTTTCCATTCAAAATTCCCAAAAATGAATTGTCAATTAGTTATGGTCGGGGGTCTTTTTCATTTCTAAAGATTCCCATTATATGTGGCAAACTCCAATAAAAGGAGCCCGAATTACTTTATACTCCACGGCCATGGTGACTTGTGACCTACCTCGGTAACATTTTCTAGAAAAAGTTTGAAGGCATGAATTCCACCATTGTGGTATCGTTTAACTTAATTTAATTTAATGTTTCTAGAAGGTCAGTATTGGCCTATGGTATTATAAAAGATATAGTGTAAATGGAAAAAATGAGTGTTGCACAATCAAAATAATCTAAAAGAGAAATTAAACTAAAGAAAGAGTCAATCTAGTATTCTTATAGATGCGAGTAAATTATGCACCATGAGAAAGTGGAATTTTCATGGTGCAAGGCAATTGTAGTTTTGTGTACCCTATAGATTGGATGAACCTCTCACTTAAATGCATATATAAGAATGATTAATGTTGAATTTTTGAGTCAAACAACTCTTTAACATGAGTCCATGTGGACTTGAGATATGCTCTATAAATATAAGTGTGAATTCCATTGTTTATCTCTCTCTTAGAGAGATGAGGATAATCCATTGGAAAGTTATGTGGGGGTGGGATTTCAATATCAAGATCAATGAGGCGAAGTAGTAAGGAGGCTCTCGTATACCAACATGAATCAATCCCATGCTTTTCTTGTTCCATAGATGATTTGAAAGCAAGGTAAGCATATCTAAGGCTACCACTCTAGGATTTACCTATTTTCCTTGGTCTTTGTATCATAATCATCACAAGAAACATCACTCAAGTAATGAGAAATGTTGTGACAAATCATACAAGGATAACAATGGCATGAGGAACTGATATCTTGTCACAATTATATTTGGATAACATTGCGACCATCACTCTCTCTATTTGTTTTTCAGTCCTTAACTCAAAGGCATGGTCCCAAAATCTCACAACCATACAAGAGGGTAGGTGTGACTAATGAGTGAAAGAGGTGGATTTTTGTCTCACTTGTCCTTAAACTAGATCCACTAATAATGCATTTCAATTTTCAAGGGTGGTGAGAGTTGAAAAGCCTTTATTAAATTTGGAATATATACATGGATTTAAGCTAGAATTGTCTAGAGAAGAAGAAACCCAAATATGCATATGAAGAGACTATCTCAACAATCTCCCTATATAAATAAGAATCACCTCATGTTTTACACTCTTTTTAGATTTAAGAATCAAACGTTAGTGAATTAAGTAAACTAGGGATGTAAAGGATATATACTGGGGTTATTCTGATTAATTAACTTCCAACATTAATCATACATATATAACAACGCATTCATGCTTATTAATATGCTACAAACTTGAAAACACAAGGGAATGAGTGCATTGAACTAATTATAGATGATTCTAGGAAGTTCTAGATGTGCATATTAATGGAGCCAGAATTTGAACCTTATTTTGCTTCATTCCTAGAACTGTGACTAGAAATTGACTCGGAAGAACCGTAGAATTATGTTAGGATCATTTGTACTATCTTGACCATATTATCCAGTTTTCACCTTCTCTAAATCAAGCTATGCAACTTGATGAAATAATTTGTCGTAAAGGAAAATTAGTGGTTTTCACAAGCGGGTCACAGATCGGGTCCCTCCTCTTAGGAATGGAGAGGCTCCCATTTATTGAATATAGGAAAAGTAAAATTTGTGGTGGCCATCAAGCCAAGGATCACACAGAATACTCTACTAAACCTATGGAAAATTGCTTGTAATGAATACAAGGGAGGAATTTTCTTGGGGAGAGGTGAAGGGGAGATAATAATATAGAGAGAGAGGATTAAGGTAATGAGTAGGCACTAGCAAACTTCACTAACATTAACCAAAGTAGGTCCACATCCAATAGGAAGAAAACAATCATGTAAGCAATAGTAAGATTAAAAATCAAAGACACAAAGTTCAATTGATTTATTCCTCAAAGATACAAAGTTCCTTCTTGGTTGTTCAAGATTACAATGCTTGCAAAGTTGAAAGTAGGAAGTAGAAGAACATAGAAAAAAAAATAGAAGAAATAACTTCTTGCTTGTAGTAGGAGAACAAAAGCTATCAACCCCTTGGAATGGAGAAGCCATCCCAATATATAGCCTTACAAAATGTCTCTTCATCTCCCCCCAAATGAATTTTCACATTCCTACCACTTGTGACCTTTCATATTCCTATAGGAATAAAGACGAGTCCTTTTCTTATTAATGAAAAATAACTTTATTCTGATGTAAAATTAAAAGGTCACTTAAGTGAATAAGACAAAAAATCCAAAAGTACATTCCCAATGAATAATTAGAATGTAGATAGAGAGAGAGGGAAAAAGAGAGAGAAGAAGAGAGTGATCAATCTGAGGATGAAGATGCTTCGATGATGAAGAGCTTGCTCTTGGTGAACTCTGTGGAAATGCCCCAGGGATGAACTCCTCACCTTTGACCTCTTTACTTGAATTGAGCTACCGGGAGTGCTACCATCTCTGCACGTGGAATGAAAACATGACCCAAAGCATTGATCCAAGTCTCAAGAATACCACCAATGGTCTTGCATTGTGTGAACCAAACTTGATGATCTCTTGCAGGATATTGAGCCTCTAATCTCCGTGAGGGATTCCAAAGTATCCTCATTAAAAGAGAAGGGATATCTTGCCTCTTTCTGCAACATATATTAGAAGAAGCTTAGAGTCCCTCCAAGGATTAGTGTTCATTGAATGGAGGTTATTTGAGCTTCCACACACTTTTGCTTTGACATATTTCAAGATTTTCAATGTGTGCTCCTCACAAGATTTCAATTCGAAATAGTATCATTTATCATATCACACCAAACTCATCGTTCATGACCATATGGGAGAAAAATTATCGGAGACAAATGTGAATACAATTTTGCTTACCAAGAAGTGAGAATCAAGACAACTCATCTCATATACCAATGGGAAAACACCATCCTAATGCGTTTAATCTTTCTCAATCTCATTCTTTTTATCTTTACCTTAGAAACAATGAAAACAATTTTTTTACATAGAGAGAATTGCAGCAATAAAACCTTCCCTTTTTCAAGGATCTTCTCCACCCATCTATCACTAGCTTTCCCTGCATAGTGTACTTTTGAGCATTTTTATCACTTGGGGATCAAAATTATCGATAGAAGAGATAACCTTTTCCAAAGGAATTGGTGATGTGTTGGGATCTATGAATGATTACACATAAGTAGTGAGGGTTCTCACCGCTCTTCCAATTGTTCCATAGTCTGCTTGTTCTCTTCATTTCTTAAAAATTGGGCTGCAAACTCTTTGAATAGATGCACATCACCTTCATGTGTGGCCCACCCTACAAAAATCCTAGTCAACTCATAATCATATTGTGTCATCTTTCCATTGGGTTTAATAAGTTTTGGGTGTGTAACCTCCACATACTGAGATCTAGAAGCCTCAATGAAGAAACAAAAGTTGTCTGGTCTTTCTTGGTACACTTGGTTTTGATGTACTTTGAGATAGCCTCAAATTAAGGCACCATGGGTTGCTGCATAATTCTTGATTCTCCTCTAAGAAACTCCTGCACCTATGGGAATGTCTCGGTTGGTGTGGACATAAAGTTAGGCACAAAAAGAGCTCTTGGGTGTTTGATGTGAAACTAGAGCATGATCGATATGAGATGGCTCAGCTTCCTCTAAGGGAACACTTAGATTTTGAGGATGATTAGGAGATTGAGATGGTTCAATTTCTCCTAGCTCAAGTGGCTCAATATGATTTTTCAGTGACCTTTCCCCTTATGTGAAGCCTCCTATGGGGAGAAACTTCGTTGCGATCAGCTGCTACAAGATTTCTCTTAGAGGACCCTTATGAATGAGAAGATTTGTGACCTTATCATGTGCCTTGAGAGAAGAAGTGAGAGACACTTTCTCAGACAGAGAAAGTAGACCACCAGATTCAATGAACAAGGTCCTCTTCCATTTTAACCAATATTTTGACCTCTAAATCACTGTCATGGTTCTTTCTTTGATGTCACCATACTCTTAGATGTTCCATGGGGTAGGAGGAAGAGGAGATGATTACACTACTTGATATTCAAGATCAAATAGGTATGATCCATCATCCTTCATTCCTTTTACAAAGTATTCAAACTTGAAATCCCTCATCGATCCATTATCATTCTCATGTAGTCCCACTTCCTAACCTCAAAATCATTGATGCAGTTGTCTTAATAGTCCTTAATATGTGGAATGTGATTATAGACACAAAAGCACGCGTTTTGAGTCATTATCTAGTCTCGATTGCATACTATTATTCATATGGTTCCTAAGGAAGAAGAGTACTTGATTAACCCATGTATTTGGCCACCTTTTGTTGCTTTCTATTGATACTTTAGGTCCTAACTTTATTGACCCGATCTTGCTTTTCGTACTTTAGTTTCACCTTTTCTAGATGACAGGTGCCTAGCCAACACGCCAGCGCCAGTGCCCTCGTCCCCTCTAGGCGTCCCCTGTCCTCTTTACACTTTACTCTCATTTTTGAGTCCTTTCTATCCATTTGAGCATCTTATATTTTTGGTATTCAGCCTTTTTGGGGTTGATTATGAAATTCAAGTGAAGGAATCATATAAATATAAAGTTATGTGATCATAATAAGGGACCAAGCACTAAGCACTAGCTATCACCACCTAAGGTTGCATCCATTAAAGGCATCTATAGCTACATTTGCATCCATCTAGCTCCATCACAAAGGCACACAAGGCTGATTCATCTACATCACACTTCATAGGAGGGGAGTCTATTGTTTCCATGCACACATTTATTACATTTTATATCTAGTTACTTGCTCGCTACTTCACAAAGTACGACTGACACAAGAGAAACCTAGGGCACAATATTCACACACACACCTAGAACTACATTGGGTTTGAGATGTAGTACAACACTCAGTGATAAGTCCATCAATTTGGCAGCTGAGGACAATATGACCTCTTCATATGTATCTTTCATTTTTAGGGTTTTGATGCTTGGTTTGGGGTCTTGGAGATGATTCTTCCATTACAAGTTTATGACAACATTTGGTGAAGTGCAGTGACATACACATGATAGGAAGTGAGGGAGTGAAAACATCTTATGACCCTAAAAATTTGGGTTTATGACCATCTCAGTAGTCTAGGGCACCTAGGATTCAGACTAGGGTACCCATAGGCGCCCCAATCCTTCCTTAGGTGCCCTAGTCTAGTGAAATACTCCAAATCTGCATTTTCTCATGCTCCTATGCAACAATTTCCTCTTCCTATTCAGGTGGTGTCTATTACAAAATAGTCCTGTGACATCTTCAAATCAACTAAGGCTTTCCTAACCATCTTTGTACTTAGGGTTTCCACATTTCATTGTTTAGATTACTTGGGTGTATTTTAGTTATTGTATTGTTTATTTATTTACTTTGGTCCTATAACAACAAATTAGGCTAGGATATTTACATTTTAACATAATTATTTTGGTGAACCCGAATGATTCAACCCTTCCTTTTGAACATGTCTTCTCCTTATCAAGTCATGACTCAATCATCTTATCCTTCTTTCACACCGACTAAAATCTTTGGTATAGTCACTACTGCTGCTGATTTCATGCAAGTGCATACTCAACATCCTCCTCAATTTTTTATGCCTAGGGTTGATCCATCCATCAATGTAGTTACTACTCACTTTGCACTCATCCTCCTACAGCTCCACCCACTTCTCTTCCTCCACCTATCACTTCCTTATCCCCTTTGGTTCCTCCTAAGGGTTATGATATCATAAAACAACTTAAAAACACACCAACTAAGATTTCCCTCTATGACCTATTATGTAGTGCACTAGAATGTCATCAAACACTAGAAGCATCCCTTCATTTCATTCATATAGAAAGTGATAAATCTGTGGTGGCCTTTACGCACTTCGTATGCAGTTTCTCAAAAAATTTCCACATGCTATATCATTCACTGATGAGGATCTATCACATTTTGCTAAAATAAATCCATGTGCGCCCTTGCTCATTATTGCCATTATTAGCACCACTTGTATCAAAACATGTACTTATTGATAATGGGTCACCGTCAACCTATGTGCTCATTCCCTTCTCAAACAATTGGGTATTAATGACAACCTAATTTCTAAAAATTCTACTCTCATTTGAGGTTATGACTCTACTACTCACACATGTCTAGGGACTATTTCATTACATATTCAGGTCGGGCCTAAGACCATCCTCACTAAATTCTATATTATTGATGCTCCATTTCAATTCAACTTGTTACTAGGTAGACCCTGAATTCAGATAATGCAGACGATTCCATTTACTGTTCATCAATGTGTCAAATTTTTGCCCGATGGTTATGAACATACTATTACTGCCGATCTGAAACCATTCAAATTTTGTCGTGTAAACCCTTTCATTGGTATGCCTATTCCTCCCCTGCACCTATTCTATATGGTAGTATTGACACGTATGACATTGGCCAATCTAGCACTTTGCAACCTTCTTCCACCACTCTTACTATCGATACACCTTCCACTCCTCCACCTAGTACAACTCCTCACAATATACTAACAAATCTATACAACATGATAATGCTAACACAGATGATTCCGAGGATTCAGATGACAACATCGATCTTTGTAGAACTCACTGATGAAGCATTAGGCCAACTGAATTTTACACCTATTGACATAGATGACTCTTATTTTGAGGAAACCTTTGTGGTGATGGCTCGGGTGAATATAAATTTAAGACACCTCCTTCTACCAATTCTATGATACTTTATCAAGGGTTTGTTAACACTTTAGACACTGTTTCATCTCCCATACATAGTCTACATCTCCACCATAACCTTTCACATGCATGTTATTGATCAACAAATCTTTTTGGCATCATATTCCAGTCGATCGTACTTGTTCAAATACTATTTGCACACATGAGGGATTAACTAGGCTTGGCTTGACGCTTAACGACATTTTACCACCAATTCACTCACCTCATCTCTATCATGGTTATTGTCACATTATGACCGCCTATGGCCTTCGTGTGTTTCACTTGATGATCTTTGTTGCACATTCCCCTCGCACTTCTCCACTAACACTTGGGAAATCTTGGCTCGACTATATTGGCAGTACTTTAGACACAAACCACACTTCTCTCATGTTTCCTATGCCTTTCGAAATGTTTCCATCGTAATGACTCATCTCCCACTTATGCTCCATACCTTTCTCATTGGTACGCACACGATTATCCACCAGTACCCTTCACTGATGAAGAGTATGCAATAAACATCTACACACTACATCACAATGGATCTTTGTACGATCCACCTCATTCTATTGCTTATCATGTTTCTAATGTTGCTCTAGTAGGTTTCGATCACGACAACGATGATCTTTTAGATAGTGTCACATGATCATATTCACCACCATGCACTTGGGGGCATAACATTCACACATCCCCCACCACCCTAGCATCAACACATGTTTCATACTCACATTATCAAACATATACCTTCTAACATACGTATATTCATCCACATGTTAGCATCATCATTACCCTATGACGCACTCTTGTGCTTCGGTTCACACTTTATTGTTGAGGGCATCCTATACACATGAACCTCACACACTACACATTAGACACTACACATTGCACATCTTCACACATATTACATACATACACCATACATCCTACATCCTACATCTTACATCTTACCAATTACACATCTTATAT
This sequence comes from Taxus wallichiana var. yunnanensis, assembly GCA_018340775.1. Classification (NCBI taxonomy): domain Eukaryota; kingdom Viridiplantae; phylum Streptophyta; class Pinopsida; order Cupressales; family Taxaceae; genus Taxus; species Taxus wallichiana. The sequence goes on along the minus strand of CM031234.1, from coordinate 734,063,292 downwards.
CATCTACACATCTTGCATACATCACACGTTACACACTTTACATATCACATTGCATTTCCTACACATATACTTATATGTGATGAACTCACTACCATATGACGCAATCTAGTCACATGGTCCATCTTGACTATTGAGGGTATACAAATCAAATGGACCTAGTCACATTCACATGCTCATCATTCAATCCCTTTTATCATGCGACATTCCTAGTTTAATTATATACACCATAGGCTACATCATCACTTCCTCTAACTATATTTAGTGGTATACACTTTAGGATACGTCACCACTCTTTCTACTCATATGTTAGTGATATACGCCATATGATACATCATCACTTCCTCTAGCTATATTTAATGATATACGCTTTTGGCTACATCACCACTCTTTCTACTCATCTTGTAGTGATAAACACCATAGGCTACATCATCACTTACTCTAGCATCATCATCACTTGTTCTAATAATCATTTAGTGATATACGCTTTAGGATAAATCATCACTCCTTTGATCATCTTGTCGTGATATACATTTAGGATACATCATCACACACACCTTCATCTCTATGTTGCATATCATCACTACACATTCACCACAATGGCTACACACAACACATAGTTCGACTATTTCTCGATGACACACTCTTGTTTAGAGTTCCTTCTTGAATGCTAAGGGGCATAAAAATGAACATCATTATATACAATTCCATTCACTCGGGGATGCACGGCTCCTATCATTCACACTACATTCCATTCCATCCATCCACATATACTACATTCCATGGTCAGTTTGCACTCACTCTCACTTTCATTTACTTTTATATGTTCACTTTATTATACACGTTAGATAGATATATTGTATGTCATTATATTTCTCATACACACATGTGTGTTCACTTTCTTTCTAGTTGTGATTGTATACTCTACATGGCCATTACGTGCAACATGGATTCTTGGCACCATTCCCACAATGGTTCCTGGGGCATCCACATTCATACACTACAAGTGTTATTGTTTCATTTTTGTTCATAACACACTAATTTATTGGTTTACACATGCTTTGACATACATTTTATCTTTCTAACATGCTAATAGGTGTTTCATGTGCAACATTTGCTATGCAGGATATTTTCTTCCATACTTGTTTGTTATATTATGTCACTACATTATTAGGGTCTTGTTTGCAGGGATTTTCCCTTTGTCTTGTGTGCATACTTGTATGTTTTTGGCTTCGTTAGCCTTGATTGTCTTGCGACATCATGAGTGATGTCCCATGTTTGCAACCCACTCTTCATGGTCTATATTGTCTTCTTGGGTGTTTTCATTATCTACTTACACATTGTCTGTAGTTTACACTTGTCTTCTACATGCATGCTTGTTTGTACTAACACTTGTTTCCTAGCCACTTTTTTTGCATGTGCCTTGGTTTCTACCAAGCACATCCCTTCCCCATGTAGGGCACAATTTCAGACACGGGTTGGTCCTCTTTTGGGGCTGTATCGTCCTAAAATGATGTCACATGCACCTCGAAGAGGGGGGCATCATTTAGGTTTACACACACTACCAAGATGCAGATTCGGTTTCTAGTTTTTTTCCATGACACAATGGGTTACATAGCAAAGCGGGTTCAACACGTACCTCTACAAATTCCATTCCATACACAATGGATTTAATAGGATAAATTTTCCTTAACACATGTGTGGGTACACACCAACTATAGTGGTATTTTATACAATGGGAAGCAGTTAAAGGTTGGAGGAAAACACCGGGTAGTTTCTCCCTACACTTCTTCCATTACATTAGCGTCGATCACCAAAAAAACTAGGTAGTACAGAGATCTCTTCAGTTTTGGGAAGCAGTTACAGGTTGGAGGATAAATCATACTTTCCTCCCTACACTTCTTCGGCCAATGGTGTGAGATCGCCCAAAAAACTCACACTTCATCGACATGATCCTTTCTACACCCTTTTTCTCATCACGGATCAGGGTCTTCTGTATGGGAAGCAAGTAGTCAACATCAACAAGAACGTCACACTAACATGCAAGTACATCACACACATTGGCATTCACACATGTGTTTCCACCCAAGGTTCACTTTCATCACCTTTTTTTACATGTTGGCATCTTTAGTCTCCACGCTCCATCTTTTTTTATCACTCCACACCTTGTCTAGTCCCTCAACATGATTTCTACATCGATCTACATGGATATCAGGTACGCATCTCTATCTACTTTATGTTATCGAGAATTCTGCTCACCAACATAAAGTGGGGGCAAATGTAGACACAAAATCACACACTTTGAGTCATTATCTAGTCTCGATTGCATACTACTATTCATATGGTTCATAAGCAAGAAGAGTATTGATTAATCCATGTCTTTGACCACCTTTCGTTACTTTCTATCGTTATTTTCGGTCTTGCACCTTTATTGACCCAATTTTTATTTTTATACTTCAGTTTCACCTTTTTTGGACTGGAGTGCCCAACCATGATGCTAGCTCTAGGTGCCCTTGTCCCCTCTAGGTGCCCCTGTCCTCTTTACACTTTACTCTCACTTTTGGGTCCTTTCTAGCCATTTGAGCATCTTATATTTTTGCTTGTCAGCCTTTTCAGGGTTATTTACGAAATCCAAGTGAAGGAATCATATAAATATAAAGTTATGTGATCAAAATAAGGGACCAAGCACTAAGCACTAGATATAACCACCTAAGGTTGTATCCATCACATTTCAGCATCCATCTAGCTCCGTCCACAAAGGCACACAAGGTTGATTCATCTGCATCAAAATTCATAAGAGGGGAGTCTATTTTTCCATGCACACATTTATTACATTCTACATCTAGTTACTTGCTCGCTCCTTCACAAAGTGCGATAGACACAAGATAAACCCGGGTTCAATCTTCACAAACTCCTAGAACTACATTGGGTCTGAGATGTAGTGCAACGCTCAGTGATAAGTCCATCAATTTGGAAGCTAAGGAAAATCCAACCCCTTCATATGCATCTTTCTTTTTTAGGGTTTTGATGTTTGGTTTGGGGTCTTGTAGGTGATTCTTCCATTGCAGGTTTATGATGACATCTGGTGAAGTGCGGCGACATACACATGATAAGAAGTGAAGGAGTGTAGACATCTTACGACCTTGAAAATTTGGGTTTTCGACCATCTGTGTAGACCGTGCAGTGCCCAGAATTTAGACCAGGGTGCCCACAGTGCCCCTATCCTTCCTTAGGTGCCCTAGTCCAGGAAATCCTCCAAATCTACATTTTCTCAAGCTCATGTGTGACAATTTTCTCCTCTATTTAGTGGTCTCCATTGCGACATAGTCCCATGACATCTTTGAATCAGTTAAGGCTCTCCTAACCCTCTTTTCACTTAGGGTTTCCATATTTCATTGCTTAGATTACTTGGGTGTATTTGAGTTATTTAATTGCTTATTTATTTATTGTTCCTATAACATAATATTAGGCTAGGATATTTACATTTTAGCATAATCATGATGCAAATTTAGCAGGTGATAAGTCTCAGGATTATTTTTAATATCAAAATATGGATGAGATATATAGGAATAGAAATTAAAAATGAGAAGGATCTTTCAATGTTTTCTTCATCCATAATACTTTTACACACATATATTCCCGAGGAGATAGGAAAGATAAACCTTTATTTTTACACTCTTGCATCTAGTGTGAACACAGGACAATGCTTACACAAATTAATCATGATTATCTTGTCACTTTGACGCCTCGGTAAATCTTGTGAGTTGCAAGATCAAACCCTCCAACCCCGATATAGATGAAGTTGGGAAAGTAAATGAAATGACTTCCATATTTATTGTTCACCCCAACTACTTGAAGTGCAATTCTTCATTCAGGGTTTCCTTCGAGATACCTTATGAAATGCATGGTGAATGCATCATTCATCCTAGAGAAGTGAGATTTAATCTAATGATAGATGCAAGTATTTTTCATAGGCTAGTGAATTTTGTGGCACATTAGGTGTAGTGGAGAAACTTGAAAGGCCTTGTGTATGTGAGGTAATACACTAGATAGGAAGTGATCATGGTGATCTTGTTGGGGTAGAAACTACAACAATTGATGATGAATGTTATTACTTATGATTTGCCCCAATCAATTATTTAACCTCCTTCTATGACCACCAAAATGAATTGGTCCATCCAATCTTGGAAGTCCTTTGTGGTTTCTTCTCCCATCACCCTATTCAACATAACGATTCCATCTCGAGTATGCTTCATAAAATTCAATCCAAGATTAATTTTTAGGAATCCAAGAAGGCTTCCTTCCTTACTTGAGCAACGACCCAATTGCCAATCCCTATAAGTATGAATATGTCCTTTCCCTTTCTTGTGAGGAAAGCTCATGCGTGATGATTACTATGTTATTATAAGTAGGAATTTTTAGGCATTGACAAATACCTTTTGGAGTGAGGATTGAAAAAATGGAATTGACCTCTACTAGGGGAAAGTGCACGGAGATGGGGGACCATAAAGCAACCAATTTTTTTTTGTAAGTGAAATGTGAGCACATTCTTGAAAGCGTGATTACATTGTGAATTACTAGGATTCCTAAAATACAAGCACAATGTAATGCATTCGCGTTCTATTTGCAATGTTGTATATGTGCTTGTGGGAGGGATATATTTACTAAAATAAATGTTCAAGTTTTTCATTTATTAATCTTTATACTTTATTATTTCTTATACTTTAAATTTATTTTAGTAAATATAAGAAATTAGGGTCACTCGCACCTTATGGAACTAGTCTCATAACTCCATCAGTCACGGTTTAGAAGATAGTTTTTCATATTCTAATCTTGTCAGTACTTAAGTAGTTTTTAGGATTTCAACATTCAACGTAAAGCTTTTAGGTTTTATATTCTACAATTGATATATATTTTGTGAAAGAATGTATTAATTATTTAGGTTTTGGGGTCTTCTTGATTGGTTATTGACAAGTGTAGGAGTTTTATATGTGTCAGAACTATATTTTATAAACCTCACAACTCCCAAAGGTAACAACAATTACTCGAATATATGGACTCATGCAATTCCTTATAACACACAATAAATCAAAACACATATGTAAGTTTTTATCAATTAAAATAATCAAGGTAATGGTAATAATGAGGTTTGTGAAGGATTTGAAACATCATGAGGAAAATGGGTGCAATCAGGAAAATCATGAGGTATGTGAAGGATCTAAAACATCAAGAGATTCATCGAGATTCAAATCATCAAGGGAATGGTCATTAGGAGCATGATAAGATAAGCTCACCATGAGTGATGGTGAAAATTATCTCAGGATCACAAACAATGCATATTTTATGAGAGTGTTTCTAAACACTTAATCAATTCTTTGTAATGAACTCACATCTTGCAAGTCAGGGAGGTGGAATTTGTAGTGTTTTAGTATAATGTGGAGGTCAAGAACATGGAATTCAGTATTAGACATTCCTCCAAGTTTCTTTCAGGATCAATCCTTATATTAGGAGGTGGAAACCTATCTCCATGAGAATTAATTGAGAAATAGGTTGTCCATACATCATAAGCATGCTTCCACTCGGATGACATATTGGGCGGAGGTGAATTGTGAGATTAAGAAGAGATCATCATGTTCAAAGGTGTAATGTGAGACTCAAGGAGTGAATTTATGATCATCATATATTGACTCTACCATTGTTTTGAAATATCTTTGAGAAATAAATCAAAATGAGCTAGTCAAAGGGCTATTAAGGCATCCAAGGCCATCGAATGTGAAGGATAAAAATTCACCTATGCTCATGAGAGGGATATGAGAAAGAAGTGTATGAGCATCCTAAATTTGATTCTATTTAAGGAGGATTTTGAATTTTGGAATGGTACGAAGATGATCTTTATATGGATATGTTGTCATGTGAATTGACTAACCAAAAATGCAAAACTTAAACCATGAAAACCAAGCCATAATGTGAAATCTTTCTCCCAAATCTTCTTGAATCCCTCTCTGGGCAACCTGTCTCCTATGTCATGATCACCTTGTCCTTGAAGGTAGTCATAATGCATTAGGTGAACATGTATAAGTTTGAATAAATGTTTAAAAAGGTCCATTATTCCATTCATTGAAGTGCAGTAAAAGACTAATTCTTTGACAAGCCTAGAAAGACCAATTTTGGCCATTTTGGAGCCTGTGTGCATCCTCAAAGAGGATTATGAAAAGGTATTAAGTATCTAAAGGTAGTATTTGAAAGCCTTGAAGGTGTTAAAATAATATTAGGAATATTTAGATTTTTTTGATTATTCAGGGTAGTCTCGTTCAACAATGGGTTTTAGGTGCAAGGAATGAGTAGTCAAATTGTGAACCTTGACTTATCCGGCTGATTCCGGAGCTCCGTAAGGAGTTAGGAGGAAAAAAAATTAGGCACTAGAAATATTGAATAATCCTTTACATTTTGGGAGCATCCATTTTGATCCAAGGCCACCGAAGGTGATGATAGAAATCATCTCATACTCTCAAGCAATGCATACCTCCCAAGAGTGTTTCTAAACACTTAATTAGTGTTTGTAATGAGCTCAATACATTGTGTGAGGTATCAGATTATTCTTCATAATGGTGTGGCTTAAAAATAATCCTAAGTTTTGTAACTCCAATTATAGGTAGATTTATCTTCTAATAATCCTTATTAGCCGAGATATTAATATTTTATTGTTGAAAAGCCAAAATAGGGTTTTAGATAACCTTATAAGGAGAAAATTCATATTTCTTATTGTTGGAGAGAAAATTTTTGGTATGGTGAATTTGGTGTCTCCACCAACATTCACGGGGATATGTCCCTTTGCATTGAATAGTGCAACTCCCATTATTGAATGAAAATTAATCTAATCCTATTTACTATTTTGGGAAGGCCTAGTAGGCCGGGGATCACATAGGGACACTCCACTGAACCTGTGGTAAGATGCTTATACGGGGTAAAAGGGAGGAAATTGCAGTAATGTAGGGAGAAGGAGGGAAATTAGGAAAGGAAAGTTACTACCGTGAGTAGAAAAATTGCAAAGTTCACACCCAATAACTAGATTAGTTCAATCATTCAATATAGAAGAAAACAACAATGAAGCTATCTAGTGAGAAGAACAAACTAGACATAAAGTTCTTTGATTCATTTATCAAAGATACAAAGCTCTTTGGGATCACTATTCTTGCAAAGTGCATAAAAGAGAGAGAGAGTTAGAGGAAATACATGAAGAAGGAAAATAGAAGAAATGTAGTTTTTGTTTCATGTACATTGACAAAAATTCCAACAACTACAATCCACAATTTCTCTGAGTAGAAATTATTCAAAATCTCAGAATCCTTTGGAATGGAGAAGCCATCCCAATTTATAGCAATGTGAATTAACCTCTCACCTCCCTCATATGAATCTTCACATTCCTATTCCACTTGTGACCTTTTGTTTTCCATAAATTAAGTATTTCTCTTATAATTTTGAGAAAATAATTTTACAATTTTAAAATAGGTCACTTAAGTGAATAGGATGAAATACAATGATGAAGCCCAATGAAGAATTAGAAAGGAGAGAGAAGAAAGAGGGGAAAGAGAGGAGGAGAGAAAATATGAAGGAAATCCACTCCTTGCGATGATCTAATTAAATTCCTTGATGCGATCTACGAAATTTGAGTGAAGAATTTTGATATTGATGATCCTACACACTAATGAAGATTACTCCTCTGAACACCTTTGAACATTTTTCCCTAACCAATGATGACAACAATCCATTCCTAATACCTGATGCAGAAAAACCTAGACCATAGGAGGAGTGTTTAAAAACATTGTTGAGAGTTTTGATGTTGATCTAGATGACCTATGGACAATACTTGTGATGATACTTCATGACACTGCCATGTTTTTGCTGACAAAGATGATTCCTAGAATGATGTACTTTTCCCATACACACTAAGAATGTAAATACAAGCACCAATGAATACACCATTGACTAAAATGAATATTGTTCATTCAACAACAGGAAAAACCATTGTTCCTTTGAAGTGATTGTTCAGACAATGAGACCATAACAATCTTGTGAACTTGAATTCCCAGATTCTCGAGACACTTCCTTGCTCCAAAAAGGGGATTTACTAAAAATAGTAAATGGAAATTTTCCATCCTTTCTGACTTTGGGTACTTTGTTTCTCCTTTTGGATGACCTCTGTGCACATTTCTTCCACCTAGAATACTCTTTGATATGACTTACTAATAATAGCAAGTGCCCGTGTAGGAAACTTACTATTTTTAGTAAGTGACAATTTTCACCTTTTTGGCTTCGACCACTGATATTGGATTTCTAGATCACCTTTGTGCACACAACTTCTCTTGAAATTTCTTTTTGTATAGGCTTACTAAAAATAAGTGCCCATGTAGGAGGCTTACTATTTTTAGAAAGTATGGTTATGGACCTTGGTTTTCAACAAAACCAAATTTTCTGATATGGGTTTTTGCTCTTCAGTGCACCTCTGAAATTTCAAGTCTACATGGTGTCTAGAAATGGAGATTTTAATTTTCAAAGTTTTCACCGTGGAAATCGGGTTTCTTCACTGCAAAAAATATAGAACATGCATGTGATTTTTTCTCTTGGATTATAATGGCCACTTTGGAAAACTTAAATATTGTAAAAAAATGGAACGCTGATCCGCTCACCGGTTTTTGAGATATGAGCAAATCTCCTTCACGGGCTTCAAATCTCTTCGAGAAAAAATTGTTTTTGTTCTTCAAAAATCCATGATTTTCTTGTGTTTTTTTCTTGTTTTCACTTCTTTAGATCATGGAGAAAATGAAACAATGGATAGAGCATGGAAATGGTGGAGGAAGGATTCAAGAAAAAAAATTGGCGAGTTTTGGTAGCGTAGGGATCATGTGAGGGTTTGAGCAAAAATGGCTAAGCTCCCGTTCATATTTATAGTGTTTGAAAATGAATACGGGGGTGGGGCACATTTTTGTGCAGAATTTTCACCTTTGGTTTGCTGCATAGGTGCAAAAAATGTGCCTTACCATATTGCATGACACTTGGCGCACATACGTTCGATTAAAGGAATGGAATGAGGAGGGAGCTACATTTGAGCACCCTAGGGCCGTAAAAGGTCATATGAGGAACTTGGAGGCTAGAAGGGGGGAGAGCGCATGTTTTTTCACCATTAGCACCTTTGGTTTGGTGCAATGGGTGCATTTTTTTACCTCGGACCTATCAGAAAAGTGGCGAGCATGCGGGGTTTGTGGAGGAGGGAGTCAACTTGGTCAAAGGGCTTATCTTGAGTCGCCAGGGTCATATGAGTGACCAAAGGGTCTAAAGGAGGGAGGGCATAATTTTTGCACCATTTTCACTATTTTTTTGGTGAAATGGGTGCAAAAAATTGTTCCTCAGCCTCAGGTTGACATGTGTCCCTTTATAAATTTGACTAAGTATCAATAACATACCTTGGCGGGTGACTTGGAAAGATCATAACTTGAGCTCTCGGATGAATTTTTGGACGCTTATTTAGATGATTTTGTATGGAAAATACGTTTTGAGAATTAATTTGAGAGGTCTAATGACTTGATCTACTTTCAACACCTCTAAAATCCTTATTTTTTTCTGGGATTACCTTTGTGCATGGAAAGAATGAGTTGGCTAAAAAAAGTGCATGGGGTTTGAAGTTAATATATTTTTTCCACCAAGTAGAGGGTTGAAAATTATTTCCAAATATATATTTTTATGCTCAAAAATCATTCCAGAGCTCCCAAAGTCACCTCCTGAAGCTTAGGTGCTCTTTTACAGTGAAAGCTCCTTTAGCCTCAAAAACCCACTTTCAGTGAATTGGCTCCTAAACCTCTAAAACTTCCTAGAATATTCTCAAGTCTATTCCTTGATGTTTTTAGCTCTTGGATATACCTTCCATGATGAATATGATATTTTGGCATTGCTCTAGTGATTATACACTTGGCTTAGAAAGGCTGATGAAATCCCTTTCTAAGCTTGCTTGAAAACCTACCTTGAGAAATACCACTCCAAAGGCACTTGAATGATTTTTCTTTTTCCTAAATCACCTAGGGGATTGATGAAATTAAAAAATGGACCACTAAAGGATAGTGTTGGATCTAACACTAGGGGTAGGTTAATCTGGGGGTGTTCAAAAGGTATGACATGGGAAAGTTTTTGACACTAGGGTATGGTATGTTGTGTTTTTAGGTGAATTTTTCCCTTGCAAAACACAGGGAACAACTAGATATATCTTGGGGACATGTTTTGGATTGAGCAGCAATGACATAATGTGAGAATCCCAAAATATCAATTTAATTCATGGACCAATGTGTTATCCATTGGGCATTTATGGAGTCATTTCTTCTAAACACACACACATAAACAAACCAACACACGCACGCAAAGGAAACACACCAAAAAACAAAAACAACACATAATAGAAAAGGGAAACTATGTTACAGGAGGGAGGGGTATTTATAGAGGTGGGGAAAGAATATACACATACCCGACAACGGGTTGGGAAAATTACATGCCATCATGGAACAATGGACTAAATTTGAATTTTGAAACACAAAAAATATTATCTGATCATACCATGCTCTTGTGATGGATTTGTATGGTTGAGAAGAAGAAGAATGATCATGATTCCATATTCGTATTCATACCATAATGAGAATATTCTTGCATCTAGTGAACACTTCGTTATCTTCTCCATGATCATGTACTTGATTTGAGGCTTCTTTGATGCCCTGCGATTATGAGATATCGTTCTTCCACATCTTCAAGAGTGGGAAAAGTGATCTTGTTGTGAAAACATTCATTCTATTTGAATTTGAATTTCAAATCATCTCCTATATTAGCAAGGTACTTAGAAGGAGTGAGAACAAAATGATTTTCTTCATTTTCAATAACTTCTTTGAACATCTCACTTTGCTTGCTCTAAGTGACCACCTTCCAAAATAAAGGTTATATCATTGAGATGGAGGCCCTCATCAATATCAAGGAAATTTTTCAATATGGGAACATGTTCAAGGTTAGAGGTTGAATAATGGTGAGCTTATTGTGATTTTTTAATTTTCTCACAAGAGTTATATGCATCTTCATCTTGTTTCTCAAAAATTTTTTCCATACTCATCCACTCAACACTGGTTTCATCATCATCCTCACAACTTGCAAGCCTTGATTTTATCATAGGGGGATTCTTTTCCCTTAAGTGTATTTTTCCATATGAATCATTGTTCTACATTGGTTGAGCATTCTAAAGTGGTGGGAATGATTTGATGTTGAACAAACTCCCAAGAATCTTGTAGCTTTTCACTTTGTTCTAAACAATTATCTTCAATGCAAATCTCCTCAACATTTTCCCTATTATCATCCTCCATAGCAGAGATTTTGTCTTCAAGATCAAGGAATTCAAAGGAGATTCAAGAACCTTCCTTATTTTGCACTCATGTGCCTCTTCACACCCCGTGAAAGAGAAATATAGGCTTTCACATCCGATCTCACCAACCAAGGCATTGGGGAAGTCATCAAGCTCATCCAACTACTTCGTTTCATCATCAAACATTGACATGTCAAAATGAGAAGAACAAATTGACTCATACCTATCTTTCATCTCCATAGCTTGAGTTAAGAGTTCAAGACTAAGTTGAGGATCTTCAATTTCTTCTACATCCTTCAAGATGTCTTGCATAGATGGCTCTTCCAAGTTCACCATAGGATCATCTTCATTCTTATTGGAATAATATCTACATTGTGATTCCGGAGATGGTTGAAAATCTGATCCATACGCACCCATGATTCATTTGAGACCTCCTTGTTCACTTCTTCCATGCTTTATGTTGTCCAAGATTCACTTTCTTGCAAGCATGGGCATACTTGATCACCACACCTTCTTGACAAGGAGAAGAGGTCCATGCTTTATGGGAAGGGTACTCCTTCGAGTTCAAAATCCATATCATCCTCCTCTTGGTGGGAAGCAAAAAACCATGTTGGTGCAGAAATATGGGAAGAGTTTTTAATCCTATCTTGATCATCCATTATTGAATCTTCATGCTCATATGGAAAATGAAATATTTCATATTTACCATGATGATAAAAAAATGCTCCTCGGTGAGAATAATGGAGTTGATTCCTTGAGGAGGTTATGCTCAAGCCGTTCATTCTCTTTGGCTTCAAAAATGAGATTGGCCTCTCCCATTCATCCATGATTGAATCAAGAAGAGAATTTTATTCTTCGATTGTCTCCATTTCTTCATTCAACATTTCTACATCACTTGAAGGATCAAAATAGGAAGGCAAAATTATCCATGACCATCTTGAATTCATCATCTTCATCCATGATGCAGGATTGATTTTTGACACTTCTTCACATATCTTCATTCCATCATTAATCAAAGGATCAAAATTTGAAAGGAGATTATTTGATTACCTCAAATTCATCATCTTGTACTTCCTCCCTATTCTGGTGGAGTCTTTGGAAAGCATTGAATCATCCATCATGCAATAAGAATCTTCCTTTCTTGAATCCATTGCTCCTCCAATGGGTTATGCCTCAAGCCAAAATAATTGATGAATGGTGGTTCCACCTCCATGTATTTTTCATCATATTCAAAGGTGTTTCTTTGATTTTCAATAGAGGGTTCAAGGAGAATGCATTCTTTAAAAGAATCTAAGAACCTTCTAGGGATGAACACCTTGTAATGTGGACAATCATCAAGATATTCTTGAGTTTCTTCATTGTTGACAACATGAAGTGATTCAAGGTGTTCATACCTTCTTTGCAAAGCTAAAACATACCTCCAAATTTCATGATAGGCTTCAGGTTAGAATTCCTTCTATTATGTTCTGAAGCCTTTCCACATATTCTCTTTTCAAAATGTTCATTTCTTCATCACCATATGCAAGGAATTCATCTATAGAGTGGAAAAAAAAGAAAATGTTCTTAATTTTATAGTGAGCTATGTGAGGTTGAAAAATTATTCTTCAGTGGATCTTGCATCGCATTTCCTTCATCCTCCTCCATAGTGTTGATTTTATTTTCATTAGAAGGCTCAAGGATAATATCTTCTTTAGTAGTGTCTAGAAACCTTCCAGGGATGAATAATCTATAGTATGAATGATCCTCAGATCTTCCTCCATAGGACAAATATCATCTTCTTCTTCCTTGCTATGGTGCTTTAAGTTGCTCATACATCTCTTGCAAGCTTCAACATATTTCAAAATTTTGAGGTAGATTTGGGGACTAGAATTTCCTTGCATAGTGCTTATGATTCTTTCCATATACTCAATTTTAAGACTTCCATTTCATCATTTCTATATGCAAGGAAATCATCCCAAGGGAGGGTGATGAAAGACATGGCTCCAAGCTTTTCATTCAGTTGTGCATGATTGAGAGTATTTCCTTTAGATTCTTGTTCTTCTTGGGCTTCACGTAACATCTTGTATCTTCTTTGTGCCTCTTTCAACCATTTCTTATCTTCTTCTTCATCGACAAAGTTCTTTTTTCTTTCCTTTGTCTAATTGCAGATTATTGCTTGAAGTAAGAGACCCATTTATTGTTCTTGAACTCCCTCCTTTGCAGAACTTGTCTAGAACCATGGTTGATCAAAAATATTTGTTTCTTGGAAACCATTTCTTATTCACTATCAATCATTGGTACTTCAATCCAAATCTGGAAATATCTTCATTATGATGCGGAAATAAATGTGACGGGATTCGTTCCTTTTAATGAGTCACCTTGAAAAATGATTTTCTTTGAAATAATTTTTTTAATTATTTGAATATATAATTTTTTTGATTTTTTTTTGGGTAGAGATCCTTTTTGGGTGGACTTGGGAAAATCTCTCCTTAATAAGTCACCAAAAATATTGGTGAGAAAATTTATCTGTATGGAAAATTAAGTGTCTCTACTAACATTCACAGGGCTACGCACCTCTGTATTGAATGGTGCATCTCCCATTATTGAATGAAAACTAATATAATCCTATATATATGTCAGGTTGGACCAAAAAGGTGGGATCACATAGGGACACTCCACCGAACTGTGGCAAATGCTTTACGGGGAACAAGGGAGGAAATTACAATGATGTAGGGAGAAAGAGGGAAATTAGGAAAGGAAAGTTACTGTCATGAGTAAGCCAATTGCAGATTTCACACCTAGCAACTAGAGTAGTTTAATCATTCAACATATATGAAAGCAACAATGAAGCTATCTAGTGAGAAGAACAAACCAAACACAAAGTTCTTGGATTCATTTATCAAAGATACAAATCTCTTTTGGGATCACTATGCTTACAAAGTGCATAAAAGAGAGAGATAGAGGAAATACAAGAAGGAAAATAGAAGAAATGTAACTTTTATTTCATGTGTATTGATACAAATTCCAACTACAATCCACAATTGCTACAGAGTGGAAATTATTCAAAATCTTGGAATCCTTTGGAATGGAGAAGCCATCCTAATTTATACAATGTGAAATGACCTCTCACCTCCCTCATATGACTCTTCACATTCATATTCCACTTGTGACATTTTTTCCTTAAATTAAGTATTTCTTTTATAATTTTGAGAAAATAATTTTACAATTTTAAAATAGGCTACTTAAGTGAATATGAAGAAATATAACGATGAATCCTAATGAAGAATTAGAAAGGAGAGAGAAGAAAGAGGGGAAAGATAGGAGGAGAAAAGAGATGAAGGAAATCCACTCCTTGTGATGATCAAATCTTCCTTTGAAGTACTCACAAAATTTGAGTGAAGAATTTTGACATTGATGATCCTCCACACTGATGAAGATTACTCCTCGAACATATTTGAACACTTTCCCTAGCAATGATGACATACAATCCCCTTCCAGATACTTGATGCACAAATAACCTTTGGACCATAGGAGGAGTGTTTGAAAACATTGTTGAGAGTTCTGATGTCAATCCAGGTTGACCTGTGGATAGTACTTATGATGATCCTCCATGGCACTGACATGTTTCTGCTGACAATGATGACTCCTAGAATGATGTACTTTGCGTGTACACACTAAGAAGGTAAATATAAGCACAAATGAATACACCATTGACCGAAATGAATATTGTTCATTCAACAACATGAAAAATCATTGCTCCTTTGAAGTGATTGTTTAGAAATTAAGACCATAACAATCCTGTGAAGTTGAATTCCTTGACTCTCGAGACACTTCCTTTCACCACAAAAGGGGATTTACTAAAAATAGTAAATGAAAACTTTCCATCCTTTCTAAATTTGGTCACTTTGTTTCTTTTTCTCAACAACCTTTGTGTATATTGATTCCACCTAGAATGCTCTTTGATATGAACTACTAGTAATAGCAAGTGCCGCAGTAGGAAACTTACTATTTTTAGTAAGTGGAAATTTTCACCTTTTCTGCTCGACCATTGAGATTGACTTTCTGGATCACCTTTGTGCACACACTTCTTCGATATTGATTTCCGTATATGCTTACTAAAAATAACAAGTGCCTATATAGGAGGCTTACTATTTTTAGAAAGTAGGGTTATGGACATCTTTTTTGACAAAAAAACTTTTCTGATATGGGTTTTTTCTCTTCAAAGATGCACTTCTGAAGTTTCAAGTCTACATGGTGTATAGAAATGGAGATTTTAATTTTCAAAGTTTTCACCACGGGAAACTGAGGTTTCTTTGCTACAAAAATATGGAACGTGAATGCAAATTTTTTTCTTAGATTCTAACGGCCTTTAGAAAAATTCAAAATTCAAAAATGACACATTGATCCGTTCACCCGTTTGTGAGATATGAGCAAATCTCCTTCACAGGATTCAAAGTCTCTTCAGGCAAAGAACTTGTTTTTGTTCTTCACAAATCCAGATTTTCTTGTGTTTTTACTTGTTTTCACTTCTTTATATCATGGAAAAAATTCAGAAATGGATAGAGCGTGGCAATGGTGGAGGAAGGATTCATAAAATTTTTTAAGTAGTTTTGGTAAAGTGGGGAGCATGTGGGGGTTTGATAAAAAAATGGCTAATTGTTTGTATTTATAGTGTTTTGCAATGAAGAGAGAGAGAGAGTGGGGAATTATTTTTGCACCATTTTCACCTTTGGTTTGGTGAAATGGGTGCAAAAATGCGTGCTTACCATATTGTGACACTTGGTGCACATGCGTTTAGTTAGTCGAATGGAGGAGGGAGCTACATTTGAGCACCCGAGGGCCGGAAAAAGGTCATATGAGGAACATGAAAGCTAGAAGGGGGAGGGTGCACGTTTTTTCACCATTTGAACCTTTTTTTTGGTGAAATGGGTGCAAAAATGTGCCTAAGCCCTCTTAGGACAAGTGGCGAGCACGCGGGGTTGGTGGGGGAGGGAGTCAACTTGGTCAAAGGGCTTATCTTGAGTCTTTGGGTCATATGAGTGTCCAAAGGGTCTAAAGGGGGGAGGGAAAATTTTTTAAACCATTTTAAACTTTTATTTTGGTGCAATGGATGTAAAAAAGTGTTCCTTAGGCTTAGCTTGACATGTGTTCCTTTGTAAATTTGACCAAGTGTCGAATAACATACCTTGGTGGGTGAATTGGAAAGATCATAACTTGAGCTTCCAATGAAATTTTTGGACACTTATTTATATTATTTTTCATGGAAAATACATTTTTAGAATAATGGGATGGGTTTGATGAATTTATTCTTCTTGAAAAACCTCAAAATACTCTTCTTTCACCGATTAACCGATGTACATGGAAAGAATGAGTTGGCTTGAAAAGTGCATGGGGTTTGAAGTTGATCTATTTTTTCCACCATGTCAAGTGTTGAAAATTATTTCAAATGATATATTTTTGTGTTCAAAACTCAATGCGGAGCTTCCAAAATCACCTCTTGAAGCTCAGGTACTCTTTTATGGTGAAAGCTCCTTCGGCCTCAAAACCCACTTTCGGTGAATTAGCTCCTAAACCTCCAAAACTTACCAGAATATTCCTAAATATGTTCCTTGATGTTTATGGCTCCTATATACACCTCCATGATGAATATGAGTCTTTGGCATTGCTCCAATGACTATACACTTGGCTTAGAAAGGTTGATGAAAGCCCTTTCTAAGTTTGCTTGAAAACCTACCTTGAGAAATACCGCTCCAAAGGCACTTGAATGATTTTTATTTTTCATAAATAATCCATGGGGAATGATGAAATTTAAAAATCGACCACTGAAGGACAAGGTTGGACTTAACACTGAGGGGTAGGTTGATGTGGGGCTTTTTGAAAGGTATGACATAGGAAATTTCTTGACACTAGGGTATGGTTGTCCTGTTTTTAGGTGAATTTTTCCCATGCAAAAACACAGAAAACACTTATCATACGCACCCTTATTGACTCATTTACCTATTGAATAATATTTAGGAGGATTAAATTCAAGTTTCTTCTTTTAAAAACTAGATATTTGGATTCATGACATGCTCTCAACATAAAGATTTAGGTGAGAAAAACCATGAGAATTAAAAAACACAATCGAGGTTGGAAGTAAATGTTAGATGTCATGAACTACCTTTGTATATTTGCAATGAAATTACTTAGATAGATTTAAATATCAACAACAGTAAAACACCAATATGTAGATAAAGTATCACAATAGGCAAGTATAAGTTATATGAATAAGGTCATAGCAATATTCAATATCTTTCCTCTTGATAGACATCAATGTGTGTATCCTTCAAGTCATTGTGTATCCTTCCTTTAACTAGCCTGCCTTTAGTTCAACCTTCACCTTGGCTCAAAGGAAATTCCTAATAAGGTTTTAAAGCCTTTTTTAGTGTGCAAGGATGATTACCCAAGGTGATTAATTAATTCGGTGAAAGCTAACTTCATCCGAGGCCTAAAATGCCATTTTTGGCAGTTTTGCATTCCAATTAGTAAACACACTTCAGGTATATGAGGGTGATTTTGGAGAGAATTGAAGATGTTTGAAGTAATTTAGGAAAGAAAATATCATTTAGGATCCATCTCTTGTGAACAAACCATTGGGAGCTTCAATGGAAAATATTGTATTATATGGAAGATTCTGGGATTTCCCAAATGAGTTAGGAGGGAAAAATATATATCGAAATGTGTAATATAGTCACTAGGAAAACGGGTATAATTAGGAGAATCATGAGGTATTTGAAGGATCCGAAACATTAAGAACCTCATTGAAATTAAATTGATCAAAGGAATGATAATCATGAACATGGTGAGAAAGGATCACCACGAGTGGTGATGGTAGTCATCTTGAGATAAAAATGGTGCATATCTCTTACGATTATTTCTAAAAATTAATCAATACTTGGTGATGTGCTCACATCTTGCATTTAGGGAGTGACTTTCACGTTGCATTAGAGTTCAAAATTATACCCTCAATTCCTTCAAGTCTCATTCAGAGTCAATCCTTCCATATGAGGACGATTATTTAAAAAATTAATCAATACTTGGTGATGTGCTCACATCTTGCAAATTCTAGGGAACATGATTTTGGAGAAATTGAAGATGTGAAAATTGAAGTAATTTAGGAAAGAAAATATCATTTAGGATCCATGTTTAAAGGTGAAATGGGAAGTCAATGGATATTTAGGAAAATCATATCTTGACTCTGCTGTCATGGTCAAACCTGGGAACAAGCTATGAGCTAGTCAATATAGAGGCATTTAAGACCATCATTGTGAAGGATCAAGACAACATTTATCTCCATGAGAGGACTATGAGAAAAGAATTGTTTCCCAAATTCCATGAGGAGAATTCTTGAGCCATGAGGGTAAAAGGATGATCTTAATATATCACCATGTATGTAATAATGAAAAATTTCCTAAATTTCATATGTCACTCACTTGTTAGTGTTCTTAAACACTCATTTGAAGTATAGTGTGATCACACTAGGAGGAATCATTAGGTCATTTTAGTGTCTGTGCAGGATGGCCACATGACAAGAATATAATTTAAGTGAAAATCATTCCATCTATATGGTGAATACCTTTTCAAAAGTGAAAGATAATCAGAAAATGGTTTGAACATCATGGAGTTGATGTGTGATCACTAGGTTAATTGAAGGCCTAGAAAATTGAGAAATCCTTACTTTTGTCTTGGAGAGCGTCATTCCCATCACAATGAAAATATCATAAAAAATTTTCTAAACACTTAAGTAATCACTTGGGTTTTAGAAACATGTTTTCAATTGATGGTAACTCATTTTTACCACTTTCTCATGTTATAAGTTTCAAAAAAACACAATGTGGGGTGTTAGGAAGGTGTTTTCAACTCACAAAATTTATCCCCATCCTCATGAGATCCTCATACATTGTAAACAATAGTATATTTATGAAATTACCCATTTTGAAGGAACTTATCAAAATTTAAAAATATTCACCTATCACTTGGTGATGTGACCATCTCTCTTACAATTTAGGGCCAGTTTTATCTTTCACTATTTTAAAATTATTCATGAACCCTTAAAGTCTTATATATGGATGTCACAAACATGTATATAATTAAAATATATTTATAGTGCCTAGTTTCCCCTCCTAACTCCTTCAGTCCCAAAATCATCCGAGAGAATCAAATTTCACCATTAAAGTGCTGTTCCCCGCACCTCAAAACCCGTTGTTCCTTGAATAAAAATCTTTATTAAATCTTCTTAAATTGACTCCAACACTTCCAATAGTCACTTACATCACCTATAGATTCTTCATATATTTCTTGAACTCTCCTGCAGGGTGTGTTATAGGCTCCCTTTTTAGGCCTCAAGGAAGTTATCTTCCATAAAATCACATATCAATCATTGTATTCAAATCCTCATAAAAAATATTAAAAATTGTTAGGAATTTATTTTGAGTCAAGTGAGGTAGGTTGGCTGCACCAAAGAAAGTAAAATATTCACTTAGTTATCATGCTCAAAGGATATTTTTCATGCCATACATTTTGCGTGAAAAAACCTTTACCAATTTCTTAATGTTGATATGTAGAAATTGATTTCGTTGGTGTCTTATCCATATATGAAATTATTTGACAGGTTTCTTGGAAATAACAAAAAGGATATTTGAAAAGCGTTTCTCTTAATGTTGATGTAGATTTGATTTCTTATGAAGTATGTGAGAATGAATCAAACATCCTACTTTACACTAGGGTGAGAATGTAACTAATTTACTCAGCATAAATCTTGATGAAATTCTTGAGTTTCTTTCTCCATAGAAAGTAAATGAATGTGTGGAAGATTTTGCACATTTTCACATACTCCTACCCTAACTTTTGTTGAGTGTTAAAATATATCGATGTGATGCACTCTTTTAGCTTCTAACTCTTCAAGTTACGTATTATTATTCTATTGAACAAATGGATATATTATGGGATCCTTAGATTGTATTCCATCCCACACCTTACTATTGTTAATCTATATTATAAGGATCAAAGGATTATATACATGCCAACATGGGAACCAAGGTCACTCCCTTACATTGTTGATTGTGAGGATCACTCGAGTGGTCCTCTTCAAGATGTATGCCCTCAAATTAGAAAGTAGGTACTAATCTATAGTATGATTCTACCATATTCTAGGATGAAATTAGGGATTCAAATCCATGCTCATGGGAAAATTCATGACTCCATATATTCGATAAATTTTCGTTACCTTTGGGAGTTGTGAGGAGGTTTTTAAATTCTAATTTTGACACATCTAACACTCCAAAAATGTCAGAAACAATCCAAAAGCCCTAAAACATAAAAAATGACTATATTCTTTCCCAAAATAGCCATTGATTGTAGAATTTAAACCCTAAAAGTTTTAGGCTGAATGCTAAAATCCTGAAAAATACCTATGTATCGACTCATATTAGATTATAAAAACTATTTCCTAAACCATGACTCATAGAGCTGTGAGACTAGTTCCGTAAGGTGCAGAGTGACCCTAATTTCTTATATTTACTAAAATAAATATTTAGTTATAAATTTTTCATTTATACTAAAACATTTATTTTAGTAAATATATCCTCACACAAGCACATATACAACATTGCAAACATGAACATGAACACGTTAAAATGCGCTCGCGCTATATAATGTGAGCGCATTTAATCTTCTTTTCGGGTTTGAAATTTCCCCATAGGATTGGATTTTCCTTGATATCCAAACCTAACATTTGCACCGTAATCCATGAATAAATTTGTGTTTTACAAAAAAAACATCAAAATATCATGTGTACACCCCGATATCTCATGCGTTATAACATAATATTCCAAAAAAATTATACTACGACATCAAGCTCAATTTTACCTTGGTGACGATATACTTCTTTCTAAAATCCGATTAGTTTAAGGCTTTCATCCTTAATTTCTTTTACTAGTGCCTTATTTTCTTGCCAAAATGTATGCATACATTTTTATACACAATTTAAGATTTTTTCATCCAAATTAAACAAAAGATGCCTCTGCCTAAATTCCATTCTACATGCATTAAAAAAATTAAAAAAGGAATATTTTTCTCAAAGTTATGGGGGTGTACACAAAAATATTTCATTTTCGGGATGTGTGCACTTTGAAAATAAATAAAAATTAGATAATCATCTAAAAATTATAAAAAATTAGTGGGACCTCGTACATGGTCTTCGCTAACTTTCTAAAGAAAGGGATTTGTAAAATAATTTATAAAACTCTAAAAATGGGGGTGGGGTGCACACACATAGGTTGTTATCTTTTTGACACAAAAATAGACATCTTTTGTGTGCGCACCACATTTGACGTACTTAATCTCGACCATTTAAAAAAATAGTAGTTTAGAAACTAGATTCCGAGCACTATGATAATTAATGTTATCACATTATCAAATTTTGAGCATATGCATGCCCAATTATTAGTGAAGTTTAGGTTTTTTTGATTTCAGGAAAAATGTGTCCACTTCTGACCCCCTTTTGGTCCCCCATTTCCATACACTTACCCACAGGGTTGTTCTTGAACTGGGTCATGGTGTTGTGCTTAAGCTAGGACTAGCTCAATTCATTGAACATATAAAGGATGACCACCTGATTTGAGTAACCCACTTGATAAGATATTTTCCTCCACAGTTCATGAGGTTCACTCAA
Organism: Taxus wallichiana var. yunnanensis; assembly: GCA_018340775.1. Lineage (NCBI taxonomy): Eukaryota > Viridiplantae > Streptophyta > Pinopsida > Cupressales > Taxaceae > Taxus > Taxus wallichiana. The sequence continues at coordinate 734,041,219 of CM031234.1, read as the reverse complement.
CATCCTTTCTTTTAGATCTTCTAGGTCCATGTGTGTTACATCACTATCACCCACATTGGGATATTCAATGTTCAATGTGGAAATTGGCTCTAGACCTGAGTATTTAACCTTCATGATGATGGGAAGTAGTGAAACAAATGGGGAATGAGTGGATATGAATTATTTGAGCCTAATCCCAACACTTTCTATTTTTAGCACGTCCCACCTCGGATGGCTATTTTGAGTAAGTCTCTCAAATTGTGAATTTTTAGTGTTTTTGACTTGAAACGAGTGACTGTGAAACTGCTTTTTTTTTTTTGTTTCTAAAATTTAATATTCTTATAATTTGAGGACTAACACAACTTAATATTTTTAGAAATTGGACCTTTGAATGTCGAATGGATTGAAAATAGTCTCAAAATTTTAGGTTTTTTGGGATGCCTTCATGAAATTTTAGAGGTTTTCAATCATTGGATATTTGTAGATCTAAAAAGGCAAGTGCAAAGGATGAAAAATTCATCTAGTTGTAGTAAATTACTCATACCATCAATGGATATGATATTATACTCAATGCAAATATGTTTTCAAGAGGAGGAGATTGGTGAAGTTTCATGGAAAACGGATGCACAATTTTGTAGTTATGAGAAAAAGTTTGTTGTTAGTTATAAGTGTTTCTTGGAAATTTCAATAGGATGTATGTACAAAAATGGATTTGGGGGAGAAAAAATCATTCAAAAAAACATGAAAAATTACTAAGTATTGAGCTTTAAAGCATTTTCACTCCATTTGCACATTTTAACTCACCTTTTAACTTATCAGGCTTAACCCAGGTTAGTTGGGGTTAGAGGGTGAGTTGCACCAAAAGAATAGGGGAAAAAAAGAGGAGAGGGGATCGATGGGATACCAAATTTTTCTTCTCACAAGAACATTACAAGTGACATAGTGTGGAAACATGAGAATGAGATGAATGGGGTTGAAATTTGAGTTTGTGGGGGTGGAAATTGGTCCCGCATGTAACCAAGTGTTAATATGTGAGGTGGGTGGAATTTTTGTGTCGACTTGTCCCATTGGATGTTGCGAAGATGGGACTTGTTGGAGGAATGAAGAAGATTTGGAGGAATCTGTGAGCACCAAAACGTTGCACTCAACCACAAAATTATGTAGCTTCAAGATCAAAGCAATAAATCATTCATGGAAGCAATGTGCATGCATTGAGGGGAAAAAAGCTGAAAAAATCCAAACTCTATTCCATTCCCCATGTGTTGCTCAAGATGAAAGGGTGTACAAATAGTAGTGGGGTGTGTAACTCCCCCACAAATGTAGTCGTCGAGAAGTGGGAGTTACATTCCCGGAATAGCCGGTCAAATGTAACTCCAATGACGCTCTATGATGTGTGTAAGAGCCATAATGACACCCTAGGACACCTAAGTATGGTGAATCACCTATGTGGAGGTATTCCATGTATTTAAAATAAATACATGGAAAATAACCTACACCAACAGGGACAAGGTACAACATGCTCTTAAAAATGCATTATGGGGTTAGATTGTCACGAAGAGGGGGAAAGGGTGACTTAACACAAGTTTATAGGCTGCCTAGGACACAAATTGCAAGGTATTAAGTAACGAGAAACCAAACTATAGAAAGGGAGGAAATTTTTGTGTCCCTACTATCCCCTTCAAGAAAGGGATGAGGGAAAAGGTATAACCAAGGGTGAAAAGTGCACCAAGCATCCATGTGGTCGTGTTTTTCAAGTGAAAAACAACATAGGGAGAAAGTTATGAAGTCTTAAGTGATGCAACTTGACTTATTGATCGAGGAGGGGGAAATTTTATGTCCCATTGTACCTGCACCAAGGACAAGGGAAAAGAGAAAATTGAGGGTGAAAAGTAAACTCAAGCTTATAAACGCGGTTGATGTTATCATGCCAACATGAAATTATAACACAAAGAATGCTTTTTTTGCCCCTGGAGCAAGTTGTTTAATTTAAAGGAAAAAACTTATATGATTGTAATCCAAAACACATGTTAAGTTCATCCCAACCATTTATAAGAGACAATTCTACTTGTAATTTGATTTTCAGGCCCAATCATTCTTTTGGCACAAAGGGGAAACTACAGTGACTTAGATTATCACAAAATATTGTGAAGACTTGGACTAAAAATGATGTTTCTACCATGTGGTATATTCCAATATAATTCTATTAAATATTTTTAGCTTCCAAATCCTCTCGGAACTCTCGAAATCTTCATAAAAAGTCCACTTTCTCTGTTGAGTGTATTATTCTATGTACTTGTAATGACCCTATTTTACTCGAATGACTCCACGAAACCATATGTCTACATTGTATTCCTTGAAAATACCATGCAAATCTTCAATAATATTATGCAAAACCACAAAATCAGTTTATGTAGAGAAAAATCATGCACTTGGGTACATTTGTAGGTCTTAAAATCATTCTAGCTTTTACATAATTCCTAAGCAACAAAACTAGTGATTGATAACTATCTCTGGCCTCTTTTCTTTATCTCTTGATTTATTTTTGATCTTACACATCATACATCCCAGTTGAAACTTTATATGTTTATATTTTATAGCTTTGGACACCACCGCCTAGTCGGAGACGTATGTTTAGGCGTCCTGACCTTTTCTATCTTATTTGTTGCTTTTGTGTCTCTTTTATCTTTTAGGCACCTTTTTCACTTATGGGTTGGCCTTCTAATTGTCAATTATGAAATTGAAATAAGGGAATCATATGAATATATAGTTGTGTTCAAAATGAGGGACCAAACACTAAGTATATACTATCATCACCTAAGCTTGCATACCAAGGCACTAAAGAGTACTAAAGGCATCCATCTAACATCCATTCAAGGTACAAGGGAATGTATATTATGCATACATTGTATAGGGAGGGGAAGTTCATTCTATTCCATCCACACATACATTTCTACATTTTAGATCTAGCTTGCTATCAAGTGTAACTTGCACTAGGGAATCTTAGGGCACAATTTCTACACACACTCACCAAAACTACATGGAGTCTGAGATATAGTGCAATGTTCGGTTGTAAGTTCACTCTTGAGGTGACTAGCTGGGGTTAGTATGACTCCCCATTATGCAATTTTTTTAGGATTTGATGTGGTTTTGGGCTTATACAAGCGAGATTTCTATTTTTTAGATTACACGTGTCATTGGTGATCATAGTGTAATCAAAGTGATCAACAAGAAAAACTATGACAAGATCTTGACATAACAAAAATCAAATTCTGACCATTTTCACATGTCATGGGTGCCCCTTGCCCTAGTGTGGGAGCCCCTATCTAACATTTTCCATGAGATCCTAAATTTACAGATACACCCTTATGATGATGTTTACCTCATGTTCAACACTTTCCCTAGTTCGAGATCGGGCCCAATCAAGCGTAAATCAGCTAAGTCTCCTTATTTATCTCTTGTGCTTAGGGTTTCATACTTTATTTACTTATTTTCTTGTGTCATATTATATCTTAGCATATTTACATCAATTAATCTACAATAGGGTTTGATAAATATATTTTGTTAAAAATCAGTTGATCCCTTGTAATCATCCTCTAAAGGGTATTACTTTGTTGTAAGATGGCTAAAATGACCCTTTTATGCCTTCGGAACAACTACTCCACCTTGGATCTCAAAAATTCATGAGTCAAACTAGGTATACTTCCCTACACATGAAACACACTTGAAAATAATGTTAACATGTTATTCTCACTAGAATTAGGATGAATTAGTTGATAGGTTTTTCGAAGAAGGGTTTACAATGACCGAGGGAGGAGGTTTTCAAGTGGGGGCTTGGTTTTCATGACCAAAATTTTAAATTTTTCATGCTAGACATTTAACATGACAACATGTGATTCTAACTCAGGGACACAAATCATAAGGGATAATAAATGACTTGCGATATCTCATGGAGAAGAAAACCAATGTCTTAACCATTAGGAAATAGAGTCATCACTTCACCAACTAGTACAAACAAACAACAAAAAAAATGAAAAATAAAACAAACACATGACAGAAAAGGGAAACACACCAAGTGGAAAGGGGGAACAAACAAATGAAAAGAAAACTATGATACATGGAAGTGAAAAATTACAAAGGGGGAGAAGGATATACAATATTTTCACAAACCTAAAAATAGGCTGAGAGAAATATGTACCATCATGGAATAGCGGGCTGAAAGCATACAACTTCATAAGCTCAAAAATAATCAACTAGTCATACCATGATTTCATGATGATTCCACATGGCTTGAGAAGAAGAAGGTAAAATAGATTTATATTCTCAAACTGGTATTAAAAAGAGAATAGATTTACATCCAATCACCACTCATGTCACTTGTTTGAAATTTTTACTCTTCACATTTTTTGTTTGATATCTCGTGACATGATCGGAATATGCTCTTTTTTAAAAAAATCAACTTTTATAATTTAAACGCGCAATGGATTCATCCTTCCAAGGTGAAATTTTCATCGACTAATTCATTTCCGTGATCAATAGAGAATTCAGAAATGATGAGAATAAGTTGGTTCTGACTCCATTCACAAGTCTCTTGATGCTTCACACTTACTTGTTACTCCAAGTAATTTATTCCTATGCATACCAACTCATTCTTGATATGGTAGGACTCACATGATGTGTTAACTTCATGGAAAGAGAATAAACACAACAATGAGGCTACAACATGGAGATATTCAATTTATTCATCTTTAATATCTCTTGAAAGGTCCTCTTCTCTACACGGAAAAAGAAAGGATCCATACTCACGGTTATACTTGTTATCATTGGTGATGATAGGAAAAATTATTTATCGAAAAGTTCACATCATCCTTCCTCATCAACATATGTATTAAGAGGGACATTGAACTATTCCATTTTCTTTTTTCACTATTGAGAACTTATGCATCAAATGAAGGATAGAGAATAAAAAGGAAATCATCAATAATTATCTCAATATCACTCTCACATAGGGCCTATTAAGGATAAGAGGGATGCACCTTCAAATGTTCTCGTGATTAGCAAAAACCTCAATAACCATTGGACCATTTATTTTGAGATGAGGATATTAATTTTCTCACATGCATGTTGTTTCTACATAGCACTTTTATTTAGGTTGTAATGCAGCCATGGATGGAAACTCAACTTTTATGCTCTCTTAATTATCTACGATGATTCCAAGTGGAATTTCAAAAAAAATCTAAAAACGAGGATAGTCATGAGTGGTATTGAAGTGTATTTCCATAATAAACACTTTATAGTAGGGAGATAATCGAATCTACTTCTGGAAGATGGCTCTTCTCCTCCTCACTATGGAGTGTCTCAAGCTTCTCATACTTATCTTTCATAGCCACAACATAGGTTAGGATTTCAAGATTGAGTTGATGGTCTAAAGTTCCTTTTGTAATCATAAAAATACTTTATATATACTCCTTTTTCAAAGATGTCATCTCCTCATCTCCATAAACAAGAAAATCATCCAAAGGAAGGGAAATAAAAGATAATGTTTTGAGTTTTTCAACCAGCAACGTAGAGTCCAAAACATTATTTTCAAGAGATTTATCTTCTAAAAATAAATTTATCTTTTCTTATCTCACCTAAGGATTCATCCTCACGTGCTTGAAACATTTCATACTTTTTTTACTCTCCTCATCGAATGCTTGGAATCTTGATAATTGAAAGGTAATCCCCATTTTATTTCCTTTAGTAGTGCTCTTTTTGAATTAAAGCCACAAGGATTTAATGGTAGGATCTTTAGATGCAACATTTTTTCAATCCAACTATCCTTGTGTGTAGTTTCATGTTCCTTTCTAACTTGTGTAGGAGTGTCCATGACCTTATTTCCTTCTGTTGATTGCAGATTTTTAGTCAATACAAGAGACCTCTTTATTATGTTAGAATCCATACCTTTGTAAAACCTTTCCAAGAATGGTGACTGTTCTAAAACTTGGATGTCTTGATAGTTGTCTTTTTCTTCATAATTATTCTCACTTATCGATGTTAAATAAAAATCTTTATAATTCATCTTCTGGTAATAACGTGATGTGAGAAAAGAATGTGACAGGGATTCATTCTTCTACAGAGCCGCCTTTTAATTTTAAATTTATATTTTGATATATATATTTTTGATCATTATAGGTTCCAGGACAACTAAATATACCCCAAAATGAGTACAAAAATTATTGGATTTTTTTTTTTCACAAGGGAAAATTAATGGTTTTCACCAAAATCATTAGGTCACGTGAGGACCTAGGCCAATTCTCTTGATAAAGGGGCTCCAAGAATTCCTTTCTTACAATTCTCTTTTTCTCTCTCCAAGAATTCCTTCTAAATTCATCTAGCTTTCTAGCTTATATATGCATATACAAACTTAGGGCACTTTAGCTATGCAATTACAACCATTAGATCAACTTTATATCAAAGGTTAGATCTAATTCCCGTGAGTTAAATAAAATAATCACGCACAGGTAACCAATGTCGGTTACCCTAATCGATGTCGGTTCCTCCTTTCTTGACCGATACCGGTCCCAGTGTGACCATGCGATGCGATAGCTACCTACCGACATTGATGTCGTCTTATCGTGTGTATTCCAAAAAGTTAATAAAGCATGCTAATGTGAAGCAAATTAAGCTCCACAACTCAACAATCTCCCACTTGGAGATAAATTGCTGCACTATACCATACAACTCCATTCTTGATCCTTTCCTTGGCTTTGTTTCTCCCTCTTCAAGTCTCAAACTCAAAGACCAACAAAAGTGGAGTGTAGCTCCAACTTCTCCTTTTCCAATGGCTTCATTAGCATATCCAGGGTTCTTATTTGTATGAATTTTCTCCAATTTCAACTTTCCCATCCTCCAACACCTACCGTATGAAGTGATATCTCAACTGAATGTGTTTCATTCTTGAATGAAACATTGAGTTATTTTCCAGATGAATCACACTTTGACTATCACTATACAATCTACAATCCTCTTGCTCCTTTCCCAACTCTTCCATGAACCTTCTCATCCATATCATCTCTTTTCTAGCCTCTGTAGCTACAACATATTCTCACCTCTATAGTAGACAAGGCCACAACCTTCTGTAATCTCAAAATCTAGCTAACTGATCATCCCACCTACTATGAATACATATCCAGTGGTGCTTCTCCTACCATCCAAATCTCCATCCATATCTAAATCAACATAGCCACATAAAGAAATATCTGACCCTCCATAACATAACTACATGTTGATGTCCCTCTCAAATACCTGAGAATCCATTGACTACTTTCCAATGCTCTTTACTTGGATTGGCCATAAATCTTCACAACTCCCACTTCTTGTGTAATGTCTGGTCTGGTACAAACCATAACATACATAAGACTTCCAACTCTACTTGAAGCATATGGAACTCATGTCATGTACTCGACCTCCTCATGTGATGTAGGACATTGATCTTTTCTCAATTTAAAGTGTCCAACCATAGGTGTACTTACAAGTTTTGAATTATGCATATTAAACCTTTCCAACACCTTATTGATATAATGTTCCTAGACAAATACAATTCTTGTTCTTCTTCTCTCTCTAAGAATTTGCATGCCAAGGATTTTCTTTGTAGCTCCCAAATCCTTCATTGCAAATGTATGAGCTAACTTTTCTTTAAGCTCACCAATGTCCTGCATACTAGATCCTATAATAAGCATATCATCCACATACAATAAAAAAATAATATAGCTTCCATTTTCAAGCTTCTTGAAATAAACACAATGGTCGATTCACATCTCATATAACCATGCTCATGCATGAAACTATCAAACCTCATATACCATTTCCTTGGGGCTTGCTTGAGCCCATACAAGCTCTTTTTCAACTCTGCACACAAGTTTCTCCTTACCCTTGACTTCATAACCAAGTGGTTGTTGCATATAAATCTCTTCCTCCAAATCACCATGAAGGAAAAGCCATCTTGACATCAAGTTTCTCTAAATGCAAATCTTCTACTACAACTAAACTCAATACAAGTATGAATGGAAGTCATTTTTACTACAGGAGAAAATATCTCACCAAAATCAATACCTATTTCTGTGCAAATCCTTTTACCACAAGCCTTGCCTTGTATCTTTTCTGTCCACCCTCTTCTTCCTTGATCCTATAAACCCATTTGTTTTGCAATGTTCTTTTACTACTAGAAACTTAACCAAATCCCATGTCTGTTTTGTTTTCAAGGAGTCCATCTCCTCATCCATGCCATGCTCCCACTTCTTGTGGGTTTCATCCTATTTTCTTCTTTCAAAACTTTCTGTTCACCACTATCAATCAATAATAAATAAGATAAGGAAGGTGTAAATATTTTTGAGGTCTACTTACCCTTTGTGACCTTCTCACTGAGATTTGGGGTGCCAGAGGCTCAATTTTGCTCATTCTACAAATTTGTATCAATCTCGAATATAAATGACCAATGCGGTCACTTATAACGATCTTGCCTTGTCAGTTCTATACCAACCGACACCGATCTACTATTTGAATCCGAATCTTGGTTCTAACTGACGTCGTTTTATCAACCTGAACCGATCTGGTTCAGGTCAACAACACACATTCTGTAGTACTCTATAGGTGTCACTTTTAAATCCAAGAATGATTTTCATCCACAAAATTTCCAACCGGTTCATCTTTGGGTACCAAAACTTGATCCATGTACATTCTCTTTTCATTCCATTCAATGTCACGACTCCTAACAATCTTAGAATCTTCTAAATCCCAAAAATGGAATCCAAAATCACTAGAGCCATAACCAATAAAAGTACATCTCTTGGATTTAGCATCCAACTTCTTTCTATTTTCTTTATCAACATGCACAAAATATTCTAACCAAATACTCTAAGAAAAGAAAGATCTACCTCTTTTCCAGTCCAAGCTTCTTCTGGTATTCCACCATCTAGTGCACTTGAAGGCCCATGGTAATTAAATAAACCACCATGTCTACTTCTTTTCCCAAAAAACTACAAGGGTAATCCAACATGTATCCTCATGCTTCTTACATGTTCCATGATTGTCCTGTTCATTCTTTTCAACAACACCATTCTCTTGTGGTGTTCTAGAACCATTCTTTCTCTATGTATTCCATTCACTAAACAATAATCATTGAAAACCTTGCTACATAGTACTCACCACCATTGTCAGATCTAAGGCATTTTAACTTTGAATTTGATTCATTTTCCACAAGGGATTTCCATCTTTTAAAAGTCTCAAAAACATCATATTTACGTGTTTAATACAATAAACCCATACCTTTCTTGTGGCATCATCAATGAAAGTCACATAATATTGGGATCCTCCATGAGAAGCTACTTAGGCTGGTCCCCACACATCTAAGTGCACAAGCTCCAATTTTTTCTCCTTCTTTGTTGCCCCAACTTTGAGAAATCTCACTCTCTTTTTCTTTCCAAATATACAATGCTCACAAAAATCAAGATCTACATCTTTCAAATATGATAACTTACCCTTAGCCTTTAAGATCTACATTCCTTTTTTTTTTACTCATATGGCCTAGCCGATTATGCCACATGCTTGCATCTGAATCTGAAGTAGATAGCACAAAAAAAGGAATCAATAATACAGGTAGACAAATACAATGTTCCTACCTTCTTTCCTCTTGCTACAACAAGAGATCCCTTGGTAACCTTCCAAGAGTCGATTGTGAATGTAACCATGCAACCAGATTCACCTAGTTGTCCTACAAAAATTAGATTTCTCCTGAGGCTTGGCACATGCCTCACATATTTCAATATCCATGTATTTCCATTCTACAATTTTAGATGAACTTCTCCTTTACCAATAATATTGCATGGTTCATCATCTCCTAAATAAACATGCCCAAAATTACCTAGACATAATTTCTGAAATAACCCTTATTAGGGGTAGCATGGAAAGAAGCTCCTGAATCTAAAACCCATGATTCAATTTTATTATCCAAGGAGAGAATAAGGGCATCTTGCATTACCTCAAAAGATGCAACATTTTCCTCTTTACCTTTCTCTGGTACATTCTCTTTGTTTTCCTTGAACCAACAATCCTTCTTTGCATGTCCTTTCTTTCCACAATTCTAGCAGGTTATTCCTTTACCTCTAGATTTAGATATGCCATTCTTAGACTTTGATTTCCCATTATTCTTGCTCTTGATCTCTCCTTCTACCTTCCTCTACTTTCTACATTCAAAGCATTACCAGATGATAATTCTCTTGTACTTTTCCTACGTATTTCTTCATTCAGATTATACTAACCACATCATCAAACTTTAAAATATTAGTAGCAGATGTTGTATTACTAACAACCATTACCAAGTTATCCCAACTATCTAGAAAAGAGCATAAAATAAAAGTTTCTTTCACTTCATCATCAAATGAATATTCACTTGATTTTAATTGATTTACAATAGAATGGAAATCATTCAAATGACTTGATGCAAATTCACCTTCTTGCATCTTTGAATTAAATAATTTCTTCATCAAATAAACTTTATTTGAAGCACTAGGTTTTTCATATAAATTAGCTAAAGATTTCATCAACTCTACCATGGTTGTTGCTTCGGTAATATTCAAAGCCACAGATGCTTTTCAAGCTCAATCTTATAGATCCTAGAGCCTTTCTGTCAAGAATTTTCCATTCTTCATCAATCATTTTAGGTCTTTCCTTCTCATCCAACGGTAAGTATAGATCTTTCTGATACAGATAATCTTCCACCTACATCTTCCATAATTGATAATTACGGCCATCAAATTTCTCAACTTTGTATTTTCCATCTTCTGCCATTGTTGTAGCTCCCACTCAATCAAAAATCCTCTCGTGAGTAAATCTGTCAACACACAAAACCCTCAAACAAAAAAATCTCTGATACCAGTTGTTGGGGTTAATCACACTAATTGTATAGATATATATATTTAGATCTAAGCATACAATACAATAAATATGGAAATAAACCAAAGAAATAATACACAAGATATAACGTGGTTCACCCAATGTGGGCTACGTCCACCAAGAAACAACCAATATATTATTCAAAGCTTCACAGAGAGGATACAATGAAGATCTACAATCTTCCACACCTCTCCCGATGTACAATACTTTCTTCCTCACAAGCTTCTCTTTTTCTCTCTCCAAGAATTCCTTCTTACAATTAATTCTCCAATTATATTTCTAAGTTCCTCTAACTTCTAACCCTAGCTTTCTAGCTTATATATAAATATAAAAACTTAGGGAACTTTAGCTATGCAATTACAAACCATTAGATTAGATCAACTTTATATCAAAATTTAGATCTAATTCTGAGTTTCCAAAAGTTAATAATGCAATGTGACAATTAAGCTCCACAACTCAACACTAACAAACTTTGGTGACATTAACCGAGTACCTCCTTCCAATAGAAAGAAAACAATTGTGTAAGAAATATTAAGATTATCAAATAAAAGACCAAATTTCAATTGATTTATTCCTCAAAGATACAACCTTCTTGATTGTTCAAGAGGACAATGCTATGCATTTGTATTCAAGAACATAGACAAGAAAATAATAATAGCATGCTAATATAATCTTATAGGAATAAAGACGATTCCTTTTCTTATTAATGAAAAATAACTCTTATTGTAGACATAAAATCACACAATTGGATACATTTATAGGTTATAAACACATGCTAGCATTCATATGATTCCTATGCAAGAAAACTAGTAATTGATGACTATCTTTGGCCTTTTTCCTTTGCTTCTTGTTTTCTATTTGGCCATTCATACCACACAACCTAGTCGGTATTTACTTATTTATCTTTTATGACTCAGCACACTAACACCCACCAGATAAGAGTGCCCTAGTGCCCCTATCCCCTCTAGGTGCCCATGAACCTTTCTTATCTTACTCATTCCTTTTGGGTCTCTTTTATCTTTTGGGTATATTTTTCACTTATGGGTCATCCTTCTAGTTTTCAATTAAGAAATTCAAACAAGGGAATCATATAAATACATAACTATATGTTTTAAACAAGGAACAATCTTTAAGCATTGCTACCATCACCTAAGCTTGCATTCAAAAGGCACCTAAATCACTTTAAAGCATCCATCTAGTACCCATTTAAGGGACAAGTGGACTCGTATTTTCTGTATACATAGCTTAGAAAGAGGAATGTTCATTTTTCCATCCACTTACTCTATTTAAATTGGTACATCTAGCTAAAACCCACTATCAAGTACACTTGCATAAGGGAATCCTAGGGCATAATTCTTACACACACTCACAAGAACTACATGGAGTCTAAGATGTAGTGCAATGATCGGTTGTAAGATCACTTTGTCGATCCGATCACTGGGGTCACCCAAATCCCCATATTGCATCTTTATTTTTTGAATTTGATGTGATATTATGGGTTTTATAGGTGATATCTGTTTTGTAGGTTACATGTACCCTCGACGATCAAATATTGACATAAAGGAGATCAACAGGGAATATTTGTGACATAGTAAAAATCAAGTTCTGACCATTTTTCATAGTAACAGGCACCCAACAAAGGTCCTCGGTGCCAAGTGCCCCTATCCAGCCGTGGGTACTCATGTCTGACCTTATTCCCGTAGTCTAGAAATTATCTTGAGCATTGACGACATTGTTAACTTCATGTTCAACAATTTTTGTAGCCTAGACTAGTCCCGTATCAAGTACAAATAAGCTAAGGCCTCTCTTCTTCCTCTTTGCTTAGGGTTTCAAATATTACATCTTAGATTTCTTGATTCAAATATGTACTTCAAAATTTATTATCATATGCGACTCTTTAATATTTATACTTAATTAATACAAATTAAATTAAATAACTTAAAATGTAAAATTAAAAGGTCACTTAAGTGAATAAGATAAAAAGTCTAAAAAGTACATTCCCAATGAAGAATTAGAATATAAAGAGAGAGGGAAAAAGAGAAAAGAAGAGTGTGATCAAGCATAGGATAAAGATGCTTTTGATGATGAAGAGCTTGCTCTTGGCGAACTTTGTGGAAATGCCCGAGGGATGAACTCCTTACCTTTGACGTCTTTGCTAAAATGAAATGCTTGATAGTGCCATGTTCTTTGCATGTGGAATGAAAACATGACCCAAATCACTGACCTAAATCTCGGGAATACTACCAATGGTTTTGTACCATGTGAACAAAAATTGATAATATCTTACGGTATTAGAGATTGAGCCACTAATCTTTGCGAGGGATTCCAAAGTATCCTCATTAAAAGAGAAGGTATCTCCTGCCTCTTTTTTGTAACAATTATTAGATAGAGCTTAGGAGTTCTCCAAGGATGAATATACATTGAGTGGAGGTGATTTGAGTTTATACACACTTTTGATGACATCTTCTAAGATTTCGATGTGTGCTCCTCATAAGACCGTAGTTCCTAAATAACATCATTTATCGTATCACACTTGGAGCTCATCATTAATGACCATACAAGAGATAAGTTTTAGGAGACAGATGCGAATACATTTTTTCTCACCAAGGAGTGAGAATCAAGAAAAATAATCTCAGATACCAATGGGAAAACACTATCAGAATGGGTTTTTCCTTTCTCAATCTCATCCCTTGTAATTTTTACCTTAGAAACAATGGACATGGAAAAATTTGACAGAGAGAGAATTTTAGGAAATAAAACCTTCCCTTTTCAATGATCTTCTCCACCCATTTATCACTATCCTTCCCTTGTATAGTGTGCCTTTGAGCCTTTTTGATAACTTGGGGATCAAAACTACTGATACGAGAGATATAATTTTCCCAAGGAAGTGGTGTTGTGTTGGGCTACATGAATGATTACACATAAGCGGTGAGGGTTCTCATGTGTTCTTTAAGTTGTTCCATAGTCTACTTATTCTCTTCATTTCTTGCAAGTAATTAGGCTATAGAAAATTTTAATATATACACATTGCCTTCATGTGTGGCATGCCCTAAGGAAATACTAGTCAAGTCATAATCATCTTATGTCATATTTCCCATGGGTTTAATAAATTTCAAGTGTGTAACCTCTAAATACTAAGATAAAAAGCATCAATGAAGAAATGAGAAGTTGTCCAAACTTATTGACCGGAAAAATGGCTAAGTAATAGCCACACACCGAGGTTTGGAACCATGCGCAAGGGCATGAATGGGCGATGCACACATGAGGGATCAATGCATGGAGGATTACACATGAGTAGATAGTGTTCATGGCTTAGCCAATTTTCCAAAGAAATGGAAACAAATAGATAAGTAGAGGAGTGGGGTCAAAGAAAGGTTTATAATTAGACAAAGCAGGGATGGCTTGGGACACACAAAAAGGAAGCTATATTTGAAAAAAACATGTATAGAAAGAAAAGGATCATGCAAATATCGAGCTAATAATAGAATCAAATCAAGTTATATATTTAGGATTAGTTTATTATTAGCAGGAGTTGTAAAGATCATGCAAAATATCTTGTATGGATGCCTATTATTAGGAAAGAAAGCATGTAAGTGGTGAAGGGAAAGTCCTCGTCATATAAATACAGTGTTTTATCATTTTTTTGGCTAGTGTGGATTGAGTCTTTAGTGTGCTAGGTTTTGAGATCTTGATACGGTGAGTATGTGAGCTCTATAGTTCTTTTATTAATGATTTGAATTCTATATGAGGGAACACATGTGTTGTGTATAGATGTATTGAATCAAGTATGTTATAACTAGTTTCTTGTTATGTAATTTAATCATGCTCATGATGGTGTTAGGGTATATCAAAGTGTTGTTGTTCTTCTGACCCGACGCTTTCTTCCTTATTATATGTATTTATGAATTATCATGGTTATGTTTCTACTTTGTACATAATGGGTATCTTAATAATGAGTATGGTAAACATGCATGTTGACCTCCCGTTAGGAATAACAAAGGAGGGACTTGATGGATGTGCGTGCTTATGGTGAGCATCTAGACTTGTCTGGGTGAGGTTCTAGTGTGCATAGAAATTAAGTGAATAATAAAATACTACATTTTGGTTCCATTACTAGGACATCTTTTCAAACCGTCTACCGGATGCTGCATGTAGATAGTGTATTGATTGTATTTAGAGAGTATTGAGAGTTGGATAAAATATGGACTAGACACTTTTGCACGTAGATATATTACTTGACCTAATTTTTATGCACAACAAAGGATTGAAAATAATTTTTATGAGCATTTGAAGAACATGTTCTTGAACTTCTTCTCGGTAGAGTTATACTAGTGGTTTGAAGATTACGTGAAAAATAGGTCTCTCACCAAGAAAGAGAGTTTAGACACATGGAGATTATTAGACTCTCTTTGATTTGACTAAGATGTGGAAAATAGTTGTAAATCATTGGTGGGAAGGTGTACTACACAAATATACTTTGGAGTATGTAATTTATACATATTCTTGTATAGAGGAGGCACAATTTTGGTTCTTGCATGAACCAAGAGGCTCATATTTTCACGTGATACCATTAGCTATTAATATCCTGATGGTAGAAATAGGAATGGAGAATTACCTATGACTAGATAAACCCCCATCGTGCACAGGGGGCAAGATTAGGTTTGGGAAGGATGACAGAGCCCCGGTAGAAGAAAGGTAGAGAGAGGAAAGATGGCTCAAGTATAATGATGCATGATAGAGGGTAGTTGATGAAGTACTAAGATTAAGAAGAATGATGATTGAAGAAAGTGATGAGAGCCCCATGGAAGATGAGGAATCATAATATCATGTTATCCTGACATTGGTAAAGTATAGTAAAGAGATTCCATCATATTTTGATGAGAGCATGTCGAGGAAAGAGTGAGAACCACGGGTGTGCATCTAAACCACCCTACCTAGCTAGCCCTTATGCAAGGTGTTCCAAATCTAGAGGTAGTTATTAAAGAGTATCATAGTGAAGGTGAGCAAGTAGAATCTCTCGTGTTGGGTGGGAGACACATGTAGACATATTTTAGTTTTAGATAAAGAAGTGTGAAAAATGAGAGATATGCATATGGAAACACAATAGTTACCATTGTTTGAGATTACTCTTGGGGAATTTTAATAGGTGCATCATTAGTACATAGTGTTGGTGCGTAGACCATTGAAGCAATCATATAGGTGTTATGACAACACCGATAGTAGGTGTTTAGTTTAGCACTATAACTAGGACACAAGGAAGTTCATCTATTGGACCGCAAGGTGCGGTGGGAGGCTTAGAAGGTTCAAGTCAGCCACCGCATGGAAGAAATCCTAGTGGGGGATCGGGTTTTGGATGTGGTCCTAACCCACGTTAGGGTCCAGGTGCCACAATAACCTCCCAACAACCACTACCAAATTATCCTTAGCAGACACCACCTCAACAACCACAGTAGCAGAAACCTCAAGCATTATTTGAGACATCTCTTCACTTACCAGTGTATAGGGGTGTGGAGGATATTGTTGAGAACATACACAAGTGTGAACCACTATGGGGAGTGAAGGGGATTACAATTCTCGATAGGAAGGAAAGTCAATTTGTGACCACACTTCAAGGGTGTGCACATAATTGGTATACAAAGTATGATCCCCATCATATTTTGATGGACTGTGATGCATTACGTGTTGTGTTTTTGGCTGAATTCCACATTCTAGAGTTTACATAATAGAGTATTAGCGCACTAAAGGACACCAAGAAAGGTTTATCTGAAAGTGTGAGGGAGTATGATGCATGGTTTAAGACTCTCTTGTCTAAGCTATCTTATGATATTCATCAAAGACAATACACACAATGGTTCTTTGGAGGATTGCTAGCCCCATTTAAGGGATTTATCACATAAAATATATATTAATCCGCACAAGGATTTAGAAGTAGCTCTATGCTTATTTGAAGAAGTTGGGAGTGTAGACACTGGAGTGATCCCTTTTCTTGAGGCACAAATAGCAATTATGGCTAAGTAATTGGAGAATATTTCTATCAATTCAACACATGATACATGAAGTGGGTTATGGTGCACTGATTATGAAGTAGAAAATAATACTAAGGATAGTTTTCCTCGTAGGACTACGCATACACTATTACAATATTATGAGATTTTCCATAAGAATCATGATGTCTAGAATTTCCCTCTCTTAAGGCACACAACAATGAATAATTTCTTTGTGTCCTAAAAATTTTATGATGCACACACCCATGATACAAAGGACTCATTGATTGATAGAACATATTCACGAGACATGTGAGAATGGATTACAATAGAAAAAATTGGCTACTAGTTCTCATACATAGAAGCCCAACCTAATGAAGGGTGCAATAATGGAGATGGTGATTTTTAGATGGATATAGGAGTAGATGCCACGGTGGTAGAGAAATATTCACGCATGGAAATAACTATACTTATGGATCCCAATATCATTACCAGCGTGAATGTCCCAAAAATTAGGTATGTATGTATTTTGGAAAGTAACATAAGATTAAGGAATGCCCTGATATTTATGAGCATATGTTTAAGAACAAAAATGAAAAAGGCACGAGGATGATTAAGGTACAACATACACGAGAATGAGAAATAAACACCTAAGAAGATGCATGATCTAGAGTTACAAC
Source organism: Taxus wallichiana var. yunnanensis (assembly GCA_018340775.1). NCBI lineage: Eukaryota > Viridiplantae > Streptophyta > Pinopsida > Cupressales > Taxaceae > Taxus > Taxus wallichiana. The sequence continues at coordinate 734,023,647 of CM031234.1, read as the reverse complement.
CTATGTTAGTTACTACACATGCGAAGTAACGCGGCACGGAGCCTCTAAGCCAAACCCCTCATTAGGAGGGGGAGATTATGCATGTCAAATATCCGGATGTTGTTCATCGAAGGAGGTCTACTAAGAGGCCAAGGGGTGATTATAGATTTGTAAGGTGAGATATAATGCCTAAAGGAGTAGGTGCACGAAGGGAACACACAAATAATATTGAGCTTCCATAGAAGGATGTAGATGATATGAAGGAGATATGTAGGATGTTGCAACAAGAGAATATCATCCCACTTCTAGGGGAATGGTTGCATGAAAAGATGCCATGCACTAGAGTTGAGCGTGAGTGAAAAATCCTCCATGCAAATTTTTCATCTTAGATTAATGAGTATGACAAGGAAATCACATTGGATGCAGTGATTGATGGTTGGCTGTTGAGTAACATTCTAATTGACATAGACGTAAAGGTGAATGATATGAATCTATATGGGAAGAACACCTTTGCATCCATCTTCTAACATGATGTATATGGAAAATAAGACAAGGGTCATGCATATTGGGGTACTAAAAGATATAACAATCACTATTCAAGGGGCCAAGTTCATAGGAGATTTTGAAGTCTTGGAGTTGGATGAGGAAAATAACTTCCCAACATTTCTTGGGTGTCCTTGGTGCTATGAAAATAATGATGAATTATGATTCAATAAAATATATATCATTTTTGAGAAAAAAGAGGAGAGCGTGGTCATACCCTTGGATGATGTGAAGGTTGCACCTTACATTGAGCTTGTAAGTGAAGAAGAGCTGAATAGGATTTATGTACACACAATGCATTCCCCTGAGAATGTGAAGCCATCTAAGGAAGGTGTAATTCAGTGAGAGGAAACATAGTCTATCAGTGACACCACTAGTGTTACTTGTGACAATTGGGCCCATAGTACGTGCATTTAAATGGTCGAGCACGAGGTTAAGGGAGGTGTCACTTGGATGATTAGGCCACACATGATTAAGCACTTGGGAAAAGAACAGATACCTAGGTATATTAGTGAGGAGAAGTCTGAATCCTTATTTCACACCATGGAAGAACAATGGAAGAATCAAGGTGATAAAATTAATATGTTAGTGTATACCTTGTGAAAAACAACAAAGTGCACTTGTGGGAAACACACAGAGATAACTTGTTGGGTTGGCGAGAAGTGAGAATCACTTTTTTAACAAGGTTTACTCCGAAATAATGTACCTACACTTATACATGAGTATGATGGGAAGACTCCTACTTTTGTACATGTCCACAACTATGAGAGATAATGGGCACAAGGTTAGGAGGCTTTACCACCATCTCTTTGGGTACATAAGTTCTATTCCACTTTGCACATATGTGTTGAGCATGGTATGTGCATGTTGAGCTCAAAAAAGATACTGCAAGTTGGCGTGACATGAATGAAGGTATGGCTCACACTTTTGATTATTTTTCTAATAAGCCACCAATACATGAGGCCTTGTAGATAATGAAGTGCATCACCTTGGGGATAACATAAAGATGAAGATATCATGCTTTATGTGCATGATATGTGCTTGAGCATGGTATGTGCATGGTGAGCTTAAAAAGAGAGCCTAAGTTGGCGTGACATGAATTAAGGTATGGCTCATACTTTTGATTATTTTTCTAATAAGCCACCAATATATGAGGCCTTGTAGATAATGAGGTGCATCACCTTGGGGGATAACATAAAAGATGAAGATATCATGCTTTAGGTCCTTGGGGAACTGATTATAAGGCATGTGAATATACAATGGAAACAAAGGAGATACTTTTGGGGTGACCTTGGAAAGAGAAGGAAAAGGGGAAAATAGTTTTACCTCATTGACAATGAAGAAGTGGAAAATCAGTATATTAGCCACACAGAGGGTGTGTGCATGAGGTAATTGAAACTGCAAATGAAAAGGCATGTGCATGTCATGATTTCATGAAGACCTATAAGGTTAATATTGGGAATGAGGATGCACCTAAGGAGGCCATCATTGGCGATTATTGGTCGAAAAAAGAGGTAAGAAATATCATTGAACTATTGTGCAACTTCCATGATTTTTTTCCAAGAGGTTACCACGAGTTGAAAGGTGTCCATGCCTCATTGGGAGAGATGAAGAATAAGTGAAACAAGGTGTGCATCTAGTTTGGAAGAGGCCTTATAAGATAAACCCAAACCTTCACATGAAGGTAAAAGAAGTTAATAAAATTCTCCAAGTATGGAATTATTGAACCAATTGAGGAATATGAACAAGTTAGTCCCATGGTAATAATCATTAAAATGGAGGGACGAATTAGTATCTATGTAGATTATATGGAACTCAACGCTTCATGTGTCATAGAATCCTTTCCTACACCATTCAAAAAGGATATCCTTGAAGGAAGTTTAGGGCGCGAGATTTATTCCTTTATTGATGGATTTTTAGGGTATTAATAGGTGTCCATTGCACGTGAGGATCAAGAAAATACCACCTCTCCCACCGAATGGGAAGATTTACATATATTGTTATGTCATTTGGGTTGAAGAATGCATCGGCAATATTCTCACACATATTTGCGAAGACATTTCATGACTTTATCCATAATTTTTTACGAGATTATTTGGATAAATGGACAGTTTATGGGCTAGTAAAAGATAATTTTGATAATATAAGGCCCATGTTTGAGAAGTGCGGGCATTTAATCATCTCCCTCAATATTAAGAAGTGTATCTTTGCTACACCCTTTGGAACTTTACTTGGGCACATCATTTGTAAGGATGGATTGTTGGTAGATCCAACTAAGATTGCAGTGATTTTGGGGCTAGAAGAACCTACCAATCAAAGTGAAGTGCGTGGATTTTTGGAGCACACTAGTTACTAAAGGAAATTTACCAAGGGTTATGTAAATATTGCCTCGCCCCTAGAGGAATTTATCAAAGCCAAAGGAAATTTTTATTGGGGTGATGTGTAACAAAAAGAATTTGAAACATTAAAGGAGAAGATTACCACTGCACCAATCTTGTGCTTCCTTTATGGAACAAACCTTTCCATGCACATGTTGATGAATCTAACATGGCTATTGGTGTAGTCTTGGCACAACCAGAGAGAGGTAATATGGATCATCCCATATGCTTTGCAAGTAGGAATTTGACACCGATAGATAAAAATTATATAACGTCGAGTGCAGGCATTGTATATGATCTACACACTTCACAAATTCTGAAAGTACTTATTGGCCACATTGTTTCTCTTTTACACAAATCACATGGCATTGAAGTACTTGGTCAACAAAACAATTTTGCAAGGTCACATTTGTCAATGGATACTTATTTTTAGGAATTTGATTTTACAATTATAGTAAATATAGGCAAGTGCAATATGAGGCTTGATCACTTGTCAAGGATCAATTCTTGTGAGGAAGTGAAAAGAATCGAAGAAACCATGCTAGATGTAAAATTATTCGAGTTGAATCACACGTTAGCTGATTTGGAGGAAATTGCAGTGTATTTTTCCTCACTAGATTTACACTAGAAGGAATGAAGATATTAGAGAAAAAGTAACTTTCCATTTGAACAACTCGATATCAACTTATTGGAGGTGACTTGTATAAAATGGGCAGAGATGAGGTCTTGCGCCAATGTGTTTTGGAGCATTTGCATGAAGCCATTCTGAAAGAGGCACATGGAGGCATCGTGGGAGGAAATTATGTAGGAGATCCAACCACACACAAGATACTTCTACATGGTTTATGGTGGGAGACATTGTAAAAGGACACTAAGGAATTTTTAAAATCATGTTATCAATTCCAAAGAATTAGGAAAACAACGAATAGAGATAAAATGCGCTTGAGATTGGTATGCAAGCGTAGAAACTTTTGAGAAATGGGCCATTAATTTTATAGGACCTATTGCACCACCCGCATACTAGACATGAGCGTGCTACATCATCACATATACCGATAACTTAACAAGGTGGAAAAAGGCCACACCTATAAAATATTGCATGATGATGATGACAACAAGGTTCCTTTGGGAAAATATTATCAGTAGGTATGGATGACCTTTGAGCTTGAAAAGTGATAGAGGAACTCATTTCTTGAATGAGACAATAATAATTTTATTGGAAGAGTTTATGGTGGCACATAATAAGAATACTCCTTATCACCCTCAGAAAAATGACACTATTGAATATTTCAACAAGATCTTGGGACAAACACTAATAGAGATATGCGATGTTAGAAGAAAGGAATGGGATGACAAGGTATCAAATGTTATTTGGAAATATAGAACAACATATAAATAGTTGAACAAGGCCACACCCTTTTAGTTAGTATATGGCGTAGAGGCCGTATTTACCCATGGATTTTATGTTACCATCCCCGAATATTGCACGTGTAGGTGGATTGTCTAATAAAATGACCGTGGAAGAGTGCATTGAGAAGTTGATGCAATTAGATGAGAGGTGTGCCATTACACATTGGATCCAAAAGATACAAACAACATGAAAGAAGGCTTGACATGATAGATTCATTAAAACAAGTCTTTTGCGGTTGGAAAGATGGTCCTTCTGTATGACTCCAAGTTTGTGTGCCACCCAGGGAAGTTGAAAGTCCACTAGTTGGGACCCTTTGTAGTGACCAAGATACTTGACTCAGGTGCATGTCGATTGTAAGAGTCGAATGACACCATGTTTCCTAGTTACTTCAATGGGAGTAGGATGAAGCCCTACTATAAATAAACTTCTTTGTGTTTGTAATAAGGCAATATTGCTATTTGGAATAAATTTCCCTTTTATGTTTTATTTTTTTTGTTGTAATAAGCACGTTTTCACACAGGAGTTGATTACCATTTATTGAGTTAAGGCATAGAGGACTGTGCATACTTATAGTGTGGGGTGGATAGGTGTGACTATTGAATAAGAAATCTTGGATGATGGCACTTGCCTTAAATTTATTTCAGAGGTGCGCATGAGAAATTTGAAATCAAGGTACTTATGGAGATGGGTGCACATGACATAAGAAGTGAGGTGTTATAGGTATCACAGTCTGAGGATGATGGTGTTTAAAAGGAATTTCTCGACTGGAAACCATGCAAGAAAGAGGCTACACAATGTAATGTGAGGGAGGCAAAAACATGATGTACTACTTACTATGTGGCATAGAGGAAGATGGTTTGTGGTGTAAATACGTGTGCACAATGATGTCTCGTAGGTTATGATTACCATGCATGAAAGAAAGCAAAATGTTCCTTAGGAGGAAAAAGGTGTTTTAAAATGGAAAAAGTACTTTAAAACATAAAAGCGGGAAAAAGTGTTTAAAAATCCAAAAAATAAGTCGGTGGAGTTTTAAAGTACGAAAAGCTATAAAAAAGGGGTAAAAAGAGTTATTTACTATTTTTCATTCGATATATTTGAGTGATCGAAAGCAGATTTAACAACTAAGTACAATGAAGTGAATCAAATAATGAGAAAACCTAAGCAGCATGTAAAGGATTTTAGTGTGGAGATCCTTCATTGGGGAAAGAAAAGTTTGAGCGAAAGGTGAGGGAACGAGAAGGTAGGGTTTGCAAAATTTAGAGATTGGATGGTCGGGGTTCATAGGGTTCAAATACTATGAAGTAAGGGCATGCAAGGTAGGCCAAGGATTTGATGCATAGGGGTTTAAGAAGTAAGAATATCTAGGGTACAAGTTGCAGTGTAAGAGTGAGAAGTTGTTATGGCACCCAAGAAGGCTACCTCAACATCAACAAAGGAAAAGGAAAGGGTAGAGCTAATAAGAATGAGGTTGAGGACCCACCGAAAGAATTATTCTTGGAAATAAAATATCCACCGAAAGTAACTTGTGGCTCAATAGTGGACCTCACACTTCGCAAAATACAAAATTAACGAGTTCAATTATAGGGTGTAAGGGAACGAGGATAAATTAAGCAAAGACATGTTGCGGGAGTTTCCAACTAGGAACACAAAAGGTCAATTAATGATAGATGAATCAATAATAAAGAGTCTTGAGAAGGTAGGGAGCCCGTAATTTTTAAGTCATCGTATTTTGGGAGACCTGTACACCTCTTCTAATGGTTGATGTCGAGGGTACATAAATATTACTTATACTTCGTGGGCAAGAATGAGGATCATAACTCAATTAATTGGGCACATTATATAGTTGCAGAGACAGGAGAAGACCTAAACTTGGATCCATGAGATGAGGTAAAGATTGATGAATTGGTGACTAAATTGCGGTATGAAAGGGGGTAGAGCCGTGATTGTGGACAAAATTACACTCGACCTTGCAACTGGGGGGTATGACAGATGACCGTGAGTTGTAAGCTTGGTGCTTCGTGGAGATAGGAGGAAGTTAAATAGGAAATTCCTCTACATCACGCACAAGATGGTGCATAAAACACAGTATAATATTACACACTTTGTTGTCAAGGGATTATCAAGGAAGATAAGATTCATACCAAGAAAGGAGAAAAGATCACGTGGGGCTTGAACCTTTTATTGATTGTATTTTGGGAAGTTGGTTTCCTAGACGGACCAAAAGAAGATATGTGGGTCTACCCCATAGAAGATAAGTCCCTTGTGATGTAATTTATAGATTTTACATGTGAGGGTACATTCAAAAATTATTATAAGGCATGACTGGATAAGTGGAACAACAGGATGCACACAACCTTTGAAAAAGAATGGCGCATACCACAGAGATTCATACGAGAGGTTGGAGATTAAGAAAAGTTTGCAGTGATGCAACACTTTAGCCTTGTGTGGTTTATGATGGCTAATGGAGAGATGGGGCCATGATGTAAACTGCAGTTTACATTTACATCAAAGTATTTTAAGTGCACACTGAATAGGATTAAGGATGTAAGTTTTTTTACATTTGATGTAGAAAATGTGGACTCGACTTGCATACCTTGGACACCACCTTTGGATATACTACCAGGCCAACATAATCGAGATACATTAGAGCCAGATACCTTGGATTTGAACCCCATGATGAATGTTACAATCAGAGGAATGATATGCATGGTTTTGTTGTTTTGCACCCAAAGACAAAGGATGGGGAAGAGATTGAGGTATGTGACTCCCATATGCCTCAACCAAAGAAGATACGGTGAATATCCCAAAGAGTAGTCAAGAAGAATCCCCATCGAAGAAGAAAAAGAATAATTTTGAAGTTGTGCTTGATCATGGGTGCAAGAAAGAGATGTAATACAAGAGAAGGAGGCACGGTGAGGGTGTAGGCTCCTCTTAGCCAACTAAGGTAAGTCCATTAAGGACTAAGAAGGGGCGTGCAGGGGCCCAAGTGATTTATGAGGATGAATAAGACTTGGAGGAGAAGGTGGTAGAAGAGTCGGGACGTGAGAGGTCCACACAAGAAGTAGGGAGAGAAACCACCAATATATGTGGAGCCTAACTCGAGAAAGGAGAAAAGGGAAAACAAAATAGAAGCGCGCACATGGAGAAAGCACCAAGTACATGAAGAGGAGATGTGCAAATCCTAGGAGGAGCCTGAGGAAGAAAATGTAGGTGATGACTCATATGTTATCGGGGAGGATAAGGGTGTTGGAGGTGAGACTAGTATAGGAGCATTCACACCAAGGAATCCGCAAACTAAGGCTAAAGTAGTAAGGAAACGAATACCTCCCCAATCACCACATATGAATTTTTTTGATGATCCTACAAAGGTGTTGAGGGAAAGATTTCAAAGTAGATATGTATGGAAAAGTTAGTTGGCTGAGAATTTTGAATGGCGGAGGAGGGATCTCATGCACAATGAAGATGTTATCATGGAGTATTCATAAACACATGGAAGAGCCAAAATTTGAGATTAGTAATTGGTCCTATTCCACATTAGAATTGAAGAAACAACTAGGGAAGGAATACAAGATTGTTGACCCCACAAGGTGATGATGAACATGCACCGTAATGCGCTCAATAAATGACAACATATGTTACGTGTAAGAATCTTGACAAGGGGATACCATGAGGCTCATGGTAGAAGACAAGAAGAATAAGGAGTGCAAAATTGAGAGATTAAAGGATGAAATTAAGGGGAGTAGAAGTGCATGGAGGAAGCCTATGAAAAAGTAGGAGCACTAGTGAAATATATTATAGGCGCATTCCCCATTTAGTAAGCCAAGCTCAAACCAACTATAATGATTAAATGGAGTACCTCGAGGACTTGGTCAAAATTCTTCTTTTTAATATAAAGAGTGGTGTGGGGCCATCATCCGAGGAATTGGCTAAGGATAATAAAAAGAAATAAGAGGCTATGGAGGCTAAAATAACCGAGCTTAAGGATTTATTCACATAGGTCAAGGAGGCCAATAACATGGATGAATTGGATTTTGATAGGTTCCAGAAGAGTGAACCTATCCTTAGCACGTGCATTTCCAAAGAAGAAAATCTCGAGGTAATATAGGAAAAGACACCAAATAACAAAATTGAGCATATGAACATCATGGCGGAGATATCAACTAGACAAAACTAATAAAGGCCATGAATGATACACTAGAGTTACAAGTCAAGTAGATCCAAATCTTGGTATTGGAGTACATGAATATGTTGGAGGGGGTGATTGCATTGTTTCTTGTGATCATCAAGGAACTTGGGGGAGTGGAAGAAGTGGCACTTGATCATATTTCGGGTATTGTAGAAGTGGCACCAAGAAAGGCCACCGAGGAGCTCGTAGAATGGAAAAATCTTGAAGATACATTGAGCACAAAGTTCCCAGAGCTCTTCCAAGAACATAAATCTTGATGCAACATGTGCACAAGTTTGGAAGTCCTTATTCTTTGGTATTTTTGGCCTTATTCTTTATTATTTTAACATTCTTTGATTTATTGGAGAGATAACTTGGGCGATACATTGCGAGGATAGGAAATGAATTTGGTGTGGGGTCATGTTGAGAAATAAAAAAATGGAGAAATAAAAAAATGGCTAACTACTAGCCATGTGTGGAGTTTTAGAACCATGCGTAAGGGGTGCACAAAGGGCACACCCACGAGAGGGACCAATGCAAAGAGGTTCGCGCATGAGCGGGACTAGTTCGAGACTTAGCCAATTTTCCAAATACATGGCTAAAAATAGAAAGTAGAGAAGGAGTGGCGTCAAAGCAAGGTTTATAATTATATGAAAGTAGGATGGATTGGGACACACATAAAGGAAGCTATATTTTTAAAAATCACATGCGAGAGAAAGAAAAAGGATCATACATAGCTTAATTTAATAATAAAATAAATGTAAGTTATATATTTAGGATTAGTCTATTATTATCGGGAGTTGTAAAGAGCTTGCAAACTATCTTGTACGAATGCCTATTATTAGGAAAGAAAGCATGTAAACAAGAATGGAAAGTCCCCACCCTATAAATATAGGTGTTGTATCATGGTTTTGGCTAGTGCAGATTGAGTATTTAGTGTGCTAGGTTTTGGGAGTTTGATCTTAGTGAGTATGTGAGATTTATGGTTCTTATACTAAGGATTTAAAGTCTATACAAGAACAAACAAGTTCTGTGTATGGATGTAATGAATCAAGTATGTTGTAATCAATTTCTTATTATGTAATTCAATTATGCTCATGATGGTGTTCAGGAATATCAACGTTGTTTTTCTTCCTGAATGATTTGTTTCCTTATTATATGTGTTTATGAATTTTCATGGTTAATTTTCTACTCCGTGCATAATGGGTATCTTGACTATGAATATGGTAAACATACATGTTAACCTCCTATTAGGCACAACAAAGGAGGGACACTGATGGCTGCGCATGCTTCAGGTGATCATCTAGAATTTTCTCGGGTGAGGTGCTAGCATGTAAAATAATTAAGTGAATAACAAAAGACTACAAATCTTTCTTGGTATGCTTAGTTTTTATGTACATTGAGATAGCCTCAAATTAAGGCACCATGGACTTCTACATTATTCTTGATTCTCCTCCAAACAACTCATACACCCATGGAAATGTCTCGGTTGTCATGGACACAAAGTCGAAACATGGGAACATTTAGGTGATTGATGTGGAACTAGATCTTGACCAAGATGAGATGGCCTAACTGGCTCCGAGGGAACACTTTGATTTTGGGGATGATTATAAGTTTGAGATGGGTTAATTTCTCCTAGCTCAAGTGGTTTAATAATATTTTTAGTGACCTTTTCCCTTTTGGGAATCCTTGTAGGGAGAGAAACTTATGTTATCACTCTTTTGGCACAAAGGGGAAGTTGTAGTGACTTAGATTATCATGGAAGATTGTGAATACTTGGACCAAAATTGATGTTTCTACCATGTGGTGAATTCTAATAGATTTTTATTTATTGTTTTTTTAGGTTCCAACTCCTTCTAAAACTCCCAAAATCTTTAGAACAAGTCCACTTTTAGAGCTATTATTCCATGTACACGTAATGACCCTATTTTACTTGAATGAATCCTACAACCATATGACTCCACATTATTCCCTAAAAATACCATGAACCTCTTTAATAATTATCTACACAACCCTCATATGGGTTGAACCCTTGCTATAACCTTAGAAGTAATTCCTTTGTTGCAAAATGGTTAAAAATAACCCTTTGTATGCCTTTGGGAACAACTACTCCACCTTGGATCTCAACAACTTCATGAGTCAAACTAGGTATACTTCCTTGTACATGAAACACACTTGAAAACCATGTTAGCATGTTATTCTCGGTCGTAATGAGGATGAAACTGTTGATAAGTTGGAAAGAAGAAGGGTTTACAATTACTAGGGAGGAGTTTTTCAAGTGAGTGTTTAGTTCTCATGACCAAAAATATAAATTTTTCATGTTAGACATTTAACAATACAACACAATTTTTTTGGAATGTCACTTCTTTAAAAATGTTTATCGCTATCAAACCCTAATTTTCAATCATGTTGTGAATCCCTCTTAACATTCTTGATAAGAACTTAAAACCTATCCATGGGTGGGAAACCATGAAAATAAACATTTTTTTGGGTTGTAGGCACCACTGTGCACCACCGACGTTGGCACTACTCTGAAGAGACCTCAAACTGAATTATGTTCTTCACCTAGCATGTGATATCTAAATTAATGCAACCATGATTTGGAAACTTATTGACAATTCTTGATTTGGATATTTGAGTGCTTGCAAATGATATAAGTTGACTTCTTGACCTGGTATGATGCTTCAAAAAGTAGTGATTACCTCCTAATTAGTGTGCATGATATTATGTAATATTTATCGAGCCTTAGGTGTATTTTGTAGGTGTATAAAGTGAGTGTATCAATGTAATCTCACACGATTTCAATGTATCTAAATGAGAGAGTATTTACTTGTTTACATAGGGTTCCAAAGGTAAATTATAGAAGAAATGTCGACCCATAGGGATAAAAGGGACCAAAAATAATATGAAAATGAAATCAAACATGAAGGATATGTTGATGTAAAACTATATATGTAGGATATGAAAATATAAAAACTCCTAACAATTCACATGGATGAGAGACATGAAAAGTGAAGCTTTCACCTTTTCAAATGGAGTTTGTTTATGGATTTTATGTATTTGACTTCCATAACTCACAAAATATTAGTTTGTGTGACTAATCAAGATATACAAGAGACCTTGGGATGTACTAAGTGGGGATAGAAAGAATGTGTTTATCTTAACAAGAGTGCAATTTTGAAACAATTAATGTTAAAGAGTAAATTTCCAAGTTAGAGTGTCTAAACCTCACTTCTTTTATTAATAGTGGTGTTGAAAGCCATGACTCTTATTTTACCCAAATTAACTTGAAGCCCATAAGTATCACAAAAGGAGGCTAGAATATCAAGTTATTTATGGAGACCTCTCATAGAGTGAGACATCAAAATAATGACATATACAAATAGGAAAATAAAAATAGAGAATCCAAAGAGTAAGCAACAATATTTGTACCCAATGTATCTAAAATTATTTTATTTAGCTCACCAATTGGAAGACCAAAAAGTGTAGGAAAAAGTATGCAACCTTGTTTAACACTTATAGTACTATGAACATCATTTGTATCATCATTACTTGTTCTTACATTGTCAAAAATGTTCTCATAAAGTATCATCACAAGATAAACTACTAAGGGTAAAAGACCAAAACCCGTAATCCTTTCAACTAATAATTATTGAGGAATTGTATCAAATGCCTTGTGGAATTATTCAAAACAAGAATATAATCCATGATTATTTTCCTTATCTTCCTCATCTATAGAGGTTATAATTAAGATATGGTGACAAAAATGATGGTCCATTCTAAAAATTATTTTACCATTGACTCTTAACCTCTTTTTCTTTTCCCATCTAGAGAGATGAATATCTAGAATTATGGAAAAGATATAATCTAAGATGTGTTTAACTATGAAAATGTTGTAATTATTAGGATCATTCATATCTCCACTCTTGTAGATGGGATGGATGATATGTATTGTACATAGTGATTTATTTGGAAGGAATACTCTAGAAAACTTTAGGAGTAAACCAAAGTTAGTTGAGAATAGTTTTGCTCTTTTTTAGGATATAGTTCTTATTTTTCCTTTGAAGATCGCTTCTATATATAATTTAATTTAATTTTAATTATAAATTCTATTCTTCATAATATGCTTGGTTATGCTATGAAATTTTTACAATAAAATTCATACCAAAATTGTGAGGAAAATGGCCATTATTGGGAGTGCGGGAAGTTTGAATGGAATGTGGAAAAAATTAAATGCATAAACCAAATGATTTGGGTGATTTAGAGAAAGTTCTTTATCGATCTTGGTATCATATACTAAGAGTATATTTGTTTTAAAAATTCTATATTTCTCATCAAGTTGGTGATCAAAATGGATGATTGTAGACTTACAAGGTCAAATAGGATAAGGATAGACAAGAGAAAAACCAAGTGGGAAATGAAAAGAAAAATAACATGGTGAGTGGGGGGAAGGTATTGGGAATACTGAAAGCCTTATATTTATAGTAAAATGAACTATTAACAATAATGTAATCCAAAACATAAGAGACACCATAATAAGGGAAATAACACAAGGTGCCTTGAATATAGCGTGGAATACATTTTTATTATTTCAAGTGAATCTCTTTTGGATCATGTGAAAAATGAGATACAAGGTTAATAACACAAGTAATATCAGGATGATTATGATTCATATACAAAAGACTACTTATCAATTGTTTGTAAAAGAGGGATCGATGAACTTAGACATATAATAAATAGTCATCTCAATACCTAATTGACATGACATGGGAGTTGGATTGTAATCATCCATGTAAAATTGATGAAGCATATATGTGGCATATTTTTTCTTCTTGATAGAAATACCCTTAAGATATTAATGAACTTGAAGGCCATGAAAGTAGTGTAGAAATATTAGATGTGTCATATCAAATTGAGCCTTCAAATTGTGCTTAATTTCTTAAACCATAGTGTTTGAGATACCTGTGAGGATGAGATCAATATAACTAATATCAAAATGTTATCACCTTGCTCTAGGATGTAAACATTTTGATCAAACTCATGCCCGTAGAAGCTAGAAATCAACAAAACTATCTATCTTCTTATATCAAGCTTGAGGAACTTATTTGATTCCACATAAACAAAAACATAGCCTACATTCATATATCTATGAGGCTAATCCATATAGATATCCTCTTGGAGATAAATATGCATAAAAATAATCATTACATCCATCTTGTATAGTGGCCACTAATGTGAAATACTTGAGGAAGAGAACAAGATGAACTAAATCCATGTTTGCAACTGAAGAAAAAGTCTCAAATTAATCCATGCCTTTGAATTTTGAGAACCCCTTGCTACAATAAGAGCCTTGTGATTATATATAGATACATTTTTACATACTTTGTCTTATATACCCATTTACAATGCACAAGTTTCCTCCCCTTACGAAGAGGAACTAAATCCCATGCATTATTCTTAATAAGTGGATAATACTCATCTCACATAATATATTCCCATTTAAGTTTACCTATCATGTAAAAAGACTTGATCATTAGAAATTTATTGGCTCATAGGATTTATACTAAATGTCTGAAGGATCATAAAAAAATCACTAGCTACTTGCAAGGTAGATTGTGACCACTTAGGTATGGATTATAGAGTAGGAGTATGTGGCAAAGCAATATCATTATGGCTTATCGATAATAGAAAGTATTTCGTCCCTATCGGTTGTAAGAGGAGAAGTAAAAGGTGGAGAAGACTATATAGTTGATTTCAATAGAGTGAAATTATAATCAATTCAAACATCTCCTCAAAATAAGACATCATGTGTGACATAATCAAATAGGTGATACAACATAAAATATTTTCAATAGCCAAAAATATGAGATCTTGGCTCTTCTTATCCATAAAATTGAATTTATCATCGGGAAAAACACTTGTTCCTTACTTCTAAAGACATGAAATCGAGAAACATCATGATTTTCACCTAACTAGGATTATTTAAAATTCTTATTCCACACTACCTTTGAGCGGTGTTTAAGGTAGTTTTTGGGTTAGTGTTATAAAATTCGAAAAATACCTAAAACTCAAAATGAGAAGGGTTTACCGATACTGCAGATCGATAGTCAAAATTCCATGATGATGGAATGTAGACAATGTAAAAGTGCTCCCCTTTCATTGAATGAAGATACCTGTAAGCAAAGACAACTAGACACAAGATATTAGATAAATGGGATAATGAGTTGATTGATAAAGGTAGATCCCAAGAATCCAAAGGGACTTCCTTGAAGGGTGTCAACTTGTTGATACAATTAAGTTGATTTGATAAATATAATATAGATGATAAAAGATAATACATATAAAATTCAAGATGGATAGGAGGTCCTATTCAACTTTGTAGGTGGCCTAGGCTAGGGATGTGGCAAGCTCAAAGTCTTATAAAAATCATACCATTACTCCTTGGTTGCTTATCATATTTTGTTAAGGATCAAGAAGTTATCTTTAATATCCTCAAAGGTTGGTGCAAATGCAATGACATATAAGGTAAGATCATGGAGGATGTCAAACTAATCCCACATGAATGGTTGTTAGATGATCAAAAGATCGTAAATGATGGTGATAGGATGGAAATGACTTGGAATAGTTATCTATAGGAGACAAATCTCAAAAATAGATAGATTAAGTCCAGATGGATAGATAAAAGATGATAAAAAGAAATGACTAATAAAATTGACTATATTGCCGGTAATTACAGGATTCATAGAAATCATGGGTGATTTGGGATAATCACTTTGGTGATTGAAGGGATTGCAAGCAATTTTTGTGAAAAAGTTGATGTTTGACAAAATGCTAAATTAATGGAAAATAGAGACTAAAATGCTTGATTTGACCTTGTTTTTGATGTGTAAACAAAATGAAAAACAAGAATATATGGATGTGAGCTTACCATTGATGTGAAAATGGAATGATATGGTTGTGAATGCTTACAAGAACTTGTTGAGTTTTTGGTGTTGTATTTATGAATGCCTGGTGGTGTGACAAGGGCCTTAGAGATATCTGAATGCATGAAACAAAATGATCTAGATTCCTAGAGTAGTAGAGCTTTGCTACAAATATTCTTGGATCATGAAACATGAGCATTAAAATTCTATTTATAATTACTGGTGATTTATTAGGGTCACTTGGTGATTATGAAATTATGGGGAAAACAACTTAGAAGTGGTTTTAACCACCTCCAAGTTGGGCTTACATGGGTGGGGATGTGATTTGGAGAGGTTAGATATGTTAATAGGTTAGGGAAGGGACAAAAATGGGTTTATATGGGTGGTATATGGTTAGGGAGGTTAAAGTGAGGTTGGAGTAGGTTTACAAGGTGTAAAAGTATGATTTTATGGGATGGGGGAGTGACCTAGGTTATGGTCTTAATGATAGATTAAACAATTTAATTTTGTGTGTACAAGGTATAGGTAGGTTACCTAATGTGATGAAAAACGGGTGCCTAATTTGACCCTTTTTTTCAAGTTGTTTGAAATGGATAAACTATTGGACATAGAGGAGTGAGATAATTTGATTGGTACTTGAGTGGTTGGCCCCACCTCAAAATGGGGTGATTACAATAGAGTGTGATAATCACTAATTTGAAAGATTTTGTTGAATGAGATAGATTTATTTGACGTTTGTGTTTCACTTTGTGTAACACCCTCGATAATTGTTATATTCCTCCTTTGCATTTCAAGTGTTGACATGTGATTTTCTTCTAAAGATGTGTTCTTTTGATTGTTGGAGATCATGCTTGATATGGATAAATCTTTTCTATTCTTAAGATCATTAGACTAGAATGGAATGGCTTCCTTGAATCCATTTTTCACTTCTTGTAGGTGAGTTGCAATCTGGTTTAAGAGTTGCAAACTTATCTCTTTATCTGACTCATCCTTGGATCAATTTCAGTGATCCAAGGAATGTTTTAAACCTTCTCAGTTGAATGAATGGTAAATTGACATTCCATAATTTGAGGGACATAGCGGACTGAAATTTGTTATTACAAGTTCTTTAATCTTGTGTGAACGTGTTTCCATTCAGTTGTATGTTGTGCTTAGGTCCTTGAAGATCGATCTTGGTAGTACATTGCTGACATAAATGAAATACAACCTATTCATGACATAGGAAGGATTCAGAATCCTAAAACTAAAGGATTATCCTACGGAATCCTAAGTTGGGTAAGAATATTTACTACCTAGCTATGTTACTTAATTGAATTTTTATTCTAACCTAAGCTTCCTATTCTACTTTGTTGGGTTGGCATCCAAACCTAAGCCTTGTGCTAGGGAATATGGAAAGGTTGCTAGGCTATCTAAATTAACCTAAAACCTAATGCTATAAGGTTATGAGATGATCTAACCTATTTCCTAAAACTAAAAGGTTGTGAATTAATCTAACCTAATGTTGGAATTACCTAAGGTAATGTGTTAAGGCCTAAGGTAATTATTCCTAAACTAACCTAAGTTTTAAGGGATCTATCCTAAGCTATTTAAATGGGAACCTAAAAGGGTCGCATGCCTCTATGGCAACGGTTCCAATGGCATTGAATTTGTTGATAAGGTTTTTAAGGCATTAAGTACTACCAGTTTGGAAGGGGCTAGTTGACTTGGCGAGAGGCTTATGTGGAAGCTCCACTAAATATGGAATTGCATGTTAAATGGGAATTGACATTCGCCAGATTTGGGAGGTGGTGGCAAGGAGAGATAAGCAGGAAAATTGGAATTAATGAAATTAATTGGCCTCGGGTTTTGTTCACAAAACATCTTAGAAACTTGGAAGGTGGGTTTGTGGGAGGTTGTTGGTTTTTGCATGCTTTTCAGATTTTTCTCTGCATGGAGCAAACTAGTTCTTTAAACCAGCGGTTTGACTTTCACTTCATTTCTATTTTTAACTCACCTAGTCTATTTTCGATCATGGGAAGGTATATGAGGCATTCTGAGGAAAGTTGTTGGTTGGTTGATCTTTCGTGGAGGAGAAAAGGAGTTGGAAGCTCATTTGGAAGTCTCCTTTGATTTGGCAGAAGCGCTATCAGGCATGATAGGCTCTAACCATTAAGATATCTTGCTTTCTTCTAAATGTTTCATTAAAATAACTCTGCTCTTATGAGATTCTTGGCTTGCATGTTTTATCTAGTTATTTTCTTGCTGGGTTTTATAATCTCTGGAAATTTGGGTATGAATCCATGGCAAATTAGTGTAAGTCTTGGAAACCTTCTTTGTATGGGTTAAATAATGAAGCATGCATGAGAAACTTGTTTCTGTGGCTCTGCTTGTCATTTCTTGAACCGGTATTCGAAGAGTTGTGTTTTAACTGACCTTCATCGCTATTTACTTGGTTTTGAGTTTTTGGGAACCTTGAGTCCCATCTGATCTTACATTTGAGCTCGTGTTTTTTTTGAGCTTGAGCTTGTATTTGAACTCGTATTTCGTTGGAGCCTATATTCGGTTCGTGTTTTGTTTGAGCTTGAACTTGTATTTGAGCTCATGTTTCGTTTGAGCTTGTATTCGAGTTTGTGTTTAGTTTAATCTTGATTCGGGGTTAGTGTTTTGATAAGAATTTGTGTTGGAGGTTCTTGTTACTCTGAAACCGTGTTTGGATTCTCGAGTAATCCTAGACATTATTGAAGTCCGTATGTACCTCTGTACTCGTGTTTATTCTTGTGTTATTCTAGGATTGTTAATGGAAGTTCATAATGTACACAACACTCGTATTTTATTACGTGAATAGTTCTGAACTCTGGTTAGAAGCTCGTGTTTCATTTTGAGCTGGTATGAGTTTTCTTTGTTTGAAATACAAACTGGAATGGGAACTTGTGGTTTCCCTGAACCTGAGAATATCTACTTGAATGGTTTTGAACTCTTCTATGAGAAACTTGTGTTTCATTTTGAGTTGGAAATAGGATTTCTTGTTTATGCTATAAACTGGTTAAGGTTGTTCGTATTATATTCTGTCTTGTATCATGATATTTGTATATATTTGTGCTCATGTTTGAGACTTTTTGATTCAACACTATACATGTAATTTGGTACTTAGTGTTTGGAATTTATAGCCTGAATGATGTGTTGGTTCTGTTCTGGTAGTTGTGAGTTGGTTTTATATTACATTCAAGTTGAAAGCTTATAACTATTTTTAATTCAAACTGCTTACTCAAAGTAAATCTGGGGAAGTAGTATGACTGAGTTGTTTGAATATCTCTTGGAGATTTAACTGGAAATGCTTTTGTTTGATAGTGGATTTGGAACTTCTTTCAAAGACGAGTTTTGTACCAAGATCTTGAGAAATTGTAGTGGAAGGATTACTTAACTCTGTTTAGTTTGATTTTGTTTTATAGTTCTAAAAGAATTATGAACCACTTATTCTTAAGTACAATGTTGTGGAGGCATTTTAAAAGAACTTCAGTTTTGAGTCCAAGGATACTCCTGAACTGGTTTAGTTTAAGGTTTTGGGTTTTCTATTCTTGTTGGGATCAATAAGTGAATACTTGAGTCTTTTAAAAGAAAAAGGAAATTGAGAATCCTTAGGGACAGTGTGCTATTTTAGAACTTTACTGTTTATGTTGTTCTGAACTAAAATTGGAACTCATGCTTTTAAATGATAAGGATTGTAAGGGAGACTTGTAGTACGTTTTCTTTACAATGAGTTGGTTTTGTTCTCTCTTCTGGGAACTAGTGTATGAGCTTATTGTTTGGATTAGAAAAGGGAATTTGTTGTTAATCAAAGAAATGATTAAGGATTGAATCAAATTCTAATAAGATTCCTTTTCTAACCTATTGGGATTAGTTCATTTGATTGAACCCTTCATTATTAGTTCTTTTGTGAAATGGAGAGTGATTATAATTGTATAGTCTTCCTTGTTCATATCATTTGTTGAAGTGATGTAGGAAGAGATTTGATGTTTCGGTTTTTTTGAACAGAAAATATAATCTTGTTGGAAGACTGTTTAAATTCTATATTCCTTCTTAGATTGATATGGGATTCATTCTGATGAAAATCTTAAATGTTGAATTTTAAGGTAGTTGTCCTTTAAACGAAACAGTTAAATTCATGTTATGAACCTGTTTCTGTTTTCAGATGTTTTTGTGTTGAGCATAGTTTGGAATGGATATTCTTCTTCCTTGCTTAGGGGCTAGATGAATCATCCTAATGGGAACTATGCTATAAACCCTTCCTTTGTCTTATAGTAAAGTTAAATGTTGTATTCTATTATGATAGAATTGGGAACAATAGGATGTTATGATCTGTTTGTTTGTTTAAAGGTAATTGATGGGATCAATTAAACTTTAATTTTGTAAGGCAAATGTTGTGGATTATAATATGTTCTTCTCTTAGAAGTGAATTCAGATTGATTAATGTAATTCTTTTTGATTGTTATTACTTATACTTGATATGTATGATATATTAATTGTTTCATTAAAGAAGAGTTGTTTTAATGGAACAATTAGTGGAAAGCACTTCATTTTAAGGCTTAGTGCTTATCATGCTCAATTCATTGAATTGACCTGTGCTAGCAATTTTTGCAGATGGACTTCGTAAGTGATAAAAGAAGGCAAAACTTATATGATGCATTGGCTGATTTTAGTTTGATTCTTTGTGAAGAATTCTGATTCGTTCTTGAGTTGTATTGAAAAAGAAAAGTTGTATTCTTTTTAAAAAAGAAGGTTGTTGTTATGCAGTATGCCTAAAATGCATAAGTCTTGTAAATGTATAAGTTTCATAGATGAATTGAAAGTTGGGAATTTACTTGTATTGGTTGTGTAAATTATCTTGTACTTTTATAAAGAAGATGAAAGTTACATCTTGTTGATATTCTTTACATTATGTATGCTTATCTTGTTATCTTTGATAAGATTGTTAGTGGGAATTAGTTTAGTTTCCCTTATAATGAAGCAACTTGAGAGTTGCATAATATGATGTGTTATATCTATCAATTTAACATAGTAATAAGTTGCATAATAAACATGATGTATAAACTATGGACATTGGAAATGAAATACCCTAATACTTAATTATATAGAGGAAGACTCTTTCTCTCTCATAATTGAATGTAAACCTAAAAGGTTTGGAGATATGATTAATAATCATTAGAATTCACCTTGTGTGAAGTCTACTATAGTTGGAAGTATGCGGTTGTTAAACCTTCCTGAAAGTTAAAGTACATTTAATAAAACTTATGACATCACTGTCTTGTTTTGGTTAACTATTGGTTAAACCGTGAAAACAAACATTAAAAAGTAATCATAAGTTAAGGAAGTTCTTCATGGACTAAATAAAACATATTTAGGATAGAACTTATGGAGTGTTGGATTAGGGTTTAACAGGGTTGCTGTAATCTAGACATAATCCAAATTAATAATTCATTAATGAACTCCTTTGGGTATGTACATCTCGATGAGGTAGTTTCTGAAGGATGTTGGCACACGCCAACTGCAAGGCTGTACTTTTGAGAAGACTTGGGTCTTTTCGAGAATACATCATTGTAGTTGACATGTGGCATCACCCTTCTGCATTGATCATCTAGATCTACACACAAACTTGGACTTGAACTTAGTTTCTCTCTAGGTTAGGTTAGGGGCATATTTAGGATAGGAATTAGCTTCCAATGGCTCAAGGTATGTTGGCACATCCGGTTGACTTAGGTCAACCAAGTATGACCATTTACCCTAAGCCATTGTGAGCATCTTCCTATAATAATTTATGTTACTAACTAGGGCTAGGGTTAAACCTAGGACAAGTGGACTAACGGTAGTCAGTAAAGACCAATCATGATAATAGAAGAGTGAGGTGAAGGACGTATTCCAATATGACGAGTATGCCGTCTAGGAATAGTGACATACACAGTATGTTGTAAATCTTTGGCCAAAGTATCACAAGCTTGCTGGTTGCGTTGTCCTATGTCACCTAGTTCAAAGTAACGTGATGTTAGATCAATATTGGTGACAAATATTCGATAGGTTCTAAAAATATCACTCAATACTCGAAGAAGAGGGTAAGAGAACCAAGTATACGTAGTAGACGACAAGTATTCAATACTTAAGTTAAACATGAATAGATCGGTAGGTAACCGAGTCATGGAATGAATAGATCGGTGTATCACCGAGTCATTCACAGTTGCATATGGTTATCTGTTATGAGATTGATTGGCATTGAATGTGTGTTCTAAATAATGTTTTATTTAGAACAATGAACATTATATAATTTTTTTTCCCCTTGGTTCTAAAGTCTTAAAATGGGAATGTTACACTTTGAGCTACCCTAAGACTAGGCATGAAAACAAGATTGCACCAAAGGTGGATTTACGCTACCATGGAGTCAAATGATGGGGAACCAAAGGATTCGTAACCCATGGGCGTATGACTCATATGAAGTAAGGGTGGGAGAGACAATCCTGACTGGGTATGCTATCCATGATGGTGTTACCAAAAAGGTGGGATTTTAAAGCTAGGAAGTCAAGTGATTGGGAACCAATGGGTTTGTGTCTTATAGATGTATGACTTATCGGTTCTAAGGATATAAAAATATGAGGTGGATCTCGATAAGGGTAGGATTTGGATGATTGGGCTATGAGATCAAGGTAGGCTTTGATTGATTGGGTGTGAGATCAAGGAAGAATTCGATTGATTGGTTGTTTATTTTGCGAAGGGGATTGGATCCCTAAAAGGAGGCACATTATGGGAAATGTGTTATTTTGCTAAGGGATGATGAAAAAATGATGCTTTGATAAGGTCAAGGGACCAAAAATTGACGTTGCCACAAAGGTGGGCTTACAAGGCCAAGAATTCAAGTGATAGGGGAACTAATGGGTTCATGTCCTATAGACATATGACTTAATGGTGATGGAAAAAGGTCCAGACAGAGGACCGTATAGAGGTCCCGTGGTGAGTGGGGAGCAATGCCCGAGGAGTGTCCGAATGAAAAATGTTCAATTCAATCGGTAGACATGATGTTTTTATGTATGTGGCTCTCTTAAGGCCTATATTTGATGTATATATTTGGTATACGAGTTTTGAGATTCATGATGGTGTACATTGATGTACCCATATATATATGATTTGAAGAGAATCAATCTAATAAACTAATAAACAAGAAGCTATACTGAACAAAATATTCAAGATAATCAACTAAAACAAATGACAAATCACAATATTTAACCCGGGAAACCCTTTCAGGGGAAAACCTAGCACAATAACTTCTCTCTCTTATTGCATTAACTTATCCATTTACAATATAATAATGTATTTCTAAGTTCTGATTTACCCTACTACATCTATAACTATTTGTAAGCAAAACATTAAGAAACTGTCAAAGTGGTTTTACAATACAACGGGTACCAAAACCATGGGCTAATAAACACCCATAATGGTTCCCCATAATTCATGGATTATGACACCACCAATATATACATATAGATAAAAATAGCATATCTATACTCCTAGAAAAATAGGGATTTCAATTTTTTTTCTTAGGTGCTAGCCCCGAACTCCGATTGGGGGCCACCGCCCCAAACCTGCCAAAATGGAACCAACCTTGGACCCCTGCTAATGCTTGTGGAAGAGGTGTACAATACTCCTAGGTATACAATATACAAAATATACAACACATTCTAACATGATTATGATTTTGAATCATGTGTTGTTGAATCATTTGAATGTTTGATTTTTATGATGCAATGTTTTAGATAGTTATTTAGATGTAATGCTTTAGATGTGATGTTAGTATGATATTTAGATATGTACTTATTGATCATGATTTTTATTTGATGTTGAGATAGTTTTGATGTGATGTTTAGATATGATGTTGACATGTTGATCTTGATATATTTGATGTGATGTCAAAGGTGATATTGAGATGATGTATGGGTGTTGATTTGATATATGATATGTTAATTTTGTTTGTTGATGTGATGTGACTTCAAATATAATGGTCTTGATGTATATCAAAATGTACTTTAATCATGGTTGGGAATAAAATGTGAATTGCTTGCTTTTAGATTGGATTTGATGCATATGTGACATGATGGTAAAATGTATAATGAAGGAATTGCACTTTGTGGCCTTGTAAAAAAGTTAACACATAACTAATAATAAGCAGTCACATGTAGGATCTTGGATACAAATGGAAGTGAAATTTTATACCTTCCTAGAACATGGGAAGGGTTGACATATGTAGTTTTTACAGAGAGTAAGTTCTCCTTTTGATGGCTTTATAGGATCATGTCCCAATTATATTTTATTGATGCAAACTGATCAATGTGGGAATTTTGTTTTGATGGGAAAGTTGATCAATATGGGAAGATTTCCTAGGATTCTTTTGATATTTTGAATTTTTGAAGGTTGATTGATGTGGGAAGCCTTTTTATAATGACATGGGTAGCCATCCTTCAAGGGAGTGGTCTACAATTTTGATTTTTTGATTTTTGATTTTGAATAGCCGTCCTTCGAGGGATCATTCTATATTTTGATAGAAAATTTTTCCTTCGAGGGATTAGTCTATATTATGTGCATCCATAGATATTCTTGATTTTTATTTTTATGTTGAGAGCATGCCTAGGAGATGATTTTGAGAAGGGGAAAAATATGTGTGCATAGACCACTCATGTGTATCCCTTTAACATGTTTTCACCAGTATCTTCAAGGTAAATAGATATAATGATTGTGGGGTTCCTTTTGATGAAGAAATTATCCATGTGAAAGATGTGATGAATAGAGCCATGGTGCTCATCTTTAAGATTTTAGTTATAAGGTAGTGACGGTAGACCACATGCTTCCAAATCATTACGATGGTGAATGATAGGCTAGTGATGGAATAAGATCTTTGATGTGACTAATGTCATGATGGTAGATGTGTTAACAATAGAAAGGATGTAAGTGCAAGGAATTCAAAGGTTCCTTTTTAGGTGTACCATCAAGGGAGGTTAGACGATAGGATCCCAAACCATATTTTTGAGTGATGACATATGGACTGATCCAATTAGGGGAAAATTTTCCATGTTTACTCCTTTCCAAAGTAGTGACATTTTTATTTTCTTTTAGGAAAAGATCACCAATGTTGAATTCACACTCTTTGACATGTTTTTATATGATCATTTGACATGTTCTTGATAGACATGATGATGTTCGAGGGCTTTTAGGTGACGTTCATCTAACAATTCAATTTTTACTAAACGTTCTTGATGATAATACTCGTTAGAGATAAAATATATGAGCGATACATGGAGTTATGGGATCTAGAATTCAAGGTTTAAGACCACCTCAGAGCCCTAGAATAAGGAAAAGGATGTATCACCTATAGGATTACGGATTCTAGTTTGATAATCCCAGAGAGAAAACATGATTTAGAGATGATAATTCCTGCCTACTTGGTCAACGGTTTTCATAAGAATCTTGTTACGTTTATTATTAAAATATTTAGATTATATATTTTATTGTGTATAATTTTGTCCAAAATAACCCCCTTGTTATTTTTACAACTTGCAGTTCCATTCTGGATATGATATCAAGTTTTCCATTGCACGTGTAATTGGTTTTCTTCATTGGCACATTTCCTTAGCGTAAATTCTTCGCACGCACTCTCGCGCGATCTTCCTTTGTATTTTCCATTCCTCTTCCATTTTATTCCTCTTGTGCACCTTTTAGTGCCCCGCTATTCCACTCCTTCCGTCTATCTCCCCTCACTATCCATTTACGCGCATCCTTCTACAGCTGATCCACACTTCTTCCTATTGATTGTGTAATTTTTGCGTCCACATGTAGACTTGCCTTACATTTTTATAAGTCCTAGGTAATCCTAACACACATACATTTCCTTCTTGACTCCCATGTGCCTAATCATGTGTGCTCATCTTCCTCAAGGACTTTCTTTGCACATTTTCTTATGTGTGACCTTATTTTATGCATTCCCTTTCATCCCGCATTATTGCATACTTTTATAGATATGCACATTTTATTCCTAATCCCATGCATCCCCACACATGCCTATAAACCTTTTCATTCTTCCCTCTCGTGCATCCTTACTTCCACGCATGCACCTAGGTTGCAACTCTTTGCGCTAGTCATTGAGTGCCACGTGTCACTTCTAGGATCTTGTCAATTGAAGTATACAACACACAACCTATCGTAACATGCCGGTTGCACACTCGAATCCTTATGGAGAATAAATGCGTGACATGTTGTAGAAAAGGAAAAAAACTAGCAATCAACTAATCCTCATGATCAATAATATCATGCCACGTGTTTGGCATGTTCCTTTAGCATTGCAGGACTTCAAATCACCATAACTAATGCTCCAAAGCTCGGATTCATGTGTGTCTATTCTTGTTAGAAATTTTTTGATGTCAGCTACATGATGAACTATTCTAAATCAGATTTTAGTGGGATTTGGTAGGTTAAAATTAGGAAATGTGATTTCAGTCATTAATGCACATATCTAATTGACCAAACCACTCTCACAAGAGTACAAAAACAAATTTACAAGCATTTATTACATGTTTTTGGTGATTATGATTGAAGTTATAAGTTTCCCTCCCTCTCTTCCCTCTTCTTCTCTCCTTCTTCGACATATTGTTGAGTAATTCTAATTTGTAAATGTTGAACCCTCATGGTTTGCTAAGGGAATTATCCAAAGTAGTATTCCTTTGCATTTTGAGTTGTAGGCCTCGAGTTGGTTCATTGCATGTGAATACTTACCTCTTCCCACCATTGTTTCTTTTCTAATGTGCTCTATGGAGATGAGTGTGTAAGTGATCATTTTTATTGTGGAACATATGTCTACCCTTTCTTTCCTTCATTTTACCTTGTTTCCACTCATCCAAGAGTGTTCACCCCCCTCTTTCTAATGTTATCACCTCCCTTTAGCTTAGGTTTTCATATCATGCATCTCCTACTCATCCCGGTCCCTCGAATCATAGAGTAGTGCTAAGTAGCTGCATTTCCCTTCCTAGGAGTATTTTTAACAATAGAAATAGGTAGAGGAAGTTGAAATTATTTGGAGGTCTGTCTCAAGCGCAAGGTCCCACAACTAGGAGACAATCCCATGTTGCCTCAAATCCTCGGTCATTCTGATTTGGGACGAGTGCAATTTTGAGCACCAACAGTTTTGGCACACCTGGTGGGACAACGATAAATGCTTACATTTCATCATTGCTAAGTTCCAATGTGTAACTTAGTGATTTTTAGCCTTTAGAGGCTTCTTTGAACACATATGGTGACTCCCAATATCCAAATCTATTGATTTCGTAGTCCAACACCCTATTTCATGAGAAGAATACATAGCAGATAGAATGCATCAACTGAAAATACCTTCAAATATCTCCAAATTGTAGCTAAGGAGAGTAATAGAGCCATGTGTGCATCTCCATCCCTTGCGCATAAGGTACTTTCCACACCTCCTCTTGGTATACCTTTCATGCGCTCTGCCATGGTATTTAGACCCATCTTAACCATGGTGCAACATAAAAATATTCCCTTTGTTAACTTCAATGGTGGTAGTCCTTTGGCTACATTAAAAATCATTCCATTCTTTACTTGGTGAGAATAAATTCACCCCCGCAAATCACATTAAAGACATTGCAAATGTATGTTATGTTCACTTAGTTTTAGAAGATGATGTAGGTGTAAGGCTACTTGCTTCTTCGTTCAAAGTAAAATCAATTCAATGATACAAAAGATTAAAACATACCTCTATTAACAATTGGGATGGACTTGGTACTGTGCTTATAAACTAGTTTGAGGAGAAAGAAAACAAAATTTCCCGGTTAGAATAACTAGTAATGATTAAGAGAGCTCCCAATGAGTTCATGACCAACTTTAATTTAATATTTCAGAAGACATGGGACATAAATCCTCTTCTCTTAAGACCAAATGCTCAAGGTTCTTTCCTTTACTTTTTAAGAGATTTTAATTTTGACATTATAGTGATGATACAATAAATGGGTGTTGTGTAACTTCCTGATTCCTATCCTATAGTCATTAGGGCATATGATTGTCTTATCCAAACTGGTAAGATAGCCCCAAAATTACCTATGCCGTTGTTTCCTTAATTACCTCAAGCACCTCAATGTTCTATCGCTCCCATTCCTATGTATATTTCCTAGGCCATTGACTCCACATCCTACTCTCCCCAAAAGCAAAAATAGGATGAAGAAATGAAATCCTTGATTAAAAATTCTTCCAACAAAGTTATACCTTTCAAAAGAAATAGGCACAAGCCTTTAGAAATTATTCTAATCAAGGATTCAACCAAATCCATAAGACCTTCAGAAATCAATATCCAAATCAAAGGTATGTGTAGAACCATTATAATGATAGATGGCAAGGCCATAATGCAAACCTTCCATTGTAGATTGTTTCCCCGGGAAACCTCTTCCAATGCCCAATTTGAGAAAAACACTAGTCCCAAAGTGTAGAATGACATGATTCAAGAGATAGGATGGTGCTTTCCTTTCAAATTTCCACACAGTCAGTACAAATACGTAAATTTTTTATGCATACAAGCCTTCATGATAAAGAATGCCTCCAACTATGAGCCTTTCAATAACATGTGTGAACTTGATAACGAAGAAGCACCATAAGTTATTCCTGAGGCTAATATAATATTCTTCGGTGTTGATGACTTCTGTGTAATAAACTAAGCTATGAAAAAATCAAACAAACTGTGCACACATGTTACTAACAACAAAATGTCAAAGAAAAGAGGATTCAAAACTAGTGTGCATCCATCAACTTCCACTTTGGATAGATTGATCTCCAAAGGAGAAAGATGCATATATTAATCAACCGAACATTGATGGTATGCATATTTCAATGCTTGAGGTTCTATGCAATGTTCCAAGTGAAGTGTGTGCACTCCTTCTTTGGTAGGTCAAGCCTATGCATAGTCCATAACCTCTCCTCCAACACCCGAGTAATCAAGAAAAGATGATGTTCCTAATATGCACAAGTCTTTGGGCCTTCGGTTCAACATTGTTGACCAGATGAAGAAGAAAAATGTGAATGTCACAATGTGGGATGTCCAGTAATTCAGATATCAAAGCACAATCTATTGCATGAAGCTCTAGCGCAACTCCCACAGGTTGATCCAGTTATCTAAAGACCCTAAGCTATTGTCAACTTATACCAATCAGAGGAGAAGTAAGTAAGAAAATTTATCAAACCTCTACCCTTCTACATGTATTTGATAGTAGGTAAACATCTCTTTCATAATTGTATGATATACTCGGGAATAGTACTTTTGTCATACCTAAAAAAATAAATGATGTCTTTGGCCTTGAGTATGCCCTTTTCTCTAAAGGAGTCTTATAACTTGATGGATCAATTATCAATGTCCAAGGAGTTATCAAGGATATTGAGTTAACACTTCATGTATGCCCAAGTCTAACAATAACTCAAGACATATCGGTCATTGACTTACCTCCATTATTTTTCATCTACCTATCAAGATATTTCATAGCCAAGGTGGGTGGCTACTTGTATTTTGATTAGTATCATATGCATCTAAGAACAAGGTATGGTACCAAGTTTACCATACAATATGAGCCTATATTTTCCTATTATATTGATTCGTATGATCATTCTCCTCTCCAAGCCAATTTCCAAATTCAATAGGACCAAGAACATGAGTCAATTTCAAAAGAGTAGCCTATTCTTCTTTCCATACCTGATCTATTATTATATGAATAGGCCAAGGAGCATTATGAATTTGACCCATATGACATGGCTATTAAAACTGGTCTTGGTACATACGCATTCTTAAATAAGAAACCGCCTTCCCTACCTAACTAGAGAAGGAAAATGATGATAATTTTGGGCTATGGAAGATGTATTTCAATGGTTCTAGAAGAATAAATACATAGGTGGCGGTTTTATTCTCATTTATCCCAAGGAAAATAAGTTTTTATTCGTGCATAGGGTGTAATTTGCATACTCCAACAACATGGCGAAAATGAAGCATTGGTGCATGGTATTATTATTATAGAGAAGAGATAGACTAAGGCATTGCAGATCTTTAGGGACACGAGATTGATTATCTACTAAGTCAAAATAAAGTGCGTAACAAAGAATAAGCTTATGAGGTATTATAAACATAGAGTTTGGTACCTCTTAGAGAGATATGATGCTCTCAATTTGTAGGTGGTGCTAAGGAAAAAGAATAAAGAAGTGGATCAGATGGCAGCCCTTGGTTCAAAATTCTCACATGTTGAGGAATTTTCCCAAGGAAATATGCAACACATCAAGATGGTGGTCAGGCCATCCATTCCAGGTAATGACACCAATTAGCAAGTGTTTAACGCGTGATGCGTATATTGTGTTCATTCGAGAATGAGGCGATTTTTCTCAAACATGTAAGTTGACTTGCATTACAACTATGGTGACCAAGTAATTCAACTAAAGACAAAAAGATGCCTAAAGGGTTGGTCACCTTAGAGCACATGTTTATTCCTGATGATGAGTTCAATGGTGAAGAAAATTACATATGTATTACACAAGAAAAATGGCTCCCATTTCCTATTGCACATGGTAAATAATGCACACAAGATGAGAAGTATGCTTTCATTTCTCTATGTAAAAATATAGTGAAATCTTCTCATGGGAGTATGAAGACTTGAAAGGATTTTATACAAGTGTTTCTTAACACTCCATTGACCTTGATCCTAGTATCACGCACATAAGAAAAAAATAAAAGGCTGTCACTCCTATGATAGATCCCCTCATGCGGAAGGATTTATTAAAATTCTTTGAGGAAAGGATAGATCCCCTCATGAGGGTGGAAAATTTTGTTCTAGTGCACAAGAAGAATGGTGAAATCATAATTTGTGTTGATTTCAGATATTTGAACAAGGAATATTTGAAGGATGATTATCCTTTTCCTTCTATGGAGAAATGTTTTGAATGATGGATAGCACACACATGTTTTCCATGTTTTATGTATATTCTTGTTTCAACCAGATCATGGTCAATGAAGGGGATCAATTAAAAAATGCATTTACAACCAACTAAGGAACATATGCTTATCATAAAATTCCTTTTGGCACATTAAATGCGACACTACCTTCTAGAGAGAAATGGACATTAACTTCAAAAGATATATCAATGATTTCATCCTAGTCTACTTGGATGACATAAATATATTCTCAAAGAATAGTGTAGATCACATCATGCATATGGATAAAATATTTGAGAGGTTAAAGAAATTTGGGGTTTCTCTCAACCCCAAGAAGTGCAACTTTGTTGTTGCACAAGGCAATATTTTATGCCATGTGGTCTTTAAGGATGGTATTGTAATTTATGCTAAGAGAGTATTAGCTATCCTCTCGCTCTCTTTTCTCGCACACAAGAAATCCTTGCAATCATTCCTAGGCAAAATAAATTTTGTTGGGAGTTTCTCCCAACTTTTTAGGATTGATTCAACCCATCACCCTCATGCTTAAAAGAGACATAGCCATCAAGTGGAAAAAAAGGAAAAGAAAGATTCAACAAAATAAAGCAAAAATTGCTTTCTCCCAACACTTATCAATTTGGATTACTCTAAGGATTTCATCCTTTATGCATATGAGGCTGATATTAGTGTTGCTACTATTTTGACACAAGAAAATAAACAAGGATTGGAGAAGCTAGTGGCTTTCTTCATCAAGTGATAAAGGAATATGAATTGAAATAAAGTCACACAGAAAAAAGGTCTTCGCCATCATGCACATCCTTAAGAAATTCAAGATTACGCTTGCCACAAATCATGTCAAGGTACTAGTTTCACACTCTAGAATGAGAGACTTCATCATGGTAGTATAAATCACTGAGAAAAGAGCTAGATGGGTGACCAAAAATCATGGAATATAATGTGACTCCCAATGACACTAATCTTTCTAGAGGTAATGTTCTACGCAAACAACTTACAGAGGATGCATATAACAATCATGTGACTTCCTTATTCTTGGATGAAGAGACTCTACATGCTGAAGTTGAACAAAATGTTTTTTTAGTGCGTGTAACCTGGATGAAGGACACGGTGACATTTATTTCTCGATAATTATCTTCAAAATAAATATTGATGGCATGTTATTGAGATGTATCAATGACACATAGGTCAACAAAGTGTTAGCAAAATTTCATGATGGATTTTTTGGTGGAAACTTCTCTACCAAAGAAACAACAATGAAGATCATCAAGGTAGGATAATTTTGGCCTACCTTGTTTACAGATTCACACAAGTGGGTCATAAAATGCAAAGGATTCACTTGATTTATAGGAAAAAGAAATTGACAATGCTTCCTTGCCATCCAATCTAGTTGAATAAACCTTTTGTGCAATGGGGTCTTGACTTCATTGGCATGATCAACCCTCCTTCGAGTGTTGGTCACAAGTGGGTATTGAAATCTATGGACTACTTCACCAAATGGATAGAAGCTTTAGTGCTCAAGGAGGTAAGTGAGTCAATCATTTTTGACTTTCTTGAAATTATTGTAACAAGTTTTGTGTTCCTCAAACCATTATCTCTAAAAATGCAAATTAATTCCTTGGTACAAGCATCTCTGACTAGGACCTTAGTCTCAAAATCTATTTGAATACTTCTTCCAACTACTACCCTTAGGGAAATGGCTTGGTAAAGTCTACTAACAAGAACTTGATCATAATCATGAAGTAAAAATTTATATAAACTAGAGGGAAATAGGTGTTTGTTTATGGAAAGGAGGCTAGACTTCCTTTATCTCTTGAATTTCCTTCATTAGAATTAGCCCAACAACTGGAATTTGAGGGCACAAATCAAAGAGAAATCATAATGGAATAATTGGTTGAACTCTAAGAAATAAGAAAATCTTCCATGATCAAGTTAGAATAACATCGAGAGATCAACCAAGCGGTGGTTTGAAAAAAGGCTAGAACTCATGATTTCAAGGTGGGTGATATGGTCTTAAAATGGGATGCTAATAGAGCCAAACTAGGGTGTAATTCAAAGTTTGATGCACTTTGGAGTGGCCCATATATCATCAATTCTTGTAAGGAGGCCAACTCTTTTGATTTATCTCATCTTAATGGAGATTCCCTATCAATCTCGATCAATGGGATATATCTCAAATGATTCCATTAAATGTTCTTCGCATCATGTACATATTAGAGTAGTTTCAATTCCTCCAAGTGCACTCCTATGCACGGTGTTTGGTTTATGCATAGGTTTCTTTCCTTTCATGCTCTTTGTGCATGATATATTTTTTTACTCCCATAATGCTAGTATATGTACTTGGAAGTTGAAGGTTTCAAGTGTAGAGGTTATGTTCCAACAATTTAGGAAGTATAAGACAAATTTGTGTAGATTTCTATTCGAGTGAGAAAATGTTTCAAGTGACTCTAGGGAGATTTCTTCAAATTTGTAGATCATATTTTCATGTTTTCAGGCTGAATCCATGCCCAATGGATGTGTCAAGGTAACTAATCTCTTCATCTAACAAGTAGATGTCCCCAAAATTCATTAAATTGTTGTCCAAAATAACCCCTGGTTATTTTGACAACTTACAATTCAATTCTAGCTTTGATATCAAGTTTTGGGTTGCGCATGTAGGTGGTTTTCTTCCTTAGAACATTTCCTTATCTTAAATTCTTTAAAAACAATCTTGTGAAATCTTCCTATTTATTCTTTGTTGTTCCTATTCCCTTTTCTTCCTCTTTATTACCTTTTGCATGCCCTATCATTCCTCTCCTTCATTATATCTCCCCTCATTATCCCTTTGTGTACATCTACACTTCTTCATGTTGATTTCACACTTCTTGCGCTCACCCGTGGACTTACCTTGCATTTTTCTAAGTCACGGGCATGCCTTACATGCATGCCTTTCCATCCCGAATCTCGTACACCTAATCACGTGTGCTCATTTTCCTTGTGCACATTCCTTGCATATTTTCTTCCACACTACCTTATTTTATGCATTCCCTTTTGTCCTTGCATGCTTTCATACTTTTGGAGATATACACCTTTTCTTCTTACTCCTACACATCCCCATGCACATTTGTAAACCTTTTCATTCTTTCCTTTTGTGCCTCTCCTTATTTCTAAACATACTCCTAGGTTGCAACTCTTTGCACCAGGTCATTGAGTGCCACGTGTCACTTTCGAGATCTTATCAATTGAAGTATACAACATACAACCCATCGAAACATGCCAACTGTGCAACAAATCCTTATAGAAAATGGATTCATGACACATGGTAGAAAAGGAAAATACAAACTAGTAGACAAATGATTATCATGATCAATCCGATCATGGCATGTGTCCAGGCATGTTCCTTCATCATTGCGAAGACTTAAAATCACCATAACTTCGCTTTATAGAGCTCGGATTCATGCGGGGTTATTCTTGTTAGAAATTTGTTGACATGGGATTCACGTTAAACTATTCAAATTTAGATTTTGGTAGGAAAAAATAGGAAAACAAAATTTTAGTCATTAATGCACACATCCAATCGACCCAACGACCCATATTTGATCGATTTGGCATCTTTCTTTCTTCCAAAAATTAACCCGACATGGAGAGGTGGATCCGATAAGATTATACAGCATCTGATTTACAAGAATTTATTGCATTTTCTTGGTGGTCATGATTGAAAATATGAGTTTCCCTCCCTCTCTTCCCTCTTCTTCCCTCCTTCTTATATATATTGTTGAGTAATGCTCATTTGTAAAGGTTAAACCCTCTTGGTTTGCTAAGGGAATTACCTAGAGTAGTATTCCATATCATTTTGAGTTGTAGGCTTGAGCTAGTTCATTGCATGTGGATACTTACCTCTTTCCACCATTGTAATTGATTGTGCATCTCTTGGAAGCAATAAAAGTCTTATTTTATGGCTATTCTCTGCATTAATTTGTATTTTTTTGCATCTTCTTGCCTTTCCTTTTCTATATTGGTTTGTTGTTCATTCTTCATGTCCCTTACATGTTTTTTTGTTGTTCTCCATAGAGATTAGTGTGTAAGTTCTGGTTTTGATTGTGGCACATATGTTTTCCCTTCTTTCCTTCATTTTCCCTTGTTTCCACTCATATGAGAGTGTTCATCCCCCTCTTTCTGGTGCTATCACCCCCATTTATCTTATTTTTTCATTTTGTGCATATCCTTCTCACTCGGTCATTTGGAATTGTAGAATAGTGCTAGGTAGCTGCATTTCCCTTCCTCAGAGTAGTTTTAGTAGTAGAAATAAGTAGAAGAAGTTAGCCTTGTTTGAAGGTCTATCTCAAGCGCAAGGTCCAAAACTATGACAAAGTCGCATGTTTCTTCATATCCCTAGGTCATCCTAATTTGGGATTAGTGTAATTTTGAGCTCCAAAAAATAATAATGAGATAAAAAACTTAGTTTGATGTTGAATGTGTCACATAGTTTCTTAATGTATTTATTTTTGAAATATTTTCCATTATCTGTGATTAGTTTGTGAGAGATGTCGAAGCAACATATGATATGTTGATAGATGAAGTTGATGATTTTATTTTCTTTAGTGGAGACCAGGGAATAACCTCTACTTATTTAGTGAAATATTCAGTAGTTGTGATGATAGAGTGGTATTGTTGTGATGAACGAGGGTTGATGAGACCAATGAGGTCAAACCCCATTGTGAAAAGGGCCATAGATCTTTGCAGGATACAAATAATGACCAAGTATGTGTGTCGATTGGAATATTGTTGACATTTAATGCATTTCTTGATGTATGACCAATAATCTTGATTAAGATTAGGCCAGTAATAGCCCATATGTAGGAAGTGTTTAATGACATCTATACTATTAAAGTGCCCACCACATATATCATTGCGGACTTACTAGGTAGCTTTAGTGGGTTCATGAGATTTGAGACATTGTAACAAGAGGCAGTCAAATACACGTTTGTAAAGGACACCACCCATGATGATATATAGGGTAACATGTTGAAGAAAATACTTTTTAGTGTTTTTAGACAGGTCGGAGGGAATTTTTGATTCCAAGAGATATTCATAATTTTGAGTATACCATAGGTCTGTTTGATTATATTCGATGAGATTAATAGTGGGGAGTTCATTGGTGTGGGATGGTTGATCGAGTTTGTGCACAAAAATGAATAATTTGGAATCATCGGTTGATAAGGGAATGAGTGATGCGAGAGAAGCCATGGTGTTTGTGAATTTATTCGATAAGCATGGAAAAAATTGTATGGTGTAATGATCAAAGGCTTATAAGAATAATTCAAAAATGGTTTTATATTCTTGTAGAGTTTCATTTTTGTATTTATAAATTCCTTTGATTTAATTAATAATGAGTTGAGAGTCTCCATAGCTATCCAATATTTCAACACCAAACATGATGGTAGCTTTGAAACCCATGATAGGAGCTTCATATTCTGCCATATTGTTAATACATTCAAATTCTAATTTGAAGGATAGAAAGATAGGAGTCCCCTAGGGAGGTATGATAATGATGCCAACACCTCCTCCTCTTGGCACTTAGATCCGTCGAATAAAAGTGTCATTTTGATGGGAGTGTATTATTGATCGATAATGTTGATGGATTCATCAAGTAATTATTCATGAGGTAATTGATTATCGACAAAGGAGCTTTAATGAGATGGTCGCTGATGGCTTGTCCTTTAATAGATTTGTATGGGATGAATTCAAGGTCAAAATCAGTCATGAGCATGAGCCACCGAGTGATATGGTCACTGTGATATGGTTTGGAATGCATACTCTTAAGGGGATTAAAGATGGTAACAACGCAATTTTATGATTAAGTAGATAATGGAAGAGTTCGGAAGTTGCGAAGTAGAAGGCACAAAAAAAAATTTATACTTCATACAATAGGTCTCATAGTCATGAAGAGCACAACTTATATAATAAACATATTATTCATGATCTTTCTTGTCTTGGTGTGCTATGATAGCACCGAGGGCATGATTAGTAATGTATATGTATAAATAGAAGGGTCCCCCTCACATGGATTTGTAAGCATAGGTGGTGATAAGAGGTATTGTTTGAGGTCTTCAAAGGCATTTTGACAATTGTGATCCCATTTGAAGTGGAAATCCTTTCAAAGGAGATGGTGGAATGGTTGACAATGATCTGAAAGATATATGAATCGATAGACTGATTGAAGTATACCTTAAAGGATGCAAAGTTGTTTGAGGTTTGATGGAAGAGGAATTTAGATAATAGACTTGATATTTGTAGGATATACTTCAATGCCCCTGATAGAAATTATGAACCCTAGAAGATTTCTAGTGAGGACACCAAATAACACTTAGCGGGGTTAAGGTGAAGGAAATATTGGATTAGTTAAGAAAATATTGTGTATAGGACATCGAGATGGTCCTGCGCTATTTAGATTTTCCTAGGAGGTCATCAAATTAGTCTTCCACAATTTTGTGGATAAGGTGGTGGAAAATGTATGTCAATACGTGCGATATGTGGCCCCTACATTTTAAATTCAAGGGTATAATGTGATAACGAAAAGTCCCCAAGGAATGATTAAGGAGGTTTTATGTTGATTTTCACTAACAATAAGGATTTAATTATATCCAGAGAAACCATCCATAATGGAAATAATTTCATGGCCAATGGTAAGGTCAACAATTTAATCAATATTCGAAAGGGGAAATTCATCTTTGGGACAAGTGAGATTGAGGTCTCAAAAATCTATGCAAATGCATAACATTCCAAAGGCTTTAGTCATGGTTACAATATTAGAGACCCATTGTTGATAGTAAATGGGTAGGATGAAGTTATCGAGAGAAGACGTTGTTATTATTATTTTCTAAGGAGATCCATACGAGGGTGCATCCTACACAACTTTTGTTTGATAGGTTTAGCATTGGGAATAGTGATGATTTTGTGAGCGAAATGTTAAGATCAATACACGACATGTCCCTATTCCACCATGAAAAGGCATGTATATGTCTAAAGAGGAAGATGATAAAGTCTTCTAATTCTTGCAAAATAAGGACCGATCAATTTTAACTATGTGAGGATTATGCAAAGTTCCTATATTAATATCAAAAGTAGATTAATTAAGAAGCGTCAATGTGTAAGGTGGAAAAGTATTATGAAGGTAATGATCCTCTTCCCCCAAATATGAGAGGATAGATTGATCATCATGGCATTGAATGATGTCAATGGTAGGGGAATATTCCTCTATCATTTTCGGGTAATATGAGTGGAAGGGCCTTAGTACTATTTCCAATCTGCTAAGTAATTGGTCCTAAGGTGATAGTATTGACTAAAAAAAATTTAGGAGGGATGGAAATGGTGTCATCTGTGTCCATGGGGTCTCCATGTGAAGGTGGAGATGATGGTTTATGTTCTATTATAAATCCAAAAACAGTGTTGGAGGATGATTCCAAGGCCAATTTTTTGAAACCTAACCCTTACTTTTTGTGAGGATTGCAGGAATGACCAAAGATTAAGTTATGGATACCTTGTTTGTAGCATCCAAGGCCAAAGAAATTATAAGCACAATGATGGAGGTGTATTTGTGCAAAGGCTTCGTTACATAAGAAGGCGAAGTCGATATAAATGGCTTAGCATGATGTTGATTAATAGGATGTGGGGAAGGAAAATCGATCCCCCCGTAAACGAGATTAGTTTTGAGATGTGAAGGTCTGAAGGATATAAAATATCCAATATTGGGTTCATACATGGGTTGTTTATCATGTCTTCCATACATTTCAGGTGTAGGAAGGGAATTAAGGACCTAAAGAGGTGATACTACCCCAATGAAAGGTGTTTCATGACATCATCAAGAGAGTTGTCATCCGGTAATTTCTTTGTAGATGGATGCAAAGTGGTAGAGGCTACATTAGAGGATCTTGAGTTTATTTAAGGAAAAACACGTCTTTGGGCCGATACATCATATGCCATGCTTTGAAAGGATTTGGATCATCCGGAAAAGTGAGGGTCTTACCTTCATGATCATATTTGAGACAACAATGGAGGGTGGGTGGGATACAATGCATAGCATGTATCCGTAGTCACCTAACAACATGTTGTATTAAAATTACCCCTCTACAAGATATAAGAGTTCGTGGATGGTTTTGGTGCTAAATTTGATGGGTAAGATAATTGTTCCCAATGTGAGAGTGAAAGTGTCATTAAAGGCTTACAACACTTTGTAGGAAAATGAGTGATGATAGTGTTGGGTAGTTAGAGTTGATTAAATTCGTGCGATGATATGATATTGATGGTAGTTCCATTGTCGATCATAAATATCTTAACAAGAGTATCATCAATTTTGGCGTTGATGAATAATGGAAGGTCATGATCCTTGGGATGAAAGGATGGGATTTTAGTGTTGTCAAAAGAGATAGTGGCAGACATTTTGAGTGTACCGACCAAATTTGCGAATGGTTATGGATCATCTGAAGGTATTGATATGGATTGAAGTGCTTCAATTATGGATTGTTGATGTTGTGGAAATGTTTGGATAATCTTGTAGAGGAAAATTTTCACCGGAGCTCAATGTAGTTGTTTGATGATGGTGTTATGTACAGAAGTAGTGGATTGAGTATGTGGGGATGTAAGGATGGATACTTTATCTTTAGAGCATGGAGGATTGGAAGGTTCGGGGGTGAGAGGGATGAAGACCTTAGATCTGTTTTTATTTGAAGTATTAGGGTCTTGTGCATGAGTTCTAGTAGTCATACACACTACATCAATTTGATGGAGTGTGTTATTCAAGGAAGAGGCCCCACCTTTGTTGGATGTAGATGTTGATGTTTTGGATGTTGTGGTCTTAAAGGTTTTATGGGTTGTTTTAAATTGATTTCATTATTCCATATTTGCAAGGAGAAACCCTTTGTTAGTGAGGCTTTGAATGGAAGCATGGAGGGATTTACAATCCCTAGTGGAATGTATTGGTGTTCAATGATAGTCACAAAATTCTTCAAAGTTATACTAAGAGGGTTTCTACCCCCAAGAGCCAAATGTCTTGGGAGGAGGTAAGGTTATGATGGATTGTTGGAAAATACTTTGAAGGATCTTAACATATTGTCCTGTCGAGGCTGAGGTTGAGGGGAATGGTGTTTCATTTGATGATGTGGATGTCATTGTTGAAGGGATCACTTTTTTCATGACATGTTTGGGGAATGATATTAGAATCTGTAATAGTGATTTAAATTTAGATGAGGGTGCGGCCCTAAAATAGAAGGCAAAAATTTTGGATTGTGTGTTGAGGAGGTTGGATGATCACGTGATATGATTGTTACTTTCTTAGATGGAAGGATTTGAGGTCATGTAACGGGTTTTTTAAGATTCTGTGACGTATTGTTGGGCGACATGATCTTCATAGGAGATCTTTATATATTATATGATGGGTTCGTTCTCTAAGGCTTGTGAAGAGGTCTCAATGAACTTGAAGTAGATGTGGATAAATTTATGATCTTGCCAAAGGTGAGAATAGGAGATTTATGTGACTCAAGAGGTGTTTTTGTAGTAGAGACACTAGGTGTAGGTAGTGTGGGTGGTTTAGTTGACATTTCTATAATGGAAACATTTGAGGATGTGGATGGTTTAGATTACACTTCTATGATAAGAGCACTAGATGATGAAGGTGTGGGTGATTGATCTTTGATTGTGTTGATGATGTGATGGAAGTTAATGGCATTGGACTGTGGTTGACTAGTGGATGGGGTGTGGTTTGGAAAGGGTTTTTAAATACATCTAAGTTATGATTTGGAGGTGCATTTAGTTTATCTAGTTGTAACTCACCTTTGTCGATAAGGTCCTAGAGGATGTTTCTAAATGATCAACACCTTTCGATGTTGTAACCCTTGACCCTATAGTATTTGTAGTAATTTTTTCAATACCAAGTGGGATTTGAGACAGATGTATTGATGGTAAAAATAAGAGGAAGGGTGATCATACATTTAGTTAAGAGCTTATGAAAAACAACATTGTATGATTCCCCGATGGGTGTATAATTGCATTGAGGTTGTGTGCATTCAAAATCTAAACATTCTTCAAAAATAGACTTTATGATGACTACGTTAATTGAAGCTTTAGATTTATCATGACTAGAAGATGGTTTGAATGAGGAGTATGGTATAGGATTTTTAGATCTGATTTTGACCCTACCGTCCTTGAGAGCATGGAGTTATAGCTTGTGATCCATATTAATGGTTTCGTCAAATGTTTGGAAAGATTTTATTTGTAATGTTGATGATATATGTTTGGCAAAAGAGAGAGAAAATAGATCGATTAGTTCTATTTGTGGGAGGGAGAAGGATATTTGATTAATAATAGCCTTCTAGTGGGAAATGAAATCTACAATAGATTCACCCTCGATTTTTGTTATGGATTAAAGATCTATAATGGTGATTTTGTGGGCGATGTTAATTGAAAAGTGTTCTAAAAATAACTATGTAACTTTTACAAAGGAGAAAAGTGAGTATTATGGGATACTGTTATACCAATCTTATGTGGGACCTGCTAGGGACATAGGGAATGTTATCAACATGAGGTCCTGGTCATGAGTGATAAGCTAACAAGCATGATGGAAGACTTTTATGTGTTGTTGTGGATCCTCTTTACTATAGAACTTAAGAAACTTAGGGAGTTCCCATTGCAGAGGACAATATTTGTATGGTATGAAGGGATGTATGGGCTCAAGTTACAGATATGTTCATATGATAGAGTGTTTTGGGGACCCATAGAAGAATCTTCTATACTTGAGATCCTATTCATAAGTGCTCGTAAAGGATCATTTTTTTTTTTTAGGGGTTGAATGAAGATGATCCCGATTGATTATATGTATGTGGATTTGTTTGTTGATATGGATGATATGGTAGAGGGATATTATGTTGGAGTGGAACACTCATAGGAATATTATATGTCAACCGTGTGAAACTAAAGCTTGGGAAGGTTGAATATATTGATACTTGGATAGAGATTGAAGTTTTGATGGTTGAGGTATGTGATAAGATGGGATAAAAGTATGCATAAGAGGTTGAGAGGGTTATAGTATATTATAGAATGGAACATAAGTATTGATAAATGGTTGAGATTGTTGGGGTATAGGTTGTAATGGGATAGAAGCTTGGATAAGGGGTTGATATTATTGTGGTATATGTTGAGATGAAATTTGTGAAAAAGGGACATTTGATGCATGTTGTGAAGAAGGGTGTGTACTAGTGATGGACCTGGTGTTGATAAGGGGTATAAACATGTGGATGGACATGACTTCAATTTTGAATTTAGAGGTGGGTTGTTGTGCCGAGATGAGAGGATTTGTGTTAGGAATGGAAGTTGAGCTCGCATGGGGTGTGGAAGAGACACTAGAAGATGCAAAAATATATGTGTTTGCATGATTTTTGGATAGTGACGAGCCAAATGAAAGATCTAGTGATGAAGATGACTATTGATTGGTCATAACTTGAGACAAAACAATGTTCGAGATAAAAATTTATTATAGGTAATCAAGACATGGAAGCCGATGTTTCTTGTCCACCGGTAGTGGAATATGAACGATTTTTTTGGAAAAATGGCTCATGATTAGGGTTGTTTAGTTGAGAAAAGTCATACGTGATGGAAGTTATAGATGGTAATTATTCAAGTGTGGGTTGTTGGAGGAAAATCATAGAGAATAAATATAGGCATTGAGAACCACAAGGTTTGAATCTAGAATCTCTGTAAATACTTGGATCATCATAATTGAAGAAATGAGGACTGGATGGGTCTAGGATTTCGATGTGGCTGATCGACTACTAGGAGAATGTGGGCATTTTTATCTTGATTGGCTATTTGAGGTGATGAAGATGATCAATATTGGTGAATTAAGCGTGTAATATCATCAAG
This sequence comes from Taxus wallichiana var. yunnanensis, assembly GCA_018340775.1. Taxonomy (NCBI): domain Eukaryota; kingdom Viridiplantae; phylum Streptophyta; class Pinopsida; order Cupressales; family Taxaceae; genus Taxus; species Taxus wallichiana. Next base: position 733,981,373 of record CM031234.1, on the reverse strand, counting down.
GAAAGACTGGACATTTTCTATGGATTGCTAGAAATGGACAAATATGTTGTCGATTTTTTTGATGAGATTCTTGTCTAGTTAGGACCATGAAATAAAAACAATCACTAAAGAAAGAAGAAGGAAAAATTAGATGGATGACTAAAAACCACAAACAAGTCACACAAGAGAATTTTTTTGATTATCTTGATTAAGTTATGAAAAAGATGAAATGTGAAAAATGGTTAAAAATTTAATAGGAAACGGAAATCTAAGGTTGGTTTCAAGTGATGTTAAAGGATGTAGTCTTTGATATAACCGAAGGCACATGATGCACGAATCTATGTTGGTGTCGGTATGAGGCATGGTATTGGTGCCTACCTCCTCACTTTGTGGTCCCACAATGATAATAGTGTTAGGTGATTAGCAAATATAACTCCCACTAGCTTATTTATACTCGGCGTAACATCGAGTTAGATTATCCTCTTGGTGATGAAATCCAAGTAGGTCCACTTAGGAAGGAATGTTTTGATGTAAGTTATATTTGATGTGGTTTGGTTGTGTGTGAGGGGAGTTATGTGAATGTAATTCCTTAAACCCCTAATTAAGCTATGTGATCAAACAAATATGAATGTTCATTTTAAATCCCAAAGGAAATGTTGATTTTATAAGTACAAATGCACAAATGAAATGCTAAAATATAAAATGATAGAAAAGAGATGTACCTACGATCACTTTTCCTTTTTTATTTTAGTTTTGATTTTTATTTTTAAAGAAAAAGAAACATCAACATCAACAACATCACAATCCAAGGTTAAAAGCTAGATGAAATAGAAAAGAAAAGAAATGGAAACTAAAAAAGGAAATATAAATGAAAAAGGGACTAGGAGGGTCCCAACAAGTGTGCAAGGATGTTTAAGGTAGTTTTTTTAGTTAGTGCTATAAAATGAAGAAAATACCTAAAACTCAAAATGAGCAGGGGTTTACCGATACTTTTCCGACATTCATAATATCAAGATGATGGAATGTTGAAAATGTAAAAGTGATCCTCCTTTTTCCAAATGAAGAGACACGGAAGCAAAGAAACCTATACACAAGATATTAGATAAATGGGATAATGAGTTGCTTGGAAAAGGCTGGTCTTAGGAATCCAAAGGGACTTCCTTGAAGGGAGTCAACTCATTGATACAACTATGTTGATTTGATAAAGATAATATAGATGATAAAATAAAATATAACTAAAATTCTAGATGTATAGGAAGGTACTATTCAGCTTCGTAGGTGGCCTAGGACAAGGCTATGACAAGCTTAAAGTATTTAAAGTAATCGTACAAGTACTCGGTTGGTTCTCGTATTTTGTTAAGGATATCAAACTACTCTTCAATATCCTCAAATTTTCATGCAAATGTGATGGCACATAAGGTGAGCTCATGGATGATGTCAATCTACTCCCACACAAATTGTTATTGGATGATCAAAAGATCATAAATGCTAGTGATGGGATAGGACACACCTTGATCAAGTAATTTATAGGAGACACATCTTGAAAAGAGATAGATTAAGTCTATATGGATAGATAAACAATCATAAAATAAAATGACTAATAAAAGTGACTATATTGACAGTAATCATAGGTGATTCATAGAAATCGTGGGCAATTTGGGATAATTGTTGGTGATTGAAGGGATTGCAGGTGATTTCTATGAAAAAGTTGATGTTTGAAAAAATGCTAAATTAATGGAAAACATAGACTAAAATGCTTTCTTTGACATTGTTTTTGATGCGTAAACAAAACAAAATAAGAATAGATGGATGTGAGCTTACTGTTGACATGAAAATGGACTGATATGGTTGTAAATGCTTACAAGAACTTGTTGAGTTTTTGGTGGTGTCTATTTGAATGCTTGGTAGTATGACAAGGGCCTTGGAGATGTATGATACACAAAATAAAATTTTCTACATTCTTGGAGAAGAAGAGATTCACTACAAAGATTGTCGATCCCAAATAGGAGCTTTAAGATTTTATTTATAATTGTTGGCGATTTGTTAGAGTCGTTTAAAATTATGAAATTATGGGGAAAAAAATTGAAGTGGTTTTAATAACATCCAAGTTGGGATTACATAGCTGGGGATGTGAGATGGAGAGGTTAGGGATGTTAATAGGTTAGGGAAGGGATAAAAATGGGTTTAGATGGGTGGTAGATGGTTAGGGAGGTTAAAGTGAGGTTGGAGTAGGTTTACGGGGGTAAAAGTATGATTTTATGGGATGAGGGTAGTGACTTAGGTTATGATTTTAATGATAGATTAAATGATTTAATTGTGTGTGTACAGGGTGTATACGAGTTACCTAAGGTGAAAAAAACTCCGTGTCTACAAGGGGAATACGGTTCTAGAAATAATTTGCATAGTTTATGACCTCATCATAGAACTCGATTCTAAGTCCTTAGAGTATATCATGTAATTCACTATTTGTTTAAGTTTTTATTTTCCTATTGAACAACACCAATTTTTTAAGGGGTGTAAGGCATTGTAAATTGGTGTAAAATTACATGTTCGGTAGAAAGTTCTTGAAAGGATTCGAATACATATTCCCCATTGTTCATGTAGATATTTTTAGTGGATACCCATATTATTTTCTACAAAATACCGAAGGATCTAATGTGATTTAAAATTTCACTTTTATATAATATAATATACAACCAAGCCCTCTAAGTAAAATCATCAATAAAATTTATCGTGTACTTTGCATTAGAAAATGACCTAATGGGAAAATTTATCAATTCATTAGGTACCAACTTTAGTGGATCCTTAGCTCTTGAAGCTTGTCTCTTTGGATAGGGATATAGATGTTTTTTTCCAAGCATGCACCTTGGAAAAACACCATCATCACTAGAGAACTTAGGAAGACCTATCACCATGTGTTGAGAGTTTCGACTACTGCAAATACTTCTAGTTTAGGTAACTAAAGCATTTGTGCTGAAATTTTCTCATAGTGTCAACATGAGAAATGAGTGAAGCCCTTATGGAGGTGTCAAACTTGTTTAAAACATAGAGGCATAAGTGATGGTCAACCAAATTTTTTGTAGCTATATCTTATGGATCACAAAGTTCTCTAATTATAAGATTGTGTAGAATAAAATCCACAGTTTTCCAAGTGCCTAAATAAAAATCTGATATAGTGATCAAAAATTGGATGAAATATTAGGTACTAATAGTACATTATTAAACACCCACCCTACATATTAAAAATAATATCTCCAAAAACATCAACTAATGATGAGTTTTTCATGACAATATGAAATTTCTTCCTATTAATTATGTACTTTTTGTATGCACCCGCAAACTTGCCTTACATTTCATAAAGCCCCATGCATGTCTTTCACACATTCCTTTCCTTCCGAGTCCCACGTACCTATTTGTGCATGCTCATTTTCCTCACACACTTTTGTTGCACATTTTCTTCCACGTGGCCTTATTTTACACATTCCCTTTCGTCGTTGCATTCTTGCATACTTTTACGATATGCACCTTTTCTTCCTATTCCCATGCATCCCGCACCCACCGGAAACCTTTACATTCTTCCCTCTACTACCTTTTTTACTTCCGTGCATGCACCTAGGTTACAACTCTGTGCTCACACTTTGAGTGCTACGTGTACATTCTCGGGATCTTGTCAATTGATGTGTACAATAGACAACCTATCATAACATTCCAGTGCGCACTACTAAATCCTTATGGATAATGGATACATTACACATGGTAGAAAAGGACAAAAAACTAGCTCTCAACTGATCCTTGTGATTAATCGAGATCATGCCACATGTTTGGCATGTTCCTTTAGCATTGTAGAACTTCAAATAACCATAACTTCTACTTAGAATCTCGGATACATGCGCGTCTGTTCTTGTTGGAAAGATACTTGATGTGGGCTATACGTTGAATTATTCAAAATCCCATTTTGGCAGGATTTGGTAGGAAAAATAGGAAATGAGATTTAATTATTTAATACACACATCCAAATCAACCCAACCACCCCGATTTAATCATATTCAGCCTCTTTAATTCTTTCATAAGTTTTGCTTGACATGGGGAGGTAGATGTCACAAGTACCACATGCAAATTTACAAGAATTTTTACATGTTATTGGTGGTTGTGATTGATAATTTGAGCTTCCTTCCTCTCTTCCCTCTTCTTCTCTCCTTATTCTTCTATATATTGTTGAGTAATTCTCATTTGTAAAGTTTGGACCCTCTTGGTTTACTAAACGTATTATTCCATAGCATTTTGAGTTGTAGGCCTCAGAGATGGTTCATTAGATGTGGATACTTGCCTCTTTCCACCATTAAAATCGACTTTGCATCTCTTAAAATTAATAAAAATATTGTTTTGTGGCTATTCTTTTCCCTAATTTGCATTTTGTTTCATCTTCTTACCATTCCTTTTCTATATTGGTTTGTTGTACATTCTTCATGTCCCTTACAGGTTTCTTTTCTACTATGCTCCATGGAGATGAGTATGTAAGTGATTGTTTTAATTATGGCACATATGTCTTCCCTTCTTTCCTCCATTTTCCCTTGTTTCCACTTATCTGATAGTGTTCATCCCCCTCTTTCTAGTGTTATTGCCTCCCTTTAGCTTAGGTTTTCATTTCATGCATCTCCTTCTCACCCTAGTCCATTGGAATCGTAGAGTAGTGCTAGGTAGTTACATTTCCTTCCTATGATTAGTTTTAGCTCTAGAAAGAGGTAGATGAAGTTGGCCTTTTCGAAGGTCTGTCTCAAGCACATGGTCCCACAACTTGGAGATAGTCCCATGTTCCCTCAAAGACACATGCCATCCTGATTTGAGATGGTGTAATTTTGAGGACCAACAGCTTTGGCACGTTAGATGGGAAAACATTGAAAGATTATATTTCATCATTGCTAAGTTCTAGAGTGTAAAATAGTGATTTCAAACCTTTGGAGGCTTCTTTTAACACATCTAGTGACTCACAATATCTAGATCTACTTATTTTAGTATTCTAGAGCCCTATTTAATGAGATTAATACATACCAGATAGAATGCAACAACTAAAGATTCCTTCGAATATCTCCATTGTATCTAAGGAGAAGTAGCAGAGTCACTAATGCATCTCCATACCTCATGCATAGGGCATGTTTCACACCTCCTCTTGCGTAACTTCGCATGCTCTTCCGAGGTATTTAAACCCATCTTAACCATGACTCAACAAATAAATCTTCCCTTCATTAGCTTTAATAGTGTTAGTCCTTTGGATCTTCATGCACAACATGATATAATAGTAGTTGCACTAAAAATCATTCCATTCTTTACTGGTGAGAATAAATTCACCCCTACATATCACATTATAGACATTGAAAATGTAAACTCCATTCACCTAGTTACAAAGATGATGTAGTTATATGGCTACATTCTTCTTCTCTAAAAGGAAAAGCACCTCAATGGTACAAAATCTTGATACCTTCCTCTATTACCAACTGGGATGGACTTGGTACTAAAATTTGTAACCAGTTTGAGGAGAAATCAGACAACATCTCCATGCTAGAACAACTCACAATGATTAAGAGATCTCCCAATGAGCTCATGGTTGACTTCAATTTTATATTTTAAAATACATGGGACATAATTCCTCTTCTCTTAATACCAACTACTCAAGGTGTTTTCATTTAATTCTTAAGGGATTTAAATTATGACATTGTAATGTCGATACAATTTATGGGTGTCTTTGTGTAACTTCCTAATGCCTATCCTCTAGCCATTAAGGTAGAAAATTTCCTTATCCAAGCTAGTAAGATAGCCCTAAGATTACATGTGCCTTTATTTCCTGAATTACCTCAAGCACCTTAGCATTCTATCACTCCCATTCCTAAGCAGAGTTCCTAGCCCATTTCCTCCACATCCAGCTATCCCCTTAAGAAAAAAGAGGATTCAACCAAAGCCATTAGACATTCAAAAATAAATATCCAAATAAAAGATATGCACAAAACTAATAGAATGATAGATGGAAATGCCATAATGCACACCTTCCATTGCGGGAATGTTTCCCTAGGCAACCTCTTCCAGTGTCCAGCTTCAAGAAAAGCACTAGTACCAATGTAGAACAACATTATTCAAGAGACATGATGGTTTTTTCCTTGCAACTTTCCACATATTAAGTACAAATGCACAATTTTTTTACGCAAACAAGCCTTCATGATCTAGAATACCTCTAACAATGAGCCTTTCAATAGCACATGTAAACCTAATAACGAAGAAGTGACATAAGTTATTCATGAGGCTAATATAATATTCTTTGGTGTTGATGAATTTTGTGAAATAAACCAAGATATGGTCAGATCAAATAGACCACACACACATGTTACTTTGATAACACAAGGTCAAAGAAAAGAGGATCGAAACTAGTGTGCAACCTTAAACTTTTGCTAGATAGATTAGTCTCCAAAGGTAGAAATATGCGAGATGCTAGTCAACCGACCAGTTTTAACGTGTATATTTCCACATGTGAGGTTTCATGTAATGTTCTAAGTGAAGTTTCACAAGCTCCTCCTTTAGTATTTCAAGGCTCTGCGCAGCCCGCAGCCTCTCCTCCAACACTTGAACAATTGAGAAAAGATGTTGTGCTCAAATGCACAAGTCTTTGGGCCTTCCATTCAACATAGTTGACCAGATGAAGAAGAAAAATGTGAATGTCACAATGTGGTATGCCCTATCCATTCCATCTCATCGTAATCTATCGCATGAAGCTCGTGCAAATCTCACACATCGATCCAATTATAAAAATACCCCAAGCTATTGTCAACTTATGTCAAGTAGAGGAGAAACAAGTATGAAAAATTATCAAACCCCTATCCTTACACATGTCTTTGATAGTAGGTAAACATATTTTTCATAATTGTATGATTGACTCAAGGGCTAGTAATTCTGTCATTCCTAAGAAAATCGTTAATGTCTTAGGTCTTGAGTATGCCCCTGTCTCTAAAGTAGTCTTGTAGATTTATGACTCAATTGTTAATTTCCAAGGATTCATCAAGGATCTTGAGTTAACCCTTCATGTATTCCCAAGTCTAACAATAACTCAAGACATAACAATCATTGAATTACCTCCATTGTTTTCCATCTTCCTATCAACAAATTTCACAGGACAATGTGGGTGGCTACTTGTATTTTTATTGGTCTCATATGCTTATAAGAACAAGGTATGGTACCAGGTTTACCACACAAGATGATTCTATACTCTCCTATTGTGTTGATTCATATGATCATTCTCCTCTCCAAACCAATTTCCTAATTCAAGAAGACCAAGAACATGAGTTCGTTTTAGAAGAGTAGCATATTCCTCCTTCGATACCTGATATATTATTAGATGAATGAGCTAAAGAGCATTAAAAATTTGACCCATATGACACAACCTGTTAAAAATGTTTGTAGTACATACTTCATTCTTGAATAAGAAACTACCTTTCCTACTCAACTCAAACAGGAAAATGATGATACTTATGGGATATGGAAGATGCATTTTGATGGAACCAAGAAGAAATGGTGTAGGCGGAGGTGTTTTTCTCATTTATCCCAAGGATGAGAAGTTCATCTTCACACATAGGCTGCATTTTTCATGCTCCAACAACATGGAAAAATATAAAACATTGGTGCATGGTCTTCTTATTGGAGAGAAAAGATAGATTAAGGCAATTGTAGATATTTAGGGACACATAATTGGTTATCCACTAGTTCAAAAACAAGTGTGCATGAAAGAATAAGATTCTGAGATCTTATAAACATAGAGTTTGGGACCTCTTGGAGATATTTGATGCTCTCAATTTGTAGGTGGTGCTAAGGAAATTAAATAAAGAAATGGGTCAAATGATAACCCTTGGTTCACAATTCTCACATACCGAGGAATCTTCCCAAGTTAATGTGCAACACATCAAGATGACGGTTAGGCCCTCCATTCCGAGATAATGAAACCACCGGAAAGTGTTTGACATTGATGTGTAGAATTTGTAGTTCATTCGTAATGAGGCTGAGTTTTCATCAAAAATGCAAGTTGACTTGCATTACAACTATGGTGACCAAGTAATTCAACTAAACACAAAAAATTTTCCTAAAGGGTTGATCATCTTATATCACATGTTTAGTCCGATGACGAGTTCAAAGGTGAAGAAAATTACATGCATGTTGTGTGAGAATATTGTCTTCCATTTACTATTGCACGCAACAAAGAGTTGTTGCTTGGTAAAGAATGCGTGTAAGATGAGAAGCATTATTTCATTTCTATATGTCAAAAATATAGTGAAATATTCTCATGGAAGTATGAAGATATAAAAGGATTTTATCCAAGTGTTTCTCAACACTCCATTTACCTTGATACTAGTATCAATCCCATCAGACAAAAGCAAAGGCTTGTCAATCCTAAGATAGAGCCCCCTATGAGGAAGGATTTATCCAAACACATTGAGGAAAAATAATATTTCCCATCAAGTACTCTACCTGGGTGGCAAATATTATTCCATTGCACAAGAATAATTGTGAAATCAGACTTTGTATTGATTTTAGAGATTTGAATAAGGAATCTTTGAAGGATCATTATAATTTTCCTTCTATGGAGAAAATTTTGCGACAATGGTTGGCATGCACAAATTTCCATGCTTGATGGATATTGAGGTTTCAACCAGATCATGGTTAATGAAGAGGATCAATGTAAAATTACATTTACAACCAAATGGGTTATATATGCTTATCGAATATGTCTTTTGGTCTCACAAATGCAGAACTACCTTTCGAGAGAACTGTACATTACCGTCAAATGATATATCAATGAGTTTATCCTAGTCTACTTGGATGACATAAATGTCTTCTCAAAATAGAGTGTAGATCACATCACGCATATGGAGAAAGTCTTTGAGAGGTGCGGACAATTTGGGGTGTCTCTCAACCCCAAGAAGTGAAACTTTGTTGTTGCACAAGGAAATATTTTAGGCCATATGGTCTCTAAGGATGGTATTTCCATTGTTCCCGAGAGAGTATTTTCTATCCTCTCGATCTCTTTTCTAGCTACACAAGAAAGCCTTACAATAATTCCTAGGAAAATCAATTTTTTTAGGAGATTCATCCCTAACTTTACAGGACTGATTCGACCCATCACCCTCATGCTCAAAAGGGACACAAGATTCAAGTGGACAAAAAAGAGAGCTTCAACAAAATAAAGCATGAATTTTTTTGCACCCTAAAACTTATCAATCTGGATTACTCTAAGGACCTCATCATTTATGCATATGGGGGTGATGCTTAGTGTTACTACTTGTTTTGACACAAGAAAATGAACAAGGACTAGACAAGCTAGTGGTTTTCTTCAGTCAAACACTAAAGGATTATGAATTGAAATAAAATCAAACAGGAAAAAAGGTCTTCACCATCATGCATGCCCTTAATAAATTCAAGAGTATTCACACCACAAATCATTTCAAGGTACTAGTTTCACACTCTAGTATGAGAGACTTCATCACGAGAGAAGAAATCAGTGAGAAAATAGCTAGATAGTTGACCAAAATAATGGAATATGATCCGATTTTCAAGGCCACTAATATCTTTAGAGGTAATGATCTATGCAAACAACTTGTTGATGATACACAAAACAATTTTGAGCCTTCCTTATTATTGGATGAGGAGACTCTGTGTGCTTAATTTGAACAAAATGATGTTTTTAATGCGCAAAAATGGATGAAGGACATAGAAACATTTCTTTCTTTTGAATCATACCCTTTTGGTTTGATAAAATCAAAGATAAGATATCTGAGGATGAAATCTATTCATTATGAAATGATCAATAACATTCTCTTAAAATTAAATATTGATGGCGTCTTTATTGAGATGTATCGATGGCTCATATGTTAATAAAGTGTTAGCATAATTTCATGATTAATTTTCTGTGGACACTTCTCTGCCAAAGATACATAGATTAAGATCATCAAGGTAGGATGCTTTGTGCCTACCCTATTTAAATATGTGCACAAGATGGTCAAAAATGAAAAGGATGCACTTTCTTTGTAAGCAAAAAAATTGGCGATTAACTTCGCTCTGTCTAATCTAAGTGAATCAAACTTTTTCGCAATGGTTTATTGACTTCATTAGCATGATCAGCCCTCCTTTGAGCATTGGTCACAAATGGGTATTGACATCTATAGACTACTTCACCAAATGGACAAATTTTTTAGCCCAAGGATGGCATTGAGTAAGTCATTCTCAACTTTCTTGAAAGTATTGTAACAAGGTTTGGTGTTCCTTAAACCATTATCTCTGAAAATGAAAATGAATTCTATGGTTCAATAATCTCTGATTGGGATCTTAGTCTCATAATATATTTGAATACTTCTTCCAGCTACTACCCTAAGGGTAATGGCTTGGAAAATTCTATTAACAAAAACCCGATCAAAATCATAAAGAAAAAAATGGACACCAACAAGAGGTTGCAGCGCAAGTTATTGTGCACACTCTAGAAGACATAATCATGGTGAAGAGGGAAATAGGTGCTTGTTTATGGAAAGGAGACTAGGCTTCCTTTACCTCATGAATTTCCTTCATTAGAGTTAGCCCAACAACTAGAATTTGAAGGCGTAGATCAAAGATAAATCAGAATGGAAGAATTGGTTGAGCTTGAAGAACTAAGAAATTATGCCATGATAAAGTTAGAACAACATCAAAGATCAACCAAGAAGTGGTTTGAAAAAAAGGCTAGAGCTCATGATTTCAAGGTGGGTGATCTGGTCTTAAAATGGGATAATGACATAGCCGAGCCATAGCATGATTCAAATTTTGATGCACTTTGGAGTGGCCCATATATCATCAGTTCTTATAAGGAGGCCAACTCTTTTGAGTTGTCTCATCTTAATGGAGATTCCTATCAATCCCAATCAATGGAATATATCTCAAACACTTCCATTAAGTGTTCTTTTACATCATGTAAATATTAAATCAGTTTGATTCTTCCAAGTGCGCTCCTGTGCAAAGTGTTTGGTTTGTATATAGGTTTTTTTCCTTTTGCTCTCTCTTACTTGTGCTCTTTTGTTACTCCCACAATGTTAGTCCTTGTACTTTCAATTTGAAGGTATCAAGTGTAGAGATTATTTTCCAATAGTTTAGGAAATATCCAACATTTTTCCGCATAATTTTGTTAAGAGTCAGATAGTGTTTCAAGTGATTCTATGGGAGATTTCTTCAAAGTTACAGATCAAAATTTCAAGTTTCAGGCTGAATTCATGCCCAATGGATGCTTCAAGGCCACTAATCTCTTCATCTATCATATATATGTCCTTGAAAGTCATTAAAATTTTGTCCAAAATAACCCCTGGCTATTTTGACAACTTTTAGTTCTATTCGGCTCATATATCAAGTTTTCAAGTTGTGCACTAAACTAGTTTTCTTCCTTGGCATATTTCCTTAGTTTAAATTCTTCACATGCACTCTTCCCCGATTCTTCCTTTCCATTCCTCTTCCCTTTTCTTCCTCTTTTTCACCTTTCATGTGCCCCGTCATTCCTCTCCTTCCTTCTATCTCCCCTTCTGTCCCTTCACGTGCATGCTTTAGCACATCCAAACTTCTTCCTATTAATTGCACACTTCTTGCGTGCACCCGCATAATTACCTTGCATTTCACTAAGTCCCGGTATGCCTTACACACATGCCTTTCCTTCCCTAGTCCCGTGCACCTACTTTCATATGATCAAATTCCTCACGCACTTTCCTTGAGTATTAGTACAAGGATGCTAAGGATTTTGTCAAAGCTTCCGATCATTGTCAATGACTAGGAAAACCAAGAAATAGGGACAAAATACCGTTACTGACCCATAACAAGTGCAGAGCCATTTGAGAAGTGGGAAATTGACTTTGTTGTCCCAATCACACCAGCCACACAAGGTGGGCGAAAACAGGAACTATAATGGATTACACTACAACTACAACAACAAAATTCTTATGGGAAAACATTATAAGTAGGTATGGTTTTCTATTGAGCCTTACTAGTGATATGGGAACTCATTTATTGAATGAGACAATTAGAATATTATTAGTTGAGTTTATGGTAGCCCATCATAAGAATACCCCTATCACCCACAAGCTAATGGTACTTGTAAAGGCCTTTAACAAGATCCAAGGACAAACATTGACAAATACCTGTGATGTAGGGAGAAAATATTGGGATGACAAAGTATCAACAATGTTATGGGCATATAAAACTATGTATAAAAGGTTGAATAAGGCTACACCTTTTCAATTGGTGTTCGACGTGAAGGTAATTTTTCCCGTATAATTAATGCTACCCTCCCTATGTATTATGCATTTAGGATGACTTGTTGATGAGAAGAAACTTGAGGAAAATAATGATAAATTAATATAGTTGGATGAGTAGTACGCCATTGCGTAATGGAGTCGAAGACATAAAAATTAATATAGAAGGCTTGACATGATAGCCATAGTAATAACAAGTCTTTTACTATGGGGAAGATGGTGCTTTTGTATGAATCCAAGTTTTTGTGCCATCTTGGGAAGCTAAAAGTGCATTGGTTGGGACCATTTATAGTAACCAAGATCCTAGAATTTGGAGCTTGTCAATTACAAGCATTAGATGACACTATGTTTCTTGGTTACTTCAATGGGAGTAGGTTGAAGCCATACTATAAATAAGCTTCTTTTGTGTTTGTAATAAGGCAATATTTCCACTTAGATTATATTCTTATTTGTTTTATTTTTCTTTTCTTTGTTGTAATATGTAGGTTCACATGCGGAGATGATTACTCTATTTTAGTGTGATGTGTAGAGGATTGTGCATGGTTTTAGTGTGGGGTAGATAGGAAAAAGTGCACGAGAGAAGATTAATGTATGTGTTAGAAGTATGTGCAAGTGCGCATGAAACAATTGAAGGCACACACGCCAGAGTGTTATTATGATTGATAATAAGGTGTGGGGGTTTTTAAAGATGGAAGGTACAAATGAACTTAAATTTGAAGGAATTTCTCATATAAAAACACATGAATGGAAGTGCCACACATGGTAACGAGAGGGAGGAAGAGAAAAGGTAAACTACTTGACAAGTGGTATAGAAGGATATGTGTGGTGCAAAGAAGACACATGCAAGAGGGTCTAAAACATGGGAAGTAGTAGCGTGCTAGAAGGTTATTAAGCTGTTGCATGCTAGTGAAAGTGAAATAAAAAGTAGAAAATTTCTTTAAAGCTAAAAAGTGGTGGTAGGTGGAGTGCAATCAATGTGGTTATAAATGGAAATATCTATACAAGGTGCACTAACGAAATCATTCTTACTTGCACTTTGAAGATTTCATGTATAAAGATCTCAATTGCGATAAAGTGTGAAGTATGAACCAGAGCTAGTTGAAGTAAAGAGAGAATGAGCATAAATCCTTGATGATAGAGAGATCCTTTTGAGAAGTGGAATCTAGGAGAAGGATTTGAATGTAGGTAAATGAGATAGGGTTTGCAGGTAAAGACACAGAGCTATGGAAAAGAGTCTCACAGGTTGAGTTAGAGCACATAGTATTATAGGTCAAACTAATGACATGAAGTTGAAGAGAACAAGTGCAAAAATTGATTAAAAAGTGTGTATTTTGACATCAAATGTGGGAATTAAGAAAGTGTTTTATTTTCGGAACTTAGGGCATGCGGTTTATAGATTTAAAGGTTATACCAGTTAGAGAGGAACAATGGCACCAAAGAGATCACCAAGAACCATGAAGATGATAGAAGAGTTGCACAAGATTGGTTCTTTGAGATGTAGTATCCACTAGAGGTAGAAAACCATGAGCATCAAAACTGTGGAAGTGCAAGACTAGTGAGTATAATCATTGAGCACAAGCGCATAAGGCATACATAAATAAGGATGTCTTTTGAGAGTTGAGTATGAGGACTTCATAAGGGAAGATTGTCTAGGATGACACAAAGTGTGTAGAACTTTGGAAGGAATTGGGATACTTTAGTTGTGTGAGTTACCTTTCTTTGGGAATCCCACGTGCCTTTTTCAATGGTGATGTCGCACATGCATGAAGACTATTTTTAATTTGCAGGAAGAAGGATGCGACTAACTTAAAAATTAATCGGAAGGGGTTACAAGGTTGCGCAACATTGGGGAAGAGATATAGCTTGATCTATGCGACGAGGAAAGAATAGAGGAAGCAACCACCAATTTACAATACCAGAGGGGAAGTCAAGCCTTCAACATTAACAAGATTTCTGACCTCGGTACAATAGTAGTTGTGTGCTTGGTTAGCTATAAGTTGGGAGCCTTTGAGAGATGGACATAGGTAAACAATAAATTCCTCCATATTGTGCATAAGATGGTGCACAAAACCAAGAACAACATTGCGTTATACATAGCTGAATGAATTATAGAGGAGGAAAAGGCTTAAAAGAAAAGGGGGACAAGATTACGTGGGGTTCTATTCTCTTGTTGATAGTATATTGGGAGATAGATGTTTTGTCCAGTGGATAATATGTGGAACACCCCATTGAGAACAAGTCTCCAACAAAAATTTCACCAAGTATACATGTGATGACATAATTAAAAATCATTACAAGGTGCACTGGAGAGGTGGTATAAGATAATGAATCCTACATGCCTCAAGAATTACCAACATTGTTGGATAAATAGGAAGAGTTTGCGGTGACGAAAAACTTCAAGATTGTAAGAATATTTCCAAGTAATGGAGAAATGGGGCCATGATGTAAATTATCATTTCCATTCATAGTATTTCAAGTGCTTGTGATGAATAGAATCAAGGACATGCTGACACTTAAAGTTTAATGCGAGAGAGGTTGATTCAAACTACCATACGTTGTGTAATAAATATGGATATGTATCAAAAGCAACATATGTGGAGACAATGGAAACATATAACATGGATGTGAGCCTAATCATGAATTTGGTAGTTGGTAAAGAGGCATGTAGAGTTTATATCTACCTATGAAAAAGCTTAAATACATAAAAGAGGTTGACGTGGAAAAATCAACATGCCACACCACCGCGAAAGAAGAAAATAGTAAATATCCCTAAGCATAGGTGCGAGGAGAATCCTCCATAGGAAGAATAAGAAGAAGAGGAAGAGGCTCCTCTCAATCAGAGTAGAAGAAATAAAATACAAAAAAATGGAGAAGAAAGCACCTTGCACATACAAAAATAATCCCAAATCGAAGAAGAGCCTAAACCAAGCTGAAAGAGGAGAAGGCGATAAAAACTACACAATAAAACACCGAATAATAATAATATAGAAATTTGAATTCATTCGGGATATCATTGATATTGATAGAGGTTACATATATAGTGTTTGATCTCCTACAATGGTGGAGTCAACACTCATCTTCAATCCCTCATATCTCTCTCCATGAATCTCTCAAACTTATCTCCTAATATCTCTCAAACATCCCTAGGATCACTCACACTACAAAATAGCTACGTGAATTGTTCTCACAACTCACTCAAATAATTAAACTATTACAACTATATTATTAATATGAGTTCTATAAACTCATTATTAATAATATTACAATTTATTTAATAATGTTACACAATATTTTGGTAACATAAGGACCCCCACATCATCCATAATTTGGATGAGGTAGATGAGAAATCCCGTACATGAGGAACTCGTAGGTGGAACAAGAACATGAAGAAGTATAAGAGGAAGAAGGCCCCGAGCGAGAAAAGGATACATGTGATATGCAAGAAGAAGAACATAAGGAAGATGGAGAGCATAAAGACAGGAGTAAAGGGAAATAAGGGGGCGACGAAGAAAAAGGCTTGGGAAGACCAATGCACGGAGGGGGACAAGAAATGAACAACTCAATATATTGCAAGAGACCCCAAGGAAGCCACACACAAGAGGGAGGAAGTGACAACAACCCCCAATAGTACCCTAAATTTCATACTTGGATGACCCAAAAAAGTTGTTAAGAGCCATATTTGAGTTCGTAGTTCAGCATCAACAAGACCTATTATATTGGGAATTGTTTGATAAGGACGAGGCCCTTTTTGCACCAGGAAAATGCTCTCATGGAACATGTAGACGCACATGGAGAAGCCCAAATTTGAGGAGAGGAAAGATCCATTTTCAAAAATGAAACTCCGAATAAAGAACCATGATGTGTGTTCCTTGTAATTGAATCCAATAAGCTTTCAAAATAAAAAGCATGCAACACACTTGAGAAAAGTTGCTGCCAAAGTTGGGAGAAGAAATATCGATAAAGGGGCTATAGTAAGGAGGATGCGAAAGGATACAGCATAAAGGGTTGAGGAACTAGTAGCTTGTGGATGAATTGAATGATGAAAAGAAGAGAATGGCGGACATGTACAATAAGGAAGCCGATATAATTGATAATATTACGTGTGCATGCTTAGACTTCGTGGAACAAGCTAAAATAGAATATGATATAAAAATGGAGTATTTGAAGGATTTGGTATGCGGTTCTTGACCAAATTGAAAAGAGGGTCGAGACCTTCAAAAAAGAATTGATAAGGATGAATAAAGAGAAAGTGGAAAATAATATTGAAGAGTATGTCACTCTTAATGTAGGGGTAAAAGAGGTCATGCGAGAAGGTAGATAATTTGTTTGATAATTGTTAAGACTTTATGATAATTTTGAATGTGTGCGAAGTCAAAATGATGAGTATAATTAATGAAATTACATGCCTTGATGAAGACAAATAAGGTTGAGCGCAAGAAGATGAAGAAAATAAGTTTATGAAAAGCGCAAGATGATGAAGGCCAAGCACGATATAATTGAGGAAAGACTAAAAATCCATCCTATTGTAATGCGTAGGATGAATACTCTAGAGGGTGTTTCCTCAAACTTGGATGTGGTGGTTAAGGAGTTTTAAGAGAAGATTGGCGAGCTAACTCTAGTGGAGATTTCAGGACATTGTAGAGAAAACACTAGAGAAGGATGCTAAGGAGATCAAGGGATGGAGGAAACTAGAGATCTCCATAAACAGGAATTCTAGAAATCTTACCATCACCAAAGGCTTGAATTATAGATGCACACAGAGGAAACATACTTCATTCTTTGATTCCTATGGGTAATTGCCCATATTCTTTATTCTTTAGATATTATTTCATTATTTCAGCTATTATTTGAGGATTTTTTCTTTGATTCATGATATTTCCAAGGATGGAAAATGCTCCTAGTGTGGGGTAATGTTGGATTTAAAATATGACTAAGTATAAACCATGCACGAGGGTAGAAGATCATGCGCAAAAGGACATGCATAAGCTAAGAGGAAATAACTAAGTCTAGAGTAATGCATGAAAGCAAACATGCAAGTAGAGAACAAGTACAGAAATAAGTTAATGCACGAAAGGAATGCATGCAAGGGGGGTGAAGAGATCAATGCGTAAGGGTTTGTGCATACACACACTAGGTTACATGACTTAGCGAATTTCCTAGTGAAGGTTAAAAATAGGAAAATAAGAGTTGGTGTAGCATGCAAGGCACATCTAGAAATAGGTAAAGAAAGGATAAACACCGACCAGAGATAAAACACATATAAAAGAGGACAAATATGACACATGGGAAAATTTAAATATAGGAACAAAGCATGGATAAGGTTGAGCTATTTATAGCTTGATCTAGAGTTAAAGAAGGATTTTAAAGGCATGCAACCTATATTTAGGACATCTATTATTAGGATTAAAGCATGTAAGTGGTGAAGGACAAGTTCCCACTATATATAAGTAGTTGTCGCACTTCTTTGTAATGTGTGAGTAATAAGTTAATAATGGAAGAGACTGATAGGGATATATAGTATGTACGTTCCTAGTGAATGTTGCACGCATGAATGTAATCAGTTGTGGGTACATGTAATGGATTGATTATGTGATGGATAACTTATTATAGATCCTATTGTTGGTTGACTATGCTCATGGATGAATTACTTAATACATAACACACATCTTGAGATGCAACTAAAGAGGAACTAGAGGTTTCGCGCACTCTAGGTGAGCATGTACACCTTTATCTAAATGAAGTTCCAGTGTGACCAACTAGGTATTAGTGAATAAAATACTACAATAAGAATGTTATGAAAATTAGAATGTAGTAAGGGGTAAAAACATGATACATCGGCTTGAAACATCAACTAAAGGTGAGGAAATGACCCTTGTACTAAAGAAATTGATTGAAAACTTGTACAGATTTTGCTATTTTGGTTCTAACTTGATTCTAACCATTTTCTTCTCAAGTTTTGGTATGGTGTGTTGGTTTTCTCTGCATCACAAATATATATAGAAAATAAAGTAAGAGAGGCATTAAATTACAAATAATTAGGGTGTGTACTTGTCAATTCCAATATGAATCTCATCAAGGTTTCAAGTGGAAATATAATTAAATTTTATGAAATGTAAGATATTGAATCCCAAAGGTGGAAATAAAAGGGGTATAAAATATGTTAAATGGAAAATATCTAGCTTGAATATATGTTAAAATAAGGACTGTTTTATAATTGAAAAGTTGCATTGGGAGAGGGTATTATTAATTGAATATTGAGATGTAGATTTGGAAATAAGGGTATTATTTAATATCTTATGAAAGCGCATGATAGACCTTAAGTTTACATTAGTAAATCCCATGTGATATCCAAAATCCTTCAACCTAACGCATGTCAACCCCAATAACCACAATTTCAACTTAGACACGACTTTTGGCATAATAAATATGAGCACATACTTAAACTAGATAGAAAATATCCCAAACTATCTACCTAGTGTGAACATAACTCTAAAGTAGCTTTGTTTTTAGTCGAAATTTGTTTTAGTTATTTTATGACATCTTAATATATAGAATAACATAAGTAACTATTGAGAAACATTTATTTTAGTCCAAGCCTTCCAAATGTGCCATTGGAGTCAACGAGATGGATTACTTAGGTCTCATTGTTTCCATGAAGGTGTATATGTGGACTCACACAAGATCAAGAACATAACAGAATGGAAAGTGCATATAACACTCAAGAATCTATGGGGCTTCTTAGGGCTCACTAAGTAGTATAGCTGATTTGTAAAAACTTATGGTAGAATAACAACATCATTCACAATGTTATTGAAGAAAGAATCCTTTTACTAGAATGTAGTAGCCACCATGACATTTGAGAAGATAAAGGAGACCATGTGCACCGCTTTAGTTCATGCTACTCTAGATTTTTCAAAAACCATTCTTTGTTGAATGCTATGCTTTGAGATATAGCATGGGGGTGGTACCTCATGCACATGGACGACCCATTATATTCGAGAGATAATGGAGAGACACTAACTCAA
This sequence comes from Taxus wallichiana var. yunnanensis, assembly GCA_018340775.1. NCBI lineage: Eukaryota > Viridiplantae > Streptophyta > Pinopsida > Cupressales > Taxaceae > Taxus > Taxus wallichiana. Next base: position 733,962,076 of record CM031234.1, on the reverse strand, counting down.
ATGATAATTATTTGAATCTCATTTATGAAAAAAAAATGATGGCTATCCATCATGTATTAAAAAACGGAGATCATATCTAATGGAAAGACCCTTTAAGATAAAGAAAGACCATGATAATATTAAATACTTCTTAGAAACAAAGGTTATCATCATAAGAACAATAAAAATTGTTTACAAAGAGGTTGGTATTTAAATTTGAGAAAGAAAGTATATATATATTATAAAAATGTAATTATAAATACATTATTTAAGTGTTTTGTTTATTTACACCAACATATATAATATCTAAAACTATGTCATGTTATTTAAATGATTAAATAAAAACACAAAAATAAAATAATATAAATAGGAATTATGATTTGTTTAGATATTTATAAAGAACATTAACTATAAAATTTGTTTATAAAAATATTTGGTAAAACATTTTTTTCAACTATTCCTAACCTAAAAATTTATTTCAATATAATATTCAATCTAAAATTATTTGATTCTAACAATCCTCATCTCTTTAATACCTCAACACTTCTCCAAGTCAAAACTCTTAGTACTCACTCACTCATTCAATCCTTTTATATGGTGGCTGATTACATTTACTTTCTTAACAAAATATCATTCAATAAAAAAATTCAATTTATGAAACAAAATTAATAATCATTTAAAAATACAGCTATGAAGATATGCATACTTATCCATTAATAAAAAAGTCAATGACTTCGCCAATACTGCCAAAAAAACAGGTCGAAAATCAGACCAAAACAGCATCTCCTTACTTTGTTTTCTTAATTGTAATTGTTTTTATTTCACAAGAGTCCAGGTTCAATTAATAAATTTTAGTATTTTAATTTAAACGTTTAATTATTATAGGCAATTTTGGTTTGTGGACATTATCAAAATCTTTATTTATTGTATTAATAAATTTTGTAATAACCAATCTTTTAACAAAATCAGTAAGATAATAATTTTCTATAGATATTTAATTTGCTTATTAGGATGGCTATAAAATAATTAATTTTTAGGATTCGTAATTAATAACTAAAGTAGAAAGTAATATACATGAATATGTGATTATGATTAATAATTGATTTATTAGTATTGGGATATTTTTATTTTGCACATTAAATTTTACATTTTTTTATATTGAAGAAATTTGCATTAAAATTATTAGTATGGAATTGGTTAATTGTTAAATAAATTAGTGTATTTGCGTATTTACTATCAATCATATGTGAATTATACGATGGAAATGTCGAAGGGGATCTTTTAGAGGAGTCATATTGGAGGGAGAGAAACAATCAGAGAGGAAGATGGGTGAAGAAGGGGTTAGAGGGCGAAGAACTACTAGGGTGGCAAAAGATTAGAGGAGAAACAATTTGAAACTGAAGCGTACAAAAATGACATGACATTTATGTCAATCCTTTGAGGAGACATGGGTTGTTGTCTTGAATGATGCGAAACAACGTAAAGAGATATTTGTTAATGTAAGGAGTGGTAGAATTTTTTACGGAAGTGAAACTGTGTTTGTAGTTTTAGCCCTTGCATAAATATAGACAAGAAGATGTGGAGTGGAAGTAACATTTGAAGGTGGCAACCTCATGCAAAGTTCTACTCATCAACAACAATGATGGCATCGTCATTTAATAATCACTGGAAAAAGGGACATGTGTGGCGTGTCGAGGATTTTTATTGCACATGGGAAAGCAATCATTAGCATGGGAAATGTAACACATCCCTTTGAATTGGCATGGGGGTGGAGAAAACAATATGAAGAAGCCATGGGAAGGGGGAAAGAATAATTGATATTGGAGCGGAGGGACGAGCTTGATTAGGATTATTTAAGAATGATAATATTTTGAAGGATTTGATCATTTTCAAGTATTTGAACATTGTTATTGTGAAGATAGAGGTTTAAATACACAGAGAGGAGACATTTTCATTACTTTATTTGTAAAAATTGGGGTTTAAATGCATATATGTTAGATATGTGCCAACAAAGTTAAATTTTGGATCCCTTTGTGGCGCGGTTTGTACCTCACTTCTTAAAGGGGTGTGGGGCTTGCCCCCCACTCTTGTCATGCAGGGGTCCTCTTGTTTCTAGAAAGACGAATTCAACCGAATTCTATTTTTAGAAAGGAAAATCCTAATGGCGTTTTTCCACTCTATTTTTAAGAGGAGGAATCCTAACTGTACTTCGCCAATTAGGTGTATATATTTTTGTGGAGATCTAAATTTTCTTATAATGAGTTCACATGTAATCTGTTCATCTTGAGTTAATAAAGCTTGATATCTTGCACCGTGGATGTTTCCTAAGCACTCAGCTAGGGTTTTACCACGTAAATCTAGTGTTTATCTCTTGCATGTTTGGTATTTTATATATTTTATTTTTCTCTATCTCTGTAATTAGTATTTTGTTATTCTACTTTCTACGTATTCATTTTTGCATAATCTGTGGTTTCCTAACAATATAAAAAGGTCAAGGATTTTACGTTTTACTTATTCAAAAATTCTTGCAAGCATGTGTTTATTTCTGGCTAAATTTATTTGTGGAAACCCCTTGTGCGCAAGTTTTGAAATCTTGACGTCATGGATTTGAAATCTGACATTTAATTCTCACACAAAATGGCTATATAAATAGATCTTATCTCTATCTTTTTCCATCAACATCGCCACACTTTGAATTGCATTGGATTTCACATAGACTTTGTATATCATGCAAACCATATAAAATTTGTATGTCCCACTACAAAATTAGAAAAATGACAGAGGAAGAGGAGGAGATAAATAATATCAATGATGTGAAATAAAAAGAAAATAGTAAGGTAATACACAGGCATATGCATTTGTATTTTAAAAAAATTGAAAAAAATATACAATAATGTATTTACATGTTAAACCTCACCTGAAACATTAAGGAATTTATGCAATTTATGTTGTATTTTTTGAAATTATGGTTTTATAAAAAAAATTCGGGAAAAAAATTAAACAAGGAATAACTTATCAGGTTGAATTTCATTGAAGAGTTGAAATTACACAACTTGTTATGTTGAATGTCATCGAAATTTAAGTGAGATTACGACTTACAACCTATAATTCCTAGAATTAGGGTTTTGTGAGAAGCTTCAAATTTGTGGCGTTATAAAGGACAAAGAAGTTGCAAGATAACCTATCAGATCAAATTTCATTGTGAATCGTGGAGGATGGCGTGCAATATAAAGGAAAGGTAAGTCATTGAGTTTCCCGCTTGTAGTAGGATTTTAAATAGTGAACAATCTATATAGCATGCGACTTTATAAAGGAATTAAAGGAGGTCACCAAGGAAATTGTTGTGACTTCATTGTCTAGGATGGGAGGTTTTATGGATCAAGCATTTATGGTGCAGGGTTATATAGAGAAGAATGTGGCCCGGGATAGATAAAACAATGCGAAGAAGCCGCGGAAAGGGGGAAAGAATCAATGTTAGTGGAGTAGAGGGGCTAACATGCAATCGTAAGCCATTAGAGCATCTAACAGTTTGGAAAGGTTAAGGCTAGGGCCTTTTGAAACATATACTATGAGGTAGGGGGATATGACTCAAGGGTTATAGGTTCTACCATTGTAGAATGTGATAATACATCCATCATGACCGGTGTCACACCCAAATGGTTTCCCTCCCCTTTATATTATTTGGAGTACACCTTCAACGTATTTGTAATACGTTCTTTGGGTTTCCAGTGGCGGGATTCAATCATCATATGCAAGTGACTAGGGATGCCAAGACTACCACCAGAAGAGTGAAAACCAAACATCATATAGGCCAACGAAAAATATCAGCCAAAAACCTATCCATATGTTCATGGAATTGTGAGCACACGGTAGGATAAAATTTGATATAGAAATCATGATTCCCATCGCATGCGCGAGATGCCATGTTTGACATAAAGAAAATCAAAGTGTTGAATCCCAAGGCCTTGTGCGAACTTGAAGGCTTTGGCATAGTGATGCAAACTGTGAAGAAATCAGAGCCTTATTTAGGCCCCGCAGAGGATGTCATGACATTAGAGACCAATTATTATCGGTCCCCGAAGGCTTTTAGTCCCACATAGAACACACTCTTCAAACATTAAGTTACATTGAAAATGCATTCATAAGGTAATTATTTATCTATTTGAATATGAAGATAATACATTCAAATGACTCGAAATACGGTAAAGAACTAACTAACAATATTGAAAAATAATAATTAATTACTTTTTATTTCCCTAGAAAATTTCGTCTCCATCATGAAAATTTGACAACCCCCCTCGGTAAAATATTTCATGGTCACCACTTGAATACAAAAATTCACCAATCGTGCAAATTGTTACTACCACCATTTTTTTTTGTGGTTTTCAATATTTTACAAAAACCACATGTCGTAAGTTATGGGAAAAGAACGAGATGAGATTCAACACATGTCCTGTGTGTTTTAACCCTTTAAAACACATTTGACAATTGTTAAAATAAGTTAAATGTCTAAAGTGATGTGAGTTTGTTTGTGGAAGCCATTAATATTACCACGGTTTATATGTATTAAAATTCTGAATATAGTACAAGAACAAAAACAACATTAAAAATTGTTATATTTTCAAAGGATTAATTATAAAAGATACATATTTTATTCAAAATAAACACGGAAAATACAAAATTTGCACGTTTGAAACAAATAACTTGAAAAATTCTGATTTAAAATAGATCTAAACTTACAATCGGATGACCATTTAAAAATGGCTTACCGTACACAATACTTTATCGACGGTAGGGCTAACCATCAAATCTCAACCTTGGTGGAGAATTACGATTGCCTTGAGTGAATGTGTAAATTTTTTAGTCTTTGTGGAAGGCATTCTGTAGACACAAAACAATGCACTTTACACATAATTTAGCCTGATCTTATACTACTATTTAGAAGGTTCTCAAGTGGATAAATTACTAATTAATCCCACCTTTTGGCCATCTTTATTTTATATTTTATTTCATAATTCCCATGTATTTTCCAACACTTATTTGTCCATTTCGCAATTGCCCTGTCATTCTAGCCCAAAATGAGGGCACCCAACCTGTCTTTAGGGCACCCTAGTCCCACTCTAGCACCCCTAAAAGGAACGATAATCGGTTCATACCAAGCAAAGAAATCGGATGCCAATCAAACACCATGATCAATAATATGAAAGTAATTCACCGAATAAATTTAACAAAACCTTTACAAACAAAAGAGCAACAATAACATATATTATAATGGAACTCAATGAAATACAATGAGAACAGGCCTTATATATAGGCGGGAACAAAAGTCTAAGAACTAATCAAGGTTGTAGATCAAGCCATAAATCAAGGAAAGAACTAGTCATCAAAGAAATATTCAAGACCACAGATTTAGGAAAGAACTAGACATCAAAGATCTAGTCAATACCATAGATCAAGGAAAGAAATATACTTAACAACTATATAATTTCCCCTAATTTCTAAATAAATCAAAATAAATATCCACACACATAAGTGGGTGAGGATAAATATAATAAAGTTAAATAAAATACCTAGGTGAACATGAGATAAGGTAAAAACCTACTCTAACACCCCCTCTCAAGTGAAGCTAGGGGAAAAAAATAGAAGTGGCATGTCCACAGTATGAGTCTCGACAACTAGGCCTGATGAGGTACTCATGTACAATATATCCATGAAGAAATCTCTAACCAAAAGAAGGAAAGAATCTTGTTAGAAGGAAAGAGAAAGAAGAAAAAGAAGGAAGATGTTCTCATGAACACTCCCCAAGAACAACTTGTGAAACCCCAAGCATTCCACACAACTCAAGGTAGCGAGGTGATGCAAAATGCTTCATAAATATGTCTTTAACCTACTTTTGAGTCGAATGTACTCAAAGAAAATAACTCCATCCTAACTGTGTTGACAAATGAAGTGGATGTGTATCTCAATATGCTTGGTCCACGTACTTAAGCTGGGTTGCGAGAAATGTGAATTGCACTTTGGTTTTCACACCAAAGTACAGATCGGTGAATCTTGCAGAATCCAAACTCTATCAATAATCATGTTGAAGCTAAAGAATCTATTGACTTGTTGTATGCTTCCCTATACTACGCTCTCAAGATGAAAGTGCAATAGCTTGTTTCTTTTTGCATGCCCAAACAACTGGAGAAGAACCAAGACAAAAAGATAGTCGGAAGTGGAAAGTATGTCATCAATAAAACTTTCCCAATCGAATCAGTATACCCAACCAATTGAGTAGAACCCCTAGTGTAGTGTAGGCAAAAGTGGGAAGTTCCCTACAAATAACACAAAATCCTTTTAGTAGCCTGCAAGTGACTACCATGAGGAGAATGTGCAAACCGAGATAAAATTCCTATTGTAAATGAAATATTATGATGAGTATGGGTCAATTACATGAGAATCCCAACCAAATTCCTATACAATGTAGGATCACAAAGTGGTGTGGTGCATGTGGAAGTAAGAGTAACCCTAGAATGAAAAGGAGATAAAATTGGCTTACAATTAACCATATCAAAGAGATGAAGAAGATCATGGGTGTAATTTTTCCACTCAAATGAATCCTGAATTTTTCCGAGAAATCTCTAATCTAAGGAAATAATGCAATAACCCAAGATCTTTCATGTCAAACTGTGTAGAAAGAGCCCTCTAAATAGTCTAAATGTGGGAAGAAGAGCTTCCAAAGTAGTGAGATCATCAAAATACAAGACAAGTATCACAATATCCTCACCAACATGCTTGGAGATACACTGTATGATTGGAGTGGAAACAAACAAAACCAATAGATAGAAGAAAAGAATCCATCTTCTCATACCAAGCCCGAGGGGCTTGTTTGAGACCGTAGAGAGACCTTTGGAGCCTACAAACAAGAGAAGAATCCTAAACAAATCCAGCAGGTTGCTCCATGTATATTTCCTCTTGTAAATATCCATGTAAGAATGAACTCTTCACGTCCATCTAGTATACGGGCCACTATACGTACCCAAAATTGTAAGGTATCTGATCTTGTCGAACAATGTGACACGTGCCCCAATGATGATCTGAGTCTCCTCGCAAGGTGTTCGGGATCCAAAAAATCTCTCCAAGTGTGAGTTAACATCCTGCATGCCCCGCTTAGCCCCGCGTGCTTTATTTTTCCTTTTCCCCTCTTTTCTTATCCTTTTTCTCTTGATGTGAAACCGCTGCCTGCACAGGCGGCGGTCTCGTGACCGCTGCCTTGAACAAGGCGGCGGTCCTCGTAATGCTGCCTGCTCGGGTGGCGATCCTTCTACGCATTTTCCAGAAAGCTCTTTTAACACGAATCACATAAATTCAATGTTTTACCAGCTTTCTTTCACCGCCATAAGCTTGCATTTATGATTCTGGTTCCCTGGAATAGTGTTTTGCCATTGTTTATAGTTTAAGAGTTCTATTTGGCTTTTACCTTGGGTAAATGCAAATGCTATAAATGGTTGGCTTGTGCTCAAGAAAATGGCCCCTCATTCACTTCTCATCTTCTCATTTTCAGTAATTCAGTCTTTTATTTTGCTTAGGATTCATAGTTTAGTTCGTTACATGCTTAGTTAGCATTGTTTTACTGTTGGTAAGCCACATATCCATCTTGTGCAAGCAGTGTTGTTATTTCATCCAATCCATTGGAGTAGAATAGCTTAGGAAGCCATTAAAGTTGCAGGTTTTGCTCCTCAAATAGGATAGTTTCAGGTTCTGGATGCTTTATGTTGCATGACTCGCAATAGATCCCGCTAGGAATTGCATAAGCCAAGCTCTGTACTCTTGCGCTATCCCTCTCCTACTCGCATTGTATTCGGTGTGTATTCTGAGCTGCCTTTATCCCAATATCTACTTCTGTTGATGCTAGCATTACACACTTTTCTGGATCCACGTGAACACAAAAGAACGAGGAGATCATACTGAGGGGACAAGATCACACACACCATCGGATTCGCCACTATTCTGCAGAATCTAGGTTCTAGCTTTCAAAGTTCTAGTTAGAATCATATCAAATAGAGTAGTTAATTACTTTATTTCAGTAAATTCTATTCTCAATATTGCCAGGGAATCTGTGGGGATTGATAGTTTATGAGAAACTATGATTCACTCCTCACTTCTGAGGTAGGATCGAGAATCTTGCAAATAGATTAGATGAGCTATTTTATTGTTTAGAATAGATCTACAAATTACACAGACAAATAGCTACACTCGGTTATTTTGTTTGTTTTAAATTATTATTTTAGTTGTCTTTCTAGATATTTTAAATAGTTGTTTTCTTAAATTCGTAAAGTTCATCAGAAAAACACAAAAAGATAGAGAAAACATATATGCTATAGATACACTTCACATAGTTAAATTTCATTTTGTTACAGTTAATTTACTTTGTTACTTTTGTATGACAATCACGGGACCTAGAGAGCCCAGGGAATACATATTCAAGCCAATCATGCCCCAACCCAATCTCATCACGGCAATAACTGATATAGATCAAAATCTTAGGATTCAAGTCTTCCGAACAACGGTAAGCTTGCAACAAATCAATTCTCAGTTGAGTGGACTAAACATAGAAGACGACCAAGCACACACGTTTTGGTCAAATCAACCAAACTACAAATTACCTAGGCAATAATTCATATGACTGTAGAAGGGTTTGAAAGAGAACAAACCTTTGGTTGTGATCCTTTGGTCCCACAGCCAGATGCAGGAGACACTCTTCTAGATATAGATACCAGCCTAAGAATCTAGGTTGCACAAACACCTGTAGGGTATTATGAGAAAATCACACAGTTATTGATCCTAAACATAGAAGCTGAGAAAGCATACGATTACTGGATATTAGGGATTAGGACTTGATTTCACGCATGACCATAACAGGTCCACAATGACTAAGAGTTTACGGTTGTGACCCACAAATCCTGCACCCAACAAATCCACAGGAGAATTAGACATAGACACTAGCCTACGCACACTAGTATTCCAGTCTACTCCACTTCCACCTATCATCATCGAACAATTATCCTTACTAGACACAACAGCTAACAAAGCTAGAGAGTTCTGGACTAGGCCAGAGAACCGTCCATAGGATTGGCTACATTTACCATCCACCATATGACCCTATCCGGAGAAATACACGAAACTATCCCGGTCATTTTCCACGTATTCCACAACCCATAGATTGAATCATGCCAGAGCTCAATATTGATTGGAGCCTTCGAGCAGTCATCCTTGCTGACCGATCTATCACACCAGCCCAAGTTAGGAGGGCTTTCTTTTCTTTAGATTCGCAAGTTCCGTTAGTGCGCATTGAAGACATTAGATTGCCTAACTAGTTTGTCTGTATCTCACACATATTCCATCCCCACCGGCTGTCTTGGCATGACCTTGGGAGGTCGGGTGCGAGGAAGAGTCACTTGTAGATTCCCACGCTCGCTTGTCACTTTTCCGTCGAATCTGCACCACCCCTGTGATGCAACAATATCAATACAAGGCATACAAAATCCATCTTGGCAACAGTGTAAAAGTCTTAAAGTAATCAATACCTTCAACTTGTGAGAAACCCTTTGCAACAAGATGATCCTTACACTTCTCAATGGACCCATCAACTGCGTATTTGGTTTGGTATACCCACTTACACCTAACCATATTTCTTCCTTTAGGAAGAGATATCAAATCTCAAGTATGATTCTTCATCAAAGAAGAATACTCATATTCCATCACATCATCGTACTCCTGTATCCCATGAGCCTTTGAAAAGGACTGTGGATCCTCAAAAACTTCCTGACACAAAAGTCTAGATGAAATATCCCTTGTGGGATACCACTTGAAAATGCACAAAATATATGAAAATTGCAGCAAAGTAAAATTTCTGATTTTTACAGAAAATGACCAAGATTAGGGCGGTGAATGGTATTTAATTGATATCTCACAAAATACTTTTCCAAAGTGCATGAAATTTTGAGGAAGCTTGCAATAATAATAATAAACACCAGAAAAATATTTTTGAAATTTTTGGAATAATATATTACTGCCTGAAAATTACATTATCCCCTACGCGGCTAGAAACTTCAAAATTCATATCTCCTCAAATATGCATGGAAATTTGGGAAATAACATCTATTAATATTGAGAATGAAAACCCAACCTCCGGATCTGAAAAATGACACCAGAAAGCCCTTAAAAACACGGCTACAAATTTGTAATTGAGTAGATAAAACCTAGAAAATAGATAAAAATCTGAATTTATGGAAATAACATCTACCAATGATATAGAATAGATCTCAACCTCGAGATCTGGAAATGGCACACTAAAACCCTCCCAAAATCATTGTAAAATCCCAAAGTGGGTCGCTCCCCTTGGGAAGAGGCCCAAAACCCTCAAAAGTGTCTCCAAATATGGCGCCAAAATCTGCTCTAATCGCTGCCACAAATCAGATTTGAAAACCCTTGATTTTTCTCCACAAAAAGCCCCAAAAATATTCCAAAACCTTCTCTGAAAATTTTGAAATTAATCTCTGAAAATCAGCCCTAAATCAGCTCCAAAATGACAAGCTAGGGTGGATCTTTCACCACTAAAAATGCCCTACTAGCTAGGAATGGATCTCTCACCACCGAAGCTAGGGATCTTGTGGGATCTTACTCCACAAGCTAGATGATAGCAATCAGTAGTTGCTCAATGAAAATCATAAGTGTGCATGCAAGAATCCCCTCTAACACTCCCCAAATCTCCTTATATAACTTTTCATTACCTTTTTCCAAGTTGGGAGCTCCATGTGGGACTAAAAGTGACTTAAGTGACCCCATGAAGAAATAGAATAATAAAGTACCATAAGTCACCCCAACGAAGAAATAGAATAATAAAGTACTATGAGCCCCCAATGACAAAATATAACAATTATTACCACCAAGTTGACCACTTAATGTCAACGACAAAATATAACAAAAAAGTAATGTGGTAATAAGTCATCTATACCCAATAGCCTCTAGCGTCGTTAGCCCCTTGGGTATGTCCAAGGCTAAGACGAATGAAAAAAACTCCTAGGCCATCTGCTCGGAATTGGGGACATTACATTAGAACTTGTAGAATGTGTGTGATGATGCCTAGTGGGTGGAAGATCTTGTATGAAAGGTGTTGCGTTAGAAACTATAATATGATCCCACTTAGGCATAGTGACAACATCGTGTGGGAATAGGATCCTCAACGACATCTATAACCTCGTCATTAAGCTCCTCAAAGAAAGGATCTTCAAGATGAGATGAAGAAGAAGGAGGCATGGAAGAAGATAAAGAATCACAAGGAGTGAAATTCTCATCAAACTGAACATGTGTTCATAAAAGAACGTCATGAGTATCATGATCTAAAAGTTGATAAGTTCTCATGTATTCATAATACCCTACAAAGATCAAGGGTTTTCTCTTCTTATCCAAAGCCTTCCTTTCCTTCTTTGGCATAAAGGCCCAAGAATGGCTCCCAAAGACTTGGAAAAATGAGACATTTGGGTTAGTGTTGGACCAAGCTCCCTCTGGAGTCAAATTCTCAAGTACTCTGTGTGGTGCATGATTCTAAATGTAGTTACCACAATTAAGTACTTCGCCTTGATAGATAGGAGGTAAATCTCTAGAATGCATCATACAATTAGCCATTTCCTTCAAAGTTTTGTTCTTTCATTCTTATAAGCCATCTTGTTGTGGAGTATGAGGAACAAAGGTTGGTGAATAATGCCTTGAGTTGCCAAAAATTCAGAAAACTCATTGCGTTGAAGTACTCCCCCATTATTAGTATGAAGGTTCTTTATGCAACTAGAAGATTTTTTCTCGACCAAATCCTTGACTACTTTGAAGTGTGAAAAACCATCACTTTTTTTTCTTGAGAAAATAAACCCAAGTACGCCTCAAGAAATTATCAATAAAGGTAAGTGCATACCTAGCTCCATTGAAAGAGGGGATAGGAAAAACCATCAAGTCACTATGCATGCAAGCTTAAGTGGTCAAGAAGCTCTCTTAGAAAAATTATTAGGAAAAGGATCTTAGTGTTATTTTCCCTAATGCACAACTATGAAAAACTCTTTCAAGACAAGAAACTCTATGAAGACCATCTACCATACCATGAGTTCTCGAACTCCTTCAAATATCTTTAATTGAGATGTCCAAATCTGTCATGCCAAAGCTTACTCTCGAATCTACATGAGAAACCAATCATGTACCTATAAAGGAAGTGTCATAAAAACCCTCAAAGTTATATAGTATAGAAGTATGATAAAAATACATTGAGCAACAAGTGAATGAGGCTCCAAAAAGTTCGTACTTCTTCCCGTGTGGTGTAAAAGTCACGCTTTTCCCTTGACCGGACTAACAAATTTGATATACTGAAAGCAAATTTGTAGTGATTTTAGGAACATATAGTGCATCTTGATACTACCACCATCAAGTTGTATATCACCTTTTCCTTTAACACAAAGAAAGGAAGAATCTTCAACCTCAATTTTAGAAGTAGAACTCAAACCTAGAGAAAGTAAAGACTCCTTGTAAGAATTCATGTGATGAGAAGCACCAAAATCTATAAACAAACTGTCTATAAGTGGTGTCTCGAGAACTCCCAACAACATTAAGTGATTTGACATGATGTTTCGAAGGAGGTGAAGTGTAGATATAATTTTTTTGTTTATTGATTGCATCCTCCAAGGTTTACATTTGTTTATAACACCTATGTTCTTCATGACCACTACCCCCACAAAAAGACCATGAAAGGATAGACTTATTCTTGGAATTAGAAGACTCCTTGGGTTTAAAGTTATTTTCTTTGGGTTTAGGAGAATTTTGAGATGGAGAAGGGGTGGATTTGGTTTTACTTTTTGGTTTTCCTTTCCCTTAGGATTAGATGTAACTAATGCCTTTTGAGAGGTGGAAGACTCAATGTTAGACAATTTGGATTCTTTCCTAGTAATTCTTTCACAAAATGTTTCTAAGTTAGACATTTTGAATGTGTCACCTAAGGCATCCATGCTATAGAAAAGGTAGAATAAAAAATTTGGAATGGTCCTATCAACTTGGATATAATCAAGTAAACACACTCTTCATCTTTCTTATCTCTTCCACTCCCCTTCAACTGTGTCAACAAATTCTTGAACTTGGTAAGATAGTCTATAATTGTTGGAAAATATTCAAGATTAAGAGAGGTGATCTCAATTTCAAGTTGCATGGCTCTCATATGATCCACCTTACCAAATAAATCCTCCAATTTCTCCCATATTTTGAAAGGAGAGTCACATTTTTCCAAATGAAACAAAATACAATCACTTATATAAGTTCATATCAAACCCATACACTCATCAAATTTGCACTGGTATTGAAATTTCTCATATTCTCTAGTGAACACTGGTTGTTCTGAAGAAGTTAAAGCCCATAATCCTATCCTCTTAGTTATTGTTTCCATTCTTAGTTTCCATGTGTGGTAATTATGTGTTGTTAATGTCTCGACATGATCTAATGCGAAGTAAACATCATTATAAAAAAATCACCAAATTTTTTTCAAGAACCAAGCAATGCAACAAGAGCCCCACCAAATTTTGACACTTTATAATGAGTGTGTGTTACAATATGACACTTTATAATTATAGTACGATTCTCAAAATAAATATACAAGATTTACTAGTTTATGCTTATGCTATTTATTTTAGTTGCCACTAAAACAAAATAAAATGGTCTTGTGTTTGCCACATAAATAAAATGAAATGGGGCTAGAGTTAAGCACCTACTAGTAGGAATCACAAGTTTTATGGTCCACTTACTTTTACGGGTGTGCCACTGGGTTTTTGAGAAAGTCACATCCATTGATTCTTCTCGTAAAAACTGTTATTTCTAAATCGTGTCAAAAATGACCTTCGCCACCCAAAATAGTAGTCTGCAGATTTTCTTGAAATAGAAAACGTGCACGCAATTGTGGACCCATGTCAAAAGGAAAGAAATGTCTTTCCGAAACCATCTGTTGCATGCCAACCGAGAATGTTGCACCACAAAATAAAAACCCCGATTTAGATCTCAAAAAACTTAAAAAATCCAAAAATGATTTTTTGGGTTTTCTTCCTCGTTGACATGAATCCCGAGATGAAACATCGTGTTTCTCTCAATAATAAAAAAACCAAAAATGGTTGTCTCCGAAATGGTCGAGTTCTGATCGATCTTAGGGTTTTCCACCTTACGGATCCAATAGAGGCTCTGCTTTTGCATAAAAACACACATAACAACAAAATACAAATCCCAAATATATGAATAAAAAAATGTTTGCAAAATAAAACTTACAGACGAATGTCAACAACAATCTCCTAGCTTTGATACCATAAAAGGAATGCTAACCAGATTGTACCAAGCCAAGAAATCAGATGTTAATCAAACACCATGATCAATAAGATAAAAGAAATTCACCAGAATAAATTTAATAAAACCTTTACAAACAAATGAACAACAATATCATATATTATTATGGAATTCAATGAAATACAATGAGAATGGGCCTTGCTTATATAGGTAAGGAATAACAATCTAAGAACTAGTCAAGGTCATAGATCAAGCCATAAATTAAGGAAAGAACTAGTCATCAAAGAACTAGTCAAGACCATATATTTAGGAAAGAACTAGACATCAAGGATCTAGTCAATACCATATATCAAGGAAAGAACTATACCTAACAACTACATAATATCCCCTTAATATCTAAATAAATAAAAAGAAATATCCACACACATAAATGGGTGAGAATAAATACAATAAAGGTAAATAAATTACCTACGTGAACATGAGCTAAGATAAATACCTACTCTAATAGCCCTGATCTATGCACATAGTTTTTCATTTCTCTTTGGCACCTTTCTAGCCATTTTTCATCCTTATCCTTTTCCCAAATCGGCCTTGTTGGGATTAATTATGAAATTAAGCTTGAGAGCCCTATAAATATAAAGTTATAAGACCATAATGAGGGTCCTAGCATCACATACTACTATCACTCCATCTAGAGTTGCATCCATTGCATCACTTGCATCCACATAGTGTCATGCATCAAGGCTAGGAGATCTGCATCACACACACTTCATGGGGGATTATATTCTATTCCATGCACACATGCTATTTACATTTTCTATAGTTACTATTACTCACTACTTTATAAA
The DNA here is from genome assembly GCA_018340775.1 of Taxus wallichiana var. yunnanensis. NCBI lineage: Eukaryota > Viridiplantae > Streptophyta > Pinopsida > Cupressales > Taxaceae > Taxus > Taxus wallichiana. The sequence goes on along the minus strand of CM031234.1, from coordinate 733,946,912 downwards.
ATGCGACTCGACACGAGAGAACCTAGGGCACGACATGCACACACACACACACCATAACTACATCTCGGTCTGAAATTTAATGCAACGCTCAACAATAAGTCCACTAGTTTTGCAGTTGAGGTCAGTGTAGATTTTATTTTTCTAGGGTTTGATACTTCCTCTTGTATTGCAAGTTATTTCCCAGCTCATCTGGTAGATCCAGTGCGACAAACATGAAGCATTCAGAGACACCTTTTAACCATACCGAAATTAGTTTTTGAGCATTTCCAGAGATCAAAGTGCCTAGACTGCAGACTGGGTGCCCCGGGTGCCCAGTACCATCCTAGACACCTTATTCATTTCGATCAGCCGATTTGGTCTTTATAGGGTCACAGTGATCATCTCGTACTTCTAGATTTTATTTTCAGATCTCGTAACACCTACTGTGCGACCATCTACAACAATCAACTAAGTCATTCTTCTACTTCCTTTGACATAGTTAGGGTTTTATTTCATTTAATATAATTATTTTAGAATCATTTCATATTATTTACTACATTTATACAATGTTTTAGTCCTCCTAATTAGATTAACTAGGGTTACTATTTCTTAGCATATTGCTCTATTTTAGTTAATCATTTTGGTGAACTCAACGTCTCCTTCTAGCACCTTCTAGGATTTCTTGCCTCCCTTTCCCATGGCTCCTTCTCCTAAGGAATTTACTAAAGCTCACCTTAAAGCCATCAATGACCACCTTTCCAACACCCACATGATTTAGATTTACTCTTACATGTGGCTCATGAAGAGGCTACTAACTTGGTGAACTCCATCCTTCTATAGCTTTTCCCACTTCCATCACCACTCAACCCCTTACTTCTACACTCCCACCTATCTCCACTATTCCGGTTATGGTTCCCACTCCTACTAATCATTTCACACCTCCTTTGGTCTCGCATCAATGACAAACCTCCTCTGTAGGTAATCAAGATTTAACCTCTTTATATCATGATCTCCAGGCTCAAATTCACAAATTGCAACATGCCACTACATCTCCTTCTTTAGATTCTACATCATGTTACATACTCCATTCACACCTATCATTTCCACCTACCCCCTCCCTCCTAACTTTGTCACCCCTAAATTTCCCTCTTTCAATGGACATGGTGACTGCAGAGCACCTTCGTGCCTTCCATGTTGTTTGTCTCGATTTTGTTGATGATCACCTCCTCTTGGCTAAAATCTTTCCTCATAGTCTCCATGACTACACCATGCACTGGTTCTATGATTTACCTATTCATTCCATATCTTCCTTCACACATTTATCGACGCCTTTCTCACACACTTCTCCATCAACATCGGTTCTAAGATGACCTATGCCCAGCTAGCGTAACTCAAGCAAGGACCCAATGATCACTTTTCCAATTATGTCTTATGATATAAGAATAATCTTTCTAAAATGACTAATGTCCTGGTCGATTCGAACTACAAGATTTTTTTATACAAATTCTCTTACCACCTCTCCAAGAAAGTGTTCTCTTTGAGACCTTTTCTTCCTTTGATCAACTTTTCCATACTCTTAAACTCCGAGAATCTAAGCTCTTATCCGTTGGAAAAATTAAGTATCAGGAACAACCTTCCTCCTCTAATAATTTTCCAAACAAGACACCATTCAAACCTTCTACATCTAAGCCAATGAAAATAAGCTCACTATTAACATTATTACCCCTTCCAAGGAAATTCAATCCCAACCACCTAGGCATATGTTCACCAACCTTCCTATGGCACCACATCTTATTTTAAAACAACTCCTCGATAGAAATCTCATTACCCTCCCTCCACCACTTGAATTAGACCCATCACAACCTAAAGGACATGATTACAATGAAAATTTCTGTTGTGATTATCATCGCTGTGTGGGACACTCTACCAACCGATGTTTAAAGCTTTGCATGATTATCCAAGACCTCATCGACAATGACCAACTTGAATTTCTAGAACCTACTAGCCCTCCTCCCTATAAGGATAAGGGTAAAATAAAAATTTTTAACACTAATTCCCACCAAAATGAGAAAAAGACCACGCATTCTTTCGCTAATCATACATATCATGCCACACCACCTCCAAATGTGGGTGCACTCGACTTCTTAGTTGCTAACATTGACACAACCCCACCCATTATCTCTTTTCCAACGCCGACTATCACACTACATTCGTATTTGACCATTTATATATAGGCATCTATTGGCTGAACCTCTATCATTAACACTAAGGTTGATCCATCTTCCCCTTTTAGCGCATGTTCCCTATCTTTCTTACGCTCCATCGGGTACCCTCCATCACAAATAAACTACCCATTAAAGAGGCCCTATGGTGTTGTTAAGTTACATATCATCGTTGGTCCTCTCACTCTTTTCATCCTTTTCCTTGTACATCAAATAGTCAAAGGATGTGACTTACTTCTTGGCCTTAATTGGATTCATCAATCCCAAGATATTATTTCCATGAACCATTTATGCCTCAAATTTGTTTATAACAACCAAGTTATTTCCATTAATGACATTCCTCCTTTACCTCCATTATTGTCACCTTCTCATTCTGATACTCATGCATCTCCCCCTCTTACTCACATAGCTCCTCTGCTATCACTTCCTGTGCATCTTATTCCTACTTCACCGCCTCGATTGGCCCCTATGTGACCACTCCATTCCATTAGTCCTACACATAGGCACAATCCTATTCCTAGGACTAATATTGCATCTCGTCACCATTCACTACCTTGTTTTATTCCACATGAGTCATTATCTCCCTTACGCATAACACCTCTCGCGATATCCATCACCCACACACTTTATTACGCCTTGATATTCATCTTATGTACACCCATCACATGCATATAGAATTTTTTCCGCCGCACAACATTTATCTCCCATACCACCATTACTTGAGCATCATCCTATAGTTTCATCACCCCAAACAGACTGCCGTCGATGGACCTCCATCCCTCGACCTTATCGATTGCCTCCTCCTTCATGATTACTTGGGGGCATCACCATTACCCAATCCCCCTTCTTCATATTAGCATAGATGAACCTCCACTCTTTGTATTCTTCTTCACATATCTGTAGACTTCTTACACATTATAGCACCCTCATTACCCGATGATGCACTCTTGTGCTTGATTCACACTTGATTGTTGAGGGATTACCATTACATTGAACCCCACACACTACACTCTAGGTTCTACACATTTACATTATATCATCATTTCTATACATAGCCTACATCTTACATTATCCTATACATACCTCATCTATTAGTCATTTATACATCATCTATCTCATACACGCTACACTAGTCATCCTCTCATTATGTGTATCTGGTTTTGCATCCCTTTGTTACATTCTATATTTATGCTAGGTCACATTACCCATGGGTCTAGCTTTACATGTCATCAATACTATTCTATCTATACCTATCACCCCAATCTTACATAGTCTACACATCATATATCTCCTACATTGCATAGTTCACATTGTGCATTTATCTATCATCTATATTCTACATACTACACTAGATTCCATTATATATGGGTCTAGTTTTATCATCATTGCATATTCCATTTCTATATTCATTGCATATCCTATATATGTTATACAAATTTACCACATTGCATTGTCCACACCGTGCATTTTACATCATATATTCATCCCTTGGTCATTTATACTACGTTTTCTTCTATGCACTACACTCACCACCCTATGACGCACTTTAGTTCCTCGGTCCATACTTGACTACCAAGGGTTTACCAATCAAATGGACCTTACTTTCATCATGCAACATATTTCTCATTCAACATTCCCCACATTAGTGACATACACCTTAGGTTAAATTGTCACCCATCCTATCATCACGTAGTGGTATATGCTTTAGGCTAAATCACCACCCCCATTTTATCATTTTATAGTGGCATACACCTTAGGGTACATCACCACTCCTTCGTATCAACCTAATAGTGACATACACTTTAGGCCAAATCATCACCCATCTTCATCCATTCATCTTATAGTGATAACGCTTAGGGATATAGGGTCCACGTGCATCCTTCCATATATTTCATTCTCATTCACCCATTCTATAGTGATATATGCTTAGGGCTGAATCATCACTCTTCCATTCAACAAGTCGTTATATATGCTTCGGTTATAGGGTTCATGCACATCTATTCTACATGTCACATCTCATCACCACTTTGCATATACACACTCATCACAACACACTAGATACAACCAAAACTACTCGACCATTTCCCAATGATGCACTCTCGTTTATGGTTCATTCTTAATCTGTTGGGGGAAAACAAAATTAACCTCATTGTATACACATACCATGCACTCGGGGGCACAATGCTCCTATCATTCCATTTTGCATTCCATTCCATCCATCCACTACATACTGCATTGTCTTGGTGGCATTTACTTTTTCTTTACGAGTGTTTTGCATGATCAATTTACTACACATATTAACATGATTTATTATGTCATTATTATACACACATGCGCGTTCATACTTTTTTTAGTTTGATTGCAGATACATGACTCTATACGTGGCATGGATGCTCGCCTTCTACCCTTCCTATACTGGGGGCATCAACATTCATCTTATCCATGTGTTATTGTTTCATTTTGTACTTAACATATTATACTACTTGTTCATACATGCTTTTTGACATATTGGTTATCACTCTAACATGCTAACGGGTGTTCCATGTGCAACACTTTTTTTACAGGATTACATGTTTTCATGACTACTTGTTTATTTCTACTTTATTTTCTATTATATGCAGGATTTTCCTTTTTCTTGTGTGCACTCTTGTCTATTTTTTACAACCATGATGGCTTAGTGTGTCTTGCGACATCGTGAGTGATGTCCCATGTTTGAAACCCACTTTTGCGGTCTCTTCTTTTCTTGTGTGTTTACACTACTTTTTTTAGTTTCTACATTATCTACATATTTTACATGTGTCTTATTACATGCATGTGTTTGTGGACTAACACTTGTCTTGGCTAACCATCCTCTTTTGTGTGTGCCTTGGTATCTACCAAGCGTTCCCTTCCCCTCGCAGGGGTAGAGTTCTATAGGGAAAAGTACGATTGGTCCTCTTTTGGGGCCACATTATCCTTTCAGTGATGTTGCATGGACTCCTAACAAGGGGGGCATAATTGAGGGTTTTCTACTGACACAACATATTTACATTAGTTCACACACAATGAGTGAGTTTAGACCAGTAATACAAACTCCATACATAATGGCCTTAACAGACATGGTGTCCTTCTAAAATTTTGCTTTGAGCGATTCATGGGATTGGTGGTTACAATGGGTGTGCCTCTCTACACTTCTCTATCCAAAGGGTATCGATCACCCAAAAACCAACACAAGACAAATATCTCTTCACACATTTCAGCATAAGCGATTAAATTTGGAGGAAACAAAGTATTTCCTCCCTATACTTCTTTAGCCAGGTGGTGCGAATCACCCAAACAATGTGTGAAAGTATATGATATCCTTCTACACCCTTTTTCTTGACATGGATAAGGTGCACATGTTCCATTTACACTTTTATTTTCAACGTATTTTACATTTGCGTAAGTTACACATATGTAGTTTATACAACATTTTTACATACATACATATTTGAATACTTGATCTTTTTCTCCTTACAAATCCTCCGTATGAGAAACAAGCAAAGTCAAATTAGGGTAAGAGCAACAACATCATCATCATCAACAACAACAACAACAACAACAAAAATAACAACAACAACACACTCGCTAAAGGTATTTTCCTTTACTAACCATGCAGGTACACTACACACAACAACTACACGTATGTTCCACCCTAGGTTCACTCTCATCACATTTTTTGCACATTTTTAATCTTTAGAATCCACGCTCCTCCACCTTTTGTTTTTGTCATTCTACTCTTGAGTCTATTCCATCAACACATCTTCTTCTACACTCTACATAGATATTAGGTACACATCTCTATCTACTTTATGTTACTGAGATTTTCGCTCACCAACGTAAAGTGGGGGAAAAATGTGCACACAAAATTATGCACTTTACACATAATTTAGCCTAGTCTTATAGTACTATTTAAAAGGTTCTCAAGTGGATAAAGTACTAATTAATCCCACCTTTTTGCCATCTTTATTTTAAATTTTATTTCGTAGTTCCCATGTACTTTCCAAAGACTTATCCATCCATTTCGAAACTACCCCATCATTCTAGCCCAAAATAAGGTGCCCCAACCTGTACTAGGGTGTCCCACTCCCACTGGGTGCCCCAATCTATGCACATCCTTTTTCACTTCTCTTTGGGGCATTTTAAAAGTTTTTCATCCTTATCCTTTTCCCAATCAACCTTGTCGAGATTAATTTTGAAATTAATCTTGAGATCCCTATAAATATAAATTTATAAGACCATAATGAGGGTCCTAAAGATCACATACTACTATCAATCCATCTAGAGTTGCATCCATTGCATCAATCGCATCCACATAGTGCCATGCATAAAGGCTAGGATATCTCGCATCACACACACTTCATAGGGGGGAATCTATTCTATTTCATGCACACATGCTATTTACATTTTCTATAGTTACTATTTCTCACTACTTCACAAAGGGTGATTAACACGAGAGCACCTAGGGAACGACATGCACACACACACCAGAACTAAATTTGGGTCCTAAATGTAGTGCAACACTCGAAGTGATAAGTCCACTAATTTTATAGCCGAGGTCAGTTTGACCCTTTCATTTGCATCATTTATTTTTCTAGGGTTTGATAGTTCCTATTGTATTACACAGTTATTTCCCATCTCATCCGACATATCCAAAGTCGAAAACTCGAAGCATTCCGAGGAACCTTGTGACCATACCAAAATTAGTTTCTAAGCATTTATAGAGATCGAATTCCCAGATTGCGGACTGGGGTACCCTGGTGCTTCAATATACTCCTGTGTGCCCTACCATTTCAAATCTTCTAGATCTACCCTCGCAGGTCCATGAGTGTTCGTCTACATTTCCGTTTTGTGATAACTCGCAATGACTACTTCCAATAAGCTAAGCCATTTCTTTCATTTCTCTTGCATATTAGGGTTTCATTTGACTTATAATTATTTACTTGCATGTATTCCATACCGTTTTAGTCTATTTACTACAATTTTTTAGTCGTCCTAATTAGATTAACTAGGGTTACTATTTCTTAGCATATAGTTCTATTTTAGTTAATCATAGTTTAAATACTATGGATGCAAGAGTCTATACCCTTGGATTTTAACGTATGTAAGTTAACCTATGCCACTTTGTTGATTTCCTAAAATTTGTTAGTCTTGGCAAGCCTCCACCCATATACATTCTAACCGTATACGCCTTCAACGTAATTATTGATATGAAATTGGTTAATTTTTATGATATTAATGTATTTATGTGCTTATTAATTATTTTTATTGTTAATATTAATATGAGTAATTAACAATTATTGTAGTGGAATAGACAAATTATCTACCTCATGAAAAATAAAGGGAAAAGTCAAGAGATCAATAATATGTGAGATAAATGTCATTTATAGTTAAATATAAAATATATATTATTCACAAATGTTTCCCAAGCAATAGAGCATTCAAATAGTGTGCTTTGATTGGAGAAAAATGCTAAGAATAATTAAAGGTTGAATGCTATACACACACACAAATAGTGCAATTTGATTAAATAAAAAGACAAGATTAGTTAAACGTTGAATGTTATATACATTAAGATACTAAAACTAATCATATTCATGTATTTTAATTATAGTTGGATTAAAAAAACTTCTAGTCACCTTAAATATTGTATAATAATTTTTTTATTTGGATGTGACCTTTCATACTCGTGAGCGATGGGCTATTGTAAACCACTCCTCATAAAATATGGGTCAATGTAGATTGACTTGAAACTACACATTTGAATCTTGAAAATTATTACACAATTTAATCTATTACACATACACCACTTCAAATATCTTTTATTTGTAACATATCTTTCAATTTACATTTATTTATGACATGATTATAAATTTATAGTATATTGCATGTTTATTTATTTACAACTTACAACTTCATTTGACTTATTAATAATAGTTTAAATTTAACTTTAACTAATAAATACATAATTGTAATTAGTTTTTAGTGTTGCATATAAAACTCACCTCAAGGTATTTCAAATTTAATTTTTAATTTTTAAAAACAAGTTAGCATTTATATACTTTTAAGAGATTAAAAATTAGCCATTTATTTATTTATATATTACATCAAATTTAAGCGATTAAAAATAATTATTTCTTAAACTAAATTAATTACATTCAATATTTGATAAAATCTAGATAGCAAATCATAATGTAATTTGAGGGTTTTGTGATTTTTATTCAACTACTTAACAAATACTAAATAAATATAAACTAAGCCTTATGCATATTGGCATCAATCAATTTTATATTAAAAACCCAAAAATTACCATTATTAAATGAAAATGCAACAACGTGAGTTAGTCACTTAGTGTCCTTGTTTGCTACAATTGCATATTTAGGTTGTATAATTTTCTACTTAATTTATTACATCTTATCATTTAATATAACACTTTTTAATTACATCAATGGATGTAACCAAAAATGGTACATAGGAGGGGTGGTGCTAGTGGAGTATAATAAAGACGAGATGTCAATTAAAAATGAATTTAAATTTGAAATCTATTTGAATGTAATATGGTAGTTTGATTTTGCTTGGAAAATGTGGTTGATAAATCATGATATATTAGGCTTACGGTAGAGCTTGAAGCCCTTTCCCCAAAAATAATTCCTATCACAACACAATGTTGTAACCATATATCAATTAACAAAGGGACATTTGTGGAAAACGTGATGGAATCGTTAATTAATATAAGCCCTAAGAGAAGATGATGGATTCATTATGCTAATATGTGTAGACACCCAAATTTGGGTCGCAACCCTCTAAGCCCCTTTCATTTAACATAGCCCCTTACCAAGACCCCTTTCGCACATTTTTATTAATTTAACTATCAATATTAGGTTAATTACCACCTCACCCCTCCACCTCATCTCTCCACCTCACCTTAGACCCATTCCAAGGGAATTTAACTAACTAGAGACTAGGTCATCACTCCTAGCATTGAGTCATCACTTCCCCTAACTAACTAAGAATCTTTCTTAACCTAATATTTATTGCTAACCACTTCTTCCATCAATTCCCGCATGTTTAAACATGAACCAAGACTCATAGCCCATAATAAAATCTTGACCCATGCCAAAAAGGGAAGAAACAAAATATTTTAAGAAAATTGGACTATTTCTCCCTAACCGCGCCGGTTATTCCTCGGTCGGTGCCTATCAAGGAATAACCATTGTTCCTTTAAATAAGGATTTCCCACTCTTTCCCCGGGTTCTCCTTTTTGGTTGGCTTTTGGATTATTCATTCAAATTATTGCATTCGATTGAACATCCGATGATCAAACACAACACCGTGAGCATCCAAATTCTTTGCACAAAGAACTAACGCCTTGCTCCATAGCCTCGGATCATTCACAAAGGGAAGCACACATGCTTCATTTCTGTGGCACTAGATCTAAAACCATTTCTCCCACAAACTCCCATTAATCATTTCCGTCTACTGATCTCCAAATCTTCATATAAGTATCCTAACCAGGTTGTTAGTTCTTAACGTGGGTTTTAGATCTCTTATTGTCTTCCGTTGTATTACTTCTTTCTCATCCAAATACCATCCATCACCCATCTACCCAATACCCTACCAACTTGAACCTCTCCGCCTTTCCAATCCCTCTCTCACCCTTGCTGAGCCTTCATCTAAATCCCAACACCTTGTTTGAGCCTTGACAACACTCTATGTAATCAAAGAGAACCTAAACTAACCTCGTTTCTACTTTGGCACCTAATTTCCCCTACCGTGATTAGTTAGCCAACCAATACAAACTAAAAATAGTGGACTGACATTGACTCCTTCCCAATGAGCATCAATCTCTATGTCTGGAATTCTCCCTCAGACCAATGACCTAATTTACCTACCCAAAACCTCCCACAACCTCACCTAGACATCCATAACACCTACAGACCTTAAATACCCACCACCCACTTTAAATTTAATCTTGTGTTCACTATTTAAATTAGGTTTAATTTATTGTGCTTGTGTGAGATACCTAAATTATAAAACTACAATAGGACTCTCTATTTCATGTTATTATCAACATTTAATTTGTTTTAAACATGGATTGAAAACCTTATAGGAAGTACCCCACTTCCCGGATCTAGCTCTCTAGGCAATCCACAAATCGATGTTTTTAATTCTATCTTGTGGTCTTGTGTTCCTTTTCAATTAGTCCTTCCCGCATAAAACGGATTGCTCTCGATCACCCTAGTCTTCAATGGTGTGAAACCTCTTCACGAACTCCGTATTCCTCACATACCCAATCTTTTAATTTAAACGTTTTGCTTATACATACACTTCTTATTGGTGAAACATTTTGGCATGCCTGGTGGGACCCTCATCATTTGTGGGTTTCTTTTATTCATATAGGATTGCATTTTGTGCTTGTTTCCTTTCTAAATCTTCACTAAATCTCTCTTTTGGTAACATTCTCTTTCTTCTATTTTCTCTAAAGGAAACACTTCATTTAGTGCAAATTAAAACAAACCCTTCTTTATTTCCTCTTGCTTGCATTAGTGAAAGACATACTCTCTTCCTATTCATTATTGCTCTCATCCAACTTCATTTTTTGATTTGGGCTTAAAACTATTGCATTTCATCCTTGTATTCTTGCATTTAGCTCACATAGTCTAAATAACAATAAAATATAAGGAGGTCATGACTGGTTAATGATTGGGTAATTAAGTGTAGTTCACTATTGCACACACTTCTTTTCCAAATCACTCAAACAAATAACAAAATTCTTAAGCATTCTAAAAATCCTAGGAAGAAGCTATCAAGGATTTAAAAACCCATTGATAGTGGGCCCCGACTAGTGTTCTAGTCAGATTGTCATATCAGAGCTTGGACCTCACATATTGAAAGGTATATCGAGGACTATCTATATACTAAAACAATCCATAGTTGGCTTTTAGGTACATTACATCCATTCCTTTCTATATATTCATAGTCAGTCCTAAGGCTTAAGCCATCACAACACTAAAATCTGATTCCTAGGATAACGTGTTTGTTAGTTTTTTCTTGTGAATTTTTGAATTTCTTTCTTATCATCTTCTATTTGAGGTGTGATTTCAGAATTCATCATTTTTCTTTAATTTTCACACTCATTCATCACAACTAGTTAATTTTGGTTATTTGAGTGTGTTAGATTAGATTTTCTATACACAACCTCTTTCTTGGCTTCTTTTGACCAAATCTAACTCATAAATTTCAAATTTCTTCATTTTCGAGTAACCGACATCGCACCTTTCTATTAGCATTGGTTCAAAGAACCAATATCGGTCCTTTCATCTAATCGACACCGGTTCACTAACTGGTATTAGTCTCTGTGTTTTTGAATTTTTGTCAAAAATAGTAACCTATTTTCACCTACAAAATTATTTCAATTTTTTTTTCTAAGTTTTTGTCACTTCTACGAACCTAGACCACCTATTCTCCACCTTTCATGGTTTAGAATCACCAACAAACATGAGCTCTTACTTTTAACACGAGTTGTATATTGTTACCTACTACCCCCTCACCACCTTCTATTTCTTTACCAATGGATCTTAATGCACATACAATCATACCCGAGGGTGACGAGGAATTCAATATATTCCTTGATAATAAAACCAAGGCCTTGCATCATTACCTTGCTAACTCTTCTACCCGCAACTCATTAGGTCATCCTTTTAATGGAATGCCCACTTCCATGCCCCTCATTTCTACCACCTCTACCATATTGGAAAACACTAATTTAGCTACCCAAACTACTCTAGTGTCGACCAAATCCGTCTCACAACCACCCACCTCACAAGTGACCTTTACAACTTCGCATCCGCCAACCCCCCGACATCTATAGTACCCATATCTACTACCCCAATTGTGCCATCATCAGTATCTTCTGTACCCATTCCTACACAACTACCAATTGCATCGACCTCTTCCACCCCATTTCAGATTTTGGTGGTTTCTATTCCCAAAATCTTCCACCCATCGTCATGAGGATATTTCCACAAGCTCCTCCCACCTACACCTTACCTTAGACACAACCTATCACCTCCACTTCATACTCAGGGTATTTTCCCTCCTCTTCTACCACTTCTTACATACCTATGCCTCAATTCACGTACTCAACACCACCACATACTGGTATGCCTTTATAACCCACTCATCTTATCAAGCCCCTTATACCTCGGGGAATTCCTCAATCAAATCCCACTACATATCTCATTAAAATGATGATGGAAAAAATGCAGATGCTCGAGGCCTCTGTTTCTGGATCTTGTAATGTATTAACCTATGATGATATTTGTAATGAACCCATTCACCCCTCCATACCTATTCATCCTTATCCCGTACAATGGGAGTTGTCCAAATTAAACCATTCTAACAATAAGGAGGACCCTAACAACACTTGTGTTTGTTTAAACATGCTTTTATTTGATAGGCCACGATGATGCCTTACTCCTTTGAATGTTTCTCATGTCCCTGTCAAGACTTGCCTTAGACTGGTACAGTGATTTTCCCAGGAACTCACTCTTTTCCTTCAACCAATTGGCCCAGAACTTCCTTGATCACTTTTCAATCAATATCTCTAAGAAGGTCTCTATGACAGATTTATATTCTATTCACCAATATGACGATTAGCCTATAATTGATTTTGTCGCACGTTGGTGGGGCCCAATCAATCAACTCTCCTTCTCTCTACCACAACCTGAAATCATATAATTATTTACAAGGTTTTGTGTCAGACACATTTCCTCAACTCTTAAAGTTCAAATGTTCCATATGTTTGATGAGGATTTCACTATGGCTCAAAGCTTGATATCCACGCCTCTAAGAAGACAAGCTAAAATGCGTAACAAAAATTCTTCCTTCAAATCAAATGAGGGTTCTTCTAAACTACCTAACAACCATTCCAAACCCAAAGGATCTGCCAACATGGTGGTTTTAAAGGTTGGCCCTTCTCATCCATCCAATCAACCCAAACCTCCTTCCAATCTCTCGCTTGTTCAAAATTTTCAATACAAATATGAACAGAGGAGTTACACTCCTTTGCAGAGCTTTATTCTCCCATAATGGAAAAGTTGTTGAAGGCAAGAGCCATCACTCTTCCTCCCATCAAACCACATACTAGTTTTTATCCTTCTCGCCCCACACCGGCTTGGTATAAATAAAATTACTTTTGTAATTACCACCATGTGAGAGGCCATAGTGACGGAAATTGTAAAACCTTCAAAAACATTGTCCAAGGAATGTTAGATAATGGTGATCTCATCCTCAACAACCCTAACGTTCACTGCTAATGCAAACTTGGATGTTTTCAAAAAAAAAAATCCTAACCATGCCCCCTCATAAAGAAGAAACCAATGTCCATGTGGTTCATGTAATCTTCACTACAACATCTAATCATTCTATTGAGTGACCTCCTCTAGCATCTATTGAGGAAATTTTTGCACGACTCCCCTATTCATATAGGATCCCACCTTACCAATTAATCTACCCACAGAGAAGCCCACCTCACCTATTCCTTTAGCCATAAAGGATCCCACATTACTGATTCTCTATCCACAGAAGAGCCTACATCACTCACCTTGCCTTCTCCTCAACCCGTAGAGGAACTAACCTTGTCTACTTCACCCACCTTACCTTCTATTCAACTCGTAGAGGAGCTAACCTTGTCTACTTCACCCACTTTTCCTCCTCCTCTACCCATAGAGGAGTCAATCTTATCTACCTTTTCTATTTGTGATACCTTGCCAAGAGACCTCACAAATCTCAATACTCTTCTTACCTCACTCTTACCTCATCGAATCTAAGGCCAAAGCCTTCCATGTCTCACACACCTCGAGCTCATCACGAGGATTAGCACTAGTGTATCATCGTCTTCATCTAAACAAAACCCATTCTCTTGTTTGGTTGATCGCATGGAGTATTTCGATTAATATACCCTCTAGGGGATCCTTAGACTCTGTTTTCCACCCAAATGCGAGATGTTATCCCTGGATACCTCGACCAATTTCCCCAAGGTATTCAAAGTGACTAATACCATCTCACCCGAGCCCATGTTTCTAGCCCCTTCTTCATCAATGACCCTTTCACTCGTGCCTTTCTCTCGCACAAAATCCTAATACCACCTTAGGGATCTTAATGGTGCCAAGTCTACCACATCCCCCGTGAAGCTAGACTTGACAACTTCATCCCCACCCATCACAAAATATATTCGGAACCTAAGAGGAAAACCCAACCTCTTAGGCCTCATACCCCGATATCCCCCATAATTTCTCACTCACCTTCAACTTTCCCATCGATTTTAGGCCCACATCCTTCAACCTTGGTTAACTTTCCCCTTCACCAAGGAAAATCTAAAGTGCGACAACCTATACCCTCGCCTTCACCTCTCATTCTACCCACACCTAGCTTCACTACCTTTACCCTCACTCTTTCCAACACCCCCACTTTCACCTTGGATTACTTAGATACCTGCAACTTCTAAGTCTCCTTCATCTTACTTCATTTTTCCTCCACATTTACCCAAGAAGGCACAACCTAAAGCCAAACCTTCACTACCTACCAAAAAGTTAGTTACACCAAAATTGTCTCTTGCCTCACCCTCCTCACGAAGGTCACCTACCCCTTCACCCAAGCCAAATTTGAATTCTCATTGTGGTCTTTTGGCAGATCCTAATCTAACATCCTCACTCGGTTGTTAGAGACATATTCTATATCACTTCCACATATCAAGCCTTATGATCCTCTCAAACCTAAACCAATAAGGTTTGATGATACAAAAATATGCGCTTATCATCACTCACCAGAGCATGATTTCGAGAGTTGTAAGGCTCTTAAAAACATTCTCCTTCAGCTTTGCAATTCTGATGGTGTCTTTGAAGAAGATGATATGTTGGAGGAGGATTCCATTCTTTCTTCACTTATCACCACATAACCTTCTTTTCCCCCTCCAATCTTTGAAATTAACATGGTACATGTACACTCAGTCACACCATGTTAAAGAAAAAGAAAAGGAAAAGGCTGATAATCCTTCTAGTTCACCTTCATCCACCATTTCAAATGCACTCCCCCTAAGATAACCATCCTTGGGACAACAACACCTACTTCTTATGGGGTTACCCATCATTCAATGATCAAACAACTTCACCAATACTCATTGAATATGTCTTTATTTGATTTTATTCAAACCTCTCATTCTCATCATCAGCCCTCATTGAGGTCCTGCAATCCATCGAGGTTCCACCCAATAACACTTCACCTATCTCTACCCTCATTACTCCTCATTAGATTACTTCCATTAATTTCTCCAAATCAGAGATTTCCCCTTCATAACCTGATGATCCAAATCCTGTTCTTTTCATCTCCACTTACACCAATGATATTCATCTTACATAATGATTGATGGGGTGCTAGCATCAACATAATCTCTTCTCATGCCTATGAAAAAATGGGCATACTTGAATAATTGTATGTCTAAAAACCCCGTTATGCTTTTATCTTTCAATGATGTCATGACCACTACCCTTGGCACCATTTTCCTCCACATCCACATGGGTCCCCAAACCATTCCCGAACTCTTCTACATTCTCGAAGGAGAGTTCCAATATAACATGTTACTAGGCCATCCCTGGATTCACCCCATAACTTGTGTACCTTCCACCCTTCACCATTGTCTCAAATTCGAATATGAAGGGGAAACTTACACCATTTGGGTAGATCCATCCCCCTTCAAAACCTGCAATATGATTTACCATCCCAATGATGTCTTAATCCCAATTAAGGTAGCTATCACATCTACCACTTCTTTTACTTCACCTTCCTCTTCTAGCCCACCTACCGACCCTCCTATTCTCGCCCTTTACTAACGCCCCATCTTCTCAAGCTTTTGATAGCTCATCAATACCTGCTACTCAAGTACCTACCACGGACCCCTTGGAAGGTAGTTTATAATTCCTTTCACTAGGAGAATACCACCTCTTTAGCATTGATGCATTCCTTACTCCTTAGGAGTATGGAAACTACACCAACACCCGTTGTAGAAATGTAAAATGTTGACATGGTCAACTAATAAATAATTCACCAATTATATAAATAATTATCCATCCCCACCACTGACCTTATAATAATTAACTATAAATGTAATTAATTATTATATCATATACAATCATATTCCAATCATCCCATATTCTACACATCCCATTTATACCCTTAGAAATATTAATACATTATTAATATTTCATTCATTACACTAAATAACCCTCATTAACTATTTTCCACTAATTTAAAAATACTCACCCACCTACCACCTACCCTATACCTATTCTATGCCTAGCCTCTCCATCTAATCACCCCAATAAATGTAATTAATCTCACCTAATCACAACTTAAAATGCCCCTCCAAATCTAGAGGCTTCTAATTCTAGAAATCTCTCCATCTTTCCCTCTTCTTTTCAAATATTCAAATAAAATACACTATTCCATTGAATTTTTAATTCAATAGAGAATTCTCATGAAATCTAGAATTTTCTACAATCCTCTCCTCTCATCCATTCTCAACCATTGATTTAATCCACCATGGCAAGATCTTAGCCATTGATTTCTACCTCCTCCAACTATAAATAGAGGTGTCACCCTCCATGGAAAGTGCCTTAGAAAATTGCAAGTGTATGTTGCCAAATTCTCAAGAAATCCAAACATCCTTCATAGCATTTTATCAAGCTCAAAACATCATTTTATCAAGGGGAAGTGTTGTTGAAATTTGTCCAAATATGAAAGCATTTTCATATTATTCAACAAGAAAATCAAAGGAGCAAATCAAATAATCAAAGGAGGATAATTCTACTTATAGGTAAGTACAGTAAATTACTTTCCCCTTCTTTTCATCTTGCTCAATCTGAGGTAGTTGATTAATTGTGTTAGATTTTGTATTGGTTTGGTTTCATAATCATCTCATTTGTGCATGCTAACATAAATTTTCATCTACATTTTGGTACCCACCATGGGGCTTACCCCCTAATTTTTGTTGAAATTAGTATCATTAGGCACTAATAACAAGATATCAAAATCATAACTTTTTGAGATTTAAACTCAAAATTTTGAAATTTCGTGAATCTCTATCATATTAGTGCGTTTGTAACATGTTGTAGTGTGAATATCCTAAATTAACACTTCTTCGAACTCTTCTAACTTCGTTTTAGCAGGATATATTTCAACGCATTTGTCTCATGATCCAACACTTATAGGACCTATATTAGTGCGTTTATCTGCTAATGTTATGTCTCGTGTAGGTTTACTTCCCTGTTCACATTTCGACATGTTTGGGTTATGTTTCAGCCGCATATAGACCATGTTTTAGTGCTTTTACTAAATCACATTTTGTAGTGCATTTGATCTCCCTGTTCATCATTGTAACACGTATATAAACCATTTTCGCTCTTTTTTGTCATGTATTAGCGTGTTTGTGTGTTAACACTTTGTTTATGCGGGTTTATTGTCCTATTCATATTTCAACACATTTAGTCCTTTTGTAGCACGTATATCTCCTATAGTTTCACATTTGTGTGCTAACATTTTGTGCTTACATGAACCCATACTTCAGCACATATATTCTAAACCAGCTTGTTTATACCTTGTTTTTAACGTGTTTATACTTGTAGTAGTAGCGCATATATATTGTTGACTATTTTTGCTTTTGTTTTCAATTAATAACTAACATATTTTTCTTTTTTCATGTTTTTCTCAAATCTAACATTTTATTTTTGCAAGAAAATCATAGAAACAAGGGGAAACTTTTATATTTTTTCCATTTAATAGATATATTACCTAATGTTTGTGGTTGCAGGATATTAAGTAAACCAAGACTACTAACCCTTTGTTTTGCAGCCCAAACGGTCCAAGTACATTAGGGTTTTTGTTAAAACTACTAATCTTTTTGTTTTTTAAGTTTCCCTCACAAAGGCTCCTTATCATATAAATTTTAATTTTCATTATTTTGTGTTGTCCTTTTTGTACTTTTGTATTTCTTGTTTAAACCCAAAGGCGACACCATGTATGCTCTCCTCTCGTGTCCTAGGAAAATCTTGAGGATCAAAAGCGTTAGTCTTCCCTTCCCCTTTTTATTTTTTTATGGGGTAATGTGATGTGGAAGTGACATCCATGCACTTACCATAGTCCTAGGGTCTTGTGACATGGGCTTCACCTCCACACATGTAGACACACCCCGTGTTCTAGTAGGGTATATAAATTCTTGGAGAGTTTTCATTATTGGCTAAGCATCTACATGTTTTAAGCATGATGTGAAGTGAGGGGATTCCACGTCCCAATAATTAGGCCTTACACAACATCCTTGCAACACATGGATTTGGGCCCCACATACCGTAAGGTATATGGGGGATGCCCCTAGAGAGCTTTTTTATCCTAGCATAGGTATCCTTTGGCCGTAACCAAGCTATAGTGCAGGGGAAGGAACCACCAAGATTACTTGCTAGCCGATCACACATCGACATAAAGGTGGGCCAACTCAGTGAGTGCCACTGTCATGTTTGGTATTGAAAGTGAGCTATAGCTTGATTGTAATCCCACTTGACTAGTTAGGATTGTGCATGCATAAGTGTACTTGTTTGGGTGTTTTTTCAAAACCAGTGAAATAAACCTCACACCAATCCTCGTAAAAAAACCACCCATTTTTTACCATAACCTTTTGACCTCAATTTTCAAAAATACACAACCCCCATTACGTACCATTAATCACACTCACTTCAATTATCCTTTTCTCCATATAATACCCAAATTTTGACCATAAATTATTCCCTTAATATCATACCCACATTTTGTAAATAATAAATCAAATTTTTTCCTCCATAGACTTTAGACATATACTACCATCATATAAATATTTTCTTATTAAACCTCTCACATTAATACAAAAAAAACAAAAATCCAAAAATTTTTAATAAAAAATCAACACTCCCATCTTATTAAATAAAATTCATAATCCCACATTCATTCATCCTTCACTAACCACAATCATATTTTCCACTTTCAAAACAAAACACACTATCATAAACCACATAAGACTTACCCTATTAATCTCACTTGACATTTCCTATTGGCATCCTAATCAACCTAGGTCTATAAGGTTCTAGAACTCATACCAATCATATAATTTCCTCCTTCCCAAAATCTCATAAACCTTATATCATCATACCCATCCTAAAGATCCTATTTACGACCCCTTTTTATAAAAGCAACCTAATCTTATTAATCAACATCTTGCTAATAGAAAAATATCCTTATCATCTATCATTTTATTCTAAGCCACATCCTATAACAAGGCATATCCTTCTTCTATTCTCTCCTCAAATTTCTTCCATCCTATAAGAAAGACTAGATTATTAAGGTTAAGCATCAAGTTCATTAAGGAATCGTAATATCCCCCTTTCATCTAAACATCCTTCACTCCAAAAAAATTTCATCTCACACATCTCACCAACATCATAATCTAATGGCACCTAGATGAATAATAACCCGATCCCAATTTGGAAATGATGATGAAAATAGTAACCATAACATGGAAAATGATCTATTCAACCACAATTATTATGATGCCAATAATGAATAAAATCAACCTAGAGGAGAAGACGAGGAGACCATGGTTAATACTAGTAGTGAATGATGAATCTAGTACCTACTTTACAGAAGGAAGAAGAAGAGAATGCCAAACCACTTTGTTGAAAAGAATAAGGATGCCATTTTTCTATTGTATATCACATGGGGGTAAAAATTCCTTTTGACTACACTCATGACCAACTCCATAATATTCTCCCAGATGAAAATGATAACATTGGTCAAAGACCACCTTCTACACACCATCCTAATCCAAATCACCGTCACGTTATACATGGATGGAATGAAAAGAGAACACCACCAATATATCTAAAGAATTCATATTGTCTCAATTACAACAAATGAACAACCAAATCACTCAGCTAGCCTCTGAAATCAGTCCATAACCATCCAATGATCATGGATCCCACCATTCCCAACCCAACTTCAATCCACCACCTCCAAATCCTCCAAACCACCTTAGAGCAAGAAGTGAAGTATATGAAGGAAACACTTCAAGGTTTGTAACTCGGCACACATGGACAACAATATAAATTTGAGGAAATTTGTCCCTATCCTTTTGACTGTGAAATTTTACGAGTCCCTTTTCCCACCATATTTCAACCACCCAAATTTGAAAAATATAAGGGAAAAGGATATCCCCATGAACACATTAAGGAGTTCTATATGCTTTATCAAGAAGTAGCCTACAATGACTCCTATTTACTAAGACTCTTATCTATAATTTTAAGTGGTCCCACTTTATAATGGTTCATCCGATTACCTAAGGCTCTGTTACAACATTTTCTGACTTATCAGAAAAATTTGTAAAACACTTCTCCTATAATGTAGAACATGATGTCACAATGATTAACTTGTGCAATACCAAACAACAAATGGTGAAAGTTTCTCGTCATTCCTATAATGATGGTGAGCCCTTATCAATCACATTCCATGGCCCATACCCAAAAAACAACTAGTTACCATTTTTGTCTCTAACTTAACTAGGAATTAGATTTTCATTTACAAGTCCATTGCATAAATACGTTTGATGACATCATTGAGAAGGGAATGAAAATTGAGAAATCCCTTGTTGCAAAAGGCCTTATTAAGATATATTCCCATGATAATCATAACCAATCCAACTCAACCTTCTACATCGAAAAACCTAAATACTTTAATAAGAATAAAAATGTTATCGGTGATGGAGTAATAAACACCAAAAATATCTAACACGTCCATACCACAACCATTATATCCATCCCTAAAGGACAACCTTGGTCTACCAAGATATGAGGTGATGAACATACACCCCCTTGGTGAATCTATGGAAGCAATCCTTGATAAATTAATCACCGCCAATATGGTCATTTTTCCTCAAACTCAACCCATCGATGAGTCCCGACCCAAACCTTCATGGTTCAAAGAAAACAAATATTGCAAGTTCCATAAAATCAAGGGTCACGCCACACATCGGTGTATGAAATTAAAGAATTATATTCAAGACCTTATCGACCGAGGTGAAATTGAAATAGAGGATAATGCTTCCACTTCTTCCCAAAATCAGAAACTTGGGATATATCAAAATCCCCTTCCTAATCATGGACAGAACCATGCCTCTAACCAAGGACAATAGAAGTCTGGAAGTAAACCCAAATCCTCCACTCATCATTCTAACCACATCAATTACCATCATGTACCCCCTCCTTATATGTCATTTGTTAGTCATATCCATCATTCTCCCCATCAAGTAGCCACCATTAAAATAAAGGGTCTTTCACAAAACCCTCAGTGTGTTTTCACTAACTGCAGGATTTGTGTTGTGGTTCAAGGAGCCACTCCTTCATCTTCCAACCCAACACCACAAGCACAATATAATATCATCAAAAAATTGAGAATAATCCCATGTAAATATCCATCATGGACCTTCTCAATACATCATCTGTCCATAAAGACATTTTATATCATGCCCCCAAGAGATGCATCCCCACCGATATTGATCCTACACAATTTCAGGCCCTTGTTTCCCATCTCTATCCATATCCAATGATCCCACTTACCTTCACCCAACAAGACTTTCCACCACACGGCCCTACCCACAATCTTCCTCTTTACATCGAAGTCCACATCGACAACGTTCATGTCAAAAGAGTGCTAATAGACAATGGATCGGATCTTGATTTATGTACTTAAATCTCATTCATCGGTTGGGATACAATGACTTAGATCTTAAAAATATATTATTACTATTAATACATATGATAATATGGAGCGTAGATCAATAAACACCATCTATTTACCTATTAACGTTGGGCTTGTTGTGCTTCCCACCCTCATCCACGTTATAGACATCCAATTCCCACATAACCTCTTTCTTGGTCGACCCTGGATTCATGAGATGAATGTTGTACCATCCACACTCCATCAATGTCTCAAATTTGAACATGTTGGTACAAAATTACTATCCACGGTGACCCTCAACCCTTTCAATATTGTAAAACATTGGAAGCTAAAAATTATCATGAACCTTACTACCCTATCACTGAACCTACATCAACATCATCACCACCATCATCTCCACTTCATATATCTCACCAGATAGTCTTCCATCATCATCTCACTACACATCCTCATCATCTTCTCCCCTTTTCCTACTCCACCATAGTCGTTACTTTGTTACCCACTCCACCACTCAAACTAAAGATCATAGGGTGTGGAAAATATCAAACCTTCAAAGATTGACCATCTACCGCCATCACCAAAATGGCTCGGAAGGCCTGACGTCTATCCAAAAAAATGACAAACATATGTGTTAGGCTCATCCACTTTTATTCATTTTGGGTATCTTGCTGATGAGTACATCGAGCCATCTAATTCCACATGGCTTATTGATGATTTTATACCTTCTTGTTGTTCTGATAATAAATATCTAATTCCTAGAAGGATGATGACCATATGAGATACTCCCTGAGGACTAGGCCACTACATAAGGAATCCTAGAACCTCTAACCACTATCCCCAAACCTTGATGGATGTGGACTTAGGTACCAACCACCAGTGAAAGCATTCGTGATGACCTTAGTGACACTTCCAATACAACTGAGGAGGTCATTGATAACATTGATACAAGTTCCATCTATAGCCAATACGAATACCTTACCAATACAATCCTTTTCAATGATACCACCATTCTCACCATTGACATCACCCTCACATACCCACAACTCATCCAATGGGACCAATGATCAGAGCATGCCCCTCTTGACTCATTTCAAAATGATGAAGCAATTCTTGAGTTCATGGGAACTCATGACAATATACTTGTTGGGGATCATAAAAAGGTTTCCAAATATGTCTAAATGTTGATGCCTACTTTGGGGTACAAGAGCATTCCCTTTCCCTTCCATCCCAATCTAATATCCCTCATCCCAAATTCTCTTGTCACCTTGACAAGGAAGATCCCCTCATTGAATTCTTCCAAGAATCCCCAAATCCCAAAAATGATCCAATCATCGATCAACTTCTCCCAACTCCTAAATCCCTACAAGATGGTTCAACATCTGTAATTGAGGAAACCATTGATATCAATATCAGCACAGAAGAAGAACCCAAGATTCTTAAATTGGTAGGGCATCTTGTCTACTGAAGAACAGACATTTTTACCGCAATCCTTAAGGAAATTTTCAAATATATTTGTATGGTCTATGCGGATATTCTTGGTTTGGATCCTTCTCTCATGGTCCACAATCTTGTAGTGTGTAAAGATGCAAAACAAGTTAAACAAAAACTAAAAAATGCATCCAAAAGTTATGTTACTTGTCAAAGAAGAACTCAAAGGCTTCTTGACATTAGTTTCATCTCGACCTATTGATTATTCTGAATGGATCTCCAATATTTTCCTAGTAGGTAAGAAGACTAGGGGCATTCATATCTCAGTATAAATTTCCAAGAAATCAATAAATCTTTCCCAAAAGATGATTTCTCGGTACCAAATATTGATACGATCGTTGACTCTAATAATGGGCACAAAATGTTGTCTCTCATGGAAGGCTTCTTTGTTTATAATCGATAAAAATTATTGAAGAAGATCAACATAAAACATCTTTCACTACTCCCTAAGGCACGTATTGTTATTGTGTCAAGCCCTTTAGACTCAAGAATGCTGGAGAAACCTACCAACGTGCCATGAATGTCATTTTTCATGATATGATACATGATATAGTTGAAGAATACTTCAATGACATTCTAGGAAAATATTAAACTTGTGCAGAACATCCTACAGTCCTCAATCCACAATCTTCAATAACTTCAAGAATATAAAGTCCTTCTAAATCCCAAGAAATGTATTTTTGGCGTCACATCGGTAAAATCCTAGGTTTTATTGCTTCTTGACGTAGAATCAAATTGATCCGAGAAAAATTTAAAGCTGTAATCGAAATGCCTTCACCTAAAAATCTCAAATAGTTATGAAGCCTACAGGGAAATATTCAAGCCATCAGAAGATTTATCTCATAACTAGTAGACAAATGTCATCCATTCCACCATCTGTTGAAAAAGGGAACAAAATTTCACTAGAACGAGGAATGTCAAGCCTCTTTTGATAAGCTTAAGGAATATTTGATGCATCCTCCTATTTTGGTACCTCCTACTCCAGGAGTACCTCTTCTACTTTATATATCATCTACGCAACATGCCTTGGGAGCCCTCCTAGCACAACATGATAGTCAAGGAAAGGAACATGCCATCTATTATTTAAGTCAAACATTAATTGCATATGAGCTCAACTACACCCCATGGAAAAAGTGTGTCTTTTTGTGGTCTTTACTTCTCAAAAGCTATGACATTACATGCTCAATAATACTACTAAGCTCATAGCTAAAGTTGATCCACTCAAATATTTACTTTCTAAATCATCTCTCATAGGAAAGATGGCCAAATGGATCATGCTTCTCAAGTGAATTTGACATTGAATATGTTAATCAGAAAGCTATCAAAGGACAAGTACTAGTTGATCACCGGAAGAAGCTCAAGAGTCTCTAATACTACACCACTCACCACATGGTTCCCAGATGAATCCATATGTATAGTCATAAAATCAAATATGGACATTATACTTTGATGGCTCCTTCACACATCATGGCTCAGGAGCATGTATCATGTTTATCACTCCTCAAGGTGACTAATTCCTAAAGATTTCCAACTTTCTTTTCCTTGTACCAATAATATTGTTGAATATGAAGCACTTCTTGTTGGTTTAAAAATGGATATTCAATGGAATATTAAACATCTCAATGTCTTTGGTGATTCACAACTAATCATTAAACAAGTCAATGATGAATATACCACCAAGGATGATAAATTGATTCCTTATAAAATAATGGTTGATAATTTCAAGGCCTATTTCTAGCATATTTAGTTTGAACAAGTCCTCATACAAGTAAAAATCAGTGAGATGTTATGGCTACCATCGCCTCACTTCTAGACATGCCTCCAAATGCATCTAATTCAAAGTTTTTAATCGAGAAATTAACGATCCCCACTTATGATACTCTTGAGTCAGAGATGGTTTGTGAGATCATTGGTCCTAATTCCCCTGGTACCATGACATCTACACCTATCTACATGATCATACCTTCCACCAAATCTCCCTCACAACCATCGTAAATCATTCATCCAATAAGCCTCCCACTTCACTATCCTCGGTGATACCCTTTATCGTAGAAGCTTTGATGAAACTCTCTATGATGCTTAAATTCCCAAGAGGCCAATCAACACTCCAGGAAGTTCATGCATGGACTTGTGGTTCCCACACCAATGGTTTGGCCCTCACCAAAAAACTTTTACACATAGATATTATTGGCCAAACATGGAAAAAGATGCATGCTCCTATGTCCGTAAATGTATCCCCTGTCAAAAACATGTTGACCTCATCCACGCACCATCACAAGCCTTATAACCCATTACTAACCCCATGGCCCTTTTCTACCTGGGGTCTCGATCTCATGGGAAAATTAAATCCCACTTCATCTGATGGCCATAAATTCATTATCACAGCTACAAAATACTTCACAAAGTGGGTCAAAGCCATGCCACTCACTTATGTCAAAGGCAAAAAATATCCAAATTCATCCTTAACCACATCATTTGATCCACACTAATCACGGACAATGGAAAATCCTTCAAAGATCAAGCCATTCATGAACTTTGTGAAAAATTCCACATCAAGTTCAAATTTTCCACCTCGTATTACCCATAAGGCAATGGCCTTCATCTAATAAGATGCTAAAGCGCATCCTTGGAAAAATAGTAATAAATCAAGCAGGATGTGATTGACATACACAAATATATCCCACCTTGTGGGCCTATCACACATCCATCCACACACTATTTGGTTCACTACTCCGTACTCTTTCCTTTGCCCAAAGAATTTTTCCCATTGAGATCAAAATCCCATCCCTATGCATTTCTCTCCAACACCTCATTGATGATGAGGACTACCGTGTCCATCACCTTCAAGAACTTGAGCTCCTCGATGAGAAATGCCTCCAAGCCCTAGATCACCTCAAAGCCTATCAAAATACCTTCACCATCATTATAGCAAAAGTGCATAAAGGACCAAAATTTGAAGTCGGTGACCTAGTCCTCAAATAAAATCAATGCAACACTAACGTTGATCGAGAAAAGAAGGTCAAGTTCAACCAAATTGGCTTAGACCATATGTCATCATAGCTAAATTTATCTCAGGTGCTTATAAGATTGCTACTCTAGATGGATACGAGATGGATGAGCCTATGAATATCATGCATCTTTTCCACTTCTATGCTTAAAATGCCTAATCACTCCATGTTAAAAAAAAATCCATCCATGGTGAAAACCACTTCGGTGGCCCCTTCCTTGAGAAATACCATGGTGAAAACCGGTTTCTGATGTATGGTAGAATCTAATATGATCATTTGTTTACTAGCACTCTATGACACTAAGAATATTCACAATAGGGGACAAATTAATATTCCATCCTACATCCCTTGTATTCACATTTTTTTCATCCTAATCTACCTTATCCATTCTCTAAAATCAAACTTCTTCTACTCCTCTCTATGTCACATCAAATCTATCATGATTAGGAATATCTCTCCCAATCCCAACTCAAGTCGCATTATCCATGCTCTTTTCCCATAGGAAATAGATTTCTAGGAGTCTCACTTAATAGAGAAATTACAACCCTTGTAAGATCCTGAGGCCTTCATTTCTCTCCATCCCCCCTTCCCATCCATTACTACTTGTTCCCTATCACTCTCCTTTTCTCTTTGCCATTCTATCATGATCAACATAATGATAATATTGTAAAATATTTGTACAAAATTTGAACACATTCGATACCCATTTCTTTGTACATACCATATGTTAATTAATAACATCATAAATTATATTTCCATCATACATACATCCTCAAAATCTACATCTATATACACATAATCACTATCTCATCTCATCAATCATCCATACTACCATTACTCATATCCATCTCTAACATGAACACATCACATCATAAATAAATCATAACTAAACCATCTACATATTTCATGTCATCACAATAATAATACACAATGAATATGATCCCATTCACATTTTAATCATCAAATAACACATTAATTACCATCCATCATCAAATCATATCATCATTACTATAATAAACCACAATAAAATAAATTTCCATCACATATATAAAAATTTCAACATTAGGCAAAATTCATACACATCATCACATCCATACAAAATCCATAATAAAACCAAATAAGCACATCATAACTCATCATGATAATCAATCAAACATTAAACATTCTCAACATCATAATAAAGTAACAACATCAACATTATCATTACATCATCAACAATAGCATAAGAATTACATCATCTCATCATCTAATCCATACACATAAATCATTTTACTATAAAAAATCATCATCTATAAATATGATCCATCATCCAAACCATCATAATCACTAAACATCCACATCATAACATAAATCAAG
Organism: Taxus wallichiana var. yunnanensis; assembly: GCA_018340775.1. Classification (NCBI taxonomy): domain Eukaryota; kingdom Viridiplantae; phylum Streptophyta; class Pinopsida; order Cupressales; family Taxaceae; genus Taxus; species Taxus wallichiana. The sequence continues at coordinate 733,919,032 of CM031234.1, read as the reverse complement.
AAAATCACAATAAACTATATACTCTATACTCCACGTAAAATAACATCATCACATCTCAAAATAATAGCATATATGCTAATTTCCATCTCATATATATAATTAGATACATCCAAAAATAGTACTCATCAATCATCAAATGTATATATCATAATAAAAAAACCATCCTAGTCATCAAAATAATCAATCATCTGTACATACATCAAAATTATGACCATATCGGTCATCATCAAAAAAAAATACATATGCTATACAATATATCGACACTATCAAGGTGTAAACTACTTGTATATCCTCCCCTGCTAGAGGAGGCCATCGTATACTAGCAGTGCTCCCAGAAGATGTAGATCGACCTAGTCTCTGACTAGATCTCTATCCGTCCCTTCCCATCTATATAATCCACATAGCGCACATAATATGTCCAGGTCATGCATCACCATATCCTCATAATAATGTGCCTTCAACTATCACTTCCTGATACTACTATAGTGACATCATCCCGAGAGGCCCTATCTTCCCGATCTCCATGAGGTGCTAGTGTCTTCTCTACCCCCCTCCAACCTCGTAACCCATTCTGAGTACCACTCCCCCTACTTCTCCATCCAACAGTCCATATCTCACCCATGTATGCCTCCCGATCTCATAATATCTATCATGAGATCCGTATCACATGATCTCACTCCTACTTATAACCGGGCTATCTCTAAATCCAACCATGTAATATCTCTCTCCCTCTTGTCCCACCACCACTATAAACCCATGAATATCTCTCATCCACACTGTATCTCTCACCCATAGGATGACTATCTTTGATGCTCATGCATGTGTCCTCCCTCTCCAACATATCTATACGTGCCTATAAATCTATACACTCCTCCATCTCCTCTTCCTACACCATATCCCCATCTCTACTCTCCATCCCCTTGATCCACTCCTTGAAGGCCCTACCATATGTGTCTATGTGGAAGCATTATCTGTAGTGGCACCATGGTATCATCCACCTCCATCACATCTATATCTCTCCTCTCTAGGGCTCTGTACTAGAAAATGCACTACTACTGTTGTAATGATGGGCCACCCAAAATAATAACTAGTGGTGCCTTTATGCCTACCTCCTCCTCCTATACCTATAGTTATTGGGTGATGATAACTAACTAATGCCTATCCTATGGTAACCTCTATATACACTGTCACCACCCATGCACAAACCTCATCCCTTCTCTTGGTCATGTGAAACCGTACTGGCCTAATTTCCACCCACCACTCCACATACCCTAGGGCTACTCCTGGATCCTCAACCAATGGTAATGGTGCCCATAAAATCACTTATACCTCATCCAAGCTGGCCCTAGCCACTACCTCTAGAATCACTGTACCCAAAACCTCTACCTCCTATGTTTTCGAGAAAACAAATGATGACCCTCCGCTAGTATACCTTGTACAATTTCAAACTTTCATAATACCATGTCTGGTTAGTACCACTCTAATGTATATGGACAAAACCAATTAAATAATATGGTGACTAGATCCTCCTTAGATGGCATTGATCTCCTCCCATACCTCATACTATCGATATGGCCTCCATGTGATATCTCTACTGTAACTCATCAATACCACCGATACCAAGTCCAGCTCTCCCAAATGCTCCTATATCCCCATCATCCGCCAACCATAAATAAATGCTCCCCACCTACCTCATTTCTCTCTAATCTCGATCAACCTCCCAACAACTATATGGTCATAAATCCATACTGTAGTAAGATCCTTGCTCCTATACTCCCTCCCTCACCATAAGCCACCATATGCAAATCTCAATATAATCATGCCAATACTACGAGCCCATGCAAATACGGTCTCCTCATGCCACATAGCATGTACCACTCTCGCCAATCCAATGCTAAACCACTTACCCCTACCATATAGAAATAATACACAACTAATCAATGAACACAACAATAATGACACCTGCTCCATCAACTCCTCTCTAAATACATCCCAAGATATATCCTCATCCCATCTTGGGGCACATACTCCACATCAGTCATCAAATAGCCTCATACTATCCTCGGCCTTGATCTCTACCACACCACAGGCTCTCCCTCTATTGGCAACTGATAGATGCGATACACATCCTCCAGTGTCACCATCATCTTACTATTCGGAAACTGAAGGTACTGGTCTCGAATTCGAATTCCATCTCTCTAATTCCATCAACAAGGCCCATCTTCGCATGCATCGCTAACATCCTCTCTATGTGAGCAATCCCAACACATGTAACAATGATGCCTCCTCCTCCTCTACCTCTACATCGAAACCTCCTAGAAATGTGTCAGAAAAGTTGTCAAACAATGGTGTCTCACCTAGACTAGAATAACACCAATCGCACACATGAAACATGTAGTATCTACATCTAATCACTACCACAAACATCTCTCTCACCCTCCCCCTTCCATATTTCTTCTAAAATGTCATTTTTAACCTTCTCCCCATACATGTGCACTTCTATCCCAAACACCACATCCTACTATACATGCATCAACCTACCCTCACCACCAATTCCCCATCTATACCCACTACCTACTACCTATACTATAAACACAAATGTGTGAATCCTTCCATATCCCAAAACCTTTCCACAAACATGCTATCATATATCCTAAACGTGCTACAATTGATCATATGCACTAGTCCATGCACCCTCCCATCTTCTAAATGCACTAAAAAAAAATAAATGTGCCATTCCTAACACCCCACCCCCATACTTAACCAAATGTGCTACCATTTATTATATGGGATATATTTAGATCATACGCGCCAAAACAAAACAAAATCGCTAAAACACAAACCTACCCCCACAAATAAACATGCCATTTCATTTCCCTTTACCCAAAATCGCCCATATACGCACTACTTTACATCATGTCATAAACATTTTAAGGCCCATACGCGATAAAAGTGTGCACTAATGATGAATTTGACCTAAAACGTCCTAAAAACCTCAAAAACAAAAAATAATACATAAAATCAATCTGTACAAATCACTCACTAGTAGTCCTACCCTCCACTTGGCCACTAGAACTCTCTCACAGTCCACTCGGTGGTCCGCAATCCTCTCGTATGCCATTTCGTCCTCTCTCAAACTCTTGTTTTCAAATTACATGCGGTGAAAATGACCCTCTTATGGTCCCCAAAACCCTTTTATACCTTGTCGTGATGGCCCCAACCTTCCGAGAGCCCATTTTTTCACCTCGTGTATCCATTTTTCCTCCCATTTCTTCCTACCTTCATTAAATTTCCTCCTCTATCACCCTCATCTAAAAAATCCAAAAAATCTAAAAAAACATTCAAAAAATATAAAAATTCAAAAATCTAAAATTTCAAATTTTTAAAAATTCCAAAAAATATACAATTTTTTAAAAAAAATCTACAAAAATTCAACAATTTTAAAAAAATTCAAAATTAAAAAAAATTCAATTTTTTTACAAAATTCACCCAATCCATACACTATGTATGTTTTGCTTGTGTGTTTTTCATTTATATGCATTTTGATTTTGGCCGATGATATGAGGCCATTTTTTCTTTTCTGTTAACACTTGGCCGATGATACGATGCCACTTTCACTAGTCCAATGATATGAGGACGCCCATACTATTACTTTTTCTAATGATATGGGGACAAGGGCATCTAGTAATTCAGTCACCATAGAATTTATACCTTGGTGCATCTTGTTATATGCCACATCACTTACAACTGCTAATGATGATTAAATGGGCACAATATGTCATCACATCTCCTTATCATCCATACTATCTCATCAACATCCAATCAATCAATTCTTTAACAATAACCCCCATCCTTCATCCAAATCCAACATCCTTTAAATCACCCATGTCATGCACCCTTGACTAGGGGCATCCTCACAACCTACATCCAAAATCCAAAACTATCACTCTTGACTAGGGCATTCTCCAAAATCTACATCCCAACTCCAAAATATCACCCTCATCACACATCATTACCACATGTACAAATCCCATATCTCTTAATTCTCCCCCTTTCTTCTAACTTCTCTAATTCTATACTTCTTATAACCCACTCTCATTTCCTCTAATTTTTCTACTTTCCCCACTTTTTCTCCTCTCCTCTTCTTCTACTTCTTCTAACCTCTCTCCTCTCCTCTACCTTTCTAACTTCCACTCTCATCCTAATCTCTCTCACCTCTAAATGTCCACTAATACTCTAATCCCCCTCTCATGAATCCTCAAATCCTTTCCCATTATCATTTCACGCACTCAACTAACTTAGGCCTTTTTTCTTTTTCGAGCGGTTATCGACTCATTCCTCCCCGCCTAACCCCTCGAGGGGGCATCATATCACCATCCACACATCTTCTCTTCTTCTTCTTTGAACTTTCATTGCTACATAATAACACTTCAAAGAGGGGTAAAATGTAGACATGTAAAATGTCAACATGGTCATCTAATAAATAATTCACCAATTATATAAATAATTATCCATCCCCACCACCGACCTTATAATAATTAATTATAAATTTAATTAATTATTATATCATATACAATCATATTCCAATCATCCCATATTCTACACATCCCATTTATACCCTTAGAAATATTAAAACATTATTAATATTTCATTCATTACTAAATAACCCTCATTAACTATTTTCCACCAATTTAAAAATACTCACCCACCTACCACCTACCCTATACCTATTCTATGCCTAGCCTCTCCATCTAATCACCCCACTAAATGTAATTAATCTCACCTAATCACAACTTAAAGTGACCCTCCAAATATAGAGGCTTCTAATTCTAGAAACCTCTCCATCTTTCCCTCTTTTTTCCAAATATTTAAATAAAATACACTATTCCATTGAATTTTTAATTCAATAGAGAATTCTCATGAAATCTAGAATTTTCTACAATCCTCTCCTCTCATCAGCTTCTCAACCATTGATTTAATCCACCATGGCAAGATCTTAGCCATTGATTTCTACCTCCTCTAACTATAAATAGAGGTGTCACCCTCCATGGAAAGCACCTTAGAACAATTGCAAGTGTACTACCAAATTCTCAAGAAATCAAAACATCCTTCATAGCATTTTATCAAGCTCAAAACATCATTTGATCAAGGGGAAGTGTTGTTGAAATTTGCCCAAAATATGAAGCATTTTCATATTATCCAACAAGAAAATCAAAGGAACAAATCAAAATTATCAAAGGAGGAGAATTCTACTTGTAGGTAAGTACAGGTAAATTGTTTTCCCCTTCTTTTCATCTTATTCAATTATGTTAGTTGATTAATTATGTTAGTTTTGTGTTGGTTTGGTTTATTAATCATCTCATTTGTGTATGCTAACATAAATTTTCATCTACACCCCTATTACAACCATTATATATGAGAGGTCATACCATACAGTCCTCCCCACCTTTGTACTCAACGTAACCTATGGGGGGCTCGACATGGCCTCTTATTCTATTGAACCTCCCTTCCAAACCAAACCCTTTTCATCTGAATTCTCCTACCTCACCAAATGTAGCTTCGCACTCACTTTTCTTCACCATTGTGCCTAGAAGACTTCGTCTTTGGTCGTTCTACAAACAAGGTCTTCACACTATCATACTTGTGTGTACCTATAAGAAACACAAAGACCAACGTGGTCTTGGTTTTCCTTCACACCACCTCCTCATAAGGCCCACATCACCCTTTTCGAAGAGGAAAACCCTCCCCACCTTCATCACCTATCATGCCACCTTATTCCACCGATTCTATGCATTTCAAATCCATTCTACCTAAAAACTTTTTGTGAACACCATCTCCTTGGGACCTCGACCTATTCAAGCCACTCTGTAATCCACTAAAAATTCATATATATTATGGCTTTTCTTGCTTCTCAAATACCTTCCTATGCTTCGGACTCCAAAATATTTTTCACAATACAATGGTTGCATTCACCTTCTTATATTATTTATGGCGTTAATTTTTTGGGTAAGATTGATCATCGACCCAAGTGACATTTGGTCTAAGCAGTTTTCTTTGACTACCTCTCACTTTCAATCCTACCTTTGGATCTCACTCACAATGGACAATGATCCTTCCTAAAATTGTCTCTCATTACATCATCATGGGAGGTCTTCTCTAAAAACACGACTTTAATGGTATCCTCCTACGATGCCTCACCAGTTTTGAAATCTCATACACCATCAAAGAAATTCATGATGGGATTTGTGGGGGACATTTTAGTGGCCTCGCTCTCGCAAAGTGTATCCTTCGACTACCTACTACTGGCCAACCCTTAACCAAGACTATTGTGACTATGTCAAATGTTGTGTGAAGTGTCATCAAAGATGATAACCTTCATCATACTCCTAGTCACGCCTTACAAGTCACCAAATACTTTTGGCCCTTTTCTTAGTGGGGTTTGGATCTCGTTGAGATATTAACCTCATTCCTCACAACGTCATCGTTGGATCATCACGAAGACTGAATATTACACTAAATGGGTGGAATCCATCCCTCTCATTTCTACCAAATCCGAGAAAATAGTCAAATTTATCAACCACCATATCATTTTTCTTTGGTGTTCCTCATCGCCTCATCACTGACAATGGAAAAAAATTCAAAAACAAAACCCTACACAAATTGTGTGACAACTTTGATTCAAATCAATTTATCTTCACCATATTACCCACAAGCAAATGGTCAAGCTGAATCTTCTAATAAAACCTCAACAAAATTCTTATGAAAGTGGTTGATGACACTGGTAAGGATTGACACACACACATTCCTTTCACCCTATGGGCTTATCACACCAACATCCGCACCTCTACCGATGCCACACCTTTCTCTTTGGTCTACGGTATAAAGGTCATCCTACCTCTTGAAGTCCAAATTCCATCTCTTTATATATCACTTAAAGATATGCTCTCGATGATGATTTTCACCAAGATCGTTTAGCACAATTTGAGCTCTTCGGAAGAATGTCATTTAAACACTCTAGACCACCTCCAAATCTACCAAAAGTGCATTAAGTGTGCCTATGACAAATGTGTTCAAGAATGAACATTCAAGATTGGTGATCTTGTCCTGAAGGAAAATAAACATGTAACCAAAATGGAGAAAAATAAACGAGGAAATGTTTCTCCTAATTGGCTCAGACCTTATATTGTCACCCATACCTTTGGATCAAGAACTTATAATTTATCCTCTCTTGAGGGTAAACCCAACCTGAGCCCCATAATGCCTTGTATCTTTGAATTTTCTATTGTTTAATAAAGTACTATATCACTTATTATATCATAAATGCTTGTCCTTGAGTGAACCTTTCCTTCCACCTACCTCTTTAAATACCAACGACTTAAACAAACTTGTGTGATTATCCATCACCATTCATCCTTATCTTTAATATGAGTACCATGGCTCTACTCATGGCATGATTCCCATGGATACCTTTTGTCCTTTTCATGATAGAATCCCATGTTCATTTGTCACTTGATACCCCTCTTTCATACCTAACCTTTACCGTGCTATGTTTTTTGCCTTCATAAAAGAGGCTTACACTCCTTTATAGCCTTTTTCATGACTACAAGTCCAAAATAATGCAAAAAAATTGGATAGTAAAAATTCTACTCCTTGAGTCAAACTTATTGCAAGTAGATGATTCCTGTAAATGAACATCTATGCCTCTCTATTGCTTCTATAAGTAGACTACTCCCTCGAGGGACAACTATAAAAATACAACCACATAATTTACTTAGTCTATCAAAAAGAATACTAATCTATACTTGTTAAAACAAAACAAAAAAATTTGAGCTTCCCACATTGATCAACTTCATGAATAGCTCAAGGAGACTCTATTATTCATCCCCATATAGACTTCCCGCATCAATCAGTCTATGAATACAAAGGAAAAAATGCAAAAGAAAAATCAAGAAAAATACAAACTTTTGGTCATGGACTTTCCTATGTTGGTTTTGGGTATCTTGTAGAAGGGGCATGTTGTCCCACAACAAGGTTATGCTAAACAAACCACTCCATCCTACCCTCTTTTACTTTCTCCTATCTACTTAAGGGACGTGGCACTCATGTGACACATTGTGATCACGCAAGGTATCTAGGGGCTTATGTTCATAAGCCTATTTGTATTATGGTACTTGCCAACAATGGAGCATTTCACTTCTTTTTGGTTCACCTTTACCTACTTTTCATTTTACCCACACTCATACTAATCATCATTTCCCACAACATTATACATACTCATCAAAAATCAAATCAAAGTAAAAATAAAACCATACCCATACCAATCACATAGTTAACTAGTTGCACTTTCTATTTTCTTCCCAACATTTGATCTTTCCTATTTACTACCTTGCCTTACCAGGACCATTTACCTTACCCAACCTACCTATCAAAAATCTTATTCTTCCCTATCTTATGGGAGAAATACATCAGCCTGAGGCCCCTTTTGCAAGGGCTATGTAGGCAACACTTCGAAGACATGGGGTCTTCGGAGGTTAGCTCGACCACCATTTTCTACCATCTTTCACCATTTTGCCACTATTTGTCCCTACTACTTAATATTTCTCACGTTTCCATAATATCAATAACATGGAAATTAAACCAAACAAGGCCATAACATTAACCATGCATATACATCTATTTTCCATAATATCAATAACTTGGAAATCAAAACAAACAATGCCTACACATCACGTTTCCTTAATATCAATAACATGGAAATTAAACTAAACAACTCATACATCATACCCATGCCTATACATCTAGTTTCCATAACATCAATAACTTGGAAATTAAACCAAATTTTTCCTACACATTTAGTTTCCATAATATCAATACATTAGAAGTTAACCCAAACCATAACATAAACCATGCCTAAACATCTATGTTTCCATAATATCAATACATTGGAAATTAAACCAAACCATAACATCAACCATGCCTATAACTAGTTTCCATAATAACCATACAATGGAAATAAAACAACACACAATATAAATAAGTGTCATCATCTATATACTGAAATTTTGTATGTCAATACATTGTATATATAGATATAAATAAGTCTCTCAAAAATCTCATGTACATCTCGCCTCTTCAACACTTTGACCGATATATATATATATATATATATATATATATATATATATATATATATATATATATATATATATATATTTGATATATATATATATATATATATATATATATATAAGTCAAAATAAAAAATAAATAAACATCTCAATATCTCTTCATCCCTTAAAGGGTCTCGTGCATCTCCCATTCTCTCTTGTCCCTCACCACCCTCTATCTCCATGAATCAAGTCACCTCGCGTTGGGTTTGTGAGTTGGACCTCTCGACTGATCGCCACTCTTGCTTTGTAGGTAGTATATCTCGTAAAAAGGAGATAAAACTATGCAATCTGGTCCTCATAATATCTCACCTCGCCAAAACCTCTTTTATCGATCCATATATATCACCCATGGCGTTGGCATATCTCTAGCACATATATGTAGACCTTGTCCCGGTGGTAGTGGTCCCTATCCTGTACATGAGGCTATGGGCCTGGTCCTGGTACTTTCACCTATAATGATGAAGCATGAATGTGTATTTTTACCCATCATGTACCCTTAGAGGTGAAGGAGGGGCAACCACATGTCCACCGATGCCACATGCACTGTGTATTGTCAATCGCATCTCGTAAAGTGGCAACCTCTCTTATAGGGCTACAACCTCGACTGTATGTACGACAACCTGTCCCCCATCACTGGCCTTTACATGTGCCACCGCTACCTATGCCTGTAAGTTATCTACTCCGTGTCTCGTAATGTAGTGACTGGACTCGTAATGTCATCACCTACCTCTGTAACTTATCTCTCTCGCAAATGAATGTGGCCGAATTGGATGGTCTTAGCACGCTAGTGCTACTGCTGCACTGTGGAGACCACCACTGACTATAACTTGTTGTGTGCCCAACATCATCTATAGTCTTGTCTACTACCTACTCCTCCACTCCATCTAGATATTTCGGTCGTGGAAGAGGTAATGGCATCTCCACATCCTCTCGGCGAGTGTTGTGGGAATGGCGGGGCAAACCTTGCTACAGCCTAACTATCGTCTAACCCGATCTACAGTATACATTCATACTCCCCATCACGCACCCCTCGAATCCATCTAAGAATTTGTAAACCCTCTATCTCCTCCTTCATGCATGTGAACTCTGAATACATGAGTTAGGGACTCCATAGAATCTCTACCGGTGATAGGCTAGCCAATACCCTCTGATAATATACTATATCTCAAGTCACACCATCAACCCTTATCTGCTCTCTAACCCAAAGCCACCGCCTATATCCTACCCTATATACACCCACATCCCACTCCTATTGTGGTAGACCAAGTAAACGAAGGCACACACTTTGTGCTCATATGCCCAACAAAGGTAACAGAGATAGGTATGACACGAGACCATATCTCTGTATCCTCATGTAGGCCCATATCTCGTTGTGTAATCCGAACCAAATACATTAGTGCCCATGTGAAATAAATCTTGTCATTATGTCCTCTAGGAATCCCATAAATTCTCGTGGAAACCTCCCACCCCGTGAGTCCGGAAGGGCAAACCAATCGAATCCAATCATCATCAACATTGTCGGCTAGGTCTCTTGAGGGTGATCTACATACATCTACCCATAACAAAAACTCACATTATGGTACAAAAATCTTCCATAGCTGGCCCAAATACCACATCCATGTGACCCACCGCATTTGCATATGAGACTGATATAATGGCTCCCAAAAATTGGCAAGCTGCAAAATCCTGTAGACATCCTCTAGTGTGACCGTCATCTCTCATATCGGCGTGATGGAATGTGGTGGTAACCGGATCCCATTTTTAATGAGGGATACCATCATGATATGATATCAGAAATCCTCCTATATCTCCTAACCACACCTAACCCGACTGCCCTCATATGCTCACACTCCTCTAAAATGGTAGGCCTCATCTGTACTAATAAGGGCGAAAGTCAATCCCTCATTGTCATCTTGTGTCACTTGCATCATCAACATTTACACAAGTTAATGATTTACCCTTTTGAATTTCTATGTCAACACTCGACTTAGCCTATTTTCTACCTTGCCTTACCTAGACCATCCACCTTTACCTAAATCATATTCTTCTCACTATTTCACCTATTTAACCTACCCTTCCCCATCCCTCCCAAACTCATCCTATTACATCATCATTTACCTAAAACCTCCCTCAACGTTCTTTTGGACACTTTTACCTAGCCTATACCTACCTTAGACCTAGCTCTGACACCCAATCTACCTTAAACATGCCTTTGACATCCCAAACCACCATTTTTCTAAAAACTTAACAATTCTCTCGCCTAACCGATATTGGTCACCCTACCGATGCTAGTCCTCATTGCCTATAATTTCTGGTTCATCCATCGATGTCGGCCGATAACCGACTAACGTTGGTTATTGGTTCAACACTAAGGTTGAACCCCTACATCCCCCCAATGCCAAAAATTGTAAAATATACCTATTTTTCCCACCCAAACACACCCACATTGGCCCCAAATTCATTTTAACCCCTAATTAATCTGATTCTAATCTCCCCTCATCCAATTTCAATCCCATTTCAATTAATTTCAAAAATAAAATTTACAATTTTCCTACCCTATTTTTCTACAAAAACCAAAATTTAGGGTTGAATCCTACCTCTACTTGTCGACGCCTCCATGCTTGGACCTCTAGAACCTACATCAGATTTCCCTTGGAGCCTTCTCCTACCTCTTCCATGTCAAATGCCTCTCCAATCTCTCAACCAATCAAACTCACTCATCTTACCACTAATCTCTCGCCAAATCACTATGTTGGGACTCTCTGTTGTTTTCCTCACACAAATGCTCTCCACCAATCATTTTCAACTTACCCACCACTCAAATGAGAAATTGTTGGGCCATATTTCCATTTTAACTCACCGTTTTGGTGATTGGCGTCGATATAGTCATGCCCTAGGTGACCAACATCGGTCACTCAAACCGCATGTTCCCCATGAATCGCATTAGCCACCACCGTCATAACCCAATCGGTCCTCATTTGACCTAATTTTTTTCTCAAGGGTCCCATTTTCTTGTTGCCACAAGAATGAAACATCTCTAAAGACCCACCTACCATCCTCACTACCTCAACAACTCCCTAAGGATACTTAGGGGCATGTTTTCCTCACTTATATACCCCCATCAAACCAAACCCACCTATTTGAAAATCGAACTCGCTTACTCACTCCACCGTGTGATACTATGTACTTGCTTTTGTTTTGCTCGACAACCTTGCCTTGCCTTATTTCATTATGTTTATCTCGACCAAACCAAACATTTTGGTGTTTCGGAATGCACCTATACCTGTTCTCATAGCTCGGCGTGTTGTGTTTACTGAGACCACATCCAAGACCTTGGATACCTAGACCACATCACCCTTGTTTGGATAAACTATCGACCTTTGACAATGTAGAGTTTGTGTGCTCTTCAACCTTTTGCCTTGTTGCATTCTAGCACGTGTACATGCATTTGAATGTTTCTAGCTTTAAATGACCCCATTATCACCATTGCTTATACCTTCATCTTACTCCATTTTCATCACCTACCACCTTATCAAATCCATCACTGATTCAACCTTCCACTTAATCAATTCCTAGTTTGAGAGGTATCACCTCCACCCTTATCTGGGGCAACCTACTTCTTGTTTTTTCATCATCGCTTATTAATACAAGCTACACAATAAAAAAAGGGGCAAATGTAGACACCCAAATTTGGGTCACAACCCTCTAAGCCCCTTTCACTTAACATACCCCCTTACCATGACCGCCATGCACATTTTTATTAATTTAATCATCAATATGAGGTTAATTACCACCTCACCTCTCTATCTCACCTTGGACCCATTCCAAGGGTATTTAATTAACTCATACTAGGTCATCACTCCTAACATTGAGTCATCACTTCCCTTGACTAACTAAGACTCTTTCTTAACCTAATATTTATTGTTAACCACTTCTTCCATCGATTCCCCGAGTGTTTAAACATGAACCAAGACTCATATCCCACAATAAAATATTGACCCACGCCAAAAGGGAAGAAACAAACTATTTTAAGAAAAATAGACTATTTCTCCCTAATCGATGCCGCTTATTCCTTGGCCATTGTCGGTCAATGGACCACCATCAGTTCCTTTAAATAAGGATTTCCCATTGTTTCCTCGGGTTCTCCTTTTGGTAGCTTTACGATTATTCATTCGCATTCTTGCATTCGATTGAGCATCCAAGTTCTTTACCAACAACCAACCTCTTGCTCCATAGCCTCAGATAATTCACACAAGGAAACACATAAGCTTCGTTTTACGGCACTCGATCTGGACACGTTTAACCCATGAAGGCCCATTAACCATTTCTATCTTTAGACCTCCGAGTTAAGTATCTTAACTAGGTTGTTAGTTCTTAACTTTGGTTTTAGATCTCTTATTGTCTTCTATTGTATTGCTTATTTCTCACCCAAATACCATCCATCACCCATCTACCCAATACCCTACCAACTTGAACCTCTTTTCCTTTCCAATCACCTCTCTCACCCTTATTGAGCCTTCACCTAAATCCCAACACCTTCGAGCCTTACCAACAATCAGTAAATCACAGAGAACTTGAACCAACCTTGTTTCTACTTTGGCACCCAATTTCCCCTACCGTGATCGGTTAGCCAACGATACCGGATAAAACTAGTGATGACATCAATTCCTTCAATCGCATCGGTCTGTGTATCGACATTCTACCTCATACCATCGACCTAATTTACCTACCCAAAGCCTCACCCAGGACCTCCATAACACCCTCTATTACACCTACAAACCTTAACAACCCACCACCCACTTTAAATTTAATCTTGTATTCACTATTTAGATTAGATTTAATTTACTATGCTTGTGTGAGATACCTAAATTATACAACTACAGTAGGACTCTCTATTTCATCTTATTAACAACATTTAGTTTGTTTTAAACGCGGATTGACATCCTTCTAGAACTACCCATCTTCCCGGATCTAGCTCCCATTAGGTAATCCACCAACTAATGATTTTAATTCTATCTTGTGGTCTTGTGTTTTTTTTGTAGTCCTTCCCAAACAAAAAGGAGTGCTCTTGATCGACCCGGTCTTCAATGGTAAGCAACCTCTTCACGACCTCCGTGCATTCCTTATGTACCGAACCTTCTACCTTAAACGTTTTTCTTATACGTAAAATTTTCATTGGTGAAACAAGATGCATTCTACAATAGCGAAGAGTGGAGTGTAATATAATGAATTTTTCACAAATTTGATATCTATTTTGCAAGACAATTTTAACTTAAAATTTAGCATCTATTTAATCATTTTCTTTTCCTTTTTACTTGGAGTAGCCAATTAAACAATTATAATATAATATAGTGAGTTGTTCAATTTACATTTGACCTTAAATTTGATATCTATTTTGCAAGGTAATTTTAAATTTAAATGTAGCATCCATTTAACCATTATTTAAAAGTTTTTTTCCATTTCACTTGGAGAAATTAAACAATTATAATTTATTGGCTATACTTGAGCCCCATCTTTTACCATATTTTTGCAAACATGATATTATAACAGTAGAAAAAATAAATGGAATTATTAATAAAAACCTTAAATTAATATATTTAAGATAAATATATTTTAACTAACATAGATATCTTAAATACATCTATTTAAAAGACACCAAGAGATATCAATATTAACGTGTTTATCTAACTTATGTGGGAATTCTAATATAGGCACCTTAAATAATAATAATAATAAGAAGAATAAGAATAATAATAATAATAATAAGTTTTTGGGTTGACATTGATATCTCTTGGTGTATTCTAGTACATCTAAAATATATATGCTAGTTTTAAAATATATAATTGTATTTATTAAATTTTAATTACAAATATTAAATATTTATTTATATGTTTTATGTATAAAATACATCTAAATGTAAAAACTAAAATACAACAAACTTAAAATAAAAATACATCTAAAAGTAAAAACTAAAGTAAAATTACATTTAAAAATAAAAACTAAAGTAAAAATATATTTAAAAGTAAAAATACATATAAAAATTAAAAATAATATAACACTTATCCACATTAATTATTTATTTGGGCACTAATTATCTTCCACTAAAAAAATATAGTTACATGTAAAAGTAAATATACATTTAAAAGTAAAAACTAAAAGCTAAAAAATAATATAGATCAATATAATAATATTATAGTTACTTACCCATTCACACTTATTATTTACTCCGAGTAATTATCTTCCAATAAAAATTAATATCCACCGCTAATTATCTTGAATTTACTTGCGGTAAAATCTAATAAACACTTCAATAAATATATATGTATATGTATAATGTTTAGGTTCTTTAAATTCTCTTAATATACTTGTAAAAAAATTAATTGAGAAATATACTCAATTGGACACTAGATTACATATATTTTTGACATATCTTTTCATATTTTTTCCAACTCATTTTTTTAATAAATTAATAATAAAAATTTCTGCTAGTGCATATATATATTTGATCTCATACACACTTTTATATTATAAACCACATGCATCTTATAATTTAATTTAATCTTTTTAAAAGTTAAAAGTAGTTGTCATCATCGATAAGAAACTCGCAATGGAGTCCATAAATATATGTAACTCCACATGACAAAGGAAAAAACAAAGAGCATTATTAAGTGCCACGGGAGTTCTTTCTCATTCCGGTTTAAAGCAAGGTTGGAAACCCCTTTTTTACTCTTCAAATTTACAAAAGTGAGTTGTCTATTAGTTATGATTGATGCCCATTATATTTGGTGAACCCCAATAAAATATGGTGATGAAATATTAGTGGTGGATGACCTGTAACATGTGCTTGAAAAAGTTTGTAGTGTCTGCCATAAAACATTGACTTCTATCAAGAAAAGGTGGTCAAGTTGCACATCTTAATCAACTAGATTCTAAAATTGGCAATTGTGTTAAAATTTGTAATGAGGTGCAAATAGGAAAACAAGAGAGAGGTGGTTCAATATAGAAAATTAAAAAAATGTGTCATTAAGTTACACACACACACACATCATCATAAATATAATTGTTAATACATATTTTTTAGAGAGAATGAGTACATCCACTATGAATCTAAGTAAGGGGTGACCTATCAATATTAAAATCAATTAAGTAAAGAAACAAAAAGGTTCTTGCATACTAAAACAAATCAATCTCGTAGTTTGCATGTTCGATAGATTATATGAAAGAAAGCTATGGATATCTAAGGCGAGCACTCTAGGAGTTACAAAACTAAATGAGTCTATGAATCATTGTTATGAAATGAAATTCCATTGAAGTAGTGAGTGAGATTATGCAAAACTCTCTAACAATGATGGTATGACATATAAATCTCTTGACATGGATATGCTTGGATAACATTGTGACAATAACTTTTTTCAACTCATTTTTGGTCCTTAAATTGAAGGTATACTCCCTAAACCTCGTAGCCATACAAAACGGAAGGTGTGATTTGTGAGTGAAAAAGGTGGATCTTTTCTTAAATGTCTTGAAAGTGAAGAAGAAAATAATGATCTTCAAGGGTGTGAGAGATGTATATTCCTTACCTATTTTGGGCTCTATACCCGCATTCAAGCTAAAGCCTAATATAGAGGAGGATCCCCAAATAAACATGTGAAAAGACTACTTCAACCCTCTCACCTCTATAAGTAAGAACCACATAGTGTGCCTTATTTGTAGAGATATTAAAATTCATAACTTGTATTTTACCAAAATTAATCTAAAGCTCACAAGTATTAAAAAACAGGCTAAGATGTTAAATTGTCCATGGAGACCTCTCACCAAGTTGTTCTCTCCTTTCATATTTTTGTGCTTTGGTAAGCTCTTCTTCCCCAAAAATTTTAGTTTCCTATTCATTAGGTGAAGATGTGAATGGAGTTTCCAACACTATCCATTTCAATTCCCAATATCCTTACAAAGAGTACATAAATTTTTATATGTGCACATGCTCATACCAAGTAGTTTCTAACCTCATTAGAGTGTGTCATAACCATCCTGTGTCCTCCTTTTCTTAAAGAGTGGATTTTTTTCTTTCCCATGTCTCTTAATTATATTGATATCCTTAGTGATTGTTTGTTTTGCATAGCCATATAATGGTTGATATTCCCACAATAAGAGCAAGGAACAAGTTATCAACATTTTTGTGCTTAGTTATGTCGGTTGCTTAGATATTTCGGAAGGAATTTGATATTTACATACATAGTTTCTAATTCAATGTTTTTAAGATCTACGGATATTAGATTATTTGGTTGTTTTTATGTGACATTTAATGAGAAGGTGGTTGGATGAGTCCCAACTCCTACTAAATTCACTTGAATATTATTATAAACATTAAATAAGAGTATTTATTTGTTTCTACTTTGATTGGTCTCTACATAGATGAAATATAGAATATCATTACAAGTTCAGTAGAAACATGTGACAATTATATTCTCTATGATATAATCGTCACTATTTTATTATTTGTTTATAAATTTTTTCTTGTGATACATACTAGATGCATGCCTAAAATAACATCTTGAAATTTTAAGCTATTTTTAATGCTTCGATTTACAAGAAAATTTGAATAAAACAAAGGTCATGGTGTTTGGGTTCTCAATACAACTAAGAAAAAGGTACATGATGTACTAATATCACTTATAAAGAAAGTTTGGTTGAAGTTTTTCTCCTATACTTAGCTTGGTGTGCCTTCTAGTGGACCTCCCTTTAATATGTTTGTGTTGTAATGAAAAGGTCAAACAAGGGGTATATTGCACTTAATACATTTGAGAGACAATGTTTCCAATGTCAATTTCAAAATGTGAAATAAAAATTGTATATATTCCAAACTTTAGTGTAGCCAACATTATTGTATCTTTAAATGTGATTTGGGAACATAGGATTTGTTTTTTTTATGGGATTAGGTTGTTAGATTTATTATTTCCATGTTATCCAAAACTCCGCACGAAAAATGGTCGATGCCACATGCAATTATCTTTGTTCAATTTGACATTCACCCCTTTCAATTTTAGTTGTTTTCCATGTAGTGATGTTGCTTCACAAATTAAGATGTATGGTAGACACAAAAATTAGGCATAATAGATATATGTTCAAGTCTTTTTAATCATATGTGAAGTTATGTGAACAAGGTATGAAAAACACTTAGTACATGATCAATATATATCTTTCCTAGATTGCATTGGTATTGATATCAATCATCATCCTTTTATAATGTTCCCCAAATGTTGATTTAAAGCATTCATAGAGGCATCAAGGGTTAAATTTACAAATCCTACATAAAATCAACTTGGACATAGCCATCATAACCATAAATAATAATGTATAACTATTCGTAGAACCATATTCAAATAAAAGATAGAAATAAGTACAACATGCTCCCTTTTGGTTTGAGATTTCCTTTGGGTCAATTGTGGGTATGTTCTTATCAAATTTACACATGAAGATAAGTTTTCCAGCAACATTAATGCATATATAAACTTTGCAATAGTGAATCACAATCATAGGAGTATTTTGTATTTAGGTGTCTAATGTGCTCTGAGATTTATGACATGATTTGCTATCTCTTTAGAGCAAATAAAATCTCTTTATGAAATCTTATTCATTAAGAGAATTAGAGATGTGTAATTCTATTCATCAAAGAGATGAAGTCAACAAAAATATAGTCTCTTTAAGAATCATCAACACAACTCTTTGTTTTGAATGGTCCAATTTTAGTCTCTTTTATTCATTTCAATTTTAAATATGTAAATAGACTCACTATCATATTCAAGAGTCACGAATTATTAGAGAAAAACTTCAAGTACTTTCATATTTAATATTTTAATCTATTTTTCTTTTACATATTCTTATTGAAAATATACTTTCATTACAATCATATTAATGTCTTATGGTTACTATTTTGCATTAATATATTCATATTCAAATTAAATTACGAGTAAATACTTTTTTTTTTATAAATTATTTGATAAATAAATGTTTTGTTAAAGACCTTGAAACTAATTTTAAATTATTTTCCGATTAAAGAGTTCAAAGTTTTATTTAGTTATACAGTGTATAAAATATTAATGTGATATACTTATTAAAAAATGAGGGCACTTAAAAAAAAGATCTTTGTATTAGCTATTATTTTAATATAATTTGTTTGATCATTTATATGATGTATAACAATCACACCAAAATGGTGCAATGGGACGTCTATAAGCGGTGATGATGTAGACACTCATTTTGGTAATTTATGTCTTACAACAACACAAATTATACAATGTTTTTACACTAGCCCATAATTGTTTAACTTGGTCAATTACGTTATCCCTAGTTACACCCCATTCATTCTTGCATGCACACACAACTCATTTATTCACATAACATTCATATTAGTCTATAAAAATAGGTTATACCCTTGCACAATACAATCCAAGTTTTCAAAGCATTACACATGCATCCTAGAAAAAAGAACCCAAAAAGGGTCATAATGTCTGTAAATTATGGCCCTTCCCATATTTTTTGATTCTTTTCCCTCTAATGAAACTTTTCCTAATTTATTTGGTACACTTCTAGTTAGCCTTATCCTATATCTCCAAATCCATAACGAGTGATAAGCTAGTTATTCATCCATTATCAAAGAGTAGATGATGAACACTTGACACCCAAAAATCCTAATGAACATAAAATAAGAGAAATCTTAATAAAATCCATTACAAGACTCCTTTGAGCTCCATATACTGTACATACTCATTATAGGTCATTCATCCACTCATATCTACAAATACAAGGAACATGTCATCATTTTAAGTCAATCTAGGGCAAAGGTGCAAGTACAATCTCATTGTTGCAAGATCATGATTATCTATTTGGTTACATAAATTATAGAGATCACATGTTAGGAAATAACGATGCGAGGTTAGAGCCCTCTTTTGGAATAGTGGTGACGTCGATGGTGCATCGGGATGCCCAAACCCGCCTAATGTTTTTGCGGGATTTCTTGGCTATTTAGGGTTTTGAAGGATCAATCAATTGCACATCGACCATCACACGCTTTTGGAGGTCCACATTTTAGATATGAGAATATTAGAAGACAATACACAGTCTCAAAAATTATTAGGAGAAGAGAATTTGAAGGGACATGGGCATATGGAAAGGGACATAACGGGGTACACTTTGGCCTATGCCACCCACTTTGTCTCGAGCAACAATTTAGCACACAATTTCAACAACAATGTTCGTCAAGTCATTTCCATCATGTTTCAGGTCATCGAGACAGACCTAAATCATCACTATACATAGTTGGAGATAATCTAAGTCATCTTCTCCCTCTTATTAAAAGTCTTTTATCTATTATTATTCATCATTAATTAATGGTTATTCTTGATATTGTTGTAATTATCCTTGAAACTAATTGACTAGGATAATCTACCATCGGTTACTACCCCTAGTGATATATTAACCATTTAAGTTATATCATCTGAAGAAGTTAAAGTTAAAGAAACTAAGGTGAAATATTGTATGAGGAAGGAGGATAATGAAGCAAGGGATTAAGGGAGGAAAATTTTATGGGTGTGAAAACTATAAAAATATAGTAATCAAGAAATTAATGCATGGTTTTGCAAGACATTACAAAACAATACTTCCAAGTACTTTTGTTGATTAAGGGAAAGGGTCAATGGGTGAGACCATTCCTAAAAATTTGCAAAATCCAAGTTCTTCATTCACATTGGTCACCACTTTGGATCCATTGTTACTAATTGGAAACAAAAAATAGAATAATTCCTCCGTGTGGCACTACATTAGCTCTACCATATCATTGTAGAGGATGTCTTTATATTGTGTTGTTTTTATTTAAGAATCCATTTGAGGAGGCAGTGGAGGGATGAGATTCAATCAGACATATATGACCGCAATTAGTTGATCTTCACCACGTGGGATTCACAAACCAAATCATTATTTATCACGTGAGTTCGTATCTAGATGTATTAAATATTTATCAAAATGGACCCAATATATTACCTCATATTAAGGGGTTAAATTTTGAAAATAATTTAAAATACATTAGGGGATAGGGTATATGGAACGGTATGGAGGAGTAGTCATTGAGAAAATGAATAATCACTAAATTCAAATCATTTTCATTGTGTGTTCTTTCAAAGTAGTGGTGTGTTTTTAGAGAAGCAACTTATTTTTCCATAGTAATGACATTACATAAATCTCATTAGTTGGGAAATCCTTATGTAATGTTCCTAATTGGAAAAATTATGCCCCAAAAGGAATAACCACAAATCTGATTTATAACAACAATTTATGGGAAATATATTTGATAAAAAGAATGCATATTTTAATTTCCAAAAGGAAATGCGACTTGCCTTGGAGATGATTGATACTCAAAACTGATTGAAAATCATCTCAATCTTTAACCAAATGATTCAGGATTTATCATAGATGCAAGAACACCAAAAATATAATTTTTTAGATTAAGAAGAAGGGTTGGAAAGTTTATTAAATTCAGCATAAAATCAGCTTACAGAAAAGGCTAGAAAAATATTTCCAAAGCCCAAATCAGATGTATACAAGTTGGAAACAACCTCTAAAAATATGGAAATGAAGATGGAAATGAGATACAGATCATATGTGACCTATAATGTTTCAAGTTATACTCACAAGGGTGTAGATAACCCTAGATCTAGATGGAAATGCATGCCAAAAATTAACTACACTTCTTGTTCAAACCCTAGCTGGAGAAAATATAAATCTGCAATTTTCCCCTCAAATACTTTGTTGGAGTTCTAATTAAGAACCTTGAAAATAATTGGAAACCCTTGAGTAGGGATTCCTCTCAAAAAGGGAGAATATTTTTCATTCTTCTTCCTAAGCTTAAAGAGGGATTTCGTCCTCTCAAGCAAAACTACAAAGGGTTTTTGTCCTTTGGAGTGAAAATGGAAAGCATGCAAGCTTAGACCAAAAATAAAAAAATGATAAGATGTCAAAAATGATCTCCTCCATGCATGGTGACTTGATTTTATAATTTTCCTTGGCCTCT
Source organism: Taxus wallichiana var. yunnanensis (assembly GCA_018340775.1). Taxonomy (NCBI): domain Eukaryota; kingdom Viridiplantae; phylum Streptophyta; class Pinopsida; order Cupressales; family Taxaceae; genus Taxus; species Taxus wallichiana. The sequence continues at coordinate 733,896,799 of CM031234.1, read as the reverse complement.
TAGCCACCCGGAAGGACCAATCAACTCCTTTTTATTTAATATGTTTCCCTTTATTTAATATTTCTTTACCCCTTGTTTTATGTCTCTATATGGGTCACATTTTTCCTCTAGGGGGAATAAAAATAAAGTTACTTTTTCTTTTTCTTTTATCACTTATAAATTATTAAAGTTCTTATAATAAAATTATTATGCAATTTTAATTAAATTATGAGGATTAATTTCCCTTTTTTCCATTTCCTTAGTTGTTGGGAAACAAAATTAGGCTAAGGGTCTTTGACCTACTACTCTCGAGAAAGTGATATTACACCTTCATAATATGATTGTGAAGATATATGTTTTTTATTTGATTAAATGTTTTTAGGAAAATGAACGTCATAAAGATTAGTAAATTTTATTGACAAAAATGCAATCTCATATGACCCTTTAAATTACTATATACAAAGTTTGATTAGTGGGACAAATGTAGATAGAAAAGAGAGGAAGAGAGACATTAAATTACAAATACTGAGGGTTTGTACTTTTTAAGTCCAATATGAATTCCATCAAGGTCTTAAATAAAAATATATTTAAATTTTATGAAAATTTACAATATTGAATCTCAAAAATGGAAGTAAAATGGGTATAAAATTGTCAAAGCAAAAATACATGTAGTTTAGATATATGGTAAAATAAGGGATATTTTATAATTGAAAAGTTGTATTGGGAGGGGGTGTTAATAATAGAATATTGAGATGTAGATTTGGAAATAGAGGTGTTATGTAATATCTTGTGAAAGCACATGATAGGACATAAGCTTACATGATGAATCCCCATGATATCCATAGTCCGCCAACTTGACACATGTTAACCCCAAAACCAAAATTCCAATTTAGACACAAATTTCGGTGTAATAAATATGAAAACACACTTCAACTAGATAGAAAATATCCCAAACTATCTACCTAGTGTGAGCATGTCAATAAAATAAATTCATTTTTCAATCGTAAATTTATTTTAGTTTTTTGTTGACATCTTAATGTATAAGATAACATGAGTAACTCTTGAGAAACATAATTTTTAGTCCAATCCTTCAAAATGTGCTATTGGATTCAAGGAGAGGTATTAATTACATCACATTATTTCCTTCATGAAGGTGTATATGTGGATTTTTAGAAGATCAAGGACATGGTAGAATGGAAAGTGCATATAACCCTCAAGAATCTATGGGGCTTCTTAGGGATCACTGAGTAATATAGCCGATTTGTACAAACTTACAATAGAATAACAACATCATTAAAAACGCTATTGAAGAAATAATTCTCTTACTAGAATGTTGTAGCCACCATGACATTTGAGAAGATAAAAGATACCATGTACAATATTTTGGTTCATGTTACTCTAGATTTTTCAAAAGCCATTATTGTTGAATGTAATGCTTTGGGGTATGGCATGGGGTGATACCTCATGCATAGGGATGGCCCATTACATTTGAGAGACACTGACTCAAAGGAGATTTTTTTAATCTCATATATGAGTCATATATGAGAAAAAATGATGATTATCCATCATGTAGTAATAAATAGAGATCATATCTTTAATGGGAAGACACTTTAAGGTGAAAAAATACCATGATAGTAATAAATACTTCTTGGAAAAAAAATTTGTCATCATAAGAACAATACATAATGTTTAAGAATAAGATGATATTTAAATTTGAGAACATATATACAAAAATGCAAGAAGAACATAATTACAAATGCATTATCTAAGTGGTTTGTTTGTTTACATTAATATACTATCTAAAACTATGTCATTATTCACATTAATAATAAAAATATGAATTATGGTTATTATAGAGAACATGAGCCATAAAATATGTCTAGAAAAATGCTTGGTAAAATACGTTTTTTCAATTATGTGTAACCTACAAATTTATTGAGTATAATATTCGAATCTAAAATTACTTGCTTATAAAAATCTTACCTCATGTAAGAATTATGTCTAAGAAGTGATTTATAAGGTAAGAACTAATTTACAAGGCAATGCAATTGTAAGTGGTTTAAATAATTATTTATCTTTATTTATAAAAATTGTGACCAAAAAAGTGATTTATAAGGCTACTAACATTGTCATTGGTGATACTAGTATGTCATCTTATGTATAGTAAATATCTCTTCTCTATGTGGCTCACGTTTATATATATATATATATATATATATATATATATATATATATGATGATTATTATAAATTTTGATTTTACAAAACTATCGTATAAATTAAAAAATAAAGTTTCATAGTATAAAATAAGTTGAAATATTTTTTAACATTCAAATTTTTATTCAATGGTATAGAGAGATTTAACTTCAATGATTAATTAAAACCATTACAAACACCTTCAAATTTTGTAGTGTGTATTAATAAATACTAGCAAAAGCATCCACAGTGCTTGTGAGAGGCCGATAGGTAGATTGGAGGAGTATTTGAATGCAGTAAATTAGTAATTTTAAGAGGTTTGGAGTTGTGAAATATTGGTAAAGTTTTAAGAGACAACAATCCATGAGGTAACATGTAAAATATGTTGGCTTTGAAAGGTTTAGGCAACAATTAAAGTTGTTAGAGGTTGTATGTGATAGAGAGTTCCTGCAATGAAAAAGTGTGTAGTTAACATCATAGTGTGGATGCTTAATAAATGGAAATAGAATTACATTGTGGGTAAGTAGATGGTGATAATCGTATTTGAATGTCAAAAAAGGCTTAAGAACTGGCTGCATCTATTGTTGATGTCGTGCACTGGATGAAAATGTAATTTGTAATTAGTTTCACAAACATTCGTGTAAAGTAACTTAACGATGAAGAGATTGCTCGGAAAGAATGGGAAAACATAATTTACTTATAATGAGGAGAGAGATACCTGTTAGCATCAATTGCTGACAACATCCGTAGGCATTTCTCTTCTAGCAATCTTTGTTTTACATTCCTTGCTATTTTGATTTCTGAGTAGCGCTCAAAAGTAAAAGGGGGAGATATTCTCAAATGGTCAATGGACCTAACTCGGGATAATGCCGTGAAAGTCAACCTCGGTTTCTCATCATCTCCAATATCAACAGTTGCTTTAGGAAAAGTTAATCCTTGAGACTTGTGTATGGTAAGGGCCCAAGCCATTTTTAGCGGCACTTGTTTGTGATTTCCTCTTATTACTGGTAATATAGGAATGGATTTAGGATTTATTGGGTCCCATGCAGGACCTGTGTAGTTATCAAATTTTACTATTATAGACATGGGCAAGCTGGGCGGTTTGGATCCAATGGTGTAGATAATGTCTTGTATAGTACCAATAGAACCATTAACTAATCCAACTTCAATGCAAAGGTTACAGAGTAACATAACACATTGACCTGTACAGAGGAGGACTTCATTTTCCAACTGGTCATCGTCTGCATCTTCTAATCCTGAGTGCCTCGTATATTCGACAACACTCACGAGTGATCAGCTTGGATAAAGACTTAAGCATGTGTTTGTTATGCAGATGAACAAATTTGTTAGTTGCATATAAGTGGATTGCTGAATCGAAGGATTCTCTTGTGCCCTGGCTGAAGCAAGCATTTATTTGTTTCATGAGTGTTTCCCAATCATGGAAAATAGGTTCAACATTTCTAATGTTTTTCAAGATCGTATGGAAGATGATTTGTTGTGGATCACTTCCTTGTTGTCAAATATTACATCTAAGGTAACAACAATGTTGAAAGTGTCCCAAAGCCTTCTCCCAATTTTGTTTCCTAGAAGTGGTGTAAAAAGACCATTGCAAGTGGAGATGAATGCAAAGTAATCATGATCATTGTAAAAGAAAGAAACCTATTAAATAATTAAGAATTTGTGGAGGGTTGAAACACGATGCAAGCTTACCGACATATATTGGGATGTCCCTCATAGGAGGTAGTTGAGCAAGATCTCCAACAAGAATCATTGATCTACCACCAAATGGTTCAGTTGCGTGTGCTGGGAATGCTTATTGGAGTCGATCGTTGATGTTTTTGAACATTTTGGGCCCTAAAAAATTATCTCATCTATGAGAATGTAATGCATGTGTTTGATTTCTTCTTAAAACACTGCTAGTAATTGTCCTTTTAAAGAATGGACATCCCTAATCGGGATTCTAAGACCATTATGTATTGTTCTTCCTTGTATGTTGAAAGCAGCAACACCTGTAGGAGCAAGGAGCAATAAAGGGATTTTTCCATTTATTGATCGAGAGTCCAAGGTGTTCCTTATACACTTTGGATTGGATATGATTTACCAGTCCTAGATATTCCTTGAATAATCATTTTGAATGGATCTTGATTGCCTACATGCTCACAATGACCCACGACCATGGAATATGTAATGTGTTGTTCTACGAGATAAATTATGTATATGGTTGAGGTGTTCGGAGAGTGTTATTGGTTATTGGAATGGAGGAATGAATGCTATCTAGAAAATGTACATATGTATAATGTAATGATGGTGGTAAATAATGTTGGCTCCAATCATGCTCCAATCAGTAATCATGACAACCAAACAACTCGATATCTAAAAATTTCATTTCATTATGCAAGGCCAATGCAAACATGAGTTCCCATTCGTCCATATCTAAGGGCCTACCTATATGTTTTATTTGATGTTATCTTTAGCCGCATCATCGATGTTGGTGATGTTTGCATGTGATCAATGTGCCAAGCATGGTATGTACCCCTTATATATTCCCAGGAGCGAACTATTTCTTCATTTGTGATGTCGATATCAACAGAAATGTTTTGAAAGGGTTTATATAGGAGGCTCTCACTCCAAAAAATTCCACATATTCATCGATTCTTCATCAAGGATGGAGTAAAATCTTGGCCATATGCGCACTATAGCTTGTGCTGTCGAATTTTCCATTGTTCATTTTTACATTTTGGAGAATAAGATCATGACTTGGCAACATCCAGCATTGCAATATTTTATAGTTGTGAAGGGCAATGAATGTACACATGTAGGAAATTTGAATCAGTTGAATCATCATCAATGTTTAGTTGGACACGTCTATACACCCTTCGGCCAACACTAAGTGTAATAAATTTTTTGCTACACTCCACAAGCGGTAGCTTCAACAACATATGACATGTTTCTTGTGTGCTTCAATATCACACTTTGATATTGTGTCTGTAAGGAATTTTCAATATGCACACAATGTTGGGTCTTGGGAATGATTGGAAGCAGTAGCAACCCGCATTAGCATGTCATGATAACTCTCTGAACTTTTTCTAATTTTGCAACATACTTTGCAATGTAATTCAAAACTGCTCGGTGGGAAAGGATGGGTTGAAAATCTATGTTTTCCCTCCAAAGTGAAAGCATATTGGGATTGTGTACATTGATTCTATCATCATTGCATGCAAGAAGATATTTTTTTCCATCTTCATCTACAAACAATTTTGATTCTTCTATAAACTCCCAAGGAGCTTTATATCGACAAACATTTGTGGACCCTTTTTTTCACAAGCATGTGTCCAATGTGCACTTTGTGTGTCTTTCAACATGATTTACAATTTCTTCATAATCATGTCTTATATCACACTACATTATTTGGAATGTGTCCATCAAACAAGGGTCATCATTGGTAGATCTTGAAAAATGGTTATTCCTTTGACTCTCATCTTTTGGATTCCATGCATTAATAAAATTATCATAATATGCCTTTGCTTTTGCAAGTTGCGATGGATCATTCCAATCCATATTTTCGACATCTGGAGCATCTTTTAGCCAAATGACCATATGTCTATGAACTGATGATCGATATTGCCATTCATTCATGCAAGAAATGGATAGAGATAGTAGTTGCATATAAGTGTCACACATAATGAATGGATATGAGTTTTGCGTCAAATACAATGCAATATAATTTGATGTGATTGGGGAGAAGAAAGAGGATACCTTGACCAAATGTTTGTTGTACTTGAATTTCTTGATGAGACCTCATTAATGAAAATATTAAGCGGTGATGCATATACATAAAGCAACAATATGTGGATTGGTAATTTTATGTTTTTACTCCTCCAGTGGTAGCCCTCTGCAATATTACTTGGATGTGAGCCAAACATGACTTGATGTAGGTCTAGTCATTTGGTATCTTCAGTGCTTAATGTAATGAAGAATTTTGGACACCCTAATTGTGTAATCATGTCCATCAACTCATTCTTACATGTTGTCCAATAGGCCCTAGTACCTCTAATGTTGGCTACATAACACATTACTTGCTTAGGAAGCTTGTCATCTGGCATATCTCGAAGGTGGTGGCGGAGATCTTGAATAGTAGTCGGTATGTTGTCACCCACATTTTTCTTCACAAACAACAATGCAGTGGATTGCGTTCGGTGCCTCAACATAAGGTTCAACAAGAAATACCTAAATCTTGGATGGGCACCAAATCTGTTGTCATGGTATTTCATCAAATGTAGAGCATATTCATGTATACGTAACTTTTTTATTCAAGGTTGCAACCATTCAGCTTCACCATTTGGAAATAATGTAGGGAAGGCCATGTCAAACAAACCTTCAATATTGTATTCGTTAATTAGAGATAGCCCAATAGCAGGCCAATCAATTATGTCAATAACACCTGGTCCTTCATTTTCAATAATGTTTCTTACCTCTTCCATTTCATGACGTGTGTTTCCCATTATTATTGAAAAAGATGATGGTTGTTGTTTAATTTCTTCAAAAGTTGATGTAGTGGGGTATTCAACAAAGTGATCGACATTGTGATTATCGTCAATGTTTGAATCAACAAATTAGAGGCTTTGAAATATGTCCATTTCTTCTTCAGGAAGTTCAAAAATGGCAATATTACATAATTAAACATCCTTATAGTACCTATCATTGTAGATTTTATATCGGAGAGAATCCAATACACGAGATCTCTTTACCAGAAAGTCATAATGTTTTGAATAATTTCCATGTCTTCTAACGATAAGAATATTGAGGTCCCGAACATGCCAAGGAAGATAAGCAACAATTGAAGTTATGTATTGTAGAAAGGTTATAGTGTGCCCCCTATACTTGTATTGGCCTCCTCATGCATGGATTACTTGCATTATGGGATTGACATGAGAAATGAGCATCTCTTCAACTTGTGTGAGAATGCCCAAGACATGAGGTTGGACACCAGGGTCCATATTATTCCATGATGAAAAGTGATGACCATTACATTCAGAGTAACATCTTGTACAAATTGGTCTTGTGGCTGTGAGTTTGACTTTGATTCCTGGTATGCCTCTTTACAAACAAAGGCACACCTTTGACATGTTTGCAAGGTTATCCAGTTTTAGGTGGAATGACCTTTGAATAGACATAAGGTCAGATGATAATATTACTCATGATTCTTGAGAATTGGCAAAATCACATGTGTTATGAGTCATCATGATGTCTTGTAGCTCAAAATTCCTTTCCGTGAATGTGGGATTTGGAAGGTTGTTAATGGGAACATGAGGATGTGTTTGAGGGCACTACAATAGAAGGGAGTGTAGATTTTCTACACTTGAAGGTCCACTTCCAATTTGATGAGGGCATGGATGACTATACACCTATTGCAAATTTTACTTGCCATCTTTCCTCTCTAGAAATGTATTCTTCATTTTTAATTCCAACATTATGTTGGGTAGTCAAGGAATGAATGGAAGCATTATGACACATTGCCACCTGTGGATGCAAGGGAGGCACCACTGCAAAGTCATTTTGCTACCCTTCGACCTGTGTCGGCATGAAATTAATGTCAAACAACTCAGTCCTTGATGCATATAGTTGTCTTCTTCTCCTATTTATTTCTTCTCTTTGTGTTTTCTTTTTCTTTTTGTTTATCTCTTTTTTTTATCTTGATATCTTTGTCTTCTTCGTCTATTTATTTCTTCATGCCTTTCTACATAAAGTGTCTGTTGAGTAACATTTGTTTGTTGTCGAGGTTGGGTCACAATAGTTTCATGGGTTCGAGGTTGCACACACTGTTGGTCACTATGCAAATGGTTTCAAGGAATGTTAATGCAGCTTGCATCGTTGTAACATGTAATGATATTAGTTGGATCGATTTGGCTGACCATAGTTTGATGGGACTGATATCTATCTGTTTGAGTTGATGTCAACATTTCAGAAAGGATAGCATCTAGGTTTGACATCTACAATAGTAATAAACAAATAAGCACTAATGGTAATCATAGTAAATTTCACACAAAAGAATCAAGTATTTTGTAATTTTAAAACTACCTAAAATTTTAGATTGCAATAACACTAAGAAACGTGAATAACAACAAAGCAACAATTGGCATCAAATAAAATAATATAGAAGATATACATAGAATTGTAAATGAAATGTGAAAGCTGTACAATAATACAAAAATTCACCACATAACTTTTCAAGAGTTGAGGTATTTGAAGTAGTATGAAAATTTGCATGTAAATATTAACAATTTGTCTTAAAAACAGAGCACATTAGAATATTAATATAGTCTTTACTGGGAATGTATATAATGGAGGCCCTTGCGTAAATGGAAAATAAATCTAAAATAAAATGTAATACTACATAAGTTTTCAAGAGTCGTGGCATTAGAAGCAATATGAAAATTTGCATCTAAATATTAAGGATTTGTCTTAAAAACATAGAACATTAGAACCTGAATATAGTCTTTACTATGAATGTATAGAATGGATCCCCTTGCATAAATGGAAAGTAAATGTAAAATAAAATGTACTAAGATATCGCAAGTAGCCTTGTGAAAAATTTCAACTCAAGAGTAATCAAAATTTTTAACTCTAGCAAAATTAGTTTTCAGCTTTGGTGGATTGTTGAATGTGTCCATTCACACATGAAAAGTGAACGAATATTGATGGAATGTTATCTTCTTCTTCAGAAGTTGTATGCGCAATGGATTATCTTGAACCTACCCATATGTTTCCTTTTTTTTTGCACCAATCAAATCTTTTCCTACATCATCAAAAATGTACCCATAAATTCCCATTGTGGTCTGCAATTTGAACTCTGAATAAGTATCGATAATCACAGTCTGTGGAAATCACATCACATGCAAAGCATATCCAATTTCCTTTGGAGTTCTTCGTAGTCTTCTTTCTACACGGAGTTCCCGTGTGCATTGATGAACAAGATGGATAAGTGAAACAATCCATTTCATCAATAGAAACTATAGTTCCTCTTAGGGATAGCCATAGTGGCTTTTCCATACTAAGAGATCCTCTAGCCGCTATCTCAGATATATTTGTCTTCATAGAATTGAGAACCCCTTGTTGATCATGGGTTGTTAGAGACTTAGCTCTGTAGATATTTCCATGTTCCTCACACCAATTTCTTAAAACAAGTGCCTCTTGAATACTTGGGTTTAGAAACACTTTAGTGTTTGAAAGTGTTCCTAAATCATTTCCATAGAAATTGGTTATATGAACACATTTGAAAGAAAAATAGGATTGGGACCCAAGGTCATAAGATCTTGAGTTGAGAACTTTCCACGACGGATAAATCACCCCATAGTGTAACATCAATGGCATAATTAGATGTATCTGTAATTTGAATTGTCCTCTTCTTGAGCTTTGAACCATCCTTCCTGAATAGTGTTTTAAGATCACTCACTTACCAAGAAATCCCAAGTACGTCTATCATAGTATTGGCCTCCAAGTTGGTGATTTCACCAAGCAAAACAAAGTGGAACTTGTTAAATGGGATAGATCCATCATCAACTGAAGAAGCCTCCACTTTTGACATGTCATTCAACAATATTTCATATTCAGAAGGTAGATTATTAAATTTCTTATCATCTTTTAAGTAATCTACCATTTGAAATTTTATAGACATTTCCAACTCTGATAATATCATAATGTCTATCAACTTGTTCATTGAAGCAGACAATCTGTATTTGTTCTTCATCCTTATCAATAATGTCAAAGTTGAATACCTTTCCAATCCCCGACTGGTGTTAAAAGCTACGAATGTTTGATTTAGAAGTGGTTGTACCTTGTATAGTCCATCCATCATGAAATGGAGACAATGCTCCAATAGGAAGTATTTGAACAAAATTGTTTGTTAGCGAGTTATTTGTAGTAGAAGCATTCGTTGATGTGGATGAAATTTGGGGCTCCATTTTGTAAATGAGTTGTCCTACATAATTTGAGTAATAAAATAAGGATAATAAAACATTTAGATTACATAAGTAAGGAAACTTAATTGAAAGGAGAAGATGGTTTGCGTATCATTTGTAAACATTGATATATAATTGCACCTAGAAATATGTTTAGAATATAATATAGCACAACAGACTTGGAAAGTTCAAAGGTAAGTTAATCTTGTAAGCATGAGTAAAGAAGAAAACATTAGGCAATAGTGTAGCTATATTTAATTTCATATCAATGTAGTAAACAAAAAAAGAAAACTATGTTAGGTAGTTGTTCTTAATACTTTCATGAAGAAATGATTTTTTCTTTGAAAGAAAAATGTAAATAGCGTAAAGTTACATAAGAAAATTAGATGCTCGTAGAAACTATCTAACACCACACATCATAAATTCATAATGTAAGTTAATATTCTAAACATGAGTATGGAAATAAACATTAGGTAGCAAAGTGAAGTTTTATGAAATTCCATATCAAAGTAGTAAATAACGAAAATGAAATACTACATTAGGTAGTTTTGCTTTACACTTTGAAGAATCAACCACAACTTATTTCAAACTAAAATTCTAAACAACCTAAAGTGACATAAGAAAAGTAGACGTTGTAAATATTATATGCTTCACATGATTTAGCTAAGCATGAAATTTTTTCACTCCACGGATTTTTGTAGCTCTATTTGGACAGTCTTTCTTCATTTTGGATTTTGGATTTTTAACATGAATCCCGTTTTGAATCAACTTGGTTCCCGGTTCATATTCAATTGTCATGTTGATTCATAAATCAAACCAAAACCTCTTGAGTAGGCTTTTTTTGTTTTGAACTCTGAAAGGAAAATCATCTGAGGTTCAACAACACCAAACTTTTTCATGAGGTCCTCTTTTATCTCTGTTATACTAAGTTTTTGTCTTCTATGAAAGACAATATGAATCACAAATTGCTTTCTAAAAAATTGTTCTTCGCAATGAACTCTCTTCACAGACAATGTCCATGTTGGTACATCACGGGATATTGGGATGCTTGACGAGTTCCTAGTCCTCATTGTACTTCAATACAACTGCAAAAAGGGAAATATGGGAGGGCAACATATAACTTCAACTTAACAATGAGGATATAATTACGGGAAGGTCACTCGTTAGGCGACTTTAAAATCCTTTCGTATACTTAGTCTAACATCAAACTTGGGACGTGATAGAGTGCTTCTTCTCGAAATAATCCATCAACAACAAGTCGTATCTCTTAAGCTTGAGTAAAGCACATGTAGCCCATATAAACGAGTTGGACAAGGGTCCAAATATTTGTACTCACCACAAAGTTTTGTAGACTAACTAAATTCTAAAATACATTTAAACATATTAGTGCACATATCAAATAAGTAAAAAATGAAATTAGACATTTAAAGAATTTAGAAAACGAATGCATGAATTTAAGATTTCAATCCTATCAAATCGTAACGTTGAAATAAATTCTCGGCAAACTAAATTTTAAAATACTTTTCAACATATAAGCATAGAGGTCAAATAAGAAAAAATAATGTTCATATTAACAAATCTTGACTCACAAAAAATATAATGATTATAATGACAATAAACGAATATAATCTTCTTTAAACAAATACTTAATAAGTAACATTATTACACAATGACTTAATAATACAACCTAAAGACAAGTTTGTAGATCTGGAAGTGAAGACCGAAGACAACATATTTCCATAATTTCAAATCTATTCTCGGAAAACTAAATTTTAAAATACTTTTCAACATATAAGTATAGAGGTCAAATAAGAAAAAATAATGTTCATATTAACAAATCTTGACTCACAATAAATATAATGATTATAATGAAAATAAATGAATATAATATTCTTTAAACAAATACTTAATTTGTAACAAGATTACACAATGACTTAATAATACAACCTAAAGACAAGTTTCTAGATCTGGAAGTGAAGACCAAAGACAACATATTTCCATAATTTTGAAATCTATTCTCAACAAACTAAATTTTAAAATACTTTTCAACATATAAGAATAGAGCTCAAATAAGAAAAAAACAATGTTCATATTAACAAATCTTGACTCACAAAAAATATAAGGATTATAATGACGATAAACGATTAATTAAAACCATTACAAACACCTTCGAATTTTGCGGTGTGTATTAATAAAGAAAATGGTTAAAAACACAAAAAAATTGTAAGCTCCCATTGAACTTAAACCCTTAGTACTAGCATACACCTTAAAAGTTCCTTTAAAAATTGAGTCCCTTCGCCATTATTAATTGTTGGTAAAATGATACGCCCTTAACCTATTGCTTGTATTAGGATATGAGTAGCCGACTTATGGCTTACCATATCATTTTATTATATCATTTATACTTTCTCATGCTTAATAGGTTGGCACAGGTGATGGCCATAACATATGAATAGTATATATAGGGGATTGTAGGTAGTAGTTCCATCACCATTTGAGCATTTGAGTCTTATTATATGGTTTGGAGGTTACCCCCTCGAAGTGGTGAAGGTATTATAATTGCATATTGAGATAATTATTATGAAATATTGTTTTATTTGATGTTATATTGCTGCTCATAATCTGAATTATACTTGGTAATTTCATTACAAGTGGTATCGTAGTCAGTGCGATCTGGGCCAAAATTAGGGCAAAAACCTAATTTTTGTTTCTATGATATATTTCGAACCGGAGAGAGAATTGGTGGGAGATATTTTTACCAGAGTTGTGAAATATTTTAAGTAAGGTTCCCTCAAAATTTCAAAAAAAATTTATTTATTTTGCACAAGTTATTACAAATTCATGGTTTTTCATAAAATCCTTCCCTAAGGTGCAAATTGTGGAATTTTTCAATTTCTTTACATTTTTGAAAATCTATAAAAAAATAAGTATTACTATCTTCTTTGTATTTTTTCCTATTCATCTAAATTTGTATCAAAACCCTAAACCCTAAGGTTTGATATCATGACAGAGCCTTCCACAAGAGCAAAAAAGAATCCGATTACTCCGGGTAAAACCCCAGATAAAGATGGGATAGTGATTGAAGAGATGGATTCAAAGGGCAAATACATATTCCTTAGCACTAGGGTTTACTTTAGTTGATCATAAGGTGATCCAACTTGAGTATCAACTCGTGAAATGTACAATCGAGATGGCCTCTAAAGGAGACATAGGCCAAATCAATCATCGATTGGATTATATCATGTAACATGTACAGGGTAAACAGTATGGCCCAAATCCATCCCATATCAACCAAGGAGGATATTCAGTTCAAAATCATGGACAAAATAACCATGTTGGATCACTTTTCTAGCCCAATCAAAATCCAACTTATTCGCAACCACGGAACATGGTGCCAAAAGTGGATATGCACAAATTTGATGGTAAAGATCCCCTGAATTGGATAAATCAAATGGAGAACTTATTTGAGCTACATCAAACACCATCAAGATAAAAGGTGACATTGGCATCCTTGTATCTTAAACTAGACCAATTCGTTTGGTATCGATGGTTATGTGCTCAGAGGCAGAAGAATGGTCTCGGTGTCACTTGGACAGTTTTTACCGAGGAGTTGCAATTGCACTATAGTTCCAATGTTTTAGAGAACTACTTTAGTCAATTAGCAAAGTTATGAAAAACAAGATCAGTCAAAGATTATGTGCATCAATTCTAGAACCTATCCTTAAGGGTGGAGAATATACCGTAAGATAATCAATGACCTATTTCTTGGGGATCTTAAGGACCACATCGAGCATGAGGTATGTATGTTTAATCCACTCAAGATTTCTAATTCTATTATCATGGCACGTCGAGCAGAGGAAAAATTTCTTTGTAGTAGGAGCCACCTTTCATTAACACCAAAGACCGTAATATCTCTTCCCCTTCATTTTCTAGGCCAATTAGACTGACTCCTCAACAAATGGAAGAAAAGAGAGCAAAAGGATTATGTTTTAACTGTGATAGAAAATATGGATCGGACACAAATGTGCTAAGAAGAAGTTGTTCTATATTGACGGAGGTAATGAGGATGATGAGGACGCTGAAATTATAGGAGAGGCTGAGGAACCAATAGAAGAGGAAGTAGAGGATCACCAACCTACAATTTCTTGCCATACATTGTTAGGTATTAGTACTCCTCAAACACTCAAGGTTATTGGCTATCTCAAAAATAGAAGGTGACAGGTGTTGATTGACTCGGGAGTACTCATAATGATCCGAAAATGATCATATTATTACTACCTGATCTCGGACCATTGTAGGCTTTAAATATTTGCCGATGATTTTCTCCTTTTAAGTAATCAATTTAAAAATTAATGCAAGACAATAAGACAATTGCACAAAGATTGATTATGGAGTTCGGCAATTGCCTACATCTCCGGGTTCATGGTCGAACCGTTCCACTAGTCAAAACTTGTAAGTTACAATAGTACTTTCACAAGAAAACCTAATGGAATTTTACTTGCCTATCAGTACACCAATTCTTTGAAACCTTCCGATGATCAGTCGAATTGTTCACCTTCCTGATGCACAATCTCCTTCAGCTTCGATTGGCCTTCCCAGTATTATCAATGCAACACTAGCACTCGGTCGATAATCCAGGATTTGCAAGTAATTTGTGTGGCTCAATGGGCCTATTGGGTAGTTTATAATTTACTCTTAATCACAAATATTTCGTCTACTATTGCCTAAAATAATAGGCCAATAAACAATATTTGTTGACACATCTCACACAATAAGCTTAACAAATAATAAGCTTAGGTTGTGTTTACAATGCAAATGGGTTCCCTATTTATACAAAAAATAAGGCCCTTAAAAAATGCAATATAATTTATCCTAAGGCTATTTTTAAACCTTAGCCGTACATAGAAATTGGGATAAAATTTCCAAATTGACGGATTGCATAGGAAATGGGATTAATACCCATTTTAGCGATTTGCATTTTTTAATGGGATTATATCCCAAAGTGGCGGATTAGGTAAGTGGGTATATATCCCACATTTTGTGGCCTTAGACTTAGGGAAGGTTTTAATAAACCTTATCTCCTCCATTCTCCACGTGGATCTTACCACGCATGGCATAAGCCCCAACAACCGCTTCACCTCCTCCCTTCCACATGGTCTTAGCATAAGCATTGGCTTTGGTGGTTAAATACTAATGTATGAACATTAATATACCGGTTGACATATACATGTGCGTGGCATTTGGAAAGTGGACTTACCAAGTAAATAATTTTGACCCATGTCATGGGGTATCGAAATTAATTAACTCGGTCATCATGTAGTCCACTTGTCGTCTCCCGATAGGCAAATCGAGTGAATTCGACGAGTGGTGGCAAGCCACGTGTCACAATGCGATTGGTCCAATATTGACCAATTGACCAGAGTTGACTTTCCCGCTGTCTGAACTTTGACCGGACATATCTAGAGCTCCCGTTGTCCATTTGTCACGTTCTCATAGTCGTTGGAAAGCTCTCGAGATGGTCTTCTGCACTAAAACCATTTATGGATGTTTAGGTAAATTTCAAAAATGATCCCCTGATCACACCTCCCCACTGAGAAAGGCTTTTTGTCCCAAAAATCTTTCATACATCTGAATCAAAAACTTTGCTTTGCCACCTCGGAAGTGCTGCTTGTAGTAGACCCTTAGGTCTTCTCCTCCAACCTTCTCACTTCGAAAACTCTGCTCCAATCCTGGGACCTATGGGTTATGGGCCCACGACGCTTTCGTTGCACCACTCTGATATCCGAAGAAGACCTCCACACCTCCACTTTATGGTGCTAAGTTTTTGAATGAAACCTCAACGCTCCTTCATGCGGTGCTAAGCTTCTTGATATCTGACAACAAGGATCTTCTTTTACTCTATAACACAACTCCTAGCTCCGAGTTGATTCTGCAGAATCCAAACTAGTTTGAAGGAACTCCATGTTACGTAGAGCTTTGATTGATCCGATGTCAATGATGGACAATGCCTTGTCCCTTTACAGACCTCAATGCCTCCAATGCATGATGCTAAGCCTCTTTCAAGACCTTGAGCCTCCGATGCACGATGCTAAGTCTGCATTCATGCACCTCAATGTCTCCGATGCATGATGCTAAGCCTCTTGCAAGACCTCGAGCCTCCAATGCATGATGCTAAGTCTGTTGATCAACTACCATTCGTATGTGTGGTCGCAATGCCTTGACACCGAATGACGTTAGCCGATCCTTTTAGAGCTCCTCTTGTTGACATACTAATATCGGTACCACTGCATTACACGATCACAATGCCTCTACACGAATGAAGTTCCGAGCTAATCTCTGTGAATTCTACTATCTCGTACAAATGACATTAATCTCCAAGCTTTATATGAGTTAATTCTTGTATCCAAGTTGTAACAGGTACTCACAAGCTGATTAGGAGATATGTTTAGAGCATTAATCAAATTTTCTAAGTAAGAAAATCCACTAAGTATTGTAAACCTTTCTCTCAGAATTTCCTCACAGAATCTGATCTCTAAACTTAATACTACATATGATTCATCAATCTGAATTATGCAATATATAATTAAAAAATTGTTGACTTACCCATTTCAAAGGACTTTCACTTTCAGGTATTACCTGGTACTGGGTTGAATTGTCAATTGGTGGTGGAGTAGAAACTTCTTCGCCCTTTGCAATAGGCTTCCATTCCATCTTTGGCTTGTCATTACTCTGATGGCGAGATGGATGTAGTTTCCATAATTTTCCACCCGATGCCCATTCCTTTAGCAATGAGCACAAAATTCCTCTTAATCTCCTTCTTCTGGGATGAGGAACTCTTTCTGCCATTTCTTGACTCTACATGATGAGATTGGTCTTTCTGATTTGCCGTGTTCCTGATGAATGGCATCAACTTCTTCATCAATTTCCTTCTCTTCCAGCATATGGCCACTGAATGATTATGCAATCCACAAAAATTACATGGAAAGGCATTCCACATCTTCTGAAAATCATAACCATACTTCTTAAGCTGAAAAAGTGGATAAGAAGTTTTATTGTGCTTACGATTATGGTAAGAAACTAGAGGTGGAATCTCATTACCTCTTCACTGATTTCTCTTACCACATCTTGCCTGTGATTGAAGCACAACTTTCTTGCTCAGAATCTTCTTACAGGACTAGTGGGGTATTCACTTTGCTTTTGGAAGCTTGTCTCCCATCATTGTTCTTGGAGCATTCTCCAATTTCCATTCCAACACTAGGAAAACCCAAACCTACAAAATGAGGACGATCCTCGACCTGTATTGGGTTATAAATGCCTTGGCCATTTTTCCCAAGGCCTCTTTCATAAAATCCATTTTAGATAGTAACTTGGATCCAATGCCTCTAGTATGCTTTTCAAACAAACCAAAGACTTCATTACCTAAATCCGAAACCGAATGGGAGGAAGAAGAAGATTCCAGTGGTGAACAACTTACAGTGCAATCATCTGCCATGGCCTCTGCATCTAAAGTTGAAGGTATTTCCTTCCTCTAATCACCACACTGCAACCTTGCCAAGAGCTCATCCTTGGTTTGCAGTTCTGATTTCAAACGAGCATACTCCTCTTCCAAGGAGTAATACATGGATCGCAGGAGAGAGTTCTCTTCCTGGATCTGGTGATTATAAGCTTCAATTTCCTTGATATTTTCCTGTTCAGAAATCTTTCCCATAGTGCACTTGTACCTTGTTTACACAAACTGAACCAACTGCACCAATCTTGAAGCAATCACTCTGTTAATCAGATTTACTGAAAAACAAATATGGAGCTAAACTAGCTCTGATACCAAACATGATCCAAAAATAATCAGATTATTACTACCTGATCTCGGACCCTTATAGGCTTTAATTATTTTCCGATAATTTACTCCTTTTAAGTAATCAATTTAAAATAAAATGCAAGACATTTAAGACAATTGCACAAAGATTGATTACGGAGTTCGGCAATTGCCTACGTCTCTAGGTTCGTGGTCGAACCATTCCACTAGTCAAAACTTGTAAGTTACAATAGTACTTTCACAAGAAAACCTAATGGAATTTTACTTGCCTATCAGTACACCAGTTCTTTGAAAACTTTCAATGATCAGTCGAATTTTTTTCACCTTCCTGATGCACAATCTACTTCGGCTTCGATCGGCCTTGCCGACGCTATCAATGCGACGCTAGCACTCCAGTCGACAATCCAGGATTTGCAAGTAATTGGTGTGGTATGATTACGGACAATAGGAGCTCTAGATATGTCTGGTCAAAGTTTAAACAACGGGAAAGTCAACTCGGTCAACTAGTCAATATTGGACCTATTGCACTATGACACGTGGCTTGCCACTACTCGTCGAATTCGCTCAATTTGCCTATCGGGAGACGACAAGTGGACTACATGATGACTAAGTTAATTAATTTTGATACCCCATGACATGGGTCGAAATTATATTTACTTGGTAAGTCCACTTTCCAAATGGCACGCACATGTATATGTCAACCGGTATATTAATGTTCATACATTAGTATTTAACCGCCAAAGCCAATGCTTATGCTAAAACCACGTGGAAGGGAGGAGGTGAAGCGGTTGTTGGGGCTTATGCCATGCGTGGTAAGATCCACGTGGAGAATGGAGGAGATAAGGTTTATTAAAACCTTCCTAAGTCTAAGGCCGCAAAATGTGGGATATATACCCACTTACCTAATCCACCACTTTGGGATATAATCCCATTAAAAAATGCAAATCGGCTAAAATGGGTATTAATCCCATTTCCTATGCAATCCGTGTATTTGGAAATTTTATCCCAATTTCTATGTATGGCTAAGGTTTAAAAATAGCCTTAGGATAAATTATATTGCATTTTTTAGGGCCCTATTTTTGTATAAATAGGGAACCCATTTGCATTGTAATGGGAACACACACACAACCTAAGCTTATTATTTGTTAAGCTTATTGTGGAGACGTGTCAACAAATATTGTTTATTGGCCTATTATTTTAGGCAATAGTAGACGAAATATTTGTGATTGGGAGTAAATTATAAACTACCCAATAGGCCCATTGAGCCACACCAATTACTTGCAAATCCTGGATTGTCGACCAGAGTGCTAGCATCGCATTGATAGCGTCGGGAAGGCTGATCGAAGCCGAAGGAGATTGTGCATCAGGAAGGTGAAGAACAATTCGACTGATCATCGGAAGTTTTTGAAGAACTGGTGTACTGATAGGCAAGTAAAATTCCATTAGGTTTTCTTGTGAAAGTACTATTGTAACTTACAAGTTTTGACTAGTGGAACGGTTCGACCACGAACCCGGAGACGTAGGCAATTTCCAAACTCCGTAATCAATCTTTGTGTAATTGTCTTATTGTCTTGCATTAATTTTTAAATTGATTACTTAAAAGGAGAAAATCATCGGCAAATATTTAAAGCCTACAAGGGTCCGAGATCAGGTAGTAATAATCTGATTATTTTTGGATCAGTTCACCTTAGAATGGGTTCCCTATTTATACAAAAAATAGGGCCCTTAAAAAATGCAATACAAATTATCTTTAGGCTATATTTAAACCTTAGCCTCACCCGTAGCAAAATTAATGGGATTACATACCCATATAGGGCGGTTTGCATTTTTAATGGGATTAAATCCCCAAATTGGCGTGAAGTGGGTTAATGGGATAATATCCCTTTGAAGCGGCTTTGTTGAAATGGGATTAAATCCCATATTTGGTGGGAGGAGTATTTGGTAAGGTTTTATTAACCCTTACCCACACCATCCTTCACGTGGAAACATCCACGCATGGCTTAATGCCCCCTAACAACCGCTTCACCTCCTCCCTTCCACGTGGTCTTGGCATAAGCATTGGCTTTGGCGGTTAAATACTAATGTCTGAACATTAATATACCGGTTGACATATACATGTGCGTGGCATTTGGAAAGTGGACTTACCAAGTAAATATAATTTCGACCCATGTCATGGGGTATCGAAATTAATTAACTCGATCATCATGTAGTCCACTTATCATCTCCCGATAGGAAAATCGAGTGAATTCGACGAGTGGTGGCAAGCCACATGTCACAAAGGCGCGATTGGTCCAATATTGACCAATTGACCAGAGTTGACTTTCCCCATTGCCCGAACTTTGACCGGACATATATAGAGCTCCCATTGTCCGTTTTCGCGTTCTCACGGTCGTTGGAAAGCTCTCGAGATGGTCTTCTGCATTGACACCATTTAGGGATGTTTAGTGAACTTTCAAAAATGATCCCCCGATCACATAACTTCATAAATAGTAAGTTAGTTGCCCGCCTCAATTGTTTTATTTACCCAGCTCTAGAAATGCAAGTTATGATTGCGGATGGTGGGACAATCAAGTGCATAGGAAAGTGCCATAGTATCAAGCTTTTCATGGGAGACTACATGTTAGACTCACCTATGTTTGCTATTTCTATGGGAGGGGCAGATATTGTTTTGGGTGTCCAATGGCTCACAACCTTAGGTACTATAGAGATGAATTTCCAAGAATTGTTCATGTGATTTCATTCAGATGGAAGGATAATACAATTGAATGGGATGGTAGCTTAGTCTCCATGGATTATTAGCTCTCATCAGATGCAAAAGGTTCTCAAAAAAGGAGTAGATGGATTTATAACAAAGTTATTTTCCATAGAAGTACAAAATACAAAGTCTTCAATGCCACCCAATCTTCAGAAGATTGTTGATGCTCGCTCATCTGTTTTTGATGCAATTCCAAAGGGAATACCACCAGTTAGGGATCATGATCATGCCATTCAGTTTATTCCAGGGATCCAAACACCTAACATCAGACCATACAGATACCCATATTCCTAGAAAAGTGAGATCGAGAAAATGGTTCAGAAAATGTTGAAGGCAGGTATCATCAAGCCTAGCCAGAGTGCATATTCTTCACCAGTGGTCATGGTACGTAAGAAGGATGAAACATGGAGGATGTGTCCAGATTATCGAGAACTCAACAAGTACACCATCAAAGATAAGTTTCCTATTCCATTAATTGATGATTTACTTGATGAATTGCATGGTGCTATTTATTTCACAAAATTAGATCTTCATTCGGGTACCATCAAATTAGAATAAAAGAGGAAGATGTTCATAAAATGGCTTTTAGGACTCATGAGGGCCATTATGAGTTTTTGGTAATGACTTTTGGTCTTACAAATGCACCTTCAACCTTTCAAAGCTTGATGAACATTGTTTTCAGGCCATTTTTAAGGAAATTTGTATTAGTTTTCTTTGATGACATATTGATTTACAGTAAGACATGGGAAGAACACTTACAACATGTAAATAAAGTGTTGGAAGTTTTGGAGAAACATACTCTCTATGCAAAGCCATCTAAATGTTCTTTTTGTGTACAAGAGGTAGAGTACTTGGGTCACATTGTATCCCATGAAGGTGTCAAAGTTGATCCTCAAAATATCAAAGCTATGGTGGAATGGCCAAGGCCCAAAACTCTCAAAAATCTTCATGGGTTCCTAGGACTAACAGGGTACTACAGAAGATTTGTGCGGGGATATGGTAGAATAGCAACCCCACTCATTGCATTGCTAAAGAAGGATGCCTTCCATTGGACATACTTAGCCACTAAATCCTTTGAGCAGTTGAAGGAAGCCTTGTGCAGCACCCCAATTTTGGCTACTCCCAACTTCTCAAAAACCTTCATTGTTGAATGTGACACTTCAGGATCAGGATTGGGAGTAGTTCTAATGCAAGAAGGAAGACCAATTACATTTGAGAGTCACCAATTCAAAGGAAAATATCTGCTCAAACCTGTCTATGAGAAAGAAATGATGGTTATTCTTCATGCGGTCAAACAATGGAGGCCCTATCTCATGGGTAGACACTTCAAGGTAAAAACTAATCATGATAGTCTCAAATACTTTTTGGAGCAAAGGTTATCATCTGAGGAACAACAAAAGTGGGTAACAAAAATGTTGGGTTATGATTTTGAAATCATATACAAAAAGGGTAAAGAAAATGTAGTAGTTGATGCGTTGTCCAGAAGGGATACATCCACATATGCCTTACTATGTGGAATGTCCATGTTGATGGTCGATTGGGTGGATGAAGCAAGATTGGAATGGGATCAAGACAAGGATACACAATCTCTAATACAGAATATCAAGCAAGGATCTATGACATCTAACAAATTTGAGTGGAAAGGTAATGCCCTATGGTACAAGGATAGGTTATACTTGAGTAAAGATTCGAGTTTAAGCATAAGATTCTTACAGAGCTACATGCCTTGCTGTTGGAGGACACTCTGGGTTTTTGAAGACATATCATAGAATAAAAAGAGAATTATTTTGGGAAGGACTCAAGGGGGATGTACAAAAGTTTGTATCAGAGTGTTTAGTGTGCCAACAAAACAAAGGGGAAACAATTAAGACACCAGTTTGTTGCAACCCTTACCAATTCCTAGCCAACGATGGGAGGAGGTCTTCATGGATTTCATCACCGGATTGCCTTGTTCAAAGGGTAAGAATGTTATTTTTGTGATTGTGGATAGGCTCACAAAATATGCCCATTTTTGTTCCCTATCACATCCATTTGCAGCCTAGTACAGTCACAGCTATTTTTTTGAGACAGTTCAAAGGCTACATGGAACCCCAAAGATAATTGTAAGTGATCGTGATCCTATTTTCACAAGTAATTTTTTTGACAAAATTATTTTCATGTTTGGGTACTCAGCTAGCTCACAGTTCATCTTATCATCCTTAAACTGATGGGCAAACAAAAGTGGTCAAAAATTCTTAGAGGGGTATCTACATTGTTTTGTATCAGATAAGCAAGAAAGATGGATTAAATGGCTACCACTTGCAGAATGGTGGTATAACACATCTTTTCATACCTCTTCTCAAATGACCCCATTTTTAGCATTATATGGTTACCATCCACCTTCTATCACTTCCTCCTTAAGGGTGCAAACTAAGGTCAGAGATGTTGAGGAACACATTCAACATCAACAACAGGTTTTGGCTAGTTTGAAGGAGAATTTAGCATTAGCACAAAACAGGATGAAACAACAAGTAGATCAACATCATAGTGAAAGACATTTTGAAATTGGTGACTGGGTTTTTGTACGTCTCCAGCCTTACAAACAGATGTATCTAAAGCAATAGAAAAGGACAACAAACTTGCGCCTAAATACAATGGCCCTTATCGGTTCTCTACGAAAAATTGGCAATGTTGCTTATAAATTAGAGTTGCCTTCATCTTCACACATACACCCAAATATTCCATGTTTCATGCACGAAGAAGGTTATTGGACAGAAATTTGAAGCCTAGATAGAGTTACTAAACTTGACGAGGAAGGAAGAATCATTTTGGAGCCAAAGAAGATTCTGCAAACACATACTAAGACGCTGAGAACCAGAGACATTAAGGAATATCTGATCAATTAGAAGAATCTGAGCATATAAGATGCAACCTTGGAGGATAAAGGTTTTCTGTAGCAACATCCAGGATTATTCAATGTTGAGGATAACGCTAGTTTGAAGGGGAAGGGCATGCTACGCCCTTAACCTATTACTTGTATTAGGATATGAGTAGGTGACTTGTGGCTCACCATATCATTTTATTATATCATTTATACTTTCTCATGCTTAATAGGTCGGTCTGGGTGATGGCCATAACATAATAATAGTATATAGGGGATTATAGGTAGTAGTTCATCATCATTTGAGCATTTGAGTCTTATTATATGGTTTGGAGGTTGCCCCCTTGAAGTGGCAAAGCTATTATAATTGCATATTGAGATCATTATTTTGAAATATTGTTTTATTTGGTGTTATATTGCTTCTCATAATCTGAATTATAATAGTAATTTCATTACATAAAACCACTTCTACCATTAGCACAACGACCCTTGCACCTCTGAACCAAAACATGTGACCTTATTCTAGCAAGAAATTTTTATCTAGGCTAAGTTATAATTATTCCATATTACTTAGTTTCGTCTATAGTAATATATAAACTCTAATACATCATGATTTATATGTCAACAAGAGTGATATCATAAATAAAATGGTCCTTCTACTAATATAATGATTGATTGGTTATGAGATAAGTGTGTTTACTTGCTCCGTCTTCCCATATCTTCCTTTGTAATTTCATAATCAAAATGGAAAACAAAAAAACTTTATACTTACATCTAAAAAAATAGCGTACTTCAATATATCTTATAATCACTTACTTAATCCAAGAAAATCATATTATTTCTAATTATTTAAAATTGTGGCTAATCATATTTACTTTCTTAACAAAATATCAATGAAATGCTTTCTATAAAAAAAAGTAAATTTATGAAACAAAAATAATAATCATTCACAAAAGAAGAGCTATAAAGATATGCATACTTATCCATTAATCAATAACTCAATGGCAGATTTGCTTTGACTTCGCGGATACTCCAAAAACAGGCGAGAATTAGACCAAAAACATAAATTTGATTGTAAGGATGTCCACATTTGCTTTGTTGGCACCGCCTTATTTTATTTTCTTAGAGCAATGGTCCCATGGAGGGGCTTGGGCTCCTATTTTCTTGCAGCGGAAGGTCCCATGCTTTTTTAAAGCCAGCTACGGGAAATAATAGAATCTAGGCCTAAAAATAGGATCTCCACTTTTTTAACCCCCTAAACTTAAGAGGTGATTGGAGCATGGGGGCTAGGAGTTTCCCCTATAGTTTAGCACTCGATCGATAGAATCTAAAAAGCCAATGGAATCCTTTAATATCTCAACGAGCATTGTTGAGGAAACTAATAAAAAAATCGAGAGGACCTTAAAACTGTTAAAATGCTCGTAAATTTTCTCAAGAAGACCACATTGAGATATTTATGGACCCCCTCATGAAACCATGCTCTTAAGTGTAATTGTTTTTCTTTCACAAGATTCAAATTTCAATAAATAAATTTTTATATTTTAATTTAAACATTTAATTATTTTAGACACTTTTGGTTTTATTATTAAAATCTATTCATCTCAGTATCGTTGGGTTTTCTAATAATCAATCTTTCAACAAAATAACGAAGATAATGGTTTTTTGATTGGGATGGGCAATATTAGTTATATATAGATATATCCTATGTCACAAGCTTTGGTGAATTTTTGGCATGAAATTTAAAATTTGTAGAATTTTTATGTCACCAAAAAAATTGCAAATATTTGAAGTGTTGGGTAGTAAAAAAAACATGATTTAATTGTGAGCAGAGGGCTATGAGTGTAAGACACTACGTAAGATTTTTCTATGACTAAAAATGTGATTCAACAAAGTGAGTGGAGGTCATTTGTGCACCATATGAGAAAAGCCAAGGTCGTGTCGAGGGCTTTTATGCTATGTTTTAGTTTAGGTTTAATTTTATGTTTTGATGATTTTTTCTTTATTTATTTTTTAATTTTAATCTTTTCAAATTATATTTGGTTTACTATCAGATTTAATTTTTTTATTATTTATTTTAAAATATTCTAAAGTTTTTAATTTAATATTTATAAATTTGAAACTATTAAAGTAAAAATTCTCAAATATTTTTAAATAATTGACATCGAATAAAAAATCAAATATTACATTAAGATCTCTATAATATTTGAAAATATAAATTTTAAAATATTAAATAAAAAAATTTAAAATATTTTTAAGCGATTGATAATGAATAAAAAATTAAATATTACATTAAAAAATTAAATTGAATGGCGATTTTTTTAGCTTTATACATTGGGTGAATTTGAATCGAACTTTATCCTCGTCAATTCAAACCTTGTTACTTAAGATATATCTATATAACAACTAATTTTTAGAGTTCACATTGATAATTAAAGTAGAAAGTAATATACATGAAAGTAGAGTTTGGTTCTTGGTCAATAATTGATTTATTAGTATTAGGACATTTTTATTTCCTAAATTAAATTTTAGCATCCCTTAAAATTATTTTTTAATATATTAAAGATATTTGTACTATAATTATTGGTATAAAATTAGTTAATTATTAAGATATTAGTGTATTTGTGTTTTTATTATTAATATGAGATTGATTAATTATTATGGTATCGGTGTGTTTGTGTGTTTATTAAAATGTTTTATTATTAATATTAATATGAGATTAATTAATTTAGTTATAATAAAAATCTTCTAATCATGCAAAATATTTTGTAATAATTGTTCTACTTGGATGTGACCATTCATGCTCTTGTCAACCTCTCATGAAATATGGATCAATAGAAAAATAAGATGCCCAATGAAGATTGACTTGAAACTACACATTTAAAGACACCACTTCAAATATCTTTTATTTATAATGCATCTTTCAATTTACATTTATTTATGATATGATTATAAATTTGTAGTATATTACATGTTTAGATTTGACTTATTAATAATAGTTTAAATCTAACTTTAACTAATATATTCATAACTTTACTTAGTTTTTAGTGCTACATACACAACTCTCAAGGTATTTAACTTAGATAGGAGTAGTTTTTTTACAAGTTAGCATTTATATATTTTTAATTACTTTACCATTTCAAGAATTAGCCATTTATTTATTTATATATTATATCAAATTTAAGAGATTAAAAAATAATTGTTTTCTTAAACTAAAATAATTACGTCGAAGGCGTTCCCCTATGGGAAAGGCACCTGCGGACATTTCTACGACTATGTTAAATTTGACGGTTTGACGGCCGTCTTGACGTTTGTGTTTTTCCTCCCTATTTTAGCTTTTCTCTATTATTTTTAATAATTTTGTTTCTAATAATTAACAATTTTAGCTTTTATTTTTAATTAACAATTTTAGCTTTTGTTTTTAATTAGGCTGAGCTGAAAATAGAAATCTCTACTATTTTTAATAATTTTGTTTCTAATAATTAACAATTTTAGCTTTTGTTTTTAATTAGGTTGAGCTGAAAATAGAAATCTCTACTATTTTTAATAATTTTGTTTCTAATAATTAACAATTTTAGCTTTTGTTTTTAATTAACAACAATTTTAACTTTTATTTTTAATAATTTTGTTTCTAATAATTAACAATTTTAGCTTTTGTTTTTAATTAACAATTTTAGCTTTTGTTTTTAATTAGGTTGAGCTGAAAATAGAAAAAGGGAGATCAATAATAGATTGCAAACGCTAGAAAAGAAAGTATACGCACACAGAAAAAGGGAGATCAAAAGGAGATTCAGGAATTTAGAGTGACACAGAGAATATACAGACACGAGAAATAAAAAACAACAACAGTGGAAGCACGAGAAGTCAGATTGATGTTTTAGACACTTCTTCTGGATTGGTAAGTTATGCTCCGACGCCTTTACACGATTCCGTTAATATTTTTTGGATGATATTGTTAGGGTTTAATCTTTGTTGTTTAAAATAATTAGTTTTTGTATGCATTGGTCTGGCGCCATACTATATCTGTAGCATATTCATTTAGTTGACAGACATGAATCTGAGTTGTATTATCAACATTGCGAGATCATGTAATTGACAGACATGAATCTGAGTTGTATTATCAACATTGTGAGAGCATGTTTCACCAAGCACTGGTTGGCAACTTGGTGTTTCATATGTAAAGTTGCTTTTGAATTTTGCATGAGATAGTCAGCGACATATCTGATCAACGATAATCTCTCTTGTGATCTGAATGATTGCCTATAAGCAAAGTTGTGTTTCCGTCCCAAATATCCTTGGTTTAAAATTAAATAAGTAAATGAAAATTACAATAATCAACTCATAAACAAACAAATGGTTGATTTGCCGGGCATACTGATTGATGAAATTGGTTATACAACAAATATGGACGTGAATTAGTTTATCTCAATTATTTCTATTTTATAGGGAATAATTAGCTTATCTTATTATTTCTATTTACTAGGTGCTCTCAGGCGTTTAATAGTGCTCAATCTAAAAATAACTTGCTTTCTCGGACAAATTCCAAATTCTCTGAATAACTGCACAAAATTACATCACTTATCGTTGTCTAATAATACGCTTGAGGGACCAATCCATCTGAGATATTAACAACATTGACTAGATTAGAACATCTGCTTCTAAATTCCAACAAACTCAATGGTAGTATCCCTAAGAGATTGGTCAATTATGGAAACTGAGAGAGCTTAAGTTGAAGAACAATATCTTTACAGGTGCCATTCCCAAGGTGCTAGGAAACTATTCTTTCATGGAGGAGTTAAATATATCTTCTAATTCCTTATGCGGCTATATTCCACAAGAATTGGGTTCACTTTCCCAACTACGAGAATCGTCGTTTGATAAATGCATAAAATTGCATCACTTGTCGTTTTCTAAT
The DNA here is from genome assembly GCA_018340775.1 of Taxus wallichiana var. yunnanensis. NCBI lineage: Eukaryota > Viridiplantae > Streptophyta > Pinopsida > Cupressales > Taxaceae > Taxus > Taxus wallichiana. The sequence goes on along the minus strand of CM031234.1, from coordinate 733,868,327 downwards.
AATACGCTGAGGACCAATTCCATATGAGATATTAAAAACATTGACCGATTAGAACATCTGCTTCTAAATTCCAACAAACTCAATGGTAGTATTCCGGAAGAGATTGGTCAATTTTAGAAATTGAGAGAGCTCAAGTTAAAGAACAATATCCCTACGGTGTGTCATTCCCAAGGCGTTAGGAAACTGTTCTCTCATGGAGGAGTTAAATATATCTTCTAATTTCTTGTGTCTTTGCCTCTACCTTTTAGTTTCTTTATAGCCACATCTTTATATTTTAAATTACCCCGATACAATCTTCCAAAGCTTCCTTGCCCAATTTCGTAACACTAGTTTGCAAATCTATGGGTTGGCGTAGGCCTCCCTGAATGGTGCCACAGAACAATCACGACATTGTCTACGACGCATCAATGTAACCACCAACATTACCTTTATTTGTTGTTGTCAAATTTGATAGATCTGAACGACCCATGTTGGGATCCCTCAAACTGTTACATATTCCCATACCCCTATTTCAAGAGGCATTGAAGACAATTGCAGATTAAAATGGCCTGGGGATTAACTATCCACAAGTGGAATGTACTTACTTTTTATAGAGCAACCATCGACATTGGAACCATTGAAAGGTAAGGTCTGACATTCACAACTTTCTCCAGAGTTCCCTCACTTGCAAATCTGTGTATTTCACCTGCTTTTTCATTCGAGAGATACTCAAAAATGGTGTACATAATAACACTTGGAGCAAGAAGAAAGGAGGGGTCAAGACTACTATCACTCAGCCTGTCGTAAAAGCTACCCTTTGCTTTGATAGCACCTCCACCACTACTATACTCAACACTTCTTCTATCCAAAGAGACAATGTTGTTCAAGGGGTATCAAATGTAATCATGTTTATTGAAACTAAAATTTCCCACTAAAGGCTAACATTCATGATATAAATACTGCAACTATGTACATGTCTCATTATGTGCACGTAAATCTACATTTATTTGATGTTTTTAAATATGATATGCAACTTTAATTGTATGAATCATGTGAATGAATTAAATGTACACATACAACATTTCAATGTAATGTTTCAACTAAATTCATACACTACTGACTATCAATCACACACATTATGAATCTATAATAAATGTTTTTCCAACAAAACACCAATCAAACAACCGATGCACAACTAATAAACACGAATTAAATACATACAACATTAACTATAAAATAAATTAACTATCGAAAACGGTATCAAATGTATCCATGTACAAATTTTTAACAAGTTTGAAATGTAGAAATAACCTTCAAATTAAGTGGCCCATCTATATTTCTACACTTACAAAATCAATCACACCCCTAATCAACATCAACTACAAAAGTAATAATTATACCTCTAAAACAAATAACATATACCATTCGGCGTTCACATCTCATGAAACACATGCGATTGCTAGTTATATTCAATATTGTAACACTATTTGACAAAATCTAGACAACTAATCATAATGTAATTGGAGGGTTTTGTCCTCTGTAATAACCTAAATGTTTCCAAATGTATTGCATGTAAAAATCTTAAATAATTTGTTGTTTTCTCTAAAACCTACTACAAACAAATACTAAATAGATACGAACTAACCCTTGTGCACATTGGCATCAATCAATTTTATATAAAACACAAAAATTTACCATTAATAAATGAAAATGCATCAACACAAATTAGTCGCTTGGTGACCTTGTTTGCTACAATTATATATTTTTAAGTTGTATAATTTTTACTTAATTTATTGGGTCTTATCATTTAATATAGCACTTTTTAATTACATCAATGGGTGTAGCCAAAAATGGTACATAGGGAGGGGTGGTGCTACGGGAGTATAATAGCATGTGATGTCAATTAAAAAATGAATTTAAAATTGACATGATCTATCCGATCGTAATATGACGCTTTTTCTTTTCGAAACAATGAATTGATAAATCACAATATCTTAGGCTTATGGTAGAGCTTGAAGCCCTTTCTCCCAAAAAAATCATAAACCCTAAGAGAAGATGATGGAGTAGTTACATCAATATGCATTATATAACAACAATGAGGAGTGGAGTGTAATATAGTGAGTTGTTCACTTTTATATTTAACCTAACTATATTGGTAGAATAAATAAATAAAATTATTAATAAAAACCTTAAATCAATATATTTAAAATATCGATATAATTATTATAAAACTCTTCAATAAATAAAATCTAATAAACACTTCAAATATATATATATATATATATATCCAAATTATACCGAGAGAGAGGTGTTTTGTTTTGTAATTTAAAAAGATCAACAATTACTTAGCGGCTTAAAACTTTAAAGAGTAAAACTCTAATACAAAATAAACGCTACTTATCAGCCTCATTTGGAAAAAAAACACCAAACCTTCGACATGTAATAATATTTATTTTCTTTAAATTTTCTTAATGTACTCATGATCTAAAAATTTAGAATCCGTGCGTAGAATATACTTCTACTATTACATTTTTATATATACTTGAACTCATCCACACGTTCATATTTTAAACCACACGGATCTTATAATTTAATTTAATCTTTTTAAAAAGTTAAAAATAGTTGTTTGGAGTGCATAAATATATGTAACTCCACTTAACAAAGGCCAAAAAGAGAAGAGCCACCGGAGTTCTTCTCATTCCGCTTTAGGGGAGAGACACCGTAGTGGTGCACCCTATGTTAGGGGCCCACAAAATAAATTTTATAAAATGTGGGAACTGATTTTTCACCAGCCACGTAGTTTAAGATTTTTTTAAATTACACATTTTTTTGAATGTTGAATTGGAGGAAAAAATATATTTTGAATTTATTTAAGATTGTAAATTTTAGTTACACTACATTTTGGTTGGGACCCATACTTGATCATGGGTGAAAATGGTTGAAAATTTAAATTTTCAAAAAGGCAAATCCTACATGTCATGATATGATTGAGTGTTGTCATGTCAAAAATGACTAATCACCAGGTACCTTTATGACAACTATTGGGTGTTTTGTATTCAAGACACTATATCCACAATTGGACCCCGCTCAACTATTGGTGTCTCTCCCCAAAGCAAGGTTGGAAACCCCTTCTTACTCTTCAAATTTACAAGAGTGAGTTGTCAATTAGTTATGATTGGTGGGTCTTTTTCATTTCCCTAAAGATGCCCATTATATTTGGTGAACCCCAATAAACATGGCGATGAAATATTGGTGGTGGATGACCATCCTAGGTAACATGTGCTTGAAAAAGTTTGAAGTTGTCATGCCATTAAACATGGACTTCCATGGTATCTTGAAAAAGTGGTCAAGTTACACATCTTAATCAACTAGAGTCTAAAATTAGCAATTGTGTCAAAATTTACAATGGGATGTAGATAGGAAAACAACCGAGCCATGAAAATGGGTTATATGTCAATCTATGCAATTAAGAAACCGTGTCATTTAGTTAAAAATACAAATATATGGAACTAATTATATATATTTAACTACTAAATTGTTCATTGTTACAATATGGAGATAGGTTATGTAAATAGCATCACGAATATCATTATTAATCTTATTTTAGAGAGAATGAGAACATCCACCAGAAGCTAAATAGGGGTGGCCTATCAATATCAAGATCAATTAAATAATGAAACAAAAAGGTTCTTGCATACCAAAAAAATCAAGCTCGTGGTTAGTATGTTCCATAGATTATATGAAAGCAAGGTACAAATATCTAAGGTGAGCACTCTAGGAGCTACACAACTATACGAGTCTCTCGAATAGTTGTCGTAAAAGAAAATTCCACTGAAGCAATGAGTGAGGTTGTGCAAAACTCTATAATAGTGAGAGTTGCATATCCGTTACATAGGTTTGGTGTATACACAAAGTCAAGCTAAAGCACAATATAGAGGAGGATCCCCAAAAAAACATATCAAAATGCTACTTCAACCCTCTCACCTCTATAAGCAAGAACCACCTAGCTTTCTTAGTTATAGAGATGTTAAAAGCCATCATTTCTATTTTACCCAAATTAATCTAAAGCTCATGAGTATTAGAAAATAGGCTAAGATGTCAAATTGTTCATGGAGACCTCTCACCAAGTTGTTCTCTCCTTTATTATTCTTGTGCTTTGCTATGCTCTTCTTCCCCTAATTTTTTTGGTTTCCCATTCTTTGGGTGAAGATATGGATGGAGTTTTCAACACTATCCATGCCAATGCCCACTAACCTTACAATTTGATTACATAAATTGTTAGACTTGCACATGTTAATATCAAGTTCTTTCTAACCTCATTAGAGTGTGTCATAACCATCACAGTCCTTCTTTACTCAAAGAGTGGATTCCTTATTTCCCATGTCTTTTAATTATATTGGTATCCTTAGTAATTGTTTGTTTTTGCATAGCCATATAATGGTTGATTTTCCCGTAATAAGAGCATCGGAGGAGTTATCAATATTTTTGTGCTTAGTTATGTCAGGTTGCTTAGATATTTCATAAGGCATTTGACATTATACATACATAGTTTCTAATTCGATGTTATTAATATCTATAGATCTTATATTATTTGGTTGTTTTCATGTGACATTTAATGGGAAGATGGTTGGATGAGTCTGAAATTCTCCTGAATTTACCAAATATTATTATAAACATTAAATAAGAGTATTTATTTGTTTCTACTTTGTTTGGTCTCTGCATAGATGAAATATATAATATCATTACAAGCTCAACGGAAACATGTGATAATTGCATTCTCTATGATATAATCATCACTATTTTATTATTTGTTTATAACGTTATTCTTGTGTCACATACTCTTTCAGGCTTAAAAAGACATCTTGAAATTTTAAGCCCATTTTTAATGCTTATGATTTACAAGCAAATTTGATTAAAACAAGGTCATACTCTTTGGTTTATCAACACAACTAAGTAAAAACACATGAAACTAATATCACTTATAAAGGAAGTTTGGTTGAAGTTGTTTTCTCCTATACTTATCTTGGTGTGCCTTCTAGTGGACCTCCCTTTAATATGCTTTTGCTACAATGAAAAGGAGATACAAGGGGTATATTGCACTTATACATTTGAGAGACAATGTTTCCAAAATGAGTTTCGAATGTGAAAGAAAAATTGTATATCTTCCAAACTTTACTATCACCAATATTATTGTATCTTTATGTGATTTGGAAACATGGAATTTTTATTTTTGATAGGATTGGGTTGTTAGAGTTATTATTTCCATGTTATCCAAAAACTTGCAAGAAAAAAATGGTGAGTGCCACATGCAATTATTTTTGTTCAATTTGATATTCACCCCTTTCACTTTTCGATGTTGCTTCAAAGATTAAGATGTATGGTAGAAAAAACAATTAGGCATAATAGATATTCGTGCAAGACTCTTTAATCATATTTGAAGATATGTGAATAAGGGATCAACAACACTTTGTAAATGTTACACACACACACACACACACACACACACACACACACACACACACACACACACACACACACACACACACACACACACACACACACACACACACACACACACACACACACACACACACACACACACACACACACACACACACACACACACACACGTGTGTGTGTGTGTGTGTGCATTTCCTAGATGGAGTTGGTATTGATATTAATTTGTATCCTTCTAATGCATTTTCTAGTAATGTTCCCCACGTGTTCATTCAAAACATTCACCTCTAGGCATCAAAGATGAGATTTATAAATCCTGCATAAAATCAACTTGGGCATAACCATCAAAACCATTATTAATAAATGTGCATCACTATTCGAGCACCATCTTCAAATAGAAGATGTAAATAAGTACACCATGCTCCCTTATGGTTTGATATTTCCTTTTGCTCAATTTTGGGTATGTTCTTATCAAATTTACATGGGGTTTGAAATTGAGCCACCTCTAGTGCTACCTTTATCACTAGAACTTGAATTTGTAAAACAATATTAGGCACGGTCACTGCTTTGTTAAAAGTTGAAAATTTGCAATCAATAGCAAAATGAGAAAAGAAATTTACATTTCTGTCTTTCTAAATGGAAAAAAACCCACTCTAAAATTATGTTAGACTTGGGTGAAGGTCATGGGTATGCCTCGACCGATAAATGTTTCTTGCAACATCAACAGATATATAAACTTTGCAATAGTGAATCACAATCATAGGAGCATTTTTATTTAGGTTTCTAATGTATTATGATATTTAGGACATGTTTTACTATCTCTTTATAGGAAATCAAATATCTTTATGAAATAGTATTCATTAATAGGATTAGAGATGTGTAATTCTATTCATCAAAGAGATGAAGTCAACATAAAGATAGTCTCCTCAAGAATCATCAACACAACTCTTTGTTTTGAATGGTTCAATTTTTGTCTTTTTCTTCTTTTTTCAATTTTAAATATGTAAATAAACTCATATTCAAGAGTCACAAATTATCGATAAAAATTCAACAACTTTCATATTTAATATTTTAATTTATTTTTCTTTTACAAATTCTTATTTAAAATGTACTTTCATTACAATTATATTATCCTCTTGTGGTTACCATTTTGCTTTAATATATTCATATTCAAATTAAATTATGAAGTAATTAATACAATTTTTAAAACATTTTAGTAGAGAAATAAATGTTTTGTTAAAGAACTTGAAAACTAATTTAAAATTATTTTTCAATTAAAGGGTTCAAAGTTTTATTTAGTTTTACACTTGTAAGAAATATTATTGTGATATAATTATTTTAAAAATGAGGGCACTAAAAATGGATCCTTGTATTAATTAATACTTTAATATGATTTGTTTGATCATTTATATCATGCATATCAATCACACTTGAATGGTGCAATGGGATGCATATAAGGATGTGTTGATGTAGACACGCATTTTCGTAATTCATGTCTTACAACAACTTGAATTGTATAATGCTTTTACACTAGCCCACACTTATCCAACTTGGTCAATTATCCTATCCCTAATTGCATCCCATTCATTCTTGCTGCTGGAAGAGCAATGGAATGAGAAGGGGGTGAATCAGTCCTACAAATTTCTCATTCCATTAACCATTAATATCGAAACCATTAACATTTAACCATTCACATACATTCAACCATTACTTGTTTAGTGTGCACAATACATCAAAACAACCATAACACATGAGAAGAGGCACATAGACACAAGATATAAGTGGGAAACCCTCATGGGGAAGAAAACCCACTAAAACTCTTCTTATATTACACAAATCAAAGAGATTTAGTGAAGCACCAACTTCACAAGGAGCACCAACCCCTAATTTAGTGAAGCACCAACTCCAAAAGGAGGCTACAACCCCTAGGATGACTAAGCACCAACCCATCCTCTTGAAGATGTTTTATATCTGATTTTTCTACTGCCACAACCAATGGAGATCACTTATTCAACTCACAAACCCTAGGTCTTCAATATTGCACAATATTCTTCCTTCTCAACTTGTCTTGCATCTAATATTTTGCACACATGTTGTAAAACTATTCTCAAAATTAAAAACATATTATCATCCTTCAAATCATTCCTTTGTACCTGAAATTCACTCACCTATGGGTCACACTTTTCACCCATGCAAGACTAGCTCCCAAATGAGCTTAAACTTCACTTTTATAAGCATTTCAACTCACAAACCCAAAAAGGTCAGTCCCTCATGATAAATTCAATTGAAACAAAATTATAAAATGATATTAACTTTATTATAATGGTCACATATGACCCATATAGGTTTTCCTACCCAAAACCATCATCCATGCACCAAAAATCCTCAAAACCCTTACATTGGAATGACAAAAATATCCTAATACCAAAAAAAAATTAGTTAAGCTCTAAAATTCATCAAAAAAATTTAAAATGACATTTAAACATCATCCATGTTCGTAATTATCATGAACTAATCAAATTATTTTGTTTAATGGGCCTAGTGGCTCATTGTCTTCACCAAACATTTGTTTCCAAAGACCCTGTCTTCACCTTTTGGCTTCAAGATCATAAAATAACACCTCAAGTAGGGAATGTGACAACTAAATGTAAATTAAATAACCTTTAGAAAAAAATAAGATAATTATAGCTTATGAAACATCCCCTGGTCCAAACCACAACAACTTTTTCCTTCACCAAATCAAGCTGCCCAAAAAGAAATTTCCAAAATGTAATCAAGTTAATACTCTTCATGAAACTTTCAAGACCTCAAAATGGATTAATTTAATTAAAAATTCATCCTTATTAATATTTTAGGTGATATTAATTATTACCCAATCCATTCCATGCACTAACCAACTCAAACTTTCAGCAAAAGCAGTTTTGTCCTAGAAAGCTAAAAACCGTCTTATCCACAAACTAGCCTGGAAACCATATCAAAAATCAACATAATGAGAAAAAATTATATTATTGTAAATATATATGAATTATACTTCCAACATAACTTGAATCACCTCCTAAATTCTTATGTATCTCCTACAATGTCAATTTTACTCCAGGATGCTCCAAACTACCCCAAAATTGCCCTTTAACCACTCAACACAAATAGGGCGCACTTTGCACTTTCTTACCTTCACCATGACCTGAAACCTTTGTATACATCTAGAAAAACTCATGGGATATCATAAATGGTAATTTAGTCTTTACCTCATTTGGAGAAATTTTCCTTAAACTGCAACTCTTCAGAAACAAGCAAATTCAGGTGGGGCCCACATATCACCACATGCTATAACATACCTTTCTAGAAATTTAGAAGAGTCATCTACAACATAAAATTGTTACTTTTGTACAACCAATAAAAATAGGGCTGATATAATCACTTTTCTGCAAGCTACTCCTAGTTAGGGTTTAGCTAGGGTTTCAAACTACTTTAGCTTCTTAAGGATCGTTCATAAAAGTGTGACAATCAAACAACCTCATTATTTTTGAAAAACCTTCATAATTGACCTAATAAATTCTTCCAAATATCTCAGGTTCCCATGAAAAGCACACAGTTCATAACGAGCATCAAAAGGTTCACTTTTGTTATAAAAACACACTAAAACTTACCTGATTTCAGCAAAATTTGCATATCTTCAAAATATTCTTCAGAATAACCTTAAGTTTTACATGAATCACCATGAAAACCTGTTATAACTATCCATACTCACCATATAGTCTAGATATCTCTTAAATTCTCCAACCACATTGACTTGCCTATGCTTACATGTCTGCTTTCTCACTGTTTTCTTCCCAAGGACCTCAAATATGCATTGAATCACTGAATACAGACTTGACACTCACCATACACCTTAGGTAAACTATCAATATTATACTACCATTCTTAAACAATAATCATTATCTCCAAATCTCATAGCTCTACCTCATTCTGCTTGCTCCAAGGCTAGAAACACGCCTGAAATGACTGACTCAATGTTGAAAACCCATGAATTGACCATGTTGACTCAATGTAGACACTTAGACAACTGTAACACACCTCATGAACCATGAATGACTTCATGATAGCCTCTAACATATTCTATAGAACTCAAACAATGACTTAGCTCACTTAACCATGTATCAGGACTACACTGAACTTCACCAAACCATATGAACTTCATGCTTGACACCTGAAAAACATCATAGAGAGACACACATGACACCATGAAACCCTTTTCCGTTAATGGGGTTGACATTAATGACAACACAACCACACAATGGCCAATAATCTCCCCATTTGTCATTGATGACAACCATCTTCAAAAACATTGATGGAACCATATGACAAACATACCTACATGACCTCAACTCCATGTTTGTGATGCTTCTCTCCCCATTTTACATCTATGAAAAAGGATACATAGACTCCTAGGCATGAAACATGACAAAAAAAGACAATACACAATGAAAACAATGTAAAATTTAACTTACATGACTCGATAAATCCCCTGGACTCGTATTTTCTTATCTTTGACTCTTTCAACACTTAAAAAAGATCCAATGATCTGTAATGATTAGAAAAATCAGATCCCCCTAGACATGAGCACATTTGTTTTGTCTTCAATCATGCAATACCTCACTTACTAGGCCATTCTCATATCCAAATTCTGACTTTCAAAGCTTAGATATCCACTTTAGCACCACTTTTCATAAAGATCCTCTTCAATGCAAAAATGGAAAACTTCAACATGCTACATAATCAAATCAAACATATAATCATGCTCCTTATAGACCCCTCAGGTTTGTACTACCCAACTCTAACTGAAAGCACATGAATTTTTCTCTTACCTTGTTTACATGCCTTACAGGTGATGAAAACCATTTCAACATGGTCCTCAAACTCCTTCTCAGTCTCTCATGGTCTTATCATATCCTTCTTGTATAACCAACCTACTTCATAAGACTATCTGCAAGTGAACACCATCTATAATGTCTAGACAACATTCCTCTTGGATATTTCACATTTAGAGGGAAAAGACTTACTCATCCTCTCTTGAATGCACCATCAAAGATATGAAGACACCATTTTCTTGCTCTTTTAGCCATTATAGCAACCTTTAGTGGATTCACATACCTTATTTTTGTAAACATTCACAAATTTCTAATCTAGCACCCTTTAGACACCATATGACACCATGAAACCCTTTGCCATTAATGGGATTGGCATCAATGACAACACAACCACACAATGGTAAAAATTCTTGCTTACACACACAACTCATTTATTCACACAACGGTCATATTAGTCCATAGAATCAGGATACACCCTTGCATAATATAATCCCACTTTTCAAATCACTAAGAATGCATCTTGTATTAAAGCTCCCAAAAAGGGCCATGACATTTGTACGTTATGACACTTCCCATCTGATTTGGTCCCTTTCCCTCAAACAACACTTTTCCTAATTCAAATCCCTTTGGTACACTTCTAGCCACCCTTATTCAATTTTTCCAGGATCAAGAACACATATATATAAGCTAGTTATTTGTCTATTATCAAAGAGTAGATGATGCACACTTGACACCCAAATATCCTAATGAGCATACACTAAGATAAATCACAAGAAAATCCATTCTAAGACTCCCTTGAGCTCCATATACTCTGCATACTCATTCTAGGGAAGTCATCCACTCAGATTTACAAATACAAGGAACATATCATCATTCCAAGTCAAGTTAGGTCAAAGGTGCAAGTACAATCTCATTGTTGTAAGATCATGATTATTTATTTAGTTGCATACATTTTAGAGATCACATGTTAGGTGAGAAGTATATGAGGTTTGATCCCTCTTTAGAATAGTGGTGACATCAGAAGTGCACGGAGGTGCTCAAAACCCACCTAATTTTTTTTTTGTAGGACTTCTTTGCTATCTAGGGTTTTGAAGGATCAATCGCCATTACACATCGAGTATCATGAAGTTTTGGAGGTTCACATTTCATACTTGGAGAATATCATAATACAATCCACACACTTAAAAAGTATTAGAAGCCAATAATCTATACGGATGAGCATATAGAAAGGGCCATAATAGGGGTACGCTCTAGCCCATGCCATCCGCTTTGGTCTAAGCAGCAGTTTAGAACACAGTTTCAATGAAGAGGCTCTATCAGGTCATTGTCAACTTGCTTCAGTCATCAGACCAACCTAGATCATCACACAGAGTAGGATATCAGCTAAGTAATCTTCTCTCTCTTATTTCATGTAGTTTATGTATTTTTATTCATCATTGTTTATCATTACTTAATGTTTATTCCTAATATTTCGTAATTAGCCTTGAAACTAATTAATTAGGATAATCTACCTTCACTTACTACCCCTAGGTAGATATTAACCATTTATGTTAAATAAACTCAAGAAGTAAAAGTTGAAGCAATCAAGGTAAAATATTGTATGAGGAAGGAGGGTTATGAAGCAAGGGATTGAGGGAGGAAAATATTAGGGGTGTGAAAATTGTAGGAGGGAACGTGGTCAGCCCTCTTCTTTCTTCTAGTAATTTTCATACGACCACGTGTCATTTTTTTGAACCTTTTAAAGGAGAAATGGTATGTGATGTACAAATCATTAATGCAACATACTCTACGATATAATTTTGAAAGTAAGTTCTTATCACTCAATACTTGTAATGTCAATAGTTGATTTTCCTAATGTTAGTCATTGTATTTTATATATAGTTGCACCCACACAATTTTGAGGGGATTTTTTGTGTGCTTGTGGTAGTAAAATAGAGATATAGTGACATATTGGGGGAGTCAACATCCAATGTTGGGATGATGTGGTTTTTTAATATGATAACCACAAACCCTAGTAGGTTAGGTGGTTTTTCACCATCTTTATAAACAGTGATTTAACTTGCTCGATTATATCACTAACAAGCCCAATGTCTACCCACAAGTCAGGCGATAAGGATAACCTTTTATCCTTGTAGAGAAGAAATTTGAATTGCAATTGATCATCATCTATGTTAGACAAGGCATTTCATCTTGTATTTTTTGCATTGCATATAGTAATAGGAACATTCAATGGCTTTAACATTTATTAGTTATGTAAGTCGAGGAAACCATTTGTTGTGAACAAATGTAGTGAGGAATTAAAAAAATATCTTTCTTCCGACACAAAAATACATATGCTTTGGACATAATGGCCTCCCAATCCTCAAAATTTGGCTCAATATTTCTAACAATTATCCAAGGGATTGACATAAAATATATTACTGACCAAACATTATTTTATTCGTGGGTCCAAACAGACTTCACTGGGTCTTCATTTCCTTTTCCCTCTCAAATATTCTCGTCTTAGTTGTTCATGTGAACGTTTTTAGGTGGATGTATAATTAATTAATTGTTGATATTGATTCATTATTTTATGTAGTGTGGCTTTCGTTATAAAACTTTGATACTTGCTTAGAGATGTCCTTAAATGGCAAAAGGTCTTTTTCATTTATTTTTTTAATTCACATTTAAAGATACGTGGTAAATCTAGTTGTGGTCGGAAGCAGGGTTTAAATTTGATGGTCATCTTTGCTCATAAAAAAAGTTTTAAATGACGATAATTTTTAATATTACCCTTCAAAATATATTTTAAAAATACTATTTACATATTATTAAAGATAACCTTATCTCGTATTTTGATCATTATCAATATTTTTCGTAATAATAATAATTTGTATATAAATCTATATAAGAAATGACTATCATATTTTAAATATGCAAGTCATGCGAGACTATTTTTAAAAAGTTATAAGTAGTTTACAACTAAAAACATGGCAAACATGTAAATGATCATCAACTTTTAACCGTGGTGGGAGATATTTTCAAAGCACATGTTTACGGGGTCATATATTAAAATATGAAATAACCACCCATGGGTTTCTGTTGGGAGAATGAATTATTTATATTTCTTTATCCATTTTCAATACTTTCATGCTCAAAAAAGATAGTAGTTACAATATTTTTCCTTCAAAAATTATTTGGCACCACCTTCTTAGAATGTTAAGTTCTTAACACTCATTAAATTTGAATCATTGTCATGTGTATATTCTTACGTCTGTTATTTTCAAATATTGGTATTGTGTGGCTTTGGACTTTGAGGGAGCAAAAAAAAGATGAGAGAGGGTCAAGTATATGGGCTACCTATTCTCATAAATTTGGTAAGGAATTTATCAAAATTAAATGCGCTAACTACCAATTCATTAAAAGTTTTGTGTGTGTAGAGGGTAGTTGATTTTAGCAACGAGGACGTTGTGGCAAAAGTCAATTAATATCATAGTTGTCGTGTAAAAATGTTTAATAACATATTCCATGAAAAGAATCATATTTTAAATTTTCAAGCCATATAAGACAATTATTTTAGAAATTTGTAAAATCCAAATCAACCATGTTGTTGATCAAGGGTAGGGATCAATGGGTGAGATTGTTTCTTAAAAAGTGTAAAATCTAAGTGCTTTATTCCCATTTTTCGCCACTTTATATGGCATGTTACCGGTTGAAACAAAAAAATGAATAATGCATCCATGTGGCACTACATTAGCTCACAAATCATTGCACATGACATCTTTGTAGTGAGTTATTTTTATTTAAGAATCCATTTGAGGAGGTAGTGGAGGGATGAGATTTGGTTAGATGTGTATGACTACCATTAGATGATCTCCACCACATTAAATAAAAAACCAAAGGTTACTTATCACTCGAGTTCATATCTAAGGGTATTAAATATTAGTCAAAATGGACCCCGATTATGCTAAAATGTAATATCCTAGCCTAATATAATGCAAGTTTATAGTAAATAATGAATAAATAAATGAAGGAAATAACTCAATCAAACTAAACAATAAAAATACGAAACCCTAATGTGCAAAGAGGGTTGGAAGAGCCTTAGGTGATTCAAGATACCACAGGATTGTGTTGCAATGAAGTGTGGTTGAACATGAATGGGAGACCGTCGCACAGGAGCCTGAGAAAATGTTGACCAGAGTGATTTGGCTAGACTAGGGCGCCTAGGGTGCCCTAGTCTGCAATTTGGGTGCCCTAGTCTCAGGCAGGAAGTCCAAAAGCCAATTACACACAAGATGTGTGAATCCTTTGTTTTTTATTGTGTGTATGTCGCACTTAGATCATTGATGTCACCGTAAACATGCAATAAAGGAATCACCTGTAAAACCCCAAACAAAGCATCAAAAAACTAAAAAGAAAGGTGCATATAAAGGGGTCCGACTTTCCTCGGTTGCCAAATTGATGGACTTATCACTGAGTGCTACAATACATCTCGCACCCAATGTAGTTCTATGTGTGTGTGTGGAATTGTGGCCTAGGTTGCTCTTGTGCCAATCACACTTTATCGAGAGCTTGAGTAAGTAACTAGATGTAGAATGTAAATAATGTGGGCATAGAAACAATTGACTCCCCTCCTATGAAGTGTGATGCGGATTTAACCAGGCTTGTGTTCCTTATGAAAGATCAAGATGGATGTAAATGGATCTATAGATGCCTTTGATGGATACAACCTTAGGTGGAGATAGTATATGATTAGTGTTTGGTCCCTTATTATGGTCACATAACTTTATATTTATATGAAACCTTCGCTTGAATTTCATAATTATCCCCAAAAATGTCGACTACCAAAAATATAAGATGCTCAAATGAGTAGATTGGACCCAAAAAGTGATATTAAAGTGTAAAGAGGACAGGGGACACCCAGAGGGGATGAGGGTGTCTCAGTGCTTTGGTGTCCTGGTTGGGCGCTTTAGTCCAAAAAAAAGTAAAACTGAGGTATGAAAAGATAGAATCGGTCAATAAAGGTATAAGACTAAAGTAACAATAGAAAGCAATGAAATATGGCCAAAGAAATGGGTTAATCAATATTTTTCTTACTTAGGAACCATTTGAATAGTAGTATGTAATCAAGACTAGATAATGACTCAAAGTACGTGATTTTGTGTCTACATTTTCCCCCACTTTATGTTGGTGAGTAGAATGCTCAGTAACATAAATTAGATACAGATATGTACTTTATATCCATATAGATTGATGCAAAAATCATGCCGAGGGACTAGACAAAGTGTGAAGTGATAAAAATATGGAGCGTGGAGACTAAAGATGTAAAAAGTGTAAAAAGGTGATGAGAGTAAACCTAGGGCGAAAGCATGTGTGTGAATGTAAATGTGGGTGATGTTCCTTTTGTTAGTATCGATGTGTGTTGTGTTGTTTTTTTACTTCTTGCTTCCCATATGGACGTACTCTAAAAATATAAGATGATCAAGTAGTCAAATACGCATGTATTTGTATAAAAGTATGTAAGGAAGTATGTAAAACTAAATGCTGAAAATGTGAAAAAGAACATGTGCACCTAGTATGTGATGAGGAAAAGAGGGTGTAGAAAGTATCTTGTCGATGAAGTATGAGTTTTTGGGAAATCTCATGCCACTTTGGATGAAGAAGTGTAGGGAATAAAGTCTGATTTATCCTCTAACCCGTAACCACTTCCCAAAACTATAAAGATCTCTCAGATCTTGTCTATATTTTTGGGTGATCTCGACGCCACAACAAAATTAGTGTAGAGAGGAAAGTCTGGTGTTATCCTCTATCATATAACTACTCCCTGGAATAAAACAACATTGTAGATGATGTGTACCAACGCATGTGATAAGGATAACCCGCCTTTAAAAGCCAATGTGTAGAGTTCTGTACACAATGTTGAACCTTATCGCCGTGTGATATGCCCCTGGTCTTAGGTAATCCAAGTAAGGCCGATGTGTTATGGATTCAAGTCTCGATTCTGAGCCCCGAAATATGAAAAATTTATTATACCGGTATTGTGTTGTGTATACTCTGTATGGGGTGATTGGCTCACCCAAATGATGCCCCCTCTCTGGGGGTGCATGCGACGTCGTTGTAGGAGGATGCGGCCCAAAAGAGGACAAACAATTGAAATTGTGCCCTGTAAGGGGGAGGGATGTGTTTAGTAGAAACCAAGATGCATGAAAACAAGTGGATGGGAGACAAGTGTTAATACAAGCAAAGAAAAACATGCATGTATAAAATGAAGTGTAAGCTAGACAAACAATGTGTAAGCTAAACATGCAAGAAGGCAATGTAGACCATGTAAAGTGGGTTGCAAACATGGGACACCACTCATGGTGTCACAAGACAATCTAGGCCAACAAATCAAAAATCATACAAGTGTGCACATAAGACAAAGGGAAAATCCCTCAAACAAAGGCATACAACGACAAGAAAGAACAAACAATGTAATAGACAACCATGATGACAATTAATCTTGCAAAAAAATGTTGCACATGAATCACCCATTATCATGTTACATAGATAACAAGTATGTCAAAAGCATGTATAAACGATAGAAGAGTGTGCTATGAAACAAAATTAAACAATAACACATGTAGTGTATGAAAGTGGATGTCCCTAGGAGCCATTATGGGACTAGTACAAGGTATTGCTATTGCACCAAACATTCATGTTGCATGTAATGGATCTATAGAGCCTGTGATAACAACTAAAAGGCAAGTGAATGTGCATTTTTTTATGATAAAGATAATGACATACAATATATCTATCTAGCATGTGTAATAAAGTGAACATGTAGAAGTAAATGCAAGCAAGATTAAATGCAACCAAGATATGCAACATGTTGTGGATGAATGGAATGGAATGCAAAGTGAATGATAGGAGCCATGTGCCCTATGAGTGAATGGAATTGTATGCGATGAGGTTCATTTTTTATGCCCCCTCAGTAGTCAAGAATGAACCGCAAAGGAGAGTTTGTCATCGGGAAATGGTCGAACTATGTGTTGTATGTATTATGATGTGATGAGTATGAAGTGATGATGTGCAACATAGAGATGAAGTGTGAGTATGTGTGATGGTTTATCCTAAAATGTATATCATTACAAGATGAGTAGGGAAAGTGATGATGTAGAATAAAACGTATATCACTAACCTAGGAATTTCACATGAGAAAAGGATTGAATGGTTGGGTATGGGAAAGAAATGTAGTCCATTTGTGATGTATACCTTTAACTATATAGTATAGATTGTGAGACTAGAGTGCATCATCAGGTAGTGAGCATAGCTATTAGGTGTAGTATTTCTTAAGATGCATGACATTGAGTGGGTTTTTGAGTGGCTTTCCCAAAAGTGTGGTAAGATGATACACTCCACCACCAAGTTTTTCGGTGATAATGTAAGGACCAAGCCAATTTGGCTTAAATTTTCCTTTAAGTGGAGCTTTGACATTTGTAGTCTTCCGATTCTCTTTCGAACCAAGTCACCGATATTAAATCCATGAGGAAAGGTTTCATGGTTGTATGTGTGCACTATGTAAGATTGATACATGTGAATATGTTTGGGTGCTTGAACACAATTAGAGTCTAGCATTTCTAACTCATGTAGATGGTTTTCATGATATTCGTTGTCCTTAAGTATACCTTTAAGTGAGACCCATAATGAGGGTATCTCAAGCTCAAGTGGGATGACGGCTTCAGTACCGTAGACCAAGGAAAAAGGAGTTGCATTTGTAGACGTACACAAACTAGTATGATAATCCCATAGGGCATAAAATAACCGATCTATATTCAATTGAAGCATACAAGCAATAAACATGAAAATTATACCAAAAGAAAAATACACAAGATATAACGTGGTTCACCCAGTGTGGGCTACGTCCACCAAGAAACAACCAATCTATTATTATTTGCTTTACAGAGGAAATACAATGAAGATTTGCAATCTTCCACCTCTCCCAGATGTACAATACTTTTCCTTCACAAGATTCTCTTAGCTCTCTCCAAGAATTCCTTCTTACAATAATCTCTATTCTTTTCTTCTAACCCTAGTTTTCTAGCTTATAAGCATATACAAACATTAGGGCAACTTAGCTATGCATTTACAACCCTCTCGATCACCTTTATAACCAAGGGTCGGATCTAATCCCACGTTTAAAATAAAAACATTAATGCACATGTAACCGATGTTAGTTTCTCTCGGGTGTGTGACTCGACATCGGTTCTTCGTGTAAACCTGCAAGTTTGTAAAACATGCTATTTGTGAAGCCATTTAGCTCCACAAATCAACACCCTTGACCTCTGTTTTCACTCCTAAACCTCGTCCTCGAATTATTATTTATGAAAAATTTACCAAACTCGTTGTATTCACCTTCTAGATTAGACCATCTTTGGTTTTCATACTCTCATGAAAATCATAGGTTGTTCCTATATATCATACACATCCACTATCCTCTCGAGTTTATTTCAAACTTTTATAATCACTTCAATTCTTGATCATAAAGCACCTGTTCTCACCCAATTTTTTTCTTCTCCTTTGATCACAACTCTCGATTTGTCTCTCTAAGTTTACTATTTTCCCTTCACACTATCTATATCAATTTCATTTCATTCATGTCTCGAATTCTTCTTTTCTTGTTTATATCATTTATTGTTTTCATGTCATGCTCAACTCACTCTCAATCTATTCTTTGTTTTACTTGTATCTTTGTTCATTGTTATTTCTTTTGATTTTTCACACACTTCATTGTTTTGTGATCATATTTATTTGTTTTACTCTTTTTTTTGTCTCACTATTCTAATAGCTCGAGCTTCATCATCAAGCAATCTCCATAGACACCACCAAAGCTCACTTGTTAACACTTCTTTTTAGAGAGTCAATTTGAGTTCCAAGGAGAACAATTTGTCTCTTCAACTTCACTAAATTTAATTTTAAAAATATCATTTTGCACAACCCTTTTAAGTCCTTTTTCCAACCTTAAGCATCAAAACACACCTTTTCACATTTCCACTTTCTCTTCTCTTTTCAAGCTTGAGATAAGGAGTTTTCAAAAAGATTAAGGCAAGTCAATTTCTTTTTATCTTCTTCTTGAAATTGAAAGAGCATCTCATGCATCTATTCTCAAGAGTGATCTTTCAATGTCCCATTCGATTCAAGAGGATGTTAAATGTGTTTGAAGAAGAAGTTAGCTCATGTTGCTCTTTATTAGATGCACTACTTTGAATTCAAGGCATTTAATCAACATTTACATTCATATACTAAGGAAACACACATGTGTCTTGACCATTTCTTATGTTGTCGACTGATAAATCTTTTATTTTGCATTCAAGAGATTCAATAATAATCCTAAATACTCTACTAAGATAGCAAGAACATTTCCAATTCAAAGTCTTGTAGAAGATAGTTACTTCAACTCTACACTGCAGATTTTAACAAGAACGTATAACTAAATGTGCTCTCGAGTATCCTTTGTAGAGACATTTTCAAATCATGCGAAAGATCATTGAACCTTTATTCAAGCTTTAGAAACTTAAACCAATCCAAGACTCATATCAATTTGCAATAAAGAGTGTACATGCTAATATAAGCTGTCAAATGATTGATTTGTAGATGGGTTTTATAATTTATGCCAAGCAATTCTCTTTGTATACTTGATCAATCAATAAAATTCCTTTCTTAACCTTTTCCTTTGTATTCCACAGAGATGAGATTCAATTTTCACTAATTTTTATTGGTGAAAAAGTGAGATTCGAGCAAATAAATTTCATGAAAACCCTAAATCGGGGTATAGATGTTTGTCATGCCCGAGAGCTACAAATAGATTATTTATTTCACATTACTTAATGAATTTTGAAACTTTAGAATTATTTGGACTTGTGACACAATTTTTCACCTTCTCCACATATTATTCATCCTTGAAAGTTATCCAAACACCTCCAGCTATCATGCTCACAACCCACGACCTTCATCCTAACTACCATTGTTATAACAAATCATAAAAAGTCAAGCTTGACATTTTATTTAGTTCTTTGGATGAATTGTAGATGAAGAACATACATCTATGATGTAATTTTCAACCAATAGACTTAGATAGATCCTATAATATATCTTGATAACTTAGCAAATTTAGTTCATACCTTAGAGTAAGGACATGGCGCTTGTTTGAGCAACAGAATCAAGCAAACCTTGGACTTTATCTCCATGGGAAAATGGGTGCTTTGAGATAATGGAGTTATGAACTAGAATATTCAATATAAGAGTTTCACCACTTAACTCAAATTGAAATTTCACCTTGAATGGAGAAATTCTAAGTTGCATGCTTGTGTGAGGCAAAATATGATCTCAGGAGACTAGACAATAAGCAAATAGACCAACACTAGAATTTTCTCAAATGATCCATGGCTGAGATAAAGTGGGTTGTTTTATCCTCTGATCATGATGTAAATATTTTTTTAATGAAAAATATAGAGATAGACACCTCAATGCAATGGCTTCTAGCAACTTAGTTTCTACACAACTCTTCCTAGACAACATAAGGTACCCAAGATTATAGCATGATCTTCAAATGGAAACTATGTCAACTAATCAAAATCCTTGGAATCATCATGATAGAACTCATAATATATTTATATTTTATCAAAGAAATCATTTGAAACTAAACATACCTATTTGTTCTTGTTATCTCGAGAACACGATCTAGGAGAGAGAAAAACTACTTCAAAAAATGCTCATATCTTTTCAATGACAAGTCCAAATGACTTGAAATTTTTTGCACTAGTTCATGCTTGGAATCCTCTTCAAAAATTAATTCTATTATTTATCTGAAGGAGAATCTATATTTTTTCATGACTGCTAAGAAGCCAGGTAGCTCAAAATGAGCTTTTCAATAGACCAGTTTTGTAAAAACTTACACAACTTGCTCAAAAGACCTCTTGAGGACCTGAAACTTTGCATGAAGCACAAGGAAACCTTCCTCCATCATCTCCCATGATTTTTTTGACAGGAATATCTCTGAAATTTTCTAACCCATCTCATTTTCATGCAAGAACAACTGAGTTCCCAAAGGGCAACTTTGGCTAACTTTTTAATTTTTCCTCAGGATCTAGAATAAGCTTTGTTTTTGCTCAAATATGCCCTAGACAACATTACTAGGCTGCTTCCATTCTCTCATGGTATTTTCATGACCTGTACCATCCTTTCATACCTCATCAAGCTCAAGAAATAGGCCTAAATGAATCAGTTTGACCTGAGACTTCCACCAACTGACCTGATACTCACTGTAAGAGCTTGTTATCATGTTTATACCATCATACCTGACATATATCACATATAAACTAGCCATACCTGCCATGTCCATGCTTCCATTGGACTCCTACCTCACCAACCAAGCCTACAGAGCACTGAGACCATCTTGAACTTCCTTACAAGGTCTCACTTCACCTTTCACTATTTTTCCATCAATGCCACTTGAAATCAATGACAACACCAATGACCAGGGTTCAACATGTAAGATTCAACCATAAATGGCACTCTTAAATAATTTTGTGTCTAAAATGACTTAACGAGTAGCCTCACGTCACAAATGATGAGCTTCATGAGGTTATAGAGTATACGGAATGATTTGTTTATATAAGAAATTATAAATAGGAGTAAACCATTCAGGATTATCATGATTGCACAAGATGGTGCAAGCTGCAAGAGGTAAATCAGAGACAAAAGGATGTTGCAAGTGTGTAATGATGAATGCAGTTTGCTCATCAGTAATATCTTATCAAATGAGTGACGTCGCACTAGCCATGGCATCTACATGATGATTATCCTTACGAGGAATAGTAGTGAGAGAGTAGGATTAAAATGTAGCCAAGAGATATTTGACAAGCATGTTGTATGGGATTAAGTGTTCTTATTTTGTATTATATGTATCATTTACCTGATTTATGACGAGTTGAGAATCACCATGTATGCATAGGTTGCGAATGAGTAATTTTTGAGTGGTGAGAAGGCCAAGGATGAGGGATTCATATTTAGTGATGTTATTTGTACATGAAAACCCTAATTGATATGTAAAGGGGAGTGGGTCACCCTATGGGGTGATGAAGACGATCTTAGCCCCTGCGTCAGAGTGATAACAAGACCCATCAAATTACATTTTCCATGTGTCGAATCAATATTATAGGTAGTGAAGTCATCACGGAAGGAGTCAGAAATATGAGATGCATCAAGGAGGGGTGTTGCAGCTAATTGATCAACGATGATTTGGCCTTTAATTAATTTTTGTAGTATGAACTTGAAATCAAATTTGGTAAGAAGCATAACCCAATGCACTTTGGATGTCCCAAAAATGTGTATGAGACAAGAGGTATCGTAATGGATCTACCTTGGTGATGATATGTACCTCAAGTATTGAGAAGATAGTGACGTAATTTATCTGCAACAAAGACAAGGTCAAGACATAGATTTTCTATATAGCTATAGTTGCATTCATAAGAGAGTAACGTTCAACTAATATAATAGATTTCTCTTTCACGTTGAGAATCATTGTGTTGTGCCGGTAGAGCGCCTAAGGCATGAAATGTAGTGGAAATGTACAATAAGAAAGGTTGATCAACGAGTGGAGGGACTAAGACAGGTGGGTGTAATAGGTATGATTTTATGTCATCAAATGTTTGTTGACATTGCTCATCCCAAACAAATTTAGTATCCTTCTTCATGAGTCATGTAAATGGTTGAGTCTTATCAGCGAGTTGTGTAATGAATCGCCAAATAGCTTGAATTTTTCCCTGTAATGATTGTAGTTGATGTAAATTTTTAGGCGGAGGCATATCGACAATGGATTTAATTTTGTTAGGATCAATTTTAATGCCACGTTGTGAGATGATATATCCAAGGAGTATTGGTTGTGACCCCAAACACATTTTTGGGATTGAGGTGTACATGATATTGGCATAAACATTCAAATAGTGTTCGTAGGTCCATGGCATGGGAAGAGCGATAACTAGATTTAGCCAAGATGTCATCAACGTAATCTTTGATGATCTTGTGGATATAATCATGGAATATATGTGTCATTTCTCGTTGATAAGTGGCCCCGGAATTTTTAAGGCTAAAAGGCATGACAATATAACAAAATGTTCCCCATGGTGTGGTGAAAGAGGTCTTCTCTTGATTAGCAGAGTTGATTAAGCTCGCAAATCCATCCATGAAAGAGAGATTGCCGTATTTATCAATATAATTAACGACACGTACGTCAATATGGGGTAAGGGGAAACTATCCTTAGGAAAAGCTTTATTTAAATCATGAAAGTTAGTACAAAAACAAACCCGACCATCCAACTTCATTACAGTACAATATTAGATACCCATTCGTAATATTCAACATCGCGAATAAAACTAGCATCGAGTATTTTTTGGATCTCTTCTTTGACTAGGAGTGTTACTTTGGGGTGCATTTTGTGAATTTTCTATTGGACAAGCTTAGCACCAGGGTTAAGGATAATGTTATGGGTAAATGCACAATGCTGGGGCTAAAAAGTAGACAATAAAGTGAAAAAGAGCTAAATGTGATCGCATTTTGCAATAACACATATGCATTATGTTTTCTTAGACTCGGTAATTTGCGAACCTAAAACACGTGCATGTTATAACGTGTACACATTTCTAGTGTTTCAAATGTGTACACGTTTTGATTTCTATGAATTTTAAAGGGCACAAGTATAAGATTTATTTTATTATTTATTTATAATTTAAATTTATTTTAGAAAATATAAGAAGTTAGGGTTACTCGCACTTGATGGAAGTGGTCCCATAGCTTTGAAAGTTATAATCTGAAAGATATTTTTTCAAAATCTAATCTGGTCAGTACTTACTCATTTTTAGAATTTCAACAATGACCTAAAACTTTTAGGCCATATATATTGTAGTTGGTCTTTGTTTTGGGAAAACATATAGTCATTTTGTAGGTTTTTGACCTTTTGGATTGGATTTTGGCCCTACCACTACTTGAATTGGTACCAATTTTGAAATTTGTTCCATAATTCACTTTAGTGACCACGAATCAGCTCTATGATGCTTGTCTACTTCTTACTAAAATGAGATCCTCACTTTGTAGATAGAGGATTGCTCCTTGAATGGGATTCATGTCCTATGGAAAAAATGAGGTGATTGTAATGTGCCTCCTCCTTAAGGTTTGATCACACTATTAGGTGTTGAATTAGTTTTTACAATAGTACCAAGTGAATTGCATCAAGTCAACTTAGATGATTGCTCACTTAGAAACAGGGTGCTCCATATAAAGATCATCCCTTCACCTTTCCTAGCTCTTAAATCATCCTTTCATGGAATCAAATTTAAGAGTATCATGTATGTGTCTTCGCTCATATGTATCTCGCAGAGATAGATGATTCCTTAATACTTTACACAAGATGGTCCTTGATACCTTTGTGGCATGACTAGCTCATTTTAAGATTTAGGGTTTAGGGATCAGGGTTTAAGGTTTAGGGTTTAGGGTTTAAGGTTTAAGGGTCAGGGTTCAAGGTTTAGGGCACATGGTTTAGGGTTTAGGGTTTAAGGCTAAAGGTTTAGGGTTTAGTGGTTAGGGTTTAGGGCTCAGGGTTTAAGGCTCAAATTTTAGGCTTACCCATTCACTCACTGTAATGTTTTGTGTCTTACCCATTCTTATTAGTATTGACAAAGAGTATTCAACTAAAAAGGGTTCATCTACTTTGTAGGCAGAACATTCAAAAAGAGTCATCACAATTTCATGCCTTTTATCACAGGAAATTTCCATATATCTAAGAGCAATTAAGTACAAAGAAATGTTACCCAATACAGCTATCTTCATTTTCCCATTATATGGGAACTATTTCACTCACTGTAATTTTCTGTGTCTTATCCATTCTTATTAGTATTGATAGAGAGTATTCAAGTGAAAAGGGTTCATCTGCTTCGTAGGCATAACATTTAAAGAGAGTCATCACAATTTGATGTCTTTCATCTGTTGATATTTTGAAGGAGAGAAATGTAAGATATCCAAGAAAATTTGGTACAAAGAGATTTTTTGACTCTCTTTTGAATAATTATTTCTAGTTGTAAGTTGTCATGAAAAAGGTTTCATTTGAAGAATAGATTTTGGTATGTCCATTGCTTGTGTACGTTGGCAATTTGAGAGGATTTCTGAGGTTCAATTTTATTTTCCAAGATGTATTACTCCAATGTTTGAAAATGTTTCTCTCAATGCAACGACATTCTGATTCATACACTCGATAATTCTTGAATGTCCAATCCTGCCAAAACCCTAGTAGTCCTCAATCCTTGGATACAGGGAGACACCATTACTTGGCTTCCATTTATAAGGATAGAGATATCTGTAAATTCATGTTATGACCTCTAAATCTATATGCATTTCAAGTTTTTTGGAAATCACATCACACCCTTCACTAGGCTTGATGATTACCCCTATCTTTTTGAAGAAAATTTTGAAATCATCCATGGGTTTATCATAGAAGGAATTATCAATGAATGGAAGGCCACCAAGCCGTAGGTCAGCTGACTCACATTCAAAACTAAACAAGAAATATTTACTAGGCGATTGAAAACCCCACTATTCTTAGTCATTCCCTATTACTATGCTTATTTTGAACACTTCATGAAGTTTTGTCAAATTTGCTATCCATTCCAAAGTGAAAAGAAATTTCTCTTTCTCTAGAGGAGAGAATACCGCATGCAATTAAGTTATGATCCTACACCTCCGCGTTGGTATATTATTTATGTTTATTCCATTACTTTAGATATTCATTTTTGTGTTGCGATGGTTATTTTTTCCATCTTCCAATGGGTCATCCTGGCTTGCATAATACCATACATTGAAATATGAGAAATGTGAAATTTGTTTCAAAGCATGAAGAAATTAACATTCAAGAGCACAAGTATATGTGGGGAGAAATAGGTTTGGCAGATATGTCTAATATGTATGACAAGGCACAAGGTATATGTCATATCCATTTATTTACTTGTCCCACCTCTCATAAACAAGGTAGTTTTACAAGCATAATCAATAATGGTTCTAGGCATGAGACTAGGAAATATGGTCCTAATATTGATATTCAAAAATATGATCTCACTCATGAGACCCATTGGTATCCAAATTTTTTCTCCCTTTCAAGTTGAGAAGCAACACATATTGGATGTGGAGCTTAGAGGCAGATAGATCATAGTGTGTGTCATTTTATAGCCGGGGATGAGATCTAACTGGCCCTTTGTTACTCAAATTTGTGGAGAGATGGATAACACCTTTAAGAGGATTTGACCTGTCCTCACTACTTTAGGCCGTGCCTCTTTGACCAAGGTGAGAGGACCCTTAGTGTAACCTCTGTTTGATGAAGGAGATGGATATATCCTTCATTTGGACAAATTTTATGAAGAAAACCTTGGGAAAATATGGTCAATACTCCATAATTTAACTCTTAAGAGTTGTCACTACTACCGAATGATGGAGATACTTTCAACACAAGGCTAAGGTTACCGAAGACATTAAGAACTCCTCGGTGTCATGTATATTTTAGTAAGTAGATTTTGTTCCTTTGTTGATATACGGGAAAAATAGGGGTAGTTCAGGATGGATCAATGGTTTTTGAATGATTTTGGTGGGAGATGAAGCAAGATAAAGTTGATTATACCAGATCTTCAAAGGCACTTCACAACAATGAACAACTCAACAATAGAATACTTGAGCAGCTTAATACGTTCCTTCAACTGTAAGGCATGCTTCAATGGAGGCCTCTATCAAAGCACATTTTCACATAATCTTTAAGGTTTTCACATAATCTTTGAGACTCTAACATGAAGGCTCGAATTGAAAGACTCAATTAAACACCAAAGTCTCTGATCAATCATGCCTAAGGTACACCCGATGACAAGTGAATTAATTTTAAATTTGTTTATCTCGGCCCAAGATGAAGGCTCTTCTTGAAATTAAATTACAAATACCATTAAACTATCACAGGGACAAGATCCTCTATGATTTCACAAAGATTTCAATGTAATATTGCAATAGGAATGAAAGAAACTATTTGTAGACATTCTGAAACAAAGAAGACATAAATTTCTATAGATTGGACACAAATTAATTTCAAAATTGCTTAAATTCATCAACAAGGGAAAGCTTCCAAAGCAATCTCAGTACTCGTCAATGGCTATACATCTGTAACCAACTTGACATGATATAAAATCTAACATAAAGGAAATTAAACATGTATCTCAGACATGATTCTCGAATATGGCTTTCTCAAATTTTCTCTTAGGAATTCAAACTCTGACCTTTTGTAGAGTATTCTCATTGCATTTATACATTTTTCTCACTCAATTTTCCCCCCAAAAGAGAAGAATATTCGAGGGACCTTTGCTTGTTACCAATTTGTTTCAGACAATGACGTTTAACAAATTCAAATCCAAAAGCTTCCAGGTGGACCAATTGTGAACTGATCACATTTCTTGGGCCCTCAACTAATGACTAGGATGCCATGCCATAACTTTTTGGAAATCCTTCTAATCATTCTGATTCTGTCATGTGAGAAATCCCTCTTTTAATCATTTTTCGGAGACTCTGCATTTGGATATGACAGGTAATATTTTTCGCTCTCGAGGCAACACCTTTTTCATCTTTTGCGCCTGCACTTTCATCATTTCATCCCTTTTCCCTCTCTTTCCTCTGTAATTTTGCCCCGCATCCATTTCCTCTGGTAATTCCCATTTTTGTGAGTTCTGAGCAATTCCCACTTCAAAATATCGACCATTAACAATCCTTGGACTCACAATTTAAGTTTCAAATCCATTCAATGGCACCTTACAGACAGAGACGACAAAGAATTTCATCAAAGAACGATAAAAAACAGTGTGTGTTCACATCTCCAGGAGTCTTGGAGCAAAAATGGTGGAAAATAGGTGAAATACACAACAACCGTTGATTTTTCCCCTTTTCTACTTTATATCACAACCGTCCACGTGTTTCCTTGGCACAACTGCAAAGGAGAAGTACAGGGAAAGTTTCCAAACAAGCACAGGCCTTCCACGTGCCCTGGGCCCAAGAAAAATGCCTTTTGGCCTTTGAAAAGTCTTAGTGTAAAAGGAACTGTGGAAGCCTCCATGTGTCTTCATGGTGCTCTTTTGATATGGTGCCCAAAATAGAGACCCCAAACGAGCGCAGGATCACCACGTGTTTCAGTCAAGCAGAGTTGTTGCAAAAGTTGAAAGTTCAACGGAAGCCTCTAAGTGTCCTCCTAGAAATTCTTTAAAATAAAACTTAGGGGCTGACCCCCAAACAGCGCGAGTCCTACACGTGTCCCGTGCCTCCCGAAATTTGCTTGAAAATTCTAAGTATGGGAAGACCCGGCGGAAGCCTCCACGTGTCTTCATGGCACAACTTTGAGATGGTGCCCAAGAGCGGAGACCCTGAACAAGCGCGGGCTCACCACGTGTCCTAGGCCTTAGAAAATTGCTTTGAAAAGTTTAAGTACAAAGCGGAGCCGGCGGAAGCCTCCACATGTCTCCCTATCGCAATTGTTAAGGTGGGACCCTGAGGCGGATCCTCAAATGAGTGCCACCATCCACATGTCCATGGTCCACCAAAACTATACCATCTGCATGAAAAATTTGTCTAAGTCTAGGAAAAGCAGTGGAAACCTCCACATGTCCCCTAGCGCAACTCCAAGGCCAAACCAAAAGGTGAATTTTCAAATGAGCGTCGTTCCTCCATGTGGACAAGTTTTGGGTTGAAGTGAGCCTTAGATTTTGAAAGTTCCTGCCGAGCCACATCCAACCAAAAAGGGCCACATTTCCACTTGATGCTAAGATGTAAATTTGACCGGAAAAATACACCCGTCAAACCGTAAAATGTAGGAAAATCACCATTTGAGCCCGAAATGAATCTTTCTTCAAGGACAGAGAAATTTAGAAATGTTATAAGGCTCAAATATGATCCTCTAAGCTACATCTAATCACGTTTCCATAGGTATTTGGGACAAAAATGACAGGGACAACAAAATGTGACTGTGGAAAATGGAAGGAAAGGAAAAACTCGAGTTTTATGCCCAAGTTATAGACTCTTTCATATGGATAGAGGAATGAAAAAAATTCTGGACTTTTAAGTGATCCTCGACCAAGGAAGGGACTGATCATGGCAACCAAATGGAGGACAAAGTCTTCAAGCATCAATATGGGGAGATAGAAAACATGACAGAGCCCACAAACTAGACAACTTTAAGGACAAACGGAGTGAGACTAATTCAAGCACCAACATCAGCTCCGACTCGGGGATGGGCACTCCCTATGGGTGCCACAAGAACAAATATCAGACCAAGTTCCAAAAACATATCATTGGGAATGAATTCAAAGAATAAGCTTGCAGAGCAGAACAACCATAACCATCCTCCAAAAAAAATCGAGAAACCAAAAACCATGTTACCAAGGACCAAAACAAACAAAAAAAAAAAAAGCAAACGAGAAAAAAGAACTATACAATGTAAAAATGGAGTATACCTTTATTATGAGAAATCAATCAAGAAAATGTTTCAAATGCCTGCCATTAACAGGAAATTCAAGCAGTTCCCCGTCTAATTCTTTTAGGAAGAAGGTATTTTCACCAATTCGAATATCAATGGAATAAGGGCCCATCCACAATGCATCAAATTTACCATGCTTTCCCTTATCTTCATGTCTTCTATCCCATAAAAGCACAAGATCCCCAATGCTAAAAACTCTGGGAGTCACCTTTTTGTCAAATAACTTCTTCAAATTTTCTCTGAACTTCACATGCCGCTGATGGGATGCCCTTCTTTCTTCATCCAACTCAATAATTTGATTGACTCGAGCATCATATGGACTAACTTCTTGGTCTTTAATTTGTTGAAAAAACTGAAATGAAGACAATTGTAAATGGAGGGGTAGAAAAGCTTGAGTTCCATATACCAATTCAAATGGGATTTTACCAATAGCTCTTTTGATAGTGATTTTGTCAACCCAAACAGCAAACTTCAATTGCTCACCCGACTTCCTTTTGTTCACTCCAAGGTTCTTCTAATGATCTTCAACAAGTTTTTATTGCTGGACTTAGCTTGTCCATTTCCTTAGGGATTGTAGTTAGAAGCATATGTCAGATTGATTCCATACTTTTTGCACACTTCCACCAAATGTTTGGCTTTGAAAATCATGACATTATTAGCAACAATTTTAGTTGGCACTCCAAATCAGTATATGATTTAATTCAGCATGAAGTCCATGATAGCTTGGTGTGTTGCCTTCTTGGTAGGGATTTCCTCCACCCACTTAGTGAAATAATCAATGGCTACAATAATCCATTTATGACCAAAGACCGGAAGGATCAAAAATTACCCAATGAAATTCATTCCCCATTGTTTGAATGGGGCTTCAATTGACACATGCTGTAAAGGAAGGGAGCCTAAAGCTTTCATTCTTCCAAAAAAATGCTAGCAACTTTCACATTTCCTAACCAATAGAGTTGTATCCTTGAAGAGAGTTGGCCACCAATAACCAGCCCTCAAGATTTTGTGTTGTAACTCTTCCAGCAAAATGTCCCCCATAGACTCCTCCATGGAGATCGAAATTATTTTGGGGGCCTCATCTTCAGTAATGCATCTCAAGAGCACTCCCTCGGGGTTCTTCCAAGCTAACCCAAAATTAGTAATGACATACTTTTGAGAGGCTAACTTAAGAGCTCTTTTCTAATTTTTACTCAAATATTTAGGGTAGCATAGATGTCTGAGATAAAATATTATATCTTTGTACCATTCGAACTTACCAAATTTTCAAGGACATCCACCCTTTCTCCTTCTACTTCATTCACCTCAATAGTTTACAAGTTGCTCTCAGCCATAAGCTTAGCTAGGCCCAAACCTCTTACCAATTTCGTGGTTTGGATATCCATGTCATACTCCTGTAACTTGTTCACCCATCTACATCTTTTTCTTGAGACCTCCATCTCTGATAAGATGTCTTTCACCATGGTGTGGGGAACATAAGCAACAACTTTAGAGCTCAAGATGTAGGGTCTCAAAAACCTTTGTTGCTTTCACCAAGGAAAATGCTTGCTTCTCCATGATGGTGTACTTCAACTCATCTCCCTGCAATGCCTTACTAAAAAGGCAATTGGTCTCTCAACCCCTTCATCATCCTTCTGTAACAAAATAGATGCAATGGTGTTTTCTGAAGAAAAATAAAATACTTGAAAAGGATTCTTGTAATTTGGGCTGCCAAAACAGGGGCATGCTTTAATGCTTCTTTGATCCCATTGAAATCTTGAATGGAAACTTCTTCCCATTTGATAACCTGGTCCTTCTTTAGCATACTAGTAATGGGGATGGTCAGCTTAGCAAAGTTAGACACAAATCTTCTGATAAAGTTTATTTGTCCAAAGAAGGATTGAATTCCCTTCTTAGTTCTTGGAATTGGAACCTTACTGATGGCCTCCACTCTCTCTAGATCAATCATGACCCCTTCTTTTGATACAATGTGACCAAGCAGCTTTTCCTTTTGCACTCCAAAGTGGCACTTCTTAGGATTCAATGATATGCCATACTCTCTACACCTTATCAACATTCTCTCCAAGTGTTGCAAGTGATCATTTCTTTTTTTGGAAAACATAGTTACATCATCTTGATAAACAACAATGAATTCATTGATATATCCAACAAATGTTACATCCATTGCTCTTTGGAAAGTTGCTCCAAATTCATTATACCAAAAGGCATCCCGACACGTACATAAGTTCCCAAGGAGTGGTAAAGGCGTCTTTATTCTTTCTGAATCCTTCACAACAACTTGATTATATCCAAAGAAACCATCCAGAGTGGATAACAGTTCAGAACTAGTTACCAATTGTAGCATATTCTCCATGTTTGGTAGAGGGTAATTATCTTTCAATGATGCTTTGTTCGGTTTTCAAGTCTACGCACAACCTTATATCACCATTCTTTTTTCTGACAAGCACTAGGTTTGTAACCCAAGATGAGTACCTTGTGGGCTGAATGATCCCTCCATCCCTCAACTTCTTCAGTTCTTCTTGCATCTTTAATAAAGGATCGGATTGATGGGCCTCTATTTTTTCCTGAAAGTCTTGGCATTAGATTCAAGAGGAATCTCATGTTGGAATAAATCTTCCTTGTATGCCTTCAACTCAGAGTAAGACCAAGTTAGGTAGTCTTGATATTTCCTCAGCAATTGAATATACGATTGCTTCTCTTCCTTGCTGAGATTGCTTCCTAACCAGATTTTACATGGCTTTTCCTTTGTGCCCAGGTCATGCTCTTCCACATCTCTTGAAACCAACATACTCCTTTTAATAATAAAATCAGCATTATCAAAGTTCAACTCAAGATCCACCAAACCTCTGGGAATCATGTTTGTCTTCAGTTGGATGATGTCTTTACCAAATAAAGTTTCCTTTCCTTCAGAAACACACACCATTGGTTCCCAATCTATATTTTGGTCAGCAAACTCACCTTGGTTCTATAGAAACTTTCACCTGGGCATCATCATCAAACACTTGCCAATTTTTAACGTTATCAGAGACGATGGCCTTGTTAGTATTTCAACATCATACTCACAAAATGGAGACACTGTACAATTCCCAAATCTAGATCCTAGCACTGCTAAATTTTCTACAACAACATTAAACTTTCTATCATGGTGCATAATATTAAAAGATTCAAACATTTCAATCAAATCCCAGACTGCATGCTTGTATTGTTTCATTCTCTGATTTTTAGTAGCATACAATTTTCTAATTTGCTTGACAATCAATTCTGAATCCCCTTTGACAATGATATCCTTTATACCATATTTCCATGCAATTCTCAAGCCTAATAACAATGCTTCATATTCAGCAATGTTGTTAGTGCATTCAAAGTTAAGTTTGAAAGAAAAGACAAACTCTTCTTGGCCTAGAGAAATCAGAACAATGTCAGCACCATTTCCAAACTTGGAACAGGCTCCATCAAATAACAAGGTCCAAGGTAAACCCACTTGTTCAAGACATTTACACTAATCAATCTTGTGCTCCTTTCCATTAGCAAACCCCACAAAGTTATCTGCATCTACATCAGCATATAACACTTCATAAGAAGCATTATTTGGAT